>JAXDDX010000043.1:0-1345000 GCA_034670405.1 Hoplostethus atlanticus | reverse complement strand
TCGGTACCATTTTTGCAATGGCTCCAATCCTGAAAATGTTCAGGGCATTAAACTGTTTACTGGTGATTTCATACAAATCTGAACCATTCACATCCGTTCCACCTGGACTACTGGTGACACGTTGTTTGGTTCTTTAAAACGTCGTATTGAATTCGTTTCACTCACGAGTCGCTCTCCTCCCCCCTCAGCCACTGGGATAATGTTATCACCACCAGCCCATAAAAATCAACCACAAATGATGATTAAACTGTACTTAATTTACCATAGATGGCTTATTAAATTAGATCCTCTCTCTCTCTCTCTCTCTCTCTCTCTCTCTCTCTCTCTCTCTCTCTCTCTCTCTCTCTCTCTCTCTCTCTCTCTCTCTCTCTCTCCCTCCGGCCCCGGGGCTGCAGACACCTTGTGGGTTATAATTGAAAATAAAGAAGGGCATTAAAAGCTATTCAATAAGCCACTGTAAAATTGATCAGACTATAAAAGCTGCCCCTCCCCCTCATCCCCCTCACCCCCCGGGGGAAAGTGGCTGTGCAAGGGGAGGAGAAGAGAGAGAGGGAGAGAGGGAGGGAGGGAGAATGAGAGAAAGGGAGAACGAGAGAAAGGCAGAGGGAGAGGCAGAGATAGAAAGAGTGAAAGAGGGAGGTATGGGAAAAAAGAAAAGGGAGAGGGAGAGGCAGAAAGAGATGGAAAGAGAGTGACAGAGAGAGAGAGAGAGAGAGAGAGAGAGAGAGAGAGAGAGAGCTGACACAGCACTGACTGTATGGTCTCTGTGATTTGCCACATTACTCTATCATTACACCATTACAGGTAACAGACCAAGACACACACTCACTTCCTTTACTAGATTTTAAAATTAAATTGAGAAAATTATTTTTATTTTGTTGTTGTTTTCCATTTCTCTTCCTTGTTGAGCATCGATGTCATCTCGTGAGATGTGAGAGTAAAAGTCCCCTCTGGGTTTTCTTTTTTTGTCTCTGACCTTCACGGTTTTTATTTCTTGTATCCTCTTTTTTTTCCTAATTGTTTTCATCATTTGTGCAAATAAACTAAACCAAACTGAACTATATTACTCCACCACCACAGAAGAAGAACAGCCTACAGGCCTGGCAGTGCGATCATTTCAATATGGGGGATGTTATTATATTTCACTTCTCACCACAACGTCAGTGGGACTCCAACAGATACGAGCAGTTCTCCTCCAAAAGGCTCTAAATCAAGTTTAACTTTATCATTCAATATCTCTAAACTACGGATCCAGTCTGTTCTCATTTTGTCAACCCCCTCCAGTCTACTCTCTTTAGAAGTATCGAAATTTCTTTATCAATCATTTTGTGAGAGTAGGTGTCTCTTTTTCATGTCATTTTGGAATGAAACTCTTGATAAGAAGCTGAAAGAGAAGACTCAGCTCGGTGCAAACCATCCTCATCAATCTCTCCCAACACAAACTGCAGGCCTGAAGAGACCGAGGCGTCGTGTCGCCGGACAAAGAGATGCAGACGTTCTCTCTGCCAACTCCAATAAATGCAGAAAACTCTCCAAAAATAGGACAAAATATCATACGACAACCCCCGGAGATTTATTGTTAGCTAATATATGTGGACAGTCTGCCCCTTGGGTCTTTCTGGCGCTCTCTTAAAAAAAAAAAAAAAACACCCAAGAAAATTCCAGCAGCGAATGGCGGTGCTGCTGGCTGAAGCAGCGGCTCAGCGGCCAGCGTTTTTCTTTTAACTTTCAATTCTCCTAAGCATCCGTGCTTCACAGCCCCCGGGGCTATTGCCTTTCTCAATCTGTCCCTGGAGAGGCAGGAGTTATGGTCCCTGTCGATTGAGGAGAAAGGGATGTTATTCCCCTGTCACCCCCTGGTCGCGCCGCCATCCTCCCTGCCCTGATCTACGGCCCGACTCCCCCCCTTACCCCCTTCCTCCCTCCTTCCTCCTCCACTTCACTCTGTCGTAACCTGCCGGCTATGTCGTTGCCGTGGGCCGCGGTGATGAGGACGATGGAAAAATGTTCTGGGGAGGTGGGAGGTGGGGGGGGGGGGTGTGCTGATATTGGTTTAGAGGCGCTGTCAAGCAGCTGCAGTATGGTGGTGGTGGTATACTGTGTATACTGTGTGTGTGTGTGTGTGTGTGTGTGTGTGTGTGTGTGTGTGTGTGTGTGTGTGTGTGTACAGGGATGTACACAAACATATGTATGTACATGCATCCTGTCTCTCTCTCACACCTCTTGGGTAGAAATCCTCAAATACTTTATTTTATTTTGTCTTTAAGAGAAGCGTTCAGTTTCTCACGTCACTTCCCAGAGATCACCTGTCAATCAAACAGTGTGTCCAGTACGTCCAGTGACCTCGTTTCCTTGGATTTTGTTCTATCTTGGTATTTTTGTTTATTCCAAAAAAAACCTGAAACGCATCACTTCCTGTCTCCAGGGGATTTTCCAGTGACCATACCTGGCACCAGGAATTAATTGGGCAAAATGGGAAGAATGTTTCTCTGTTACAGGGTGTATGTTTACACACAAATCGGGCCTAGTGCAACTTTAACTGACTGTGTACTGTACCCTCCTTCCTGGAGAAGGAAGTGGTGGCGGGGCGGGGCTGTGGGAGAGCTAGGCCCAGGGGAGGTGACCTCCCCCAGGGCGATGCAGGCTCCTGAGTGACGCTCTTGATTGGGGAGCAGCGACAGGGTTAAAGATGCAGGGCGGCTAGCTGATGGTTGTCTGTGATCAGGGGTGCAGTGGCTGGTAACTCTGTGTCACAGGACCGAGTCCCCCGAGGGTTCCTGTTTGGTTTGATGTCAGCTGGACAACAAAATCCTATGAATCTAATGAATTATTTTTTCCAAAAGGACAGTGGGCAGGGATCTCTATAGATCCATTTGACGTTTATCATTCAATATCACTAAAATATAGATGATCAGGGTTGTAGAAGAGTTACTGTCCCAGCAAACAAAGACTTAAGCTACAAAAATACATTTCAAAAAGTACCATTTTAATTCAATTTGCTTTTCAACTGTTCAACTCATTACTGCTACTTGATATCTACAAATAGTCGATATCTTATTTTGGGAAACTCTTAATTTTTCTTACTTTAGATAGTAGAACAGCTGAAAAGGACAGACACCAGAGAGGAGGTACATGGAGTACATGTGTTGACATTTGCCTCCAGATGTTTGCTGGCTCTACTAATACACTTTGGTCTGAGTTGTATGAGTTTCAATCACGGCTACTAAAAAGTCCCTAGGGAGAAAACCTGCCACGGTTTGGTCCGGTTCAGCCGTGAGATGAACCAACAACAAACTGCAGGTCCCCTTAAGCCGCCAGAACCGCCGGCGAACATCAGACAGACATCAGCACACCTGACAGACCTCAGAGCATTGCACCTTATTTCCATGAGGGCCAACGCTCGGCCTCTCCAGACAAACACTCCTGCACCGTGGTCAAACCCTGAGCTGGCGAGGGTCTCTCTGGGTGAAGGAATAAATAAATAAGCAGGTAAATAGATGAATAACCCAGAGGAACGGGAGCCCACCCGGCCCGGCCATCCATCATGTATCCTATTACCACGCACTCAGCAGCGGCCGCGGCATGTATAATGCAGTCAACCTCCGTAAGCAGATACAAATTCAACTGTTTTCCCCCTCAATTTGTTATATCTGACAACGCCGCGGCTCGCTCCTTGTTGTTTCTTTGAATTATGAATAGATTCCCCCTCGCCAGACTCTCGCCCGTGCGTGGCGGCGCGGCGTTGTTATGCAGAACAGCCGGAGAAAACAAATTCGGGATGCCCGGCACGCTTTGAAGCGGCTGGGTGCATATGCATAAACAGTCGCACTTAAAGCAGCTTAAGAACGACCGAACGACCGAATGGGCTCCATATTTCATCTCCGGGTTCTTCTTTCGTTGGGGCGTGATGGATACGGCGTGCCAGAGTGCTGCAAGAGGTTTCAACTGTTCAAAACGATCCCACAATGTTGTGCAGATTTCTCACACGAGCGGAGGGAGATGAGAGAGCGTTTTAACTGACAACTTAAAACTCAATTCCTCCCGCAAAAGCGTCTGTTTCTGTTCCTCATTTAGCCGCGACACCGGGAGCCGCAAATATTACATCTGTCACTCAGACGCCGCGGGAACGAGGGGAAGTAATGGAAAGAGAATGTGTCGGGGAAAGAGAGGCGGCAGAAGAAAAGAAGGAAGGAAGGCTCGGGAGAAACTATAAGTTAAGGGATCGGACGGCAGAGCGAGAGAAACCAAATGGGAACGTGGAAGAGGAATGTAAATACACGGCAAACCGATAGCACATTTTGACCGCGGCCTGTTTGTTTGGGTATTTACACGGCGAGGCTACAATCAAGTCCTCAAAGCCTCAGCCCGCATGACAAGGGCCCCGACTCAGGGCCACGGATCCTCTAAACAGTGAAGCCAACAAGCCAAACCTCCACACACACACTCACACACACACACAAAGCCCCCCAAGGTCACATCCACTTATTTGTCAATCACTCCAAAATGCAGAAAGGATGCAGGAAAGATGCATCGAATTTGCTCGCGCTCGGAGAGGGCGGAGGACGTCAGGTTGGGAGGAAGTGATTTTTTTCAGACTTGGCTGAACTTTCGAGCCCTGTTTGGTTTGAGCAGATGTAGAATTAGTACACATCACTTTGCATCAGCGAGACGTTGAACACAAGCTGCCGCTCAGAGGCCAACTACCTCTCTCTCTCTCTCTCACACACACACACACACACACACACACACCTCGCCTGTGGTGTCTGTGATTCTGCTGGGGTAATTATCGATGTGATGTCAATCCCCACAGCAACAACTTCTTTTTATTGTTCCTCTTGAAGCATGTCTGGTGTCTCTGGACGCCGCCGGCCAGCTGCTACACCACTGGAAGGGTCTAATTGAAAACACAATCGGTTTTATAACGCCGGTGTACTGGAATAAACTCTGCTTCAGTTCAGTGTCCAACCGGAGAGTATATTCTATTATCTCTCAAGTTCTGATCAGCACAACAGTAGAGTGCAAAGGTCAAAACCACTGAAACACCTTGTTACTGTTGTCTTTGGTGTTTCAGAGGTCAGCAGCATCCCTGGGTTAAAGAGGATGGATGTCCTGAGTGGCAGCAGACAGGTTGACAGACAGGCTGACAGACAGGTGGATAGACAGGTGGATAGACAGGCTGACAGACAGGTGGATAGACAGGCTGACAGACAGGTGGATAGACAGGCTGACAGACAGGTGGACAGACAGGCTGACAGACAGGTGGATAGACAGGTGGATAGACAGGACCGCTGTTGCTATTTGCTGTTCATGAGGAATACATGAAGTGAAATCCAGGTTACTGACTGTTTATAGTGTAGTGAGTTATCTGTCAGTGTCTGTAAGGACCACAGAGAAGATGAGGATTTGACTTTTTGAGTTGTCATGGAGAACTTTGAAATGCATATATGTTTTTTGAAGATTATTTTGTGGCATTTCTGCTTCATTGGATAAAGTAAAGACACAGAGAGAGAGAGAGAGAGAGAGAGAGAGAGAGAGAGGATGACATGCGACAAAGACCCAGGATGGCTTCATCACAGGTACCTGGTATGAGCCATCACACCAAACTCTTTTTTAATTGGTGTTTTAAAAATTGTCCGGTAAACTAACTGATCTCTACAAGCTGTTTTTTACGCGTCTCTGCACACTGCAAACAAACCAGATGAGAGCCACAGAAATGCACAAACGGACCATTAAAAATAGCTGTGAATCCTCAGTGTTCTGACTAACAAGGCCAAGCTGTGACTAATGCAGCTAATGGTGCCACGCCGCGCTCCAAATAGTTATTATTAGACTCCAATTATGTCTGAATACAACGTGGTTCTCTTTGATATGAAGAAACAGAACTACTCTATACTCCCAGTGCCGTAACTGTGCAGGAATTTGTCTTGGTGTCGAGACATATTGACAACTACTGTAGTAAAGTTCATACTGGTGCACACGGTACAGGGACGTCAGCACCTTGCATTCAGTACAAGGAGACATACAAGTAAATTCAACCGATGTACGCATTGAGGAGACTCAGCAGCCAGGAAAAACAATATTTGTTGTCAGTAAGAATATCTGAAATTTTACTCTATGTATTTCACAATAACACATTTGCTGCATGCATCTTCAACAGAGCAAACAAACGCAGCAAATTGTGATTGCATGCACTGTACATCCTTAACAGTAGGAAGGAGAAGCAGCGGTGCTCTTCCTTTTCCTAGACTCCATTTCTGTTTTTTTAGATTTTCAAAATCACACAAGGAAATAGTAGTTCTAATTATATTTACCCCCTTTCAATTGACCTTCAAAAGGCCTTCAAAATACACTGGCCTTTCTAGTGTCAACACTTCGATTGCACCTTCCCCAGAAGGGGACTTCGGGCTGAACGGCGAGCCCCGTGCGCCTGGAGGAGATTGGCGCACCGATGCTGTCATCGCTCGAGGGATTTTTTTGTTTCATTTTTTGGAGGAGGGGAACCTGCGGCGTGTCAATGAATCAGGCTAAACGTGCATGACAAGCGTTGGTGTGGCGGTAGGAGGAGGGTGGTAGGGGGGAGCCGACCTCTCCATGGTGTCAGTGAAGGATCTGTGTGTAATCTGCAGGAGATGCATGCGATAGACCGCCGCACCACTTTATCTAGAAGGCCCCTAATTGCGAGGGATGCTGAGGAACACATGTTAAGAGGAGAGGGAGGGGAAGGGGTGTCAGATGTCAGCGGCGTGCAGGCATATGGTTCCTACAGCTTGAGTTAGGTAAGCCAGGGCTGGGCTGGAACCAGTAAGGTGGGAAACAAGTATGGTGGGGAAAGTGGTGAGACCGTCAGTAGCGCATGATACTGTGTTCCCTTGTTCACTTTTGTTCACTTTGTTATCTGGCAGACAGACACAGGCGGATCAATCAATCAATCAATCAATCAATCAATCAATCTATCTATCTATCTATCTATCTATCTACAGGATCTACATCTAGATTCACACTGACATTAACAGGCCATTATTACTTCATAAGGGGTGTAACATATTTTTAACTGATGATGTCATAATAATATTGACAAATAAAGTAACTATAAATTAGTATTAACTAATAAGAAGAATGTAATAACTTGAGTTGTTACATTATTGCTCAATAATATAATTTCATCATCACCTAAAAACATGTTAAACCCTTATGAAGTAATAATGTGGTATTATTACATTATACAGCAACGTTTTATTACATTTTTTTACCACCTAGATGGACATTTTCTTACATTTTGACAAGATATGAAGTTATCTGTCAGTTTCTACATTATCGGCTGCTACATGGCAAGATAACAACATGACATTGGACATAATTCAGATAAAGTCTAGTCAAGCACTGGTACTAAGCAGAGAAAAACCCTGCAGGGACACTTAATGCTCCTTTGAATCAGACCCATCGATGATAACAGAAACTGCGTGGTCGTCTCTGTCTGTTCTAACAAAGCGGATAGACAACGTGAAGCAACACTGGCGACCCGGCACATTATGCCCACTTAACGGGGCTGGCAACCTTCAACTCGGCCTTTGTGTGGGCCCATCTCGCCAGGAATACAACACTCAAGCACATTCACAAACACCAACATAAGCCTTCCACTTTCAATTCAAAATCTCCAAATTCTGCTCCCCCAT
Source organism: Hoplostethus atlanticus (assembly GCA_034670405.1). NCBI lineage: Eukaryota > Metazoa > Chordata > Actinopteri > Trachichthyiformes > Trachichthyidae > Hoplostethus > Hoplostethus atlanticus. Next base: position 1,337,327 of record JAXDDX010000043.1, on the reverse strand, counting down.
TCTTCTTTTATTCCTTCATATGCACTCGTCCTTCTCTTGCACTCACAGCACCTTTGTCTTTTTCGTCCACATGTGCCCTGAACATAAGTCAATCTCCGCATCGGTCTTTCCTTCGAATCAACCAACACCGGGGGACGGAAAGGACATAAAGGTATCAAAAGCAGGGCTAAACACAGGACTCACCCACCCCCCTCCTTTTCCCCAACCAAGCTGTGGTTGACCTTGTACACGCGAGGTACTGCTATCAGTTAGGAGAGGCAGCGGTTATTGTTGGGAAGAGCGGAGCGCATCTGTTAGTTTGTCCCGTTCTACTGGGGGACAATGTACCGCAGGAGAATACCACTCTGAACTTTTTCTCATCTCCTTGAACTTTTACAAACCTTTTCTTAATCCTCCTCAAACAACATTTTCCACATCAGTACTTTCTCCTGCAGGTCCTTGTATATCTCCATATGTCCATATGTCTATATCCCTCTCTCTCCAAACACACAATCAGACACAAACTCCCTCTCTCTGCTTCGTCTCTCCCTTACAGAGCTGCAGGCGCTTTCAAAAAATAGCCTCGTATTAAAAACAAATACTCAATCATTGCTCATGTAGTGTTGGATTATGGGAGGTGGATGGGGGGTGGGGGGTGGGGGGTGCTCAGGATGATTAGTGAGTGAGCGTGAATGTGTGCTGAATATGGTACAGTAGTGATTGTACAGTACGGGTCCCAGCACTCAATCACAGGGAGCCGGTCGCATTTGCATGCTGTAGCATTGAGGGGGTGAGGGGGGGGGTGAGGGGAGTCGGGGGGGAGGGGGGGGGGGGCAGCAAATGAGCTGAATAATATCACCTGACAATCAATTACTTCTGCGTTTGCGCTTCGTCAGAAACAATGTTTTTGCTGCCGTGTTTGATTTGTCTGGCTGCGCTGGAGGTTCAGTCATGTGACGTGAGGACTGATTTAACTACTGCAGACGGAGCGCGTGGAAGAGACGGTGAGGCGGTGATGGCGTCGGGAGAGGAACCGCTGTAAATCACCGGCTGCACGGAGCGGCGACGCCGAGCCATAACACACAGCACGGGTACTATTCAAAGGGAATGTCATAAAGCAGACCCTCACGGTATTTACCGGATGTTTAATTGATCCTTCATATTGATGTCACCAAATTAAAATCAAATTGTATTTATGTAGCACATTTCATAGACTAGAAGGGCCACGAAGAAACAACATAACAAAATAAAGGGACGCAAGATAAAATAAAAATATATATATAAATATAAAGAAGAGTTTAAAAATGATAACAGCTGATTCAGAAGCAGCAGCAAAAGATGTTTTCTCAGTTACATAGAGGCATTAAAGGTAACCACTTATTTCTGGGTTCTTCTTTTATTTTTATACACCCCTCTGGGTTTTGGTGTCTCACCTCATCTCTTTTCTGTCTTTTTTTCTAATGTTTTTTGGCATTTGTGCAAATAAATTAAACCAAACTAAGATTGAAACTCTTCAACTCTCAAGTGTAACTGGGCGATAAGAAAGAGTGACACCGAACCCGGTTTAAATTACACAATGAAACCGAGCATCGACCCCCCCCCTCCTCTCTCTGCTTTGAAACTGTTGTGTCCAATCTTTTCCACAACCAAATGACTCTTAACTCGGCTCAGTGCAGAGCGGGTCAGGCAGCCAGATTGAAGCCAGGGTGTCTGGTTAGTGTTAAAGGGGGACAGGAGATTTCTCATGTCTGACTTCACTCAACAGGCCGGCCGCTACTCACAGAGTAATGCCTTACAGATTTACCAATGAAGAGAAAAAAAAACAAGATAGGTGTTATTGAATCAAAGCTATCTGGATTTTAAGGGATCGACTGACAGAGTTGTGCGGGGATCTTTTTGTATTTATTTTGTATTTTATTTCAGTTAATGTGCACAGAAGCGAAGTGATAAAAAGCGCTGATTCAATAAAGTAAACCTTTTAATATACGTTATTTATATAGCAGCTTTCAAAACAGAAGTTATAATGCACTTTAAAATAAATAAAACTGTAATAATAATAATAATAATTGTAATGATAGAAAATAATACAAAAACAGTAAATATATGATGATAAAAGCAGAAAAAAATGCAGTTTGTGAAGGTGAGATTAAAAAAAGGAGGCTTTTGAAAACATCTCAAGTCAAAAAAAACAAAATAGCAACAAACAAAACAACAACAATCAGGATCCACAGTGACATCCATGCAACTCCCCCTGTTTACAGTGAGAGCAGGCCTGGATGTTGGAGGAAAGGGGAAGTGGATGAGAGTGGGGATGGCATTGGGTTTGAGGTTCATCACAGATGTTTGGTTGAAGTGCCCGCATCCATTCAACCACATCCAATGACAACCAGAATCCTTTGCAGGAAAAACTGCCACTTCTAAAGCGAAATTTTCAAAAGACAAGGTTAAAGGTACCGCACTCTTCAAACGAAAAGGCTCACAAAGAAAAAAATGATACATCACCCCCAAAGTATTTCACAATCCTTACTTTTTCAGATGCCATAATTAATAAAAATATATATCACACAATGGATGGCCTTACTCGTTGTTTTTTGAGTGGTGGTGGATGGGTTGTGCTTTTGGAGTGGTAAGGCTAGCAGAGAGGCCCGCTGGGTCAACGTGACTCCAGGTGAGGTTAGAGAGGAGAGGTGGGCCAGTTCAAAACTCCTGATCAACCAGGGAAAAACTGTGGGGCAAGTGAACTAGAAACGCCCTCCCCTCCCTGAACAGCTGCTGCTGGGGGGCTCTGGAGCAAAGCATGGAAGCCCCAACAGCTCCAGCCTGACCTTGTTGCTGAAAAAGAGCAATCGTGGTTGGTCAACTTTCCCCGTATAAATACATGTGCGGCAGAGTGTGACATACAACATTTTTTTTAGTTTATGAGGAGGAAGGACAGTGTTTAAAAGTCTCATCGCTGTGGTGTTCCTCACTGCTCTTCCCAGAGATCACCTGTCAATCAAACAGTGTGTCCAGTACTGTGACGTCTTTCTCCTTGGATTTTCTGTTGGTGGAGTTTGAGTTCCTGTAGATGGCGCTCTTTTCTTTATCTATCTACAGTAAGTAGAGTTGCTGTGTGTGCAGTATTGGTCTGATGACTCACCCCTGGTTCTCTCCTCCTCGTCCCCCGGGGCCATGGTGTCGGGGTGGGAGCAGGCGGGGGCGGGCGGCGGGCTGGCCTCCTCCTCCTGGCTGGGTGTCTGGGGCCCCGGGACGCCGGGCAGCGGGGAGCTGACAGGACGAGAGCTGGTAACTGAGCTGGACGGTCGGGAACTGGCACAGTTCTGTACGAGGAAGGAGAAGGCAGGGTCAAAACGAGAATAGAGACTGGCCCATCGGTCAACTTAATTGTTAAGTGATGAGAACACGGACACCAAAATCATCCATGTGTCCCCGGTAGATCGTTCAGTCCGGTGCTACATGCTAACAATTTAGCATACATACATTGCATCATATTTAATCAACAACGTTTCATTTCTAAAAGGTTATTCTCTTTACTATCACTCAACATAGTGTATCTGAAGTGTTTTCATCAAACTCTGTCTTCCTTTATTGATAAAACACTGTAACACTCCTACGATTCTCAGAGGGAAAAAGTGGCACATCTTTCTTTTGACTGAAACTGATCAGAAACATTATCAGCTGATTGATACACTGGCATAGTTCAAACACTTGCTGTCATATCTAAATCGTTATATTTAGCAAAAAGAAATCAGAATGTGATTGATTTTGAACACCACTTAGGAGGGTAACCATGACGATATATACATGCTCTGTTTAGCGGTAGGTACATGTGAGTGTCTACTAACTGATGCCGTTGATTACTTCCCACCTGGTCTCCGAAACCTCCTCGTTTCAAACATTTCAGACTCACGCATCGCCCCGCGAGACCAAAATAAACGGCAATCACTGAAAACCCATTTGTTTGCACAGCTCTCAAACAGACTGGGGTGCTTCACCGGGCCCCGGGGCCTCTTGTGTTACATCTGTCTATCAGGGAGGAATGCCTAGCATGGCAAACATTCAGAGCTATGCCTGCTGCTCTGGCTGTTTCACTGCAGAAGTCCTGCTACACACACACACACACACACACACACACAAACAAGTGCAGGGAGGCAAATACATGCACTCATATTTCAAGTTGGTCTGGACGAGTGTGTTACCTAAATGTGTAAAATGCAATTGTAAGCGCACAACGAGAGAAAGCGATAGAGGGAAAAGCGAGAAAGATACATATATGATCTACAATGCACACACACACACACACACACACACACACACACACACACGTGCACATTCGCATGCACGCATTCCACCCAACCCCTGGCTTCCTATATCTTGTCAAAACTTGAATTAAGATCAAGAAACTAATCCGCTTCCAATTTATATCTATATTTCAGCGGTGTCAGGGTATTGAGGGGGGGTCGTTTTTTATTTGGGTCCCGCAACTGACAGCTTTATTTCACCAAGCAATCTGGCAGTGTGTGTACAAGTGGGAGGTCAGGGGGGTCAGGAGGTACTTGGTATCAAGCGGGCGGGCTACATTGGTCAGCTGCGCGTGTGTGTGTGTGTGTGTGTGTGTAAATAATGATGAAGCTAAAAACCCCGCCTCCCTGGGGGCTGAAAACACTCTTTATATGACCCTCGCCCATGCAGGGGGCTACTGCAAGCAAAAGGGCTGAAGAGGTCGATAATTAAAGAGGGGAGAGTTTGTGATTAGGTTTGGTAGAATTTATACAAGAGGTCGTGGAGGTCAGAGGGTGTGTTACTGTACCAAGATATCGCTGAATTGTACCTACAATATCAAATGACATCCGTTGCTAGTGTATATACAATATCCCAACATCTGATGTGATTTGATGTGGCTTGTTGAAATAAATGACTATCATGACTTTTTCTCCCTGGCTTCTCTATCACACAGAAATACAGGGACTCAGGCATTTCACCCGTGCAATGTTTAGTATGTTGGTACTAAGGAGTAACCCTGCATGAGCTCATCAGCACAAAAGGTAAATGTGCCCAATTTCCCCACAAGGATCATTCAGGTTTCGTCGTGTTATGTAACCTAAATGGGCATTTTCAGAAAATTCTGCCATGAAGCAGCGTTGAAATCTGCAGTGAATTCCCCGCTCAGGTTAACCCTTCAATCACTGGGACCAAAACCACGTATAAACCCCTCTATCTCCGACAAGTGCCATTCGTCTTCTAATGACCCCCATATGCAGTAACAGTGCGCCGCGAACGCCTCTTTATCCCTCAGCCGGCACGGCGCCATACCCTATCCTATGTTTTACAACGAGGGGATATATAGGGGCATGTGCGGTCATCTAGAGCCAAACGTCTCCTATCTACCACAGGACAGGTAGATACAGTATTTCAGCCGGGATTTATGGCGCAAAATAGCATTAGCTAAAAAACGACAGGCGGCTGTGACGGCTAAAAAACGCGTTCTGGTGGCGGAACCAAGATTGGAAAATTGCCAGCAGGAGAGAAGAGAGAGCACTAAAAAAGAAGGTGTGTGTGTGTGTGTGTGTGTAGGTGGGGGGGGGGGGCTCACTTGATAACAGGGGCGCCCAATATATCAGGCTACACCCAGCGGCACAGGGCCTCTGGGGGCTCTAGCACCCCCCACATCACACCCTCAACTCCTACCCTCCCCCCACACCCCCACCCGTCATTTTTTTTTTTTTACTGGTTTCCGTCTTTACAGTGTGTCTGCCTGTCGGCGGGGGGGGGGGGGGGGGGGGGGGGTCAAAGGGAAGTCGGGGTGCCCTGATATTCTAAAAATCAATCTGCCGTCAGAAATAGTCTCATTCCCTCTTCAGTGACCTGATGGGGCTGAATGGTGGGGGGGGTGGGGAAGGTGGGGGGTGTGGGGGGTGGGGGGGTTTGGGGGTGAGCGGGGAGGGTTGTGGGGGGGCGGCAGGACAAAGTGCTGCCGGTCATAAAGCATGACACAACAACCCAGGGAGAGGAGTTAATGTGATCACTCATAAGGGACAAGTTGCAGTGTGTGTGTGTGTGTGTGTGTGTGTGTGTGTGTGTGTGTGTGTGTGTGTGTGTGTGTGTGTGCATGATGGGGAGCAAGGGAATGGGAGATGATAAGAGTGGGAGTGTATCTGCCAAGGTGTGTATGCTGGGGTCTATAACTGTGTGTGCGTGTGTGTGTGTGTGTGTGTGTGTGTGTGTGTGTGTTTGTCTGTTTGTGTGTGCTAGGAACTATTAACTACTTTTAAAGTGCTTCGCCTGGGCTAAGTGATCCTCCCGGACACACACACACACTCACGCACGCACGCACACACACACACACACACACACACACACACACACACACGTGCGTGCAGCACCCCGCAATTCCAGCCAGCGTCCAGCCAGGTATAAATACTGGCCTGACACTTTAATGTCAGGGGACGGCTTGTCCTGGATTAGAAACTTGTAACCCACCGCAGAGCTTGACATTGCTGGGATGAAGGTGCTGGGGTGGGGGAGGGCAGGGGAGGGGGGGGTGGGGGTGGGTGGCTATTAAGGAGAGTCCATGTTTGATGTATAAGGGCATCTAACATGGACTGTCGGCTAGCGGGAGGCAAGTAGATGTACTGTGCTGCTTTGTGGCTACTTTTCATTGGCATTGCTGTCGTGGTGAAAAGCTGTGAGGAAAATTGGAACTGCTGCTTCGGCACACATGCACAAACACACACACACACACACACGAACACACACACATGTACGTCCACAGGATAATAGTGGGTTACATACTGAAAAATTAAGAGCTTTCCTCCTTTCCTTGATCCTGTTGACCGTGCTCCGAACCTGCAACAGACAGACAGAGAGATAAGTATATCTGACACAGCGCTCGATGAAACACACACTCACAGGATCAAAACAAAAAATCTTTCACGGGCATCTCCTTCCAACAACCAAAGCGTGAAATTCAAAATAAAGAATGGAGCAAAAAAAAGAGAGAGCATTCAAAAAAAAAAAAAAAAAAAAAAGAGTCATTTTCCGGGCGACGACAAGCAGCAAGCGGTGGGTGGTGGCGGGTGCAGTGGGGGTGGGGGGGTTAAAACGTTCCAGTATGTTCCAGTGGCTAATGGGACTTGAAAGTGACACATAGAGCCGGAAAACTAAGGAGACGAATTCAAGCTATCATCTGTCAACACGGAGCGCTGGGACCAACAAATGGAGCTATAGGAGGAGAGGAGCCGCCCTAGCAGAACAGATTACATTTCTACACTCAGATGAAACACGGAGCAACACACCTTCATTTACCACACGACCCGACCACGGCAACTCCTGGGTTCCCTTCCAGAATTATATACATATAAATACATATATATATATATATATATATATGAAAATGCATTTTGGTGGAAAAAAATCCTAACCTGATGTTTATCATTCAATTTACTTCCAATAGAGTGATCAGTGATCAGTGTGTTAAGAAGTTACCATTTGTTAACTGAAGACTCAAGTTACCTTCTATTCATTATTATCATAATTACATTATTTTTTCTGCTTCAAAATAAAATCATTAATAATTGAAAGTAGATGTTGTTTCATTCATCGCATCAGAACTTAAAGCATTTGAAAAATGAATAGTGAATACTACTACAATACTGCTGAAGTTATGAACTGATCTGAGACCTTTGCTTACAAAACAAAAATAATGTTGGGGATGAAATCGTCCTTATTTATGAAATATCAATGCACAGAGTCTTGGAATCAAAGCCTTCAATTGTTCATGGCTGATTAATGTAATGAATGAATGATTGATCAATTCGGTGTAATCAATACTACACGCTCTTTAACAGGCCTTACTCCACTGAATTAACCTGAGTCTTCACCTACGGAAAAAACTGCATGTACAAAAGAAAAATCCAGAAAATCTCTGTCCTACACGATGTGCTTTACACAATGTGAGTACTACTTTCAGTGTTGGTGAACACACAGGTTACTACAGTGGGAAAGGCTGTTTCAGAGGTACCAGAGTTACCAGAGACAGATAAAGTGTTACCAGAGAGACGTTCAAGGTTTCTGGTAGAAAAACATTCAAAACATATTTAGAAATTTAGTAAGTAATTTAAGATCCAATCTAAAACTGCTTCTTGTTAAAGCCACAGGAAGGAAATGAACGTGGGCATGCACAAACAAGCCCTGCAATACAGCTGCAGAATGAATGAATGTATTTCTGTTGGAAAGATGAAATCCTCATGTAACATGTAAGAGATGTTATTTGATATTTTAATATGATCAATAATTTCTAATAGCAGGTAAATTCCTGATGACTGTTAGAGAATATTGAATGATGATGTTAAATTGAAACAATAAGCCTTTACTGTAAATAAATACAGGCTCTTAAGTGATCTGGTCAAAACAAAACAAAACAAAACAAAACAAAACAACAGAGCACTGCTCAGCATGCTACAGGTGCTGTTCACTAGGTGAAGTCTTCCACTGCAAGGCCTCTGGCACCAATAAAACCTGTGTGTGTGTGTGTGTGTGTGTGTGTGTGTGTGTGTGTGCGAGCGTGCATGTGTTTGTGCACGCTGTCAGTGCTCACTGTAAATTTGTAGCGGCTGGGCGCTCCTCGCCGCAGCCCGTCCCGGCCCAGCCCACCACGTTAGTGAATATGCATTATAGCTTACGGCTTCATTAGGCTGCAGCGTGTCATAAATTATGACGCCACGCAGAGGAGACACACACACACACACACACAGAGACGACTGTGTGTACGAAAAGGATGTTTTGCATACACACTGTGGTTGCAGGGCCACATAATGAAGAGAGCCAGGCCTCGTGACAGGGCAGAACCAACAGCACCGGTGTCATGTTTCCAAATCCCTCCTATTAATTCTGACAAGATGTGCAGAAGGCCTTCGACGGTAGAGATGTTGGAGCTACGTTGCTTTAACGTTATCCAGCATGGGGGGGGGGAATCCCGGGGATTTCATTCATATCAAAAGCAGCCGGCGTGCTGAGGCAATTACATGACACGGCTTAATTAATCATTTGACAATGAGGGGAAGGGCATTGTTTTAGACAGCCGTTATGTGGTTAAGGCGTTTCACACGCGCTCAAGGTTTCGCCGCGGTGCGAGGCGCAGTTCCCTATGTAAATGGAAGCTAAGCCATTACCATATGAAAGCAACGCAGCCCGACAACACCTGCCGACATCCTTGGAGCTGATGGAAATAAAAGGTCATCAAAGCGGAGGATTACAAGGTGACCACCAAGGAAAAGCTAATTGCGATGAATAATGGAGAGCTATTGTCGGGTAATTAGCAATTAAAACGCTGCAATCGAGTGTAATAGTCCGTCTTCCTCGCCATGTTGGTAATTACGGAGCCGGAGAACCTCGTAAAGCCTCGTAAAGCCTCATAAATGGAGCATTTTCTGACTTTGATGGAACTGCAACAGGCAGTGGTTCGTTTAGCTTTCTTTAACATATCAAAGTGCGATCTCTTCACACAGATTTGTTCGGGTGCGTACCTATTTATTGCGCCTGATCAAAACAACACGACTTGGGAAAGTTTTTTGTCTTCACTCCACAGACTTTGTTATACGGGATACAGGATATACAGCATCTTCCCCCTTGGTCGTTTGAGTGCATACTTCTGTAGAAAGTCAGAGCTGCCGCGAGCTCCGCAGCAGAAAGTGTGGGATTTCAAAATAAACGCAAGATTACAGCACAGTAAAACCTGCCCACTTGACCCCGTCCACTCTTAACGGTTTCTCGTTGCCTGAGATTGGCATTGGCGTTCACCCACGCTGCCCCGTGAAGCTGGCGGTGGATTGATGTGTGCACTAAAGAGAGGTTACCGTCCCCGGCGATCACAGTTGGTTAGTTTAAATGAGTACAGACAGAACAGAAACCCACTTTGTCACTTTGGCCTCTCCCTTCCGCTCTTTGATTACAGGAGGGGAGGAAAAAAAAAAACTTTTGCTCATTCCCATTCAGCTTTTCTGTAATTTTTCTATTAAACAAGTATTTCCTTTTAGGTGTCAGCGAGGGCGAAACTCGAAGCCGCCTGTGTTCTTTGTCACACACCCTTCAGCCTGAGAGAAAGGAGGAGCCGGGGGAGGCGAAAGGAGTCAAGAAGAAAGAGGTGGTGAGGATGAGGAAATAAAGGGAAGATTATTCCTTTCTTTTTTCTTTTTTCTTTTTTTTTCAAACGTTAACAAAGAAGCGCGGCCCTTTTGAAAACCGGAACGTATACATGAGCTGCTCACAAATTGTGAAGACCTTGGGGTCAAGGAGAACTTGGGAGTAAGAAAATGGATTCCCAGACACTAAAAAAGCCACTTAAGCAAGAACGCGGGGATGATTTATTTTACAGTGCGCGGGGTCAGCCCTCTGTGGCTTGGCATTGTCGACGCGCCGCCTATGACTCAGGGACACCTCTTCACGCTCTGGAGAGGACAGGGATGAAGAAGAGGGGAGAGAACGGGGGAACAAAAAGGAGGGCAGAGAGGCCAGGAAACGAAGAGGGCGAAAACAAGACCTGACTGGGCTGGTCGGAGGGACCCCGGCGACGACGGAGCAAGGGTAAACTGGAGGAGGATGAAGAGAAAGAGACGAGAGAGGGAAGGGATGGAGAGGCAGGGAGGGGCGAGGATGACCTTGTACACTCCCAAGCAACAAGGGGCGACTGAAAAGATGAGATGTGCTTGTATGCATCGGCGCTAAAGAGAAATCAGCCGCGGTTCCTTCCCGCCGTAGACGAGTCAGCTTGACAGATTTACTACAGAATTCACTTCTTATTTAGAATCACACCTTATCTATTTACCGAGCAGACAGCATCTTCATAGTGCTGAATTTCAAAGACTAAGGACTTGCCGCAATTAGTACATATATCATAGAAACATCGTGATTCAACGGTTCAGAGACTATTGTCTGAGAAAAACGAGAGCACAATCGCCAGATGTCCTAAAATCTCAGGCGTCCTTGAAAGCAAATTTTCATTGGCACCTCCTGAACGAACCCCTTAAGACAAGGAGCGTCTGGAAATGAATGATTGGCCACAAGTTCACAAAAACTCCTGAAATTTAAGAAGATTTGGATGTGAAATATCACAAGTTCAGCCTATTTACATGTTACTGAAAAAAAAAAAGAGCGGCGTCTGACCAAGAGTGATTTTGACGATTGAGTCTCATCCATTAAAAGCGTTCTCGCCGTGTCGCCGCGGCGTATCTAAATGGTAATAATGCAGCATTTCAATACGACATGTCCTCACTCCCTCATCGTATATTGTTGGTTGCATTTTTTTCCTTCCCCGCAGACAGCGCTGGGGGCCCCGCAGAGCCTCGGCCAGCGACTTTGTCAGGATGCTAAATGGAGGGCCGTGAGTTTAAAAACTTAAAGAGGCAGTGAAATATTAGCCAATGTGGGTGAGGAATGAGTGGCTGAGAGCCGCGGCGTGTCAGTGTTTAATGGTCGGACCCGGATGCATATAAGTTAGCCCAAGCATGAAGGGCAGTGGGACGCTCGCGTGGAAACGACGCCCCCCCCCCCTCCTTCCCATCCTTCTACTACCCCCCATCACACACACACACACACACACACACACACACACATCTCCCACCCACCTCTTAAGCAGGGAGCCCATCAGAAACTTGTCATTTCTCTCATTCACTCCGACAGCCTTGAGACACAATGCAGACTTACCTCTGTGTTGTACACCCCATATATCAGGAAGATGAACAGGCCCTGCGTACACACAGACAAAGAGAGAAAGACAGGAAGAGAGAGAGAGAAAGAAAGAAGGAAAGAAAGAAAGAAAGAGAGAAACAGAGAGAGAAAGAAGAGGAGGAGAAAGTTGTTAGTCTTCTTCTCTTTTATCTAACAGATCAAAAGTACAGAATACACCAAAATGTACGTTTTACTTTCATTTTCTCTATCAAAGCTCAACGCTGTTGGACTGGTGAGACGTGTTGAGTGGAGAGGCAGTTAGACTGAGGACTTGAAAGAGTACAACTTCTCCTAACTGGGCCACTTCTATAAGGCTCAGCTCCCCCACCCCCAGCCCCTCCACACACACACACACACACACACACACGCACACATTCTAGCCCCCATCAAAGGCTCAAATCCAAGGTTTCCTCCGGCTTTATCGAAACAGAAAATAGTTCAGTCTCAAGTGCCTGTGTTCAGTTTGTGTTCCTGGACACAGACAAATATACTGTATCAGTCCCCCCGCTTACACTTAAAGTATGAATGCACGCACGCAAGTGCACACACACACACACACACACACACACACACACAGGAACAGAGCAACTCAGGCCAGATGAGTCTATCAAGGAAAATCATTGGGGGAAGGCTGAGAAAGAGAGACATGGAGCAGAATAATGAAAAAAATGACACATAAAAGAAGATATTTCATGTTCACAGAACTCCACAACTAGTACCCAGGGCGCAAGAATGCCATGCCCTTGGATGCATAAAGGCTGTACTTTTGGTTGCAGAAAACAGCTATTTTTCACTGCGGTTCATTGTGGCGTCCATTGAATGTACAAGCTGTGCATTCACCTTCAGGCCATAATGCAATCCTGTCGCCTCAATGGGAACGGTGAGGACAGCATTCACGGAGCACCGATTGAATCGTGCCACAAAAGATGTACAGATAAAAATGAAAAGGGGGGGGGGGGTCCTATAAATTTCAAGGCTGATAGATAGATTCTTTGATTAGACAGCTTTATGTCAATCTGGAGCCGGCTGGCACAAAGAGAGAACTGTTAGAATTGCTTCTAACAGTACATCTCTTTCCTTTCACTCCTCTGAGTGTCTGTGTGTTCCTTCGTCTTTCAGCGAGGGTGAAGACACATCCTGAGGACAGGCAGGCGCGACCCAGTCGACGCATCAATCAAGTGCTAGCTTGGAGCATCCAATTTTTGCCAGAGGGAGATCTCGATGCATCACCATTGACAACATGATTTGGGGGCCCATTCGGAGTGACAGGCCAGCGATGGCCGACAGTGACGACCTCTAGTCCAGGATACTGCCCATCCACCTCCTCCTGGCTGTCCTCATGTCCTCCAGGGACTGAATTGCCCTCTCTGTCCGCCTGTCTGGTGCCATCTCAGGACATCCATCCTCTTTAAACCATCCAGACCGCTGGTCTCCGACGTGCCAAAGACAATGGAGGTCTCAAGCTGAGATCTGATCCTGTGGTTTTGACCCTTGCACTTGTTTGTATCAGTTGCTTGTAATGTCGGTGATATGGAAGCTTATTGTTTTGCTGCACCCGTTGTCAGTTGCTCTGGATAAGAGCATCCGCCAAAGGGTTTAGATGCAATGTTATATAAAACAAGACTGATTTAAGGGCCAAGAAGTAACACTTTTACTGTCCCATAGCACAAAATGACCATAATATATCTGCAGGGGGGGGTTGATACTTCACCAGGTGCTGAGATTTCTGGTTGCAAAACTCACTTTCCCCTGCTTTGAAAGGCATTATTACAGAGTATTCACTGTAATAAGTATTGCAAGTACATAAGAAAAACTCTCTCACACATAGTGTTGTATTATTGTGTACTTACCATGCTTTACTTGGGTTAATAAACAGGTTACAAGCCTAGAGGCCATTGTAAAGTAAAATATTACTGATTTTTATTTTTTACTTAAGTATTTTACAACCTATAATGTTCATTGACGGTGTAGTGTTGCTATGAAACCACTTCCAGAAGTTGACCTTGAAAGTTTACCTTCCATTGCAGCACAAGCCAAGTCCCATATATAGTGTTCATCATGCACTCACACACACTCTCACTGCATGCTGCATCTCTACACACACACAAACAATACCCAGAGACAGTGGGTGGTAATTTGCAACACGTACCCCATTGTATTGCATTAGAATTGCAATTTCCAACTTATTGTTGCAATTTAATTATCATGTTTTTGATCATTCCTCTTATTTGTAATTAATCTTTTGTTGTGTAGCGAACAAAGTGGGGGAAACACACGTACGCGTTGGAAAAATGATCCATTAGAATATAATTGAGTTAAAAATAAGTGGCATCACAACAATAATGATGGATTGTTTAAAATGTTAATTCATTTATTTTCCCACTAAAAACAAACACAGTTAAAAAAAACATTATTTAAATGCATTGTGTTCCTTTCTAAACCCGGTTCGTTTCTTTTGAACTCGGCGGCAAAACGCTACAAATTTATGCAAAGGATCAGCTCGGTTGCTTTCAAAGTATTTCTTCACATCAAACGGAGGAGCATAAATTAATTAGCGGCCAGATAATTAGGGAACAATTGTATGTTTAAAAAGTTAAAGCCAACAAACACAAAAAAACATGCACCACCCCAGAGAGATGCAGCGTGGTGAAGACAGAAAACAACATTTGTTGGAATAAATACAATACAATATAAAATGATATCAGTCAACTATCAGTAACACTTTGCAACGGCCTTGTTCCAGTACATCATGTAAGATCATCAGCTAAAAGACTAAAACGCTCAAGTGTAAATCTAATCTTATCTTTAAAACTCAAAGCCACCTTTTGCAATGAAAAAGGTTCTTTAGTCGACTCAGAGTGAAGTTTCTATCATGTGGCTTTTAAATTAATTGTTTTTTTTAATTTTCACTTCAAATTCATTTTCAAAGCCACTCACAGGGCTGCAGGACTTTTGCAATCGTAAGCATTTAGCTAGCAACCTACACTTAGTGAGCAGGTGGGGGGGACACGCTGGCTGTTGATCAAACCTGTGACCTTTATTATTATTATTATTATTATTATTATTATTAATAATAATAATAATAATAATAATAATACATTTTATTTGTATGGCGTTTTTCTAGGTACTCAAAGACGCTTTAATTTACGGAAAGGAATACAAGCCGACTCGAGTCACTTCACCTGACGAAGACCTGAGGAGCAAAACAGATACCAAAGTCACCATAAAAATCCACATTCTGGATGTAGATCTCAGCCAGACGTGCCTGTGTAATAATTGCGGACATCGTTGGTGATTTTAATCCTGTGAAAATCTGACATGTCTGTAATTTGTAAAGTAAACAATATTTTGGAGACAGAAGTTCCCTGATAATACTGATCCCAAATCAAACTCTGTAATTTCAGACTAGCTTCTTTTTCTTCTTCTAGACGCACAATCTATATCTTCCCCCCGTTATGAAAAATGGAGATAGTAGTGGATTTTGACTGCGTGATCGGAGCAAACTTCAAGTTCTGCTTTTCTAAATCTGAAAGTAACAACCTTAGTTTATACGACTGTATTTCAGCAAATTTCATTATCCTGTGTGAACCCACTTCACCATATGCAGCATGGGGGGCAATTCATTAATTACATGAGGTCACCACATAAAACCAGTCCCCTGTGAATAGGGCAATAGACAGAGAGAGAGAGAGAGAGAGAGAGAGAGAGAGAGAGAGAGAGAGAGAGTGAGAGAGAGAGAGAGAGAGAGGACAGATAGACACTTTATTAATCCTCAGGGGGGCAAATCTGCCCATTTTGGTTCTTCTCCTCTGGTGCTGCTGTAGAGGAAGTGTCAGGGCCAACAAATGCTCCGG
Organism: Hoplostethus atlanticus; assembly: GCA_034670405.1. Classification (NCBI taxonomy): domain Eukaryota; kingdom Metazoa; phylum Chordata; class Actinopteri; order Trachichthyiformes; family Trachichthyidae; genus Hoplostethus; species Hoplostethus atlanticus. The sequence continues at coordinate 1,321,770 of JAXDDX010000043.1, read as the reverse complement.
TAGAAACCACCCAGGCATACGTCCAGCAGTCACACAACCCTCCTAGCAAGCCTGCCTCTGGAACGCAGATAAATTCTCCTCAAATATGAGCCCATACATCCCATACATCAGACCCCCGCCCCAACACATACACCCCCTTCTGGATTGAGAGTGAGCGCATTGTACCAGCGCCGTGAAGAAAAGCCCTATCTCCTCATTATTTTGTGACAAGAAACAGAGATTCACTTTACTTTTCACTTAGGGAGCCCACCTGCCCTGCTTTATGGATGTCTCTGCCCCCCCGCCACACCATCACCACCGACACCCCGAGTCCCTCCACTTTCCTCACTCGGTAACAAATGATTATAAATTTTCACAGATGACCAGTCCCTCTATTTTTATCCCCCCCAACTCCACCCTTGAGCCCAGCCCACCACCCACCTCCCTAATGTGTAAAGTTTGGCGGCGAGGCGCCGGCAGGTAAAAATCTCACAAACGGCAAATTTATGACATTGTCCTTGGGAACTGAAATTTCAATGTACTGAAATGAAAACTATGATTAAGGGGGGAGGCAGTGTCTTGGCAAGGAGAGACAGAAAGCAGAAAGAAAGTGAGAGAGAGAGATTGGCACTAGCTTTCTCTTCCCTCACTCCCCTACTGGAGTATACTGCTGATGTCAGGTTAACACTCAGGTTAACACAATTTGGTTGATTTTCTTTTTCTTGAATAGAAAGTTGACATGGTCATTTATGTGTTGAGTGAGTTTTGGCCTTGGGCGCTTTAAGTCTGTCAAAAAAATCTCATTGTATAATGTCAGAAACAGGACAATGAGGCAATACTTCCTGAAAGATTTGCTTTTTAGAAACATAAAGTTTTCAGTACCAATATAAATCCGCTGGTGTACATTAGAAGTAGATGTGGCTTGTGTTTGTTCCTACAGCCTAAAGCCGCTCTACTGTATGTCCTTCCACAGTGATGTAATTTTGGGTACGTCAGTCAAGAGGCTCTAGTCAGCTCCTCCAATCAGAAGTCATGTATCACTAGCATTGAGATCAGCTCCACCAATCAGAGGTCATGTATCACTAGCACTGAGATCAACTCCTCCAATCAGAGGTCATGTATCACGAGCATCAAGGTCAGCACTAATTAGCACCAGTATTATATTTGTATTAGCCCACGTGGGTCTGGCCACAACTGGTGAAACTTGGTTTCAAAGCCGTTGTAATCAATTTCTAAGAGCGCCTTACAAATTCAGTTTCAATAAGTTCATATACATTTCAAATTCAAATACATCTCTGCTGGCATCTCTTTGCAAAGTCCATCAGCACCCAAAGTGTCCTTGAGCAACCTGTTCTCTCATTGTGAGTCTTTATGAGAGCATCAGATAAATGGGTAGCAATGTAAATGTGTCCAGTGAGCAGCTGGCTGACACACTGCAAACCCTCCCTCATGGGAATATTGGCTAATGGCTAGAATAGTTTAGATGCCACGGTGGCCCGCTAGTTAGAGAGACCATCCCATAACTGGAAGGTCGCAGGTTTGATCCACACCAAGCAAAATGTGTCCATCTTTGTCAAAGAGCAAGAGCCTCTTTTCCCTATTTGGTTCCTATTTACACTGTGTGGAAAAGGTTTAAATGTTAGCCTACATATTGTAAGACACATATGTCTTGCATGTCTTTTATTCACCTTTTCCTTATATAGGGAGGCTGTCATTCTAATGGAGGATCCAAGTTTAAGCCCCTGAGCTGGTAAGCATCCAGCCTGCTGAAGACACTGAACCCCTACCAGCTCCAGCGCTGTTCAGTAGCTGACCCTGACCTCTGACCTCCCGGTGGAGCGGGAGGAGTCAATACTCATTTTACATCATCACATTAAGAGCTGTGATGTTACTGTTGTGTGAATCTGTGTTCAAAATGTCAGTGTGTAGAATAAAGTTCACATGATCCTAAAGATTATTACATATAAACTGAATGCCAGAATTTGTCTTGTGTACTGTGTTTGTTTTCAACACTCTTGGAGCGCCAGAGGGGTGGAGTTTAGCACATCAGGAAAATTCCAATGTTTTCAGGTAAGTCAGCCATAGAAATGTAAACTAAATTGACTTTCCTATGGTTGTCTGTTGGCTGTTTGTCTTATATGATGCAGTGAACTCGTATCTGTCACTTAAGAAGGCAGGAGGACAGAAAAGTATTTGCAGATACTAGTTGACCGGTTTGGTCTGGTTGACATCGTAGAGGCTGAACTCAATTTGAGTGAAAACAGGGTAAACTGGTGAATGTATGAGTACAAACTCCTGGGAGCTTAATGAAAGCCAGATAATGGAAGTCACTTTCTGACAGAAGTTCTGGGTTTTTAGCATCTCCACAAAGTTCACCGACCTCTCAACTACTTTCTCCTCAACTAAAAGCCACAAGTTACACACACTGTTTGAGCGATATTTACCCAGTGGCGTTGCACAATGTCAAACATTAAAGTTATTTGGACAAGGCTAAACCTGCAGCAACAATCCAAATCTAAATTTAAACACGCAGAGACACTTTTCACAAATGATGAAGATCTTTTTGCGCCAGCTACCTTCTCAGAAACCTAAAACCTCCAGCGCTACACGCTTTTTTTTTCAGGAACATTCAGCGTTTGTACAAGTGTTATTGCACAATGTTAAAGATTATAGCTATTTAGACAAGTTGAAAACTATGTCAAAACTAAACTAGGCAGACACTTTGCAAATTAAGTTCTTTTGGGCCAAGCACTAAAACTAAAAACCACAAGTTACACACTTCAAATTCACACAGAGAAAGAGTTACAAACACCCAGACACCAACTGATGTAGCTGCATTGGGCTAATACTTTCTCTAAAGTAGACCTCTAAAGACCACAGGCTCCACTTTTTCAGAGAATTTCAGCAATTGCTATTGCTCAATGCCAAAAATGATATATACTTGTCTAAGCCCACGTCAAAAATCAAAACACACAGGGATACTTTTCACAAATGACGTAGTTCTATTGGGCCGACTACTTTCTCTAAAATAGCTGAAGACCGCAACCTCCACATGCTCGAGGAGAATTCCAGGCTTCAGTGTCGCCCAATGTCAAAAATGAGAGCTATTTGAACAAGCCGAGCCCGACGTCAAAAATCCCAGCCCAAATTCAAACACACAGAGACACTTTTCACAAATAGAGCTATCTGCATCCCCACTTGGCAAAAAAAAAAAGGGGAGGAAAAATTCTACCCTTGCACCTGGCAATCATTACGGAAATGAGAGACAGAAGAGGTTAAAACGCCGTGATGGGGGGAAAAGAAAAGAAATTCACACTTCTGCGCTGGGGCTTGCTAATGTCTCTGACCCCTCCGCGCAAAAACAGTTTAATTAACTTGTATACATAACTTTCACTTTAACCGCTCACGGCCTGTCAAATCAAAGCGTCCGTCAGGGCCGCGCAGCAGGGACTTGATGCTTTGCAGGTCCTCGGTTCGACTCCAGCTCCGCGCAACCGCTCCAGCTGGCCGGGGAGGCGGGCAGGAAGACGTGCAGGCAGATAGACGGGCAGGTAGACAGGCAGGCTGCCACCCTGTCAGTTTGATGGGGTAAACACCTCTCAGAAGGAGGGCTTTAACACCCAGATTAACAGAGACAGAAAACAGAATGATGCTGTTAGTGGGAAAAAAACATGTTCATGCAAAAAAAAATTGAAAGAAAAAGAGGAAAAGAATGAAGAAACTGGCAATGGAGAAAAGAGCGTAGTTTCTTATTGACGCCCATTTAGTTGTAATCTAAAATGGGGTTTCAACAGGTTTGAAGAACCAATGAGGCATGAAAGTCACATGAATGACCACAGAAACCTTCAATTCAATACATGTGTTTTTTTCCACAACAGCAGCAACATCATGCTGTTAATCCAGAGATGTATTCAGACTGGTGCCTGAATGCAACATCACACACACTAAATGCTAAATTGCTATCTCTGCTGATATTTGTCATCGTTAAGGGTATTAATGGATGATTAACTAGTGTCAGGAGAAATAACAGGGCTACTCACATCCTTGGAGTGATTGCCAGGTTCATTATTTGTGCAAAGAGAAGAAGAAGAGCAATTCATCTTGTGGCATAAGTGGTCTATCAGGGTTATGGAAACTGATTACCGCACTCAGCTGCCAGCTCGGCTTCTGCTTTGAATTGAAACTTGTCTCAATTTTCTTTCTCATCTAAATCCCTTTTATGTTTTTCATTCAAAAGTTATTGTTAAAACTGTGAGAGATAAAAATACATGTTGTTGTGACTTCACTGTATTCTCCAGCATTTCAGGAAATGGACAAGCTGCAATATCTAAACAGTATTCTCTTCAAAATAACAGCATTATATAGTGTGTGTGTGTGTGTGTGTGTGTGTGTGTGTGTGTGTGTGTGTGTGTGTGTGTGTGTGTGGGTGTGAGAAAGCGAGAGTGAGAAAGCGATGGGAGGTAGGGTTGGGTGGGGGTCAGAGTATTCATCCTGTTGTACATTATTAGGGAAAGCAGGTCAGTCATTCTCAAAGGAGGGCTATTAGGTGTAACACACACACACACACACACACACACACACACACAGAATCAGTCTATCACATTGAGGAGGGGACCCCCAGGCCAGCCAACCCCTACAGAGTGTAGAGCTAGGGAGGTAAGCTGAGAGTACACACACACACACACACACACACAGTCACACCGAGGAGGCCGGCGGCGGCGGCGGTGGCAGCAGCAGCACTGGTAGGGAGTGTGATGGCTCAGGAGAGGAGGGAGAGTTATTAGCTTAGCCCTGAACCACCTACTTAATATAGGGGCCGGCGCTGATAGCTAACAGAGCCTGGCAGAGGTGACAGCTTCTGGCCCTGCTTGAGGAAATCCAATTGAAAAGCAGCCAAGAGGAACAACAAGCCCGAAACAGATGTTGCTCGCTACCACTGGCGCAACGGTGGTACACACACACACACACACACACACACACACACACACCGGCGGCAACAAACCACGATGGCGAATCTGACACAAACACACACACACATATATACACACAGCGGACACAGCGGAGCACAAACACACATAGATAGACACAAAACTGTAAAACAGGAGCACATACAAAGGAACGAACACACACACACACACATTAATAAAGGTGTGTGATGCTGCTTTCAGACTAGTGTGCAATGCTTTGGTTTTTGTTTTGCCTTCATTTCAACTTGGGGGGTTAAAGAAGATATAGAACGGTGTAGCCTGATGTCTGCTATGGTGTTCATCTGATGGTGGTTGTATCACACTTGAATTCACAGTGGAGACAGAGCGGAAAGCTTGGGGCAGAAAGAGGAGGACCCCAGGCTGGACTCAAACCCAGGATGTTGCAGGTACATGGTACACGTCTCAGCCAACTGAGCCACCAGGATGCTCCATGTAATGACATTTTCCCACCGGTGCAGGACGTGGGACTTGAGAAAATGACTACAGAGAATTACTTGCGTACTTGAGAAAATTGTATATATGTATTGTTTGTTTTTATTAAAGTCAGTAATAGTTCAGTTGAATTTTCACAAAACCACTGGAACCACAACAAGACAATAAGATCATCTGATTGGCTGTCTCCCCTACTGGACATGCCCCCCATGTGCCTCGCCTTTGCCCACATTCCAGTTGGCTGTGCTGATGCTGAGGAGACTAGTCTTTGATAAACTAGTTTAACAATGTGATCGGCCAATCACCGATCAGATCGACTGAAATGATGCATTTTCTGGGTTCCAGTAGCTCCTCAGTGCTAGTCAGTGCTGACAGTTTGTTCCAGCGCTCTCTCACCGCGTATTGAGTGATGCTCGCTCTTCCGATGTTACTAATGCTAACGAAACATTTTGGCTAACAGGCTAGACTATGTTATGATACTGAAGGAGAGCTAACCTAGTGTGTGTGATCTAGTAGAGTATAGGATGAATATAGAGAATATAGGATGGCAAAGATAACACAGAAAAATGCACCGTACAATGGATTAAAAAAACACAAGCCCTAACCCCCCCCCACACACACACACACACACACACACACACACACACACACACACACACAAGGCATCTGTCCCTCCAGTTTGAATATAATTTAAAGGATCCATAACCACTATCAATCCAAGGTTACTGAGAATCTTTTTGTTGGGTTACACAAAACACCCTGGCAGCTCAGCCCGGTACGGAACGAGGAGAGAAATAAAACATCAGGGGAGCATTGCCCGTTCAAAGGCTGGTCCAGGAGTGGTTTAGAAGGTCTGTTAAAAACATGTATCGAACAGAGGCCAGAACAAAATGGTTTCCCTCGTGCATCCTCCCATCCTCCCGTCCACTCACCCATCCATCCCTCTGTTCTTTTCTGTAAATCTCGGGCAGGGCATCTCAATGAAAACACGCAGGCCCACCAATCATTACAGCCTCTTGCTCCAATATTAATTGAGTTTGTCAAGGCTGACCATGCCTCAGTCATAATAACATTCATTTATTTTTTTCTATTACCACCACAGAGAGAGAGAGAGAGCGAGAGAGAGAGAGAGAGAGAGCGAGAGAGAGAGAGAGGGAGGAAAAAATGGGCTAAAATCAATTGTGACATATCTTTATTGCCAGTCGATGACAAATGACAGTGCATTTGCCATCGCTCTGGCATTGTGTCAGCGTGTGTCGTATCGATTTTACATCAGACAGACAAATGTTATTGATGAAGCGCTCCGGTAACAGATGAGCGCTCTATTTTACTTGTTTTAACGTTTAAATAAAGTGACGGGTGTGGGGAGGAGGAGGAGGGGGGGGGAGTGGGGTGTTGCGTTCCGGCTCTTTCCATTCGCTAATACCCGTGATTTGTTTTTTTCTTTCTTCGATGTTAACTTAATTCCGAAGCGTTTACACAAACCGGGCCCGTTGCAAGTGTGTAACTATACCCAGAAATTCATCACGCTGCACACATGTGGTAATGTAATGGGGGAGGAGGGGGGTGAGGGGGGGGGGGGGAGAACTGCAAACAAACTAGCTTTTAAACAAGACAATTTGGGGTTGCGTGTCTCCGGCGCCAAGCAAAACACAGCCACGGAAAACTGATACAAACTTTTAGCACATGGGTCAAAGCAGGAGTCTTTGAACCGGCGAGGGAAAGAGCACTGCCGCTGCCAGAGAGCTGTTTAATTAAAAATACTTAGGTATCCGGCGGGCCGTTCTGGGGCGCCCCCTTGTCAAACTGCATGTGATCCCGCTGTCAATCTCCCGGGGTGTTTTCTAATTGCATAGTTTTCCACTGACAGAGGGGGAAAAATGTTGGAAGAGCGTGAGTCCAAAGAAACAGCAGCTGGGGATTGGGCTTGGTTTTGAGCTGTACACATGGCCACACACACACACACACACACACACACACACACACACACAGATGCTCAGTCACATTTTGTACACAATTACCTGGGGTTAATGACATTGGCCACGTAGATATGTATATACACACACACACACACACACACATATACAGACAAACACATAGAAATACATGCAGATAAACTTCATACACACACATTCAGATACACGGGTACAGATGCATGCTGGGGCATGCACACACAGACACAAACATCCTCACATACATATACACACACACATTGTGCAGATGCATGAACGTGCAGACATGCGCACACAAACAAACAAAAGCATTCTCAGACAGGACACACATACATCCAAATGCATGCACAATGACTCACACCCATACACACACACACACCCATACACACACACACACACACACACACACCCATACATACACACACACACTGTTGTGGGTGAATACAGTGGAACTGCCCCAGGTTGAATCCGGCACGTTCCATCTCAGACCATGTAAAAGCAGATGGAGCGTTAGCGTAGCGTAGCGTAGCGTAGCGTAGCGTCCTCGGCCTGCAGAAACCAGTAGGAGGAACCTATAGTGTTCCTTTGAATAGAGACTGTACACGTTCTGCTAAGGGAACAATGGCGTGTTTGCCCTTGGTCCAGTCCTCACGGCTGGCACAGAACGGGCTCAGGTATTCATATGTATACATCTGTAGGCATGAAAGACACACACACACACACACACACACACACACACACACACGGCGGTGTTCAGCAGAAGGATATCTACACTCGACAAAAACTGTGTTGCAACGCCGCTCGACTAACGATGACAAATGGACGCAATATGTAAAGTCTAAGGAAGTTGCGTTTGGGTAAAAACGAAAAGGATTGTTCCGGAAATTTTGCTCTTCCATCCATACCCCAGCTGAGGTTAATGGCATGTGCCAAGAGGTAGAGGTGTGTGTGTGTGTGTGTGTGTGTGTGTGTGTGTGTGTGTGTGTGTGTGTGTGTGTGTGTGTGTGTGAGAGAGAGAGAGAGAGAGAGAGAGAGAGAGAGAGAGAGAGTGTGCTATTGTGAGAGTCAATGTGTATCTCTCTGTCTGTGACTTTGTGTGTGTTACAGTGTGTCTGTGTGCACATGCCTGTATATTTCTGTGTGTGTGTGTCTGTGTAGGTGTGTGTGTGTGTGTGTGTGTGTGTGTGTGTGTGTGTGTGTCTGTGTGTGTGTGTGTGTGTGTGTCAGCCCCACCATGGCGGGAGGGTGTATCCATCATGATAAACCGGCAGACTCGGCGACTGTCACATGCAATCACACTTCACTACGGTTCGCAGGACTTCAAAGTGAAAACGAATGGTAGTTCATCGACATGAAGACTTCATATATCTTCGTTTTTTTCCTCTCTCTCTTTTTTTTTGGAAGGTACTTGTCTCTTTTCTCCTTTTTGTGCAGATCTCTTGTGTTTTTTGTCACTGTCTGTGATGCATGATGGGATACATGGATTTTGAGCAAAAAATAAATCTAATCTATCCATCATGTTTTTAGTTCTCTCACAAAGAGATTTAAATTGGTGTTTTCAGTCTGAACTGAGAATTTGAACAGAATCCCCCCCCCTAAAAACAGATTTCAACATTAAATTAATTAATTGGATGTTTTCAGCCACAATTCACAATTAAGAAATGAATTAAATATTTTACAGCAGCTGTGGTTCCATCCTACTATGAAGCAAACTTTTGAAATGTCACTAAAATTTCAATTAGGTTCGTTTCCATCAGCTGGATGGAAGAGAATAAAGAGACTTCCTGAGCTTGAGAAGAAAAAACACATCCAAAAAAACAATTTAGTATTTTGCACATTGTTGTTGTTTTTTCCTGTCAACTATTTTTTATTCTGCCCAAAGACAAAAAGAAATGCACCTGGCAATATTCTGGCCATACAACCACATGGACCACATGAACAAGATGCATGATATTTCTGGAGGTTGTGGTGGAGAAGACAATTAACAACCTTTGACTGCAAATGTCGCTACATCACTTTTATTCAACAAATGCATTTCCATCGTTATTTATCGCCTAACTTCTTTATTGGAAAAAAACAATTAATTTAATTAAAATTGTATCATTTGTCATTTACAGTGATCATTTCTAAACCATCATAATTCACATGACAATGCTCGGATGGAAACCCAGCACATGAGAGAAAAATCTTTTAGGATGAAAACGTCCATATGGCCTTTAGCTGTAATTGAACGTGGCAAGTGTTAAATGTGATAATCATCAAATTTGTAACCACTAGGAAGAAAAACGAGCCGTAATAATGTCACTGCTGCTGCAGCAAGGCTCGCCTTTAATCTACTAACAGCTCTGAAATGACACTGGGCCTGACATGGTAGAGACCAGGCTATAGGTCTCTCTCTCCCTCTCTCTCTCTCTCTCTCTCTCTCTCTCTCTCTCTCTCTCTCTGTCTCTCTCTCTCTCTCTCGCTCTCTCTCTCTCTCTCTCTCCATGCCCGGGCCCTGCACTCGCTCTCCAAGGCGTTTGATTGGCACATGCTTTCACTTAATGAGGGATAATTACTAAGAAAAACAAGTGGGAGACCACATCTGCTCAGTGTAAAAAGACGTCCAGGCCTGGTGCAATCTGTCAGGGAGGGCTTTTACGGTGTGTGTGTGTGTGTGTGTGTGTGTGTGTGTGTGTAGGGTGTAGGTTCTACCCACCTTCAGCGGCCTCCCAGTCAAACACTAACCCTCCCGGATTCCCCTCCACCACCCCGTCCCGACAAGAAGCAGATTAATAGGAATCAGCATGTGGCTGTAAACACTCAGCGGGGAGTGTGTGTGAGTGTGTGTGTGTGTGTGTGTGTGTGTGTGTGTGAGAGAGTTGATATCACGTATAGGAAATGACCACGGGTGTCTGTCGGTGACAAGCCGGGGGCCGCGACAGGAAGGGCAAGAGGCCGGGGAGGCGGGGGGACAAACATCAACATCCCAATCAGCGTCCCACCGCCGGGCCGTTGTTCTCCGGCTCGCATCGCCACTGTTTTGTTTACTCTGACACAATGCTGGTAACGGTGGTGAATACACTGGTAGCCGCCGCCCCCCCCCAACACATAAATCAACTCAGCAGGGGATTCACATCGGGCTAAATGGCTTCCTAATGACCGGCCCTGTTTACAGATGGCTGTCTTGATTGTAGTCTGGGCTACAGCGAGGGGACCAGTTTTAAAGGGGCCCTATCAGGAGACCTGTCCTCTGTTAATACACAGGTATGATCAAAGATGTTGAGCGACGTGGTGGTTTGACTGGTTCAAGTTAAACTTGTTGCATTTTCAACACATCACAACTGGACCTGGTCTTGATTGGCTCCCCTCACTAAACTATCGGCCAATCAGGGTCCAGTGTTGTGACTGTTCTGCCTGTGAGGACTTAGTCTTCAAAATGATTCAATAAATACCCTTTGAACTAAAATACATTTATTTGAAAAACATCATGGGCATTATTCTATAAAATAAAACACTACAACTGAATGATTTGGGACCTTTGAGGCTCTGCAGTCGGAGAGAAGAGAATAGATCTTCACTGATCCATCTGACTAAGGGCAATTGGTTTTATTAGTTTGTCTCATGTTGACCTTTGGCCAGTGCATGCTAAATTAAACTACATTGCCTCTTTATTCAGTAAAAACCAAATTGTAAAACAATCAACCAATTTAATAATCTCTTGATTCCAAAAAAAAGCAGCACACAATTAAGTTTTCCATCTCATGTACTGATGCTTCACAGAGAGAAGAGAGACAGAGCGACAGCTCTGTTTATTTGGTTTAACTCCAATGCAGGGAAAAGCAAATAGCTCACGTGTAAATTGGCAACGATATTTGACAGCCTTTTAACCCCCACCCACCCAGGCGAGGGAGCGGAGGGGTTTTGCTTTCTTGCCCCGTGCTGACCCAGTTCTCACTAATTACCCACAAAGTATACATCAAAGCCGGGCAAATCTACAACGTGGCAGGGTTAGAGGAACCAGGATCCCTAACCTAGTCACCACATCATCACAGACATGTGTGTGTGTTTGTGTGTGTGTGTGTGTGTGTGTGTGTGTGTGTGTGTGTGTGTGTGTCAGCCGAGAGAAAAGGCAAGGCGGTGAACTTATAAATAGAACGGTCATTGTTTCGACGTGGGTAATTTGGGGTGTCGGAGTTGTTCCTGACACTGTTGGCTGTGGGCGGGGTTGGGGGGGGGGGCACACTATCCCAGTCTCTCGATCTCACACACACACACACACACACACACACACTTTCAGGTATTCTGTAGGGCAGGGGCAGAGGGGATGGTTTGCTTTCTTATGACACAGGCTATTACTAAATTGAGCTGGCAGGTAATTCTAAAGCAAATAAATGCCAGCAGGCTTAACACAAGGAGAGGTCTTAGGGTGGCGGCGTGAGCAATGACAGGAATTCTCTCGCCTCTCTTGACAGGAAGCCTATTATTCTCACTGCTTTATTTTCCCAGACCGGGGGAGTTTTTAAAACGTCTCCCTCCGATGGTATTTCATCCCCCCAAAATCAGCCCTCCTTCATCTGAATTACCGCCGCTCCTTTTGCCGGCGCACTCCTCCTGCCGTCCTAGACTTAATATTTACAAGAGAGGAGAACACAGCTCCAGATTTTTTAGCAGCTTTTCACTTAATTCCACGGGTACTTAGGTGACCGTTTTTTTTACGAGGGCTTTTCCGTGAAAAAAACCTTGATGTTAACATGAATTAAGCTTCCATTTGTAAGAATTCCTCCCTTCAAGTAGGTGGACGTATTATGAAACGCCGTTCAAACTTGAAAACAAAACCAAAACGCCTATAAATACAGCAAAAGATGAAAAGAAACAGGAGGGAAAAAAATAATAACAAGTTGAGACAGAACACACTAAAAATACACTAGTTAAAAAAGCTGCAGCCTAATTATAAGTGCCATCTCGGCGCTGCGTGGTGGGAGCCGGCCTGACCTTGGGATCCCGTTACAGTATTGTTTTAATGCCGCGGTTGGTAATTGAGGATGCAGCGCGGCGAACACTGGACGCTTTTTCAAAGGGAAAGTAATTTTCCCAGGCAACGGGAACGCAAACAATCACGGCGTGCATTTATTTGTTTGTTTTTCACACTAATTAAAATATTAAAATGGGTTTAAAAATAAATCTGGATGATTTCACCTCCGATTACGATTTGTCAGCATCAGGAAAACAAGTATTTACAATCTTTTGAAATTGTGTATTTTACTGTAGTTACGATCCCATAACTAATATTTACAATTACATTAAGAGGGAGGATATGTGTAAAATAAATGATGAATTCAATGAAAAATAAAAGGATTCAGTTTCAATGTGAGTTTGAATGAAACACTTCAAACTTTAATCAATATATTTACTTATAACAGTTTAAAAACAGCCCTGTCTGCTGAATGCCCCCCAGACAAACAGGTATTAACCAGAACTGCCCAGTACTCCCAGTACACCCAGTACCCGCCCCCCCACTGGGGGAGAGGGGCGTTGTTTCAGGTTGCGTGTGATGTGGACATGGCCGACTTTGAACGGAGACGTCGAGGGAATACGGTTCCTGCTGTCTCAAACAATCCAAAATGAAAAACATTTCCCTCCGTAATCTGACCGGTGAGAGGTCTGCCGTGTGTGTGTGTGTGTGTGTGTGTGTGTGGGCAGCATAGGCTGGGATGACAGCTAGGGTTAGACTGATATACGGTTTGTTTGGGCATCAGGCCGATACTGGCCTATTAAATATCAGATATCGGTCATGTGGTCCTGGTTCCTCCTGACCTCAGCTACATGAAAACAGTCGATGGACCTCCAGTCAAACTTCACTTTCTTTGCATTATAGATTTATTAATTTAATTGTTTCATATTTTTTTTTGTAAACTAATTCTACTACTTCTTTAAAGGTAGTAAAGTATCTCAGAGTGTCCCATGACGGTCTAAATGCTGTTTCAGGGGCTTTTCCACTCTGATTGAATAAAACTGAATTCTTCTTATTTTGGTTCATAAAAATGGTCAAATTGGTCAAGACGTTTAATATTGGCACAAAATATCGGCAGCTCTAAACCAAAAACATATCGGCCTTCAGAAACCCATATGAGTCGAAGCCTAGTTACAACACGCCGTAAGACGGGAGAAAAGAGGGAGGGGGAGAGGGAGAGGAAAGCGAGGGTTTGGCTGGAGCGGTGGCGCTTCAGACGAGAGGACTGGACACCTGACCGGGAAACCAGATTCAGCTTCTGGTGTTTTTGTTTCTGCTGCCAAGCGAGGCATTAAAATAACCGTGGTGACAAGTAGTGACACACACACACACACACACACACACACACACACACACACACACAATTATCTTATTATACTTGTGAGGACATTCCATTGACTAACCCTAACTCTGATCTAAACCTAATCCTATTTCCTAATTTGGCCAAAATGTCCTCACTCCAAAGGTCTAAAACTCAAATTGACACACACACACACACATACACATACACACACACACACACACACACACACACTGCCATCTCTTTAAGCATCTCCCTTGCTTGGAGGATTTTTGGCATGCATGCAGTGCAGGAGAGCCAAAAACTCTCCGTCTATATCAGGAAGTATTCTTGTTCTCCATTTATCCTCACCACTGGAAACACAGAGGGAGAAGGGAGGGGTGGGGGTGGGGGGGGGTCATCGGTTACCCCTCCCTGTGGTTTAATCCGATCTCACCGGCCATTAATCACACACAATCACCAGCGTGAGGTTGAGAGGGTCAGCGGCGTTTGACTCCGCTCATTTCAGAGAGACAATGGAAAATTCCACATGTTCACTGTTAGAAAGGACGTGTCGCCCACATGCCTGGTCCGTGTTGAGGGAGCTGTTACAGGAGACTAAAGTTCTCCCTGCGTACCGACGCTTCCCATCGGGTAATACACCAGTAACGTGTCATCACAGAATTAAAACATCTAAAACCTTTAAACATCATTCAGGTTAGTGAGTGCTTGTTGTTTCTTGTATTTACCTGTTGTTATGAACTCGCCTTTTGTCTCTTTTGTCTGTTACGGGTTTTTGAAGGTCGATACCAAAACCGGTAATTTGGGAATTTTCTGCCAATTCTCAGTTTCATGTCAAAACATTTCCAACAAAATGACGATTCAGTGTTTCCTCTAGAATTTGTATTCTTGGTGGAAAAGCCTGAAACAGCATTTAAACCACAGGACACTAAAACTCTTCATTATTATTATTATTACTATTATTATTATTATATAATGCAATCAAAATTATACAATAAATATGTAATCTTAAACTGCATCATATCCATCATAATGGAGGTAATGGAGACAATACTGACTGGCCGATATAAAAAAGCCAATATTGGACCAATATATCAATATACTGTAAAGTGCTTTGTTAGAATTATTTTTATTTCTGAATAAATCTGACTCAACTTGTCAGCTGGACGGTGACAGGTTAGATGGGAGGTTGAGGTTGAGGTGTTACGGTAACGGACAGATTATCATTTTAAAAAGCAGTTCAGCCTGAAGTCCGACCCACACGGCTACCATAAGATAAGATAAGATAAGTCTGAACACAGAGACCAGCATGCTTCCTCCGATACGTTCTGTTTCCTCCTGCGTCATGCAGATGTCTTTAATCCAACAGCCTCCACACGCGGTTGACTCAAGGTAATATTAAGGGTAAAATTTCTCCCACTCACTGTAGATGGGAAAGTTTTCACTCTGGCCTCAAAATCTGTTAAGGCCTAAATATTTAGTTATAAGAGCTGCCGATAAAAAATGATGATACACACAAGCTATCGGGTGGACGCTTTTATCCAGAGCACCATGCACTTACCATGAGTGCATACATCTTCGGCATGACAGGAATGGAGCCCCTAAACAGGTTCGACTGATATGGGTATTTGACAATATTTAAACGATACTGATATTTTTGTGCCGATAATTTGTCGATATTCACTGAATTTCTATTTTCTATTTTCATGCCAAAAACTGATGAGGTTTCCCCCCGAATGTTATTTGTGTCCCAAACAGCGTTTAGACCATCATGGGACACTAAAACTCTCCAGTGAAACCAAACAGTGTGACCCCCTAAAAAAAAATGACTAAACATTATTGAACAAATAAATTAATACAATGTAATATAAAATAAAATGTAATTAATTTCCATACTGTTTTTCTGTAGAGGTCTGGGAGGAACCTCCATCATCTCATGACTGGACAATGTCCAATATGTAATTCATATTTGGTCTCAATAAAGCAGCGTAACGCTGAGTGTTGCTACCATGCTCGACCCGTTGAGCTGCAGAACCAAAGCAAAAGGAAAAAAAAACACAATCATTCAAACAATCACTTCAGATGCTGTCAAAGCAGTGCTTACCCGCACAACAAATCTTCCACACTGCGAAAATCAATAACCAGAGCAACACTCTATTGATCATATGTATGTCTTGGATACACTCTGATGTCACGCTCCGCTGGGGTTGAACCGCGGGGGGTCTGGCCACGTGCCTATCGATGTTAACAGTATTCATACGCACCGTTCCATAAAGCCTTAAGCCGCCTTCAGCCTGCGTGGTGGGTAAGAGGATACTTTTCCAGTCAATCTTCCTTTGTGTTATTGGGCGTCTAATCTGGCCTTTGAACGGTCTGGCGGTACCGGCGTATTGATTGAATCCCCATGTTTGACTTGGGAGAAGAGATAACTTCTTATGGAAATAAAAAAAAAAAATACTGATGCAATATGGAAAAAAGACTGATGCAATCTTTTCTTTCAGTGAGAAAAAATGTGGAAAGTCTGGAAATTTCAGGGTATGATGTAGGACATTATGATGTGGTGTAATAACACTGATTGACAAGATAGGGCCATTTATTTGGACAGATAAAGTCTGAGCCAATATTTACTACTGTGTTCTTCACAGACATCTATTTCTTTATAAAAGTCAGATTCAACCCTGAGTGAAATGATAAATTTAATTTCTAAAGCGCCGCTGAATGCCTGTGGAATCTCATTTCCACTCGCCGACCTGTTCATTTCATAGGAAAAGAGGAAACATAATTGTCATCAGCTCCTGTGATATAAAAGAGCTTTATGCCACGCGTATGAAACGGCTCAAATAAATACTCTCATTGATTTCTCCGTATTTCCACAGTGTAATGACAGGAGGCAGGGTTGAAATGCCACTGCCCTCTAGAGGCCGCAAACGGACACAGCAGAGACAAACAGATACAGTCTTGATGAACACTGTCGTTGCAAAGTTACCAAAACACAACACACACACTCTCACCAACCCGCCGACTCCCTTCCGACTGAGGAGGATCGCTAGCCTAACATTTTCTTTCCGACTCCCTAACTTCCTTCACCTCTCTCTTTGTTTTCTCCCTCTCCTCCTTTCTCCTCCCCCCCTCTCACTCCCTCTCTCCCTCAGCAGCTCAAAGTTATTGATAGTTTGAAGTTATGGGCTAATAATACGACGGACACTGCATGGGCAGGAGCCCATTACACCCAGGTAATGGATGGCGCAGGGGGTTTGAATGACATTGCCCAGAGATTGGATGACGGAGAGTGGAGCGATTTATGGGCTACCCAAAGACCCCCCCACCCCCCCCACCTCATGCTATTTATTTCCAGCTTGATAAGGAAGCAGATGAGGCATGCCTGTATTTATGGTGAAGAAGTTCATAAAAACTCCTGGCTGGGAGTGGGAAAGTTAGAATCTACTCAGGAAGAAAAGCAAATCAATCCCAAGCTGTGTACCGACTTGGTCGCTGCTGTCCGGTACAATCAATGTAACTGCAGCCTCGTGTAGTTTTTGCTTTTCTTATTTGAAATGAAAGTGTAGATGATCATTTATGCGTTGAGTGAATTTCAAGACCACTGCTTGTAAAACATCTGAAAACCCCACTGTTTCATTTCAAAGATGCATGGCTGTCGATGAGAAAAATCAAAGGAAGAATTATTTTCCTCCTTTCTGAGGAATGAACTTTTTGCAAACACGTGGTTTTCACCCGGCAACAGAAATATTTTTTAAGTGAAGACTGTTGTATTGTATTGTATTGCATCTGTCAGAAATTCTATGAAGTGGTTTACAAAAATCCAAACGCATCAAAATGAACAATCCAAACAACCAGAGGGTTTGATGGAGAAAATAACAAACATGCTCCTATTATTTTCTTGCTCGTGTTTCTTTGTCAGAACCAACCATGTAACCGCTCAAACTTCTTCTACATCTTCGGCAGTGAAGCTGCGATGAGCCGTCAGATGCTCCGTTCACACAAACACAACATCTGCCATCAACTAATGGAGGCCTAATGAAAATCAAGAGCACTGGTTGCTGCCGACAGAGCAGTTTCCTGTTTCCTGTTTGGTCTCTTGAAGAAACATAACAGCAACAGTCGGGGCACTTCAGACAATGTTGTCAAGAGCCCCAACACTAGGGTGATGAGGAGGAGGAGGAGGAGGAGGAGGTGGAGGAGGAGGAGGGAGGGAGTGCAATGAAAAAGGCTTGTCAACATTATCTGTTTTATTGATTTAACAGTAAAGACTAGCCGCTTAAGCTTTATGTTGCTTTGGCTGGCCCCAATGAAAATACAACAGCCGCAAATAAAAAAACGATTTCCTTAAAACTCGTGTGTGTTTTTTATTTTTTTTATCGCCCGCCTACCACCTCGGGTTTTGCATACATTATCGTTAAAGTTTCACACATTTCATCATGTTTATGGGTCGGCGCTACGGCGGGACCGCGTTTAACCGGGCTCTTCCTCCTCCCGAAGGAATAAACGGCATTGGAAGAGGCAAACCTGTCTCCTGTAGCGGTCTGCTGCAACGCAGGGTCTAATTAACTGATAAAGAGGACTATTGGAGACTGTGCTCAAAAAATAATGTTCAGACTCTGTTCTCATCTGTTTCTGTCTGTTTGATTTTTTATCATTGCAGAGCATTAAAAAACAAGCACAACAGAAACGTTTCCAGACTCAGGCAGGTTGCACAGCAATCATTTTTAAATGATATAAAGTGAATAATGCACAGTTGAAGAAATGATACCTCTCTCTCTCTCCTCTCCTCTCTCCTCTCCTCTCCTCTCTCCTCTCTTACTGGCTTTCAGAGTATTTCTCTATCAAACGGCCATTCTAGGGTCACAGGAATGTTTCCATGTATTGTTGGGGGCTGTGGCTCTGACCCTTGCACTCTTTACTATTGCTGATCTAGGAATTTAACCTTGTTCTACTGTTGCACTCATGGTAAGTTGCTCTGGAAAAGAGTTTCAGCTAAAAGCCAGAAATGTACAAATGTGTTTTAAAGTATGAAACATTCTTAAGCGCCATGTGAACCATCAGTTAATGTCAAACATGACAAAATAAAAGGTTTTCACACGACTGCAGTGATATGAAAATAACACACAATACACAATGGAAGAGTTTTGCTTCTGCTGAGAAAGAGAAGAGAGAGTGGGCGGGGAAGAGAGAAGGAGTTATAGTGGACACTGAAAGAGAGAATGGGAGAACGAGAAGGGGGCACAGACGACTCCAGAAACTCAGCAGGAAAACAGATGAATCCATTTTAAATTGAACACGGGGGATTTTCTATTTTCTTTTACGTTCCAGTGGAAAAAAATAAAGAGCGGGGGAAAAATAACTTGCAGTACAATTAAAAAAGATCACAGCCGGCGCTCGAGACGTTTCCTCTGCACTCCCGAGTCGCTGAGAAAAACGTAGTGACTCACCGACTCGACGGACTACCTCGCCACCAAACAAACGCAACACTTCCTAAAAACAGACAGAACCAGAAACCCTTGGCTGAGTCACAGCGCTAGGATCCCACACTGTTAAAGGATTCCTTTTCCTATTCCACAGCGAAAAGGAGCAATGGCCTGATCCTGTTTGGGGTAACACTTTGTTTCATTATCCCACAGAGTTCAGAGATTTATAAAAAATAACTTAATAAATATTTAAATGTGCATTTTTGGTTCAATTAATTTGGTACAAAATGGACCTGTCCTTCCCATCATTTCAGCAATGCTGAAGTCGCTCCGATGTGCATTTCAAATCAAATGACAATTAAATCTGAGCAGATGCAACAATCTCATATCGAAGAAGCCATGTTTAAGTAATAATCTGCAACATTTTTAACTCTCTATCACTGATGATCAACCTCTACCAGGTCATGAAAGCTTTTCCATTTGCTGTTCTAAACACCCGGTGTCAGGTGGGTCTTCAGTGGGAGAAAATATCATAAACAGAAGAAGAACTGGGTAGTTAGCATGAGCAGCGGTAGCCACCGTGGCTGAACAGACAAAGAAAAGAGCGCCACCTATAGAAAGGAGAAAGACGTCACAGTACTGGACACACTGTTTGGCTGAGAGATGAAGATGGAGACAATTAAAAAATAAAGACAATCTCGAAGATTTAAAAGAAAAACCCCTCAGATACTCCTGATAATATATCATCATTATTTTGTGATAAAATGTTGTATTTTACCTTTTTGTTGTACCCACTTTCCCTCAACCTGCCTGGTCCACTTCTACTACTTCTATTGATTTCCTACATTTCCCAGAATGCCTCTCGACAACCCCCGGAGAACAAGCATGAACTTGTTGCATTCAGCTATGGGTTATACGTGTAGGTGGAGAGAGCGATAGCAGTGGCAAAGCAAAGGTTTCCCCAGTTGAGAAAAAGTGAGAGTTGTGCCTCTTACTCAAAACACAACATGTCTTGTTGCTGCACTGCATTCTGGTCTATCTTGGCTACTGTCAGTGGAGAAATCGATATCTCTGCCTCTTCTATTTCTCACTAAACAACAAACTAAACAACAAAATGGGCCCAGAAATGCAACGTGCATTACCAATAACTGTTTTATAAGAGTGTTAAAAGTGTTTTAGGGTGGATTTCATGTTTAAGTGCCACTACACCCCATGCAGACCAGGGACTAGCGGGGTCAACGGTGTGTTATTGGAGCAGCTTTTAGCCTGGCGGGGGTCCTGTTGTGTTGTGTTCAGGTCAGCCTCCGTCTTTTTAAAGATGGACTCTGCAGCTCCATTATGCAGGAGCAGCTGCTTATTACCAGGGGCCTCCTCCTCCCGCCGCCCTGACACCCCCCTGGCCCCGACGCTTCATTAATTTCTCCTCAGACCAGGGGGGGCGGGTGCTGTTGACCAGGCTGACCTCTCACTTACACACACACACACACACATTTTATATGGTCTGGGTTACTTTATTTAATGGAAGATTTGATTATTTTCCGCGGCGACAATAAACTTAGAATGTGATTGGATGACCATTTTGTCTCGGACAGCAGCTGTTCCACATAGAATAGAATAGAATAGAATAGAATAGAATAGAATAGAATAGAAAATAATAGAATAGAACTTTATCGTTATGCCAAGGCTAGAATTTAGTCTTTAGCTCTCTCTTTCCCCTTCCTGTGCAGGAATACAGAAACAGCTTCATGAAATCCTCCTGATGTGTAAAAGCGTGAATCCATGCAGCCGAGCTCCACGGCAACGCTGTGACTTCATCCTCCATTAACAGGAACCCAGAAAACCCTCCGCATTCATTATTGTTGACACGGAAAAAAATTTAATTAGATGTGAGGAGGAAACAGAAACTATTTATAGCGACGAGGGGCCTTGCTTAATGATCAGACTGCGGCTAAAACCTCTATTGATTTCCTCGTTAAATATACAGCTCAATTAAAGATACAACTGATTAAAAGACGACTACAAATCGCAGCGGCGGATCTGGACTCGCCGGGGTAGCTGGGTAATGCGGAGCCGCCTACCGCAGAGAGAGAATTACATGATTCACCCACTTTCCTCCCGTTCTCCCTCCTCGTTGCAGAGCGGGGGGGGGGGAATTCAGTCAATCAGGAATTCATGTTTTTCCATGTGAAAACCGATATTTTTCAGAGTATACAGTAATTATGTGTGGATTTTCAAATGGAACTGTTGGCACGCAGCTATTATTTATTATTTAAATCTAGAGGATTTTTATATAAAGAAATTAAGACACTTGTAAAAACATTCACTTTCTTGCTGCCTTAAAATTCCAAGTTTATTGAAAACTCACTGAGGGAATTCAATCAGCAAATGTCTCATCGAACAAAGACATTTCTCAAATCGTATTATTCACTTTAAAGGTCAAATATTATTTGGTTTTCAGATGTTCTGTGGCTCAGGAGAAGAATAATGTTCTTCGTGACACTTTGCAAATAAATATAGTTTTGTTAAAAGTTGAATTAAATTACTTAAATTGAATGAATGTGAAGATTAAATTCTCACAATACTGGACCCTGATTGGCCGACAACACCAGCTCCTCTGATTCAAATGAGGTAAACCTGCTGGCCTGATTGGACGGATTTCAGGAAGTCTTTAGTGAGAGGAGCCAATCAGGACCACATCTGGTTGTGAAGTGGTTGAAAAGTAACAGTAGTAACTTTAAATTTAACCACTCAAACAAAACCTAATTTTAAGAATGTACATGTTAACCATCTTTGATCATATATGTCTATATATATAAAAAAAATAATTCCTATAATAGAGCCTCTTTAAGCACTGATAAATCAATGAAATAAATATGTTGCAATTTCTACGAGTGCTGAAATAATTTATACTCCATTATTAAATCTTTTAAGAAACACTATGTGGTTACGGTAACAGACGGTGTACACATCCTTGTCAAAATTTGAGACAAAATGACCCGTCGCATTTCGACGCTAAAAGCACTAAACCGACGCAGACAGACAACAACAACAACAACAACAACAATAAAACTGACCTCTAAATAACGAAGCAGAAGTGTTCGAACAATACGAATCCACTTTCCTTGTTAAAACGAAGCGTCTGTTTAATACCAGCCAGACCCATTCCTCCTCAGCCTTGCCGCTGACAAATAAAAGCCTTGACAGTCTGTGCACCTTCACCGAGAGAGAACAGCAGAACGGCAGAATTACAATGTATAATGGAAAACCTTTCCGTTTCGCAGGAAATAATTGAGAAAGAAAAAAAAACTGTTCAAAGTCTAAAAGATGGTTACGTTTTTTTCCTAAGTTGCTCAGAAGCTTTAGATGTGTCAGATACTGATTTTTCTTTCACAACTTTATAACGAAAGAGAGGTGGCTGAAAAACCTGAGTTGTTTCTCTGTTAGAGGTAGAGCTCTTCTGGTCTCCACTACTTCTGAAATGAGTGGTGTGTGTGTGTGTGTGTGTGTGTGTGTGTGTGTGTACCTGCAGGGAGTTGAGGAGGATGAAGATGTAGGCCATGACGATGGAGAAGGGCACCAGGACGCCACACAGCCAGGTCAGTCCCAGGATGGGCAGCAACACCAACACCGCTTTCACCGCAGCCCTGTGCTCATACACACACGCACACACACACACACACACACACACACACACACACACACACATACAAACACACATGCACACAAACAGGCAAACACAAGGATGCAGACACACACACAAAAATAAGCATGCATGTGCACACACATAGGCATACGCACACACACACACACATAGGCACAAAAAAAACCCTTAGAAGTGGCAGGACAACGCAGCCGATAACCTGCCGTCAACCAAACCCAAAACCCCATCCTCCCCTCGTCGTCCTGAGCTCCTTTCTGGGTTTCACCACGTTTCGGTTCCTTCCTGGACCAAACTAGCGGCTTTGGCAGGCCAGTCATTCCAAACACAACACAGAGCGGCTGGGAAGGCTCACCGGGTGACAACGTCCCACCTTAAATCCACCTTAATTCTGTTTAGAGTGGAATTAACTCCCCGCTCAGGTGGCCGCCAAACCGCACCAGCTGTGTGTTCATGTGTGTGTGTGTGTGTGTGTGTGTGTGTATGACACGGCGGGCCCTAGTTTATTCAGCGGAGGAATGTGTTTGAGTTTCCACGCCGGCTGCCACCCAGGGGCGCCTAGCGGTTCAAGGCCTGCATTGAGATCCTTCCACAGAGCGGCTACTGTGAGTCCTGGTGGGCTGAGGTGGTGAACCAACATTTACACTTTGACATGATTTCCACTGATGGGATCGTACACGGGCCTGCTGGGGGAATCAACTGGATCACACACGGTAGCCACTCAGTCGTTAGTGATGTGCAAAGACAGGTGCTAAACAAGGAAGTGAATGACAACCGCAAAGACAGCGGTGACGTGATGAAACAAGGTTTTAGAGTAGGAAATAAGTTTCTAAAAAAATAACATTCACCATCGTGAAGAACAGAACCTCCTCCACCTCAATGTTTAGGTTTAGGTTTGTCCAATATGGGGGTTTGATACTGATACCGATACTGATATTTTTGGAAGCTGCCAATAGCTATGATCAATCGACCAACCAATCAATACCTTTAAATTTGACCCATTTTCATGCCAAAAAATTCAGTGTTTACCCAGATTTCTAAAAAGCCTGTGAAACAGCATTTAGACAACAGAACACTAAAACTCTGCATTGAGACCCTGAATAATAATAATAATAATAATAATAATAATAATAACAATAAGAAGAACTATTAAAATACACGTTCAATTCAAACAAGCCTACCAACCACAACACATTCACCCTGAATCAGTTCAGGTTAAGGATTTCCCATAGGCAACCAGTGTAGTATTGATCAATACTGCAATAAATATGCAATCAATCAAAGTGCATCATATCTATCATATTGGAGCTGGACAACACTGAGGGGCCGATAACTGATTACTGATTAACTTTTAACTGATTACCTATTAGAAAGTGAAAGGCTAATATCAGCCCAATGCATCAGAAAACCGATATAGCGGCAAACAGACTTTCTAAATCTTCACTGAAAGATACCAACACACTGGGCCAAGCGTATTCAAAACATCACACGTGGCTGAAACAGTTTCTATGTATAGCACTAATGCATTCCATACAAAATTGTGTTCCCATCTTGTTTGATAAATGAGGCTTGCTGTTGTCAAATGATAAATCCAATATAAAATCTTCCAGCTGCTTTTTATTTGACGCCCAGCGGCTACAGCCTGTCTGGTCCAAGGCCTGAAGCCACCACACAGGAAAAGAGGATAAATGCCGCCCCCTTGTGGTCGCTACCTGATTTGCTCGTATGCCTGTTCCACGGGAGTAGCGCCCATGGCCAGCATGATGGACCTCCTCTTGGCTGTGGAGATGGTGATGACCACCACCCTGATCAGTACCATGATGTTCACCTGGGAGAGGAGAGGAGAGGAGAGGAGAGGAGAGGAGAGGGAGAAAAGACTGAAAGTTATTTTGTTTGCTTGCCGTTTTCAAAAGGATATGGGTAAAGTAAAGAAATAAAAGCTAAGGGGGGGGGGCTTTTGCTGACCATTATGATGAAGATGACGGGCCCGGCGAATCCCCAGATGACGCCGTTCTGGACGCTGAGCCAACAGCGGCCGTCGGCTGAGTATTTCCCTGAGGCCGAGGCCAACGTGATGGTAACTATCAGCACCGGCAGACCTGGAGGAGGAGGGGTAGAGGTAAAGGGAGGGAGAAGCAGGAAGATAGTGAGGAAGAGGAAGAGAGGGAGGGATGGAGAGGGAGAGAGGCAGACAAAGAAAAAGAGAGAGAGAGAGAGAGAGAGAGAGAGAAAAAAGGGAACGAGAAATAAATAGGGTGGGATGGTGGAGGGAAAGAGGGAGGGAGTGAAGGAGAAAGGAGGTGAATAAAAGCCCAATTTCATATTTTTGCCTCAATGCATATTATGTGTAGCATTTTGAATGAAACGATTTAAGCAGGATGTACACTACGGCCCGATAGCCTCACAACGCTCTGAGTTCGTTTCATGCTATTCCACCCTACTCGGTGAAACTTCAGCTGCAAATCACTGCATGCCACCCAGCCTGGATGCGCATCGTGATAGAAAGCTGACTGTAAACACGCAGCGTGATAAACTGTAAAACAACCACCATCATGAGCAAAAGTCAAATTATATTTTCAGAAAATCAGTAACTCTTTAAAATACCCTGTCCTCATATAACTTGCACCAGTCTGATGTTACTTACTATGATGTGTACTATGAATTTACCTCAGAAGATTCATGTCAGCCTAAAAAGGTGGCTTTACCTTCCACTACTACACCTGTTTACATCACATCCTTAGTTGTCAACATCCTTATGTCAATGTGACCAATGTCACCGACACCTGCACATCTGAATAAAGTGACGAGGATCCTGTCAGGCTACGGTACCCCAGCCGATGAGGTAGTAGTACTTCATGTGTCGGTCCTCGCTGAGGTTGACGGTGACCACTTTGCTCCAGAGCAGCAGACCCTCCACCAGCATCCAGCTGAACGCCGCCATGAAGAAGAGGTGGAGCAGTGCCGCCACCAGCGTGCACGCCACCTAGAAACACAAGAAGTGGAGTAACCTTCAATTTCCAGAACACTGCAAGTAACCAATAGTAAGTGGTGCAGGGACGAGCACTTTTAAGCTATAGATGCCACAGAAAAGAAAATAGAGCTAGACAAAACAGAGAAGAAGGTAGAACATATTTTTGTCCTAACACACACACACACAATTTTGGATTATATTGGGGATGTACAGTATGTTGAGAATATTCCCCCCAAAGTGTCTCTATAAATGTACAGATGTAACAGCTTTGGAAAGATATAGACAAAGGAATTAGTTGGAAATATAACATGTCTATTCAAGTCCGACACTATTATTGGATAGGAAACAACAAAAAAACAATGAAGAGGATGAAGAATGAAACAATGGGAAAAGCAGAAAAACAGGAATTATTCAATAGAAAGGGTGACAGGATGTCTAATGGTTAAAGAGACATGTACCTAAAACGTCCCAGGTTCAATCCCCACAATAACCATATGTGTCCATCCAACACTGAACCCCTGCCTGCTCTGGATCAGACCACCAGATAAATGGCTACAACATAAATGACCAGAGTGGTGTGTTGAAACACACTTGAAGAATCACCTCCCTAAAGGTCAGCCAGTCTATATATATATATGAAACCATTTGATGCATTTCCACCAAGCAGTCATCTGCCACCGGAGGCAACCTCTCTGACATGACCTGGGGTCAAAGGGCCAGGGGTCAAACCAACTACAGGCCATTGAGTGACCACTGAGAGGCTGAGCCATGTGTTGTGGCTGATGGATACGACATTAGCGGGCCACTTATGTCACATTCTAACGTGGCACTGCATTTGTTTTACTGGTGGCCTGGGTTCACATTTCGAGACCCATTAAGGCTATTAGCAACGCAGCGACGCTTTACCTCTGAAAGCAAAGGAAGAGGAAGAAGTAACAGCTTGTTGGCCTTTTGAGGTTTCAACATCAGTGGTAGTGGATGAATGGACTCCTGCCTTCATCTTGATTTATTAATTGACTGTATTCTAGTTTAACAGTTACACTAATACAATGTTTTAAATGACTGTAGCTGTGTGTGGCAGTTTTGTCATATTAGGTCATTTGGTCGGTGCAGAGTCAGTAGAGTGTGAGTGTAAATAGTCTGATCAATGCTGATGTAGGGCTGGGGGATTCTGGGATACCACAATTTGCTATTTTTGAGAGGTAATTTGAAGACTCCCGCCCGCTGACGACTTCTCCCCCACCCATGGGCGTGACAGGTATGATGAACACCCTCTCGTTATCCCCGCCCACACAAGCAAAACCCCAAAACACAAGCAAAACAAAAACAGGAAAATATTCATTTTAAAGGATTAAAATTAATCTTTCAATCTGAATTGTTGATTTTTATTTTTTTATTTTAACTTTCAATTTCATGTTTTTCATTTTAATAGCGAATATTTTGGTTATGAATCCTTTTTTGATTCATTATTCTTTTGATCTAAAACGAAGCTGCAGCTCTACCCCTGAGAACATCTAAAACTCCTCTCTTAATATCACAGCGACATGTCGTTCCTCCTCCACTACCTTGTTGTGGATGGCTGAGCCGCTGCAGAGCAGGACCACCTGAGCGCAGGTCAGAGCGATGAACAGGTTCTTATGGATGGACGCCCTGTCAGATTTGGGGATGCTGCATAGAGAAAAGACAGGATGTTGTTAGGTTGTGTGATCTGACATTTCCACCCTTTTGAATAAAGTGACACTTACAAAACCAGTGGTTGCTTTGATGTTTTATCACCAGGTAAATAAACTAGACTGGCAGGATTATCAGCAATATCAGGCCAGCAGGATAGATAGGGCGGGGTGGGGGTCTTTAACATCAGTAACACAGATGAGCCTTACAGACAGAATGGGTCCAGTGTTTTCGGTAGTATCTGCAGCAGAAGGGAAATGGCTTAAAGAGGCAAATGAAGTGAAGAGCCTCTCATTACCTCCTGATGGGTTCAGCCAATTTGGACTAACTCCATATCTGCATCACTGCTTGCGGCTGCCATAATTTCATGGTGTGAGCGTCTATGTGCCCCTGCCTATTTGTGTGTACGTGCGCAAATGTGGTTCGTGTGCACTGAAGCACGCACGTGCGCGTGCATCATACACCTGCACGTGTGGTAAAATGCATGGATGCCCTCTCTGATTTAGGTCAGTCGTAAATCGTCTGGGCGGCTCCTCTGCAGCTGATTGGGATCCCTCGGTGACCCTAATGTTAATTAACGGCTGCAGAATGCCATAAACCTTCAGAGTGGACTCACACGCCGACAACACTAATTACTGGATTAGCACCGGTCAATACTCTGCCTTAGGAACAGAGACCAGCGAGCGTAGCGCCGATAAAGCCGCTGTCTCTCTCCCTTTGTACTGTACGAGAGAACGCCACGCCAGACTCCACTGGAAACTCTGCCAGTTTAATGTTGCCTTGCATATCGGCAAGCATACACCCCTTATAGGACGTGACCTGAGATGTTTTCTCAATTGTTAGCGTGCTCGGGTAAATTCGGCCTGAGTATGATCCACCAAGCAGCACTGATTTCAATAAAATGTGATGTTGTATTCTTCCTCCACAATACAGTGGCTGGTGGGTGGTGGCGAGAAATGAATTGTAAAAGTTGATATTTTATTGACACAAGTTCCCCCGAGGACCCTAACCAATTGGAGAAGGTCTTAAGTCATGTTCTGCGAGGTAGGCTTGTTTGCCTACGAGCAAGGCGACGTTAAACCGCCAGATTGTGGCGCGTGACGTGATGCTCTCTTTCATGTCAAATGGAAAATGAAATGTAATAGAAAGACAGAAAGGGAGAACGCTGCGTAACAGAGACACGCTGCATGAGACTGATGACTGACCTGATGACAGACCTGATGACAGACCTGATGACAAACCTGATGACAGACCTGAAGACAGACCTCAGGACTGAGAGATGTTTTAGTTAGCATTAGAATAATATATCCACCTCTGATATGAGTTTGATACATATTTATTGTATAATTCATCAATTCTACACTGGTTGTCTATGGGAAGCCCTGAACCTGATCATAATTCACAAAAGCATGCATCAATATGTTTTATTAGTAGTATTTGTGTTAGCAATAGAGTAGTATTAGTAATATTGGTTTTATGGGTTCCAATGGAGACTTTTAGTGTCTCCATTGGGTCTAAATGCTATTTCAGAGGCTTTTCCACCGAGTCAAGAATACAATTCTGGAAAAACACTCAATATTTGTTATTTTGGGGCATGAAAACTGTCACATTTAAAGAGCTTCAATCTGAAAACATTGGTATCAGTCTTCAAAATACCATAACTTACATTTTACATGTGCATGTTTTTATCTGACAGCAGTAATTAGATATACCTATTTATTATTACTACTAATTTAGCTTCATTACAAAGAGTGAGTGAGTCAAGGAGTCTCAAAATCACATCATATACAGTATGTAATACAACCAACTGTATTGCAGCAGCTGCCCTGGTGTTGTATCACATTATATAAGTGATGCTAGTTTTTAATACAGATATGATGTCTCAGAGTATATTGGCTCAAAAGAGGCAAGCAGGTAGCCATGTTGGCTCCAGTTGGGTTAGTGCAGCAGCAGGCGGCGACCGTGTGGTCAGCTACTCACTCCAACACGGTGAACAGCATCAAGGTCACCACCAGCGCACACAGAGAGGCGCCCGAGCCGATGAACGTCAGCTTGGTCAGAATAAGCTCTTCCTCAGGACTCCACTGGTAGGAGGAGAGAGAGAGAAACACCTCCATCAAAATAATGTCTTGGTGAAGTGGAGTGGTAGCTGATTAGAGAGCACCCCATAACTGAAATGTCACAGGTCTGATCCCCTAGTCATGTGTCCTGTCAGAGACACTGGTCACTGGTACTGCAACTGAACGTCAGCTAAATGCCTAAAATGTAAAATGTAACTGAAATGCTGTTGAGGGTTTGCTTTTGCATTTGGACAGACAAATCTTCCTGAGGTGCAGAACTGCTAATGCATTTTTCAACACGATAGGCACGCTCAGAGTGACACCTGCTGGTGAATATGGTGTACTGCACAGCGTATCCACAGCGCTACTGTGTGGAAACCTCAAATTGAACATGAACAAGGACTATGGCTGCACGATTAGAGCTAAAATAATAATCCTGGTTATTTGTTCTAGATATTATGATCACAATTATTATTCTTTATTTATTATTTGAAGAGCTGAAACTGTCGGGAGAGTCACTGCGCTCACCCTTGCTTTATTTGGTGTGTAAAAACCAGTGGAATATCTTCAGTAGAAAAGAAATGGTTTGCACTCATAAAGAAGTAGATCTTCCCAACCTTTAATTTTCTCATTAAACTGATTTATTTATTTGGTGTAAATGCAGAAGAGAAAGAAAAACTTTAGAAAGAAAAATGATTTGAGGAACAAAATCATTGTATTGCACTTTTTTGCATCTTGATTCTGTTAAACTCCAGTTGTCTTTCTTAAAGAAACGGAAGGTTTCAGGGAAAGCTCATATGGAAATATTCTACACAGAAGTTTTGAATCTGGAAACTAAAACTGTGACATATGATTATAAATGAATTGTACAGCAGTACCAAGAAGTGTTTGACCGTACAGCCTAGTACAAAAGCAGGAATACATTTTACATAGATAATTGTAGAAGTAGAATTAGTATTAATACATTTTTAAATGTTTAATATTATCACCTGATCACTTTATATTATCACTATTTTGTTAAAATGATTAAATAAGATATGATGAATGATGGATAATATACAGCTTTGTTTTTCATTATTATTATTAAAAATGGTATACCCACTTTTGACACTCCCACTATATGCGTATAGATTGTCTCTGATTCAAATCATCAATTTTTTTTCACACACAAATAACCAAAATAACACAGTTGAAATTTGAGCTCTGACCCCAACACATTTTCTCTGAGCCGATCTTAATTCAACATCATTCTGTGAATTAATGGACGATATTAGCAAGTTACCTTGGACTCCATGTAGTTCATCAGCACCGCAAAGTTGGTGGTGTGGTTACACAGACAGGAAGTGACATCAGGGCCTGCGTAGGTCACCCTGCAGCCCTCATTGGACCAGCTATTACCGTGACCACGCCTACACAGCCACACACACATGCACACAATCACACACAGACACACGCACAAGATCAACATGCTGCAATAACAAAAGAACTGAATATAGACATGAAAATGAACATGAAGGTTTCATTCCCAGACACTGTATTGTAAAAACATGACCTGAAGTTCATTTAATTTCATATTTCGTCAACCAAGGAATCCAATTACATTCTAGCTTTTATAAAGTATTATCATTTATATCAACCATTTTGTGAGAGTAGTGGATATCTCATTTTGAAACTCTTCATTTATACTTAAAAAATATAAATTGAGATATCCGGTATTTGAAAGAGTGACATCTTAAATGATAGCACAAAATAATTGGATATATAGTGTTTTGGAAATGAACTCTTCATATATTTTTACCCAGAGACCTTGATCGACATTGCAATAACATAATAACACTCATTTATCAGCCCTGGTGACACGACTGTGCTGTGGGTGGGTCAAACTTACATCAGGCTGAAATTCCAAAAGGCACAAACAGGCGTGACTCGCTGCGAATACTCCTGCCTAGAAACAGAAACACACGTCCATTTATCTCTCACAGCATCACCTTGGAATCCAACCAGCCAAAAGCAACATGAATAAAAGCCAGGGTTACTCTGGGAGAAAAAGACGAAAAAGAAGAAAAGAAAAACTCTGCCAATTCTCAAAATGTAAAATACAGTACATGTCTGCTTCATGACATGTCTACTGTATTTGGAGAGTTTTCTTTAGCATTACTCATTTGCGATTCTCAAAGTGTGATTGCTGTTTCCAAATTGGCTTCCATTAGCATGAATCTATATTTTGAAGCCAGAATGTTTTGAGGCTCTGGAGACCAAAACTACACTGTATAAAAGCGTCCAGCTTAACAAGTGGTTTAATCTCTCAGGTTTCTTCAAAGGAGTAAAAAATCAGCCAATGGGGTGAGATAGTTTCACTGGTTTCAAGAATTTCCTTGTGATAATATCAAGTGACAACATCTTCGAACGCGGCAGATCACTGTGCTACTATCAGGATTGTTTCTTCCTAACCTTTATTCAACCTGGAAAGATTGTCATAGTCATACCTGCTGCCCAGTACAGCCACAGTCTTCTGCTGTCGGCCACTGAGCAGCTTCACTGGAGCATCTGGAGGTTAAGTGCCTTGTTCATCTCGATGGTGTTTGTTCACTCACTTCCCCCATCCAGTTTTCTTCAAACTGGCAACCTTCCCGTCACAAGCTCACTTTCCAATGTCTCTTGATTCAAGAAAACTCTTGGAACAAATTAATTTTCCTTGGAAACAAGTGGATTTATCTCTCCCCGCTGGACGATTTGTTTTGTTTTCAGAACAATGTGATTTGAAGGCTCATTACCAGATTAAATTACTTGTTAAAATGGACACTTTGTGCAGTGTAGGAAATCCTCACTGTCTCACAAATCACACAACACATGGCTTGGGTTGGATCCCGCCCATGCATTATGTAGCAGCCCAGGCATGGAGCGTACGAGTGGACTGCACCATGCGTGAGGAGCACAGGGTGCACTGGGCTGTTGTACTGGGATTGACATGCAGTAGGAATTTTACTTCATGTCCATCCCAGTTCTGATAAATGCAATGATGCTTTTTTCTGATATCTGCCTTTGTTGCATGAAATCTGATCTCATTACATGATAAAACATTCTCTGTGAAGCATCTGAAAAGTCACATGAGAAAAACATGACTTCTCTTACAAAATGATTACAAAATGAAAACCAATTACCACATTTTTTCAACATTTCTACAGCCTGCATCCTGCAAACGCCAGGTAATCATTTTCTTCCATGTTAGAATAAAACTCTTCATGCAACTTTTGCTTTTCACATTAAACTCAATTCATTTTCTGAATAAAAACGCCCTGCAGCTCCATGGAAACCTCTCTGCTCACCCATCTGCACTCAAGCTTTTTATTAACACCTTTTCAAGTCTTAAATGGATATCGATACCAAAACTTATATATTTTTACAAGCCGCTTTAGTTGGACTCCACTCATACATGTGCATAGTGTAGCATGGAGAGTGAGAGTGGACTGTACCACGTGTGATGAGGAGAGGGTGTATTGGACAACCACAGGGATGGTCTGGGCCTTGGAGGCGTCTCGGACGGTGGCTGATATCACAGCAGAGGCCAAGAGACCTGGGAGACTCCTGGAGAAAGGCAGACAAGGGTCACCGCCACTTACATCTGACATGTTAAAGGTTATAAGTCCTGAACAGGTAAAGACAAAAAAAGAATCCCTACTCTTATGAAGTCCTGAAAGTAAGGGATGCGATCACAACTACAGTTCGTTTTCTTTTTTTTGCATTCTTGTGTTTGGTTCATTTAGTGAACCAGGGCTTATAAATAAAAGTCACATTGACTCATGAGTTACTTGTTTAGTGGACAGAGTTTTACTAACGGGGTCAAAACCAATCTGGCTCCAGTCTGTAATGTTAGCTAGCATGATGGACTTGTCTGCCTCTCCTCTGGTGTTCATACCAGTTAAGAACACATGAAGAAACATCTGAGTATGAGCATCAGTCCAGACTGCAGTTTGCCCTCAGTTCATTTTGTTATGCTAGGCTTTCCGAGCATGATGTCAACATCCGTCTCCTTATACCCATAAACCTTTGTGTTTTGGGGTCGTTTCCTGTAGTTGGTTTTCACCGCAGTTCTCTTGGAAGACGACTGAGACGCCCTAACGTTTGCTTTAACGTTTGCGTTTGCTCATGCAACCAGAACTAGAGGAGACTCTCCAGTTTGACTGAACTGCTCCAGACATGCTTGGGGTGAAGAAACTCTAAAGCACATTATGGGTTACTATAAAAAATGATGAGTCATGTTTTTTAACCTTAATTGTATGTAATGTAATTTTGTAACCTTAAAATAAAGACAAAATGGCAAAAGGTAAACTAGTGCCAAACCTTTTCAAGTCGTCATGGTTTTTCGGTGCCGGCTCCTGAGGTGCTCCAGACAGGATCTCACTCAGACGGCTGTAGTAGGTATGGATGAACATCACCTCCTTGTATCCTGATTGGACAGAATGGAGGGGGGGGTGGCAATTTAGTTTTTAGCCTTTATTTGTTCAAGGTAGGATAGCATCGCCCTGCTTCACACACACAGTTACACACATTTCCACCGGGGAGCTGCCCAGTACAACCACAGTCCTCTACTGGGAATAAGCTAAGATGAGATAAGGATAAAGGGGGTAGGAGGGGGTAGCTAATAGGTAACAGGTAACAGGTAATAGTCCATGTGTGTCCTTATCAATACATGTGACGTACATTTACATGTGTGTGTGAGTGTGTGTGTGTGTTTCCTACCCAGTGTGTGTAACCTCCGGATCTCGGTGTCAGGGATGAGCAGCTCGTCCTGGGTGCTGCTGCCGGCCGTGTGAGAGCTGAGCGCCGACGGCTTAAAGACTCGACTGCAGCTCGACTCGGACAGCTTCCGCCACTCCATGTACACGTCTGGCCACAGAGACAGCAGAGGACACTCAGACAGACGGACAAATGATTACTATAATAATATAACAATAATATTTATTTGTGTATAACACAATTACAAAGCACTTTACGAAGGAGTAAGAAACAAAGACAAGAAAAAATCAACAACAATGAAAGAAATATAAAGCAAGGCCAGAGTCAATAATTCAGAAAAGATCATTACACAGAAGCAAGTCTGTAAAAATGAGTTTTACCAAGTGTTTTAAAAGATGCTACAGATTTACCAGCCTGAGCTCCTCAGGCAGGTTGAGTCTAGGAGTCCTGAGGGTAAAGAACATTTCACTTCTTGTTGTTAATCTAGACTTTGAAGCAGCCAATAGCTGCCTGAGGAGGTTATGTCCAAATCGCAAGATTATGTGCTTTTTTTCTTGAGCGTAAAAGTATTTCAGATAACTTCCTTAACAAAGACAATGGTCATTTATGTGTTGAGCTGTGACCTGTTGAAAACCTTGTCTAGTTTCCAAAACAACAATGTACTTTGTGTAACTACATGTTTATTATCCAACAACAAAGATATTCAGTTTACAGTTGAGTGTAGGTAAAACTAAACTGCTAAAGGTGAATTAATTCAAAGGCATGACTACAATATAATCTAAATAAAGAACAACATGAAGCTCGTCCTTAGATGCCGGCTACCACAGGGTCTGGTACTGAGTCATTTCCTTCACCTATGTTCTTGGTGGAGAGGGTGAAGCCTTTTCTCTCAGCAGACAGCACGTCTGCTAGAGCTTCAGTCAGTTCGTCGATGCTCTTCACGACGGTGAACGGACCCACGCTAACCTGTACAAGACACACAGAACCCATGAAAACAGACTGACACTTCTTCTTCAATCCAACTGTAGTAATTTCTGTTGGCACTTGAATTAACTTGTTATATATTTTGTATGCAACCAACAGTCTTATATCAGATTGGTCCTACTGGAGAATGTGAGGCTCTTCTAAGGCTTGAATCAGCCTTAAATGAAGTATGTAACCTTCATAATGTGTGCTAGTCAGGTAAACCTGAACCACAGGCATTTCCAACCTGTGGGACCCAGGTCTGATCTTTTCATAGCAGAGGGGTTAAAAATCCCATTTTCTCAGCGGTACTGGAGGCTTGCTGGGCTGAGGCACTCAAAAAAACTGTGACATTCAAATACAACTCATGACCTTTGAGTGAGCTGCAAGAATGCTGAGAAAGAAGCATCTAGCATTTACAAAGTGAGTGTGACTCAATAGGGAAAATAAAGTCAACAGTGATTTTGGCTGAACTCGCCGTCACCATCATCATCCATGTTCCTGTGTGTGGGTGTGACAGGTAGAACAGAAGTCCCACAACTTCTAATAATACTAACAATAATTTATCAGCCTACATCACAAATTGGGGCGCAGTAGATGTGCTCTATTTCCCCAAATCATTTTTATTATTATTGTTTGAGTGTCGGGTATGGTCACTGGTGTGAAATATGCTCTGCAGACAGGAAGTGACAAGCTAAAGAACGAAACCTCTTCACCCACCAGACACTAAAAAGACATATTTAGGTCTGACGAGTTTATTGATGTCATGTTCATGACTTCTGGGCATTGAAGTCAACAGTTGTGAACAGTTAGTCAAACGTGAACAGTTACCCATTGCTGCCACTTGGGGCCACCAATGTGTGAAATTTCCCTGGGCAGCTTTAAGTAAAAACAACACTATATATACAAAAGGACAGCAAAGAAGCAACAACAAACAAAATAACAATTATCACCCCCTCACCCCATCGTCCATCAGGCCCATCCACTGGGAGGCCATGTGGGGCTCCAGCATCAAACTAGCCAGCTTCAGGTAGTTGGTGGCGATTGACACCATGACCTCTGCCGCATCAGCCCCGGTAGCGCCGATGCTAGCCAGTGCAGCCGGGTCCATCATCTGGGAGAGGTAGAGGATGTCGCTGGAGGTGAGGAGGTCCGGGCCGGCGGTCGCCAGGTTCTGCAGGAGAGCCTCGGTCAGGTGCTCCAAGGAGGCCAGGTCTCTGTCCCAGGAGGTGTTGATGCTCAACTCCTCCAGCAGCTGGCGAAGAGAAGATCAGGCGGATAGATTCATTTTTATAAAACTTTTTTAAAACATTAAAATAAAAACAAATAAATATGATATATTATGTATTACCAGTCTGTGTCTGTCTGTGACCCGGTGTATACATAAATCCTGGGTGAGCTGGGTTGTCACTATCAAGGCGAGGCTAGTGGCCACAGCACAACAAAGTTGCAGAAAGAAATAAAACAACAGCAAAGCTGCTGCTGTGCTGCAGACAAGAACCAGAACCAAGTTCTACATGAACTGTTGCCCAAAGTGCAGGATTAGGACACTTTGGTACTTGTTCCAGCCCTGTGTGTGCCACTCTGCCTCAATGTTCACGATGATTAAATCCTAAATGAAAATTTATAGTGACTTCTCTAGTCTACTGAGTATTGCTGCACTGTACACTGTAAAGTCCTTCTGTCCTTGTACCATGTGTATGGGTATGCGCTGTGTTACTATCTCAGTTGCCGGGTCGTCTCAGACCCAACGTGACCGAGACCAAGACCAAGTGGTCTGAACCGTCCTACTCACAGGCTTGATCAGAGGATCCTTGCTCACTCTGCTGAAGAACCTTGTCTTGGGGAAGCCGATGACGTCCAGCCCGTCTGCGATCAGAGAAGGAGAGAAATGAGATGTCGTTGCTGCCAGGTGAAAAACTCCTAACTCCTATCTATGTCATTTTCATATTTTCACTTGAATTTAAGGGTTTGCAGTCGTCTTTGTAATAAAGAAATATAGAAATATAGATATGACAGAATGAAATAGGATCCAAAATCTTTTGCGTTGTTTTTCAAAAACACATTGCTGTCAACCTGAAAATGATTCTTTTTCTTGATTGCTGTAATGTTGACTGTGTGGTGAGGTTTTCCTCTGACAGCAGTGATATGAACATCTGAGAACTGCTATGAAAACTGTGATGAAAACAAACCAAACTGCGTGTTGGTATGTTCATCAATCTGATTACAGTACAGTACAGTAAACCATCTATGTTAGTGCAGGGCTAAACCACAAACCTCCATATGTTATGTATAAATACTGCAGTACAGTAGAGAGGGTGATAACAAGAGAAGCACACAAAATAATGGATTATGTTATTGTAATAATAGATTATGAATATAAGCATTGCAATCATCAATGTTTTATCGGTATGTTTTATCGGTATGCTGGTCCGTGCTGTATGCCTTTTGATATATTTTATTTTGATTTGTCATTAAAAATCATTAAAAATTCAATCAGTCCAAAATTTTTTTATTATTATTTTTTTTGTTATTACTATTATACCTTTCTCAAACTGGCAGACGGCCCCTCTGGATGAGTCGCACTTGTCCAGACCCCAGCTCCCGCTCACGGGGTCAAAGGTGACACACTGCCCGGCCAGAGGGGCGTGGAGTGTGGAGAAGTTGTGATACGGCAAAGAGTTTACGTCCAGGAGGGAGTGCAGGACCGGGTTCGCTAACAGGCTGCCGTTACCTGGAGAAGGAAATGGTGAAGGGTTAGTTTTAATGATGCTTGACTTCAAGGGACACGTCAGGAGTCCTAACGAGTCCTAACGAGTCCTAACTATCCCGTGATAGTGTTGTGGTTAATGCTGCATTCCAGAGAAAGTCGGAAAGTCGGAAAGTCGGAAAGTCGGAAAATCAGACTAAGAAACATGAAATGGAACGATCCTTGAGGTTGGAATACCAGGGAGGAAACTCCACACAGCATTATTTCCAAATGCACTGAAGTTCAGCGTCACATGACTTCAGCAAAACACCTGTGTGGCAAATGGTTTAACATGGAAATTTGAAATGTAAAGTTGCACATACGGTTGTTAATGTTGTATCAAATATCATTGACAAAAGATCAGCTGCTGCAGGGGGAGCAGGATTTTACGTTGGTGAGACGCGAGATGCATCATTCCCTCAAGGTTTGTCAAAATCTCGATGGTGTCTGAGACCGATCCATCGTCCTAAACAAATAGACACAGGCATGTGTTGAAAATGACAGGTCGCTTTAAGAATGTGTAAAAACATTTAGTGAAGTAAGCCAGCTGACAGAACGGTCTGCTTATTGGTTTGGCTCTACGTGTTGCCAGCATGAGTCAAGTCTTACATTTTGCAATAAGACTGGGAAGTATGGGATGGGAGAGGGAGGGGTCAGGATGGAGGGTGGGGTTTAACAGAGCATGAGAGACACATTTGCTCTGCATCTTACATTTTTACATTTTACAATTTGGCAGCCCCAAATGACAGCGAGAGGCAACTTTTTAAATTATCTCCCTTCGATACCAAGAAATCATTCAACATGAGATGAGTAAACTGCTCACAGCACGCTCATCTTCTACCACCCAGGCCAATCTGTGACACTTCATACCAAAGGAAACCAAAGGGACAGTCATGATCATACCTGACACCAGGGTATGGGTGAATCTACAGCGTCTCTGTTGCAGCTCCACTTTCCGATTCAGGCTGATAAGATGGGTGCATGTTTACATAAAGATGGTGCCTCGTGCAGCGTTCAAGGACACTTTGATAGGACGGCCTGTTGACGAGCACATTGGCTGCTCACACCTGTGACAGGACCGTCTCTCACACCACTAGGACACCCAGACTGAGCTTTGTGTCTTCAGTGGTCTGATGAGACAAAGTGGGAGGAGGGATAAGATTGAAGGAGGAGTCTGATAGGGCAGCAGGGAAGCCTATTGGTTAGACACATACTGTAACTGAACTCGCAGGTTCGACACCCAGTGAGTGTAACAGTCAGCAAGATGATCTGGAAAAGAACGGCAGATAGATTCTTAAACTGTAAATTAACAAAATGACAGAAGGAGGGAGGTGCCTCATCTGCTCTGCATGTACAGTGTCTGACAGGACCAGGATGGGGGAGGGGAGGGGAGGGAGGAGGGAGGGAGGGAGGGAGGAGGGGAGGTGGGCAGGGTTGGAATCTCATTGCTCACTGGGGACCACAATGTCAGAACAGGAGAAGTTTGTTTTGAAGGGTGGGATTCAGAATGACGTCAGCCACCAAACATTTACAACAACCGTTTAAGAGCCCCTGACATTTGCCAATTACAACTTGGCTACTGGCTCCAGTATTCATGTAGGGGAGGGAGAGAGAGAGAGAGAGAGAGAGAGAGAGCGAGAGAGAGAGAGAGCGAGAGGGAGGGAGGGAGAGGGAGGGAGGGAGAGAGACTAAGACCGAAAGAAAAAGGGAAAGAGATTTCTCTTCTTTTCAACGTCATGAAACTTCCAGTAGTACTTTGCTGGAAAGTCTGTCACAGCATCCTACAAACTCGGAAAAATGTTGATTTATTATATTCATCAAGTTCTTTAGATTGATTGGTGAGTCTGATGTACTTCTGAATGTAATGTACTGATTGATTTGTAATGAACGGAATATTGGTTCTCTTCCAATCATGTCAGAAGAGAGAGAGAGAAAGAGAGAGAGAGAACCTCCACACAGCTTTGGAAATCACAATGTGATTGAGCCGTGAGAGAGAGAGGATGGAGAAGGAGTAGGGAAAGAGGGAGAGCAGACCTGGGTCCAATAGTATTTGTGACTAGTTCATAACATGTGTTTTAACCTGCTTGGCGTGCCAGAGGGGCGGGGTTTACCCCGTCAGGCCAGATTGTGTCATATAAGTGTCACAGAAAAGTAAAATTAAATTCCAAATACGCTTCCTGTGACTGATTTAACTTTCTGGCACTCGTTATTTTTGTGCTCACCCATCTGGCGCCTCGGTAAGCTAACTAACTATAACACATTTAAAATACTATTTGACCCAGCAGAGATGGAGAGGCAATCAAAGAAGGATTGGAGTGTCCTCTGTCTCCTCCTATCTAAACATCTGTACATGTATTGTACTTATCCCCATGCTGCATCCTGACTGATGTACCTTGACATGGGCTGTCTCTCCACAGCCTCTTGAGGGAGGACTCTATTTCCAGGGCCGCACCGCTCCAGTTGAACACCAGCCCGGAGGAAATGGGTGAGCACTCCTTTTCCATGGTGTGGATTTCACTGTCATTCAGCACCCGCTCCCAAATGTGCAGCTCCGTGACACTCCCCGAAAACGACTCATCCCTCTTGAACGAGCCCCCGAAGGTGTCCTGCTCCTGCCCGATGATAAACAGGCCGTCGGGGCCGATGCTGTCGGTGTCGTGCAGGCCGCCACCCCTGTTCACCAGCAGGCCGTCGGTAAACAGCGCCCAGCGTCCTCCATTCTGGCTCCAAGAAACACAGACCGAGTGCCAGGAACCGTCGTGGCCGAAGACCTCGTGGTAAGACCTGTGAGTGCCGTGGACCAGCAGAGCCAGCTGCACAGGCCTGCCCTGGATCAGGCTCGCGCGGAGCTGGAACTCATTAATGTATGACTGGATGGAATAAGAGAAGACGGTGGAAAATCCGAAGCAGCTCGGATCGAAGCGGAGACGGGTGCAAACGGTCACCGAGCCCATGGAGGGGAACTTGTGCAGGAGGCGGGCGTTCTTCCTGTCCGAACGCCCGGCGAACTCTAGGATCAGGGTCTCGAGGGGACCTAGTTGTTTTCACCCCACACAGACAAGAGAAACAGACGTTATTACGAACCTGGCACTGCCCTCCGAGGAGATGGAGCCTCATTATGTAATTCCACTTTGTGGTCTTTTTAAGTTGTAAACACTTGGGAAAGATTTATTCACTGAGGATTGTATGGCGGTAACGTCAGTCCCATTTAAAATTGCATTACCCATATTTTCATAAGTCGTGAGTGGGCTGAAAGGCCTCTAGAACAGAAAACACAATGAGCCTACTGTTTGAGAAGGTGCTGATATATCAATAAAACGTGTCAGGAATGGCACACTGAACTCACTTTTCTGGTGTGTCATGACTTTCCTGGCAATCCAAACAGGCTGAGAGATGTTCAAGGACTTTAAGAAGCTGGTTAGCTCTCGGTTCTCTGAAGGTTTGGCGACGGCGGCTAAGGCCCCCGAGCGCTGGCTACACAGCCGCTCTGCGCGGTGCCATGGCAGGCGATCCGGCACATACTCATAGTAGGACTCATCGTTTGTAAACAGTGCTCTGCTTTCCACCGTAAAGGCTGCCCAAAGGAAACAAAGAGTTAGTGGAGAGACCAGACTAACGCAGAGGTATGGTTTCATTTCAAGGTTGGTAAATTACCACCAGCAGTCAGACAAACGGTACATTTGGTAAGTCTACCTACTCTACCTTTGATTCACATTTGGCTGGTGTGATGGTGAAGGTGGCTGGTGAAATATGGAATCTGTCAGCCATTGTGTCCTGCCCCGTTCACAAGACTACATCAGTTTAGTGAAGTTCTCTCTAGGCCACTTCCCATAACTTGTGTTCTTCAAACCGCCCCTACACTTACAAACCCATTACAGAGACCACCACCACTAAAGAAGCACACCGCTTGCTCTCTGAGACCTGAGTTTAACCAGACACTCTTCACTCGCGGTCGCCGTATGACATGATCTCAGCATAAGAGGGGTAGGTGGGGGGGGGGGGGATTAATGGCTGGCGACCGACTGGGACGGAGTAACCCAAACCGCTCGCTCAACCGAGGACTATTAAATGTGGTGAAGTCATTAGTTCTTACAATTACAGACGTGATCAGGAAGACAAACTATGAGCTGAGAACTTCATCCTTCGAGTCATGCAGAGTTTGTGAGTTTGAAATGGAAGTGGCATTTTATATTTAAGGCGGTAAGCTGATGGTCTTATGCAGAGCGACAGGTAGGACACATGGCTGCAGCTGGGATCGAACCTGTGACCTTTCCATCTCTGAAATGTACCTCTGACCCTACATTCTGAAATAAATGGCAATTAAATGAAGGCGGTGATGGAGGGTGACTTACCTGATCTATAGCCATGAAACCAAACCTGAAACATAATTCCAAGCTGTTAGTTATTTCAATGCTGAATGGATATAAGTAGAGTGATACATATATATTGTCTATTGTCCATAGTGTTGCTGTACCTATGTGTAAGTTACCAATATGTTTCTGCATTAATGTTAACAAGATATGAAGAGTTTCATTCTAGAAAGAAAAGAAAAACTGACACCTGATGCAGTAAAACACATTATGCTAAACATTGCAAAACATTTGTTTTCAGGACGTAATAATCAAGAGTTGTGAAATATTAAGAGATGAATTTCAAGTAGAAACATTTTCTTTAATGCAAAATGGATGTATAGGATTTTATAGTGAACCCTTTCACATGTACATTTATTGTACAAATAAATGTGATTCTGGTAAAGTCAATAATTGGCAAATAACCCCTACAAATAATATAAAATAATAAATAAATAAAAATATAGTAATAAGAATACATTTTGGAAGGATACAATTATCACAGCAAAACTACACTTCTCGATAAGAATATTACAGTGACACCATAGGAAATAAAAATATACCAAATACGATAAGGTCACTATAAACTCGCTATTGATCACTATTATAAGATCATATAGGAATATCATAGGGATATTATAGGAGATAAAACAATAGCATAAAAATATCAGCTCACTATTGAGCACTACAGACGTACTATAAGCAATATTGTAGTGCATTACAAAACTGCCCATCCCACTGATGTAAACCAGGTTAATAATAGTATTTGGTGCGTTATTTTCACATGAAAACGACTTTTAACGGAAATTTGGAAAAACAAATTTTGGAATATGTGGCGTAGTTTTGCTAAATTACCGTGTAAAAAATACTTGTCCAATTAAAAGTCCAGCAAAGTTACACGAAACAGCATTTTCTTAAAATAGCCTACAGAAGAACATGAAACACAGATGGAGTACTTACAAGTAAATTGGGGAGTAATAACCAGTGCATCCTAAAAAGTGGATTAAAATACTTTGTTAGAAACAGCTGGTAACAGAACAAATCCATCGGTTTACGTTATCTCGACTTTGAGTTTGGGTATGAAAAGTATCCAGAGGAGTCGATAAAGTTTTTCTTACCTGTTTTTCGTGTTGTCAAAAACTTTTTGCGCGTGCTCTCATTCCACTTCAATAGACTGCGTCGCGTCTTTGTAAATACCTTTCAACCATTTCTTGCAGTGCATTTTCTCCAAATTCAATTACGGGTGAAGTTTATGATTTTTTTTAACTAAGCTATCGATTTGCTCGTCAGAAAAGTAGAGGGAACCTCCTAGTAGCTGACATCAGAGAGCATGGAGGGAGGATGCAGAGGAGGCTGCAGAGAGGTGGGTGTAACCTCTACAGCTGCCAAGTGGGAAAGCAGTGCACTCAATGCGGAGGTTGCCAAAGTGGGGTTCAAGGACCTCTAGAGGCCCTTGAAGGTTTTCCAGGGGGTCCCCTAGTGAAATGAGGAGTTTCACTATTATTTAATTTCCTAGAGGTTAACAGGATGGAGGACTAGTTTGGTCATAGGTTTCACTCTTCTCACCTACAGTATAGACAGACAAACAAAAATCTTGACAGATGGAGATCCCAAAGACAAAACCTTTATTAAACATGGGTCTGAGGTGTATGGATCGAGGGGTCCTCAACACAAAAAAGTTTGGTTAAATGCAGTGAAGTGTGTTCCAGGGACCTCCATAGGGCCTTCAGGGGGTTCCAAGGGGTCTCTAGCCAAAAGAGGAACTGTTTAATATCTCTAGTACTTCCCCTCACTGGAGGTTAGCACAGTAAGAAAATATATAAGGGTGACTATTTTAATCAGTTTTATCTCCCCAGCTACCGAACAAACACATCGTCTCAGACAGAGATCCCAGGGACAAAAGCTTAATGAAAAGGTTTGGGAACCCTTGGTCGAATGCAGCGAATCCCAAAGGTCCAGTCCAGGGACTTCCACGCCCCCACCCCCCTCCACCAACGCTTTAATTTCACTATTATTTCACTCACTAGAGATTAGCACAATAAGATAATGCATAAGGATGACTATTTTCACTTTCTCACCATTGCAATAAAATACAGATAATTGTGATGTCAGGAAAAACACGTTTTATTAAATTATATTAATAAAAGTATTTTATACTAAGCATTATTATCAAAAAATAAA
The DNA here is from genome assembly GCA_034670405.1 of Hoplostethus atlanticus. Classification (NCBI taxonomy): domain Eukaryota; kingdom Metazoa; phylum Chordata; class Actinopteri; order Trachichthyiformes; family Trachichthyidae; genus Hoplostethus; species Hoplostethus atlanticus. Next base: position 1,277,364 of record JAXDDX010000043.1, on the reverse strand, counting down.
GGGGATAAAGCAGTGAGGCTGCAAGAATTTATTGTACGAGTTGCCATGATTTTGACATATCAAACTTTCACCAAGAGATACAAAACTTTAAAGGACATACAACATTGATTTGTTAAAAAGTGTTCATAGAGCGGAAAAATGAAGAAATTACTCTTTGTACATGATTAAGTGCAAAGTATCATAAATGTAAGATCCAAGTCTCTCCTGAGTGCAAATTGTGATGTGTGATACAATAAAGTATGAAGTTACTAAATAGAGTAGTTACCTTTTACCAAAGTTTATACAAATAAAACCAAGAGAACCAAAATGTACCTTCATACAAGCAAAAACATGCACAGTCCAAGAATGAGGACAGTCTTTCATTACTGTGTACAGCCCGGTGTACAGCGGCTCCTGTGTGTTGGTAAATGTTACGATTTAATATACTGTAATGAAAAGTTAAGCGTGTAACACAAAGTGGAGTGGGCGGTACAAATCAATACAACCTACAATACAAAATAATTTAACACTTGCAAAAAATTGTGCAACAGGGACGGCCTTGTACAGCAGATACTCATCTTACTGCCCAGCGAGGACAAGATACATCAAATTGTAAGTAGACTTGAGAAACACCCGTCAATATACCTGACAGTAAAGCATAATGCTGAACAATATTAATTAATACACTTGTCAAATCACACCCAGCGCAGGTTGCCATTGGAGGACACACCCAGGGGGAGGGAGTACACCGTCTTAGGGACCGTTTGAGAGACGACACTCTCTTTGGATGAAGCTTTATCTTCTGTGCTCTTTTCAGAGCCGGTGGACACTCTGCTCTCTTCTGCCCCCTGTTGGTTAAAGGCGGTTGGCAGGGACTGCAGGGTGGCGTGGAGCTTGTCTCGTGAGGCCATGACACCCTGGAGGCAGGGCAGCTTCAGGCTGGTGGAGGCTGCCCCGACCCTGGAGGGGCCGGTGATCAGCTCGTCAACCATCTTGGCAGAGGAGGAGATCGCCTCTCTGGAGACGCTGAGGTTGGAGTCACCGCCTTTACCTGGAGGAGAGAACAGACTCAGACAGGTTGGGGAAGACACAGACAGCCTGCCAATACTGGTTAAATCTGGCTGTGGATATTATGTGAAGTGGATATTAAGTGGATATCAACCAGCCACTTTAGCAGGAAACCAATCATCATTTGGAAGTCCTATTCTGAAAATCTACAGTGACATAACCAACGGACAAAAGATAAGATGAAACTTAAATGAAATGGTCTCATTGCAGCAGCAAAATATTATTTATAAAATATAACAATTACAGCATGGATGCAGGATGTGCACGCAGTAGGAAAGAGACAAAATAATGTACGATGAAATACATGCAGTATGAAGATAAATGAAAATCCTAAAAATATGGATGGACATACCACACCAAGTCCTTGAAACTTTCTCATCTCCTCTCTTAGGATTGCTATTACAACTACAGTAACTAAGAGCTTGAGTATTTAAATGTGTATTATAAATAGGTAGAATTTCAGTCTTCAGTTCTGATTGGCTGAGGCACATTCAAAGGCGATGTAAAATACCCGCCTGTGACTGGATAATAACAGTTTACCTGTTTACCCAGTGTCTTATTTCTTTACCTAGCACTTTGCTGCCTCACATAATCACTCTAGCGATACAGGAATATTTGTTCCATCCATTGTCAGGGTGCCATAGCCTTTACCCTTGACCTCCATATTATTGTTTGCTTGTGATCAAGGAATTTACACTTATTCTACTGTTGACTGCATTGTAAGTGTGTCTGGATAAGAGTGTCTGCTGAAAGCCTCGACTGTGAGTGGAAGTGTAGCGGCGGATGCGTTACCCCGGAGGGCGGTGGAGAGGGAGGACTGCAGCTGCCTGATGGCCTGGTTGAGCTGGAACAGCTTGGCCGCCGTGTTCCTCACTGTCTGCAGATGGGAGGCCTCCTCCTCCTCCCCCACCTTCTCTGGGTTGGCCTCCCTCTCCTGTGTGACAACATAAACACAACACACACACTTAGAGTATGCCAATGGACAATACGCACACGCTCACAAAACACTTTTTAACCACTATTTTGGTTTGCTGAGAACAGATGCTCTTTTTCAGCGACACTTTCATACAGCTGCACACATTCTCTCCTGGCAGCTGCCCAGCACAACCACCTTCTTCTACTGTTGGTAACGGAGTAGCTGTACTGGAGCAGTAGGGGGGTTAAGTGCCTGGCTCAGGGGCACACCAATAGCAGTAGTTTTAAAAGCAGGGGGTTACTCATGCACATTTCCCAACCAGACTTTCCCCAGATGGTCTGGATATTTGAAATGCAGACCATCCAGTCGGAAGGACACTTGAAGGACAAAATGTAGGCTACTGTCGTCTACAGGATCACCAGATACACACACAGATACATACACACACACAGTTGCAACTGACGTCATTGGAAAAACAGGATTTCCAAGGTGATGCGTCCTTTCCTATGACATAAACAGCCTCCTTACTGATCCACTGCAGTAGAATAGCAAATGTTGATGTCAATCAGATCTAACAGAACACACAGGTCTGCATGAGCCACACCATTCACTGTGGCAGATAGTTGTGGAAATAAACCCATTTTTCAGTTTGGCCTGACATTTGTCATTGCAACATGTTTTGTATCATCAACCACTCAGAGATATCAAGGATGTGTACGCTTTTCTGCAGGAAATATAATACGTTAAAATAATCAATTTCAATCAATTTTCACAATTTTCACAAATCATTCCAATTATAACAGTGTATTGAAAGCACTCCACAACCAGCAGATCACTAACATTTTGAAACATTTTCACCAACCCCGACACACTGCGTTTTTGTTGCAACAAAACCTCCATCTCAGAAGCCTGGCCTTTCTCAGAACCGCCCTGCTCCACATTCACAGTTCGAAGCGTTTACACCTGAGAGTACTGGAGTGGTTCTGCGGTGCCTTGCACAAAAGGCACATCGAAAGTAGTTGCAACCAGCCATAACTCAGTTTTGACCACTTTTGTTCAACAACAATAACACTGTGGGCGGCGAAACCCCCCGCACCTATACATGACAATGACCGGTTGTAACAAAAAACTGCTAGTTTGTGTGGCTAAGATAACGGCAAACAAGCCTGTTAGCTGTGACTGATGCCACTTCATTCAACACATTCATTACCTGAACGATCGCCAAGGGGCGACTGAGGAGAGATAAGCCTACAGAGCATTGGGCTTTACAGGAGCAATAAAGGCTGAGTGGCATCTTTAACGGGCCTGCTGTGGGAGTGGGTATTAATCTGTGGCGTTTAAGCCTGTGTCAAGACGGGAGATTTTTTTAACCTTTACTTATCCAGGGAAGATTTGCTGAGCATGTATGCTCTCTTTCAGCTCGGGTTCAACTGATATGGGTTTTGAAAGCCAATACCGATATTTTTGTACTGAAGCTGCAGATAGACAATATTTTGTGCCGATATTCAATATCTTTAAATATGAACATTTTCATACCAAAAATTGTTGTTTGTGTTTCCAGTATTGCAGAATTTTTAAAAGCCTTTGAAACAACATGTAGAGCATCATGGGACAGTACAACTCTCCAGTGAAAGAAATTCATTTGGGTGGGTTAACAGCTCTTATAGGCAGGGTGACCCACCTCACCTATTCAATGGTAGGGAGCCTATGAGATCTATTAGGCCTTTAAATGAAATATTTACAAACAACATCACTGAACAGAGCTCAGTGGTGCTCCCAACATCCAAACCTTAAGAGCACCAGCAAAACATTAAAGGAGCACTTTTTAAAAATAGAAATATAGGCAATGCTGCAAAATCATTGCAATCTTATATCCGTGATATACTCACATATCAAAATATGGAAAAACAAACGTATATCAAAACTAATTATTAACATACAATGCCAAACAATAACATAATACTCATCATGTGCCATCGGTTGTTGACACCTCAGCAACTCAGTTATCATAGAAAAACTGGACTGTCGATTTGAAACAAACTGGCCAGTAGAGTAATGCTGTCCATGAGTGGCACTGCACTCAAGGTCACCTTTTATCTGACTGTTGGAGGTATACACATCTCTGACAAATACAAGTGTCAAGCTACTGTCTAGTATACACCATTAGAAACACGCGCACGCAGTTTGGAGCATAGAAACATGTTTCACTTTAGTTTTCATAACAGATAGGAGTCAGATAAATAAATCAGGTCAGTGTTTGATTGGTGTGTTGCCAAGCTCGCTCGTTACTCAAATAAAGCAACAAAGACATTTATTTGTAGGAGCACCGGTGCACCCAGATTTAATTTCCAGGTTTTTGGGCACATTTGTGACCATATTTTATAAAGGGCAAATATCGGTCTAGTCTGGTTCCTTCACATCTACTGGTTGTAGTTGGGCAATGTGACTGACTACTGTTCACACAGTGTAGAAGTGTCTGTCATTCATCAGTTTTCTTCCATGCCTTTCCAGACTTTTTGTACAATTTCCAAACTTTTCCAGACTTTCAAGACCTGCGTAGGAACCCTGCCATTAGGCTATCAGGCTCTTAACCTAGTTTGGGGTTGTTTGTGTTGTAGCTCACCGTCATGTGGCAGTGGATGTAGCACTGGAGAGCGTAGGCTAAGTCAAGCATCTTGGATTTTAGGCTCTGCAGGACCTGCAAGCAGAGACAGCACTCAACATGATAATCCATTTCAGGATAAAAACATTTCATTACAACAACCAGACAGAGGCAGGTCGACAAAAGTCACTACTTTCTTATTTAACTTTTAACAGATTATTGTGATCTCTTACTGGGGTCCTTGGATAAGTCAGCTGAGCTTCTCGCAGCATTTCCTTGGTGATAACAAGTCCCTCCCCCAGGAGAGAGCAGACACCCTTATTGGTCCCCTCCAGTAGAGATGTAGTCACTGACGGCTGAAAAGTAAAGATAACGATATTATGATAACAAAACATGACATATCAGTAGTGGTAAAGTCCTTGGTCTTGTACAGATGGCAGAAGTGGTAAACCTTATGTTCCTCAATATTTTCTTTTTGGTGACATCTTTCATGCCAAGCGGTCATTGTTGTGATGCTTTTTGCACTGCACTTCCCAGAGATCACCTGTCAACCAAAGTGTGGCCAGCACAGCGATAGAGAATAGTAAAATGGACATTTATTTAAATGGAAATATTGGATTATTTTCTTTAAGGTTTCTTGTGTGCTTCCAAATCAAACATTTCAGTTGGGCAACCAGTTATCCCTCTGCCATTTGTGTCAGTATGTACTTATGAGTACATACTACATGTTCCAACACAAATTCATGTAGAGTTATTGTGCTTGGTGAATACAGTAATTCTTATTTAATATACTTTAAAATCATCTCTCTATAAAATGTAAAACTATTCCAACTTGGCTTGGTAACAAGTTCATTTCTAAATGTGTGTTTGCCCTGCAGAACATGCTACGCCACTGAAATTACACATGTAGTATCTCATTCAACTCAATAATTCCCCACCTCCAACATCATCCTTGCTCCAAGATCCACACACCTAATATTCCATTCTCCAGCATTATGGAGCGTGGGTTTGATTACAGCGGGCCCCAGAGCCCTGATAGAGATCGTGGCTGCTGCGGTATTAATGGCTGCGTTACCTTGCCCGTGGCCCGGGCGCCCAGCTCCGCAGCGTTCAACGGCGCGCCCGTCACCGCTGCCATGTGGCCGATCGTCCGCAATGCAACGTCTAGGCACTGACCGCTCTTCCTCTGTGCCTCCGTCACCATCGACGAGATCTCAGATTCACAACCCTGGGTGGGGAGAATGGGTGGGTGGGGGGCAGATGCTGAATTCACGAGACCGAGTCAACATAAACAAACTGGCAAACAGGTTGAATTAAAATTGATTTAACACCAAATCAATATAAGCAAGCTAACAAAACGGTTGACATTGATTGAAGGGTCAGTAAATTAATTAAAATGGGGGAGAAGGTGAAAATCTGGAGTGGGGGAGGGGGAAATAGTGTTTAGGTGCTGAGGCTGGTGAGGAATTTTTGATTCACTTTCCATATATTCATGTTCTGTTCAGGACTCAAGGTTGAACATTCCCCCCGCCTGGCCATTTCCATACACATAGCTCAAACAGCTCAGAGCTAAGACCTGTCAATCAACACTCTGCATTCTGATTAGCCACTTGCATGTCCAAACTAGGTTTTGCAGTGTGTTTGCAATCATTGAAGTGAAAACCAAAGCACAATATAATTTCCTTGTCTGGCTGTAAAGTAACAAATCACTATTAGTAGTTTCAGCCTGTGTTCAGTAAGATGCTGATAGTGGCTGGGCAATATGGCTGTCAACTAGCTCATATCACTCTGTAGCTCAAGACTCCTTTTCATAACAACAAATATCAAATTATGTAACATAAATCTAGTTACATAAAATGTTTCATCATATGTACCAGAACTGAACAACAGACAATTCCCCAATTCTTACAGACCTGGATATAATCAGTCATTATCCACTTTTCTTTAAGACCTGCATAGGAAACCTGTCCAACACACTCATCACCTGGTATCCTGAAATGAAGTCTCTTTGAGGAAAGGCCAAGTTTGACTTATCACCTGGTAGTTGCTAACAAGACATTAACATCATGTGAAATATGACACAATATCCTTGACCAACATCTATCAGAGTCCATCTTCAAATGCTTTAGTATTTGAAATTGAATAGCTGAGGTCTTTGTTTGGCAGGTTCCAACTACCATTTAGGACTTGTGTGTTATTTTTCCATTCTTCCTTCAAAGGTAATCTAGCAGCAGCCAAGTTTGACAATAAACACTTCCTCAACTGGAAAAAAGACTGCGAACAAATTCCCATTTACATTTCCAAAACTTTTTTTTTTTTATATGAATCAGTTTCCATTACTTTTCCAGGCCTGGAAAAAAACAAAAACTTTTACATTCCAAGACTTTTCCAAGTTATTAAGACAGGATTTTGTGCGTTTACCTGAATGAGAATCTGGAAGAATCCTCCCATTTTCTTAACTTGGCTCTTGAGTTCCTCCGCGATGGTGTAGAGCACGCCGGAGGAGGGTTTGGCACTGGCCAGCCATTGCATAGTAATAAACACAGCCCTCTCTATGGCTGCGGTGGCCTTGACCAGCTGGGTCTGGGCCTCCGAGTTACACACAAACACTGCAGGAGAAACAGCAATAATAACAGCTTGATTCAAATACAGCTGCACAATAAATCAAGAGAGCCTCCGAAACAAGGTTTTCTGTTGCCCTTCAGAATCTCTGGTCTACAAATTAAGTTCCTAATTTCTTTAAAAGGTCTTCAATTATATTGAAACAGAACTTTTTGATCACTTTGTGTGGATGAGGGAGAAATAGAAATAGAAATAGAAATGTAGAAAAAGCTCTGTCCACATGAATTGCAACTTATTTTGCAATCTCAAGAAATTGAGGGAGGAAAAAACATATTTAAAGGGGGGGTATTGTACTAATTTTGGGCTATTTAAACTGTTCCTGGGGGTCTTTACAAGACGTTTGTGAAGAAAAAATCCTAAAACCAGCTTCTGTGGTGTGTGTTTCAGTCTCTCATTTTCTCCATTGTAAAGAACAGGCTGGCGGAGGCGGAGAGCAGAGCGCTCATGCTGCTCAAGGTAAACAAATAAGCTTGAAGCAGAAATCTACCATAACCATGGCGGCTGCTCCAGAACCAACACTGAGACTGGACATGTTTGAGCCGGAGTCTGACCCAGAATGGGAAGAGGCAGCTGAGGCGGTTCCACTTAGTTTCTCAATGATAACAATTCTGTGTAATATTGTACTTTGTTTTGTGTATGTGGGTGTGTGAGCGACACTCTCTGCTGTAGCCGGTCTATTTATGGCTCATGTCCATAAGCTTATTGAATACAACTTGCAGACAAGCTAGGATTGACAATTTTGTTGAGCTAGTTAGCCAATATATTATTGGATGCAACCTATTTGCATCCAAACAGGCGCAGCACACACAACCAAACGCGATTGTACTAATGGTGGCTAAAGTTTACCAAGCCTGACACGTTCGACAGACTTATAAAACAGACACTGGTCCCAACAAATACCTTTAAGATGAGTCCTGACTCCAACCAATAACTTTACTTTTACTTTACTTTACTTTACTACATCACATACAGAAAAAACTGTAGCCGTTGCCGTTAAAAATAAAATTAATCCGCTCTGTCCTGGCATTTTCGCGTGTTGGGATACTGTGCAGGGATCTATGTTGCTGCCTGCATCCTACAAAATAATAACTGGAGAGTTGATATATCGCCGTAGATATATTGTTGTTTTAGCTTCACTAGTCGCAAAGTAATGGTGCATTCCAGTGTACTCGAAAAAAACGGCGTCCGAATGTGATATGCGCCGATTCTCTTCACTAATGGCGCTGTAGTAGTTGATGTTGAGTTTAGATGCTTGTAACATTCTGAGACTTACCATACAAACATGAGTTTGCTGCGGGCGATTATGTTTTCCCGAGCAGATGCACTGGAACACATTTAGATTGGAAGTTAGGAATACCGACTCGGAATTATCGATTTCCGAGTACAATGGAATGCACCATAAGCAACGGGCGCTGCCGAGAGCTGCATTTTGAGACGAGGTAAATGGGATTGGTTGTTCACCTGGGCGTGGGCATGCTCTGAGAGGGGCTGGATTATGTTAAGAAGCGCCCGTTATGACGTCCAAAGGGGACTACTTTCTGAAACGGCCTGTTTTTCTCCTATCTTTGGCACCGTTTTTGGAGAAAGGAAAATACAGACTTCCAGATTTCAACTTTTCTCAGCTACTTAGGTAAATGATTTCCTGTGGAACATGTATAAGCGCCAGGAATAAGCCGTTTTCCATAATATGACCCCTTTAAAAACCGTGCAGGCCCAAAATTATTTACTTTATGGTCACTGTGGTATTGAATACAGAAACTGTTACTGGTTATCACATATTTCATTTAAAACAACAACAATTCGACAGAGATACAATGATTGACTTATAATGTTATATTTAGGGCAGCCTTGAATAGCAAAAAAGTAAAAATGTTCCCATCTCTCCAATGAATCTCACCGTTCTCCTGACTGTCGTCGTCGAGGCTGTCATACAGATTGGATATGGTCTGGACTGCCATGTACACCAGGTACAGATCAGAGGTCAGCCTGTCCACCATGCTCTCTTCTGTCCCACTACAGCCACGCAGCCGGGCCACCGTCTGGCCAATCAGCTCCTTGCAGATGCTGGGCAGGGCAGAGTCTGAGGTGCTGGGATGGGTGGAGGGTGGTTTGGCCACACCCATCAGACCTGGGAACAGACACAGGGAAACTTGACTATGACCCATTTCACTCATGGAATAGGAACGGAGTCCCCACACAGCTGATTCATGCCTTGGTGGTTTATTCGGCACAGTTTGGCCACAACTGGTCTTTGTCAGATGTCAGTCTTTTTCCATTTCACTGTTTGGCCTTTTGTATCAAGCACCTGGTCAGGATTTTGAATGTGCAGATATATTACCTCCTTGCTAGAATGCATTCTTGAAATATCGCGGCCATACTAAATGTTCACTCACAAAACCTAGGTAGTACCGATCTTCAGTTAGGAAAAGGTATCCCTACTTTATTTTATTTCACCAACAGCTACAGTTTCACCAAGTTTTGTATGTGCAAATAACTAAACCCCCGTTGCCCAAACATCCCAGCCAGGTTTCTATGTAGTTTAACAGCACAAGTGATAATTACATCCGATCCTTTTTATTGGTAAATATGTTGAGCGGTGCCTCGTTGCACATTGGATCTATGATTTGTATTGATATTTGCTATTTAAGAACAAAAGCCTAATCCTGGGGTTGCTACATATGTTCCATTTCTCTCACACCTTCATTTCTTGGATGTGCAGATTGTGTTCAGTGTTCATTATAATGATGCACAACACTGACAAAAAAAGGACATACACTGATAATGGCTGGGGAAACATGACAACTCTACAGCTGAAGAAGACTTAGACTAGTAGGTCTAAAAGCTGTAATAGGTAAAAACACTGTTTTCCATACTTCAGGACATTTTTAGCAGCGCATTACCAGCGGACTGTGAGGAGCTGTTGTAGAGGCTCTGGATGGGGTGGACTCTGATCTCGTAGAGACGCCCTGAGATCCTCCTGCTCTTCAACAGGCTCCTGCTCCTGGTGAAGAACAAATTGGAAGCAAAAGATCAACACCAGCCTTGTGAGCGCCTCGCAAACATTTTAAATTCATATTTTGGACATTTAGCTGACCATTCAGACACTCCCTCAAAAAGACAAGTAGTGAAATTAGTGTTAAAAGCTTTGAGTATTTTTCTTATTGAGAATATAGCAAAATCTAACTTTTTAGGGTCAAGTTAATGTCACTACGAAATCATTCTAAGGCCATCAAGTCACTCCAACAAATATTCCCACTTCACGTGAACACAGCATTAACTGTCAACTGACATGGAGGGAGAATGAAAGATGCAACACTAGTAATCAATTCAACATTCAAATTGTTCTAAAAGATTTTTGGTATTTTAGCCTTCAGTGGCCTGACAGTGGAGAGACATGGGAAAACTGGGGCAGAGAGAGGGAGCGGGGGGTGAATGACATTTGACAAAGGTCTTTGGCTGGATTCAATGTCGCTGGTACATGTCACAAGCCAACTGAAACCAGGACCCCCTGATATTCAATTTGAGTTCCCCAGTCAAAAAACGGACAATCCATTTGTAAACGACCCCAGACGCTTTCTCCCAGTCCTGTATATTTGAATCGTAACAGCTGGCCCCAGAATGAATGAAAGGAGTGACAGAGAGAATAATGGAGTGTGGAGAGACAGAGTGAGAGGAAATCAGGAGAAAGAAAGAAAAAGGAGAGAATGGAAAAAGGGAGCAAAACCAAGCACTCATCTCTGGCCTCCCACAGGTTCCCAGCCTGTCTACTGCCTGGAAACCAGCCAATCAGCCGACCTTCATTTGGTAAAGATGATGGTTCTGATTTTGATAAGACCGCCCATCTTTTTTTCCGACTCATCGGTTGGTTGAATAACAGGTAGTCCGATAACGTTGTATATAACAAATGTTGATTTCCTCATTCATATCCCTAAAAGATGCTAAGTTTGCATCCTGACTGTGTATTTAACTATATGAGTAACAAGGCACATGTTCAACCTTCCACGGATGATCAAACAAAAGGAAAACAGGCCAACAATAAACATGTCAACCTTACGAATGATGCAGCCGCCCTCTGGGTCAATCAGTAACAAATATGTCACCTTGTTTTCGTAATTGGGACAGAATGATGTATTGCAGAGATCAACAGAATACAGCAGACCATCCAAACTAATGGGACCTGTTGCATAAAACCAACGTACTAGCAGATAATGTAAGGCTGACTTAAGATATCAACTTCTACAATTCACTGCAGGTAAAGTTGAACAAGAGGGAAAAATGGCCGACGCAAAAGCAGCTGGTCTACCAAGAGAGCTAGCCAACTATGGCTGTGGCAACAGGGCTCAGGCATGGGTCTGATGGAGGCAGGAAGAGAGAGGGGGAGGGAAAGGGAACCACTGAGTCTGTGCCATGTTTCATTTGGCTGGTTCCACCGCCAGCCGAGGCACTACCAGGAGCACCAGGCCTGACAAGAAACAAGAATAATAACAACGTGAGGGGAAAACATTGAGGGTTCTGCATGATGTTTGTTCCATGGTTGCAGTGCGTGTGTGTGTGTGTTTGGGGGAAGGGTCGTAGAGTACGAAACACAGGAACCCTGGCTGGCCTTTCCTTTTCTAAACCCCTTGGCCTGGCCTTCACGCAAATGAAATTATTAAACAGAGGAGGAATAAAAAGCAGAAGGAAATATTCTGTGGGCAGCAACTTCATGTCAACTTTTCAGAAGAGAGAAAAAAGGATGTGTTGAATGTCCAAGTATGTGCCAGGCTGTAAATCACACCGGTGGAAATATAAATAGGGGCGCCTTTGTGAAAATAACCAAAATCTTCCAAAATGTTCGACAAAGATGACTTTCCATGTTCCATCCAAAAGCCTTTGGACTTTCCATATTCATCCTTTTGCCTGACACATTGTTCACATTAGAGGAATGCTCAGTCAGTATGACATTCAATCTCAGCCCTACATTAGGAGCAAACATTGTCCATCTAAGCCTTTGCACTGATGAGCGACAGCAGGGTCGGCAAGTGGTTAGAGAGACTGTCCTGTAGCTGAAAGGTCACAAGTTCGATCCCTGCCAGCCAACATGCGTCCATCAACAGCCATGTGACCTTTCAAAGTATCCTTGAGCGAAATACACACACTGGAAGTAACTGGATAAGAATCTCAGCTAAATCTCCAAAATGTAAAGTAAATGGAGATGGAAGGAAGGATGGATGGATGGATGGATGGATGATAGGAGGAGACAAGGAGAGCTGGATAATTACCTTCTGCGTGAGAAGGAGGAGGTGGAGGCAGATGAGGCCGACAGATCTTGCTCCCACTCATCATCAGGGTCGTAAAACACATCGTCATCTTTAGAGGTGGGATCCCCCTGTGGAGGGTAAAATACTGCTGACTATCCCAGTCTCATTTACTCAACTTAATGAGAAAAGCACAGCAAAGGGGTGCTGTGCTCCGCCTCCAGGCATCAAACAAGCCATTTTGGCCTGTAAATGAGGTCAAACGCTCGGGGAATTGGAAATTTCACTGGGGCGTACGTCAGATTGGGCATATGCAGAATGGGGGAACAAGACAGGATGGTTGAATGCACTCGGCTCAGGTTAGACAGGCAATTTAACTTATTAGGATACCAATCCAATTAACCCTTAACGAACCAGTACACACACGGTTCCTACACATGTTCCAGCATTCATCTCAAACTTAATGTGTCGTCAAATCAAATGAAAGTGTGACTTGAAGGGAGTATGGATCTATGGCTAACCTGGTCCAGCTCTCTCATGGCGGCCATATTGTTCTGGAACTTGTCCAGGCTCCAGAAAGTAGAGATCCCCAACTTTGTGTTTTGGACCCGCACCTGTAGCCCACTACCTTCCTCCAGGTTTTCCTTGTCGGAGCTTTGGTGTCTACAACGGAGGAGAGTTATGAGTTAATACCAAAGAGTAATTGCATTCACATTGGCAATGAAATACAACTATCCTGACAAGACCTTATCCTGGCCCTTGTGACCACATGTCAATGATATCATGTTGAAAATATTGTATTTAGGTTTTGTGATTGTTGGTTATTGCTAATATTGAATTCATTCTGCCTGGAGCACCTTGTCATCTACCACCACGATCAGCACCAGCACAATGCAAGTTCATCTCAGTTAATGTGACATCCTCAATGAATAAACCAATAAATCAAATCATGATGAGTGTAATGCTGCCGCCCAATCTGGTCTTCATACCTGCTGAAGACTGTCTTCTTCTTCAGTTTGGCACTGATCTTGTTGGCCTCCTCAATCATCAAGGAGAGCTTCATAGCACCCCACTGTGGAGGGACTACAATATAGAAATGAAACACATCATCAACTCCGCCACAGCCAAGAGCCCTGGGTCAAACAGCATTTGCAAATAGTTCTTGCACTTTGTTTTAACCTGCATGGGGAGCATCAGATGGGTGGGATTCACCACATCTGGGAATTCAGATAGACTCAGTAATAAATCACAGAAAAGTAAACATAATACTATAGCTTAAACTTCCAAGCACTCATCTTACTATGTGGCAAACACCACCCTGGTACGCCAAACACAATAAAACAAACACAATTCATTTGCAAATAAGATTTTACGTGGCCTGAATGCGCACCATGATTCATAACTGCACTATGTGTTCAATATTGACTTGGAAGCTCTCACTGTTTCTGGGATTGCGGTTTTCCCTCAAAGCCCTTTTCTTCTGCATGTCTTCCAGGTCTTTGCTGATCTTCCTCTTCTCTGCCTCCAGGGCCTCAACGATCCTTGCCTGACGCACACGGTGGTCCTCCAACGCCTGGGTTGCATCATGGTAATGTACACAATATTAAAAATCATCAGATGGGAGCGCAGCATGCCTAAAGCCTGGCTCTATGACTACCCTGCCTCAAAACACCTCCCCAATGACCAGCCACTTATACATGAAATTGGCTGTCACTATATGCTTAAACCTCTCAAGGTCCTTTAGATCATCAGAACTCGTGAGTATGAGAAAATGAAGGAGGGGGAAGTCATTTATGGTCATTGGAATAATCCAGCTTTCCTGTTAGTCGAGTTATGAGGATCAAGACGGGGAAAAAAATGTAGATTGCTTATTGAAATACACAAGGAATAGGGTTCCTACATATTTTTCAGTTTTAAAATTCCATATTTTTATTTATGTATTTTTTTAGACACAGCACTCACTGTAGTCTTTCTCGGGGGCAATTCACAGTATCCAGTTCAAACCCTTTCCAGGACTTGGAAATAGTCAACTTTTCCAGACCTGCAATTGAACCTAAGCATGCCCAGGTGTTGCTCTGTGTCCTGACCTGGGCCTCCATATGCAGGCGGAGACGTTTCTTCTGGGTGTCCACCTCCTGCTCCAGCTCCAGCTTGGCCATCTTCAACTCTGCCATCTGACTGGCCACCCTCTGCTGGTCCTGCTCCTGGAGACGCTTCCGCTCATTCTCCCCGTCCTGGGGAAGGTGGGCAGTTAAAGCATTGATCACAATATGAATCACTTTAACCACGCGACACATGGACAAACAAACAAACGATGGAGTGCCCCCCTTGGGGTCAGTCATGTCAGAACGCAGTGGTGAGATGCATCATCCCCCCCAAGTTGTCAGAATCCAATCAGTCATGTCCAAGATATCGCGTGTGATGGGTGGACCCCCAAATTTCATTGTGGGGAACAAAATAATGTATACGACTTGTACAGGAATTTAAGGTCAACAGGACCTCACAGGACAGTAAGGACAGTAGACTACACATTTCACAATACATGTACACAGTATTAGAGTGCAACAGTACCAAAGGTAAACAATACTAGCTTGCCCTGTCAATAGATGTCAATAATATTCCTGTGACCCTAAAATTATCCCATATGATAGAGAATTGCTAGGCAATGACACAGCGAGGTGGAGTGATGGTTTTGTGTACCAGCTCTCTCTCCAGGGCTTGGATCCTGTCCTCGTAGAGGCTCTTCTGGTCAGACAGCTCCTTCTGGGCCACCTCCTTGGCCATCTGGATTCCCTGTATCATCTCCTCTTTAGCCTTCACATGGGCCTCTTCAATCTCCGCCTCCAGCCTGGGACACACAAAGTCGGATTTAAGGGGAACTCCACAACAGGGGGTCAAAGGTAAGAAACACTTTAGGAGTCAAGAGCCAGAAAGATTGATAACCACTGTTACAACACAAAGATATTTTTGTCAGCAGTGCTGTTAATTTAGTTTTTTTTTGTCTGAATGTTCCTTTGCACTCACTGTGCTCTTTGAGCCGAGAGCAGCTCGTTTTTGGCAAACTCAAAGTCCTTCTGGCCGTCACCCGAGCTTGTCCAGCACGACACCCGCTTCCCAGACTGCACCTCTGCTGGGTGGTTGAAGCGGAAGTAATGGTCTCCGCCCAGAATCAGCCTGTCGCCCTGGAGACACCATGAAACACAGAGCTTCAAGTTAAATGGATTCATAAACCGGTTTGACCCAAACTGCTTGACAGAAAAATAAAATAAAAACAAAGAACAAGCACATTGCAAAATTTGATGATGTTAGTTCATAGTATAATGCAATGCTCAAACTGTGATATTAGCAGATCTTGTGTACGTACATGGTGCAGGACAGTCGATTCAGGGATCAGGTTCCCGTTGACAAAGGTCTTAGCGTTTTCCATGGGAGTGATGCTGACTGTTCCCTTAATGTTGGATATGATACTGAAAACAGGAAATCAAATGGAAACAGACATGAAAATGACATAAAATCTTTGTTTTATTTCAGTTGGGGTGTACAATTAATTGTGTAAAAATGTGTATAGCGATTTTAGTTTCCACAATTAGTAACTGTAGAATACTGGCATATCGGCAACATTGAAATGTATTTTTTAATGTCTGCTCTAGTTGAAAATAGTCAAGCTGTTGATAGATGAAGTAAAATAGCATTGTATATTTAGCAATATAATCAGGATTATCATTTTAGCAAACACATTGATTCTAAGCATTAAAACATTTTATCCAGCAGTTACTCATTTACAACACAGAGCAAAAACCACTCATATCATAGAGAAACACCACTGACTAAACTCAAAAATGACTGACTAAACTGATCAAAATGCAACCACCCTTCTCTAAGCCCCTCCCACCCGTCCTCACCAGTGCTGGTCAGCGATGAGGGCTCCTGTCAGCTGGATGTCGTGGGCCGACTCAGACTTGTGCTTGCCCACCTTGGTCTGGCCCTCCTTGATCATGTAGAGCAGCATCTCTGACAGCTGGGGGTCCTCATTCAGGTTCACCAGGTTGGGAAGACGGTTGTCCACTTTGAAAGTTGTGCCTGCACTCTGGAAGACACACAGCAGGACATGTCAAGTATGGGATTATCTGGTCAGGGTCCCCCTCTCTACTCTGAATCTCCCATTCAGTCTCATATCTTCCTCCTGTACTTGCACTGAAAATTCTCCGGATTTGTTTAAAAAATAAAAAATAAAAAATAAAAAAATAAAAATACTTCTCTATCACACATGATCATTTTAGGGACACAGGAATATTTGTTTTCCGGCCACTGTTACTTTGACCCTTGCACTGCTTACTATTGCTTGCTTGGAATATTTGTAATGTGAGAATTTAATCTTACTGTACTGTTGCACTCACTCTAAATCACTCTGGATTAGAGCCTAATCTAAATGCTAAACATGTAAATCTAAGGTAACTGGGAGTAAAAAAGCAGAAAAATATACCACACTGAAATCTTTCAAACCAGAATCACCTGCAACTCTTTGGTCTCCTCACGTTTGCGAATCTCTGCTTGCTCCAGTCTCTCTCTCCAAGCCCTGGAAAAAAAAAATCAAATCAATGCAAGTGCCCCATAATGGTGTCATGGTTAAATCCCTCATCTCTGTAACCAGACGTGCACCTAGGGTCGAATCCTGCCAACTTTCCTACCGTCTGAAGTTGAGAGAAAAAAAAAAGCCTGATGGAAAGGGCAATTGCACACCAAACTCCATTCAGAGATTTCAAAATGACCTTTTTGCGTTTAGCAACAGTGACAGGATGACAGGACGTCTATATGCAAGATGGTTTAAAACTGAAAGAGCCGGCCACTGAAGGATCTTGTGATGGACTCAGTAAGGAGTGTCTAGGCTTTGCTTAGCCCAGGTCTGTTTGGTCCTTGGTCCCTGATCCTGTTGGTCTACTATTGGACTCATGCCTTTTGAGCGCTCATACAGTAAATTTTACTAAACTTACCTTTTATGTGTACATTGTTGTATGTTTCTTTTCCTGTAACTTTTATGTTGCTGATGTGTTTTTGCTTGACATGATTATTTTGTTCTTTGTTTTGAGGTGGGGTATATAAGCCCCTTTTTGCTGTTTTGTTTTATATCCTACCTGCGCAGATTAATAAATCGTATTTCTTCTTTCTCTGTTTTTTTATTTTATAATATGAATATATACAACATGAAACAATTCTATTTAAAAGTACAATATATAAGTACATGGGAATATGAAGGATCATTGCATTATGCTACTAGGCTACATTAAACAAGCTCTGTCAGAATCTCTTGAAAAAGGTGATTCATAATCTCAGTGGGACTACTTGGTTAGACAAAAAAATAAAACAATAATGTTTGTAATACTGCTGACCGGTTGGCTGCAGCCATGTCTCTCTCCTGCTGGGTGAGTTTGCTCTTCAGGCCAACGATCTCCTGCTGGAACAGCCTGACCCTCTCTGGTTCGACGCCCTGGGAGCTCATCTGGGCCGCCCGCAGCTTCTCCACCTCCGCCTTCAGCTCTGGACATGGACACACACACGGACACACACACGGACACACACACACACACACTTTAGCCAAAATGCTATCAATATAGCTAAAATAATAATTAACAATATGTATAGGAAAAACGTAAACACATTAGAAAACAATGAATAAAGTCAAGAAATGAATGCCTGCAAATATAAAATAGCAGAAAAAAACAGCCTAAAAACTGCATTTTAAGAAGTGCCTTTAAAAGAAGGTACTGAAGTATTCTGATTTGGCCATCGACCTTCCAAACAACAAGGCTTATCGAAGACAATTTATTGACCTGATAACATTGACCTGACATGTGAATTTTTGAGTCCCATATTCTTTGAGCATCTCACGCTGACAGGTGATGTGAGAGGAAGATCAAATCCACAGCAAGAGCTCCCCTTAGTGCTTAAAGCGGCATACAGCAGCGTGATCTCCTTATGAAAAATAATACTTGCATGACAGTTAGCCGCCATGTGCAGCTGACAGTGCATAAATATGGCCTGGAGGCAAGGTTAGGGCCAGGCCTTAATTGAACTGGGTGGTGAATAAGCTGGTGATGGATAGGTGGGAGGACGGGAGGATATGTGAGAGAGGGAGGGAGAGGGAGAACGAGGCAGAGACAAATACACACACACACACACAGATTGAGAGCATGAGATAAACAGAGAGAGAGGCAGACAAAGCAAAGCAACAGAAGGGAGATTCCCAGATAACCAGGACAGAGAGAATGTGAATGACAGAGAGAGAGAGAGAGAGAGAGAGAGAGAGAGAGAGAGAGAGAGAGAGAGAGAGAGAGAGAGAGAGAGAGAGAGAGAGAGAGAGAGAGAGAGTGTAGGTTCAAGAATAGGACTCAGGCCACTAGACAAAAGACAGGGGTCACACAGGGATGTGTTGTGATGCCATGGAACAAGGTTTTGCCCTATAAGGTTTTTCCACTGCACAAATACTGCTCTGTTCGTGTACTGAACCTACAGAATCAGTACCATTTGGTTTTCTGTTTCTGGTATTGTTTGCACAGGGCAGCAAAAGGCAGAAACCACCCATGTAACCTTGCCAGCACCATTTGAAAGTGTGCCAGTACCTCATTTGGTTTGGATGCCACACATCACATCACACCCAGAAAGAACCCAACTGTGAGCAAGATATGCTGTATTACATATACATTAGCAGTGAAAACACACACAGATCCTCCTCTTAAAGCTACAATATACACCTTTTTGCCTTGAGGCAGAAACGTGCATTGTGAGTCCTACCCTCAGTTGGGCAGGTTCTTGCACCAAAACTTGTCACTCATCTTGATGAGCTGTCTGATTAACTTAGCACCGCTAGCTGGTTATGTAGGAAACATAGCAAACTGGCTTGTTTAGCATCCATTGTTGTTGTTGCTATGACTTCTATGCTATGACGTTAATACCAATCGAGTTCTTGACTTTTTGAACCTTGACTTTGACAGTGTCTGACCTCTGATGAGCTTGGCATTGGTGTCCTCGTTGACCTTGGCCAGGTTGATGATCATGCGGGCCTGCTGGGCGTAGCGCAGGGTGCTCAGGCTCTCCTCCACATTGCTGCCCGCCGGGCTCAGTGTGGCAATCATGGCTGTCTTGGAGTTGCCACCCAGGCTCTCTTTCAACAGCCTGCAAGAGGCAAAAGGTGTCAAATTGAGTCTGGCATCATGGAAATTTGTATTCTGAATCACAAGTTCCTCAACCAAATTAATTAAATTAAATTAAATTAATTAAGTGTATTTGTCAATACTGTGATTGATATTTTTTACAGCAATACCAAATTAACTCTAGGCCTTGCATCTTCCAATGGCTAAAAACAGAGTGCCCCTCCTAGGGTTAGAGCAATAGTGCTGCAAAATTTCAGCAACTGCAACTTCTGTACATGTGTACAAGCATATTGTTCTCTCACCATGTGAGGACAGACTCTCTGTATGGTATGAAGACCTTCTTCCTGGTCAGGGCCTGCTCTGATAGGGCAGAAATCACCTTGCCCAGGGTAAGCAGGGACTTGTTGATGCTAGCACCCTCCTGCAGTGGCAAACAGGAGAGAATGGTCATTACAATCATTTATGGATCTGCCTGGTTTTGATTCCACAGAGCAAAACAGGATGATGGCATATGGCAATGGCAATTCTGACATGCTAACAACATATAAAGCATGATGACACAACCAATATCTTGGCATCTAACAGGTGAGATATTTAGAAGGCTTAAAAACACTGAAGAGCCCTGACTGTGCAAACCTATATTCAAAAGTGTACACGTTGTTGTGTTAACAGCTGCACCGCTCAGTTAGCAACATACTCATTTACTAAACATGTTCATCTGCTCTCCGATGTTGGAAATGATTTCTCTGCTACCATTTCTCTACCATTCCTTTCTCTTATCATAGTGAAGGAAACACGATTTTCATGATTTAACAGTTAGCATATGCTAGTGGCTAGCATTCCCAGGAATTATGGGTGTGTCCAAAATGTGGTGACTTTTATTGCGTATTGTGGGTCCGATATCCAATGTCTAGTATAATGCGACCAATATCTAGCTGGGTATTGCTGACATACTTCAAATTTAATACCATTCTAAAAACAATTAAACATTTTTTAGACACATTTCTATGTAAAATGCAAGAATTTTTTATTATGCAGCAGAGTAAATCATTTTCTGTGTTAAATTTGTACAGCCCAGGGGCATTTCTAAATAAGATCAGAACACCCTAGCTTTAGCTCTAGTCTTGGGATTGAGATGAAAATAATTGCAGTGCCAGCAGGTATCATTTTTGGTACTAAGCCCTAGACTGGTATAGTATAGCATAGTGAGTGTGTGTATACCCTGAGTCGATCTCCACTGGTCTGGGCTGAGTTAGAGCGCTCGCTGCCTGCCAGGTCCACCAGGTTGATCCTGCTGGTGATCCTGTGGTCATGTTCCTCTCCCTCTACAAACTCTGTCTGTAGGCAAGCACACACACTGATGAGACACGCGACAGTCAACTGAAACACGACTGGTTCAGTTACAGGGATATTTGCAGAACAAATCTACGTAATACGCTAATTGTTCAAACACGTCCCACACATCCTCATATCCCCAAATACTACAAATGACATTTGACCTGGTGTCTACAGTGGTTTTTGTGAATTTATCGACAGCGGAGACAGATGACCCCCCAACACACCAACACACCCACACACACACCTTGGTCTGGGTCATAACCAAGGTGAACACGGAATGAGATCTGGAGCTCTTGTCGTTCATTCCCGTGGCTGCTGTGGCTCTCTGCTTGTTGCCGAGCTTCAGCCAACCCTAGGAAGTGTTGGAATGTGTATTAGAAGTGAACCGCCAAGTTCAAAATATTAATATAAGTGGTAATCGACAAGATTCTTGTGTTATTTTGTCTCCATCTTCATCTCCAGCTAAGCGCCTATTGCTCTGGTGAATCAGCACTGCACTTCCCAGAGATCACCTGTCAATCAAACAGTGTGTCCAGTACTGTCACTGTATCTTTTTCCTTGAATTTTCTGTTGATAAAGCTTAAGTTTATATAGGTGGCGCTCTTTACTTTGTGGCTATCGTCTGTGGCTTCTTGGTCTGTGGCTATTGTTGCTTATGCTACCTACCCAGTAGTCACAGGTTTGACCCCTGCAACAGTTAATGTGCTGTGACAAAGTGTACTTGAGCAAGACACTGAATTCATACTTTCTCGCTTTTTTTCTGGTTAAGATTATCAGCTAGAATCTAAATGGAAATATGTACGATAACTTCAGAGCAGGCTCAACTTACCTGAATGTCACTGTATGAGCTCACCACATTTCTGTGAAAAAAATAAACACATTGAGCAATTCTGTCAAATCACAATATTCAAGAATATCAGTTTGCCCTTTATTGAAGAATGTTTTCTGGTAGAACGAAGGAAAGAATTATGTTTGCTTACGCAGAGAGCTCAGCAACGTAGGGCCCATGGACTGGATGTTCCCTCACCCTCAGCTGGAAAACACAAATCAACTGGGTCTCATCAAGCCCATAATACAAGGTTCCTTCACACTGCCGGATTCAGAATTCCATACTTTTTCCAGGCTTTGATTTCATGACTCGATTTTTTTCAGTGTTCACTGTGTATGTATGCTGATATTGGCTGGCTGATGGGACTGTTGACTAGGCCACTATACAATACAATAAATATATGACATGACAGTAGGTCTATTGCTACATAGAAAGCGTAATGCTATGTGTATCGAGAGTGAGCAAAATTTCCACCCATACTTTTACAGTCCATTTCGTGCAATTTCCAAACTCTTCAAGTGCTGGAAAAGATCTAATTCAGTTTCCAAACTCTTCCAGACTTTCATCTGTTCAGGAATCCTTTAAGCACATGACATATGGATAAGTATTGAAAAAAACAATACATATTTATACTGTATCCATTTTAGGAATCCGTTTTAAAGGACCCATATTATGGAAAACGGTTTATTCCTGGCGCTTATACATGTTCCACAGGAAATTACTTCCCTAAGCAGCTGAGAAAATTCGAAATCTGGAAGTCAACCCGTTTTTCTGTATTTTCCTTTTTCCCAAAACGGTGCCAAAGATAGGAGAAAAACAGCCCGTTTCAGAAAATGGTTCCTTTGGACGTCATAAGGTGCAAATCCAGCCCCTCTCAAAGCATGCCCACGCCCAGTTGAACAACCAATCCCATTTATGTCGTCGCAAAATGCAGCTCACGGCAGTGCCGCAAGCCGTTGCTTATGGTGCATTCCATTGCACTCGGAAATCGATAATTCAGAGTCGGTATTCCTAACTTCCAATCTAAATGTGTTCCAGTGCATCTGCTCGGGAAAACATAATCGCCCGCAGCAAACTCATGTTTGTATGGTAAGTCTCAGAATGTTACAAGCATCTAAACTCAACATCAACTACTACAGCGCCATTAGTGAAGAGAATCGGCGCATATCACATTTGGACGCCGTTTTTTTCCGAGTACACTGGAATGCACCATTACTTTGCGACGACTGAAGCTAAAACAACATATCAGGAGATATATCAACTCTCCAGTTATTATTTTGTAGGATGCAGGCAGCAACATAGATCCCTGCACAGTCTCCCAACACGCGAAAATGCCAGGACAGAGTGGATTCATTTTATTTTTAACGGCAACGGCTACAGTTTTTTCTGTGTGTGATGATCAGTCCTCAGACTGCTTGAGCAACGGCAGGATTAGCATCTAAATTGAAGCTTAAAGATGGAGCAATTCATAAGGTACGTGACCCATCTGCAAAATTGGAATCTGTAAGTGTCACCATGTTTTGATTTAATTTACCAAATTAGTCTGGTTAGTATATTCACTGCTGGTTAGCTAACGAGCTAGCGGGGCTAGCCACGGGCTTGTTGGGCGTGGAAGAAGTAAGAAAACTAAAGCTGGAGTCATTAAAAGTAAAGTAAAGTAAAAGTAAAGTTATTGGTTGGAGTCAGGACTCATCTTTAAGTTATTTGTTGGGACCAGTGTCTGTTTTATAAGTCTGTCGAACGTGTCCGGCTTGGTAAACTTTAGCCACCATTAGTACAATCGTGTTTGGTTGTTTGGCTGCGCTGTTTGGATGCAAATAGATTGCATCCAATAATATATTGGTTAACTGGCTCAACAAAATTGTCAATCCTAGCTTGTCTGCAAGTTGTATTCAATAAGCTTATGGACATGAGCCATAAATAGACCGGCTACAGCAGAGAGTGTCGCTCACACATCCATATACACAAACACAAGGCACGAAAGTACAATATTACACAGAATTGTTATCATTGAGAAACTAAGTGGAACCGCCTCAGCTGCCTCTTCCCATTCTGGGTCAGACTCTGGCTCAAACATGTACAGTCTCAGTGTTGGTTCTGGAGCGGCCGCCATGGTTAGCATGAGCGCTCTGCTCTCCGTCTCTGCCAGGCGATCGCGTGTAGGTTGTATGTAATGAGCACTGCTCTGATTGGCCGCCTCACTCACGGTGTGAGGCGGCCAATCAGAGCAGTGCTCATTACATACAACCTACACGCCCTCAAAACAGCCTGTTCTCTACAATGGAGAAAATGAGAGACTGAAACACACACCACAGAAGCTGGTTTTAGGATTTTTTTTGATATAGACTTCACAAACGTCTTGTAAAGACCCCCAGGAACAGTTTAAATAGCCCAAAATTAGTACAATACCCCCCCTTTAAAGCACAAAAAAGTATCAAAAATATTCTTAAATAAGAACTTGTCCTTTTCTTCTTGACAGAAATTTGCATTAAGACAACTCAGCATTGTCTGATTCTATTTAGAAATAGATAATTGATAGAAATAGAAAATGTTACAAACAAAATAATTCACTCTTGTATAATGAAATCTGCATTCATTCAACAAAATTATGAAAAAAGTATTGTTTTAGAATTGTACCGGGTTTCACATTCCTGCAGCACCCAGCCCTACAGATGACTACGAAAAATGTGCAGAACTTGCATCTCACAAATGTGAGCCACGTTCAGTATTTTATCAGCCAGCTAGGTGTTTTGATTGGAAACAATTCCCTCTGCTGCAAATTACTTACAGGCATCCTCCTCTGGTTCGGGTCATCTCTGGCCACCAGCAGGTCATGGATCTTCTCATTGTACACTTCAAAGTAGCTCATCTCCAGATGACATGTGACCTAGAACATAACGACAACATCAACGTCAATGAAACAACCTGGGGGTTGAGAACCAATAATAATTAATCAAGTAAAATAGTTTATCACTGAGTATTGAAGTTCAAGAATAGACACTTGCTTTGTTTTGGGGCTCCTGAAGAGGTTGAGGATCACTGCAATAAGCGATATGCCTACAGCAATCAGCCACAGCTAAATGTTTGAGATTTCCTACCTCTTGATTTTCGATGGAGGTCAGTCTGGAGAAAAGCTCCCGGCAGAACCGGGGGATTACCCCTGCCTCTTCTCCAAAGCCCATCATCCTGAAAGAATGATTGAAAGCAGAAATCAAATTGACGTAGGAAAAGAAACATAGGAAATCACTAACTGAAGTAGAAGTATACCAGGTTGAGGGAAAGTGGGTACACCAAAGCAGTAAATTACCACACTTCATCACAAAGTAACTCCTGGAATGCAATGAACATCATAAATAGGTGATATCTAACAGTGTAAGACTCTCCGAGGGTAGAACTTTGCTTTAAGAGTCTGACAGTAGAATAAGCTTAAATTCCTAGATCACCAACAACAACAAGCAACCAACAGTAAAGACTGAATGGGTCAGCACCCTGACAACATTCCTGTAACCATAGAATGATCATGTAAGAGAGAAATGCAAGGAAAAGTAAAATATGAGTTAAGGAGAGTGATAGACGGGATTTTTGAGAGCACACAGAGTGAGTGAGCTAATAAACTACACCTAAAAATACTTACGTGTACGACTTGCCAGAGCCGGTTTGGCCGTAAGCAAACAGGCAGGTGTTGAATCCTTCGAAGGCCCTCTCTAGGAGAGGCTTGGCCAGAGTCTCGTACACCGTCTGCTGACTGGCGAAGTTGGGGTCACTGTCATCGACGGAGCAGAAGGAGAAGTCGTAGGTGAAGGAATAGCTCTGTTTGGTGTCTGGGTGCTGGACAACAGTCTCCTGGTTGTTCATGAAGATAACCTGCAACGCCTTCTCTGTCTTCTCCCTAGAATATAGCAGATATACACACACATTTCAGCAATGCATTTAATTTACAGAAGTCATTTGGTATTAGTGGATATCAGCTTATTTGATGCAACATGTGATATACAGGGTTCCCACTGTGGCCCTGATGTAGAATTCCATGTCTTTTCCATGACCTAAAACATTTCAGAAAAGTCTTAAAGGAGTAAACAATGTAGGTTGCCATTCGAATTGGGCTTGATGTGGAGAAGTGGCCATACAATGCATGATGAACTGAAGACCACCAGGGAATGTATGTGGAACAAGTTGTAAAATACATTCTGGCATATTCCTGTAAACTGACCAATTTGTAAAATTCTATGACTTCCCCAGAGAATGAATCAAATTCCCTGCTTTTCAAAATTTCTCTCAAAATTCCAAAATATTCCATAAATTCCATGACCAGCGGGAACCCTGCCTATTGAATAAGACCCATGACACCTCCAGACAAACATTGCACTACCAACCTGGTATTGAAAGGGCGCATGCGGACTGCCACAGTCACTGCACTGTTCTCCATCTTCAAGGAATCTAGCTGCTTCAGAACCTCACTGGGACGCACCAGGGGCTCGACCGGTGTCTGTGCAGGAGTGGAGGTCCTCGCCACTGTCACGTCTCCAGTTTGACTCGAGGTCAAAAGGGTGGAGGTCTTACACACCTGCGGGGTGGCGTTTGACCTTTGCACACCTGCGGAGGCCTTGTTCACCCGAGGAGCTGCAACGGGTTTAGTGTCCTCCGCTTGCTGTGCGAGTAATCTTAGCCTCTCCAAGTTTGCAGACTTGACTGCCACCACGTTAGGGATTTCCTTCCCAGCCAGCTTCTCGAACACGTCTTTCTTTGCAGCGATTCTCTCAAACGGGGTCTTTTTAGTCGGGGTTGAGAAATTTTTGGCTTGGTCCTCTGGCTTTACTGGGTCTCCAAGCGGCCTGCCTGTGGAGGAGGAGGGCATCTTGTTTAGTGCCAACCTCCCCGGCGCGTGCACTGTAGCTGCAACCTCTCTCGCTTTGCTCTTCAAGGCCGTTTCCCTCAAACTGGCAGAACGGAATAAACTTGCACTACCGGGTGCCTTAGTGTTTGATTCAATGAGAACTTTTGACGTATGTTGAGGGTCGGTACCGTTGACCCAACGCTTCCCGTGTGCGCCCTTGCCGGTGTCACTGGTGCTATCACCGCCTGCGCTTTTATCGACGGAGCGACTCCCAGTCCTGCGTTGCAGAGTCAGTCTCTTCTCCGGTGCTGGCGTGGTGTTCTGGGTATTTTCAACCGTCGTTTTCTCTGCGTTTTCAGCCCCGGTCTTTCTCGACCTCCTCTGCAGGGTGAGTCGACCGCGGTAAGGCGTCTGCTGCCCGCTGCTCTTTGACAGCGCTGAGATGACATAAGTCTTGTTTATCTCCTTGCTTTTATCCGACGACCTGCTATCATCACAAACAGAATCTCCTGATGGGATCTCACTTTTGCTTAGCGTTAGTTCCGTTGCTTTTCGCTCTGCCAGTCGCTCTCTGGCCGGTGTCCTTGATGCCGATGTTGCCAAGAGTTGGTCATAATAAGTCGTATGCTTCCTCGCTTGTATGGAGAATAAAGCCATGGTAGTCGGCTGCTAACAATAAAACGGTTAAAACGAGTCTGCAGTTTAGCTAACGTTAGCGAACGGCAACGCCATTTATGTTTAGGTTAACTGTTAACGTTACACGACTTGAAGAAGTATAGTCAACTTTGTAACTTCACGTGCTCAATGTGTAAGTAAAAGATGAGAGTAAACAGCTCACGGTATTTCCTAAACGAAACCTGACGCGCGTACAGGCAAGGGAGGTTATTTTTGTTTATCTTTTTCTCCTCCGTCCGCTGCTCCTCTCTTCCGCTTTCGCCCGCTTCAATTTCAAACTGTGGTCGCAAGTGACAGCTGATTGGCTGAATTCTCGGAAATTATTACGTCACGTCTAGACGTGCAGATATATCAGGAATACGCTAGGTGGCAGCACAATCAAGGTTACCCTGTTCTAATATCAATGGAGATTAAAAATGTACTCTACTGTTACAATTAAACAGATATTCAACTAAAATATAATAGGTAACTTGTGTTTTGTTTTAAAAAAAAAATGATAACACTGTTACAGACTGACTGGACTCCTTGTATTAAGATAATGTGATGTGATACTTAATTTAAATTCTCTTCACCCCCTGTAGGTCACCTACAGAACAGCACCCCTGGAGCTGGTGGGGATTCAGTGACTTGCTCAAGGACACTTCAGCAGGGTGGGTGCTTGGAGACATGGGGCTTGACGTCTGGCCATCCTGTTGAAGGACAGCGTCTTTAAACACTAGACCACCCTGCTGCCCCAAGATATAATAAAATAGATTGAAAGATGAACTTCATTTTTTTCTAAATGGATATGGAGCATTTTGGAATAAAACTTGTCAAAAGTACCCTTGAGATTAATTCATCTTTTTAAAGAACCATGTTGGCAAGCATTTCCCCTGCTGAAGGGTCCTTGAACAAGACACTGACCTACCAGCAAGCAAAGAGATTTAAAGAGATTTTCTTTATGGGGATCAACAAAGTATCCCACATTACATTTATTCATAATACACTGCTACAACGGGAAATATGTTTTTTATTTATTTATCAAAACAAAAAACAAATTAAACATTTACACAATATATATACAGTGCTGTTGCGAGTGCGAAAGACTCTATTTCTTGCGGCGGTCGTGTTTCCTGATGATGTCTATGAGATTGTTTGTGGTGACCAGGGGGTCCTCGGGCCCCGGCTTGGCCTTCTGTCTTTCCCTCCTCTGCTGCTCGTGGAGGTGGGGTGAGTTGAGTAGCTGGGGGGGCAGGATGGAGCCTGTGGGCTTGACCCGGTTCACCACCTCCAGGAACAGCCGCTTGTTGTTGTTGTTGAGGAAGGTGATGGCTGTTCCCCTGTGGCCCAGCCGACCCGCCCTGCCCACCTGGGTAGGAAAAGAGAGGGGGGGGGGTTACAGGTAGACTGCACAATGATGGCTGAAATGATAATCACGATTATTTGGCTAGATATTGTGATCATGATAATCACAATGATTTGAGGAACTAAATTATTTGATTGTACTTTTTGCATCTTGACTAGTTTTAACTACAGCAGGCATTCAAGGTGAAATGAAATGTTTCTATATTGCAGATATGCCAATAATGATTATTAATTGTGGAAAATTGAACTAAAATTGCAAAATCTACTTAAACATTATTATAATTGTGACAAGTCAAGAAGGTATTACATATTTACCAGCACTTTCCAATTAAATTGAGTTCTACAACTTTTAGTCATTATCTATTATGAACTGTTTATAGCTGTGCTGCTGCTGGCTTGGTCAGGCCTCCTCGATAAAACCTTGGGTATCACTAACCTGATGGACGTACTCATCCATGCTAGACGGCATGTCAAAGTTGACCACCAGTTTGACGTTGACCAGGTCCAGTCCTCTGCCCAGCACTCCTGTGCTGACCACCACCTCAAAGTCCCCCTCCAGAAGACCCTGAGGACAGAACAGATCACACATATTGCATTTCCAGGCATGTTTAGCACGGTCAACCCAATACCTGGTTTATATACATGAGCAGGAATGGCCTTTTTCACTGTTGGTGCATCCATACTATTATTGTTAACTACCAACTGACCAATACCAAGTACTGTCATGAGTACTTTCATTGATATTTACGATACTTACCATACTACTTGGTCATGTGGAGCTCAATTGTTATAACACAACTCTAGCACTACCAGGGTTAGTGGTTCAATTCCCAGTAGGGCCATTCATAGTACCAATATGTCCTCATCCTAGTATAAGGTGCTTCAGGTTAAACAAAATGCCATGTTATGTTTCTACTAAGAAAATGTGAAAAAACAATGTTCTACTCTGTTATTTAAACAATATTAAATGCTCTTTGAACGTTAAAATAATGAAAACATCCTCCTGCATGTAATTTAATACCTGGCAAAAAAAAAATATTGTACTAGGTCTCAGCTCTAGGAGTCGGTGGTCTTCAACAACACCAAGTACAAGTAATTCAGGCGTGATGCTCTAGGATACCAGACATAGTGGCATTGCTATTTTACCCCCATTACTGTCTCTGTTCTGGTTGCCATTGGCCTCACCCTGAGGATGCGATTTCGTTCCCACTGGCTCTTGTCAGAGTGGATGGCCACGGTGTTGAGTCCCATCACCTTAGTGACCGCCTCGCATAGCAGGTCTGCACCCAGCTTACAGTCTACGAACACCACCACCGGAGGCTGGTACAGCTTACTGTCCTGGAAGGCCACAAGGAAACACGTCAGTGTGAAGAGTGGAATGAGGTCATTTCTTAAACATCTTGTTCAGAGGTTTACTTATGCCTCGCCTGTGAATCAGCCTGTGATTCATCCCTGCCTTTTTAAGTGTGCTTTGGATTATGGCATCAGCTCGTCTGCATGGAAAAAATATGTAATCAATTGTCACCATGCTAGAGGTTGATTCCCTATCTTTAGGACAGAATGAGAGGTAGGCAGGTCAAAATCCCCAAATGATGTTCGCTCCATACAGTAAAACAGGTCTGGTTACTTAAACAATGATCTAATAACATTTATCGCCTAGTCGATGAAAGCAGCCCCTTCCTGTCCTGCCCCGTATAAATCCTGCAAGCCATTGCTCAGATTCCTGGAGCCAGGCCATGGCTCAGGGCCCACCCATTTCCTCCAGATGGGGGTGGAGGGGGGCAGGGTTGCAGCAACGGCTGTCTAAATATGGTCTAGTGGGGAGACTGGTCTTGGCCAGCGTTAGGAATTCCCAACTCCAACAGCCAGTTAATACAATTCCAAACTGGTACCAATGCACATTGAGGCACTGAGTGACAACTCAACTACAAGCTCAAATCCAGATTGAAAGTGCTCTCATGTTCTCCACAGAGTACAATCTGTCTGGATCTAGGACAACTGTTTTCTTCTTAAAGAAGGGCTGGTAACTGAATGGTAGGAAGAGAGCTTTTGTGGTGACCGGAGTCGCCAGTTCGAATCCTGGCTTGGAAAATCTTGGCGGGGTAAGTGAATGAGACCCCTTCCCAACAACTACAACTACCCTTGAGCAAGGCACTGATCAGTGACCAAGAGTAGAAGACTGGTTGCTCCCAGGTACAAATATAATACTTAAATTTATTTCCATCTGGAAATTCTCCTTTCACTGCCCCCCCTCCCCAGAAGGTCAGAGCACTGGCCAGCTACAGAGCAGCACCCATGGGGCTGGTACATTCAGTGTCTCACTCAAGGGCACTTCAGCAGGTCGGACGCTTGCCAATATGGAGGCTTGAACCAGGGCTTTCACTACACCACCCTGTTGACCAAATGTCTAACTGAATGAGCGTGAAACAGGGCGTTGCTGAAAGAACATGTGTGCTTGTGCAAACGCTCCCTTGGGTAAATTTAAGGTTGAAAACAAAACAGTAATTCTCTAACATACGTTGAGAATCTCAAATAGCTTCTTCTTCTTGGAAGGCTCCTCCACCCAGAGCAGGATCTGCCTGATGTTGGCGCAGGGCTGGTTCCTCTCTCCGATGGCGATGCGGACGGGGTCGTGGGTCAGCCGGGCAGCCAGCTGCTCCGTCCCCACCGGGATGGTGGCTGACGTCAGCAGAGTCTGGTGCTCCTCGGGGACTTGCTCCAGAATTTCCAGGACCTGCTGCTGGAAGCCCATCTTCAACATGGTGTCGGCCTACAGAAAACAGCACAAGCCAGGGTTCCTAGACCTCTTCCATATCAAAATGCTATGCTTTATGACTGCACCATGACTACCAATGTTTCTGCACCAAGACAAATTCCTGCACATTTATTGTACTTTGTGGTTTTGATTTGGATTCTAGTTCTGATTTTGTACGATGTATGCTGCACACTGTCTGAAAAGACAGTTGGGTCTACTACGTAAACTGTGTGCTCATGTGTAACACAATTGAAAAAAAAATCTCTATATCTAATTTCTATACCTTTATGTACAATTGTCAAACTTTTAAAGACAATCCATCCAGTCGGTTATTGACTTTTCCATACTTCCCACCATACTTAGTGTTTACAGATTTATCCAGAAATAGCAGATGAATACCTGATGACTGCACTAAAATTCCCATACCTCATCAACCACCACAACCTTCACTTTGTTCAGCTGCACCGCCTTCTGCTTCAAGATCTCGAGAAGTCTCCCAGGGGTGGCTATGACAATCTGAAGGGGGATAAACCGAAGAATCACTCTGCAATGACGGGGGAGGTTGAATGTTCAAATAATTTCATCAGACAATGTTTTGACTGAGGGGGAGGAGAGGGGGGTTACTTGGATGCTGCGTTTGAGGCGGTGGAGCTGCGGTGGCAGCGGCATGCCGCCCACCAGCAGGGCGGTTCTCATGTTGGGCAGGCCCATCACCAGCTCCTTGACCTGCCTCTCAATCTGAATGGCCAGCTCCCTGGTGGGCGTCAGGATGAGAGCTGCAGGGCTGCACACACCGTCACTGGGTGTCTGTGAGAAAAGGAGTGTCAGGCTAACTGCTGACCAGTCTAACACAGTGGTTTAGTGGATAGTTAAAAGATAATAGGAATCATTATTCTTTTCATATTCTTTTGATCCCCCGAAGGAGAAGGTCAGGGTCAGCTAGTAGTAAAACTCGAATTTGGAGGTCTCACTTAAAAGCAGGAACCAGACTGCTGTACTAAGCCTGCTTTATTTGCCAAAAGTAAAGAATGTGGATGACATGACCCTTGCATTCCTTACTACTGGTTGCTTGTAACGTTGGCAATCTAGGAATTTTGGATTATTCTACTGTTACACTTTTGGAAGTCGCTCTGGATGACAGCATTAGCTAAATGCCTAAAAAGAAACTTTCAAATGTTGTGATTGTAATAAGGGACTATTTACATGTTTCAACACAGAGTTACAAAGTGCTTTACAGAAAACACCAATAAATAAAAGCCAATAAGATAAATGCAAAAGACAGACACATTAAAAAATGTGAAATACAAAAAGGAATAAATATGTAAAAACAACTAAATCAAAGTGTTTATTTTAAGAAGCAGTTTAAAAGATGGCTCAGATTTTGCTAGACTGAGCTCCTAAATGGTTGAAGACCATTCTATCAAGAGATTCAGATATTTAGTAAAAGGTCAAAAAACAGACATATGAGACAAGACATATGAGCATGGTGAGTCTGAATAAAGCAGCATTTTGTCAACGATTAACGATGTAGGCTTGTTGAGTGCAACATAATACTGAGTACAGGTAAAATGCTGCTTCATCCCATGTTACAGTGAAAAAACCACTGTAGTTCAAAGTTCAATTCTATTTTAACATAAGTTAATTTCCTGTTTCATGAAATTTCAGGTTGGAGCGTGGAGATAAAAATAAAACCTGCTTATGAATTATACACAACTGTTGTTTCAAGAGAGGAGAGCCAGAGGATCAATTTGGGCTAAGAGCTGGGCTGTTCCCACAAACTTTACTTTCTCCAGAAATGGTGCAAGATACCAGGACAGAATGTGCACTCTAGTGTTCACGCCCATCTCCAGGCATTTCTGACAAAAAGATGCTTCTTGTCTTTTATTTACACTCCCCACCTTCATTCCTGGGGGTTTGCACATGTTTTGGTTTCCGTTCAGCAACAATATAGCTGGCTGATCACTGAGTCCTCATGGCCAAATATGAGATCATTTGCTGTGCCTTTGTGTCAAGTGGGTATAAAGACATGAATACACACACAGCCTAGATTCATGTGATATCCAAGATATACCTAGTGTCCGCTGTCACACAAGCTTTAGCCTTTAGCCTTCAGCAGGAAAAAAAATGGGCTGTGATTCAAAAAGGGGGGATGGTTTCCCCTGTGTCTTCTTCACTTCAAGGAAGAAAATAACATCATTTTGATTTTTGCGGATCGTGTTCCTATTGTTGACTTTTCAAAAACAGTTACCTCATAACAGAGATCATGCTTGTTTGTGATGCTATTATCTCAAAACCAAACCAAAAGCGTCCACTGATTCTACAAGGAAGTTGTCAGGCTGCTTGTCATTTATTAAGCACATTTCCTCCACAATAACTTCTGTGTGCATCACTATTTGAATCGCTGGACCAGCTGGGAAAGTGTGTAATGGGAAAGTGAACGCTGTCCAGTCCCTCAACAACTGGGTCCCTCAACTGCTCTGTGTGGCCACAGTAGAAGACTGTGGTTTTACTGGGCAGCTCCTAGGTGTGAATGTATGTAACTGTATCAAAGTGAAGCCGAGCGTGGCACTGCTGCATGCATGCTCAGCAAAACCTCCCTGGACGCGGGATGAAAAAGGAATCTGATGTCTATAACCATACTGTACCTCCAGTGCCCTGACTACCACTGGCAGCAGGAAGGCCACAGTCTTTCCTGACCCCGTGTCGGCGCTGGCGATCACATCCCTGCCAGTCAGACCCACGGGCACCATCTGCATCTGGACCGGCGTGGGCGCTTCATAGCCAGCCTTCTTCAGGTTGCCACTCAGGGTGGCAGGGAAGCCACAGTGCTCAAACTCAATAATGGGTCTCCTCACGTCTCTCCCCAGGGCATCGATGCCAAGCTCCTGCTTCACCCGCTTCACCTGGTCCTCCGTTAGACCCGTTATGAACGGATCCTCCTTGTAGGAATAGCCTGTTTCAAGTTTGCCGGTGCTACCAGTGATGACAGCTGACTGCGGGGGTTGCGGAGTTCTTTCGCTCCCAGCCGTCTGCTCATGGTGAAGCTCGTCCACACCAGTCCTCATCCCCATTTGAACCAAGTGTCTGGCCTTGCATTCAAGACTGCAAACGTCATTGTCAGTGCTGTCGCAGATGTACTCCCCATACCGGCCACACATCACGCAGACGGGCTCTCCAGGCTCCGGCCATCTCTGGCTCTTCCTGAACGATTTGACGGGTTCCTCCTCCTCCTCCTCCTCCTCTCCTCCTCACTAGTATCTGAAGAAGACCCTTGCTGGTCTTCAGATAGTGGGGTGTCTTTCAAAGTTGCAGAGTCTCCATTGGCTTGCACTGTCTGTTCCTGTGTCTTGGTGTTTTGGAGTGCTTCCTCGCCCTCCGCAGAGCTCGGTCCGGTTGTCTCTGGACTGTCTTCGTTGCTCTTCTCCTCCTCACACACTTTGCTCTTCTTCTTCAAAACTTGCCCTGAGCCCTCGGCAGGTCTCTTCACTTTCAGGGCCCTCGGCATAAACATGTTTCTAATACGTCTGTGAACACAGGAAAACACATGTCAACAACAGCTTACTGTCAAAACTTTGGAACGGTTGACGTTACAATGGTAACAGTGGGAACTCGCTAAAGCTGGTGGGTAGTGTAGTATTTCACTAGAAACTCAGAAAACATGTTTTTATAACATCAACGTTGAATCAGACTGACTGATGGCTTCTACAAGAACATATATAGTCGTTTCACAATCTGATCATTAGCCATAACGTTTTAACGTCAACCCTAAATTCCATAATTTACGCAAAATGTACCGACATTTCAGCTCTATTATCGCACAAACACGGTAGCGTAATTACTGTTATTTTAAATAGAAAGCCGTTATTGACAGTCTCATAGAAAGTCAACGGTTTTTGTACATATTGTCAAGCCAAAAATGTCCGTTTTTTAAAAGATTTTCATCAACTGGTAAGTGTTCCGATGCATCTCAGCTGGATAGCACACGCAAAAAAATAGACATTACTTGAAAAACACGTTAATTTTTCATTTTTCAGCACTTAACATTACCTGCTGCTCTTCTAGCTACTCTAAACAATCACCGGCGCAAAGTGATGACGCACTAATGACGTCGGTTACTGTAGTTCGTAGAAGGTTAGATAAGACTATAAGACTATCAGACCCCTATAAGACTACCGTGGTCAATGTCTTTTCTAAACTTGTTTATAACATATAAATGCATCAACATCATCGCTTTCTTTTTAAAACGAAGACAATATGAGGTTATTTAGCTTCATAGGAAAACAACATCTTATCTATAGAACTGGTTGGCTCTAGTGGATAATACAAGAAAAAAACTACCTCGTGTGTTTGAGTCAGTCTGAAATATGGATATAAAGAATTACTTCACAACCAGCCAGCTCTATCTAATGAAGAGCACGTGGGCTTGTGTCATACAGTGTACCTTCAGCTTTGTTTTGTCGCTAATGGCAAGCACGCTGCCCTCTTTTTATGCTGCCTTCAGGTGCTCTTCGTAAACCCCATCTGCAAATTTGGAAGTCGTAAATATGTTTTGGTGCCTTCGAATCACACTGAAGCTCTGCTGGGTCCACTTTTTTGGAAGCGGGGTGTTAATTATTAACATGTTTTGTCAATGCAACCTGTCTAGAAACTACCTGCGATGTTACTGTAAAGCAGCATCTCTATTATTGTGTGATAATGTTACAATTCGTCTTTTATTATCCGATTATTACCAGTTTAATGGTACAGCCCTACCCAACACACCGCTACAGCTGTATTTATAACAGACATTTTCCCTCAATTGTAAAACCTGGTTCAGACTGTGCAAATCTTGCCTCTAGGTTGTCCCACACAAGGCTTTGACGTTGTGTTCTAATTCATCGATCAATGCACAGAGCCACTTGTGATGCAGTGGTAGAATGAAGAGGACAAAAAAACACATCAGGCATGTTTTTGTTGTTTCGTTGTTTCAATACACTAATTAGCCCAAACAATGTTGTATATTACAACTAAAAGTTAAAGAGTGAAATTAGAAAAACATACAACATACTACTTATTTACATAGAATGCTAAACAAGAACATATACACGTTTTTTTACTATCAGTTGCTTCCATGCTCTGTGCTATTTTTGACACATGGCACGCCCCTAAACGTCACATCTCGGCAACTCGGATATGATGCATGTAAAATCCCCACTTTCCATACTTTCCCGTTGTATTTACCACTTTGTTCAAGTAGTCTACAACATTATTTCGATATTTCCGATAGTACCTGAAGGCAGCATTGGATGTGGTGCAGAAATTGCGCGCATGCGTAATAAAGCTGCAGGGCTTTGAGAGCTACAGTGCGGCAGGAAAACCGCACCAAGGCAACAAGAGATTGAATAGAGGAGGGAATACGAAAACACACATATCCATACAGGAATACATGGACACGGAAGGGAGAAGCCCGGCTGCGTCTGAAGAATCCTAAATATGGAAATATTAGTCTTTTCATTCCAGCTGAAGAGAAGATTTTCCTCTGAAAGCCAGGGAAAGCTTGACAGCTATTCCGCCGGAGCCCATTCCAACTGGTAGAATGGATGAAAAAATACCCAGACCAGCGAGTCATTGTGGCAACGGGAAAGAACAGAACAAATAATCGCAGTCAACCTTTCAAAAGCCATTTCCCACTAATTGTGAATATAATATAGAAAGGCGCCGCATCTGCACTAACTAAAGTCATTTATTTTTCTGCATGAAATTCCATTAGTGGGATGTCATCGTTTTCTGTTGTTTCATAGTGTTTCAGAAGACAATTCAGGGAGGGCAATATGGGTGAAGTTCAGGACTCCAGGGATGTTAAAAAGACCTTCATTGCTCCAGCAATAAAGTCTTTCGACCACTATGATTTCTCCAGAGCCAAGATCTGTTGCAGCCTCACATGGCTTGTGGCCAAAGCATACGGGACAGGTAGGCGCATTTCACTACGCCTTTTCACATCTCTCGCACATTGCATGCATATTTATTTTAGTTTATTTATTTATTATATATTATAGGGTTATAGGGTTACCATAAGAAATACAAAATACCACCAGGTAGTACGACAATGTCACAATAAACCCACTATTGAGTACCTCAGATATACTATAAATCCCTATAGGAATACTATAGGAATATCATAGTGATTTGGTTAGAGTGAGATGCTTTTGGTTGACACCATTGGTTGTTATCATTTCTCTTTGCGGAGCATCTAAATGAATAGCCTATTTGAAAGACAATAGACTTTCCCCAAGAGGAAGATAAAAAACAATTTCCCAGGATGGATCTCGGTCATCAGTAAATATGTCTCGCGCGGTCCTCCATGATGGGATGGGGATCGGTTCAGTGTAAACAAGGAGGTGTGAAAGACTGTCCCACATGATCTCACCTTCCAAGCACTGCATCCCTGTTAGAATGTAATTTGTAAGCTAGCAGTCGACAGGGTATAAAAACAACAGCACATGGAGATGTTTCTTCTGGTTTATCATTATATTAGCCATAGTAGTGGTAAATCAATAATGATCATTATGAGCCCAACAATATAACCAATATAAACAAGACCCTCCACTACACTACACTACTACTGTTTTGTAGTAATAAGAATGCTAGAACATAGTGAGCACATGAATTCAATTTGGATTTGAATTCAATTAAATTTTGACCCTTATTTAGCTTAGAAAGAGAATTGTCATTCAATATCCAGAAATATATATGTATATATATGATAGGGTGAATAGAAATACAAATAAGAAACACAACATTTTGACCAAAACCTTTTTCATAAAACAGCAAACAACAGTTACTAACTTAAAAAAAGATATTGTCATATTTTTTAGTTGCAACGTATTTTCAGAGCCAAAATTGTGAGTCACCCAAGATGCTTTCCACCTTACTCCTACTTACACACACCCACCTCTGACTCCTACGTCAATGCTCAAAGCATGAAATGGATACCACCAGGTAGGAATTTGACCGGTCTTTGCTGTTTGTCATCAGCTCACTGCATCATTGTTGCTTTTCACATTGGTCAAAA
The DNA here is from genome assembly GCA_034670405.1 of Hoplostethus atlanticus. Classification (NCBI taxonomy): domain Eukaryota; kingdom Metazoa; phylum Chordata; class Actinopteri; order Trachichthyiformes; family Trachichthyidae; genus Hoplostethus; species Hoplostethus atlanticus. The sequence goes on along the minus strand of JAXDDX010000043.1, from coordinate 1,238,966 downwards.
TGGGTGGATTTACTCAGATACTTGAGCACTGTTAGATATCATAAATTTATTATGTTCAATGCATTCCAGGAGTTATCTTGTGATGAAGTGATGTGATGTTTTTTGGTGTATCCACTCAGTCTCTGTGCACCAATCAGATAGCTTTCTGTTTTAGCCCCCGCCTTCCCTTTGCTTGCAAATCTTGGATCTCGCTTGCAAATCATTTTGGCTTTGAGCGCTGAAACTGACGTTTGCAAGTGTAAAAGCATAACTGAAAACAGAGTTTTGTGAATACAAATCAGATTTTCTTGCTCAAATTGTTTTTCGCTCTTGCAAATCATGAGTTACACTTCTGAAAATAGTTTTGGCAGGGAAATACCTTCATAGATTTTTTTCCAAAACAGAGTACGGGCAGGAAAATTCATTTTGAAAGCCAGAAATCTCAGTACCTTGCAAAGTATTCGTTGAGTCATTGGTATCCTATCAACTCCCCCCCAGATATATTATGGTCATTTTGTGCTATGGGACTATAAAACTCTTACTTATTGGCCCTTTAATTATCTAACCCTCATATCTAGAGCAACTTAAAATGGGAGAGCATGTAGGGGTTCAGTGTCTTGCGCAAGGACCCTTCAACAGGAGACATTAGCTATTGTGGGGATCAAACCTATGACCCTCCAGTTACGGGACAGTCATACACAAAGCTGGCTTCTCTGCACAAGGTGGCTTCTCTTTTGGACTGAAATATTTAATGTGGAAAAACCTGTATGAGTGGCATCATGCTTCCTCCACTCATAGCCCTAGATCTAAAATTAGACCTGCAGTGCACCTTCCCTTGGTCAAAAGAAAAACACAACACTCAACCACATTCCCTGCAAATGATTGAAAAGTATTTCACCATAATGTTGAATCAGGTCGTAGCTTCAGGCAGCCACAATAAGTAAGTAAACTTCTTAAACTGTAACGTTTCATTTTACTCTGCCTTGTATGTTTCTGTATGTTCAGTCTGTTGTGAGTATGCATTGTGTTGGATGGCTCACTGCAAACCAAATGTCCCATTAGGCACGATAAAATAGTCGTGGCGGTCTTATGCAGTACCAGCCTCTAGTTAGCTCAAGGAGGCTCATAACAAAGAGGCTACCGTGGCTGTCTACCAACCTTGGCTGGGTTTCGCAAAAGCATCTTGAGACGAAGGCTATGTTCACACTGCAGCTGACAGTGGCCCAATTAAAAAAAAATCTGTCACATGTAACACAGATCTGATGTCTTCTAATCAGTGAGTCGCATGTTTTCAATTTTATTTTACATAATAGGATCCCAAGGCATGCAACCGGCATGCGACTTGTATTTGAACGCTCAAATTTGAATTTGTCAGCGTTCAACAAGTAAATCTTCATTCATCAAAGTCAGTTGAAGAAAGCAGAATAGGGACTTGATTGGTGTTTGGGGAGACGCGTCAGTTCAGTTGAAGGCACATACCACACCTGAAATGTGTTTGAAACAAGCAGGAGAAGCGTTGTACGTCTTTTGTTATTGTTAGTCTGCACATGTGCGTCTGTTTAACATCGCCATCAGTTCATAGTGTTATGACATCCTAGAATAGACATCCTAGAATGAAGGCCTGCAGTGTGAACGAAGCCCAAGCTCGTCTTTGTTCTGTTCATTTACTATGAAGCAAAAATGAACATGGCATAAATATGAGTTTTGTTCGTAGCTTCGTGCTTCTCTCATTCAGGTTAACTCCATTTGTCTCTTTCTGATTTGTCTGCAGGATCACTTTTTTACCAAGTACAATATAAAGAGAGGGAAGACAAATCAAAAGACACAGTATAAGACAGGGAATTCATCTTCACAATGAATCTGAACCACAATGAAAATAAATTACCATCAAGCTCAAGGTATGAGCCGTGAGGTGTAGCCGATTTTTCTATTCTATTCTATTCTATTCTGTTTATTGTCTATTTTGATCTCTAACCATGGTATCAGACCTTCTTCCTAGGGTCCAGCTCCATAGCACAACTTAAAATACACAAATAAAGTACAAATAGCGATTCCGACTATCTAGTTACTCTCCATTCGGCCTCAAACACACCGTCGCTACATTTAAGTTCCACAGCTCAGCTGGTCTGTCTGAATGGTGCAGACAGCATAAGTCTGTGTGCAGACAAAATGACATGCTGCCACTGTAGCCAGAAAGCAGATTATTCCTCGCCACTCTGTTGTAATAGCCCCAAATAGCAGATTCTCTGTGTATTTTCAATCAGGACTGAATGAAATGGGCTGATTCCAAAAATACAGCCCCCCCCCCCAGAGAGAGAGAACCAGCGAGTGAGGGAGGGAGCAAGAGAGAGCGGGCTGATCTCCAGATCCCAGCCCACACTGCTCTCAATACTTTTAGATGCGTGTACCCTGTTACATCAAGCAGGGGTGCATGGAGAATGTGATGCTCCAGTCTGGAAGGAGATGCAAGCTATGCGGCAAATCCTCTAGGAAAACGCTATCGAACACTTTGAAACGTCATACGTTGATAGCAGATAACAATGTTTTCTTTTTTGTAGAAACTATTACAGAGCTGTGGTTCATAGCCGGGGCAACGGTAGGCTGGAGGTTAGAGAAGCTTGCTTGTGACCGGCAGGTCGCCGGTTCGAATGCTGGTAGGGATTAAGAAGTCCTATCCACTCCCGTAGTAACTACTGTCAAGGGTTTTCTTTGAGCAAGACACAAAATTCCCAGTTGCTCCAGTTGGATCTGCTCAGTAGAAGATCCTGACACAACTCCCGGTGTGAATGTCGGGTGGTGCTGCTAAAGTCAGCCTGCACTGGATAAATAAAGGCTAAAAACTGAACCTGATAACAGAGTTGAATGTTAGATAAGAGTTAGAGTACCTTCAGTAGTAGTATTTGATCAAATGAATCTGTAGGTTGACCCACTCATGGCTGTTAACGGACACAAATTGTCTGCTGCAGGGATCAAACCTGTGACGTTTTAGTTGCAGCCACCCTTCCCATCCCAGTCAACCCTACTCACCCATATGGCAATGTGTTATGTACCATACTGTATTACTGTCATCTTATATAAAGGCTTTACCAGAGTGGAGTACCCGGGTTTAAGCCCCATGTCAGCAAGCATCCACCCTGCTGTCCTCGCACTGGATCCCAACCAGCTCCAGGGGTGCTGCTCCAGCTGACCCTGACCTCTGACCTCCCTGGAAGGGGGAAAGAGAATAGATGAATTTCCCCACAAAAAAGTATCACACGAAACTGAACATACTGACCGGCCTAGCAAACAAGGTAATCACATCCTAGATGTGTGCTAGTGCTACTGGCTGGTGGCATTTCCATAACAAAACTCATGAGAATAAGTGAGAAGTTACACGTGAGCATGAGGACACAAACGGCACCACCGCGCTAGCAGGTATTTCCAGCGAGCGCAGTGAGAGCTGTCGCATGAGAGGGAACTTTCTGAGCAATATTGCAGCTTGCAGCTTGAAATCCAGACTGATGTTTCAGCCTTTATTTCCATAACAGCACAGAAGATCTGTAGATGACCTTGTTGATAAGGTAGTGTGGTTAATGTCAGCAGGCGATTCAGTGAGTGTGTGTGTGTGTGTGTGTGTGTGTGTGTGTGTGTGTATGTGTATGTGTGTGTGTTGGGGGTGAAGCTGTCACTGTGGCTCACCATACACCACACGCTCTCCACACACACACACTGATTCAAATGAAACCCATTCTCCTGTATCTGATGCGGTGGTGTGCTGTATGTCCAGAGTGTGTGCTTCACTGTTTGGCGCACAGCAGCAGCAACATCATCAGACTCATTTGAAGCGTATTAATTAATAGTGGTGACTTTGTTTTATCTGGGGTGGAAAAGAAAGATCTTTTATTATCTTGGCTCTCGGCTTCGTCGTTAAGCACTTTATGTTTATCAGAGATGCTTCCAACCTCATCAAGCGGTGAAGAAAATGTTTTGAATTATTTGTGGACCAGGTACTTGCAGTGGACTTGCCTGAAGTGACACACACACACACACACACACACACGCACATACACACACACACGCACGCACACACAAACACACCACACACACACACACACACACAAACAGAGCCTCTGTCTTTGATGAGGCAGGCAGTGAGGGGTGTTCCCAGGGAGCTGAGGGCTGCAGAGATACAGACTAGATGAATCGATCGGTTTCCTCTCCCACTGCAGTTGCTATAGCAACGACAAGGTCTATCCACACATCTCCACGTCGAGATGCCACCTAAAGACACGGTGATGAAATATGAAGCAGACTTGCCAAAGTCAGGTAATGACAGAGAATCCATGCACTAAAAAATAGGGTAAAAAATAGAATAGCAGACAGCGAGTAAAGCTGCTGTTACCACCAGGCGGCAGGAAGTGGTTCCTATGATTCCTATGATCATCAGCTATCATCAGCTAGTCTTCAACTGTTTTCTCACTCCTCATTTGAGAATTGAGACAAAGACAACAAACAGTTCTACTCTTTTAATAATATAACTCCATATTCCCTATCTTCTGATGTGAACTGAAAACTTCCCTCCCTTCCTCCTCTACTTGCATCTGATCTCGTTTTGTTTCTGACTCACACTGATTTCTTTACCTTGCACGTTTCTATGCATCACCATTCTGGGGTCATAGGAATAGGAAGGCTCATGCTACTGTTAGACTCATTGTACGTCACGCTTCATAAGAACATCAGCTAAATACCGAAAATGAAAATGTAACAAATACCATTTGGTGGATGCTTTTATCATCTTCCAGTACCATGAGTGTGTACATCTTGTCAAGGCAAGCCCCAGTGGGAATCAAACACTCAACGCCGGCAGTGTTAGTGCCACGCCACCCCTAACCCTGTCCGTTTGATAATCCACCCATTAACCTGTGGCTTTTCTCCCCTCCGTCATACAGACAGCGTCCCGGCAGACCTGAGGGACCCCTTCTACACCGACCAGTATGACCAGGAGCACCTGAAGCCGCCCTTGGCCAGCCTCCTCCTGTCTGCAGACCTCTACTCCAGGGCCGGCAGCCTCATCCTGAAGAACGACACGGCCAAGCCCCTTCTAGGCCACAATGCCGTCATCCAGGCCCTGGCCCAACGGGGACTCTACATCACCGACCAGGAACGGCTGGTCACCGAGAGGGACCTTCGCAAGAGGCCTCTGCAAATGGTAAGAGAGACTCGGTGGGTTTTGGGGGTGCTGACAGGGGAGGGAGTCAACAGATTTATAGGCACCAGAAAACATTGTCTCACCTTTCCCTCTGGGTAAAAAACGACAGCATCTTGTGATTTGGACATCGCTGTAGATGATACCTACAATTGTTTTTGATTAATTGTGGTTATCGGCAACTTTGTTTAGGTTTGTTCCCTTTTTGCTTCCTCTGCCTTGGTTGCTTTCCATATTATTCACTCTGTCTGGATGGCTTGAGCTCACTACTAACCTTAAGTTTATGTTGCTCTCTGTTTCTCCCTCTGTCATTTATCATCTCAATGAGAAAAACTATTGGCAGGACCCTGGAGGGAGGCATTCCTGAGAATTTCTGGACAATGTCATATAATTTCTTATTAGTACTGGGTTTGACCTTATCTCCAGCCAGCAGCCAAATTACCACCCAATTACCACCAGCCACCAACCACTGGGTGTGACTGATGAGTCTATACCAGCCACTTTGGCAGGTAACCAACCGTCGTCTGAGGCCCTTGTGTTTTCTGAAAATAGAATTAGCTGGTAAAATAGTGAAAATGGCGGTTTACCGGCCACTGCGGCCTGTAGACTAAACAGTTTGTTTCCTGCCTTGTGCGCGTTCGGTTATTATTATAGCATGGCGATCATCACCATCCAGGCAATTATCCATCTCTATTTTAGGGTATTCCCAAGAGTCGCATGTTGCTCTCTATCCCCAAGATTTATATGCTTATGAAGCTTTTTAAGAGAACCTTTGTTTAACTAAGAACACATTTGATTTACAGCAACGGCCTGCAGGAATAGTTGCGAGGGTTGCTTACATTCACATACTCACAGTTCTACCACAAACAGGGCATTGCTCAAGGGCACTTTGACAGATGCTGACGGAGGGAGGGAAGAGCATTCCCCATTCACAGATTTTCCCAGCCTTTCTGGGGATTCAAACTGGTGACCTTCTGGTGAAAGGCTTTCTGTCGTTCATCTATATCGTCCTGGGCTGCAGTTCACTACAGACGTGACTTTGCAGGAAGCCTATTGAGTGAGAATTATTTCCAGCCTAAGTCTCAATAGGAAGCTTTTATTGCTTGGGTAAATTGCTATTGAGACGTGGTTAGCACGCAGCGTGCCACCCTGCCTGCAGTCTGTTTGAAGAGTCTCGCTGATTTTAATTGCTTGGCTACGGTAACTGAAAAGTTATTTAAAGTTTTGTTGGTATTTACATTTTGTACATTTTGTTTTGGTGAGACAACAAGAATTAAATATTGTTTTATCTCACAAATAAAGTGACGTTGAAATAAGATAATTTAAAATTGAATTAAAGTGGAATTTGATGCTCGTTTTCTTATGATGTAAATGTTTCTGTTTGGTAGTCTTACATTTATGAGTACTATTTTATTTTTTATTTTAATCTTTATTTAACCCAGGAAAGTTGACTGAGCACACTAGCTCTTTTCCAGAGACGCTCTGCTTCACGTCATTTAAACAGATTCACACAGTCTTGTACTGCCGGCCACTGAGCAGCAGTACTGGAGCGGTTGGGGGTTTAAGCAGTGGTTGTTAAGGGAGAACATTACTCATTTTCCCCACCCACATTTTCCCAGCTGGTCCGGGCTTCAAACCAGCAACCTTCGTCAAACTCGCTTTTCTAGCATCTATCTATGTATCATCTGCTGCTGTAGCCCTGAAGCCTCACTATGAGCCTATAGGGGCAATTTAGGAGCCATGTTATGTTTAGCTACACTAAAGCAGCACTAGGCAACTTTGCACTGTTTGAACTTAAATACCCAGAAATCCCGTAATGTGACGTCAGTGAACTGCACACAGCACGCTCATGTTTACCAACCCGGCCGGTCAGTGATGCGTCATACCAAAGGAAACCAAAGAGCCGAGAGAGGAAACGTTGGTGAGTCCAGCTTTCTCTGGGCGGTTCACTCGCTGCTGTTCAGTCACTTCCTGTGGGTGGAGATTTCCTGCCTGTGACCGTACTGACCGTACTGACCATACTGACCATACTGACCATACTGACACCAGAATCAAATGTGGGCAAATGGAGCGAATCAACGGCGCCTCAGTCAGTATTTTAGGCTGATAAAACTTCTGGATCAATGAAAGTCCAGGTGATCACCTCCAGCACCAACCAATGTCAAATTCTCCTTCATAGAAAATCCCTGCGTACGTGTGTTTTTGTGTGTGTGTGTGTGTGTGTGTGTGTGTGTGTGTGTGTGTTTTTGTGTGTGTGTGTGTGTGTCTCTAACGTTTTACCCAGCAGCACCCACAGCTAGTGCCGTGAACCCAAGGGATTCTGATGTATTACTGCCTGTTAGGAGGATTACATATCTTCCTACCATTTTCTTTTCAACCTTTCAGCTGCTTGCAGTTTTTTCTCTCTCCTTTAAAACGGTTCCAGACGAGAGATGCGGCCCGGTCCGACCTCGGGCTTCACCAGAGGGTTGCAGTGGATCTGTGTTGTGAGCAGGTCGTTGAAAAATGTGAAAATGAGCTGCCAGGGGAGTGTGAAACTCCCTCCCTCCCTCCCTCCCTCCCTTCATCCTCCCCCTACCTCCATTCTTAGTTTCCTCATCCTTCCAAACTCCCTTCCTCCCTCCATTCTTCCTTCCCTCACATCCTCCCTCTCTCTATCCTCCAATCCCTCTCTCCTCCACATTACCTCCCCCCATTATTCCTTCCTTCCCTCCTTCGATCTATCATCCTCCTTCCTGCCTGTCTCCCTCTCTCCCTATCTTCCTCGCTCCCTCCTTCCCCATTCCTCTCCCCTCCCTCCATTCTTTCCTCCCGCCCTCTATCCTCCTTCCCTCCTTTTCTCATCCTCCCTCCCCTCATCTTCCCTCTCTCTCCCATCGCCCTCCCTCCTCCCATCCCTCCCTCCCTCCCTCCGTTCTCCTTCTCTCTCACCTTCCCACCTCCCTCCATTCTTCCTCCTGCCATTCCTCCTTCTCCTCCCTCCTCCAACATCCATCCATCCATCCCCTTATCCTCCCCCTCGCTCCATTCTCCCTTCCCTCCTTCCCTCCCTTGTATCCTTGAACCCTCCTTCAATCCATCCTCCTTCCCTGTCTCTCTCTCTGTCTCTCTCCCTCCTTCTATCCCCCATCCCTCCACCCTCCTTCCCTTTCCTCCTTCCTTCCCTCCCTCACTCCTCATCTCCAGGAGAGACAGAGGTTGCTCTCGGTTTCTTTCTGCTTGATCATCTGCTGCTGTCATAATTACAACAGCGTTGGATGCTCGGCTCGGCTCGGCTCGACTCGACTCGGCTCGGCTCGACTCGACTCGGCTCGGCTCGACTCGACTCGAATCGACTCGACTCGCATGCAGATATTTCACACATTTCACAGATCAAGTTGAATCATCACTGTTCTTTACAAAGCAGTGCTTCGTTGCTTATAGAAAGGGTCTGCATCGTCAAGTTGTGACCAGCGCTGGTTACTGGTATTAGATGGAGATTTCTCCATGTGTAGAATTTGGATTCAATGGAAGGAGATTTATGAAAAGGAAAGAGCGCAGGTTGACATCTGATCAGGACGTTACACACTGAGACACACAGGTCAGGCAGCAGAGTGTTGCAGCAGCTCAGGAGGTGGGTCATCTATTATTTAAGACGGAGGCTGTTTCAAGATTCAAGGTTGATGAGCTGATTGGGGAAACGTGTCCAGCTGGAGCTCTGTGGGTCTGGATAGTCTGCAAAGAGAGCGAAAAGATTTACCAACAGGACATGTCCATCATGCGCCAGAGTTTGGAAGCCTGTCTGAAAAGTGAAATGTCAGCCGTCAACATCGACAGAGTCCCGTGGAAGTGTCCTCGGGCCGGACACTGAACCTGCCCTACCTGCCCTCACTGTAAACCGCTCTGGAGAAGAGCGTCAGCTAAATGCAAAGACAAGTAATGACATGCTGCATGATATTTTAAGCAAAGCAGAAAGATTATTTTTACTCCAGAAGTTTGCATGAGGAAATCTTCAGAATAAGCAGCTTTATTTGTGATAGTTTTGAGTGGGACTTTTCGCTTGAGTTGCAATGTCTTACGTAAGGACATGTGTCATGTTAGAGCACATTGACTCACATTTTCACCAGGCTGGCATAGCGACTCTCTCTGCATTGCAGTCTCTCTCTCCTCTCTCTCCCTCTCTCTCTCTCTCTGTCGCTCTTTCTCTGCCCCCTCATCCTTCTTTCTTTGGCTCGGTGATGGATTCACACATGTGAAGAGACACGATGCAAATTGCAGTTACCGCCCACCCGCTCGCCTACACACATTCTGTATTGCTGACATTCTTCCCCCACCTATAGTGCTCACAGAGAGAGATGTGGAGGTGGGTTGAGGATCTGAAAATATTATGCTCTCATTGCACATTATAGCCCTGCATGAGGCAGCGAGGCAGGCTAGCAACGCCTTAATTGCTGATATCGATATTGCAAGTTATCGTTTTGGGTTCTTTTCAACGTACCAGTGCTGTGCGATCACACCATAGCTCTGCATCAGCTTGTTACTAAAGTAGAGATAAAGGTAGACGGAGGGAGAGAGATTGAATTACACTCATTTCCAAAATGTTATAGATCAATTTTAGAAAGAAAATCATACCCTGGTGAAGTTCATCATTCTGTAACTCTTAAATAAAAGGTATCTGGTCTGGTTAAGTGTCATAATTCTCTCAATTGAGGACTCAAAATACCTGCTGGGTTTTAAAGGACACTAGAATTTGTTTTAGGTGTAGTTTCTTTCAAATGGTGAAACAAATCTCCCTATATAGACTTAGCCTAAAGGAAGAACCGGATCACATGCTTCTTTATCGAGGTGCTAATGGGAAAAGGCTTCAGTGCATTCTCAGTGCAGAGGATGTGGTGTAGAAACATCACAAAATATATGTGGTAGTAGATTTATGTTTGACCTCGTCGTTCTTCCAAAGCGCTCAGCCTGACTGTCGAAGCTTTAATATTTAACCAGGTTGTAGTAAACAGGTCGCGTTGCTGCCAGCAGGTTTTGATATATACGTCTTCCTCACTCTCATGCTATCATGAACACCGCGAGTGGTAGGCACAGGACCTTATATGGTTGGAGTTGTTTTATAGCTGTTCTAAACAGGGGGGCTGAGGTGTGTGTGTGTGTGTGTGTGTGTGTGTGTGTGTGTGTGTGTGTGTGTGTGTGTGTGTGACAGCGAGTGTATGTTTAAGAGCCATAAAACAGGTTTACAGTCGCACTAATGTAAGAGAATGTTTCAGTTCCCACCTTAATGGTAAGTGCTCTATTAAGTGAGGGCATTTACTTTGTAGCTGTGATTGGAGCCACACTGTTTGGAGTGAAGCAAGAGACAAAGCATGCAACCAAGCTCGTAAAATTGTGGGAAAATATGGATGTTTGATGGTTCAATTTAATGTCATTCTTTGCAGCTGTGGCAAATGAAGTACAGCATCATTACAATGTGGGAGTAATTGTTCGCCTTTAACTTGCAATGTAAACTATGCACTCTATTGTCTGACAACTATAACATAACTATAACTATAACTCATCTCAGGGACCAAGCATGTTAGGCGTTCAACTGCTACTCAGAGCAACTTAGAATGAGTGTTAGTGAACAGTTATAGGGGTCCGGTGTCTTCTCAAGGACCCTTGGCTTTTGGGATCAAACCTGTGACCTTATGTTTATGGGATGGATTTACGCGAAGGCCACCCTGTGCTGGTTATTGTGACAAATGGAGGCACCTTACTGTGCTGGCTGTTTTCTGGAAACAAAACTGTTCACAATGAGCGAAGCAAGACAGCTGTTGTTCCTTGATGGCAAATGGAGTGTGCAGCGTAACTCTTTGGGACATTTCCAAAACAAAGACGATGAAGGAAAACAGACAGTCTCATGAGTAATTAGAAAACAGCAGGCTCAGTTCTTTATATCTACTGGTTGTTGGAACCTCTGAATAGTAATCTGTGAATAAGCGTTGACAGCCTTTAGAATAGAATACAGTGGAGAGATGCAAAAAACAGAATAGAATAGAATGACTGATGTGTGTAGGACAGTGGGAAGGGTGATAAGTTTACACATGTTTTAGAGCCATAACAGGTACAGTGTAATAAGTAATGAATGTTTAATTCCACTTTTTAAATGTAATGCCCTCATTAGGGAGACAAGTACGCTGTGATGAGCAACAGATTTGGAGTAATGAGAAGAAGATGCATCCAATCGTCTTGCTGCCAAATATGCATTTATGGTTAATATCATCTTTCAGTGTGAAATAAGTCAGCTATTACAATGTGGGGTATTGTTCCTTGATGGTTCTAATGACTAGCATCTAGTTGTTTGAACTTAATTCAAATCTATAATCATCTCGGAATAGCATGTAGTTGCGACAGTACTCAGTTTTTGTTGTGAGTTTAGGAGTTCCTGCTCCTCAAAGAACCGGCTTGAGCAAACCTGTGACTTTGTTTATGGATGGATTACGCGAAGGCCACATCGGACGGTTATTGTACAATGATCACTTACATTCGCTATTTCTACTAAACAAACTTTATCTACATATAGCAAGACAGCTTTGTCCTTGTTGTTTCTTTCTCGTACTCTTTGGACATTTCAAAGATGAAGGAAACGAAGTTATCTAATTGAAACACAGGCTAAGTACTTTGCTCTGTCTGATCTTTGTGGCGTGCATGGATACTTTAGTCATGTTCAGTTGATACTGCTGATGTGGCTCTATTTTACGTTTCACTCTATATTGTGTTTTCTCTGTTAAATCTAGTGTTGCCTCATATTGGAGTTGTCCCACAGACGGAAACCTACGAGTGAAAACTGTACTGACACTTACAGACAATAACTAATACAGATAGACTACAGATAGACTAAGACAATAATAACAAGGGACAGGGTGCAGGCAGAGCCAAACACTAACATGCTACAAGTACATGTATACATGAGGCGCATCACACTGCAGCCACAGCTGAAGCTGAAATATATTTAATGTATGTAAATGTTATAATTTATAATTTGTCAAAATATTGTTAATTATTTTAAGTTAACGTTAAAAGAAATTGTCGTTAAGTAATGATGTGGTACGTGTATATCTTCGTATTCTCCTCTTCCATCCCACCTCTATCACATCCACTCTATCGAGTTTCCATGGTTATGCTCCAGCAGGCAGGGTGTGTGTGTGTGTGTGTGTGTCTGTGTGTGTGTCTGGTGTGGTGGGGGTCTTAGTTGCGTACTTGCATTCTGTATGTGAATCTGTATGGTGTATATGTGCTGCGTGTGTGTGTGTGTGTGTGTGTGTGTGTGTGTAGTGGGGGTTGTAGTAGTGATGAGCGCTGCCAGGTTCTGAGGCAAAGAATACTGAAGGGCTGAATCCATACAAGCAGGCAGACAGCATATGTAAGACCCTGCATCTCTCTCTCTCACATACACACACACACACACACACACACACACACACACACACACACACACACACACACACAGAAGCTGAGGTACAGAAAGCTCCCTAACCGATGGGAGAGACAGAATACATCAAACCAGCTTCCTCTCTCCCCATCCTTTTCCTCTGTACTTGATGTTAGGAACACAGACGTGCTGCAGCAGTGGGGTGGAAGGGAAGCCCGTCCAAGTAGTCTCCTCCTCGGCTGAGACACAGCCAGTGTCTTACTCTCGCTGCCTGCAGCCAATCTCAGGCAGTACAGTATGGATGGGTGAGCAGTGAGCACATTACGTGATGTTCTGAGTCCTGAACTTGTTCTGTTGGACCGATATAGGTTTTTGAAGGATTAAAAAAAAGCTGTAAAAATGTAGACGAGCATGCTGGTAGCCATCGATATTGAATTCTGGTGTCTGTCTGTATCAATAGCAATGCAACAAAGAAAGGATATGACTTCATCTACATCTACATCCACATAGTGTCTCATCTGCTTCGGCCGGTGGCTCTCAAACACAGACCTGAGATCAGCCCAGAGCCTCACAATTTCCAAAACATTCATCGTGCAGGGCATTCAGGTGTTTTTTTGGCTGGAAGGAAAAACCTCTAAGGCTGACTTTCCACAAGAGGAGGGCTCAGCCATATTAGGAATGCCTGCTACTTCTCTGCCCTCAACCCTGAGCAAACAGGAGCTTGTTTATCTAGAGGCCTTCAGAGAGTCAAGAGAGGACAGAAGATGCCTTAACAGCTGATACAACTTCTCAGTTCAGTAGTCAATGACCAGAATTGTTTATTAGATATGTACTGATGAGTTGTGTTTGTTACACTGCAACATATCCACTGTAGCTATTTAAGTTATTTCATCTATTATTTAGTGTAGAAATCATATTTCTCTTAAAATATGTGGAAAAGTCTTCCAGAGGGTGAGAAAATGTTACCAGAGCAAATCTATTTGTTTCAAAACCTCAAGTGACATAATCTGCTATATGAGACATAGTCACTTATATTGAGAAAACTCTTGTTTTCTCACTTGTTTGAAGAAAATAAGGTTTTAAGATTCAAGATTATTGCACCTGTTAAGATGGATATTTTTGGCAGTCACACCTGAAGAAACAGCAGATAGTAAAATACCATGGAAGACTCCCCAGATGCTCAGGAGTATTAAATGCTGTCTCTTTGATCCGCCATAAGGACACAGTAAGCTTATTATACCAACAGATAGATAAACCCCATGTCATTTTCTCATTAGAGTTGAGAGCTGAGGATTTGGTGAGAGATCATTCGCTGGCTGGAGCTTTGAAAAGATTTGATTCACCTTATTATTGAAATGACAAAGGTTGGGATGGTGACATCGTGAGCGCGTTTAATCCCTAGTGAATTCATACCGCTGCAAATTATGTGCAGAGCTCCACAAAAGGATCCCGCGGCTCAAACATATTGAGATCAAATTGATTAGGCATTGTTATTGATTGTAGTATCTTGACATACATTTTCATTACAATTTTAATTCTCTGATAAAACGTTTTAATAACAACACCTTAAAGAGAGACAGCCGAGGTAGAACAACATTGTGAGTCATTATCAACACATAAGTACAATAGATGCAACGCATGCAACTCCTGCACTGCAACAGAATGAGGCAGCGATTACAGTCTCATGTTTGATAATGTATTTGGTAACTGTGGCTTAAAGCTGGTTGCATAAGGACACAGAGACTGATTCCTAAAGGGGAATGCCACTCAATTTAAAAATACACGTATGCTATATATGTCTTTGGTCTAGAACAGTCTAATCAATAGTTGCGAACATGAACAAGATGGATTCAAACTTCCAGATGTAAAACCTGGAACTGCTCTGACAGTGAATGGGTTACTGATTTTTGTTTTGACCACAGAATGATATAGGGTTTGATATCGAAATTACCTTTATTTTGTAGTAGCATTACCAGAACCAGAAAACGATCCCCAGAATATCTCCGCAGGTATGAATTTAGCTCAGTTTAGTTCCCAAATTCTTTGAGACCAGTAATCATGACTGAGAATCACGAGTATCATATTAGGAAAAATATCCAAGATTATCATTTGAGCAATAACTGTATTGTAACCTAGAATAAGACACAGCAAATGTCCACTCCCACCTCCAGGTAATTGCCACTGAAAAATCAAACCTTAAACCTTAACCTTAAACCTTAAAACTGGAATATTTGCTGTACGTAGACTCTGATGTCAGGGTGGCCTAGTGGTTAGAGAGACCATCTCATTGGCAAAAGCTCACAGCTTCAATCCCTGCAACAGCCAACGTGTCCATCAGCAGCCACATGTCCTGTCAAAGTGTCCTTGAGCGAGAGAGCGCCTACCATGCTCACTCACTGCACCAGCTCAATGACCAAAATGTAACTGAAAATGAGAGCTTTTCCCTTTTCAAAAACATCAAATGCTAAAAACAAACACTTTTATCGCTCCCCATGCAGTATACAGTCTGGCCCCAGAGGCCTTTTGAAATGTGACGGGAGGATTTAGAGTACAAGCATATGCCCAGGGTAGGTCAGTGCTGGAAGTATAGCGCTCTGGCGGCTGGCAGCCATGATCCCGTCCCCGGATAGTGTGCTAAGGTTAGCGTTGAGGTTTCCATGTAATTGCTAGGTTGGGTTTGGAATATATGGGGGGAAGGTAAGAGGTTTCAAAGCTCCATTCCCACAGCCAATGCCAGACCTCAGAGTGGGTATTTTGTGTGCCTAACTGTGTGTGTGTGTGATTGTGTGAGCGTATGTATTTCTGCCTGCCCACTCATATCTGGGCAAGCAGTCAAAGGAGTGAACTCGTCCCTCCAGCTCGAAGGAAAAGAGAAGACAGAAAATGGAGAGAGAGAAGGATTGATGAGCACCGTGGTGGAACTTGTCCAATATCAAGTTGCTGTTCCGCCACGCTCCAACAGTCTTCCAGGGGAAATGCAGTATTACCTGTTTGATCGGTGACTCATCAGCCAGGCTTATTGACAAGGAACGCATATGACTTTGTTTTTCTCATTCACTCGCACTCTATTTTATTTTGACCTCGAGAAGTTTAAACTGTGGGTTTGCTAGCTGCTACAGCGAGCTAAGCCACATATCATGTAGTTCCAATGTCAAAAAAGTAGTACCAGATGGGTGGGGTTTACTTCACTTGAGAGCATCAGGTCTGGTTGCAGCCCAGCTCTCGGGTTTTGTGGCATGTCATCATCTCTCTCTGTTTCCCATCGTTCCTGGTTCTCTTGACTACATTATCAAATGAAAAAATAAAAACAAATACATAAAAAAGACGTTCAAACTTCTCACCAAGAGGCCTAGCTTTTTTCCTTCTACTTAACTGTACCTATGTTGACCCTGAAACCCTGAAAGCGGGAGAGTTGAGTGCTTTTCCATGTCTAGCTGAGTTGGCATGACGTTACCTGAAGGTAGACAGACTCCATTTGTATCTGCCCTGGAAAAGAGCCTCTGGACCTGGACAGATGAGCTGTAATACTAAAAACAGACCACATCTCAATATTACATCATCTTTTAGTTGAATCACTGCAGGCTCCCCTGTCCCTAAAGAGGTCCAGGGCACTGCAATGCAGTGAGTTGAGGATCTCAGTTTGTTCCATGTGTGCTTGATTTCTGCACGCACTTCTTCAGACAGAAGTTGCTTCCCAATCTTTGGGTATTATTACAGCTGAACAATGAATACTTGCACTTAAATAACTACAGACACAGGCTGATCATTAGCCGTGGAGGCCACAGGAGCCCCTTAGTTTCAAGTTTCAACCCAATATTTCAGTCATGGAAAAGACAGTTGAGCTTATTACTTCAGTTCAGCTCAGTTACAACGAAACGCTTAAGGGAAGTGATAAAACAATAATGCTTCTCATATATTAGTGCAACATGCTGCAATTCAGTTTCCCTCTGGGATAAATTATCTGTTGATGATTCCGCAGAAACTCAGGCTTCACGGATGAAGATTAGTTTTGGGGTAGCACTGAAGTATGTTGGCATCTTACCTCATGAACATTGCTGCAGGTGCAGGCCACCACAAGCAGCTTGCAGCCATGACAATAGAGATTTCATTTAATTTACAACAAACACTCAGCGTTGAGGTGAAATACATCACCCACAGTCTTTTGTAAGCCGCTGCGGTTCATATCAGCACTTCTTTTGTGCTCTGTTAAATCAGGCTTCAACGGTGGATTTTCTTCTCTCCGTTTCACCAAAGGAGGCGTATTGAAGATGAACAGCACTTGCCTTTTTCCCCGGGTAGAAATACAGAGCGCCAGCAATGTAGCAGGGCAATAAAAACAGGATATTGACCATGAAAGAACATCTTATTACCTCCTGAGAAATCAATACAGGATTTATAGACACAATCAGCGTAGATGAGAAAGCAAAAGATGTGTGTGCATGTGAGTCTGTGTGTGTGTGGGAATGTGTGAGCGTGTACATGTGTTTGCGCTTTTGCATGCACACACACATTTGTTAGGCTAGGAAAGCAAGGGCTGTAAGCATCAACATTCAATGGATTGTCTTGGAGAAAGCAGTAAGCAGAAGGTAAGAGAAGCAGGCTTGTCACCAGAACATCATCGTTTTGAATTCTGGGAAAATCTGTGTGTAGTGAATGAGCCATGCTTTCCCCTCCTGCTGCTGTCTAGCTGTCCTTGAGCAAGGCATCTAATCCTTAAATGCTCCAGTGGAGGCCAACAGTAGGAGACTGAGGTTGTGCTGGACAGCTGCCAGGTATGGAAGTGTGTAACTGTGTGAATAAGAAGCAGAGCAATGCTGAAACAAAGCAAACCTTCCTGTGATAAATAATGGTTGAAAAACATCATGTCATGGGATATTCCAAGAGGAAATACTCTTATTATTGATGGCAGACAGGCCTACTCTAATGAAAACAGGCTAACCTTTTCTTGAAGGCAATCAAGACTCTACCTCCCCTTCCTCTCCTTCCTCCCTCCTTCTACTCCTCCTTCCCTCCATTTCCATCCAGTGGCTGAGGCCTCTCTTCCTCCCCTTCACTTTGATCTGACATTTACACATGGTCATGTGACCCATACCGTCCATTTGCCTGGGGGTTACACACTACAACAATGTTCACCCAATCCTAATTCAGTCGCAGTAAAGTATCTCTATTTATGGTTCATGAACTTTGAAGTGGAGAAGACCTTTGAGGAACTGGATGTTCCACGTTTGTTCAAAAAGAATGAGACAAATGAATCTATGTTGCTGCATCAAGCCGCTATAGAAGGTTTATTTTAGACCGGTATATTGGTTTGCTTATATATCAGCCAATATTGTCATTCCTGTCCATCTCCAAGTGTGATTCAATTTGTTTCATTACAAACTGATCAATATTACTGTTGTTGTTTATAGGAAACCTGCATTGATTCTAATGCAACATTTTGATCACACAAGTATGAATTATTATGTTTTATGTCCCTTAATGTGCTTCCAGGTGCTTTTATCACCCTGCCGAGAAGTTCTGTCACTTTTTGGAATTGTTTTTGACATGAAAATGGTCAAACTATAAAAAATATTGGCTATCGACATCCTCAGTTAAAAAAAATATCTGTATTGGTATGTGCCTTCAAAACCCCATATTGGTCGAACCCTAGTCTGTTTGCATCTATGCTGTAGCTGGTGTGATCAAGGTGATTTGTTTGTCGTTGTTCAGCAGTGGAAACGTCTCTGCACTGAGTAAACACTTTGAAGTCAACAACTCGCCTTCAACACCCTCAAACCATAGACGCCTTATGAGTTCTCCAATAGCTCAGCTGTTTCTGTCAGGCCTCTCCACCCAGTATGTGATAGTGCTAACCTACAGCTGCACAATTAATCGATAAAAATATCTAAATAAAAATATGGCATTTTTACAAAATGCAAGACACCGCCTTTTTTCTTTGAGGGAAAGTTTTGTGTCAGACAAACAAGATAGTCTGGCACTGTGCTGAATGCTTCAGGGAAAGTCTTAAAACGTATTTAAACTGGGCCAAATCTAGTTGTTGGCATCTCATTTTCTCCCATTTTTAGGTGTTGAAAAAAGAATTATGCTGAAAACACTGTGAACATGTAGACAATTCATGGCACAGATGCAAAGAAAAATCACAATATGATATTTTTCTTTCAATAAAAACATGATATCCAAAGTGCTTTGCTTTCAGTGCATCTTTTGTAGCATGGGTAATCCCAGTGGGAAACAAACCCCTAACCCTGACAACAGCACATGGCCCTACACGAGCCCCTTTCCTCCTAGACAATGCCTTGGTGTCATCCAATATGATTAGAGATTGCGGGCCTGTGCTCTAGTAAACAAAATTAGAGCTCGTTTTTGTCATTTTGTCTCAGCAGACTAAAGTG
Source organism: Hoplostethus atlanticus (assembly GCA_034670405.1). Classification (NCBI taxonomy): domain Eukaryota; kingdom Metazoa; phylum Chordata; class Actinopteri; order Trachichthyiformes; family Trachichthyidae; genus Hoplostethus; species Hoplostethus atlanticus. Next base: position 1,220,020 of record JAXDDX010000043.1, on the reverse strand, counting down.
GATCCAAATCAATATCCTTGAATTACTTGGTAGTGAGGAGAGAGGGGGAGGAAGAGGCCTTTGAGGAATGACGGTGGTCCCTTGGCCTTTTTAGATGACTCTAGCCTGGAGTTGATCATATCGTCACGGAATTGAGGGCTAATTTTTCACTTTAGTGTGTTGATAGGTTGTGTGTGTGTGCGTGTGTGTGTGCGTGCGCGCCTGCATGTATCTCAGGGCTAATGTGTTATTGCCACAATGTTTGGACAGGCTAAATCAAGGGTAATGTGCAACACCTCGGCAGTGTGTTATTAAATGGGGTTGCTTTGATGCCACGTTGCCAGGGCAGACACAAAGGAAATGATGCAGTGCGCTAATGTTGTGTTACGCAACAAATTCAGCTGCTCTTGGATGCGTGTTCTAAATAACCTGTTTATCGGCATAGAAAAAATGTGTTTCAGCAGAAAGCCGTAATCAGGGTTACATAACAAAGAAACAATGGATCTTAAATAGTTTTCCAAAATGGCCATTTCAGTTATATCAGCTATATCCAAGTTGGAAACTCATACAACATTTCTTAACATGAGGTTTCCATGATACAGTTTCCTGAGGTCATGACAACATAGCGGCATACACCGTAAACATGTTTGTGTTTCCTCAAAATACACTTAATAATACATGGTTGCATGACCTTAAATACATCAAAACGCTCGTGGGGTAAATGGTTAAAAACTAAAATTTGAAATGTAAATGTGCACTTACTAACATTCTGTGGTAACTAGCTAGCTAACATCGGCAAATATCATTGACAGAACACTAGCTGTTGCACGGGGGACAGTATTTATCACTTGGGCAAAGAAAACCTCATGTTCTCTTGTGTTTCTCCTCTGGTTTTTCCAAGCTGGACCACTGGAACACATGGAGGTTGTAATTATGACTTAGAGGTGGGAATTTCCTATATTTGACTTTGAATGGAATGCAGCATTAGACCAATCAGAAAAAGGTCAATATCTTGTTTTTCTTGCTTAGAGTTAGCATTAGCATTAGCACACATATACCTAGCTGCACTATGACTCTATAGCTTATGAGATATAAATACTTTTACATGGACCTTTCTAGTTATAAGCTTTTCTTTCTCATGTCAATCTTTTAAAGTAACATGAGTCATTTGGTGGACACTTTTACCCAAAGTACCTTTCAGTACCTGGAGTGCACACATTTCTAGTACGGGTGGTCCTAGTAGGAATCAAACATCTAAACCTGGCAGTGTCAGTGCCATGCACACCCCGCTGAGCTACACAGACCTTTCGCTAATCTTCAGCTTAAATTGATGAAATGAAAGAGCTCTCCAAACCAACTCATCACAGAACCCTGCAGAGATATTTTATTATGTCCTTTGATCGGCTCCTTTGGCCACTGTGGATCATCGAGGGGCCACTTTAGGTTTACGGCTGATTAATCGGGTTAGCTCATGGAAAACCTGAAGCGCAAGTACAAATAACTCAGAGGTGCTATAAATATTTGGAAGTCTGATCCTGGGGAAGTGATATAGGCCTAGAGGACAGTGTAGACTTATAGAGCGATCTAAAGCTGGGAGCTAAATGCTAAAACACACAAATTACCACGGTTACCACAGGCTTTACATATACATGTCATTATGTCGCAGTAGAGACGGTGTTTTGTGTATCGGTTAGTCGTTTTACATTTAGCTTATTCTTATCCAGGATGAACAGGTGAGGGATTTAGTGTCTTGCTCAAAGATGCATGTATGTACACAAGATACATGGCTGTTGATGGACACGCGTTGGCTTTTGCAGGAATCAAACCTGTGATATTCTGGTTACGTCACCGTCTCTCTAACCACTTCCTCACTCTGCCACACCCGCTTGGAAATCCAAATAATCCTGACATAGTTTTACCAAGTTGACTCTGTGCCTTCAGGGATATAAATACGTTCAAACACAACGCATTAACTTTCATTCATCCAGGGGAAGTTGACTAGGGGTCAAGAGCGTTTCTCACTTTCCCTCTGCAGTCCTTTCAGTTGAAGAGCAGCGATGAAAGGGATTTTCTTTAAAGTGCTTCCCACATGCTGGTTGTTAATGGATTCACATAAACAGGTGTGAAGTGGATCACATGTTGCTCTGACGGTTGTGAAATTTATGAATGATGGAGTATCACAAAAAAGGACCGGTTTCAGTTAATCCCTGAAGAGACAGAAATGGGAAAGAAAATGTATTTCATTTTTGGCAGTAATGATTTACATTAACCGAGACTGAAAAACCTTAATAACAGCATTTATCTAAGAGAAATATATTCCAAAATGAGATAACCACCATTTGAAAAAAGAGACACCGACGCCATTGTAGAAGTCCTCCTTCATGCTTTTATCCTGCATTAGTACCGCAGACAAGTATTTCTTTAATGTATACAGCAGAAACAGATATACAGTATATACATACAGAAAACAGTTTACCAGACCTTTTCCTTCCAACTTCGGATCGCTGTCATGTTTGTGAACGATATAATGATACTGATGAGCAGAACAGCATATAACGGATACCAATTCAATTAATTGGACTGTGTTGTCAGGGAGACATCTTTCTCAGGCCTCCTACAAGCTGTCAGTCGCTATGAGCAAACTGGGACTGGATACACTTGTTTCCAGGGCAACGGCCACGAGGGAGCGGCCGGCCATAGACAGCAAAATATACTGAGGAGGAGGATTTGGATTTGGCGTCCATGATTCAATTCCAATCTCCTAAATCACTCCCTGCTCGATTGCCCATGATTGAGTCTTGGATTGTATTTCATACTTTTTTTTGTTAAAATAACTGAAATAAAAATCTGTCCATGGGGTGAATTTGTGGTTGCTGGTTTGAATCCCTGGATGCATCAGCATTTCACCCAGACTTACTACTAACAACAGCATTTAAAAGTGCACAGCGAGCATAAATAGTACAATTCCAATAAAGTACTGTGTTTAACAGATTGTTCTTATAGCTGCATGACGAAGCGTGACAAGACATCAGCCAAATCACTAAGAATTAAATGAAAGGACAAAGGAAGCACAAAGGAACATCCCCCGACATTTATGTCACCAACCTCCTCAAAACAACCAATCATCTCCTTCTTCCTCTGTGTGCTCTCCTCTCGCAGAGCGCCCATCTGGCCACGATCGACACGCTGATGGTGGCGTACACGGTGGAGACGGTGAGCGTGGAGAAGGTCATGGCCTGCATTCGCCAGTACTCCCCCCATGATCCCGAGGTGGAAACGCCGTACGATACGGAGGATGCAGTCACCACCTGGATCAACAAGGTGGGTAACAGCCTATGTGAGTGTGGCATCAGCAGTTACTTTACATATGTGCAAGCGAATGGAAAACAATGAGGAAACAGGAAGCGTGAGAAGACGGTGAGACCATCGCGATTTCTCCTTTTGTCGCTTGTCGTCATTTAAAGGACGACAGCGACTTTTAGAGAAACCGAAACCCGTTGTAGTCAGTATGTGGTTACATGTACTGTATATGGAAGAGAAGTGCAACTGGCTGTCTTCCTCACAGCCTATGCTTTGTGTGCAGCTGGCTGTGTGTGTGTGTGTGTGTGTGTGTGTGTGTGTGTGTGTGTGTGTGTGTGTGTGTGTGTGTGTGTGTGTGTGTGTGTGTTTGTGTGTGTGTGTGTGTGTGTGTGTGTGTGTGTGTGACAGCGGAGAGGGTGTGTCAGAGCCACTGGATAATGTCCATACAGAACAACAGGGTCTGTTTACATTCTTCTGAGCTGGGCTGCTGCCAGCTCTGAGCACACACACACACACACACACACACACACACACACACACACAACCTAACAAGACATATGGCTCTCTATGGGAGTCCCGTCCTGTTCAAAAGCTCCAGCAGTCTCCAGCTTTACAAATGCTGCATGGTTGTGACTGAAATAATGATGATTATTTTGTGATCGCAATCATCCATCACAAGTATTAGTCTTCATGATTTGAGGAACAACATTTTATTTCAAGCTATTGTTATTTTGTACAATGGAAATTAGTGTTTTAAATAACACTGTAGCCAAGATGCTACCACGGGCAGACAGAGGCGGAGACTTGAGGTGGTCAGGCGTGACGGCAACGCCGTTTTATTGCGGGCAGCACCACAAACACAGTCACAATTATATTGGCAATATGAACGGGCTCTCTCGCCCTCCTCCTCTCTCTCTCTCTCTCTCTCTCTCGCCCTCCTCCGCTCACTGCGGGCACCGTCCTCTCGCTCGCTCACAGCAAGACGCGCCTCCTCCGAGTTCCTGCTCACTGTCATGGGAAACACACACACGCACAACAGATATCAGTTCCCACTCAGTCCCGATGGGCTGCAGCCGGTGTCGGGGCAGGGCGAACCCGCCTGCCGGCCCGACTCCGCCCCCCGCCTCCAGCCAACTGCCCAACCACACCCCCCAGTCTGCCACAAACACTTTCCTGTGCTATCCTCCGGGGTCAAATATCAGTGATTTTCTTTTTATCACGTTTTTTTTTTTACTTCAAATCAAAGCAAATACTGCATTTTCACAACGTACATCAACATCCTGACTATTTTCAATGACAGTGGATGTTCTGAATGAAAATTTGGAATATCATGAATCAATATTGCTGACGTGTCAATATTATTCTGAAATGTATTGTATTGTCCTGTCGGTATGAAATGTGCTGCCGTCGGCCTCGCCACGTCTAGAAGCTCTAAATGGTGAGATTGTTTTTCCTCCCTCGTTTAGGTTAACGAGTATCTGAAAGACGTCATCGCTCAGGAGCAGAGGAAGAAGGAGATGCCGACCGCCGAGCCTGCTGGGAGTCCTCGGGTGGGTGTCTCTCCTCCCTCCCTCTCTTTTTGATGTCTTCTTTTTCCTGTTATCTTCTCCTCTTCTCTTCAGCTCCACCCTCCTATTGTCTGCTGCTGTATTCCCTCCCTGCTGTGCTGTCATGCTCTCATTTTACCTCTTCTCTTGTATCTCCTCTCATCTTCTTACTCCTGTCTTTTCCTCTCTTCTCTTTTCTCCTCCTCTCATTCTCTTTTTCTCTCATCTCCTTTCTCTCCTTTCCTTTCTCTCTTCTACTCTCCTTTGTCTTCTTTTTTCTTCTCTTTCCTCTCCTGTTCCTCTCTCTTGTCTTTTTCTCTCTCTTCCTCTGCTGTTCTCCTTTTCTCTCCCCTACTTTCTCCTCCTTCACCCCTTTCATTTCCTTTCCTTTCCTCTCGTCTTATCTCCTGTCTTTCCTTTCGCTCTTCTCCTCTCTCACCCCTTATTTTTTCTCTCCTCCAACCTTCTCCTCTCCTCTCCTCTCCTCTCCTCTCCTCTCCTCTCCTCTCCTCTCCCCTCCCACAGGCATCACTAATGTGATGGACAGTTTCAAATGAATCCAGTGAAATCCTCAGCGCCACTTAATGGATTTAACAGCAGTTTCTACATTTGATTGACAGCCATTTGTCAGTGACATGCAAGCCCCAGACCTCCTTGTCACTCTAATATCTGAGGCCAGTTTCCTCGACAGAAATGAAGCCATAAAAATATCAAATCTCAAATCTCCAGTCAGACATATTTGAGCATCAGCCGAGGCTTAGTCTGTAGAAAGAACATATTGAATCAAACCAAAGTTCAAATCGTGTCTTTTTAAATCTCTGTGAGTTCACGGAGAGCTCATCAACATCGTCTTCATAACAACTTGGGCTTCAAGTTGTTTTGTCCATGCCTGCTGACTTCACAAGTTCACACACTCGGCTCACTTCATCAGTGCGTTAGCAGCAGACGAGCCCCCTCCAGTGTAATTAGGGCAGCAGTCATTTGGTGTGGGGTCACGCAGGTTCAGAGACCAGCCTTATATAAAGCCCTGTAATATCAGCACTGCTCTCTAATGCCATAAGACAGGCTGGTGTGGTGTGTGTGTGTGTGGTGTCGGTGAGTTACCGGATGATGTGTTCTCTGTGTATGTATTCTATAGATTTACATTGCATTAGCCTGTGATTGATTGATTGATTGATTGATTGATTGATTTGGAAAAAATGATAGAAATCTCACGTAAGAACATATAAAGCCTTAGCCATGTATCTGGTCCTTGTTGGAGCAAAAAGTGTGTGTGTGTGTGTGTGTGTGTGTGTGTGTGTGTGTGTGTGTGTGTGTGTGTGTGTGTGTGTGTGTGTGTGTGTGTGAGAGAGAGAGACTCCATCGTGACCTACCAGACAAGCTGCGTTTGTGTCATGGTCTCGCGGCAAGGGGCAGGGTTGGCGTGGCAACCACCACCCACCACCCTGACACAGCAGAACTAGCAGAGCAGAGGAAGGAGGAGGAGGATGAGGATGATGTCACTTTTTCCTCTCTATGGCTCTCCTCCAACTCCTCCTCCTCCTCCTCCTCCTCCTCCTCCTCACCCCTCTCATCTCTATATCTCCTTCATAGGACAAAAACACTGCAAAACCTACAACTTTTCAGGAATGATGAAAAAAATGTCTATGTTATCAATGACCGTCATGTATTTTTGAAATGACGCGATGTGGTTTTAACAAGTTTCAAGGACCCCAGAGGTCATGAAACTCCCTCATCACATAATGTAACATTTCAATTCAAGTAAGAAAAAAGAGAAACAGCAAGATTGCAGTTACATGATTCTTCCACGACAGCAGTGATCTCTCTCCTCCCCACGTCGCCCTTCCTTCGATCTTTGCTCCGCTCTCCTCTCTCCATCATCTCTTTTTCAGACTCCTCTCCTCTCCTCCACTGTCACATCACTTGTTTTCTGTCCCCTCTTTCTTTCCATTCACAGGAAATTGTCAGGTTTTGTCAGGCAACACATCACATAACACCTTCAGTCAGGCTGCTCCGTACAGAGGTGTCAGCACTCGATTAGTCGCCCCAGGGGAAAATATCACCACCCTTCTATGGTGTCCCATGTGTTGGAGCCTGCAGAGAGTTGGAATGCAGTGTGTGTGTGTGTGTGTGTGTGTGTGTGTGTGTGTGTGTCCCATCCCAGTCCCAGGGCTGTGCAGCCTGTTTGATGCTGATGTGACCAGTCAGTGTGCAGACGCAGCACTGCATGCCTGAACTATCCCATACACACACACACACACACACACACACACACACACTCAAACCCTAGTGACAGAGATAGGGATACAGATAGGGTACCAATTAGCCACAGCGACAAGTTAAAGTTAAAGTAAGCACTGACATAGGATCAGTGCAAACTCCATAATCCTGCCTTTAAACTCTTAAAATAAAATACAAAAACTGAATTGTCATGAGTGGACGCTCAGCATGGCTAAAGTTATGACATGATAAATACAATGCTAAATGAATGTGTGCAGTTCACCAACCATCTATAAATATCGCTGCTCGTCGTTCCATGTTTAAATAAATGTGATCAGTTGGTCATTTCATAACAAGAGACCGTTTTACTAACAAATCCTTTAGTCTCATATTCAGTCTTAAAATCTCATTTGTTATAAATTTAAAAAATAAAAGCAGTCAGTATCTTGAAACAAAACAGATCACACCACTAATATAAAAAAAGACTTCTCAAAACAGGCAAAACTACAAAACGGGCAAAAAAGATGTGCAAAAAATGCCCATCTTATCAAGTCATTTAGTCTTAATGACTTGATAAGATGAGCATTTTCTGCAGTGTAGTCACTCTTCACCGACTAGCTGTGATGCCAGTCTCACCTCACAGCCATGATGTGCTTATGATGTGGCCCCATGGCCAGAGAGCTGGGCCCTTCAATAACATCATCCCCAACCCCAGGGCCTCTCACGTGGATTGCAGAGTGTGTGTGTGTGTGTGTGTGTGTGTGTGTTGGGGGGGTTGCTTGTTTCCCTTGTGTGTACCCATAGTGACCGTCTCTCTCCACCTCTGTTTCCCAGGTCTGGCTGTCTGAACTGTGGCAGTAATCCAATTCATTCAGTGATGTAGTTATACACATGCACTTTAAATGAAATGGCTCGCTATGTTAGTTGCATCCCTGGGTCAGACATAGACGACTTGATGTCACATTGAGATATTTCCAGCAGCTACGATGTTTGAGGTTGAGGTTGAGGAAAAGTGGTGATGCTTGATGATACTTGATGATTGATGAAATCTAACAGTGTACGAGTGTCTGAAGATTGAATTTTCCTCTAAATAACTTTATTGACATCATTACTTTGTAAGAGTATTGTGTGTCAGTGCAGTGTCTCCCGTATTGTGTCTCCCGTATTGATTTTAGTGTTAATTGTACCTTTATTCAGAATTGCATTATACAAAACATGTCAAAGTGTAAGGGTCTCTCTCTTTTTCCCTCTTTCTCATCCTCCACTGACTGAAGTCATACTCCCTACCGGCTGTCTGACACTTACTTTGATACCAGACCGTAATATGATGAACTGATGAATTGTGCTGGACAGTTTTTAAAACCATTTTTGCATCAGGACACATTTGAACGTTACTTGGCGTGTACCATCGAGCTCGCTGACTCAAACGGGAGATGTTGCGTAACATCTGGGCATCCGCTGCCCGTCGTGTTGGCAGGCCAATACAGTGTACGATTCAATACAGTGAGTTTGCCTCCATCTTGCTCTCTCTCCTTCACTCTTCCAGTTTTTCATTCCAAAACACTTTGGCTTGATAAAATTATTATTACATTGTCAAAGCGTACGTGCAAAACACATTACCGATACCTCTCAACTTAGATCAAACAAACGCTTGAGGACAAGTTGTAAATGGTAATTAGGAACAGAATAATTTCACTCGGTTCGGTGTGCCACCACATCCCTCTATCTCGATCTCGCCTCCTGCTCGCCTCAACATAGAAAAAAACATACATTTTATTACTGTGATTTCCAAAATAGAAAGAGGCTGCAGTTTGGTTTGTGTAGTTTCCTGAACAGTATATTCTGATACTGTGCAGAATCCCTTCCTTACATCTCCTGGACTTCAGAGAAAATCTCTCGTTTTATTCAAAACTAACAAATCCTAAGCATCAGCTCACCCCAAACACTTTTATGAACCTGTTTTTGACTTGTTTATTGTTCAGATTTTGTTGAAACCTGGGGGGAAACCTGGGGGATGGTGCATCTCACCTCAAAATGACACTGATTGGCCCATCGGGGGCGCTACCATTACAGATCAAAACAAGGTAACATATTCATTAGTGACTGACCGGAGGACAGCATCGTTCCTGGGGGACGACATGATTATAAAGAATACCCCCCCCCCCCCCAAAATAAAGAATACTCCGTCATCAAAAGGTCACAGGTTTGACCCCGTGACAGCCAATGTCCATTAAAAAATAAATCCATTTGTCCTGTAAAAGACACCAAACCTCCTACCTGCTCATTGTGAGTCACCCTGGATAATGACTGGAAATGTTTTTAAAAATCCATAAACATCAACCACTTTATTACATAACTGTAATAAGGTACGTCCATTGCACTCAAGAGTTTGACTGTATCTTTTCGGCTATAATATTAGTACTGTAGTGCATAGTGCATGTAAAGTCAAATTTGTTATAAAGAGCTTTTAGCAAACAGGATATTCACATGAATCCAGATAAAAGAAACAAGATGTAAGGACAAGAAAGAACATTTAGTTAGTTTTAGCACCATAAGGTTCATTGTTGTGCCTTTGAGGGTCCTTTTCCATTTTTCTGATGGTAGTTTTAAAGGGTTCTTACAGGAGAAGAATCTCAATGACAGCCCGGGATATTGTCACAACCAAAAGCCCGATCCTTCCCTGCTCCATGCCACGCCCCCCTCCTGCAAACCAAATGTCCAACTTGGCCTAAAAGCCTGTGTTGACCTCGCTCAGTCATGTGGTGAGGGTAGCTTTATGGCCACTTGGCGTGGAGAATTGAAATGAGGACAGAGTTTGCCTTCTGTCTCCTTTTCTTCCCATGAGTTCCCTTCATAATACCATTGAATTTCAATGTGGTTGTTCCTCAAATTGAAAATCGCTTGAAGTCTTTTTTTGAATAACAAGCATCAGAATCAGAATACCTTTACAGGAATTTGTCATGGTGACTTTGGTGCAGGTATCGACAACTAGTAACATGAGTACACGCTGACACATTTGATACAGGGATGGCAGCACCTCACATTTAGTGCAGTGCAGGACACACAGTAGCCAGCAGATCATATGTATCACTCCATACATACACAAAATAGTATTCTATCACTCGTCATCGCTGTGAGATAATTGAACAGATTTAGATGGAAAGTCATAAAATAAGTTTATATGACAGGAAAGCCGAGCGTTTCCCCAATCAAAAAACAATTGGTTTCAAGCCTGCATTACGTTTACATTTATCTGACTAGCAACACGTCAAGAGAATCACTGTTGTGCTGTGATAGCAGTTTCAAAGGCGGTCGGGTCAATGGTAAACAGATCAGGCTGATCAAATGATTCCTCATAAATGAGATTACCTCAGCTATACAGTCACGTAGAGGAATCCTTTTTGTGTGTTTTTGATACTGTCAGTCGCTTTCCGGGGCATTGGTGACTTCAATTAACATTGAAAGAGCTGTGAGTTTGATCAGATTATCCAGGAATGCCACAATTGATCTTTTCAGTGGCCTCCTTCAAGGTGCAACCCAGCCTTCAGTACTTAGGGACTCAAGCGCTGTATTCGCTCACCAGTGACTGCTTGCCTTTGAAATCGAGCACTTGCCAACCAAATTGAGTGGCGCTTACAGTTGGCTCTTTGATGCTCGTCGGTACTCTGGGAATTTGCTAATAACTGAGGCAAGCCTCCCCTATACTGGAATCAGCTTACATTGTCAGGGGAAAGCAGGGCTGACAATTTGGTTACATTTTTTAGGCATTTAGCTGATGCTCTTATCCAGAGTGACTTGACAATGAGTCTGAAACTTAACTCAGCGTCTTGCTCAAGGACACTTCAGAAGGGCAATGCACAGCTATTAATGGATACGCTGGCTGTTGCGTGGATTAAACCTCTGACCTCTTTATTACAGGACAGTCGAAACACTTGGCCTACTTCTACTGTACATGCACATGTGCAAATTTGATGATGTGCAAACATTCAGGCTTCGTTCAGGTCTTCATGCTCAATTCCAAATTACTGCTCATTTCTGATTTTTGGTTCATATCTATTCTAGGATGTAACCCAGATCCCATACCAGTATGAACTGACAGTGAAAAGACACGTGTGTAGAGTAACAATGACAACAGATGTCACATCTGTTTTTATACCTACGCTGCTTCTGCTTGTTTTGACCACAGAATTGAGGCGTCTCCCCAAATACCAGTCAAGTCGGCAGTTTCACTTTCTTTCGGCACTTTCTTGCCATCGTTGTGGTCTCATCCTCCATGCTAACGCTGGCTCAGCCAAGCTGCCAAAATAATAACAGTTGTCTCAGGTGAATGACGGAAGATGTACTTATTGCCATGGTGATGCTGACAAATTCTGACTTCAAATATGAGTTGCATGTAGGCTGCATGCCTCATGATCCGATTTCGTGCCACATATCCACGTGATCCTGATGGAATTGAAAAAATGTGACTCCATGCAGTTTTTATCTGTTCCCGCTGATTATAAAACATCAACTCTGTGTCACATGTGAGGGAGAAATCACAATTGGGACACTTTCAGCTGCAGTGTAAACATAGCCATTGAGTAACATCCCAGAGCAGTCAGTTTTGCTGGAGATATGCCATCAAAACAAAATATTACATTAGGTAAAACACAAATACAAAGTTATTTGTGTTATGTTGGCTGTTTTTAATGCACTCTCTCGCTAGCATATTTTGTCCCATTGAGCTGATGGCTGTCACATGGTTGCATGTATTACTGACCACATAACTAACTAACTAACTAACTAACTAACTAACTAATGATCTCTCTGTTGTTTTTTCTATTGCTGTGCTGCCGCAGTCTCCAACCAAGTGGTACATGAAGCTTGTGCCTGTAAGTCAACTAACCGGCGCTACGCTCATGCCCTTCATCTGTACATCCATGAGCCATCTCTCTCTCCCTTTCTTTCAGTCTATGTCTCTCTCTCCCCCTCACTTGCTTTCTGTCCTCATTGCGATCATTTTGTCACACGTGAGCATCAACATGTGGCATCATTCATACATCATTCCTATTTTTTATTCCTTTTTTGTTCCATGAGGGATCCCTTGTGCCAATGTTTATGTCCATGTGATTTAATCAATAGCAAAACTGTATGTAACTTTAATTATGCTATTGCGTCAAGGTGACTCAAGTGTCAAGGGATTTCCAGGAAAAAAGAAAACAATTGAATTTTATTAAAATTTAATTTGAGAGCTGGCACATCTTCATCTGGGGGTATTTGGTATTGTGTCAGTGCTTCTCTTCACACAGCATTTTCTCATTTCATATCATAATCATGCATGCTGAAGTTTCCTTATTCCCTAAGCATAGGTAATTGGCATATCGGGCAATGTAGAAGCATTTCGCTGTCGTTGAAATTAGTCAAGATGTTGATGTAAGATGCAAAAAGTGTGGTGAATTCAATTGTTTCTTAAATCGTGATCACAAAATAATCAGTATAATCATATAATCAATCACAGTACAATCATCAGTCGTGATTGTGCTGCCCTACTCTACCATAAACCCACTGAGCAATTTTGAATTAGCTCAAAAGATGGTTTATATAGCACCTAGGCTGAAATCAGACTACATAGTGTTTGAAAGTGAAAGTGTAGTAGACGTGCGATATATGCAGCCAAACCAAGACAAACAGATTCTAGGGTAAATAACAAAATTAAAGCATTATCTTGTACATATGGACTTCTCTGGTGCATTTACAGCTGTTTAAATATGGAATAATGCATTTACTGCTTGGTCTAAAACTGGGCAACACACAGCCAAAAAGATCCTGGATGAGATGAGAGATAAAGCAGAAACACATTTAGTTTCATAGATGAGTTGACCTGATGAAGCCCAGAGGCCGAATGCGTCGCTGCTGCGGCTCTAAAGAGACATTAAAGATAGGGTGATGAACACTTAATTGTGAATAATCCCTGATTAAAGATGTGAAGGTAATGGAACAGGCCTGAAGCCATTTGTGTGTAGAATACATTCACCTTTACATGGAGAATTACTCAACCAGCAGAGCCGTTTATAACCCTTCTTCATTCATTTTCCCTTACCAATGAAATGTTGGTTATCTCTAGATTCCGTGAAGGTTACAGGACAGCGTGCAGAGTTGGAAATAAATGTATTGAATGAAATATATTCAGTGTTTTGTATACTTGTTATTTACTTGCAGGCAATCCTGTCACCCTGACAAAGACTATTACAACTGAAAGTGTTTTACAATTAGCAATTAATAGCTGATTTTCCCCCCTTTAGCTCAACAGGCAATAACACTACCAGGGCTGGGGGCTCCAGAGTATAGTCTGAAAAAGGTTTACATTTTCTAAATTTAAGGCCTTAAAAACTATTAAAATGTCTTAAATACAGTTATTAGAGGTGTTAGAAATTTCTTTGGGCTGCATGTCCACTCTTCCATTAATACAGAACAGGAATAGTACAAAACATATTTTTTCATCCTATATGCTTTCCTATATGCATCCTATATACTTTACATTTAAACTTCATATTTCATAACTTCATAACTTTCATTAGTTATGTTCAATCAGAAATAGGCTGGTTTTGCCAGCTTTGTTTCTTTATTTTATTAAATTCCAGGCTGCATTAAAGTCTCAACTTTAGGTTTCTGAAACCTGCAGATAACTTGGGTTCCATTCCCTGTGTAGCTCAACTGGTAGAGGTAGGCAGGTAAAATGTACACGTTAGTGGTTCTGTAAGGCACTTCTATACTAACATAATATATGTTATGCAGGCTCGTTACAGGAAGGAGCAGACCTCAACCCAGACGGCTCCCTGGATCCCCCCGGTGGACAACCTGCTGAAAGACAGCACCGACGGCTCGGCTCTGGGCGCTCTGCTGCACTTCTACTGCCCTCAGCTGCTGCCACTGGACGGTATGGACCCGGGAGGATGGGAGGGAGGATGGGAGGGAGGATGACAGTGGGTGTGGCTGGAGGGATGAGTGTGTTTGTGTGTTTGTGACAGGGTTATCTCCAGGTCATTTTTACTTTTTACTGCCCCAAAGCACAAAATTACCATGATATATCTGCGGGGTGTTGATGGCTCGACCAGAGGCTTGTGTAGGGGGAGATAAGTTCTGTTGATGTTGTTGATGGTCATAGATTACTTAATGCCCCTTTAAGAAGTCTTAATACCTTACAAACTGAATCATTAAAATGTAAGGCCTTTCAAGGTCTTGACTATGGGTGAACTTTGTAATTAGTTTGAGAGGATTTAAAAATGCAGCTTTTCCTCAGTGCACTAAACCCTCCCTGCACAACCACTCTACTTTTAACTGTCTTTATTGGTTTTGTTTGTACTCTTCAGACTTTCTTTTGTGGTGAGATTTTATTGGAACTGGCATCAAAAAGGTCTGAAAAGGTCTTAAATGTTTCTTTCAGAAACCTGTAGTCGCCCCGTGTGAGTATGGATTCGTCTGCATTTGTTTTCTGCCTGTTCATGTTTGGCTCTTTACCTCACCCTCTCTCTCTCTCTCTCTCTCTCTCTCTCTCTCTCGCTCTCTGAATTTATGTCCGAGTGTGTACAGGAATGCTAATGCCTGTGTAATACCTATCAGATTTGCCAACAAGTGAGTGTTTTTTCCTGAGTGGTCCATTCATTAGAGCTAAGATTAATCCTCACATAACAAATGATGCTACGTGATCACATCACCTCACTGATTAAGTCTTTTGATGGTTGGAAAACACACACACACACACACACACAGACACACACACACACACACAGTTATTGTCCAACCAAACGGGCACCATCACAGAGACAAATGATCAATCAGTGGACTTGAGCACATTAGCACATCACCTTAGCCCATTCGTTGAGAATCTCAGTCCTTAGCTGTGATTGGCCAGTCGTCAACAAACCATTGGACTTAAGTACCTCATTACTTCCTGATTCAAAGATACATCACAACGCTGTACTTAACACTGCACCGATGCTCTTACCGGCACACTCAAAACCACCACTGAGGCGGGCAGTCCGATCCGAACCACTTTAATCACCGAGTACAGTTTAATTACAGTACGCCTTAAGGAACCTGCCTCAGCGTTTCACTATCTCTCACACAACTTTCACCCTGACCCTGACACCGATGGCTCCCTCTGCCTTCCCAGATGTCTGTCTGAAGGAGAACATGTCGCTGGCCGATAGTCTGTACAACCTGCAGCTCATCCAAGACTTCTGCAAGGACAACCTCAACAGTAGCTGCCACTTCAGCCTGGAGGACATGCTCTACGCCTCCTCTGCCATCAAGGTACCGTAAAAACCTGTGTGGATTCAACAACTCTTGCAAATTGATTGATAGCACAAAACTAAAACAGGTTCTGGTGCTTGGTAAGGATAGTAGGTAACTTAAGACCTCGGTTGATAAAATGATAACACTTCAGCAGACTGGATCCCTCTGTGTTTTAGAGATAGTGAATGATGAACCGATGATGAACTTATTTTGGAAGTTAACTTTTTTAAAGAGTCTTTGTGTATTTTGTAGTTGAGTAGTTTGGTCTTGTAGATTGAACCTCAGTTGTTGCGTATTGAGATACCGGTCATGTTTGGCCAGTGTCCAGAGGTGCTGAATGCAAGGTGATGTCCCACTCCAGAATTAAAAGCACGCTTTTACAGTTAATGTGCGACAGTGATCACAGTCTTGGAGCAATATCTGTATTTAAACTGTCGATACCAAAACACTGAAAGTATTCCCTTAAAATGTACCCTTTGACCCTTCACCAACAGAAAGGTGAGAATGGTGGTTTCTACGTTTGAAGAGTTTTATTCCAAAATAAAATCCACCATTTGATAAAAGTGACACCTACTGTAACAAAATGTTTTAAAACATAATAGGTACCCTAAGCTGTTGGTTGGCAAAATGATAACACTTTTACAGACAAACCCCACTATACTTTAAAGATATTGAGTAATAATTTTCAAAAGCGGACCCTTCATTTGTTGATTCATTCAGTTTTTGTAATGGATGAAAACCTTATGAAAGGCTAAACGAAAGAGAGCAGCAGGCGGTCAGACAGAGCTCAGCAGACCGGTGTGATGAGTCACGCTGTGGGATGCAGTTGGGGAGGCGGTGGTGGAAAAAGTCTTGTAAACTATCTGTCTTCCCCAACCACAGGCCTGGAGCGCTGCACTCACCCTGCTCCCTTAATGTGTCTGCATGCGGTTGTTCATTCCTTCTTCACTCCCCTGTCTTGCCTTGTCTTCATCTCCTTGTTTCCTTCTCTAGTTTCCTTTCATTTCCTTATTTATTTGTTTGCTTCTTAGTCTCTTTCTCTTTCTTTGTTTCTTTGTTTGTTTCTTTCTTTCTTTCTTCATGTACTTATAGCAAGGATAATTCGCAGTGTTTTTCATTCTCTCTCTTACTCAGTTTTTTCTTTCTTTCCTCATCTTGCCTTATGTTTCTGTTTGTTCTTTCTTTCTTTCTTTCTTTCTTTCTTTCTTTCTTTTGAGTTTCCATATATCTCTGTTGTTAGTGTTGTCATCCCAGATGCAGCATGTTTCTGTATGTTGTCTGCTGCTGATGTGAATAGTGAGTGTTGGTACATGTGAGAACATCTGCCTTAGAAACTGTTTTCTAAATTCACACTCTGCCCTATTTTCTGTCTTCTTGTATGAAAACATATGTAGGCCAGCTTACATCAGCCACAAGTACAGTAGGTGAATATGGAAAAGCAGAAACGGCGTAAAGTCAGGAATCCTTTTTGTTTAATTCTAAAAGGCAGAGATGATGATTTTAAATGCGCTATATGTAGCATTTTAACATCAGTAAATCGTTACCATTCATTTTGAGACAATATTATAATTACCGTAAACAAACAAGGCCATGGTCAAGAAGACTGGCATATTGCTTTACGGCACAAAACAGGAACTGTTGTCACTTTGCAAGTAATACACAACTTTTTCCTGTTCTAAAATTCTACCTGTACAGTTTAAACTTCATCTCAGTTTACCTGGTCAGAATGCATATTGGCTGTTATCGAAGTCAGATTTCATAGAAAGGTGTGTACTATACTGTATGTTTGCATGTGTGTGTGTGTGTGTGTGTATGTGTGTGTGTGTGTGTGTGTGTGTGTGTGTGTGTGTGTGTGTGTGTGTGTGTGTGTGTGCAGCAAAAGGATTGTTGAACCCTCTGTCTAACACCTGAACCTTGAGGGACCAGTCAATAGCAAATTATTACTATATTCTAATTGTTTTAGTGAAGATGTGATCCTTCTTTTCATTCTGTATGTTGGTTCAGTTTATTCTCCATGTTGGGGAAGTTTTGGTTTTAGTGTTGAAGCCCAGCGTTGGGTCCAAGCTCGTCTTTTTAGTTGTGTTTTGTATGTGGTTGCTGTTTTCATCGCTGTGTGTTTGCCTGAGAGCTGCCTAGGCAGTAAAATTATTGATGTGTCAGGTTGAGTCTCCTCTGCTTGTCTGATGCAGGAGTGTTGCTCTCAGCATAGACTGAACACCGGTCACCAAGAGGTCAAATGTGAGTAGACTGCCAGGCTAGACGCAGGCCCTCAAGCCACCCCAAACAAACACTCTTAAAAACGATGTGACATTTCCAATGCAGATATAACTGTTTCCATCCAACTGTCGAGCGAATTTTGAAAGCAAGTTTGAAATGTGGCAAAAAATAAAATGAATTAAAAATGAATTCCTGAATGTCAAAAAAAAATATCTATGGAAAAAATGGAAAGAAGCTTAGTACTTGTTCATGGTAACACCAGCCATATTTCAGGGTTTTATCTCAAGAAATGAATTTGCTAATATTGAACCAGCTAATGGTCATGCAACCATGATAGCAACATTTCTGGGAGGTCGTGGAGGACAGATATTTTACAACAGCCGAAGCCACTTTTAAACTGCTGTGCAATGAGATTATATGCATTTCCATCACTATTCATCTCATTTTTTAGTGGCAAAACATTTTCCATTTTGAGTGCCTGTAAAAACTTTTGTGATACTTTGGGGAAATTGTCTCAAATTCTGTCCTTTGCATTCAGATTTTCTAATTCAATAATTTGTAAAAAAACAACTTGGATGGAAATCCAGCTTGTCTTGTTTGGGATAACGCACATTTGTGTTATTTTTAAATTGGAAAGACTTTGGCAACATAAAATAGCCATAGGGTTTGGGTTGAATACCACTTCTACTGAGTACTTTTGGATACTTAACACTGTATTACGCTGTGCTGTTAGTTATTCATTTAATAAAAACAAGAAACAAGAAGAAAAACAAAACCATTAAGTTGGCTGTGGCCACATTGCATTTCTAATGTCTGCGTTTTGTACAAAAAGGGGCTTTAATTCTTTGCAGCTTGTGATGGATATCAGCTCTGGGAAGCTGGATTCACACTGCGCCAAACATTTACTTAATCATTTAAACACTTCCGGTTATTATCGCACCCAAATACCTATAAGACTGCTTTTCAGATTGTGGTTAGATATTGCTGAATAGCCCACCACCAGTGAATATCCCATAATTTGGTTAACTAATGTTTCACTAGTAGTAGCAGTAGCAGTAGTAGTAGTACTAGTAGTAGTATTACTAGTTGTAGTAATAGTGGTCGTGGCAGTAGCAGTACCAGTAGTAGTAGCAAGACACTGAGCTAGTAGCTGCTCATTCGTCGCTCTGAATAAGACTAAACTAAATGGCTAAAATGGAATCGTAAAATGAGTAATTGATACAAGAAACATTTCTCATTACTATTAATACTACAGATCTGTGTTTTCTTCACTGATTTTTCAGGGATAAATGCAAACTCATGCAAACCCCACCCATCTCACACTCCAAACAGTCCAAAACACACAGTGATGGAGTCAGGTCTGCTAGCTAGCAGCAGTATTTTGCTGACACTGATTTCACGAGGGATAAAAAAATCCCAGCAGGGCAGAGTTACTGCCTGAGAGCAGCGGTGCAGGTCTCTAGCCAGAACTCAATACAGAACCGGCTACATTCAATAACCTTGACCCAGATTTCAGGCAGTCACACCCTCGCTAGCGGTGCATCGTGGCCCGTCACGCTAATGGATACCTTATTATAGAGATTGGACTGAGGTGGGGAGGGGAGGGGAGGAAGAGATGGAGAGGAGAGAGGGAAAGACAGAATAAGAGTTTGAGACAGAATGAGAAGAGATGGAAGTAGAGAAGGGAGGCAGATAGGGGGAAATAGAGAGGAAAAGAGGGACAGCATCCCTAGGGAACTTGATGACACCATGCATATTGCTGGTTTGCATACACACACACACACACACACACACACACACACACACACACACACACACACACACACACACACAAAGAGGTACACATACACATGTTCACACTGCAGCAGAAAGTGTCCCACATGACACACTTCTGATGGTTTCTAATCAGTGTGAGTCACATATTTCAGTTCCAATTTGGACCACAAGGATATATGGTTCAAGATCAGATCCCAAGGCGTGTGACCTACATGCAGCTTGTCTTTGAACGCTCAGTTTGTCATCATTGCCCTGACAACAAGTAAATCTTACATCATTCACCTGAGAAAGAGAAGTAGCGACTTGATTGGTACTCGGGGAGACGCCTCAATTCAGGCACACACCGTAACCAAAATGTGCAAAAATTGTTACTCTGTGCTCGGTGTCTTTTCAACATGGCTGCCAGTTCATATTGGTATCAGTAATCGAAAAAAATCAGATATGAGCAGCAATTTAGAATTGAGCATGAAGGCCTGAGGTGTGAACTCAGCCCATTTGACAGTTGACTGAATGAATCCATGTGAATCTTTATACACACAAAAGACTCTCTGGCTGCTCACATCAATTCCTTATGGTCCTATGTAGCTCGATGGATAGAGCAAGGCACTAACACTGCTAGAGTTAGGGGTGTGATTCCCACTTCGACCACTCATACAAAACATGTATTTACTCAGGTTACCGTGAGACAGTAGGTAGTGTAATTCCAGTTGTATCCATAAAACAGGATGCATGCTCAATATGTCTTCTATAAAAGACAAAAGACTAGCCCTCAGTACATGTGCCTATTCCTTCACCCAACCCCCACACCCATAGAAAACATACATGGCCAGTCATTCTTAGTGGACACCGAGCTAGTAAATCACGCCAACCCACTCCCATTTACCGACTCTTCATTTAATTAATTCGCTGCAGATCTAAATTACCATCTGTGGATCCAATATGAGAACTGAAATTTACCAGCTTTGGGCTTTTGCCAGCATTTGCTTCTTCTTCACCAGGAGGTTTGCAGCGGGCATGCTGAGGCTGCCCCGAGGAAGGCAATTAACACACTTTGTTCATAAGCTGGCTTCAATGTGGCTCTCAGTTAGTCGCTCCTTTGTCTACAGTCTGACTGCTAAATATCATATATAATATACTTCCTAAGTGAGGTATCCACCATCTAAAGATATTGGATGATGACTTCAAGTACATTACATTACATTTTAAGCATTTAGCTGACACACTTACCTAGAGTGTCACAGTACAATAAACATCAATTCCCAGATCATAAGCAGGAGTGTGATATAAGGGTCAAGTAATGATTTTTTTTGCAAAGTGGAAATCTTAATTGCAATTTTTGCCACAAAGCACATACATTGCAATGTCAGGGTCACTTTTGGAAATGTTTGCAAACAAGAAGTGTTGGTTTTTCAGCAGGCAGCTCAGGGCAGACCTGTTAAACTTGGCAATACATCAAGAGAGTGGGTTTTCCAGATTGGAGTGAGTCTGTCTGGCTGCTAGACTAGATCCCTTAATCAACCCTCTGGCCAAATGATTAATGACATCACTGGCCCATGGATACTCTGTGAGTGTGTGTACGTGTGTGCAGACCTTGCATCTTGCTGAGTTGTGCAACTTAATGCGCAGGCGTCACACAGCATCTTGCTGTGTTACTGATTGTAACAGCGTGTTTGCGTGTGCATGTGTCTGTGTGTGTGTGTGTGTGTGTGTGTGTGTACATGTGAGCATGTACATGCATGCTCTGTCTTCAAGAGAGACGGGGGTGCTGTTTATGGCCATCTCTACTGAGTGGATTAGCCCCTCCCCCCTCAGCTTTGTTCCACTAATCACCAATCAGCCTGTTTTCATTCCTGTTTTCATCCTGAGAAAGACACACTCAGACACTCTCAAATCTCCAAACTCCCAGATCTGGCAACGCTGCAGACCCGCAAGGTAATAATGCCAGTCAATGAGGAGATTGGCAGAACGGCGCTGTGGTGGTTAGGAGATCAGGGTGTGCTTGTGTGAGTGTGTGACTTAGTGTGACTGCTGACTGGTGGTATTAAGCGATAGCACTCACACCTGGTATGTCAGTAGCAGTTAGACGGACAGATGGGGAGAGAGGAGAGAGGCTGGGCTGCTGCCACCAAACCATCTGGGCTGGACGGACGACAGGGGAAACCTCTCGTTTTCTCTTCCTCTCTCTCTGTCCATCTTAAACAGAGAAGACTACTTCACATCCTGAATACAACTAGAGGTAACAAGCTGCATGCGTGCCTGCAATCTGATACTGTGTTATTAGACTTGCTGTTAGTTAGTAATTGCATGCTAAACAGCTTTATTTTAAAACAGGATAGCAAGGATAAAAGGTAATTGTTGAAACTGATGAAACTGTGATCAAGTGCTTTGTTTGCATGTAAGGGTAATATCTAGTTGTATATCATCTTTTGCTGCTATAGTGGGGTAATGACTTTGGACATGTGCACCACTGCTCATATCCAGATTCTGTTATAGCCAACATGCTGCATAACGGCATACGAGGTTAAAAAAAACGAGTCCAAAATAATTTAAAATGTTGCAGCAGCACCCAAGAGCAAGAGAAGCCAGTGTTGCTCTTGTTAGTTACTTCTGCCTCTTCGGGCGTTCTGTCAGGGGGATTGTGGTGGTGGTGGTGATGGTGGTGGTGGTGGTGGTGGTGTGTGAGGGGGGTAAACTGCTGAGTCTGATTTTGAGCTGAGCCAGGCAACGTTGCCTTTGTCTGGAGACTGTGGACCGAAGGCGGGGGTGGCGAGGGGGTGGCGGAGTGTTGAGGGTGGTTTGGGTCGGGTGGGGGATGGAAGAGGGGGGCGGGGGGGGGGCACTCGTTTCCTCAAGGTCATTCCTGATGCGCTGCACTTGCTTTGCATATGTATGTGTGCACACGTGTGCTTCTGTGAGTGAGTACCAGCATGTACACTGTAAAAATGTCCATTTTAACTAGTCATTTAATGTAGTATTGAGTCTTAAAATCGTATTTTTCTTAAAGCAAGTGGAAAAATCACCTCAGCTGAGATGATTTCACTTGTTTCCAGTTGATACTAATGTAGTGATCTGCCTTATTCTTCCCTCTGTCAAGATATTGACACTGAATGAGTGAAACTGCATTGGAAACAACTGGAATTATCTCTGGCAGAATCTTTCACTCATTTAGAGCAAAATACGATTTTAAGACTGAATATGAGACTACTTGCTTAGATGGAAATTTTTTGCAGTGTTGGCAAGCAGGGTAACAAAAGAAATCTGCCAACTATGCTAGTTGAACCATGTGGTGGTTTTTGAGACTTGTCCTTTGTATGCTGTATACTGTAACTCTCTCAGGCACCTCAGTTCTTTTTATACAATGTTCCTTCTTTTTCTGACTTTTATTATTGGGTTACATCCTAATAATTTGATGAGAAGTAGATACATTTTAGTCAAAAAAAATCTTGCTGTTTGTCAAAACAGAAAAGAAATTTGCATTATCCTGAAACAAGTAGAGTAAAAAAATATTATTTTCACTTGTTTCAAGGAAAATAAGATATTAAAATGCAGGACTAGGTTAAATGACTTCTTAAGATGGATATTTTTTGCAGTGTAGTGGCCTTGGGTAGTTTGACCTCCCACTGTAGGTTGACCTGGTTTCTGACCAGGACATGGACTGGAACAGCAGTGGCAAAAAGGCCTCCAATAATTCTTATCTGATCTAATACGAGCTAACCGGATGGTTTCTATGCTGGTGATTGCGACTAGAAAAAATAGGTGACCTTCAAATTGTCTTTACCCAGAAGAGTTGAAATTAGGTTAATGCCTTATTGCCCCTCTTTACTACTGCAGGTACTATTGCCATTATTATGTAAATGGAGGTCTCTGTGGTGCTGTGAAAGGCCATGTTCCATGAGGAACAAGAAAGGCCACCTTTAATATTGCACTAGAAGCTAATTTGTTTTGATGGCGAAATACTGTAGAACTCACTAGTACAAAAAATGGTACCAGCTACATTAGGTTAGTTGAAACATTCATTCTCATTGTATGGAAACTTTGGCCCCTTTAGAAATCAGCAAAGCCACACTTAACTTTTTTGCTGAATTACTGTATGTCTTACTGAAGGCAATGATGAAAATAATCTCCCTTGTAAAATGCTACATAGTTGGATGCATTAATTTTGATCTATTAAGATACTTTCTCTTAAGAGAGGGTATAACATGAAATGGAGTGAGATTGGTGAATTATTTATACACACACTTGCAGATATTGTAGATGCTGTTCATTTTCGGTTTCTGTAAGGGTTAACAGAGCCACCTTGTGGAGGAATGGGTACACTGACTGCATGCATGTGGCAAGGTGGCCTTGTCAGAGACTGTCCCGTATCCGAAAGGTCACACACACACATCCGCACTCTGCAACAGCCATGTGTCACTGAGCTGACACTGAACACTTCTTGCTCACTCACTACAAGTTGCTCTAGATCAGTGGTTCCCAAAGTGGGTGCCGCGGCACCCTGGGGTGCCGTAATGACTGGCCAGGGGTGCCGTAAGATCTGTTAATTTCCATATTTTATTGTGTATGTTTAATAACGTTTCATCACATAAAAATTTGAACTACATTTTATATTACATTGTAATCAATGTAATATAATCAATGTCAATCCTCGACATGTTCCCCTTAATAGCAGAGGACCCCGCTTGCAAGACAGCATCCCTATTCAAAGGGATAGCGGCGCCTCTGAAAACGCTCGATGAAAGGTTTGAGTGTTATTTCCCCGCTTCGAAGAATGAAGACTATGACTGGATCCGCGATCCTTTCAACTCCCGATCATCAGAATCAGCAAAGAAGTTGACAATCAAAGCCCAGGAAGAACTTGCAGAACTGAAAATGGATCGCACTTTGAAATTGAAGTTTGGAGAAATGTCGTCGGACAGGTTTTGGCTGCTTGTGGGACACGAATATCCATCTCTGGCAAACTGCGCGATCAGTGTGCTATTGCCGTTCCCAACATCATACTTGTGTGAGCTGGCTTTCTCATCCCTGACATACGTGAAAAGCAAGAGAAGGCATCGCCTGTCAGTGGAGTCAGATCTACGCGTTGCGCTCTCTTCAATCTCTCCCTGCATCAAGAGACTGTGCTCTCAACAGCAGGCTCACACGTCCCACTAAAATGCCTGATAGCTCCATAGGCGGAGTTATTTTCGTTCTTTGTTTTTCTTATTAACCTAAAAAGTAGGCTTATTTTACGTTTTGAACAAAGCAAAATAAATGCACTTTTTTCTATTATTTTTTTTTTTTACCAGTTAACATAATTATTTATTATTATTTTAAGTTAAACATTGATCTGTAAATCTGCATAAATCACACACAGCAACAAATATAGCCTTAGTTCAAACAAGTCAATCAAAATGATTGACATCTATTTTTTCTTATCATTAGCTGAGTGGTTGAGAATAATGTTTCATTTTAAGAAGTTATTTTATTTCACTTCATATTGATGCCAGTTCATTAAAATACATTCGTATAACATATTCATAGTGTCATTTTTAGCTTGTGGGGGGGTGGGGGGTGCCGTGAAAATAAATTGACTATGAAGGGGTGCCTTGGTTTGAAAAAGTTTGGGAACCACTGCTCTAGATAATGGTATCAGTTGAAGGTCCATAAAGTAAAAGAAAGTTGTTTGGGCTGGAATTACATGTAATTCACTGATTCAGTGTTACATCGTCTTTTAATCTGGGTCTTGTCTACCTTTTCCCCCAGAATAACTACCTGGTGTTCATGGCAGAGCTGTTCTGTTGGTTCGAGGGGGTCAAGCCGTCTTTTGTCAAACCAAGAACTCTGGACAATGAAGGCCCAGGTAATGAAAAGTACTGT
Organism: Hoplostethus atlanticus; assembly: GCA_034670405.1. Lineage (NCBI taxonomy): Eukaryota > Metazoa > Chordata > Actinopteri > Trachichthyiformes > Trachichthyidae > Hoplostethus > Hoplostethus atlanticus. The sequence goes on along the minus strand of JAXDDX010000043.1, from coordinate 1,194,851 downwards.
TCTCATGATAGCAGTAGTACTACTAACAGTAGTAGTAGTAGTGTTAGTATTGGTGGTAGTAGTAGCAGTAGCAGCAGTAGTGGTGGTAGAAGTGATAGTGGCAGTGATAGTAGTAGTACAAGTTGCACTAGCGGTAGTGGTGGTTGTAGAAGCAGTTATATTTTTTGTGATATGTACTCATGGTACAATACTCAGTGTCAAATTCATGTATGAGATTGTTCCCACATATTATGAAGACATTAATTGATTAAACTCTATTCTTTGACCTTAGATGCATTGTCCTTGTTGAAGAATATGCCAGCAGTCCCGATCTCCAAGGCAACCAAGAGGAGCTTCATGGAAAGACCACCCAGTCCTGAGAGACCCAGGTATGCTAGTTCCACCCATGATATTCAATTTGAAACTATGCTGATAATGTGTAATTCATGTGGTATGTGTTAGGAAGACTGGATTGGCACGAACTGCGGTAGGGCCATTAGACTAGAGGGACTTTTCCCTCCTGGGAAATGTGAATGAGTAACACTCTGCCCTTCCTCAACAACTACTTCCAAGGAGCCCATTAGCACAGGGCGTCATTCCCAATTACTCTGGTGGAGCCACTCAGTGGTCACTAAGACTCTCAGGTGTGAATGTGTGGAACTGGCAGTGCTGAAAAAGTGAATGCATGCTAAAACAAAAGACATATAGTTATTGTATTATGTATATATGTATTATGTATAATTTATTACTTGCCTCTGATTTGTTTCTCTCTCTCGCTCTCTAGTTTGCCCCTCCGACCTCAACCTCGGAAGTCAGGTAACTTCCTTCTCCTCTATATTTTAATTTAGGTTGCAATCAATAGTTTTAGGATTATCTGCTGGATTCTGATTCAATTGTACAGTTTGGTGATAAGAGTCTGTTGCATAATGCAGTAAATTAAACGAAATGACTCCTAAACAAAGAATTCTGGTGTTGTGCAGAACCATTGGCATACAGTCTATGTTGCAGAGAAAATATTTCAGTTTAATCAAATTGAGTAAATTCCATTTCCTGGAAATTTTTTAATTGCTTAAAAATAAATGACCTAGAAAAAGGTATGCCCACATGTATCTCATTTTATATAATAGAGCAAAAATATCACAATATGATTTCTTGTCAGTATCGTAAAGTGATACTTTGTGTTCACTTTCATTTAGGTGAAATCAAGAGATCAACCTCAATGTCTTTTGTCGATGGCAACCTTGGAACCTGGCCCAAAGAGAAAAGGTTGGTGTTATTCTTTATTATTTATTTATTATTATTTTCTAAAACAAGAAAATACACATAGGCATCTATAGATTAAATGACTGATTGCGTTTCTTGTCTCTTTCCTCAGATCCGGGCCTTATGGAGTATCTTTCGACATCCCCTTCGACAAAGACGACTCTGCTCCCATCCCTCCGCTCTCCACCCGTGGTATGATCAGGTCTATCAGTACCGATGACGGCTCTGGCTTCAAGGTCCACCACCTGCCCCGTGGTATGAAGCGCAACCTGTCCTTCCAGCCAGTCAATGGGCAGAGTGTCGGCATTGAGGAGGAGGGCTGCCCAGACAGCCTAGCAGGCACAGAGCCTGACAGGTGCCCCACAGGCCTGGCCCACCCCAATGGACATGGGAACGTTATTCCCACAACGCCCTCCATGGAGGAGGCACTCCAGATCATCCACAGCCCTAGCAGGCCCCCAGTGGAGGGGATTAACAATGGTTTCTTCCTGCACAGCCAGGGCCAAGGGCCCGGGGGTGTAGGTGGCTTGGAGCCGGTGTCGGAGTCAGACTCCAAAGGGCTTCTGAGCACCACAGACACCACTGAGGTGGATACTGGCATCCATGTGCGAACGGAAGACATGCTGGATGAGGATTCTTCACTGAAAGACTGCTCTGTGAACATGGACCTGGATATGGACACGCCAAGCCCCTGCCCAAGCGGCCACAGCAAATCCCCCTCAGGAGTGAAGATGACCAGCTTTGCCGAGCAGAAGTTGAAGAAGCTAAACCCTCCAGCACCTGACTCAGGGAGGGGCAGTAGCAGCTCCCTCAAGACCACCCCAGAGGGCTCCGAGTTGGGCCTCCCGCTATCAGTCTCCTGGGCCCCCACCCCTGAGCACAGCCCCATCCATCGACAAACCACACCACCCCTCGCCGCTCAAACCCCACCTACACCTGTACAGCTCCCACCCAATGATCCCGCCCAGGCCATGGCTACGGAGATGGTTCAGCTGAGGATGCGATTGGAGGAGAAACGGAAAGCCATTGAAGCACAGAAGAAGAAAGTGGAGGCTGCTTTTACAAGGCATCGCCAAAGGATGGGTCGCTCAGCCTTCCTCACCGTGGTTAAGAGAAAGGGGGATGGTGCCGCCAGTGGAATGGAGGAGGAAGGAGGGAAGACAGAGGAGGTCGGCAAGGCAGGAATTACAAGTCCCACCTTCAGAACTGGGAGGAGCAAGGCAGACACACCCGACGGGGCAGAGCAAGGCAGCACAGGCTCCCGTTGGCTGAAGTCACCTGGGGGAGGAGAGGAGGGCGGGCCAAGCACTGGTCAGCCAACTGAGGTGGACCTCGCTGAGTACACATGTTCTATCGCAAAACTCAACCACTCGTTGGCCTTCCTCCAGACTGAGATGCAGCGATTGGCACAGCAGCAGGAAGTGATCATGGCCATGAGGGAGCAACAGCATCAGCAAGCATGGGTCATTCCCCCTCCACATACAAACCCTTCGCCACAAAAACAGGGTCGAGGTGGGGCTGTTACCCGGTCCTCAGGACCCTCATCCCCTGCCGACTCCCCTTGTTCGACCCATTACTCCCCAACAAGCATCAAACGTAAATCTGCCTCTTTCCACTCCCGTAATCCCCGCACCCCTCGCCCCAGCGAGCTCAAACTCACCCCCTACAACCGAGTCCTCACTGCCCCACAATCTGTTGATAGCATCCCCAGGCTACGGCGGTTTTCTCCCTGCCAACCCCTGGCAAGCCCCTTCGTTTTCATGGGGGAGAAACTGGAAACTGCAGCAGCAGATGGGGACAGAAACAAGGAGAAAGATTCACTCCTTTCCCCAGAAAGGGAAACGGCCAGTGTCAGTGCAGCCAACTCACCCCCCAGCTCTTCTGCGGAAAAGGAAAGTGACCAGAAATTGGGAGATGGGGAGAAGTTGGTCGCAGACCTCAAACCTACAGTAGACTCCTCTGTCTCTGAGGTTCTCTCCCACCCTGTGATAGAGACCTTCACAGTAACGCCCACAGAGAGCCCTCCCCAGCTGGGAGCCTCAGGCCAAACCAAGAGCAGCTTGATCGAGGTGCCCCTGTCAGTCCTGAAGCCACTGGAGGACCTAGCACTGGAGGATGGTGGGGAGATGCAGCAGGACACCATGGAAGGCCAGGATGACGACCAGAAGATGTGCCGTGGCTTCTTTTTCAAGGTGTTGTTTTGGAGAGTTTGAATCATCATATTACAATTAACAGAAATGGAAGTTATTTCACTATAAAACACACTTCTTAGCCCATCATCTATACTTGTCTTCACAACACAGGAAGGGTAGATTTGGATACAGGCCAAATTTATAATTTACTTGAGACAATACAGTCAAAAAAGTTTACTGCAACTACAATCACTGAAGTTACTGCACCTTGAAATGCTGCATCCCAGATCTGGGGCAAAGTAGTTGTACAGTTCACCAGTGGCAGCCATGTTTGTTTTTATAAGGAAATGCTCCTGTTTCTAATATGAGATGATGAATGGCTCAGGAAATGGGCAGGTTGAGGACAACGTCATCTTTCCATTTGTGGATTTGTAGGCTAGCTTTCTTGCTGCAGTCTGGGCTTTGATCTAGGTCAGAAAACTGGGGCTGTTATGAATAATTCAGATGCAGCTGTGGAAGAGTGGGGTTGAAGAGATGTTGAATTATATTGCGAGGGTGGTTAGCGAGTGCGAGGGCTGTTCACATGAATTGTTGATTGTCTTGATGAAACTGATTAGTGTTGAAATTAACAGTATAGTGTGCCTGGGTTGGAAGCAACTGTTAAGTTAAAATTGTGATTGCAGTGGTGTACTAAAGGCAGGATTCATATTCCAATATCAAAATGTGTGTCATATCGAATGATAACCACTCACAGAGGAGCCACTGGACAAATACATTCTCACATAAGCCTGAGATGGAAGAAAAAAGATGAGGCCTTCATTTAAATAGTCCATTGCTCCCGTAGGAGACCAGTCAAGGTTCATGTAACAACCTTTCGTTACCAGAGAGAGAAGTGGCTAAAATATCCATGTATCCAGGGAATAACACTTTTCCATATCACATAATCAACGCTATATGGATTATAGAGTTAGTACTTGGTATTGAGGAAGGTTTGTACTGCTAGCTAGGTAAGTGCCTTTCAGCCAAGCATAAGGACTGTTGCACACAAACTGCTTTCTGCCACAGGAAGAGTATACAGTTATGCTTAGTGAACAGCAGATATAGAAACTTTAAAATATACTATTAAATATACTTTGTTTCCTTTCTGTCTCAGGAGGAGGGAAAGGGCGAGGACAATATGGCCCAGAAGAGGGCGGCACTGCTGGAGAAGAGGATGAGGAGGGAGAAAGAGAACCAGCAGAGGAAGATGCAGCTAGAGGCCGAGTTGGAGCAGAAGAAGGAGGAGGCTCGGTGGGTTGAAACGTCTAGAAAAATCCATACACACTCTCTTTACATTTTCAGAGCACACCCACATATGGAAGTCAATGTTATGCCATTGTTTATGAACAAATTACACTTGCTCAGTGTGTGGTTATTGTCGTATTGATTTCAGATTCTTCCCTTCAGTCTGGAGGAGCAGATATCTATATATTCTATTATATTTCAAAACAAATATGTACCATTGGAAAGATTGGACACAAACTCCAATGCCTGACTAGAAAATGAAATTCAGGACTTGAGTCAGTATTTGTTCACCCATCTTGCTAAGTCATTTAGTCTTAAAATATTATTTTTCAAGTGAAGAAACAAGTGAAGAAATCTGCCATTGGGGTGCGATAATTCCACTTGTTTAGAATGGAGTTTCACTTGTTTCAGGAATTTTCGAGAAACAAATATCAATATCTTAAAAGTATAAAAGTAGATAACTCCACTAGTATCAAGAAAATTACATTTGATTCAAATATTTATTTATTATTTTAGAAAGTTGATTTGCATTGTTGTTTGCATGTTTTCACTTAATTTCAGAAAAATACAATCAATATGACTCTTTACAAGATGAAATGACCCAAAGTACCTTATACCTTACCATTGCCCTAACTCTCCTTCAATCTCTCTCTCCAGAGTGAAAGCAGAGGAGGAGCGCATCAGGAAGGAGGAGGACAAGGCCAGGAGGGAGTTCATCAAGCAGGAGTACCTCAGGAGGAAGCAGCTGAAGCTGATGGAAGACATGGACACCGTCATCAAACCCCGACTGGCCAGCGGCCCCAAGCAGAGGCGAAGCCGGCCCAAGTCTATCCACAGAGACAGCATGGATTCTCCCAAAACCCCCGTCAGGGCTGCCACAGGTAACCATGGAGACGACCCTTACTCAGGGGTCACCTGTCATCCCGCCTGCTGAGTCTGTGCTTTTCGGCCAGCTTGCTTTGTGCCACCTGGAAATGCCAACCACCTAAGCATTCTGGTCATGCTAGCTATCCTTTCAATTGGTTTTGCTGTCTCCTGCGAGAAACTTTTCTGGTGTTGACTAGTAACCCATCGAATTAATCAATCTAATTGGGTTAATTCAAGCTTCTATTTAATTTTGCTCTTTGAATTGATCTAACAGTAGGCTACAAAATATATCAAATTGTGTTATTGATGTGCTATCAGTTTGAAATTAAACGTTGATTTCCTGAAGGAGCAATGCAGCACTGGTGTATATGTGTGCATGTGTATTTATGTATTTTTAGCGGAATTGTGCATATATATATATATATATATATATATATATATTACAGTATGCATATGTGTAAAAATATATATGTATGTGTGTGTATGCATATGTTTGTTTGTTTTATGATGTGTATTCGCATCATAGCACTGAAGCTGCATTGCTCTGGGACTAGGTTGGCACAAAGTGTGGTGGTGTTGTCATTTGTTGTGTCGGTGTAACTGTTGTCCCGTGCTGTGCCACGTCTTGTTGTTTCACATCCAGGTTCACGCCAACGTGTCTTTTCAGTCTCTAGCTTGTCCCTGGCTTCCCTCAACATGGGAGACAGCAACAGCGTTCATTCTGGGAAGAGAGCGCCAAGGTGAGACGCTTTCATACTTTCATATAAGCGTTGCTGTAACATGCAGAATGCGAGATAATGGTTTGGTATTCACTGTGACGTTTCATTTCGAACTCAAGGTTTGACTGATGTTTTCAGAGAGATAATCAGGGATGTGATCAGAAACACAAATACGTGGTTTGTGAAAACATCTGACAAACTTTGATTATAGAGCAAACTTTAGCAGTCTTAGACATTTCATTGTTTGAGTATGTGCAATAATTGTGACGTTTCCTGACCTTTTTAACACCAGGCTCTCCAGACTAACTCCAGCCTTCAGGCCTAACATTTCTCCTGTATTCTTTCTATCTTCCTTCTTTCGCCACTTTCTTTCCTACTGTTTTGCACCTGTCAGAAGTGCTAGCTTAGCCTCTGGCAGTCTCTTCTACTTTCTGAGCTCTCCTAAACTGAGAAGGAGAAGGTTAGTTCCAACATGGCAGCTCAACCCTGAGGCACTCCACGCTGTCCCAAGCCCAATCCTCCACCAAAGCCTGTTCCCCGCACTGGGTTTTATTATGGATTGTGCAAGCACTGTGACTAAAGTGAATTATTTCTTTTCCCCTTTGGAAAGATCCTCATGGCTAACTTCAAAACACCAGTCCAATGTTTCGCTTATCACCATTGCCACAAGACAACAACTTTTGTTTTTACACCGTTCACTGTGCATTTGGCTAATCCCTTGCTGTGCCGTCCTGACCAATGTCCCGCTATCATGGCTTTTGCACAATTGACAAAACATGAAACAAAGTGAAGTACTTTGTTCACACTGTGAAACATATGTAAAACATCCATCTTAATAAGTCATTTTATCTTAAGTGAAGAAAAGTTATCTTCTTTCCAGTGCGGCTCAACTTGTTTTAAGTGACATTATCTTGAAACAAGTAGAGTGATTTGCCTTAGTCAAGACATTGCCACTTGATTCCAAAATATTCTTAATACCAATGAAGCTGCATTGGAAACAAGTGAATTTTTCACGCCACATTGTCAGATTTTTCCTTGCTTTAAAAGAAAAAAGATAAAATGACTTATTAACATGGACATTTTCGTAGTGTAACACAAAGAAACTGCACAAAAAAGCACTACACGCACCTTTGAGTCAAATTTGGCTTTTGTTGCTCTTATGCCTATCCTGCCCATTAATTACTCACATAATAACTCCTAAGACCATTTTGACAAATTAGTGTATTCGCTTAATATTAATTACGGTGTAATGACAAAGGAATACATGTATGATGCACTGTGTTCCTGTGTACATTTGGAATATATTATATTTGGAGTTTGTGAGAAGACTATTGTGTAGATACCTAACATTTACAGTCTTACAGCTTGGCAAAGAGCAAGTAAATGCCAAATAATCCACCACAATCAGGCCTCTTTTACTGACCTTAAGTGCACCAAAACGCTTCACATTACTGCACTGCCTGTGCTTGCAAGCTTTTTAAATTGTTTGGGTGGCACATACATTTTCCCCCACGGTAAAATGATAAACCAGTAACCATTAATCATTTGGAGGTGCTGTTCTATTTTCTATTTTAAACTTTCTCGCTGGTACAATAGTGAAAATCTGGTAAATTTAGGAATGTGCCAGCCACTGTGTCTGGTGGACAAAACATTTAGTTTCCTGTGGACATTCTGTAATTGCTGTTGCAAAATATGTTGAGAAACCAACATCTGTGAAGAGAGGTGACCTAACTCTGTGTGTGTGTGTGTGTGTGTGTGTGTGTGTGTGTGTGTGTGTGTGTGTGTGTGTGTGTGTGTGTGTGTGTGTGTGTGTTCCAGGCCAGATTCTGCAGATGGCTTTCTCTCTCCCAGTCACTCCAGCAGCAGGAATGGAGAGAAGGACTGGGAAAATGGATCCACAACCTCCTCTGTTACATCCAACACTGAGTACACTGGTAGGTCAACCTAGCACCCATCTGTCATTCATTCGTTAAGTCCTTTACTCATTTGGATACAAACACCATTTATGCAACCATTACCAATATGTGTGTACTGTCTGAAACGTTGGAGTGTTCATACAGAGAATCACAGTTGGAACGCATCTTTGATCAATCAGATGCCATGGTTGAACTACCATAATTACTCAGTCAAATACTCATTCATTCATTGAAGAACTAATTTTGTGCTAATATTTAATTATTTATAAATAAATATGCACATTTTCTGGTGTGTAGTCTAAAATCACTATATAAATGAAAAATGCCCAAAATAAAGGCTGTGTCGGATACCCATGAGATATACTACGTTTTGTTCCAGGGGTTAAAGGACATCCACCAGCATCACCTTTGTGAATTTTGATCTTTTAGTTACTTTTAATATTGATTTTTTTTTTTTTGGTAACAAAATTGCTAATCATCAGCGAAAGCAAACTACAATGAGCAACTTCTTGTTCTTCACCTTGTTCTTTGACCTCATCGGTTTGGAGATAAATATAACATTAACAACATGAAATAGCTGGCTGCTAACATTAGCTAACATTACAAATTACATTACATTTGGACATTTAGATAATGTGGCCTCGCTTGGCTCATCTTTTGCCGATAGTGAAGGATAATTTTGGTGTATATTTTACATTATTATTATTACTATTTACATGATTATTTTTGACCCGAAAACATAGATATTGCTTTTATAGTCCTTTGTCGGACTGTTCAACGTCCATATGAATACCAGTAGAAAGAAAAGGTCATGAATGATTTATCAACAGATTGTGTGGAAAGGCAAGTCACAGTACAGTACACTCTGACATAAATAGTGTAGTTGCTATGACAACGGTCCTGATGATTTTTCTTCTGTTGTGTTTCAGGGCCCAAGCTGTACAAGGAGCCCAGCGCCAAATCTAACAAGCACATCATCCAGAACGCCCTGGCCCACTGCTGCCTAGCAGGCAAAGTCAACGAAGGGCAAAAGAACAAGATATTGGAGGTGAATAGCATGATTCATTTTTTATACACTTTATACACAATTTTTTTTTACATAATTAGTGAGTTTCCTGTCTGACTTTACTGTCTTTACTATCAAATAAAGGCAAAAGTGCAAAAAATATATATGAGGAGGTTAATTTCAAAACAGTATATATTCACATATTCATATTAATTTAACTGCTTTGTAAGAATAGGTCTCGAGATGACAGTAACCCATATTGTGCTTTAATTTCATGCAGTTCGTTTTCAGTTGTTAGTCATTTCATTTTGGAACAAAACTCTTCATGTAATAGTGACTTTTGTATACAAAGCAATGTAAGAAATGTGGCAAAGTAAAATACTATTCACTATCAGATTGCAACTTGGCCTTATAAAGACATCTGATTTTCAAATGACGGAATAGTAATGGAATAGTTATCTGTGATTGAAATTTATGCTTATGCTTAAATTTGAAAATTTGTAAAAGGAATTTGATTGCAGCAGCCAACTTTTTTTTTATAGCAACTTCACTGGTGTTCACTGTGCTCTAGATTCAATTTGGTGTGTACCACCAAGTGTAACAGACAGGGTTTGCACACTCAAAAGGATGGCCAAAGTCGGAGACTATGCAAAAATAATTATTTTAGATGCAAAGAGGAAGAGTATACCAAATGTTTTGGCATTCATTTGTTATTATCTAGAATGTAGGTTTGTACTCTCACGGTTAGTTATATCCATACATGTGAGAATCCACAAAATCAACATAGAATCATCGAAAACTTTGCTTTCCTACAGTGTACATCATCCTCACATCTAATGAGCATTTCTCCACTTGACCTGTACAGGAAATGGAGAAATCAGAGGCCAACAACTTCCTGGTTTTGTTCCGAGATGCCGGCTGCCAGTTCCGCTCGCTCTACACATACTGCCCTGAGTCGGAGGAGATCAACAAGCTGGCAGGTATCGGTCCGAAGAGCATCACACGAAAGATGATTGATGGCCTCTACAAGTACAACTCGGACAAGAAACAGTTCAGCCAGATACCAGCCAAGACCATGTCGGCTAGCGTGGATGCGGTGACGATCCACAGCCACCTCTGGCAAACCAAGAAACCAGCCACCCCTAAAAAAGTGGTACCTGCTCATTCCTAATGGAACTTAATACCCCTTACCCTCCATTTCCCCTTCAAATGGAACATACCCATTTCATTTTGCACTTCACTGTACATATCCATGAAGATTCAAACACCTGCAATGCCAGTTAGATGAATGCATTTGTCTTTGTTATGTTCGGGTTTTTTTTCTCTTGTTTCATTCCTCTGCTTATATTTCCTACATACTCTGGACTGGACATTATATGACTCAGTCATCAAAGATTATGAACAACTGGAATGTATGCCACTGTTTAAAATTTTTTTGTAAATGCTTATCACTAATGTGTGTTCAGAGATTGTTGGGTTTGAGTCATTTTACGACAGCATGTGTGTGTTTTTATTTTGTATGTGCCAAAAAAAAGAGACAGTATGAATGCCAGGATGTTTTATTTGGTACACGGAAGCACTGAATGTTTTTGATTCATCTTGTACAGATTGATTTTTGTTTGCATAAATCTGTCAACATGTGTGGCCTTATGCTCGTTTTGTTTTAGTGTGTGAGTGCAATGAGGTGATTGTGAAGCGATGTAGAGAGGCTTTTTGTATTTGGATGAACACTTTTTTCCTTCATCTCTGTGGGTAAAACAGTTTGTATAGTTAAGGTACGTACGACTACAAAGGGCCAAAAAAACGAATTGCATACAGCTAGTGTTAGCCACACAGTACTTGTGTGTCCAGCTCGACAAAGCCAAGCGGTTTCAGCTTTTTCAGAACCCCTTTTGAAAAAGTGATTTTAAAGAATGCAGGATGACATTCTAGATCACTGGTTCTCAACCTGTGGGTCAAGGCACCCCCGGAGGATTGCAAGATGATTTTGTGAAATTATTTTGTGAAATGTAAGATTATTTGCGGTATGTGAAAAAATATATTTCTAATATACAAATATACTGTCATGTTTGTAATATTTGTGACAAATTCCTTTCTCTTGTGAAGTAATGAGTACTTGCAGCCTCTGGGCTTCATCCCATAACTAACCAAGTAAAACTTCCTGAAAAGCAAAAATCAAAATCAGCAGCTGGTCTCAAAGTTCACCCTCCTGTATGTTTACACTTGCAACAGGGGTTTAGAAGATGGCATTGATTAATTTTGCACGTCAAAAAGGTTGAGAACCACTGTTATAGATGACTTTGTGCTGCTGGTTCACAGCAGGTTTGTGAACAAATAAAACAAACACAGTTCAGTGTAACCTTTTTATTTTCAAATGCTTCCGACTGCATCATGTATATGTGTATATTATTATAATGGACATTCACACCTTCACACAGTGGTATCAGAAATAAGACTGAAATCAATGACATAATGACAACCATGATTTTTGCCTTTATCCCATCAGACTTTCAAGCTACATCAGTGTACAAGCACTTTCAAGAAAATATGTTAAAGGACCTCATCAACTTGTTGGGAAATTGGCCAACTTACCCTTTATGTGATGAGAGGATTGGCAAAAAAAACACAAAACACAAACTCTGGATTACTAACAGGTCTACCTTCTTACATTCAGATATTGCTAGTTGCCTGCAGCCACCTAATGTACTGTATGCTAACGTGTTAGCATGTGCACAGGACAGAGAAATCTACCAGAGACACGCTGATTTTCGTGGTAACGTTACTCCTATCGTAACATGGAAAAGGTAAGATGGCCAACGAGCCAATTTCCCCAAAAGTCGGTGTAGTCTTTTAAGGTTGAGCAATTCTCACTTGGACTACTCATGCTAATGTCTACACTCGTGAAACTGTAAGGCGCTTTGGACAAAAGCATCCACCCAACAGCATATGTTAAAAAGTCAGTCTCTGTACAAGGTTTAGATTTCTGAATAGTTAAAGTCCTCAAAATGGATCTCACTGCTCTACATTAACCAGGTACTCTATCAGCATTCACTTTCATTTTAAGTTATAGAAAATACCAATCGTGGTTTGCCCACAGCAAGTAGTACAAAATTAATTTAATTTCTCTTAAAATGGCTAGTTAAATTTCAACATGTCTGTGTTTAGTTTGGCAAAACACACATATGTTAAAAACAACCTATGTTGTTTTGTTATTAACATGTTTTGTTAAAAGTAACAAATGTGTGTTGATACAAACTATACATCTTAAGAGAGTAAAGTAGCAGCACATTAGTCGTCTCTTAGAGACCTCATGACCTAAGTAGATCAAAAATCATTTTCTGTTAGATTTCCTTTAATTTTTCTATTATTAAGAAAATCAATTTCACAAAATAATGCAAGGCACATTCTTGTTACTGTGTACGGGTAGAGACTTGCCACTTGCGTGTGTCAATATCATGTTCCTTTTGCCACCAAACTTCGAATCAACACGCACACACACACACACATCTGCTAGTGTTGGTGCTTTGTTTTCAAACGGGGGAATTTGTATTACCTAGAGAGAAGCTGTACATGTCTTTGAAAATGTAAACTAGTATGACAGAGTAAAGAAGTATTTCTCTGTGTTTGAATGGATTTTACCACGCTCTGTCCATCCCCTTTTGGTGGTTTACAGCCAAGGTAAATGATTATTGAAAATGTAAAGAAAATAATATTGTACAGTGTGTTCATGTGAGCTCATACCTGTCCATCCTGAAATTGTTTTGTTTGTCAGACACAACATTTTGCTGAACATGTAGTTTAATTTCCTTTTTTTTCTCTTTTTGCATCAAATAAAACTAAGCATGGCCTCCGCATTTGTGTGGTGTTGTTCACAATAAAAAAAAATCTGTTTAAGATGAGAAAAGGACATGGTGAATATATTATAACATCAAGACTTACAAAAGTATACGAAAGAGTTTCATTCTAAAATAGGCTATCCCCATTTGAAAATAATTATTCTGACTAAATGATTGCTGTGAAACATAAGTTACTGCAAAATAATTAAGCTGTTCAGGATGGAATCAGTTGTGAATTCCAGGTAGGATTTCCGCCAAAATGGACACGTTTTGGAATTAAACCCTTAAAATTAAAGGTCCCATATTATAGAAATTCAAATTTTCCTCTATATATACAGTACATATATATTAATAAATGTGTAAGGTCAATAAGGTTAACATCTGATTTTGATTTGAGTGGTTAAATCAAATTTTTTACAGGTAGTTTCAGACCAACTCGCATCACAACTGGACTTGGTAGCGATTGGCTCCCCTCACTAAAAAATTCCTGAAATCTGTCCAATCAGGTCAGTTTGCAGAATTTGAACTATAAAGCCTCCACTCAGCAGGTTTACCTCATTTGAATAGGGTGGCGAAGTCTGACATAATTTTGTAGTTTGTAAATTTTACGTTTCCACCATTTGGGTGTAGTCCAAAATCCCTATGCAAAATATGAATGGGAAGTCTGTGCTGCACAGATACTTACGAGCTATACTACATTTTGTTCGATGAAATAAAATACATCAACTAACATCACCTTTGTCAATTTTAGCTCTTTAATTACTTTTTATATTGATTGTTGCTAGCGAAATGCTAACTGGGAAAGGGGACTACAACAGTACAACTGAACATCATTGTTCTTTTTTTTTTTAATAATATGGTGGTTTTTAAAGAGCACTCCAAGCAATGATTCAGTGTCTAATACCTCTTAGCCAGGGATGTGGTGCAGGGTAAACCCAATTAAATCAGCTGTGAAATAAAGTTTACCCACCTTTTTAGGCTAACGTAAATCTTAAGAGAACTGATGAGGAGAGAGTAAAGGGGAAAAAACATTCATCAAATCAATTAATGCTTTTCTGAAACTATAATTGAATACTGGTGGTTGTTTATCATTATCGGACTGAATTCATAGTTCACCACCCTTTTGACATAAATCTTCATGACATGAGTATAAACCATTGGAAATAGTATCAACCTGATGACAAGAGCGTATTTTAATGGGGGGCGACATACATTAATGAAAATAAATGTTTTATTTAGGTGTTATTTAGTATGAAAGGTCACCGACTGGAGTCCTAGTTTGCCCCCCCCCCCCCACCGCCTTATCGTGGCTTATTGCTTAGGCGGCGCTGCTCAGTATGAAGTTGCTGATCTCAGAGCTCTAGGTGAGACCGGGGCGTCGTCGCAACAGTTGATAGGTGGTTTGCGGCTGTGTACGCATGGCAACCGTGAGCTGTGTACAAGAAAAACAGGGGAAGGGACCTTTCCAGGAAAAAAACTAAGCGGGATTTAACAGCCGAATACACCCTCATCCGACTCCTCTTCTCCTACATGCAGATTTGTATTTGACAGCAGAGACAGCAGACGGTGCGTTACCGGTGCAAACGGACAGGTGAGGTGACGGGACATGGCTTGGATTCATGGTGGCGTGTTAGTCAGCCTGCGCATCCCGTAGTCCCGCCCGGATGCCCGCAAATATACCACGGCATGAGTGAAAATGAATGGCATCGGTGCTATTTTCTATTGTGCTGCATGGCATGCTGTCTCCTAGTCCACTGACTGACTGTGTGCATACGTGTGTGTGTGTGTGTGTGTGTGCGCAGTGCGTTGTCATGCCAAATAAACAAGGTAGCTGACAGCAGAAAACGCTGAGGATGGGCAGGCTGATGATGCAGCAGCCCGGGCTGTCATTTCTCAGGTCCTGGATGTTTGTTGTCTCTTTGGGCAGGAACAGGGCGGTGTCACCGGCGGATCCCGGCAGTCTCCTTCCTCTTGCAGACACCCGGAGGTATTCTTACACTCTCAGCCTCGTATTGCCCTCAGACACAGTAAGACACCATGCATAATAAAGAGCTTTTCCATAGCTACATCAGCCTATATGGTGTTGTAATGATTAACCCATTACAACCCTAGCCTTACAAAAAGAACTGTAATAATGAAATAATACATTTTAGAGGGATACTATACAACTATAACAACAAAACTATAAATTATAAATAATATATTATAGGAATAATATATTGCATAGGAGATAGAAATGCCATAAAGTACAATAAGGTCACTTTAAACTCTATTGAGTACCACAGACACACGTTAAGTCCCTATAGTAATATAATTGTGATACCAGAGTGGATACCAACCAATAATATTATCATATTTTTTAACAATCTCGCCCCTCCCATCTAATAAAACTGCCTTTCTCTCACTAACTGATATCCCATTGGTTTACACTTTTGAATGATCCTGCCGTTATGTCCTACCCCCACATCCTGTTTCAACAGAAAATATGTCAAGTTAAGAAAGAATGCTCTTATGATTCTGTCATTGTGGCTTTCAATCCCTATGCAGGGTGCCTGCAGGGCCTGAAAAAGTCTTAAATGTCTTAAATCATCTTCATCTTAAATCATCTGAACCAGTGGTGGGCAAGAGGCACATTTGAAAAAATGAAATGCATTTGGTCACAGAGGATAGAAATTCAACATCCAAAGCTTAGTTTTCACATCCATGCTTGCAAGCAGCATGGAAATCTGTCTTCAGCTTGGTATGAGGCCCATTTAGATTCAAGATTCAAGATTCAAGATTCAAGAACTTTATTTGTCACATACACACACGGGGTGTGCAGTGAAATGAAAAAGTGGCAATGCTCAGCAGGAATGTGCAAAGGGCAACAGTACACAGTATTTACAATAAAAAACCAACACAATATTTACAGTATTACAGTAAGAGCTCTATATAAAAAAAACAACACAATATTTACAGTAAGAGCACTGTAAAAATATGGTAATATGAGAAATTGTATGTATGTAATATAATATAATATAAATTATGTGTAGTCGTTACCTAAGTGTGTGTGTGTGTGTGTGTGTGTGTGTGAGTGTGTGTGTGTGTGTGTGTGTGTGTGTGTGTGTGTGCATAAGAGGGCAGTTGTGTGAGTCTTGGTGGGGGCCCTGGTGAGGTCGGAGTTCACAGTCCTGATGGCCTGAGGAAAGAAACTCCGTCTCAATCTCTCAGTTTTGGCAGCATGACTGCGGAGGCGCTTGCCTGACCGCAGCAGCTGAAACAGTCCGTTGTTGGGGTGGTGAGGATCCTTCATGATCCTGCAGGCTCTGGTTCTGCACCTCCTGGTGTACAAGTCCTGCAGGGTGGGGAGTGTAGTTCCAATAGTGCGTTCAGCCAAACGCACTACTCTCTGCAGAGCCTTCCTGTCCTGAGCGGAGCTGCTGCCAAACCAGGCAGTGATGCTTCCTGTCAGGATGCTCTCTACAGCTCCAGAGTAGAAGGACTGAAGGATCCTCCGGGAGACTTTAAATTTCCTCAGTTGCCTGAGGTGGTAAAGGCGCTGCCTTGCCTTTCTCACTAGAGTGTCTGTGTGTATTGTCCATGTCAGATCTTCGGTGATGTGGACTCCCAGGTATTTATACCTGCTCACCCTCTCCACAGTAGTCCCATTAATCCCCAGTGGTGAGTACGTCCTCTGTTGTTGTGTCCTCCTAAAGTCCACAATCAGCTCCTTCGTTTTGGTGACATTCAAGAGCAGGCTGTTGTCCTGGCAGGAGTGACAGGTCAGCGACTTCCTCCAGGTAGGCCTTCTCGTCGTTGTCGGAGATCAGGCCCACCACCACTGTGTCATCCGCAAACTTGATGATGGAGTTGGAGCTGAACCTGGCCACACAGTCATGTGTGTACAGGGAGTACAGTAGGGGGCTGAGGACGCAACGCTGGGGGGATCCTGTGTTCAGGGTGAGGGGGTTGGAGGTGTGTCTGCCCACCCTGACCACCTGGGGCCTGGCGGTCAGGAAGTCCGGGATCCAAGCACACAGGGGAGTGTTCAGTCCCAGCTCAATCAACTTGCCGGCCAGTCTGGTGGGGACTATGGTGTTGAAAGCTGAACATAATCAATGAACAGCAGTCTCACATAGCCCCCCTTCCGGCTGTCCAGATGAGAGACTGTGGTGTGCTGTACCTGGGAGACAGCATCATCCATGGATCTGTTTGGACGATAAGCAAACTGCAGCGGGTCCATGGAGCAAGGGAGGAAGGCGCAGATGTAGTCCTTTATCAGCCTCTTGAAGCATTTCATGACCACCGAGGTGAGGGCCACCAGTCGGTAGTTTTTCAAGCATGCTGGAGAAGCATTCTTGGGCACAGGGACAATAGTGGATCTCTTGAAGCAGGCGGGGACCACGGACTCAGCCAGGGAGATGTTGAATATTGTGGTGAACACTGGAGCTAGCTGACTAGCACAGGTCTTCAGTACTCGCCCATGCAATAGCATTAAAAACATACAACAGAAATACATAAATGGGGACATCTCAAAACATAAGCATCAAGTGTTGTGTGCTGGATTTGTTTCCACTCATTGGTTTTCGAAATTGAAATTAGTCTTTTGCCTCACCTTTTTAACCACAGACATACAAACATATGAAGTCATATCTAAAATATTACATATCCATTTTGAAAAAATATCACTATCTCAAAAATATAGATGCTGTAGTTTGTAAAAGTGTTTTTTGGTCAACTAAGGACTTAAGTTACCTATTATACCTATACAGTCGTTTCTTTTTTCTAATTGTGCGATATCATTGATTGTGAGAGTAGTTATCACTGTCTTCAAATGGTGGATATCTCATTTGGGAACGTATGAAGTTTATGAACAACAAGGGAAAGCATTGGCCTCTTTGGACGCAACATTGTCTGCAACATGCACACCTCCTCTTGTGTCTCTCCTATTCCAGTGACGTAAGCTGCCAACAGCGACCTGTAATCATGACAGCAGAGGAGACGATCAACATCAAGGAGGTGGAGGTGATCAAGCTGATGTTGGACTTCCTACACTCCAGGAAGCTGCACATCAGCATGCTGGCCTTGGAGAAGGAGAGTGGCGTCATCAACGGACTGTACTCGGACGACATGCTCTTCCTCAGGTATGGCGGCACCACTGGTTTACGTGAGCAGAAGGCCAGAGGGGCCTGGGAAGGACAGATAGGAGTTTTAGTTGTGCAACTAAAGGCAGAGCTCCCAGAGGAAAAATATTTTGTTCATCTCTTTTGTTCAAAAAAAGAAGAAGAAAAAAAAATATTCTGGGGGAGGACAGAGTACAGATTTTGATTTTGTGTTATCAATACATATCTCAGTCTCATGGTGCACTGTTTTTCAAGTGAGAAATCAGCCCAGTCATGCAGACCTTAATTCTGCTAGGTCTACACTTACACTTATTGCCATCTCGATTGCAATAATGGTCTTATATTTCATTCTACCTGGCATGAAAAAGGTCTTAAGTTTTAGATTTTAAATGTTTGGTTACCAGTGGTTACAAGGGGCATGCCACCATGTTTCCTCCCTGTTCTTCTCCCACATTTATAGTATAATTTGAACACCCTACCAACGCCCAGAAGTTCCTTGTTTGGTCATCAAAGAAGACAAATGTTACAATCTTTCCTTGTCACTTCTCCAAGATGGCGACACATTCCTCATAAGCAGCGATAACTCTCCATACATTACTTGATAGCCCCATATTCTGCAATAAGGTACGGAGAAGACACTCAAATTGTTCATTGGCTGTTCTCGACAGGCAACTCATTCTAGACGGTCAATGGGAGGAGGTGATGCAGTTCATTCAACCTTTGGAGGGCATGGACAAGTTTGACAAGAAAAGGTGAGAGAAATATGGTAGTGATATCAGAATGTTTCGTATTTAACTGCCTCACATGAGATATTACTGAACGGAAGAGCTTTTTCATCTCAATGGGCCGACCTAGTTAAATAACATTGGAAAAACTTCAGGGCACGCCAGCAAATGTTCTTTATCAAATGTATTTATTAATTCTGTAACTTGTGTGTCCAGGTTCCGCTACATTATTCTGAAGCAGAAGTTCCTGGAAGCCCTGTGTGTGAATAATGCCATGTCTGCAACCGAAGACCCTCAGAATGTATGTATATATTGTAATGAGGAAATAGTCTCTTCTGCCATTTAAATAAATGCTTGGACAGGTGGGCTTGTGACTAGATGGTTGCCAGTTCAAATTCTCAGACCAGCTGTGAAAGTGTGGTTAGGAAATGAATGAACACTCTCCCCTCTCCTGCTGAGACACACATACATGTATGTACTGGTCCTGGGGCAGTGTCTTGTTCAAGGACACTGGGATAGACCAATTGTCTATCAATATCGATTGACGATCTCTCTTACCATCAGGATATGGTTGCACTGGGATTTAGAAAAAATATTTTCTAAGGGTTTTTAGAATGTCCTTTGTCTCAACATATTTAGACAAAGTCTACTCTGAAACAACATTTACACCATCGGACACTAAACTCTCCATTGAAAATCATTCTAATGAAAGGTGGGTAAGCAGCTCCTAATGGCTGGGTGAGGCAGGTTTCATTGCAGGTTTTACAGACTGCCACCCCTGAAGCTGGTTGAGTAAAATCATATCCTCATGTAGCGTGTTGTGCTTCGTTATGAACGATGAGACTATTTGGTCAATTCTGAAAATTGACAATTATTGAAATTATTCTTAGTAATTAATATCTTATTAATTAACACTTGCGGGGCACCACCAGTTTACACTGGAATAGTCTCTTTATAATAATATCAGTCTAATAATCAAAAGAAGTGAGCTCTAGATTTCAGTGATTTTCTACCTTCATGTCCAGGATATATCAATGACACACAAAAGCCAGTTCTTTATAAATGCAAAGATTTTATTAACTATGTAAATAAAACACCAATAAAATGAATAAATGTATACTAAACTAAAACAGATAATGGCAATAAAACTGGCAAACAAGATAGCAAGATAAACAGTGGCAGAGGATATATCAAATAAGGTAGAAAGTTAAACAGTGGCAGAGGATATATCAAATAAGAGTGGCAAATGATATTGGGATCAAAGATGGCAAGGAAGTTGGCACCGACAAAACGACCTGAGCTGTAATACGTCTAATTGCGGCAATGTGGCAACAGCGAAAGATGGCTTGGAGGACAGCTGACAGTTTCCGGGAGACTTGGGACAGAAGGACAGAGAATAGTGGAGAGAGAAAGACTATTCTAACCTCACTTTCACAGTTCAACACTGCCTTTGCATCACCCGTGCATCAACAAGAAAGTTGGTTACCGTCTGGTTTGCAGGGTGTCAGCAGCGTCCTCGTCTCCGCGGTAACCGTCGCGCAGTCGCAGTGGACAGGTAAACACACGCATGTGTTGGTCTGGACCAGTCGACGTCAGGAGGGCCGTTGTGGAGTGCGGTCCGGGGGCCGTTGTTCGTCGGAGTCGTCGTGCCAACAGTTCACCTCAGTGGAGATAGAGGGATAGGGCGATGTGTTGACTCACGTCGTTCAAACGTTCAAACTTAGTTACAGGACGGGCTGCGGGACGGGCTGCAGGACGGTTGAGTTGAGTTTCTTGATGTTCCTTGATGTTTCTTGATGTCTTTCCGCCTGAGTTTTTGCCCGTCCGCCCGTTGCAGGAGTTGTCCTCCTTTGTTCGTTCGAGTTCGTGAGATTTCGTGTGTGATCTGAGCCGAGCCCTAGGGTCAAGGGCTTTATGGTATGTCAGGAGTGGTAGGTGTTTCCCTCATTTGCATGCATCAGATTTACAACTTGATGACCGGTGATCACCATCCCCTAAAACTGCATTTCCAGCTCAGGTTTGGAAAACATCATTTTTCTTGATCCTTTGGGGATGCAAGTGACATATTCAATCACCTAACAACAAGTTCAAGTTCAAGAAGTTCAAGAGGTTTATTCGTCACATACATATACGGGGTGTGCAGTGAAATGAAAAAGTGGCAGTGCTCAACAGAAATGTGCAAAGGGCAACAAGTTCACACTATTTACAATAAAGAAAACCAACACAATATTTACAGTATTAGAGTAAGAGCTCTATATAAAAGAAATACAATATCTACAGTAAGAGCACTTAACAATATAGAAATAAGAGAAATTGTATGTATGTATAATATAAATTATGTGTAGTCTTTACCTTAGTGTGTGTGTGAGTGTGAGTGAGTGTGTGCATAATAGGGGCAGTGAGGTCGGAGTTCACAGTCCTGATGGCCTGAGGAAAGAAACTCCGTCTCAGTCTCTGGGTTTGAATGACACCAAACATCACTGTCTTACCACAAAATACTGGCGAGTAAACCAAAAGTCCTGATAACACATTCTGTGTGCCTTGAATAACCAAGATACTACATTGGGGAGTAGGGTACATCATCTGCCACAGGATGTGAAGTTTAAATCTAATAAACATATACAGAAAGCACATTTTTGCAATACATTCCAGAGTTTCTTTGTTCTCTTATTCTGTGTCTCCCTTGGAAGGCAGATTAGGTACATTTCCCCGGCCCTTATCATCGGACCCATCTACTAATGGCACCAGAGCGGGCTAGTCGAACCTGCGAAGTGTTACTTTTTGGCAGCTTTATGGGGGAAATCCACCTTTTGCTGCAAAGGGGGTTCCTTGGGTTCCTGGGAGCACAGCAGGGGTCTTGACCTCATAGGAAGACCCTGGGAGAGGAATGTGTTAGTCTTTGGGTGTTGCTGTGTATAGTGTATGGTCCGAAGAGGGGGGGAGGCCGATGTCTCCTGCATACACTACACTCACCTCCATCATATTGTGGTGGGCAACACTGACTGGTCGATATTCAAGTCCTGTTGAAAGGCCAATATCAGCCAGATATATCAGCAAACCGAGATCTAAACCTAGTCGCTATGGCATTTTTGTTACTGATACCTGTGGCACAAGGTTTTATTATCTCAGCACCTTCAGAAAAAGCGTAATCACAGCCACATACTCACTACTCCTGTATTTCTTTCGACCACCACAGCTGGAGCTTACCATGCAGGTGGCGGTCAAGTGCCTCCACAGTCTGGAGGAGCATTGCCCTGCCAAGGAGGACTACAGCAAGCTGTGTCTCCTCCTCACCCTGCCACGCCTCACCCATCACGCCGAGTTCAAAGACTGGAACCCCAGCACGGCACGAGTCCATTGCTTTGACGAGGCCTGTGCCATGGTGGCCGAGTTCATCCCCGCCGACAGGAAGCTGAGCGAGGCGGGATTCAGGGCGAGCAGGAACCGCCTCTTCCAGCTGCTCATCAAAGGAATCCTCTACGAGTGTTGTGTCGAGTTCTGCCAGGTAGCATGACCCCTAAAAAAATAAAAGGGCTACAAGGAACCTTCGGGATCTGTTGAGATTACCAGATTGTTTTTTGAAGAACCGTTTCATAAAGGGCACATGAACTTGACAGTACTTCCACAAACGTCTAGATATTTTAAAAACCTTTTACTGAGGTACTGTATTCTTTGCTGGTGCAAAGAACAATTTTCCCCATGGGGATAATTAGTTTAATCTAATCAGTTTCAGCTAATGTCATTTAAGGTTACTATTGGCTCCCTTTTGTATCTTAGAAGAACTCTCAACAAACCCTTAGTTAGTCAGTGCTGCTATACCCTACCTGCAGGGGGTTATGTAGTTTGTAGTTTGTAAGTTTTCAAATACATGTTGAGCACTTCAGGCAGTTTCACACCAAGCATGTTTGGAGGGGTTTATTTGAACTCTGGAGTGTATACTTCTTTAGTTCGGTTCATTTGGACAGGTGAGAATAATACCATTAAAACTCAAATAACTGCACCAAGAAAGTCAGAAAATGCGAGTGTCGGTCCATTTCCAAGTGAAATGCGGTCCAGTTCATTAGTAGTGAGAACATAATCTGAACCAACTACAGGAAACAACCTCAGAATGCAAGGGATTATGGGTATAAGGAGACGGATGTTGACATCTGATAGCCAGCAGTTCCTCGTGCTTGGAAAGTCTAGCATAACAAAATGAACTGAGGACAAACCGCAAACCGACTCCCTCCAACAACCTGGAGGGATGACAGGTTACCAAAGCTCTGTTGAATAAATTAGCTACTTGTGAGTCCATGTGACTTTTCTTTACAAGCCCTGCTTCACTTGTTATTGCTCAGTGTGAACCTAAACGAACCAAATACAAGAATGCAACAAAGTAAACTCTTCCATTCTGGTTCAGACCAAAGAAGACAAACTGTAGGTGCGATCCTTATAGGCAACTCAAAATTATCAAGGCTAACACAAAAAGATTTTAATTGCGGTTCCTGGTCTTAAAAACATAAACAAACTGTTTGTCCCTATCATTTAGAGCAAAGCGACCGGTGAGGAGATCACGGAGGGTGAGGTGTTGCTCGGCGTGGACGTGCTCTGCGGGAATGGCTGTGATGAACTGGATTTGTCACTGCTCTCGTGGCTCCAGAACCTCTCCCCCGGTGCCTTCTCCTGCGCCTTCCAGCAGAAGACCCTCAGCATCCACGTGGACCGGCTGATCAAGCCTAGCAAGGCCGGCCACTCCGACCTCCTCACCCCCTTAATCAACCGCCTTTCCCCCTGCCCTTCCTCGCCCCTCCGCCAGAGGCCCCAGTCGGCCGACACCTACATGTCCAGATCCCTCAACCCGGCTCTGGACGGGCTGTCCCACGGCCTGGCGGCCCAGGATAAGAGAGGCATGGAGGGGAACATGAAGTCAGCACTTAGTCGGAGCCTAGTGGAGAATAATGTGCATCAGCAGGACGATTCACCTGAGAGGTAATGGTCAAAGCTGGAGTACCAGATGGGTGGGGTTTATCAATCATTGTATTGCCATATCTGGCAAACCCCAGCTATCTGGTATGAATATGATTTGCAGTTTTTCAAATGCTACTTGACCCAGGTCTGCAGTGAAAGAGTTAAATGTTGAACCTGGATTATCAAATATCCTCTTGCCTGGACAACATCCGTAACATTGCAGCAGTAATATCCATATTGTATCTAAATCAAATAAAGATTAAATTAAAAGGTGGTCAGTGCAGCTAGACAGGCTGAGGTATGCCAATTAGGGCCTTCTGGCTTTCAAAACTCACTTCCTGTCCCGTAGTCGGTTATGGAACAAAAATTCCACACCCAGGTTCCTTGATCTGCATGTTCTGCTCCTGCACAAACAGGAACACACCAGCTAAGTATACCAAAGTAAAAGCTACTAATACTGTACTGTATCCATGCTAGCCCCAGTACAAGTACAGTACATATATATATATATTTGTGTGTGTACACTACTAATTACAATTTCAATAAGCTGTCAGTCAATAGCATTACATTATGCTGGATCCATCCCCATTTAGAAGTGCATATGAGAATTACCAGAAGTTATGTCACCTGGATTAGCTAAGTGATGTTTTTTGATTAGGATTCTATTTGTTCTTTATTCTTTCTTAACTGTTGGAGTCATCTTGTTAAAATTGCTTTCATAGGATAGACATGGGGCCTTTCCATTATTTCTTCTTGGCGTTTCTTTTCTTACCTTTCTCTCCCTTTCACCTTTACTTTTCCATTATGCACGATCATTCTAACAAAATAGGATTATACTGAAAATAATGCTGTCCTGTGTCAGGCAAAAACCTACCTCTTCTCCTGAGCTCTAACTTCTTTATCTTGTGACTGAGGGGTGAGGGGTAAAAAAAACTTTGTTGCTTTTCTTTCTTTACCTACCACTTTTTTTTTAATAATACATGATCAGTGTATGGTCCATGGAATATTTGTCACATCTCAGGGTGCTGTTGAATAGTGTTTTAAGTAAGACTTTCTTGTGCTATCCTTGAGTCAAATCTGCTGCAACTCTTCTGTTGCACAAATCACAAGTCGTTCTGGATAAAGGTTGGTTAAATTCCTAATATCAATGTAGAAATATAAATGGTCATGTCTATGTAGGGTGGTGGATTATTGTGCGTGGCCACCAGAGGGCAGTCTTATTTTTGTTGCTTGGTTGTGTGTGTGCAGCTAACCCTAACCCAATCAAACACACAACGCAGAGACTAGTCAGGAGCTCGAAATATAGGGACACCGGAGAGAGGGTTACATCTCTATTTCTTGTCTTTCTCTCTATAGGAAGCACCCACAGGGGCTGGATGGCCCCAACGCCACACGCACCCCTCTGGCCCCTGGGAGGGACGGCGGGCCACCCTGCAGCGCAGATAGGAACGAGGTAACAACAACTGCAGATGCTGTGCCATGCACTGTTGCCAACTTGGCGACTTTGTTGCTAAATTCAGCGACTTTTCAGACGTCCGCCTGACTTTATTTCTAAAAAGCAACTTGCGACAAATCTAGGTACTTTTTTGGAGTATGGGGAAAAATATAAATTTGTTGACTCCCAAATCATTTGGTGATGAATTACCAAGCTGATGCAGATGCATGTAAATTTGCACTACTTGTTTGCCTAACCCAAGGAGGTCTGATCACAGCGCTTCTCAGACACAGCTTAGTCCCTCCCTCCTGTATTTCAATATGGTCTCTCAGGTCTCTGGCCCCCGAGTTGATCAGCTGCCTTCATCTGTTTTTCGGAGAATACAGTAACATTAGACTTCTTGGCTTGCTAGCATTATCAACTGAACTGTTAACAAACATAGTTATAGCGTGTTACATGTATACATATAAGCTCAAGCAACAATTTGCTTAAGCAACAATTAGCTTTATTAAAATTATTAGATTATAATTATATATGTTGTATATGTATATGTTGTCTTACAATCCTAAAAAGATTTAGCAATATATGTCTCTATAAATCACTGTATGGCAGCAGTCCATGTAAAGTAATAGATGAAGAACACAGTAAGTTCTCCCATTGTGTGACATCATTGAAACTCATTTTCCCTAAAATGCTTGAATGCTTGAATTTTCACAACAACTTTTACATCTTTGTATTAATTTGATACTGGTCAATGCAGAAAACATTTGACAAACCATGACAAAGTTTCATTGTGTCTAGGTAAGTCAAGGATCTCATTTCTGGCTACTCAAACTGAATTTGTCTCATGAAGACCACAACTGCAATGTGGTAAAACTAAATTGCTGGGATTGTCTGTCTGGTCACTGAAGTCAAAGTCAAAGCGAGGTATTCTGTCTGTCTGAATGTCTGCACCCCCCCCAAAAGAAAGTCATTACTCTAGATTTAAGAGGTTGCAACCATATCCCAACACCACCTTGTCGCCTTACCCCTGCACCTCCACTCCCCCCATAAATCGTCTCCCAATCCTCTACCTTGTACGGCCAAGGGGGAGTTGAGCCCTCGCGCCCCTGTTGCCTGATGAGGAGGGGGTATAGCAGATGAGCTACAGCGACCCCTTGCCTCCCTCCCCCTCCTCCAGCAGCGCCGTAACCCCAGTGACAAGAGGGAAGAGTGTGTGTGTGTGTGTGTGTGTGTGTGTGGGGGGGGGGGGGGGGGGGTCATGGGCAGGGGAGGCAGATAATCTGGTTTGATGGGTGGTCACGCCCGAGCTGGCCCGCTGCCTCGCTCATTGTTCATTTTTATGCATCCCAGGTCCCATCTAGAGGAGCAGAGTGCAGAGTGTTGGATTTGTGTGTGTGTGTGTGTGTGTGTGTGTGTGTGTGTGTGTGTGTGTGTGTGTGTGTGTGTGTGTGAATAGTGTGATATGTTGTGAGAGAGATGAAGACCCACTGGATATGATGAGGTCCTTGTAAACTTTTTATGGAGTGGATGGTGGACGATGAGGCCTTGGGAGTTGGAGAGTTGTCAGTAGTGGATTATGGGAAGGGAGTTTGTACGTTATGATCCTGTGTGTGTGTGTGTGTGTGTATGTGTGTGTGTGTGTGTGTGTGTGTGTGTGTGTGTAGTGGGGGTTTTAGCTGAAAGGCTCAATCTATACAAGAAGCCAGACAGCAGATTTAAGACCCTGCATTACTCTCTCACACTTACACAAGTTAAATTATTTTGCACGGATAAGCAGGTTTGGGATCTTTCTATACTTTTGTGTGTTTGTGCATGCCTGTGTGTGTGTACGCCTAAATTTAGCCTAACAGCATGAACCACGACCATTTAAAATTAACGGGCACCCATTTTACAAATTAAAAAAAGATTAAAATGTACCTTCTTGAGTCAGTAATTAATAATTCAAACAAAATTATTTATTGAACTGCATTATGTAATATATTTTTTAAAAGCGCTGAATGCAATGTTAAGTAAGCTAATTAATTACAAAAACAATGTAAAAGACAAAAGGATCGGGTATCCTCTGTGTGTAAACTATTATTAACTATTATTTTGTTGGCATTTTGCCTTGATTTGACAGTCAATAGAGAGAGACAGGAAAGATCAGGTGAGAGAGAACCCAGGATGTCACGGTTATGTGGTATGCCCCTTAGACCACTGAGCCACCAGGACGCCCCCAATAGGAAGGAAAGGGAAGCAACTGTACCTGAAAGAAGAAAAAACACACCCCCTGATGACAACAGTCATAAAATCATGGCTTATTATGCAAATGTGTGGCATTTAAAAATATGTACTCAGACTTTTAAACATGCATCATAACATTTGTAGACTTGTATCATAATCTACAAATCGAGAATACAAATACAAATAAAGACCAATTGTGATTCAACTTTTGCACAATAACGTGAAAATAACTGAATGACATTAATGCGATGAGATTAGTGCCACCAGAAATTGAACTTGAACTGCATTTATTTGAATTTGTCATGCTTAAATTCAATAATTGAAGTCCAAAAAATATTTGTATTGCACAATTTAAAATTTAATATAAGGGTTTGAAATTGAATTTTATCCTCATTGCATTCAACTGTCAACTTTTATTTCAGTCTTGTTTGGAGTAAAAATTCAACACTCAATATGTTTTCAAATTTACATATCCGGGGACTTGGGGAAGGTAAACGAGCATAGATTCAATCAAACTCTTTTTCAGCCAATCAGCAGTGCCTAGTCTGCTGGAAACACACACACTTGAAGAATGAGTTGACTGTCTGACACGGTAATACATTTTTTAAACTTTTCCTAAATATATTGGAAGTCCTTTTTTGTCAGCTAAAATCAGCTACTAAACTTTTTATTGAATGTTTGCCAACTGTCACGCTTGTGACAATGGACATTAATGTCTCCCCCGTTGTCTGGTCTGTCACGTTACGTTCAGTTACGTTAGCTAACGTTACTATATGAATATTACTGAATATTACATTACTGTGCTCTACTTTTCCCATGATGTGTGTCACAGAGAACTGAATTTGAGTTGTAATTGAATTGCTCAAACATGTTGAGCGTTGAGAACTGAAATAAAAGCTGAAATAAAAGTTGAATGCAATGAGGATCAAATTCAATTTCAAACCTTTATATTAAATAAAAAAATGTGTAATACAAATTTAAATTATGCAATTCAAATAAATGTATTTTAATTAAAATACACACTTTGAGCAATTATTGACAATACATTTCTGGTGTCACTAATCTCAGTACATTACATCTATTTAATTTCACAGTTCCCATGTAAGAACGCTTACAAATCGACCTTGCATCTGAAAATTTGTCACTCTTCTGGTGCATCAGGATCTGCAAATATGCCTCAGCTTCACCATACACGTCTTTCAGCTACAGTGGCTCCCTTTTCTACCTCTTTCGCAAAAAGAAAAATCAATGCCCATAATGTGTCCATGTTGGGTCACTGTGTGTGTGTGTGTGTGTGTGTGTGTGTGTGTGTGTCTCTCCAGCGGCGGGACTCCACAGAGCAGGTCCAGGAGTATTACCGGCAGCGTCTCCGCGTGCAGCAGCATCTGGAGCAGAAGCAGCAGCAGAGGCAGCTTTACCAGCAGATGCTACTAGAGGGAGGGGTGAAACCGCAGGACGGAGCCCAGCACAACCTCACCGAGACCTTCCTCAGCAGGTGGGAGCAGTGGCCTCAACAAGTTTGATTGCAATGGTCAACTCTACCAACAGATTACACTATATTAATAGATTCCAAAGAATTTGAATTTAACATTCCTGTGAGTTTGTGGAGTTTGTGCCCCCCCTACCCCCAACACCAGTGGGTGAATGTGTAAATGTCCATCATATAAATGTAATGTACATACCTTCCCCTTCATTGTGACTTCAGCACTGCAGCTTTACTGAAATCCCTGCGAGTCACAACCTCATCATTGAATGACTGATCGATGTTTCATGGGGGAATGGTGATTTCCATCGCTCTGTAGCCTGAGATTAAACTTGAGGTTGGACTAGTGGTTAGAGAAACCGTCCTGTAACGGAAATGTCACAGGTTCCAAATCCTCACAATAGCCAATGTGTGTCCATCAACAGCCATGTGTCCCTTATACAGGTACAGTAGGGGTCAAAAAATGTAAATATAAAGATTCTCATGTGTTTTTGATACACTCAACCAACGTACCCACTGTGTCCTGTGGATGCAAAGGCAAACACTAACAAACAAACTGTACATGCAAAAATGATAACCCCCTTGTTTTGAACACCACGCCAATTGGTTGAAGAAATACAAATGCTGTCTGGAATTCTTTTTCTGCATTAACTACTTATCTGCTCGACAACTGGATAGTAAGGTTACTATCCGTTCTCCTGTACTGTCACAGCACTAAAACAAAGTGAAAAAAGTGAAGAGGAAGGTCTGGCTATTTGATACTACAGCATTTACATTTAGCAGATGCTCTTATCCAGAGTGACACACAATGCGTGCAACTGTAGAATTACATTAAATTCTTAGATGACCAACATAAATATGCCAACATTAATACAACCTCAGTGCAACCTCATTGAGACACTGAGATCTTGTTTTTGCTGTCTAGGTCCATACAGAAGTTGGAGGAGATGAATGTGGGCATTGAGGTGATGCCATGTCTGGGCCAGCAGTGGAACGGAGGAGTGGCAGGGGATCCCAGCACCTCCAGGACCCCCAGCACCAGCCACACCCCGGAGCCCGGGCCCCCGAGGGACAAGCCCGGTGGGGGAAGCAGTAGCACCCCTCTAAGGCCCGGGAGCCATGGCACGCCCTGTATCAATGAGTCCCACATTCCTGCTACCCATAGGTAAGAGCCTGGCAAGTATCTGTTCATCTAGCCAACAGGGAATATATATACTGTAAGTTTGATTGCAAAATAAGTCTTGACAAAAGTTCCTGGCATGAAAGTAAAACTTGGCTGTATGAATGACTTGAATGACCAGTCATCCATTAGAAATGGGAGCTTTGTGTGTGTGTTTTGATTCCCAGTGCTGAGCAGACCAGGGACTCTTTTCCTACAGTCCAGGATGACTCTGCCAGCTCTGCGACGCGTAACACAACACAAGAGGTACTGTAAAGTTCCCAACAGATAAAGATCCCATACAGACCTTGGTAAAATAGTATTCCAAATAATTCTGAGCATTTGTTTTTACCTGCTTGGGGTTCCAAGGTTGTTGGTTCTGATGTAGTAAACCCCCACCCATCTGAGTCTCCAAGCAGGTTAAAACAAATGCTACATGCTATTTGGCCCAACTCTAAACTAAAAATCAACTATTTGTGTAGAAACTATGTTATGGTAAGTATACAGCCTAGACAGTTCATAATTATAATGAATATTTTTCACCAATCTTTCTGTATGCAGTTAGGGAAGTCCAAAACCCAGTTTGTTAAAGTGAACCAACTGGAGGACACACAGGCAGTGCGTGCTGTGGCCTTCCACCCCTTGGGGGCGCTCTATGCTGTGGGCTCCAATTCCAAAACCCTGAGAGTCTGTGCTTATCCAGAGACACTAACCACCAGGTAGGAGTCTCAAACACACACCCAACACCACACCCAAGATATCAAGCCTGATTGATCTGCAAAATGATTGATAGCAGATTATGATAGAAGGTAATTTAAAGTGGTAATCTGCAAGATTCTCACTTTTATTTAGTCTCCATCTTTAGTGCTTAGCGCTCATTGCAGTGGTGTTTCTGCACTGCACTTCCCAGAGATCGTCTGTCAATCAAACAGTGTGGTCAGTAATGTGACGTCCTTTTCCTTGGATTTTCTGTTGATTAAGATTGATCATCAATCAGGATTCAGACCACATTATAGTACATAAACGTCTCTTTTTAAAGTTGTGAGCACAGACACAAACTATCTATTCTGGTACTGCTTGATCTCAGCGCTGCATTTGACACTGATCACATTATACTGTTAAGAAGACTAGAAAAATGGATAGGATTGTCTGACCCGGTCCTTAACTAGTTAAGATCCTATCTGTTGGACAGACACTATGTTGTCTCTATTGATAACTTTGTCTCTGACAAAGTCACTGTCCCGTATTGGGTTCCGCAGGGTTCAATTCTTGGTCCTCTGCTCTTCAATCTTTACATGTTCCCACTTGGACGTATCATACAGAATAACAATGTACAGTACCATAATTACACAGACGATACACATATTTACCTATCAAAAAAAATTAAAATTAAAATTACGTATCACTTTCCACTGATGAGCTTGGTTCTTTGTACTCACTGGTTCAGTGTATTGAGTATACAAATTGGATGTGTCACAACTTTCTGCAGCTTAAAGGACAATTCCGGGATTTTTAAACCTGGCCTCTATATCCACAAAATTGCCTATTATACCGCAAAATAGGTCCAAAAAGTTTCGGAATTGCTCCGGTAGATCGGCTCAGTCGGCAGTCGCGAAACGGGCTCAATGGCTGCAACGTAATCTGACGGGGCATAGCCGTGCGGTCAAAGTACGTCCACTAAAAGTGCTTGATTTTGCCACTGACAGGCTCAGATTGTTATTCGTGTGTCTGACAAGTGCCTGACAACATTACTGAAAGGATCGCTACAGAAATAGACCTTTTTTAACCAGAAAACTAAAGTCTAGCTCAAGGAGAAGTCCCGCTCTGAAATGGACGGTGGACAAAGGTAGTCTATAGCGAGAGGGTTCACTTGTTGCAGGAAGAGGACGGTAGAAACCTGACAAAGGTATTCTATGAAAGCTGCGCAAAGTCTTCCTCAACATTTTGTTGGCACAGTTCGGAAATGTGCAAAAACGAACCATTGTTGTTGTTTTTTATCTTTGGGAAAAACAAATACTCTAAACTATGCTTTCTATACTCCAACACGCGTCTCCAACGCTGATTTATGTTTACACCATCCTCTTCTTGCAACAAGTCAACCCTCTTGCTTTCATAGACCACCTTTGTCAGAGTTCAGAGTTGTTGGAAATGTGACAAAGGTGGTCTATGAAAGCAAGACGGTTGACTTGTTGCAAGAAGAGGATGGTGTAAACATAAATCAGCGTTGGAGACGCGTGTTGGAGTATAGAAAGCGTAGTTTAGAGTATTTGTTTTTCCCAAAGATAAAAAACAACAACAATGGTTCGTTTTTGCACATTTCCGAACTGTGCCAACAAAATGTTGAGGAAGACTTTGCGCAGCTTTCATAGAATACCTTTGTCAGGTTTCTACCGTCCTCCTGCAACAAGTGAACCCTCTCGCTATAGACTACCTTTGTCCACCGTCCATTTCAGAGCGGGACTTCTCCTTGAGCTAGACTTTAGTTTTCTGGTTAAAAAAGGTCTATTTCTGTAGCGATCCTTTCAGTAATGTTGTCAGACACTTGTCAGACACACGAATAACAATCTGTGGCAAAATCAAGCACTTTTAGTGGACGTACTTTGACCGCACGGCTATGCCCCGTCAGATTACGTTGCAGCCATTGAGCCCGTTTCGCGACTGCCGACTGAGCCGATCTACTGGAGCAATTCCGAAACTTTTTGGACCTATTTTGCGGTATAATAGGCGATTTTGTGGATATAGAGGCCAGGTTTAAAAATCCCGGAATTGTCCTTTAATAAAGACAAAAC
Organism: Hoplostethus atlanticus; assembly: GCA_034670405.1. Lineage (NCBI taxonomy): Eukaryota > Metazoa > Chordata > Actinopteri > Trachichthyiformes > Trachichthyidae > Hoplostethus > Hoplostethus atlanticus. Next base: position 1,161,983 of record JAXDDX010000043.1, on the reverse strand, counting down.
CGATATAATAGTTTTCAGGTAGTAAGTCAAAAGGCAAATAATCATAGACCTTGAGGCATTGTCCATCAAGACCAAAGAACAAGTGATATATACTGTATATAGTACTGTGCAAAAGTCTTAAATTTTGTCTTAGAGGTTTATTTTTTTGTTTTCTTTAATAGTAATATAATATAGTAAAAATATATAGTAAAAAAACATGTCTTTGTTGGCTTGTCTAGTGGTTCTGGTGCAGTCAAGCAGCCGGTGGTACGCTTCAGGAGGAACAAACACCACAAGGGCTCAATCTACTGTGTAGCCTGGAGCCACTGTGGACAACTGCTGGCTACTGGCTCCAATGACAAATACGTCAAAGTCCTGCCTTTCAATGCAGACACCTGCAATGCCACAGGTACTATTTCTGTGTATGTGAGTGGGTATGTGACATGTGATGTGCATTATCTCACTTTTCAATTTGTGTCTGTGTGTACAGAAGGCCTATGAATGATCATTGCTGATGTGATGTGTATACATCTGTGATTTTTCTTCTTGTGATCACTGATGATCACAATAATCACTCTGATGTGGGCGTGTGTATGAGACATGTAATGCGTTTTCTTCCCATTTCATTTACACTTGGGTGTGTTGCGAGTCCAAGAATGATCCCTGCTGATGTTGCGACATGTGTGTGTGTGTGTGTGTGTGATATGTGATGTGTATTTTCTTATGTTTCTATTTGCATTAGTGTATTGAGAGTCCATTAATAATCACACCTGATGTTATAATGTATGCACATGTGTGCTTTTCATGTACTTCATGCAAATACTATTCAGGCCCAGACCTGGAGTTCAGCATGCATGATGGCACCATCAGGGACCTGGCCTTTATGGAGGGCCCCGAGAGTGGAGGCTCCATCTTGATCAGTGCCGGGGCGGGAGACTGCAACATCTACACCACCAACTGTCAGAGAGGACAGGGCCTCCATGCCCTCAGTGGCCACACCGGTATGCCCACACCAGCCCTTCCAGTGTTTATCTATTGTTATGACTTAGATGAAGGATTCACAAATTTTTAAACTTGGATTTTATTTCTTACCATTTTGTTTTAACAGGTCACATTCTGTCTCTGTACACATGGGGAGGTTGGATGATCTCCTCCGGCTCTCAGGACAAGACGGTCCGATTCTGGGACCTACGGGTGCCCAGCTGTGTTCGGGTGGTGGGCACTACCTTGCACGGCTCAGGTCAGTCACTACATGAGTCTTAACCACTAGTCAAATGCTGGTAAAGTTTGATTTTGATTGTCTCCTCCATCAGCCACTTCGGCATGTGACCAGCCATCGTTCAGAGGTCCTGTTGAATTCTAAAACTTTCCCGTCCAGATGGCTCCACTTGATCTTGACTCTACACACAATTACTAAAGTGAAATTTGAGGGCACATGCAGAGCAAATACATTTGGAGCTCAGCCTCTCCCTGCCTGTAAATTACTTGTGTAACTACCAATAGGTTTGTGTGATAGTAACAGTTTGCCCAGTAGAGGGCACTAATGCTTCTTGGAGATTTCTCAAACTGCTGCAGTCTAAATTACAGACTTGAGGCTGGTCTTAATGTTGTGTTTTATATACATGGGGTTAGACATGACCATCAAACATTGAAAATTAAATTCAAATATTATGGTCCTGTGACGGAAATAAATAAAGCACGAAAAATAAATAACCAGTCACCAAACCATAACCACATTAACCATAGACAAACATCATTTTACTTGATAATTAAGCGGGAATGAATTAGTTGGTGGTTCTTTTACTCCTGAGTTTATCTCAAAAATCGTTCGTAGAAACAGAGACCAAATATCAGGCAGCACATTCTAAGTGGCAACCAGTCACAGTAAACATTTCTTATTCCCATTCTGCTTCACCCAGGAAGTGCTGTAGCCTCGGTGGCAGTGGATCCCAGTGGGCGCCTGCTGGCCACAGGTCAGGAGGACAGTACGTGCATGCTGTACGATATCAGAGGAGGACGCATGGTGCAGACGTATCGCCCCCACGGCAGCGACATTCGCTCAGTGCGCTTTTCACCCGGGGCCCATTACCTCTTGACCGGCTCCTATGACAACAAAATCATCATCACTGACCTGCAAGGTAGCATCACAATTATGGAGAGAGAGGCACAAAGTACACATATGTCTCTTCCCTCACTTACTTGAATCACACACCCCTTCTCCCATGTCTTCCTCCTCTACTTGCACTGAAAACAACACTCCTGTCTTGAGATGAGGCAAAAATATCCATTCTACCTTTCCTCCCTCGTTCTTATTTCCTTAAATATATCACTTCTCTATCATTCATGATCAATCTACAGATACAGGAATGTTTGTTATATCTATTGTCAGGGTGCTGTGGGTTTCACCCTCATGCTCCTTACTATTAATGTTGGTGAAATAAGAATTTGAGTTATTCTACACTGATTCTTCAGACCTGGGACAGAATGTTTCCCACAAAGAAAAGTGCTGCTCTTGTTGAAAACTAATGCAATTGTAATGTTAAATCTTCTCAGAGGTGATCATCTGAGAACCCTTGTACAAATCCACTCTTCATCTTACAATATTTTATTTTTTGTAAATTATGTGATTATGTTAGCCCAGTACTTCCAACACTCCTGTCTTGAGATGAGGCTAAAATATCCATTCTTCCTTTCCTCCCTCGTTCTTACTTCCTTAAATATATCACTCCTCTGTCATTCCTGATATCAATATAAGTATTAACTGAGAGAACAGCATCAACACCATATCAAGATCCAGATGCAATTAATTTTAAACAGTATTTACTCTTATCTGGTAAGCAATGACATCAGGAAACCACATTATTAGTTATAACCCATGTTTTGTTTTGTTTTGTTTTGTTCTCATTTTTAGTTGCTCTGGTTGAGTCAGCTGTCAGGTAAATATAATTGTCATCCACTGACTTATTAATCCAAAATACTATAAATGGAAGTAGTCAGTAATAGGGATGCAATTTCTCAGGTTTTTTTCAGTTTTATTATACATGCAATCCCATAATTTCTAATGGAAGATCAGATGTCCTGCTTTTTGGCTTCCTGATCTCTGTATCATTTATTCAGCCAGAATACGATGGATGAACTTAAACAAAGCTTGTTATGTCTTGTATGCTTTACTCAGGCCTGCTTCTGTAAGCCAGAGATTTAGTCTCCACCAGCCAATGTCACAAGCACTGGTGAGATAGTTATGACGCAAACAGCTGATCATCAGATCACGTGTGGGGCAATGCGTTCTTTGGAACAAGAACATACTGAGAGTAAAATCACCCATGGCTTGAACTTTGGAGGCCTCACCCTAAATCTTTTTCATCTCCCTCTCATCTCTCATATGTCTCAGTTGTACTTTGTGTCCGTGATGCTATCTGAGTAGCGCTCAGGCTGGACAGGTTTAACCAGAGGGATCTGTCACTTGGCACAGTAGTCCTCAGTCTCCATCATGTCTGTCCAATCTTGTGCTGGCTGGGTTACCCTTATCTTTCCACGTGGGCTTGACACTAGTGAGATATGGGTTTGGATTGCTGGAGACTGCTCATTTCAAACATCTACAGAGCTTTCACTAGTACCTGTGTGAGATAAAAATATATTCACTAAGGCGATTTCAGAATCAGAAACAGGTTTATTGCCAAATGTTTTCACATACAAGTAATTTGTCTTGGTGTTTGGTGCATAACAATAACAATAAACAATAAACAATAAACATAGCAAGAGAAAAATAGAAACAATGTTAGTCCATGTTAGCGGGGGACCCGGGCCTTGTTGATTAGGCCGGTTGCAGAAGGAAAGAAACTGTTTTTGTAGTGTGAGGTTTTGGTCTTGATGGACCGTAGCCTCCTGCCAGAGGGGAGTGACTCAAGGATTTGGATGAAAGCGTCCAACAAATGGCATGTTACAGTTTTTTACAGTCGCTAACACCCTGTTTGTCCAATCTGTAGTCACATTTTCAAAACTCTAAACGCAGTTAGCACAACATCCGTCAGTTGTGGACCATACCATTAACACAATTCATGTTGTTTTCACAGAATATGCAGTCAATTAACACGTTTCTAAAATGCTTAGATTTTCTTTACATACAAGCTTACCCAATACCAAAATTACGTATCTTTCTTGTCTTATTTACAAATGCTTGCACACAGCATGCCAGAAATGAAAACCTAATGTTCAAAACCTTAAATACAATATAAAGCCTCTACTTCTGCAACAACAGCAGCTCAAAAGCTTTATTGAAACAGCTGATAAACATTTTTGAATGAACAGATCACTGAAACATTGAGAAATAGCTGATTTAAGTTGTGTAAAATAGACCAAACACAGAGTTCGAATGAAACAGTTGTACACAGTTCCTTTTGAAAGGAACAGTGAGCGGGTCACCAGCACCGGCACCAATACGTCCACAGGTATGGTGTCTATCCAATATGTCTTGTTCTATAGTGAGTTTTACACTATGCTACTCTACATGTAAACATGGGTTACAGGACATACAGTAGGACATACTGAAAAGTATTTACACATACTGTGTTTACACATATTATGCATGCCAAGCGTTTCTATCCAAGGTGCATAGCGAGAGACGACATAGATGTGATGTGGACGAGAGCATGTGGCCAAATGCTGAAGATCGTATAGATTACAGTTTACAGATTACAGTCCACAACAGACGGATGTTGTTCTAATTGTGTTTAGAGTTTTGAAAATGTGACTACAGATTGGACAAAAGGATGTTAGCGACTGTAAAAAACTGTAGAACAGGACTGTGCATTTTGGTGTTTTTTCCCTTCTGTGCCTTTTTTACTGTATTTGTGTATTTTATTTTTACACATTTGGAACCAAAGGCCATGTATGTTGGATTTTTTGTTCATAACTGGCAGCAATTTCATGTTGCTACTAAAGCTTTTACTGCAGCAATTCTGTCACTTACTATTTTTTTCTACTCTACATTCAATAAAGTAAAGATGACTCATTCACTTTTAGATAGTATGTTGCCAAATTGCCAAAAATGCACACATTCAACACTCAACCAAAACAGTGGTTTACAGTAAAAGGAAACTGAATCATGAAAAAAAATGGATTTCATATTGTCTATTGTATGCAGGTAGAACTAAACATGAAAAGTAATGCAGTTTTTGTAATGCCATCAACTGTTAGTATTTTGAAAGTCGTTGTGCTATGATTGACTATATGTTCCTCTTGGATAGAAAACATGTGCTAGTGTTTTGAAAGAATGATTTGATATTGAGTCGGGTTTGCCGTGTTTTGATAGTGTATGTAGACAACGTTTTTTAGCATTTTGAAATGTAGAGTTAGTATTTAATTAACAAAATGTGGTTTTGAGCAGAAAATTAACTATTTGGCTAATTGTGTGATGTAGGTGTATTGCTGTGTTAGGAGTTTAGAAAAAGTATCTTAAGTATAGCTAAATGCTTGTTAGTGATCGTAAAAAACTGTAATGGCATGATGTTCTTTATTTCTCTGACCCCAGGTGACCTGACCAAGCCACTCCCTCAGACGGTGGCTGGGGAGCACTGGGATAAGGTGATCCAGTGTAGGTGGCACACCCATGACATGTCCTTCCTCTCCTCCTCTGCAGACCGGACTGTCACCCTCTGGGCGCAAGGCCCCTGACCCCTCCACCAGCACTGGGAGACACTGGCTAGCAACAGCAACAAGCACAACAGCACACAAATACATCCCTGCATGGGATGATTAACTGCAGGTGTGTGTGTGTGTGTTAAATACACATACTATGAGCTCTAAAAGGATTGGATGATTGGTCAATTTAACTGTGTGTGTGTGTGTGTGTGTGTGTGTGTGTGTGTGTGTGTGTGTGTATGTAATCGTCTTCCTTTCCCTTCCCTTTTTTGGTCAATTTCGCCAAATGTTGGTGTAGTCTTTTAAGATCTATCATTTAAATGACTGAAAATGTGTCTTGTGGCACTTCACTTGATGCTGGAGATCCACTTTAATATTGGGGGAAAGACGCTGAGTCCTGGGTTTGAGGTGAAAAACAAGTTCTTTATTAGTAATGTGGGGAAAATGTAGCATGGCCGAAACTAAACTGAGGCTCTTCTGGCCCGGGGGTGTTCTTGGTCAGATGTCTGTGACTCTGTGATACAATCTGTTCTTCACTCCTTAGCATCCAGTCAGAAAACAATCTCAGTCAGAGAACAGTTCAGGCACAGGTCAAACATAGTGAGCACAGAGAAATCAATCAAGTCCACCATCCACATCAGTTTCCAAATGTCCACCACTCCTGTGTGGGACTGGGATCTGTCCCTGGAGCTGAACCCCAGTGGAGCTGTTTCTCTGACCTGGGGCTCCCCAGTCTCAGACAGTTCAGTAATGCATTTCAGACAAAATCCCAATAATGCATTTTGAAAACATCTAAATAGTCAAAAGTGTGGAAAACCTTCAAAAGCAACAGCACGTGAATAGTAATCTAAAGTATGATGGTTGGTCTCTACATTTTCCTGTTTTGTTTCTTTTGTTCTGTTTGGCAGTGCAATTAATTATGTTGCCTGCACCCTTAAAAAAGATGTAATTTTCAACATTAATAACCAATTGACGCACCATCTGTTGGTATTAACATGTTTTCCCAAAGTAAATGCATGCTGTTGAAAGTGACGCATCCTTTTTTAAATTGTGGTCAGGTTTTAAAAGGGTCCAAGTGATGAGCGAAAGTTTTTGCAGACAAACACATAGACAACTTTAAGAAAATGCACAAGCAATCATGACAATGATGCACTTGAAGAAAGGAAAGCTGTCATATTGTGGGAAATGACTACAGCAAAATGTATTTCACTGTTGCTGCTAAACACAATACCTAGGATGTGATGTAACATACAGGCAGGAAAATGCAGTCACAACATGACATGTTAGAAATTTACCAATGAAAGGTGAGATTCTCTTCCTTCATGGTCAAACTAGGTGAAATCAAATTCGGCCCCAAGTTGATCTTAGTTCAAGCAGTTTAATACACACGTGTGGACAGAAACGAACATCACCACAAGGCAAAGCCTGAGTCTGTATCTAACAAGGCAACTGCAGGATCTTATATAGGGTCTCTGTATCTATTTCAAACACATCCTGGCTGGCTATCGTTTCCATATATGTTTTGAGGACTCCTACACATGGGTGTCTCCATATAGCTCTGCTAGCTATTCCAGTCCTAATACCAGCTGTTTTCTTCTTTCAATATGCCAGAGACCATGTGGGCCCTGAGGGTCGAGTTAAGCTACAGTGTACACAGTTAATATGAATGAGTTCATATACAATGATACAATCATACACAATACATTAATCAGATTCCATGTAATCTGTCTATCAGTCTATAATTTCACCTATCAACCAATAAGCAGGGTCTGATGTAATCGTTCCTTTTACTATTTCGGGTGAGTGCTTATATAGAAACATGGCTTGGGTGTTAGAGGATACAGGGCATGTCTGGGGTCATCAATTAGGCACTTCCCATCACAGTTAATTGAATTAGGCCCAGACACTCAAATAATAAGCCCTTTGGCCACTTTCCAGAGACAGAGAGGTGCATGGAAATTCACTTTGGTATCTGCTTTATTTAGAAAGGCTGTGTTAACAGTCATATTTTAACACAGATAAAATAATTGCTATTTCAAAGTGTGAAAAATGTCAAAAGTGTTGTTTTTTTTGCTGCACTTTATCAAATCAAGGCTGGAATATTGTAACTTCAGTGATAGAATAAACATAGTATCTGCCATCAAACTGTCCTTTTACATGTATTGATTCTGAACACACTGGAAAAAAAACATTAAACGTGCAAGAATTATGTCGAGCATAGTCTATTCACCATAAAACCAGAATTGCCAAGCCTTGTCTTGTTTTATTTGACCTGTGTAGCCATTTGTGGAGTGCCAGTGTAATATCTGAGAGAGAAATAAAATAGTTATAATTTTATTACACATGCCATTGTCTGCACATACCCCTATTTAATAGTCTGTTTTTTTCCTTTACCTTGTTTGTCATGCACTATTACATTTGTACACCACATAGAGTATAATATGTATTGAAAAGCTATGTACCCATGTGTACCTAAGATAAAAAAACAGATGCTATCTGGTGGACAATCCACCTCACAGCACGATGACTGCATGCATTTGTAACACAGGTGGCCCCATTGGGAATCAAACCCCCAACCCTAGCAGTGTTACTGCCATGGTCTACCCCTTGAGCTACTCATGGAGTTGCAACCCCTACCCCTGGCAGTGTTGGTCTCATCCCCCATTGAGCTACAGGTCAATTGCCAGACTCTTCTCCTGTGTTGTCCTCTAATAATAATAATAATAATAACTTTAATTTAAGAGCGCCTTTCATGGTACCCAATGCACTTAACAGTGGAAAAGAGAAGAACTAGATAAGGTGAGAAAAATAACAACTAGGCTAAAAGGTAGGAAGACAATAAGGTTTCCTACTGTTTCTATGAAGGAAAACATATAAAGTGGACTGGTCACTCTACTTTAAAAAAAAAAGAAGATTGACACAAATGACACCATGTGCCATGTGCGTGGTCATTGTGCACACAAAGCAGCAATGGTAACGTATTAATCAAGGACTAAGCATTACAGCTAAGAACTGAAGGATGCATTCCACAAAATATACTTCCTGTTTCCTTCATGTATAAACTGAGGATGCAAAGCACAGCCTGATCAGAACATGAAAACAAGGTGAGGCGGTTACAACTAGGTTACGAGGGCAGATGCAACTCACCTGATTTCTCTCACCAATGCCAAAATAGATATAATTAGTGTGCTTGCTGAAGGGGTGGCTGTGGCTCAGCAGGTAGAGGGGCTCGTCCTCTAATCAGAAGATTGGCGGTTCGAACCCCGACTAGAAAGGCGCTATGTAAGTGCAGTCCATTTACCATTTATGTTCTCGTACTTACTTCTTTATTAGTGTGTCATGTTCTTGTACTTACTTACTTCTTTATTATTCCCTCTTCTACTTTCTACTTTCACACCATTTAAGCTATCAACGCCATTCAAACTTTGAAAAATTCAGCATAGTCTGGAATCACAGACTCTTATTCAAATTTTTTATTACACTTGTACTTTTTCTGCAAGTGAATTTTATTTGCAATATCCCATAGGAATGCATTATAAAAAGCTTTTTCTTATGCTGCAGCTCAAATTGCCGTGAGCTGGAATGAGCTAAAACCATGAAACTTGGCCCAATAACTGGAAATGATGTGCAAATGCTTCCCAAGAAACATGAGCCCAATCGGCCAGAAGGTGGCGCTGTAATTAAGGCCCATTTTGGAAAGACCACGCCCCTCACACTGTGACTCCGATTGACTTGAAATTTGAGACACAAGTCCAGCTCAATGTGCTCTACAAAAAAGCCCCAAGAACCACTAAAGTCCGCCTGACTACATTTTCCGCCATTTTTAATTTTTTTAAAAACACATTTTTGATGTCTCCTCCTAAACCGTAGGTCCGACTGCTACCAAATTTTCTGTGGATCATTAATGGACCAAGCTTACTAAAAGTATATAAAGCTTGCTGATTTCTTATTTAGTTTTCAAGATATTGACCAATGAAATTCAAAAAGGGCGTGGCTCAGCACATAAATAGACCAAAGTCAACAACCCTTGGGTAAACCATCACAAAACTTGCAGGATATATTCACATAATTACTTGAAACATACCCTGAAAGTTTCATTGAAATTGACCACTAGGGGGCGCTACAAATGCAAATAAATGGGCGTGCCATAACACAAATCAAACTGTAAATCAGAAATTGTTTGTCCAATCATTACAAAACTCGAAGGATATGTTTCATAACAATGTTGAACCATGTGTGTAAAACTGTTTTGAAATCGCTCAATAGGGTCACCACCAGTTCCAAGTATGTGCATGGGCCTGGCGCAAATTTGCCCATAAATCAATGACAGTTTGTCCAAACATCACCAAACTTGTTATTATTAATAATATTATTATTCTTCCGCCCCATATTATACTATATTATATTATATTACATTAAGCTTTGAATACAATCACAGGAGATATTTTCAGCAGTAAAAAACAAGAAAATCTCAAAATAACTGACACAATTATGGCATACAAATTAATTTCTCCAATTCAATAACTACAACATTAAAGTGTAACACATTACCACGATGACAAAGGATGAGGCAGAGACATGGGTGCATCCACAGCTGCTCTCCATGGAGCGGACAAACACTTGAAAGTGTTTCAGCTCCATTCCTAATATGAATCATGAGAAAAAGGAGAGGGAATAGGTTATCATTGCAGGGTTAACTGAATATGAAGAGACCAGCTATATGATGTAGACAGTATTAAACCAAGAAATGTAAACGATATGGCAGCAATTTCTAGAACCTTCTCATTCTGGCAATAGAGAATCTTTATTAAGATCTAGTAAGGCTCTGGAGCTGTGAAAGATGTGAGAGGACATGAATAACATGTTAGAGGTGATTTGATATCAATATCTCTTGAATTGAGAAAGCTATTGAAAATATAAGCATGAAATCATCATAATTAAGGCTATAACTGTCCTGAGGGGTTGTATGAGTCTTGATAAGGGCTTTTTTGACAAATTAACAGCTGTGTAAATTTGTCCTAATCATAATTAGGGCTATAACTCACTAAAACATAGACCAGTGTAAATGGTAAATGGACTGTACTTATATAGTGCTTTTCTAGTCTTTTCCGACCACTCAAAGTGCTTTACACTACATTCACATTCACCCCATTCACACACATTCATACACTGATGGCAGGGCGCTACCATGTAAGGTGCCAACCTGCACATCAGGGGAATCTAACCATTCATACACATTCACACACCGAATGCGCAGCTTCGGGAGCAATTTGGGGTTCAGTGTCTTGCCCAAGGACACTTCGACATGTGGACTGGAGGAGCCTGGGATCGAACCGCCGATCTTCTGATTAGCGGACGACCCGCTCTACCCCCTGAGCCTGGTGTATGCTGTTTTCTATATGTGGCATTAGTAATCTGTAGATCTAATCAATGCTTTCACCTGAGAACCTACCGCTCAAACACATGTTGGTCCATAGGATGAGACATGGGTCTTCCTCGGCGTTATACAAACCCTTTAATTGATGTGAATAAAGAGATGGGAGCGCTGTGTGGGTATTTGTTCCTACCAACAAGAATCAGGTACTCTTTGGAAAGGGTTAGAAGCACAAATGGGAATATAGTTAAATTGTAAAATTGTCTTTGGAGCACAGAAAGAAAGACAGAATGTCTGCTCTCACCTTGACTCCCTGTCCCTCATAACTAAGAGTCAAGCCAGAAATCTTGGCGTTATCCTGGACTCTGATTTAAATTTCAATAGCCACATCAAATCGGTAACTTCATCCGCTTACTACCATCTAAAAAATATTGCAAGAGTCAGAGGAATAATGTCCAAACAAGACCTAGTAAGGCTTACCCACGCCTTTATTTCCAGTAGATTGGATTACTGCAATGGTCTGTTCACAGGGCTTTCAAAAAAAGCTCTTCGGCAACTTATTCAGAATGCTGCTGCCAGGGTCCTGATGAAAACTAAGGACATTACACCAGCTCTAAAATCCTTACACTGGCTACCAGTCACTCAGAGAATTGATTTCAAAATCTTGCTGCTTGTCTACAAATCACTCTGTGGCTCTGGGCCCAAATACATCTCTGACATGCTTGTGCCATATGAACCTTCTAGGACCCTTAGGACATCTGGGGCTGGCCTGCTGGCTGTCCCAAGAGTTAGAACAAAACATGGTGAAGCAGCGTTTTGTTATCATGCAACTCAGACCTGGAATAACCTCCCAGATGATATTAGACAAGCCCCGACTCTGACCACTTTTAAGTCAAAGCTAAAAGCTTTTTTATTTTACACTGCATACCTACACTGAATAAGAAAATTAAAGAAAAACATATGGGTTCACTCACATTGTGCATCTAAAAGTGGGGGTATTTGTTGTGTTCTTTTAACTTTCTAGTTCACTTGATTTGAACTGCACTGCTTTACTTTTTAAGTCTTTTATCTTTTATCTAAGTACTTTTGCACTTTTTAATTTTAAATCTTTTACCTTTACTGTATTTTGTATCACTCTGTAAAGCACTTTGAATTGCCTCAGTGCATGAAATGTGCTATACAAATAAAGCTGCCTTGCCTTGCCTTGCCTATAGTAGTTTAACCTTTTTGAGGAGTACAGTCACCCCGGTGTGATCATTCTAAAGTGCATTCTAATGTATTCTAACATTCTAATTGATGACATCATAAAGGGTTATAAATGGGACAGTTCCAGAATAGAACACTGAATTGGAATTACAACTCTCAAAACGCTCCACAAAATGAAGTATTCTCCTTTGTAAAAAAGGTTCTACAAAGGAGAATACCTAGGAGAGAATACTATTTATGTAGCAAAGGCTATACATGTTTTAACTTATTACATTACAGTGATTGTACAGTACTTAACACTATGTGGGGATCAAACCCACAACCCTATGAGTGACAGGGTACCCGCGGGGTCTTAAAAGTATTAAAAAAGCATTGAATTTAATATTCTCAAAATAAAGCCTTAAAAGTATTGAATTTCGTTTGCAAAGGTCTTAAATTTCTTTCTTGTCCTTTCGTAGGTTCAAATAAATACCGTAATGTCATGAATAACTGTCAAATGTATAAAATGTTTTGTGTGTAACGTTACAATTTACTCTGTTTGGTGTGGCTTGGACATTACGACAGTACAGGTAATGTTTACGTCAGTGTATTGACGCTCTTGACCGTGGAGTGTGCTGCTAACAAGCTAGCTCGTCGCCTCAGAATGGGCAAGTGTCATTTTAAGGGGCTTTCACATGATCCGCGCAAAGCGTCGGCATCAACGTCAGGTTGGACGAGACTCCTTCACATGATCAGCGTCACCCGCATCAGCCGGTGACCGTAGCTAACCACATCGCCAATGATCATACTAGCACAGCCATAGAAGTGAATATAGACTGGCTGCATATACGTCCTGTACTAAGCTGTCAACCAACCTGGTAGTCCCGTCTGTAAACCGACATCATTCCATGATACAGACTTTTTAGTCAGATCATGGTATGATTTAAGGTCATGTTGTATAATTCGGGATGCTCCGACACACATAAAACAAGTTTCTCTTCTATATTTTTTTTTTTTAATTTCGCGGCTATGATATCACACGCCTCTCTTTCCCACTGCTCTCTATCTCTAACCCGATCACTAATGAATAGCAAACTAAGAGCTATTAGATTCCAGTGATTGGTTGCGTGTCGCGAAGGTCAAAGTTGAATATAGTTGAACTTTGAGCGCAGCGCCAGGGGGTCTCCTAGTGTCTGTGCCCAGGGCGCAGAACGCCGAGGGCGGCGGCGGCGCTAGGTTCAGCGGCGACGCTTGCCAAATAGGAAATGAATGCCAGCGCCGAGCGTTTTTGTCGCTGATCATGTGAAGGGCGCTCACAAAGCTATTGTGTATTAAATATTAATGTGAGTATTATAATAACATGTTTTATTAAATTAAAAGTACTTGGTAAATAATTATTTTCTAGGGCTTAAAATCCATACTGATTTTCCATTATATCCTTCATACTTTTGCCAGTATGGCCGTGAAGTTGGCATTAAATTTAATTCTAAGTGGTATTAAAAAGGTCTTAAAAAGGAGACTTGGAGAATCCTGGGCCCTCATTTATCAACATTGCATAGACAGAGTTCTAATTTATCTCTTACGAACAAAATTTAGAATGTTTCTACGCACAGAAAAATCGGGATTTATCAAACATGGGCACGCAGGTCATACGCACACCTGCAAGTACTCAGTGTTGATAAATACCAATTGTTCTTACCCTCTCTGCTCGTGCACGATGAAGTATTTGCATACAGAAACGCCCACAATTAACCATATATGGTAAGAAAACATCCCTTTAAAGGCCGCATGAAAACAATGCATGTTATCTCACTGGAATAATGGCGAAGAGAGCCAAAAAAAGAAACTTTACAGAAAGCGAGATTGATGTTCTTGTCACTGAAGTAGAATCTAACCAAAATGTATTGTTTGGTTCACTTAGTGTAGGGATAACCAATAAAAGAAAAACTGCTGTATGGGAGCAAGTGACAGATTCCGTTAATTCTGTATCTTCTGAACAGAGATCTGTATCAGAAGTTTAAAAAAATTTGTTTGATGTCAAACTGTCCGCCAAGAAGCGACTTGTGGAATACAAGCGGGACATTGGTGCGACTGGGGGAGGACAAAGTCGAAAGGAGCTCTCCCCTTTGGACGCACGGATTGCCAGCGTCATTGGCGATACAGCGCTGTCTGGTATTGTAGCGCATGGAGACAGCAATCTCAACATTCCCATCACAGAACAAGCTGGGCCATCGAACGAACAAACTGAAGGTACAAATCACTTTCGTTGTAAACAATTTTATTTAGATGCATGACACGCAAAAATAATAGTAATTTTGCTTTTTAATGATGTGACCTTAAACAATATTTTTTGTAAATAAATAAATCCAATCAAATGATATTGTTAATTTGACAGACAACTCGGCTGAGTTGCCCAGTCCCGTGGTCACCCAGGAGGAGCAGGGAACGTCTAGACCCCCTTCGGCGCGCAGCGTGGGAAGGGTGTTGACTGACACAGTTCTGCAAAATCAGGAAGACACAACACACGCAGTAATTGAAATTAAGGACAAGCTGACAGACATTTGCAATGTATTAACGGAAATAAATGAGTCACTGAAACAAATTGCTGCCTGTGCAACCCAAATGGTTAATAAAAACTCTTAACCAATATTTTGCGCTGCGCTTGAGTTGAGTCATTGTGATAACCATGCTGCAAAATAAATCAGCCTTTTTTCGTTTACGTTTTTTTAAAAGGTAGCTTAAGACCTTGCAAGGGTAGACTTACTTAAAACTGCTGTATGATCCTAGCTCTTGCCTGAATTGCTGCAGCGTTTGGAGGTGGATGCTCTGCGTCTGGCATGGGGCCGTCAGGTCTTAGGGGTTCCTGCAGCGGGATGCCATGTTTGATGGCCAAGTTATGGAGCACACTGCAAGCCATGATAATGTGGCAAACTTTTTCAGGCCGGTACTGCAGTGTGCCCCCCATGCCAGACAAGCACAGCCATCGACCTTTCAGCAGGCCAATTGCGCGCTCTACAGTGGCTCTTGTGCGTGCGTGTGCCCGGTTATAATTGCGCTCCTGTTGGGTCGTTGGGTTGGTCAGAGGAGTCATGAGCCATGGCTTCAGTGGATAACCCCGATCACCTGCAGGTAAGAGATATATTTTAATTACAGATACCTCAGTAATAGCACTTAAATGGGTAACACTCACCAATAAGCCATCCGTCTTCAACAGCTCCTCCCTGGAGACGAAGGCCCACAGAACTGTTCTGCACAATAAACGAGTCGTGCGTTCCTCCCGGCCACCGGGCAACGACATTTAGCAGGGCCAAATGCGCATCGCAGATTATCTGTACATTGACCGAGTGGAATCCCTTTCTGTTGACATAATTGAATTTGTTGATTGATGGTGCTTTGATAGCAACATGTGTACAGTCTATTGCTCCGATTATGTTGGGAAACCCGGCTATGGCGTAAAATTCCCTCTTGACCTCGGCCTGTTGTGCAATGATGTATGGGAATTGGATGTAGTTAGGGTTTAGGGAAATTATGGCATCCAACACTGCGGGCATAATCCTGCTCATGGAGGGTTGGGAAATGCCCGATCGATCTCCAATCTCACGCTGGAAGGTGCCGGTGGCCAAAAATCCCAGGGTGGAGAGGACTTGAATGTGCACAGGGATGGCATTCGTGGGTTTTGTTTCTCGCTCCAACATGGGTCCCAAATCGCGGGACAAATCAAGCAGAATGGGTTTCAGGAAGCGGAATCTACTTGTAAGCCACTCTGTGCTCTCGGCAAATAGATCTGCCCTGTCTCTGAAAACGCGCTCCCTGCGGAGCGCACCTTACGCCAAATCTTCGGCCAAATCTTCCAATAAAGCAAGATAAGCCATGCTGCATTCATTCTGAAAGACCTATTCCAAATGCTTTATGTAGGGCTTGACAACAATTACACTCCTGTCTCTATTTAGATAAAATTACATTCAATCATAAGTAATACAGAACATGTGGATGTTGAAACTCTTTAATGCATGAAAGGTTGTATTCTGTCTATTCATTTGCAGTTTCCCTATTCTACCACTTGGTGCCATGCCTACGCATGGTCAGAGCTGTGCGTAAATGTACACACGATCTCAAGCAAACGTTCATATTGGTGAATCCCACACTGCTTAGAAATGAGCGCACACATGGTTTACGAACATTTCTGTTCGTACGCAACATTGATAAATGAGGGCCCTGGGGTTCTGGGCTTGATTGCTGTGGCTGAATGTGAAAGCCACACCCCCTCATTATCATACAATATACAATACAATACAATATACTTTATTGTCCCCGCGGGGAAATTTGTCTTGGACTCAAATGTTTGCACACATATAACTGCCTCCATAATAAAAACAAACAACATATAACAAAGCAGCACATACTGTAGTAAATCAACACCAATTCCACATATTGCACATTCCACATATTGCACATTCCACATTCCACGTATTGCACATTCCACATATTGCACATATCAACCAGTAATAAGAACTCCATGAAGCTATTGCACAACCCCTACATCCTACCCCTACATAACACTATTTAAAATTTTAATTGAGATAGGCACAAATGAGTTTTTAAAACGGTTGAGTTTGCATCTGGGTACTCTATATCGTCTGCCCGAGGGTAAGAGCTCATACTCGGCGTGGAGAATATGAGATGGGTCAGACAATATTCTCTGTGCTTGCTTAGAAACAGACTGCTCATATATGGACTGGAGGGACTGGTGTTCCTTCCTCCCCATAACCTTCATGGCAGTCTGTACCAGACAAGCAAGCTTAGATTTCAACTTTACAGTGAGATTGCCATACCATGCTGACATCCCATACCTAACTATGCTCTCTAATACAGCCTGGTAAAATAAAAACATAATCCTCTGGTCCACCCCATGCACCCTGAGTCTGCGCAAAAAGTATAATCTCTGCTGTAAACGAGAAAACAAACTTTCAACATGTGCATTCCAGCTAAAGGTATTATCTAAGTGAACACCAAGGTATTTGTAGGAGCAGACCTGATTGATTGGTTCATCATGTATGACCACTGGACTATGATCCCCCACTGACCTGGGGTCCAGAACCATCTCCTCAGTTTTTTTCATATGGACGAAGAAATCAATAAATAAATAAATCTGGAAATAAATATATACAGAAATAAAAGAAATCAAGAAATAAATACATATGGTCATGAATAAAAACAGAAATGAATTCTAAAGGAAATAAATAAGGGAATAAATGAGTACAAAAATGAATGATTAAGGAAATAAATAAATAGTGAAATAAATAAATGCATAAATACCCATTTATTCATTAATTTCATTTATACATTTATACATTTATTTATGTATGTGTACATATATTGATTTTTGCATTTTTATTATATTTATTTATTTATTTATTCATTTATTTATTTTTTATTTTGGCGGTTCTGGGCATCCATCGGGTATAGGGTAGTAGTGTTGAACGTTAGGATGGCGGAACTTTGGTTGAAAAACATTGCGTTCCAGTCGGATCAGTGTTACGGGAATACAATTAAGCTTCAAGTGTGATTTAGCCTGATAACTAGCCTGCCTTGGGCCAGGCTACTTTAGAAGCATAAGTTGCCACAGCAACTCAGCCTGAACTATGTTGAGCTTGCTTTGTAGAACCGAATAAACCTGAAAATGAGCCAGACTAAGTGAAATAAGCCTGGCTAAGGTGGTAAACTCGCTTTGTGAAACACCCCTCAGGTCATTTTAGTTTGCTGTGATGTAAATAAAGCGGTCTCTACTAGGGTTGAGCCGAATACTCGGATGAAATAAGTATTCGGAACGGATAATGTACTATTTACGAGCACGAGTATCATCCGAGTAAAATTTGTCAATATCCGTACTCGTGATGAAGGAAAATCCTCATTGGGTAGCTGTGTCCACATCGTTCTGTGATAGGCCAGCCACACACAGAGCTCCTCCGCTACACAGAGCCTATACATAGTTCACTGCTGCTGTGCCGCGCCACACAACACAATCTTGCCATTGTCGCAGCCACTCTGTCCACAGGGATTAACAGTTCGCGACTCTCACTGCTTCGACACCGGTTAGGTTTTCTTCCATCGTCTCACTCTGTCTCTCTCTCTCACTCACACCACATAATCAACATTGTATTTTACTTTGTGTAGAAATAAAAAATACCGCCGCCCCCCCCCCCAAAAAAAAAATTAAATAAAAACGTTAGTAGAAAGCCCTGTGATCACACACACAAACATCACACTGTTTAAATGTAATATTTAAAAAGTAAAGAAAAAAATAAATAAAAAAGAAAGTTATGTTGAGTATGAAAACTCTAGTTCATGCATTTTACTTCATACTTCTTAATACTGCATGTGTTGTGTTCATTGATTCACTGAATTCACTGGATTCACTCATTATTCATTCAAGTTTATAAAAAACTTTATAAATAGAATATTTATAAATAGTTCTCTTACTCTTATGATCAAAAACATTGATCTGAAGATCAATTCTGAGGCTGTTCTGTAAATAGTTTTCTAATAAACAATAACTATAGCAACTTCTGATAATCCCATATCCATGTCAGGCTTAAAATACCAATTGCTGGTTAGGCCCCGCCCACTTCCGGTTTAAGCACCGCCCATTCCGAGTACGGATACAGATACATTAGTTGATTGAACAGATACAGATACTGGTGTACTCACTCATTCCTAGTCTCTACCCCCGGGGCCATGATAGGCAGAGACAAAGGCAGGAGTAGAGAATTAACAAGTTGGCAGCCCGCTTTATTTACATCACAGTAGCATAATAGAGTGGTGCAGTCCTAAAACCAGGAAATTAGTTAGCATTTCTGCACTTCCGGTTCCCTCGCCTATAAGTCTATGGGTTTTTTGAATGGGTTTTTGGTTAGATGCCTGAAATAAGGTCTGTGGTTAACACAAGTGTAGCCAAGACGCTACTACGGGTAGACAGAGGCGGAGACTTTGGGGTGGTCAGGCGGGGCGGCAAAGCCGTTTTATTACGGGCAGCACCACAAACAAGGACACAATAATATGGAACGGGCTCTCTCGCCCTCCTCCGCTCACTGCGGGCACAGTCCTCTCTCTCTCGCTCGCTCACTCTCTCACAGTGAGACGCGCCTCCTCCGTGTCCCTGCTCACTGTTGCGGGCACACACACACACACACACACACATAACAAGTTCCCACTCAGGCCCGATCGGCTGCAGCCGGTGTCGGAGCAGGGCGAACCCGTCTGCCAGCCCGACTCCGCCCCCCGCATCCAGCCAACTGCCCAACCACACCCCCCAGTCTGCCACAACAAGCTTAAGAGGTTTTCACGTATTGTTCTACGACATAAAATACGTCAGTAAATACCCCACTCGTGAATTTTGAAGCTTTTACGTGTCTTAAAAAAGGCGGTTGCTAACAAGTGGCTAAATGAGACTGCAGAGGTTGTCGGGCACATTAAACGCCATCACGCCAAACTATTCTAACTCAAACTTTCCAACTTGTTGATTTATCAATTTATAGTATTTTTAGTGGTGGTGACATTGAAGTCATGCGACCACGGTGTAGTTTGTTTATAGCCTAACGTTAGCTTTTTAATTCTGCCGATTGTATTTACGCTTCAAAAATCATAAAAGTGGTGTTCATTTGTGAATATTATCTTGCTGAACAAAAAGTGTAAGTATCATAAACTTTTGTTTGCCACAGAGCTTATTTTCTGCAATTATCCAAAATCCAATGCAAAAATCCCATTGGCTTTTTGTCGAGGGAACCAGGGCGATTCTAACTTCCAGGTTGGCCTACAAAAATACGTCATCCCTGCACCACTCTATTTGGCCCGGTCTTGACCACCAAATCGTCGCGTCTCTCAGCAGGTCAACCGCGGACACCAAAGCTGCCAGTCTTCCAGGACGCAAATCAGCTCTAACCCGCCTCAGCGCCACCCCCACCCCTCTGGATATATTGTTACATTTGGTTGTTGTTTCTATTCTAATTATAAAGTTTTACAGCATGGCGCTTCATTTCCTTTGTGCATGAGGTTATTAGATTACTGTAGATGCCGACATCAGCTGTAACGCTGTGGGTCTAAAATAATGAAATGAAGAAATAATGACTTATGAATGGTAGGCTATGCAGCACTGTTGCTGCTGGAGAAAGTTTGCCTTGTTCCATGGTTTCAAATTCTAGTTTAATTAAGCATTCAGTGAATTTAGTGCCGTAATATGCCACTTTAAGAGTGTGCCGAGCTTTCTGTAGCACCTATGCGCCTTCTAGTGGGTGAAAATAGGTCAGTAAAAGCATATGCATATGGAAACCTTTTAAGTCCACAGAATGCATTTCCCTCCACGAAATGCGTGCGGTGTTTCACAAAATCAACGAAATGCGGATGAAATCGACAAGATTGATTTGGTACCGGATGAAATCGACGAAATGGATTTCGTGGACGAAATCCACGGGGTAACGTTAGGCACCCACATGCATTTCGTGGACGAAAGCAAACAAGGTGATTATGGATTTCGTGTGACGAAAATTTATTTCGTGGCACAAAATGGATTTCGGATTTCGCCCCATATTTGCTAGTCTTTCCTGCCATCATTTGTTTTAGCTTTAGTATACCTACATCCATCTATTATTGTTATTTGTGTTTAATTAGTTAATAAACCTTGCATTTATGAAGAACTGACTATTGTGTGTTATTGATATATCCTGGACATGATGGTAGAAAATCACTGAAATCGAGGGCTCACCTGTTCTGATTATTAGACTGATATCATTATAAAGAGACTATTCCAGTGTAAACTGGTGGTACCCCACAAGTGTTAATTATAAGATATTTATTACTAATGTAGTGATTTAAATTGTAGGAGGGCTAGTATAATCACCACACCGACAGGTAAGTGTCTAGAATAACCAGGACAGGAGGTCAATGGCTCAAAAAATAAAACATTTATTCACAATCATATATAAAAACCCTTAAAAGAGAGTGCAACTGAGCAGGCCTAAAACTACACAGTAGCGGTTCCTAATGTTGTGCAATTGATTAAGCACTGGCAAAATCACTTGACATAACTAACAGGAGGTGCATAGGAAGGAAGGTGAGGTCACCAATACATTTAGGACACAATCCACTTAATAAGAAACAGACTAAGAGCCCATGGGGCTAATATGCACACGTTTAAGAATCACACATGGGATACAAGTTACCACTGCACACGTTTTAAGAATCACACATGGGATACAAGTTACCACTGCACACCTTATTTGAACACACCAAAAGAGGTCTCTGAATCTGTATGGCGCCTACCACTCCTAATTGAGCTACAGCTCGAGATTGCACAATGCCCGTATGAAATAAAGAAAACAATAAAGAAACCAAAAAGGCCCGTTCTTCTAACAAACTTAGGGTGGGAAAAAACAGCGACAGTCAATATTTCAGTCCTATACGGCAGCCAATCTTCCCTCAAACGCTGTTCTCTGGGCTCGCGGCAAGCGTTTGTGCCGTGTCTGCAGCTCACTGCACTTCCTCGTTCTGCGAACCGGTAGTAGAGAGAGAGAGAGCGCGCTAGCTTCCGTGTTCCCTTTATAGGTTTCCCCAGGGTCCTAAAGACCTCCCTTTACAATGGCCCCCATTTTAAAAGGTCACCGTCCCGGTGACAAATTACATCCAGGGCCTAAAGACTCTTTGAACTACCTGGTTGTTCGCGGCGTGGGGCACCTGTGAGTTTCTAGCTGACGTCGCAAGTATTTGATTTATTGACCTTGGAAGGTGAAAGGGGTTAGTATGCTGCCCTGCTGTGTTTCTTTTAGGCCGTCCCTGCACGATGTTAGGCTCTGCTGTTGTTACTACATTTACACTGTTGCTGGGGCCGTCTTCATGTTCATGATCTAAAATGGATAGTGGGGTGCCAGGGCTTTGCGATTCCGTGTTCATGGGTTGACTAGCTAGCTCAAGGTTTGTGGGGGAGGGGGCCTGAACTCTCCGCCGCTCTGGCTCCATGATGAATATGACTCCCTCCGAGTCACTGTCGTCATCCACTGTGTTGGGATTTGACTGTTCAGGTGAATCATCTGTCAAGCCAGGGTCAGGTAAAGGTTGATTTTGTGTCATAGGCATGCTGATGGTAGCAGTCGGCAACACTCTGAGCTCCGACCTGTTAAGATTCTTATCTGGACCAGCACCATCTCTGGGGCATATTTTGTAGACCCTTCCTTCCTTATCCATGTGTTTCACAACCACATAGATGACTGGGTCCCAGGCATCCTGAATTTTGTGACGTCCCATGGGGTGACTTCTCCTGTAGACAAGAGTTCCAGGAGCAAGAATAGAAGTTGCTGTTGGTTGGTAGTGTCTATTTCTCCGTTCTGCTGCCTGCTGGAGCTGCTCCTTCACATGAAGATAGACTGAACTCAGACGATTTTGGTGTTCATCCACCCAATCTTGTGCTGACCTAGGCATGGGTTCCTCTTGTGATACACCCAACAGAAAATCCACAGGCAGTTGGGCCTTCTGACCAAACATAAGTTCATAAGGTGAATAACCTGTAGATTGGTGTTCCGTGGTGTTGTAAGCATAGAGCACCTGAGGTAGATATTGCGGCCATTTTCTTTTCTTCTCCTGGGGGAGGGTACGCAACAAGTCATGCAGTGTTCGATTAAATCTTTCGCATTGTCCATTTCCCTCTGGGTGGTACGGTGTGGTTCTGTTTTTTTTAATTCCATACAGGTGGCATAATCGTTTCAAAAGGTCCCCTTCGAAACTCTTTCCTTGATCGCTGTGAATCCGTTTTGGTACACCATATGTATAAAACCACTTTTCTGTCAGTACCCGGGCCACTGTACTGGCCCGCTGATCTGATGTTGGGTATGCCTGGGAAAATTTGGAGAACACATCTGTGACCACCAGCACATTCTCTCGTCCATCACTAGCCTTATCTAATAAGGTGAAGTCGATGGCAATGACTTCCAATGGTTTAGAGGCAACCAGACCCCCCCTGAATGTGCGGACTTTTGGTTGTACTGCTTTGGCCAGCGTGCAACGGTTACACCCCTGACAATATCTTTCAATATCACGTCCCATTAATGGCCAAAAACACCTCTGCCTCACGAGGCTCGTGGTACGTTCAATGCCTTGATGGCCATGGTCATCGTGGAGGCTTTTAAGGACCTCTGTCTGCAAGCACTGGGGCAACAGCAGTTGGGACAGAACTTGTCCTTCCCCTGGTGTCTGTATTTGGCGGTATAGGACACCATCCCTTGATTTTATTCTGGCCCACTGCTGCACCAACCTTTTCACTCCTTTGCAAGCATTGGCCATTTCTTGTTTTGCTGGAGGTTTTCCTCTCTTCCAGTACTGCAAGAATACGCCAATCACTGGATCTGCGGCCTGTAAAGTCAGTAGGTCATCTTTAGGCCGTGATGGAAAAGCAGCTATAGCTTGGCAGGTAACAGCATGGGCAACTTGGGACATGTCTTTTGTTTGTTCTTGGACTTCCTGTGGTACATTCAAGCCAGGGAATAGAGAAGATGTGCTCGGGGAATGTAACTGACGTGACAGGGCATCTGCGTTGCGATTAGTTGGTCCTGGTCGATACTTTATTTCAAAATCAAAGACTGCCAACTCTGATGCCCACCGTTGCTCCACAGCTCCCAGTTTAGCAGACTGCAGATAACTGAGGGGGTTGTTATCAGTGAACACCACAAATGTATTTCCTAGCAGATACTCTCGAAATTTTTGAGTCACTGCCCATTTCAATGCCAGGAATTCCAGCTTTCTGGAGCTGTAGTTGGACATGTTCCTTTCTGTGGGTCTGAGGCCCCTGCTTGCAAAAGCAATTGGTCGTCGTTTTCCATCATAGTCCTGGGACAACACAGCCCCAAGTCCAGCATGACTGGCATCTATTTCAAGGACAAAGGGTTTGGTGAAATCAGCATATCCCAGAACTGGTGCACTCACAAGTAGCCTCTTGAGTGTTTGGAATGCATTTTCACACTCGTCGCTCCAGCGGTCGCCTATGGCACCTTTCCCAAGGGTTTTGCGTTTCTTCTTGGTACCCCCCATTTCGCCCACCAACCGGTGGAGCGGAGCAGCGTACTTTGCAAAACCCTCCACAAAGCGGCGATAATAGGAAGCGAATCCCAGAAATGATTGTAGTTCTGTGCAAGTAGTCGGTCGTGCCCACTCGGCCACTGCGCTGATCTTAGAAGGATCAGTGGCAACGCCGGATGCCGAAATCACATGGCCCAGGTATCTGACCTCAGGTTGGAAGAAGTGACATTTCTGTAGCTTCAATTTCAGATTGTGTTCTTTCAGGCGAGACAATACCAGATCAAGACGTTGGAGATGCTGGTCAAAGGATGATGAAAAAATGACAATATCGTCCAAGTACAGCAGTAAGGACTGAAAGCTCTGATCTCCAAAGATCCGCTCCATCAACCTTTGAAAGGTACTAGGAGCATTACATAGCCCAAACGGCATCCGGTTAAACTCAAAGAGCCCAAAAGGTGTACAAAAAGCAGTCTTTGCCTTGTCCTTCTCCGCCATGGGTACTTGATTGTACCCACTGGCGAGGTCCAACGTTGAAAACCACTGAGCGCCTGTAAGAGCATCCAAGGACTCCTCAATACGGGGGAGGGGATAAGCATCCTTCCTTGTCTTGGCATTGAGCAACCGGTAATCCACACACAACCTGATCTCTCCAGTTTTTTTAAAAACTACAACAATGGGAGAGGAGTACGGGCTACAACTTGGACGCACAACACCACTGTCCAACAGCTCCTGAATGTGGGCTTTGACTTGTTCGTACTGTGATGGCGGGAGCCTGCGGTAGCGTTGCCGCACTGGGGCATCGTCCACTAAAGGAATTTCATGCTCCACCAGTGTAGTACATCCCAGGTCTCCTTCTCCCTGACTGAACACTGTGCTATGCCTCTGCAAAAGCTCTATTCCTTGTTGTATCTATTCAGAGGAAAGGTTAGACCATGACAGTCTGGAAAGATCAATCAAAGGGGAGCTCACTGCAGTCACCTCTTAGACCACCACTATAATATTATGGTCTTCTGTCTCCTCAATGAGGAGCGAGCTTCCCGATTGCAGTGGGTCGACCACGTGCAGCTCACCCAGCTGTGTGTGGGGCTGTAGCCAAACATCTTCAGTGCCCACGTTAACTACCGGAATTTCCACAGTGCCCTGATGGACAGAAAGAAGGGCCGCAGACACAAGAATGCCTGCCGGAAGAGGATTTCCGGTCGCTAGGGGTTCAAGGAGCACTGAGGGGAGAGTGGTGTTGGCAACGGAGGGACAAGCAGTGCAAATCCACTTCACGGAACCAGCAGGAACACGAACAGCTCGACCATAAACTTTGGCTTTACCCAAGTACCCCTGTGTGTTCGCCGCTTGAATGCGTTGACACTCGGAGAGAGTTTCCTTCCACTCCCTACTGGCCGTTTGGAGGACAGGTGACTCAAAAAGACTAGGGCCAAACTGTTCAAAAAGCAAACGGTAACAGCGGCCAATGATGTTCATCCCAAGGAGACCAGGCACAGCCTGCTGCTGTTGTTGTTGTTGCGTGGGCTCACCCAGGGGGTCCTCTACAACTAACACGCCCATTCGTGTCAGGGTCTTACCCAAAACAGTGACGTCAAGCTCCATGTACCCTTTATAGGGGATTTTTAGTCCATTAGCAGCCTTAAGCCGTAACAAATGACATCTTTTCAGCAGCCCGACACCCTGTGACTTGAAGTGTTTCTCAAAAAAACTCTCTCTGACCGTAGTGACCATTGACCCGGTATCCAAGAGGCAGGGTACCATGACACCCCCCCATGTTGATTTCCACCAATGGGCAGTCTCCAATAAGTCGAGAGGGATCTTCCATTTGATCTTCAGATGAGCCCGTAAGACCCTTTTCTGGTGCCTGGCTCTCTGCCCCAGAGGGATCTAGTTTCCCGACGGCTGAGAGTCAGAGCCCCCTCCCACCACCTGGCTGTGCACCCCTACTTCAGAACCAGACCCTCCACGGGTCTTAGGAGCTGTTAGGTTTACCCTACAGAATCTGGCAATATGGCCTGCCCTATTACAACGGTGACAAATTGGCTTGCCATCTGCTTGAAAGCGGAAATGCTTAGCTGAGTTAGGGACTGCATCATCCTGAGTAGGCTGTGAGAACTGGGCCGTGACATGCTTCATAATGGTATCTAATTGAGTTTGCTGTCTGCGAAGGCACTCTTTTATCTCTTCAATCTCATCATTAGGCCTAGCAGTGACCGCATTTGCGCTTGCCTCAAAACTATCCACTGCCTGGGAGTGTGTGTCACAAGAGTAGGCCCGAGGTTTAACTCTACCTCCCTGCCTACTTGTTTCTGTCCACCTAATACCAATACCCCGAAGGTCAACAAAAGTAGTAGCTGGGTCTTGGATGACACGTTGTTTCAACTCTCTGCGTAACATATCATCAAGCACATGTTCAATAAATTGATCACGCAACAGCACATCAGAGTTGGGAATACCACCAGGCGTTTTACATATCACAACATCCATTAAAGACTTAAGAGCATGTGAATAATCACGCAAGGATTCCCCCTCTCGCTGGATACGTTGGAAAAACTGTAACTGTGCTGCTACATAGGATTGAGAGCAACTATAGTTTTCAGTCAAGATAGCAAAGATTTTTTCTGGGGTATCTCTGTTGGCCCTAGAGTGAAAATTAACCTCAGATTTGGCACCTCCATCTAGATGGTCAGTGACAAACAACAACTGTTCAGCTATTGACATATGCCTAACCTCCAGACATCTGCGCACTTCTTCAACCCATTGCTCAACTGTTAACAGATCAACTGACATCCCAGTGAACTTGGAACATTTACGTTCTCTAGGTACATAAATGTAACGAGGGTTAGTAGCTTCACTTGCCAGGCTGCTAACTGGGGCCACATTAGGAGGGGCATTGGATGGCCCTGGCACTGGATCGGGTACCTGTGATTTTTCCCGCAGCTGCTCTCTCAACTGTTCATTGTTTGCTTTAAGCTGTCGCAGCTCCTCCATGATGGCCTGTAGATCCTCCATTCTCCCAATGGACAGGGTCTGTGGCGTAGAGGAGGTAGTCAAACTGGCCCGTGGTTCCCTTGTCGCTGAAGACCTGTCGCTGAAGACCTGTCGCTGTTTTTTCCCAGTCTACCCCACACTAATTAACAGGGCCACAAAAAAAAAACAGTAAAACCAGAACCCAACCTCCAAATCCTGCCGACTACGCCAATTATGTAGTGATTTAAATTGTAGGAGGGCTAGTATAATCACCACACCGACAGGTAAGTGTCTAGAATAACCAGGACAGGAGGTCAATGGCTCAAAAAATAAAACATTTATTCACAATCATATATAAAAACCCTTAAAAGAGAGTGCAACTGAGCAGGCCTAAAACTACACAGTAGCGGTTCCTAATGTTGTGCAATTGATTAAGCACTGGCAAAATCACTTGACATAACTAACAGGAGGTGCATAGGAAGGAAGGTGAGGTCACCAATACATTTAGGACACAATCCACTTAATAAGAAACAGACTAAGAGCCCATGGGGCTAATATGCACACGTTTAAGAATCACACATGGGATACAAGTTACCACTGCACACGTTTTAAGAATCACACATGGGATACAAGTTACCACTGCACACCTTATTTGAACACACCAAAAGAGGTCTCTGAATCTGTATGGCGCCTACCACTCCTAATTGAGCTACAGCTCGAGATTGCACAATGCCCGTATGAAATAAAGAAAACAATAAAGAAACCAAAAAGGCCCGTTCTTCTAACAAACTTAGGGTGGGAAAAAACAGCGACAGTCAATATTTCAGTCCTATACGACAGCCAATCTTCCCTCAAACGCTGTTCTCTGGGCTCGCGGCAAGCGTTTGTGCCGTGTCTGCAGCTCACTGCACTTCCTCGTTCTGCGAACCGGTAGTAGAGAGAGAGAGAGCGCGCTAGCTTCCGTGTTCCCTTTATAGGTTTCCCCAGGGTCCTAAAGACCTCCCTTTACACTAAGAATAACTATAATAATTGTCAATTTTCCCGAAAATAGTCTCATAGTTCATAACGAAGCACACGCTACTACCAGCTTCTAGCCTACACTGATGGGATCCTGATTGATGCTGGCATCGCAAACAACTTGGTCAGCTACATTACACTACATTGTTTTTACTGTGAGTATGACAATGTTACAGGCACGTATCTATCACATACACACACCCTAGCAGTTGTGGGAGAAGTGCCGTGCTCAAGGGTAGAGGAATAGGCAAGCATTTTCTTCATTCCTGTTTCTCCTCCTTTCACCCCAATTTTATGAACTGAGCAACTAAATGTAAAAAATACATTTTCATTTTAGTTGTTTTAGTTTTGTGCTCTCAATCATCTTGTAAGAGTTTCAACACATTTCAAATGGTGGGGATCTCATTTTGACTGATTTGTGATTTGTTTGCAATGTGATTGTCTTGTAATCCCAAAGCTGGTGTTATACTTTATTATTTAACAGCCTTCCAGTTTTGGAACGATACAGTGGATGAACTCATGAAAAAATACTGTACTATACATTAACTGTGTTGGCACTATGTTAGTATTGCATTTGTGTAACCTATTACCCAAAATAGTATCACAATTTTATCACATTACATTAAGCACATACACTGTATTATTTGCCACTTCTAATACTTTCCATAGGTTAATTCACAGAAAGAAATCCATTATGAATAGTTACCTCTTTCTCTCTTTCTCCAGGGTCTAGTGATTGACTGAGTCGAAGAAGACCTCTCCTCATACTTGGTTTCGGTGGCATGGCTGTCTGCTATAGTCTTCTAACGATCTTTCTCAATATACAGGTACAGAAACTAGACAGGCACAGGGTGAGCTAGAGCAGTGGTTCTCAATCCTCAGGACCCAGGTTACATTACATTACAGTCATTTAGCAGACACTTTTATCCAAAGCGACTTACAATAACTGCATTCAACGTAGGTAGGCAAGATGTGCTCTAGCTCAGTGGTTCTCACTGGTCCTCAGGGCCCCGAGCCCTGCTGGTTTTCTAGCCTACCAGGTAGTTACTTGTAGCCCCTTCTATTTTCCCTCCAGGATAGAGTGTCATGGATGCCCTACCTCAGTTTTGCCTGTATACTGGCTACACTCGGTCCAGGTATGATGCAGATTCTTATTTTCTCCTCACTCTCAGAAAATTATTATTATTATTATTATTAGTGGGATTGCTGCTGAGTCAGTTGTAATCTTGCATGTTTATTATTCTTCTTCTGTGCGTTTTTTTGCTCACCTGTAGCATGAAAATCGTTTGTGCCACATATGTGGTTCAGGTATCGAAATGTGTGTAATTATACAACGGGGTGTGGAAAT
Source organism: Hoplostethus atlanticus (assembly GCA_034670405.1). Classification (NCBI taxonomy): domain Eukaryota; kingdom Metazoa; phylum Chordata; class Actinopteri; order Trachichthyiformes; family Trachichthyidae; genus Hoplostethus; species Hoplostethus atlanticus. Next base: position 1,132,413 of record JAXDDX010000043.1, on the reverse strand, counting down.
TAGCAACAGTTGCAGAAATTTGCACGATTCACGAGTTACCACAGATTTTCTCGATTTTTAAAAACCCAGTCGGCGCGTAACTCCTGCAGCTTTCGAGCTACATGCAGTAGTAACCACCTAGGATACCCTAGCAACACCCTAGCAACCTCCTAGGACACCCTAGCAACCACCCAGGACACCCTAGCAACACCCTATCAATGGTCTAGGACACCCTAGCAACCACCCAGGACACCCTAGCAACACCCTAGCAATGGCCTAGGACACCCTAGCAACCAGCTAGAAACACCCTAGCAATGGCCTAGGACACCCTAACAACCAGCTAGAAACACCCTAGCAATGGCCTAGTACACCATAGCAACCAGCTGGAAACACCCTATCAACGCCCAAGAACACCCTAGCAACGGCCTAGGACACCCTAGCAACCAGCTAGAAACACCCTAGCAACGGCCTAAGACACCCTAGCAACCAGCTAAAAAACACCCTAGCATCCACCCAGGACACCCTAGCAACACCCTAGCAACCACCAAGGACACCCTAGCAATGGCCTAGTACACTATAGCAACCAGCTAGAGACACCCTATCAACGGTCTAGGACACCCTAGCAATGGCCTAGGACAGCACCCTGGCAACCACCCAGTACAGCCGAGCAATATATATTTCAGTTTGCCCGTTCAGCGATCCCACGCATTTTCCCCGGGAAATGCATTTCTAGTTGTTATTATTATCTGGTTACTTATCAAAACAGAGTTACAAAGTGCTTTACAGGAGAAAAAAAGAACAGCCAAGAATGGGATGGAGAAAAAAACAAAACAAATATAATACAAAAATGCTAAATACAAAAATAAATACAAATATAGCTACAAGCAGTGATGCCGCAGCATCAACCGACTGGAGTAGAATGCGTCACCTATAGGTAAATTCTAACCTGCTTTCACACACGTTTTGGGGTGGATTCTTAACATATCTACCAAGTTTTGTGATGATTGAACAAAGAGTCAATGAGTTCTGGTCAATATTGTGTTAGACCACAGCCTTTTTCAAGTTCATCTGTTATTGCGGCCAGGTTTTTCATCAGATCGGTCCTGATTATACTGCGTTTATGTATCTAGGTCCCCTTTAGTTTTGTACAAAATTTGATGTGGATAGGTCAAGAATTTAAAAAGTCTTAGAGTAAAATGCACATTATCAAAAAACAGTGTGGCGCACTGTGGTGACCCTTGATGCAAATTTGTAGAGCAAAGACAGCTTGATAAGTGCCGCAAGTTGCAAGTCATTACATTACATTACGTTAGTCATTTAGCTGACACTTCTATCCAAATCCAAACAAGCAACTAAGAGCATAACCAGTGCTAAGGTAAAAGTGCAATAAGTTAGCTACCTACTTTTTAATTAAACAAGTGAGACAAATAAGTGAATCAAATAAACAAGAGCTAAGACAAATAAGTGAATCAAATAAACAAGAGCTAATAAACAAGAGCTCAGACAAATAGGTGCTAAGAGGAAGGGCCAGGGTAGTGTTTCTTGAAGAGGTGGGTTTTCAGCCTGCATCGAAAGATGGGCAGCGACTCTGCTGTCCTGACATTGGTGGGGAGTTCATTCCACCCCTGTGGGGCCAGGACAGAGAAAAGCCGTGACCGTGTAGATCGGCCGCAGGGGCCTCTGAGTGACGGGGCAACCAGTCGCCTCGAGGCAGCAGAGCGAAGTGGTTGGGCGGGGGTGTAAGGCTTGACTATAGCCTGGAGGTAAGAAGGAGCTGTTCCTTTCACTGCCCTATAGGCTAGCACCAGGGTCTTGAACTGGATGCGAGCTGCTACAGGGAGCCAGTGTAGAGAACAGAGAAGGGTAGTTGTATGGGAGAACTTGGGGCGGTTGAATACCAGACGACCTGCAGCTTTCTGAACAAGCTCCAGAGGTCTGATGGTAGACGCCGGGGCACCAGCAAGGAGGGAGTTGCAGTAGGCCAGGCGGGAGATGACAAGAGCCTGGATGAGCACTGCACTGCCTTGTTAGTGAGGAAGGGGCGAAGCCTCCTGATGTTGTAGAGGAGGAATCTGCTGGTCAATTGGACTTACAGTGTAGAAGTTTTGGGCTTTCAAAATTGGAATTTTTCATTTTTAACTATTAGTGCCCCCTACTGGCAAGTTGTGGTTTCCTTTTTTTGGGAAGCATTTGCACGACATGTACAATAAGTTTCATAAGGATTGTGCACTTCTGTCATATGCCACACCCAAAAGCCCATAGGCCATGCCCACATGTACAAATAATGACTAAACTTAAGATTTTGACTAAGGGCGCTTTCACACCTACCCTGTTTGGTTCGTTTTAATCAAACCATGGTGCGTTTACTCCGTTAGTCCAGTATGTTTGGAGAGGTGAGAACACGCATTCGAACTCTGGTGCGGACCAAACAATCGAACCATGGTCCTCCTGAATTTTTCGTGTTATCTTGTGGTAAAACAGCAGGAATTGATGAAAATGTCAAGCCCCCCATCCTCCCCAAAACATTGTAAACTGCCCACTCTGTTTTTTAAGTTGTTTTTTTAAAGTAGTAGAGTAATCGTCACACATTAATACCTCCCGGGGCCGCCGGCTGAAAACTAGTTTTACTACACATGATCTCTGTCTAGTGTCTTTCTTTGTCTTTCATTGCTTTTTAATCCTAGTTTTCTTTACATTCTTTTTGTTTGTTTTTTCCCTTTAGGCTGCAATGCAGCATATCTACAATTTGCCATCACATCATTAGGTGACCCGTCACGTTCCCATCTCGCTCTAATCTGTCAGGTCTGTCAGTTTGACACAGAGAAAAGGAGAGAGAGGTCCGGAGCGGAGAACGCACATCTAACTAGTCACCGGCCTGTTAGCAGCAAATCAACTTGAACAGTTTATAAAATGATTAGGCTACACCGCGGCGCAGCCCGTCCAACCGGCCCAAAGACCCACCGGCCCACCGGGATTCGTCCCGGTTGTCCCGATTGGCCACTCCGGCATTGTCCTATCAAAGGCTCAGGATAACAAGAAAGCAAATGGTGCAAATTGCATATTTAAATAAAAAAACAACCTCCCGAACATGTAGGAGTATTAATGTGGAAGCATTGAGCCAATTTGACCGTTTTATGCGGGAATATTGCGGGGTATTTTTTGGCAAAAATGGAAGCTCTTGCAAGTATTAGTTGAATTAGTTAGTATTTGAATTTTTTAATGCAATTAGTTGAATTTGCGTTAATTATCCTAGAGGGACTGTATAGTGGCAACAAAATTAATCTGTTCATTCATTTCATTCAAACGTAAAAGGCTACCCGCCGAATTGACAACACGCCGACGTCAGACGCACGCCCCTCTACAAACCAATCAATGTCAAGTATAGGGAGACGCAGCCCACGTAGGTGATGACGACAGGACGTAGCAAAGTTCTTTAGTGCGCTTGCAAAATTGCAATGTGAACGCAAAACTAACCGGATCAAATGTATACAATGTAACAAAACATGAACCTTGGTTCGGACCTTGGTCCGGACTTTCAGGTGTGAAAACGCCTTAATACTTGGGTCTAAAGCATTGGCACCTATTTCTTTAAATTCTGTCAATCACCTTATGAGATACACAATTTTGGGATATGTGCCAATCATATTTCTTGGGAAGCGTTTGCATATGAATGTCTATCATTCTGCCAAATTTCATGTCTATGATGTATCCTGTAACGGCAATTCACAAAACAGCGGATGAAGAATAATAGTAATAAAACAGCACAAAAACAAGAGGGTTTCAGCCCTCGCAGTTCCATTACAGTCTCTCTAACTGCCAGACCACACTGCAGATCACTTTTACATAAATCAATGTGATGTTTGACTTCTCTTCCAGCTGGGACTGGTTTCATTGTGACCAATGAACTGTTTGAACAATCCTACCGACCTGCAGCCTTCTTGATCCGTGGAACTGTGTTTTGGCTGAGCACCTTCATAGTGGGCCTCGTGTTCCCTTTCATCCAGGTGTGTCAAGTGAAATCATTTTTTTATGAAGCCCTTTTAACAAATAGGTTGATCACGAAGTGCTTCACAAAGAACAAAGATGTCTAACACAGATATAAAATGACAAGCACATCATACACTTTAAAGGCTGGTGTTCAATGATCAGGTAGCAGTGATGGATAGACACTGGCCCTTTCAGGCATTGAACGTGTAAACCTTTTGGTTACAGGACGTCATCTATAACCAATAGGCAACCTTGCCACTACCCATCCTGATTTAAATCCTGCTTTTAAATCAAATGCAAAAGTTTCTTTTAAGCTAAATGAGGATAGTTTTACCCTGAAGCATGGCACATTGACCTCATTGAATGTCACATGAAAAAAAACATCTCTATCAACTTCATTGTTTTCTGTAATATATTTGCCAGGTACCCTGAGTGAAAAACTCTAAATAGTTAGTGGTATTTCAGTGTTGGGTGTGATCACACAAGACACAGTAGACTGCTTCCAGCTAGAAATAGAAATGGTTGATGTAATTCTATGACATAATTAAGGGGTATACGTACATTTTGGGGGACAAAATCTGCTTGAAATTCCACAGGCAACATGTCAACAACACAGATGTGTATATTGTTAAAATACAACTACAATACAATACAATTTCATGGGCAAAACTTAGATTAAGATTTATCATAGTTTAATCATAACTTTAACTAGATTATCATAACATTAATAGCAATGCATAATGTGCTTAATACATATTTCTGAGTAATTGCTGGTTGTTAACATACTATTTTTGCTGCTGGATATATACCTAATTTTTCCTAGTGATCAATGTACCCAACTTTAATTTTTTTTGTGTTTGTGCAGGAGGCGCTACAGACCTATGTCTTCCTGGTGTTTGTGGTTACATGTTCAGTGGGAGCTGTCTTTCTGTTCATCGTCCTTCCTGACACCAAAAACAAAATGTTTGTGGACATCAGCCAAAGCTTTGCTGAGAGAAACAAGATTTTTAATGTGCAACCAAACCAGTTGGAATCGTCAATCAGTCCAGAGACTCAGACAGTATAGCAGTACATTAATACCACTACAGCCTCGTTACTATCAGAAAAACTGCCCAGTTTTCTCGCACCACTCTCTGGTCACGTTGGCTCACAATTTCGCCAACGAACTAAACGCTAGCCTTACCAACACGCTTGACTCAATCGCCCCGTTAGTCACTAGAAAACACCACGCTAGGAAGTTTGCACTGTGGTTTACCCACGACACTCGTGCACTTAAACAAGCCTGTAGAAAACTAGAACATAAATGGCGATTGAACTTTAAGTCTTCCGGCTTGCCTGGAATGATAGCTTGCTAAATTATAAATGTGCACTCTCGTCAGCCAAAACTGCACACTTCTCTATGTAGCCGGTGGGACCAATCCTAAGTTCCTGTCGGCATTAATTGCTTTGATACCTGCCCCTTTACACGTGTGTATATAAGCTACCAGAACAGGCGTCTTGTGGACAGCTATTGGCCGGGTCCGTCTGTTGTTACTTCCGTGTTGTCTTTGCCTGTTAGTGTTTTTAAGGTAAGCTTATGTTTTAATCGATACACGTGATTACCCGTTTTAAACTTAAAGGGCTCATAACAGATGTTGCATGTTTGCGATATCCTCTATAGGATTGTGGCACAGCATGTGGTGAATCCCTGGCCTCCAGTCAATGTGCGTACTGCATCAATACAGGTGGGCTACAATGATTACGCAACGGTGGCTCACTAGGAAGAAATTGAAATGCGGGCGCTACGATCGCAAGTGTTTTTAAATGGTGACTTAACTTGTGTTTACTGTCTAGGCAAAACGAAGATTGGCTGTTCTCCGTCACGATCTGGTCCTCTTTTTATTAGTCCCCTGCTAAACGGGTAGGTGACACTTTGTTTGCATGGAGAACATTGTTTGGGCACTTAGCATTTTTTTAGTTACACGAGCCATTTATATGGTAGCGACACATTGTAGCGACGCAAGTATGAGAAGGCTAATCGTCTGTTTCCTTACAGATACCTTGCAGAGACTGTGCGTTCGGCTGTTTAGCCGCTGTTCTTATTTTACCATTTATTTTACTATGCTGTTATGTGGTGTTTTAAATGTATTGTGACATAGATGCATTCTTTGTAACCAGCTTGGTGGGTGTTTTAACAAGACCTTGTCACCCGAGGCTGGCGAGCCAACTTTTTGTTTTAAGGTATTTAAAAACAGGGCATCCATTAGCCTGCCTAAACCTAACCTGTTAAAGCCAGGGAATTTTACACTGAGGGCGCTAGACCAACCTTTTACTTTGCTGTGTTTCCACGAGAGTGTAGGTGTGTGTGTGTGTGTGTATATGGCTGATGGCCCATACGTGGATCTATTGCAGTGATCTTAACCTTTGATGTGTAAAGTTTGTTTTACCACTTTTTTTTCCTTCTGTTGAGTCAGCCCCATGTGTGTTCCCCCTGGTGGCTTCAGATTAGTGTTGTACTAGGATTGGATGATTGCTAGGAGTTTGGTTTTAATCTTTTATTTTTTTCATCCAGGAATGCATTTGTATATTGCTCCAATCAATATTGTAATAAAGATAAGCTTTATACTGAAAGGACTGTGGGTTCATTCAATTGAACACTAACCTGCTGTGGGGGAAGTTGACCGAAGCTTACTGTGAGGGTCTCCCACCCTATATTTGGGAGTGGCGTAGTCTTATGCAAACTAACCAGAGTGCTAGTAGCTCTAGGGGGTTACATCTAGGTTAATCAGTGCAAATAAAAACAACCCAAAAGTTTTATTCGACACTGTTGCTAAGCTAACACGGAATCCCTCCCCCTCTGATAGCTTTCTGTTTTCTCCGAATGATTTCATGTCCTTTTTTAGTCAGAAAATCACGCTGATTAGAGATGAGATCACCAGTACACTCTCAACTGGTGGTGCCGTCTCACCCCTGAAAAGTCCACTTGGTGTTTCCCGGGCTGAATGTCTTTTCTCACAGTTTGAGTTAGTTTCCTTAGACTCTCTCACCAAGCTAACTCTGTCTTCGAAACCCACGACCTGCATGCTAGACCCTCTGCCTGCTAAACTGCTTAAAGAAGTTTTCCCTATTCTAGGACCCTCCATTCTCTATATGATCAATTGGTCGCTCTCCACTGACACTGTGCCCTCCGCCTTTAAAACGGCCGTGATCAAGCCACTACTGAAAAAACTGAACCTTGACCCCGAAGTACTTCAGAACTATAGACCAATCTCAAATCTGCCGTTCCTCTCCAAATTACTTGAACGAACAGTAGCCAGTCAATTTACAGATTTTTTGTCAAAAAATAACCTACTTGATCCCTTCCAATCTGGCTTTAGATCCTTTCACTCGACCGAAACTGCACTCACGAGAGTGGTAAATGACCTTTTGTTAGCTATTGACTCCAACTCAACCTCAGCACTATTGCTACTTGACCTGAGTGCAGCCTTCGACACAATTGATCATACGATACTCTTGAACCGTCTTGAACATTATATTGGTATCCGAGGATCAGACCTTTCTTGGTTTAGGTCTTATTTACTCGATAGATCACACCACGTCTTTTACAACAACATGACCTCAGAGTGTTGCAATATGGACTTTGGTGTCCCACAAGGCTCTGTCCTAGGACCACTGCTATTCTCTATCTATATGCTACCACTTGGTGGCATCATTCGCAAATTTGGCATTAACTTCCATTGCTACGCTGATGACACCCAAATTTACATACCAGTCAAACCAACCGATGACACCCAATTCCAAAAACTAGAGGCCTGCCTATCAGAGGTCAAATATTGGATGTCCCTAAACTTCCTACTTCTTAATGGCAGCAAAACTGAGATGCTGATTGTGGGACCAGCTAGACATAGACACTTATTTGAGAATACTACTCTCAACTTTGATAGTTGTGTAATCTCCCAGAGCCCATACGTTAAAAACCTTGGGGTAAAATTCGACCCTACCCTCTCATTCGAGTTGCACATTAAGGAGATCACTAAAACAGCGTTTTATCATCTTCGCAATATTGCCAAAATTCGACCCATGCTAACAGAGGCAGACGCAGAAATTTTAGTACATGCCTTTGTATCATCCAGAATCGATTATTGCAATGTCCTTTTTTCGGGCTTACCTACTGGGCGCACTAAAAAACTACAACTGGTCCAGAATGCTGCTGCCAGAATCCTGATCAAAACTAGGAAATTCAATCATATAACTCCCATTCTATCCTCGCTACATTGGCTACCAATTCAGGCCAGGTGTGACTTTAAGGTGCTTTTACTTACATATAAATCATTACATGGGATGGCACCGTCCTATTTATCCGATCTGATTAAACCACCACGCGCCCTCAGATCACAGGACGCTGGCTACCTGTCTATCCCAGCAGTCAAAAAGAAAACTGCAGGTAACAGAGCCTTTTCTTACCGGGCTCCCTATCTCTGGAACAGTCTGCCTGCCTCAATCAGAGAGGCAGGTAGAGCCTGCCTCTTTAGGTCAAGGCTAAAAACCCATTTATTCTCTCTGTCATTTGACCAGCCTTGAGGGAGTGGCTCTTCTCAGAGTAAGGCTAGACCAGTTTGTTTATCCTAGCTCAGGGTCCTGCTGATGGATACTAGCATCCTGCCTACATGTCCTATTCTCCTGGTCTACCTGCTCCTGTCCACTGACGCTGGTTATGTTTGTCTGTGTGAGTGAGAGTGCGTGTATGGGTGTGTGTGGGTGTGTCTCCTATCTGTTCCAGGCTGCAGCCTGGCAGTGTTGGTGTCTGCGTGGTGTCTGCGTGGTCCCCCCTCCTAGGATGATGCTGACTGAGCGGACGTTGCGTTCTCCTATCTGGGCAGTGTTGGCGCCTGCATGGTCCCCTAGTCCTATGATGACGCTGACTGAGTTGCCGTTGCTGTGATGCCGCCCCATCAGATCTGGATGTCCCACCAAAATAAACTTTCATATATTGTGTATACGCTGCTTGCCCAAACTCGGCATCTATTGCACGCCCAACCGTCCTGGTAGGGGGATCCCTCTCTGAGTAGCCCCTCCCGAGGTTTCTCCCAATTTTCCCAATAAGGTTCTGTGGGAGTTTTTCCTTGTCCTCTGTGAGGGTCTAAGGCTGGGGGATGTTGTGTACTAATCATTTATTATTTTCACATGTTGGGCACTGTGAAGCCCTTAGAGACTGTAACGGTGATTAAGGGCTATACAAATACATTTGATTTGATTTGATACATTGCAAAAAACCTTACTCTCTCAAAAGTCATTCAATCTAGTCTTTAGTCTTAAAATCATATTTTTCGGATTTTCTTTTAGTTTTTTTTTAATTTTCTCAACTCAAATCTCCCAAGTCACTTGTTTCTAATGCAAATCAACTTAAGAAGTCTTAAGAACTGTATTGAATCAGGCAAGAACTCCTTTGTTTCATCATTTATCCAAAAAAATGAATCAACTGATATTTGTTAATGTCATAATTCAAATTATTTATTTGTAATTATTTTAAAATATTTTCCTGTACAGAAGTAAGGCATTAGTCTTTTTATTGTCGCAGTAGTAACAATAACACATTGAGAACCATATTAATTCAGTCAATGTCTGATATTAGCTGTTAAAAGACCAAAACATGATTTGAGAAAACCTCACCAAATGGTGTGCGAACAAGATATTCAGATGTATTTCAATTTCATACAAGAATTTCTCAAATATCTAAAAATGTTGATTTGCATGGGATGAGTGGAGATGACATGCCTAGCAAACAAATAGAGAAATACAAATAATGTGCCATAAGTATGGAGGTGTATGTGTAGTATTATTTTTTTTCATTTTTTGGGGGGGGGAGTTTGAATGTTTTGTTTGTGAAAGTGTGTTTCCACATGTATATCTGCCTGTATATAAAGAGTCTATATGTGTGTTTGCAAGAGTGTGTGTGTATGAACCTATTTGTGTTTGTGCATATGTGTGAATGTGTGCATGTGCTTATTTGTTTGTGTTTGTTGTGTCACTAGCTCACCGGCAACTTAAGGGATTTAAGAAGTTCCTAGTATATTTTATTTAATTGTTTGGATTGTTTTTTTTTTTGTAGAGCTGAGTTTTGTTCAGAGAAAAAAAGAAAAAAGATTTAACCATTGTGACATGGTACGTTGTTTTCTGTTTTTCCAATTTAGTAAAATTGATTTCTTGGCAATAGTTAGGGCTACCAGTAGAGGTGTTGTGATTTGTGTGATTAGCCACACACAAGGGAAAGGGGATGGGGAGAGAAGGACCGAAGGTGGTGCCAAATCAAAGAAGTTAGTTAAACAAAACTGCTATCTACTGAACCCCTAAATTGTAGTCTAGTAACAAAACTGTAAGAACTGAAGAAGAAGAACACTTTATTAATCCACATGATGACACACACACACAGCATGCAGGAAGTGGTGACCGCCAAACACACACATGCAGGGAGGGTGGCTGCGGAAATTAATCCTCTGCATTTAACCCATCCTTTACGCTGCCCCCCCCTTACATTGCTGTAACCACACCTCCAGAACCCAATGGACCAATTCAAAGCTTTAAATAACTCTACCTTTGCAGGCTTGCAACTCTCTTGTAGTCCAATACTTACTGTACAATATTTACTGACAGTGAGCTGTGAAAATATAACACTGCAGACATGCAAGCAACATTCTGCATACAGTGGAATTCACTATTTGATGCAAGACTGATACCCTCTATAAGAAATGTGCTAACGGAAAAAATTAAACAGCACTGAATCCTGCAGAATATTGATCCACATCCTGCAGTTGCGTATCACCACCACTAGATGTTAGTAAACGACCATATTTCAGTCTGCATCAAAGCCATGGAGACATACCTTGGCCACATGACTTGAAGGTATTATTTTAACATTGTGTTAGAGCCATCAGGTACATCAGGTTTATTTAGCATATTGTGCCTCATTTGAATCATTTGTAGTTATAAGTAATTTAATCTTGTGTTAATATTATATTTGACGTTATGTCATTTGGAATGCTTAACATTTGATTTGTGATGTTCAATCATTTATCTAGCTGTGATTTAGCTAAGATGCTTGTCTGTGCTCTATTAGTCTGTCCTGCTATCGTAGGTTGGAGTAATTATCCATGTGCGCATCAACACGCATGCGCTCTAGTAGGTAGTAGTAAGGTATTCAATAGAGTGGGATGTGGAGCAACAGTTTTCTGACCGTAACCGTATCCGTATGCAATTTGTATTCGTTTTTATGCACCATAGGCCTAGTGTTTAAGATCAGGAAAACAGATAGCTAGATTAGGACTCCATGTGGAGACGTTTTATTTTGTAATCGACACCTTTTGTGGAATAAATCATCTATTTTTGATCTTACACCTGCCTCCTTTATGCCATATGGATTGTTGAGATACAGAAGGCTTATGTGGAAGTTTGCCCTTTGGAAACCACGAGTCAGAAACTTTACGTCCTGCAAGAGTGGCAAAATAAGCAGCTTGATTGAAAGGCTATATAGAAGCAGCTTGCATCATCTTTCGGATTAATTGCATTGAAGAGTTTGTGGCAGCGCAATTCATATGGAACACAAGGAAATGGAAACTTCCACAAGAAGGGTACCAAAGGCGCTAACCAGCTAATAGGAGAAAGGAAAGCAAAGTTGGGGTACCTTAGCAGAAAGATGAGGGAAATTGATGCAGATGCAGGATGATAGCAATGCTGAAGTAGTGTCTAAGATAGCCACTGAATTCACAAACATGTATATGGAGTTTTGTGCAGTGAATGATTCCGTTAAAGCCCATATGAATGAGGAAGAAGTTTTTCAGGATCAGACACAATGGTTTGAGCCAAAAGCCAATGACTTAAGGCACTTTGCGTTGAGGGTGGAGAAGTGGTTGAAAAGAATGGAACACCAAGTAGATGAGGCTAAAATAATTAATGCCGTGGTTGGGCCCACAGACAGTGCCTCAATGGTTTCATCCAAACATGGTAATGAATGGCGAGCCAGTCGATCTGTTTCTGTTGTGTCTTCAACCACATCTTCTGCTAGGCTTAAGGTAGAAGCTGAACGGGCAGCGCTGGTAACACGCATGGAGGCATTGAAGCAGAGTTAGGAAATTGAGAGAAAAGAGAACCAGATTTCAAAATAGCTCAGAAAGAGGTAGCAGACCTCACCAACTGAATGCTATGGTTAGCAACCAGCCCAGGGCAGGACAGAACAGAGTTTCTGATATTGGAGATTTGCTTAGCGTCATGCAGTGTCAAAATGAGATTACAGAGCTTTTGGTGAGGCAACAGAAAGTGTCTACTCTTCCACCACTGGATATCCCAGTCTTCAATGGTGATCCACTGGAGTTTGGTTTGTTCATGAAAGCGTTTGAGCATGGGATTGAGTAAAGGACAGAAAGCAACAGGGATAGGTTGCATTTCCTTGAGCAGTTTACCCATGGCAGACCTAAGGTTCTTGTTCGCAGTTGTCAACATATGCATTCCGACAGAGGCTATGCAGAAGCTAGGAAGCTTTTGAACAAACACTTTGGGAATGAATATACCATTGCCTCCGCCTACATCAAAAGGGCGCTGAAATGGCCTTTAATTAGGTCAGAAGATGGAGAAGCCCTGACTGAATTTGCTGTGTTCCTCACTGGTTGCTGCAATACAGTTGACGGCATGGAATATATCGAGGAAATGGATGCCTGTCGCAGGGACATTTAGGCAAATGTTCTCTGAAACACCCTACTATTCTGCACTTGAACAGAGAGGATTTGGCTCCCTCTATTGGTGACAGTGGGAATGCCAAGCAACCAGTCTCAAATTCCTCTCCCACAACAGAGTGAAACTTGTGGTTGTACTGGGGCCAGGGAAGCATCCTGTGCACTTTCAATCATTCCAGTGAAAGTCAGGTCTGTGAGGAGCAAACAAATAGTTGAATCAGTCACTCCTCCAAAAAATTAGAAAGTTATGAGGCGTTCTACAACGAGAGACACAAAAGTGTGGTTTTGAGAAAAAGGCCTTTAAAAAACCTTTCCATTATGAATCTGAACATTCCATTTCTGGGGGGCTGCCGCTTTGACATCTCAAACAAATGCTGCTTGAGTGATTATTTTAAATAGCAGATATAACATTTAGGCATCTATGTAATGAGGAGAAATTGCTCTTTAAGCTTATATTACACACAGTACACTTACACTATTTATCCACTATTAATGAATCTTTCAAAAGCACCTTGAAGACGTTGTGAAAAATCTGTGACTCCCTTCCCCAACCCCCCACAATTATGGTTACACATAATTCAATTGTGTAAAAAGAAAGACAAACATACTGATATACGTTAAAGTGTTTATGTAAACACATTCTTTATTTGTAAATATATGCTTAATGTATACAGTAGCCTATACAGTGTAGAAGATTTATACCAATCTATAGCAATGTATAGGTCAAAGTGTCCCTTTGACCTAGACATTGCTATAGATTGGTATAAATCTATAGATTGGTATAAATGCCAAGTGCCAAAATATTAAACACATCAGATCCGGATGTCCCACCATAATAAACTTCAGATCCGGACGTCCCACCATAATAAACTTTTATGTATACGCTGCTTACCCAAACTCTATCAAATCTCAAATCTATTGCACGCCCAACCGTCCTGGTAGGGGGATCCCTCTCTGAGTAGCCCCTCCCAAGGTTTCTTCCAATTTTCTCTAAAAGGAGTTTTTCCTTGTCCTCTGTGAGGGTCCAAGACTGGGGGATGTTGTGACTAACCATTTATTGTTTCACATGTTGGGCACTGTGAAGCCTTAGAGACTGGAACGGTGATTAAGGGCTGTACAAATAAATGTGATTTGATTTGATTTAAACCCCAAAGTAATATTGCAAGAAAAGATATAACCATATTACACATATCACTAAATCCTTAAATTATTCAATAATTAATCTAGACATTCATCATCTCTGCATATGTGATCACCATCAATAAAGTAAGAGGTCCTCTGGTGCATCCTTTCTTTTTGCTGCTTCCTTTGGCACAAGCAGTTTCTTTGGATCAGTTCATTGTGCTGCTGACAGGAACATGTGTTTCTCACCTAGGAAACAAAAAAACATCTTAGGCCTACATTCAATTTGTGACAATTAAAATAACAGAACTAATTTTGTCATTTCAGTGTGAGACTCATCTGTAGTTAAATACAACTACAGGGTCCTGTTGACCAGCTAGCTAGCTAGAACTACTCAAAACATTACCTAGTGTTCATTATTACTGAGAACAAGGTTTAAAGAAGATAAGATAAACACACTTGTGTTTACTAATGTTGGCTAGCTCTATGGGATAAGTGGAAAAGTGCTTACCAGCAGTCACATCTCATCTCTCTCGTTTTTTCACCATAGAGAAGAGGATGTAGAAAGACTTTCCCTGATGACATTTGCAGCCACACTTGAAGCTACGAGCTTCTCGATATCCCCTCCAGATCCGTAGCTCACATATTCATCCCATTCATCCGACTCAAGGACGGCAGATATTGGGTCTGTTAAAACAAGTGGCTCCATGTCAACATCTTCATCGTTGTCGGTGTCTGAAATGGGCCTGTCAGAGTCCGAAGTGTCGCCGGAGGTTTCACTGTTGTTGTCCGTTCCCGTGTCGTCCGAGCCGCTCTCCTCAGCCGTCTCTCGGTCAGATCTCGGTGCCAAAAAATAGTCGTCAATAAACTCTCGCCACCGATCGCCGGAATCCACAGACAACACTGGATTGCCGAGCGATTTCTTCTTATTTCCGAGACGCCATTGAAGGTCTTGATGATTACGATACTAGCTTGCTAACTTGACAACCAACAGGTGCGGATGCAGCTGGCTAGTCGCCAAATGCCGCGATCAACTTCGCCAAATACCATATCTTGCTTTTATGCTTCAAAGTTATATTTCCACTCCAAAATAGGAAATAATTCATACAGATTATGAAAGCCAAGGCTTTGTTTTATTAAAATTAGTCAAAATACCAAAATGGTCAAAAATAGACTTTTGACATTAAAAGGCGTTTCTACGTAAATCAGCCATTGCGACTTCCGACTGATTCTGTGAGAGCAGGTCACATATGCATTCCTAGATCCAGGCAGTACGGGAACCTTCTGCACAGAGGAGCTGACCTAAAGGTAACAGGAAAAAAGGCCAACATCCTGCTCCGCACCATGGGAAAAGAAGGGACACTCCGTATACACGTTGTCAAGGGGCTTGAGGTCAGCGGTTTGGATGTGAGCAATTTTTTTTAGATTGGACTATTAATGGACCTCTGCAGAGAGGAGGCAACACCAGTAAAGGAGACACCGAGTGGCCACAGCTGATCAATGGCCATTACAGCATTGGCCTTCTGTGGCAGACTGGGGGGTGTGGTTGGGCAGTTGGCTGGGGGCGGAGTCGGGCCGGCAGGCGGGTTCGCCCTGCCCCGACACCGGCTGCAGCCCATCGGGACTGAGTGGGAACTAATATCTGTTGTGCGTGTGTGTGTTTCCCATGACAGTGAGCAGGAACACGGAGGAGGCGCGTCGCACTGTGAGCGAGCGAGCGAGAGAGAGAGGACGGTGCCCGCAGTGAGCGGAGGAGGGCGAGAGAGCCCATTCCATGTTGATTATTGTGACTGTGTCTGTGTGTGGTCTGCCCGCAATAAACGGCGCTGCTGGCACGCCTGACCACCTCAAGTCTCCGCCTCTGTCTACCCGTGGTAGCATCTTGGCTACACCTTCCCTTCAAAGAAAAAGGAAATCACATTCCCAAACAACTGTGCTGTTGCAGTACAGGGAGTGGAAAGCCTGAAACGGAAATTATTGAGAACCCAGGAGTTTCATCAGGATTACACAAAGTTTATGACTGACAGGATATGGTACATTCCGCATCATGGGGTCTACCACCTGACAAAGAACAAGTTAAGGGTTGTGTTTGACTGTGCAGCCACGTATCAAGGAACCTCACTAAACTCACAGCTGTTGCAAGGGCCAGACCTGACTAGCTCCCTCATCGGCGTGCTGTCTGATATTGAAGGTATGTTCCATCAGGTCAGGGTTCCTGCTGAAGATGTGCTGAGATTTCTGTGGTGGCCACAGGGAGAGCTCAGTCTGGAACTGAAAGAATACAGGATGGTTGTTCACCTGTTCGGCGCAACCTCGTCACCGAGCTGTGCGAGTTATGCACTACGAAAGTGTGCTGAGGACAACCAGGGAGGATTCAGCTCAGACACAACAAACACTGTCCTAAAGAACTTTTATGTAGACGATTGCCTTAAGTCAGTTGGTACTGAGGAACAGGCAGTCGCTCTCATTCAGGACCTCCAGGCTCTGTATGCGCTGCAGGAGATTTCAAGCTCACCAAGTGGGTTTCCAATAGCAGAGCAGTGCTTGCTTCTGTACCCGAGGATGACAAAGAGGTCTCTGTCAACAGCGTGAAAAAGAACATCAAGTGCCCTGTAGAAGAGGAAAATGCTTACAGCACCTGGTAATCCCAGGCGGTCTCCCAACCAAGTACTAACCAGGCCTGTCCCTGCTTAGCTTCCGAGATCAGACGAGATCAGGTTTGTTCAAGGTAGTGTGGCCGTAAGGAATTGAACCTGGGACTAACGGGTCTTTTGTTTATTTGTTGCTCTGTCAACAGCGTGAAAAAGAACATCAAGTGCCCTGTAGAAGAGGAAAATGCTTAAAGCACTTGGTAATCCCAGGCGGTCTCCCATCCAAATACTAACCAGGCCTGTCCATGCTTAGCTTCCGAGATCAGACGAGATCGGGCTTGCTCAAGGTAGTGTGGCCGTAAGCAATTGAAGCTGGGACTGAAGCTGGGACTAACAGGTCTTTTGTTTATTTGTTGCTCTGTCAACAGCGTGAAAAAGAACATCAAGTGCCCTGTAGAAGAGGAAAATGCTTACAGCACCTGGTAATCCCAGGTGGTCTCCCATCCAAGTACTAACCAGGCCTGTCCATGCTTAGCTTCCGAGATCAGACGAGATCGGGCTTGCTCAAGGTAGTGTGGCCGTAAGCAATTGAAGCTGGGACTAACAGGTCTTTTGTTTATTTGTTGCTCTGTCAACAGCGTGAAAAAGAACATCAAGTGCCCTGTAGAAGAGGAAAATGCTTAAAGCACTTGGTAATCCCAGGCGGTCTCCTATCCGAGTATTAACCAGGCCTGTCCCTGCTTAGCGTCCGAAATCAGACGAGATCGGGCTTGCTCAAGGTAGTGTGGCCGTAAACTGTCAAAGGTGTGACTAACGGGTCTTTTGTTTATTTGTTGCTCTGTCAACAGCGTGAAAAAGAACATCAAGTGCCCTGTAGAAGAGGAAAATGCTTACAGCACCTGGTAATGTCGGAGGAAGAAGTCCAAGTCTCAGGCCAGTGATGATGACTGGACCCCCACGCCAACACTTAATACTTTTCACGATTCTGTAGATGCTGTATTTACTGGAGTCTCAAACAGGTTCAAAGAAGTCACTGGAGATGATCAGAGTTTGTTGCAATAGAGCTTTATTCCATAACAGAGACAAAACCTGAGTTGGTCCCGGAACCAGACTGACGTACAACTGTCTGTGCATGATCTTATAAACCCTAAAAACTGGGTGGAGAATACTGATTCTACGCCCATTTTTCATTAATTTTAGCTTTGTCAGCAAGAAAATAATGGTGTCTAAACGCCAAATTTGGTCCTATGGGGGGGTCTTTGTGGGCATGTAGGCGGTCTCGTTTTCCCGTTTTACACCATTACGTAACCGTTAATTTGGAGTTTTAGGGACTTTCCCATTTCACCATTACGTTATGGCCACCTGGACTTCTCCTGTCTGCGCCTGCTCCGCCTGGTTTTTTTTAAGGCCTCTGCCGCCTGACCTTGGACACCCTTAGTGCAAAAGGGCCTCAGACTGTATTTTTTTTAAACTTTATGATTACTGTAGGGAAACCGTTAGACTATGTTTTTGAAGCTTTATTGAAACTCTATGATTATTTTATGATCTTTTAGGTTACATGCTTAATCAAACATATTCTATATTTATGTAGATTTATCATAACACACACACACTCTGGATTATATTGATTATTATAAAGCATATCATTGCTTAGTACAAAGTATATTATTCACAACAGTAATCACGAGATCGGGGTTGCTTTTTTATTTTTTTATAGACATTTATTTTCTTTGATTTGATGATCAAATCAAAGAAAATAAATGTCAATAGAAAAAAAACTAAAAACAAACATGAACAAACATTTCATTTTCCAAACAAACCCACATAGATTAATAATAGCCAAATCAAAAAGGATAAACCATTCCCATTTACCAGTTCCAAACCAATTCCCACTTGTCATTTAAAGTAATTAAAGTATTCCCCTTCAAAAATAGAGTATCAAAATTGTGTATTCCAAAAACAAATCTATTCTTTACGTCTTTTTGCATTATACACTTGAAGATACTCCACGTATTTACAGTTATTTTCTCAAAATGAGCAGTGTTTCTCCTTAGTCTAATTGCAAGTCTAGCATGACTCAGTATATAGTTGCACAGATTTACATTCTTCACCCCATTTTCTTCATGTGCTCCAAAAAACAAGAGTGACCCATGAGTCTTCTGCTTCCAAAACAAAATCTAAGCATCTCTTCAAGAGATCTTTCAGTTTGACAAAAAAAACATTTAGTTTTTTTTCGATTGCTTTGACTCAATTTGCACAACAGATTTTCAATGTGCAAAACTCTAAATGCAAAGTGCCAAACTGACTTTCAAAATTCATACTCTAAGACACTACATCCTATGCTGACATACAAAGTGCAAAACTCTAAATCATCTGCTCCATCCTCAGAGTACAGCCACCTAACATTACAACAATGTTCAAATGCTTATTACTACAAACGCAGGTCACTAAATCAATTCAACAGGTATTTGTAGTCATGTCTCATCACTTCCAGCAACCTTGCCCAGGTTAGTAGCATTGCAACACAATTGATAATCTCATCACCACTACATAAAAGGCTGCTTAGAAACCTGAATGGCAGTTTCTGACAACATGGAGCAGGCCGATGAGGCCGATTCTGTGGCCAAATGCAGCAGAGAGGCAAAATGCTGCTTAAGCACTGAAATGCATTTGTTTTGTTTTTTGTTACTGTAATTTTTGCTTTTACTGTTGTTTTTGTTTTTTCTGTAAAATTCAGTTGAGTTTACTGCATTACTGTATGATTTCTTTCATATACAGTAATCTACTGTAATCTAATATTTTGTTTGTATTACATAAAAACACAAGCTATATATATATACCTCAGTCTATCACAGGGGATGCTTGCTGTACTTCATTTGATGTACTTATGAGGAAATGACCCTTGCATAATCTTTTTTGATGACAATTATTTAGTGTTTGACAGCATTATTTGATAATGGCCATTGTATTTGAAAATGCACCAATAATTAAACTTCAACGATGAACATATCCAATGTTCTGGTGCTATGATTTGCATGTAATATTCTCTCATTTGACACCGGTATTTTTATTTTGCATGCTATATTAGATTTTGAACCCAAAATGAGCAGTATAGCATTCTGTGTTAAGCGTTTTGCACATTGAAACTCTGTTGTGCAAATTGAGTCAAAGCAATCGAAAAAAACTGTAATTCTATTACTCTCTTAATACTATCCATATCTTTTACCACGCACGTTGTATCGTCAGCAAATTGCTGAACGACGCTATACGAGCCACCTGGCAACTTTATTTTATTCATAACTATCATTTTTCAATAATAGCGTTAGTGGCTCGGCCGCTATCGTGTACAAAATTGCTGAAAGCGGACAGCCTTGCCTTACAGATCTTTCTAACCTAAAAGGGTCTGTTAATATTCCGTTACATTTTGCTCTACTTTTTGCATTTTTATATAATAATTTACTCCATCCTATTATCCGATTCCCAAAACCAAATTCCTCCAAAACTCTAAACAAAAAATCATGCTCTACTCTATCAAATGCTTTATTGAAATCCAAACTCAACACAATCCCACCTTGATCCTTTTCCTTCATATACTCTATAATATCCCTGATTGTATTGAATGAGTCATTTATTTCTCTGTCAGGTACACTATAAGTTTGTGTCGGCTCAATGATTGCACACAACACTTTCTTAATTCTATTTGCAAAGATTTTAGTCAAGATTTTATAATCTGTATTCAGCAGACTAATAGGCCTATAGTTCTCTAAACATTCTTTACTCCCCTTCTGTTTGAACACTAAAGTAATAATTCCCATTGTCATTGACTCAGGCACCGTCTCTGCCTTTTCAATCTCTCGGTATAGCTTGAGTAGTATAGTTGCCATCACATCAATAAAGACTTTATAAAAGTCGTTTGGTAGATCATCAGAGCCAGGGCTCTTATTCCCCTTCATTTGATCCACCGCATCCTTAATTTCTTGCAATCCTATGTCCTGGTCACATATCTCTTTGTCTTCACTAGGAACCTTGGCACCTATATTACTCAAGATTTCCCCCGTTATCTCCTCCTCAGAGCCTCCCCTACTAAACAGACTAGTATAGAACTCTTGCAGAGAGTTAGCGACCTCCACGAAGTCAGAGACACATACCCCACACTGCAAAAAACGACTCATGTGCTCAGTAAATATAGTGCAAAAAGATATGATTTTCACATAAAAATATTAGGTTTCTGGTTTTGCTTAAATATTTGAATACATTGCATTATTTTTATGTGTTCAAAAGGTATGACATTTGCCAATATAAATCCAGTTGAATACACTGCAAAATCTGAACGCATATTTCTGAATATAACCAACAACTTAAAAATATTATGTTGGAATTAAGTAACATGTTGCATCTCTGTCCATGTGTGCGTGCACTTTGTTTGACTGCACGTGCATGTGTCAAGAGGACAATCCCGAGGTCAAAAATAGCCGTCTGTGTTTGAAAGAAATCGGCATGTAAGGAGCGAACTTATGTAGCTAGGCTATCATATGTTTTCAAAGTAAACAATGTTCAAGTACGAAAAGCATTTTATTCTCATAAAACCCATCACCAGAGCAGAGGTTTGCACGACTGACTGGGTAAAGGGACGTTAGTGGGCATGCATATATTAGCTAGCTTTGAAGCATTTGGTCAGGCTCCATTTAATATATAAATCGCTAGAATGGTGTATTTAAAACGAGAATAGTGTTGTGAGAAGTATGTTCTGACTAGCTGTACCTAAAAGCATGTGCTAGGTACGGCGTGTTAGTAGCTAGCTATCTAGCTTTTCCGTCTACTGTCTGCCTGATTCCATGTGACGCAGCAGTTTCCTCACATTGATTTTAATACACATCTTCATCAGGTGTTGACCCACTTGGACGGCACTTGACGGTCCATATTTCTCAGAATTCATTTCAAGGTATGTGGATATATTCAAATAGCTTGTCAGTGTGTTTTCATTTTTAGTTAGGGTTACATGAGGATATCTTTTACACAATTGTGACGGGCTCGCCACAATACCGGGGTCCGTGACAGACAGAGACGTAGGCAGGAGGAGGGTTAACTGGCCAGCGGGCCGTTTTATTCACAAAACCCGCTATATACCCGGCCCCTACGCTGACGGCAGTGTAGAGCGCCATCTTCGCGTGTTAGTAGCTAGCTATCTAGCTTTTCCACGTCAACTAGGCTAACGGCTTAAACACTTGTTGCGTTGCGGAACGTCGCCATCAGCGTTCACCGTCAGGGGAATGATTAATTGAAACCAATGAAAGCTGCCACACAATTGCAGAGCTTGAATTCTTGACGCTGGACGCAAGCGTTCACCACATTGAAATAATGAGAAATAAAGTTGATATTTGTTATTTTCTGGTGTATTGACTCTCTAGCCTATTCTTTGCAATTTGATTCTCACTCCTGTCTGGTTTCTATATTCAGCTATCTCAACATTTTTCTGTAGCTTACAGTTTTTTTCGATTGCTTTGACTCAATTTGCACAACAGAGTTTCAAAGTGCAAAACTCAACACAGAATGCTATACTGCTCATTTTGGGTTCAAAATCTAATATAGCATGCAAAATAAAAATACCAGTGTCAAATGAGAGAATATTATATGCAAAAGTTTATCATAGCACCAGAACATTGGATATGTTCATCGTTGAAGTTTAATTATTGGTGCATTTTCAAATACAATGGCATTTCAATACAAATAATGCTGTCAAACACTAAATAATTGTCATCAAAAAAGACTATGCAAGGGTCAAGTACTTGAAATGATGTACAGCTAGATAGATAGATAGATAGATAGTTTTTATGGAAGACAAACAAAATATTAGATTACTGTATATGAAGTTTAATTTTTTGAAAGAAATCATACAATAATGCAACTGTATTTTGTATTTAGTAAAAGCAAAAACAACAGTTACAGTAACAAAAAACTTTTAAAAAACAAAACAAATGCATTTCAGAGCTTAAGCAGCATCTTGCCTCTCTGCTGCATTTGGCCACAGAATTTCATCAACGTCGCATCTGATGTCTTCGTTTGCAAGGCAGCGTTGATAAAATCTTCTGGAGTGCCTAATCCACCCCTGGCACTGTTGGGCTGTAATGTCATCACATGCCGCATCCATGGCCTGAAGGAGCGTCACCTGCTCATACGGACGCCGATCAAACACCTACCTCCAGGCCGAGAAAAACTCGTCTATGGGGTTTAAAAAGGGGGAATAAGGTGGAAGGAAGAACTCTGAACTCTGGATCGGCTGTAAACCAGTCTCGCACAACCAATGCATAATGGAAGTTCACATTGTCCCAGACAACGATGAACACCATCTGAGCATTTGGCTGTACAAGACGGTTGTACAACCCATCCAGAAAATTAATTAGGCGCACAGAGTTGTATGCCCCCAGCAAAGGGTCACAAGCCTCAACTCCATTCCTGGAAATGGCAGCACACATTGTGATGTTGGCTCCACGCTGTCCCAGAACACCAACAGTAGCCCTCTGCCCAATTATGTTCCAGCCCCGACGCCGGCGCTTGCAAAGATTGAATCCCGCTTCATCCACATAAAGGATCTCATGTTGCTCTCCAGCATCAATCTCCATTATTCTCTGAAATATAAAACACATGAGCATTACTGAGATAGAAATAGACCAATGCTTCACTGTAGTTGTGTTAGCGGGTCATTCTCACGAAACCTTGCCCAGAAATGAATTTCTTTTGAAAATTTAAAGACAGTGACAAGCCATTTTCTGTTGGGAATACTTAGAGTAGGGTCTTACTTTGTTTGTAATGATAATTTGGTCTTTTGTAATATACATTTATTTTGTATTTTTAAGCATTTTACATGGCAACTGTACAAAAAATGTCATTACCGTAACACCAGTAAGAAGTTCATAAAAATTTACATTTATACATTTTTCATAATATTTTAAAACTGGATTACTTATTAAAGAGTCCAAAGATAAACATGGTACCAAAAATATGCAATTTTACTATTTTAAAAATATATTAATTAAACAAATTTTCTCATTACCGTAACATGAGTCATTTTTTGAGTAGTTAATTTTGAGGTGATAATTTGTACACTTATCATTTTAAATATTTACATGTATACTTATATAATTTGTCATATTTTCACTTGAGCTTACTAATTCACAGTGTATAATATTCATAAAAAGAATACTTACAAAATAATGATGCATTACGGTAATGATACGGTCGTTACGGAAAATTAGAAAGTCTATTTCGGTAATGAGAACCAATTAATTTCACACTGTGATCAAACTGACTAATTTAAAGCCATAAAAGGTGGGTTTACATTTGTATTGTTTGTAAACAAGCAAATCATGCTTGTACTTTGATTTACGGTGGAGTGAGACCAATTAAAAGAGCACATTGATAACATTCTGAGATGTCGACACTTTCATAGTACAGTTATTCCATTAATCTGAGATGAACTGCTTAGTTAGTTTTGTTATGCAAATCACAATTAACACGAGACAATTTAATGATTAATTAAAATAGAACATTTTATTGTGACACTTTCAGCAAACATCTTTTTTTTGTTTGGTTTTGACTAAAGATATTTGGCTACCATAAATTAAGAGCATACTGTAGGAAGATTGTTTACATGTAGCTTTGAACAAAAGAGATGGATACACAGGCAGACCTACAATCCAACTTTGATTTATGTCACCTCAGAACTGTCAATATCAAACGAGCTGGAACAAGAACTATGACTGACTCAAACTGATTTGTGCAAGCTTTAGAATTGAGTAGCAACATGAAGAGCATTAACAATAAGCAACATTCAGGTCATTTACACTATAAATAATAAAACAATAAAAACATCAATATACTAGTTTACACACTTCAGTATGCCTACTCTTATCTTTTGCTACCCGTTAGACTCAGGATACGAAGTGGAAGTACTAAAAAAAGAAAAAACTTGAAACGTCTGACAGTCAGTCTAATGGTTTGAATGCACCGACTTAGAAGAAAAGACTCAAACTGCCCATCACTATTTGGAATGTTTTGCCCAGATTTCTGGCAAAACGCAGAAATGCCTTTTGGACGATGTCACTGGAAGTGGCTCTGGGATAACCTCTTTAATGTCTCCAGGTAAGAACCAGATTTTGTCGCCAGGGTATTTCACTGCAGGATTGAAAAATCTGTTCTCCCCTGCCCAACTCATTGTATCTACCTCGTACTGTTCGGCAACAATCTAGAAGGAAAGAAAAAAACAAAAACAAAACACCTTAATCCACCTGGTAATGAACCATGCACCTTTACTATTTTTTGTCAGTGGTAATGAATGTATCTATGTATATACCTGCTTTTGTACCGGGGTAGAGATCTGTGTCGTACTCTACGAGTACCCACATTCCGACGTCCAGCCTCTTCTCATCGGTCTTCTCATTGTCCTCTCTGAAGGTGTGGACTTTTGGAGAAAAGCAGTCATACCCTTCTCTGCAAAAGCAGGTGACTTCCCGGGTCCAAATTTGACCAGGCTTTGTGGATGAAAGCTTTGGAAATGAACAACAAATTAGTATAAAAAATATAAAAACTTCCAATGTCAGAAAACTAGTATAAGCAATTCTACATAGTAGAAAAATTGAATGGCATGTGTAGCTGAAACGTTCTAGGACTAGTAGCTTTGCAAAAACAATTGGCGGTTTTTGACAATGAAAGTCTATGGGAAAAATACATATTTGAACAATTATTTTAAACAGCACAAGGCAAGCCTAATGGAAGCCGGACCCAGTGGTGCATTACCGTCCCCTATTGTGCAATACGCCACATTTCACATATTTCAACAATGGGGATTCAGCGACACAGCGACCCAGCCAGTTAGCCAGTCAGTGAAGGACATTCACTTGTATAGGCCGGCCCTCAGTGTCTGGCAAAAATGTTATTAACAAATTCCAATATTAGCTATATTAGCAAGATGAAGATGGCGCGGCCGTGTCTAGACGCCGTCGTGGTAGCTCCGCGGAGATTGTGCGTTTTTTTAGTTTTTGTGTTTGTTTTTAATATCTTTTTTTGCTCAAACACATCGGCACTAACATCCTACGAACGCAGCACACTTTTGGACATAAACTTTTGCGCAAAACAAAGGTTTTTGTCCACTTTTCCCATCGACCCAGCGTGGCCGGCAGAGATAGTACGAGCGAGCCACAACAACAACAGTGGAGACTCACCTACGGGGAGACGAAGGAGGAAACATCGGGGAAAACGGAGCGGAATTCGGAACAGACTGAGAGTTCAAGCCCACCGTCCACCTCTGCCCAGCATCCTTCTTGCTAACGTCCAGTCTCTGGATAATAAGTTGGATGATGTTAGGGCGAGGATTAGATTCCAACGGGACATGAGGGATTGTAACGTCTTTTGTCTGACGGAAACATGGCTGACCCCGCTGGTGCCGGATCGAGTCATATGCCCAACCGAGTCCTTCTCTGTTTTCCGTGCGGATAGAACGGAAGAGTCTGGCAAATCTAAGGGTGGAGGGGTTTGCTTCATGACCAACAACAAGTGGTGCAACCCCAAGGACATTAAGACTCTTTCTCGTTCCTGCTCGTCGAACCTGGAACATGTGACTATCTCATGCCGTCCATTCTACCTTCCCCGGGAGTTCAGCTCGGTCATCACCACAGCCGTCTACATACCACCACAAGCGGACACCGACGTAGCACTATCGGACCTACATGATGTGTTATGTCGGCATCAGAACAAGCATCCCGACGCGGCTATGGTGGTGGCTGGGGACTTTAATAGGGCGAACCTAAAAAAAGTCATGCCGAACTTTCACCAGCACATTACGTGTGCTACCAGAGGGGAAAGAACGTTGGACCACTGCTATACGCCGTTCAAGAGAGGCTACAAGGCTGTCTCTCTCCCTCCGTTCGGCAAATCAGACCATGCCGCCATTTTCCTGCTACCGGAGTATAAACAAAGGATAGCACGGGAAGCGGTAGTGACGAGGGACGTAAAGCGGTGGTCTGACCAATCAGAGGCTGAGCTACAGGACGCTCTGCGTGACGTCGACTGGGACATGTTCCAATCCAGTTCCAGGGACGTCAGCGAGTTTACGGAAGTAGTAACGAGCTTCATAGCAACGCTAGTGGATACCATCGTCCCCACGGTGAAAGTTAGGTCTTTTCCTAACCAAAAACCGTGGGTTGATAAATCCATCCGCGACGCTTTGAACGCCCGTACTGCTGCCTATAACTCCGGTCTTGTATCCGGCAACATGGACGAGCACAAGGCAGCGTCCTATGGACTGAGAAGGGCGGTGAAGGAGGCTAAGAGGAGGTATAGGGACAGAGTGGAGTCGCAGATGGAGCAGCGCGACACCAGACGCCTATGGCAGGGGCTACGGACTATAACGGACTACCAGGGCAGACCCCCCGCAATTGTGAGTGCTGACGCATCCCTAGCGGAGGACCTGAACTCATTCTATGCACGGTTTGAGGCTAGCAACAACAGCGCTAGCTCGCCGGCTAACAACATCACCGTTAGCGCAGCCGGAGTGAGTTCTACCGCTGGGGATGAACACACACTCTCTGTGACCGAGCACAGTGTGAGGAGGGCTCTGACGAGGGTGAACACCAGGAAAGCTGCTGGTCCAGATGGCATATCTGGGCGAGTACTGAAGACCTGTGCTAATCAGCTAGCTCCAGTGTTCACCACTATATTCAACATCTCCCTGGCTGAGTCTGCGGTCCCCGCCTGCTTCAAGAGATCCACTATTGTCCCTGTGCCCAAGAATGCTTCTCCAGCATGCTTGAATGACTACCGACCGGTGGCCCTCACCTCGGTGGTCATGAAATGCTTCGAGAGGCTGATAAAGGACTACATCTGCGCCTTCCTCCCTTGCTCCATGGACCCGCTGCAGTTTGCTTATCCTCCCAACAGATCCACGGATGATGCTGTCTCCCAGGTACTGCACACCACACTCTCTCATCTGGACAGCCGGAAGGGGGGCTATGTGAGACTGCTGTTCATTGACTATAGTTCAGCTTTCAATACCATAGTCCCCACCAGACTGGCTGGCAAGTTGACTGAGCTGGGACTGAACACCTCCCTGTGTGCCTGGATCCTGGACTTCCTGACCGCCAGGCCCCAGGTGGTCAGGGTGGGTAGACACACCTCCAACCCCCTCACCCTGAACACAGGATCCCCCCAGGGTTGCGTCCTCAGCCCCCTACTGTACTCCCTGTACACACATGACTGTGTGGCCAGGTTCAGCTCCAACTCCATCATCAAGTTTGCGGATGACACAGTGGTGGTGGGCCTGATCTCCGACAACGACGAGAAGGCCTACCTGGAGGAAGTCGCTGACCTGTCACTCCTGCCAGGACAACAGCCTGCTCTTGAATGTCACCAAAACGAAGGAGCTGATTGTGGACTTTAGGAGGACACAACAACAGAGGACGTACTCACCATTGGGGATTAATGGGAATACTGTGGAGAGGGTGAGCAGGTATAAATACCTGGGAGTCCACATCACTGATGATCTGACATGGACAACACACACAGACACTCTAGTGAGAAAGGCGAGGCAGCGCCTTTACCACCTCAGGCAAATGAGGAAATTTAAAGTCTCCCGGAGGATCCTTCAGTCCTTCTACTCTGGAGCTGTGGAGAGCATCCTGACAGGAAGCATCACTGCCTGGTTTGGCAACAGCTCCGCTCAGGACAGGAAGGCTCTGCAGAGAGTAGTGCGTTCGGCTGAACGCACTATTGGAACTACACTCCCCACCCTGCAGGACTTGTACACCAGGAGGTGCAGAACCAGAGCCTGCAGGATCATGAAGGATCCTCACCACCCTAACAACGGTCTGTTTCAGCTGCTGCGGTCAGGCAAGCGCCTCCGCAGTCACGCTGCCAAAACAGAGAGACTGAGACGGAGTTTCTTTCCTCAGGCCATCAGGACTGTGAACTCTGACCTCACCAGGGCCCCCACCAAGACACACACACTGCCCCTCTTATGCACACACACACACTTAGGTAAAGACTACACATAATTTATAATTTATATTATATTATACATACAATTTTCCCCTTTTCTACTATATTTTTTTATAAAGTGCTCTTATTGTAAATAGTGTTTTTTATATAGAGCTCTTAAAAACTGTGACATTGTAAATATTGTGTTGGTTATTGTAAATAGTGTGAACCTGTTATTTTGCACATTTCTGCTGAGCATTGCCACTTTGCATTTCACTGCACACCTCGTGTGTGTATGTGACAATTAAACTTCTTGAATCTTGAATCTTACTTTCAGCAATCCAACACTATTTAAAATTTGAATAACATTGCTTAAATGTCCTCGGAGTAGAGTATGTCCAAAATTGGCGGAAAACAAGAAAAAGATACAAGATTACAGAAGTTTGATGGCTGAAACATCACACTAATAATTTCTCAGAATTTATAGA
The DNA here is from genome assembly GCA_034670405.1 of Hoplostethus atlanticus. Taxonomy (NCBI): domain Eukaryota; kingdom Metazoa; phylum Chordata; class Actinopteri; order Trachichthyiformes; family Trachichthyidae; genus Hoplostethus; species Hoplostethus atlanticus. Next base: position 1,103,577 of record JAXDDX010000043.1, on the reverse strand, counting down.
ACTTTGACCAGAATGACAAAACAATATATATACCATACATTTTGGGTAGATGTTTCCTTTAACAAGCATACCTGATGTACTTTCATCGTTCCTGGCACGGCCTTCAGAGATGGAGGGACCCTTTCTCCAGAGGTTTCAATGTCTTCCTCCTTCACTTCAAAGAGCCTCACAGAGGACTGTTGTTTGAGCTGGTCCAACAGAACACTCGCATTTGGAATATCTGTTCCGTAAGTGACAATGCGATCAGCCAGGTTCTTCAGAGCTCCTCTAACACCATCAGGGGCCCCCTTCCCATGGGATGTCTCTGTGAAGTTCCAGGTTACATACTGGAAACCCTTCATAAATGGTACAGTGGAAGCCAAGTAAAACGCTGTCTTGTTACGGTATTGGGAGGTTGGCCCGTCAGACAGAAAATGGAGGTGGACAGCATTGGGGTGATTGTTTCGGATGTAGTCCAGTACTGGGTCTAAATGGGCCCATGTTGCAACAGCATCGTGCCAGAGGCACTCAGACACTGACGTGAAGGACTCCACTTGCCCGCCACTCAAATAAATCACTCAAATCACACAAGTAGACTGACTTGTTGGTGAGATCCTCCAAAGTGGGTGTCTTTCACTTCCCGGTGCATTTTACAGGTATAGTTTTGACTATAGTCCACATGCACAATCACATCTTCTTCACATAGGCTTTTTTTCAATTTTTGGATTTGTTCAAATTGGTGCCGTATGTTGAAAATGTGGGTGGCAAATCCAGGGAGATGGCCTTGAGTTATGTCCAAGAGTTTCTCAATGGTGCCAAACTTCTTTTCCAGGCTTGTGGATTTCACATCAAATTCCGTCACTGTACCATCTCTATTCTTCTTGGTGAGTGGATTGGTCCTGCTTACCCACTCCTCCCAGGACACTACATTTCCCTTTGTATTGGGATCCATGTTTGCTGGAAATGTTTTTCCTCTGCAATCTTCGCATCTGCGGTACATGCACGCCATTTTGTTGCTGTCACAGACGATTGAAGTCACAAGATCTGATGGTGAAGATGTGTCTATTCCACCAATTTGATTCAACTTCTTGACCTTGCTCCTGATGTTTTCATGGATTCTGCATGCGCAGGTCTCTCTATCTGTAATCTTTGGTAGTACAATCCAGAATGGTCGGTGCCTGCAGAACTGTGCTCTGGAGAGTTTCAGTGCTGGGTTCTTGGACAGAAATAGTTTGTGCAGGTTTGCCATTGTATCGGTCAAAAACCTCTTTCTGTATATCTGTCCCTGTTTCTTCACTTCCCCTGATTTGCCATTTATCAAAGTGGAAACATCATCCTGGTGTAAGAAATTCTTCACCCTATTTCCCATACATTTCCTGAGGTTAGTTGTTGCACAGGATACTCTCTGAGTTCTGATAGAGCTTCTTTTTGTTGCCATCCTTTCCAGTTTTCTTTTCAGGTTCACCATTTCTTTGTTTTGCCTTTTCAGCTTCTCCTTAGAGCTCTTCAGTTTTGCTCTTAATGTTGAGATGGTCTTCTTTCGTTTGGAGGGTTTTGGAGTGGAAGTTGCTTCTGGAGATACCATGCTGGAGGACGGACTGGGAAGCTCAACATGGTGAGGTAATGGATGCATTACTTCAGGGACAATGATGTTAGGGTCCCTGTTCTCTGAAGATTCAACAGGGGAAGGTGGAGTGAGGTTTAGGACAGCATTCAATGCTTTTGTCTTCTTCTTGTATCTGTTTGAATTTTCTCTCCATTTTTGTTTCTGTTTTTCATGCTGTCTGTGTGGCATGAGAGAAACAGGCTGTAGTAGTCCATTTTTCTTTCTTTTTTGGTACCTGTGGAAATACAGTTGAAACCGAGCAGTTAAGCATGGGCTGCTTCTTATACTTTTATAATACAGTGAGTGACTGAGAAAATAAGTGTGTGTGTGTGCGCGTGTGCGTACACAGAGCATATAAGCCTAACTCAATAGGTTCTAATATATCAGTCAATATGTCATATTTTGAGCCCCTGGTCCAACATTCTAAGTTGAACACACACTCTCTTAAGTTCAATTTAAATAGTCAATTTTAAAACTACATTGGATAACACTTTACATTACACTGTTAATTACAATGAATTACATATGTAATTACACTGTAATTGCATTGCAACTAACAATGTAACTAAATATGCATAATAATGCATAGTAACCATGTAATTATAACTTGTAACAGTTCAGCTGTTACAAGTTATAATTACATGGTTAGTATGGACCCCGTCCACGAGCCCGTCCACATCCACGACCCTGTACTTCGTTGCCAACCTCATCTGCCTGCTCCATGTTGTCAGAAGCTGCCATTCAGGTTAAGCATCCTTTTATGTAGTGGTGAAGAGATTATCAATTGTGTTGTAATGCTACTCACCTGGGCAAGGTTACTGGAAGTTATGAGACATGGCTACAAACACCTGTTGAATTGATTTAGTGACCTGCGTTTGTAGTAATAAGCATTTGAACATTGTTGTAATGTTAGGTGGCTGGAGGATGGAGCAGATGATTTAGAGGTGGCACTTTGTATTAACAGTTTTACACTTTGTATGTCAGCACAGGATGTAGTGTCTTAGAGTATGAATTTTGAAAGTCAGTTTGGCACTTTGCATTTAGATTTTTGCACTTTGAAACTCTGTTGTGCAAATTGAGTCAAAGCAATCGGAAAAAAACTAATAGGGTACTAAATGTTTAGTGTGTTATAATGTGATATATATGTCCTAAAATGCTGAGATATTGCCAATAGGCTATAGGTGCTTACCACTCAGATAAAATATCTGTATCTATTTACTCATTGTCATTTTAAAGTTATGTTTCTTATAAATGTAATACTTATGCTATGCATATGTTTCTATGAAAGTTTCCAAGTTTCTCAGCGCGCTCTGTGTGGCAGGTAGACCCGTTCCAGTCCGCCCGCTCGTCTCTCTCTTGCAGGCGCCCTGTCAGGGTCAATGCATTTCTCCATTGACGCTTTTCACTCTGTCTATTCTTTAGTCTCTACACATAATATACGTTCGTTACTCGTTACGTTTCGAACGATGAAAGCCTTTTCTCCTGGGTGGCTACACTGTCGGCCCCCCACCCAGTATAAAAAAGCAGTTTTTTGCACTTAAATAGCACATATCCACACATCGAATGCATGTCCATTTTAAACTTCATGTCTAATCTCTCGCGATACCAGAAAGGCGGAGATCTCTGATTGTCCGGTATCGCGAGACTAGACAGGAAGTTTAAAATGGACCATCGTGTGGATATGTGCTATTTAAGTGCAAATAAGTGCTTCAGTTCGGTGAGTAACGAACGTATATTATGTGTAGAGACTAAAGAGTAGACAGAGTGAAAAGCATCAATGGAGAAATGCATTGGCCCTGACAGGGCGCCTGCGAGAGCAGACGACCTGGACCAGGGCTAGTCTCCCTCTTACATTGACGTTGTGTCTCGCATCCAACTGTTGTGAATAATATACTTTGTACTAAGCGATGATGCTTTGTAATAAGCAATATAATCCAGAGTGTGTGTGTGTTATGATAAATCTACATAAAGATAGAATATGTTTGATTAAGCATGTAACCTAAAAGATCATAAAGTAATCATAAAGTTTCAATAAAGCTTCAAAAAACATAGTCTAACAGTTTCCCTACAGTAATCATAAAGTTTAAAAAAATAGTCTGAGGCCCTTTTGCACTAAGGGTGTCCAAGGTCAGGCGGCAGAGGCCTTAAAAAAACCAGGCGGAGCAGGCGCAGACAGGAGAAGCCCAGGCGGCCATAACGTAATGGTGAAATGGGAAAGTCCCCAAGACTCCAAGTTTAACGGTTACGTAATGGTGTAAAATGGGAAAACGGGACCGCCTACATGCCCACAAAGACCCCCCATAGGACCAAATTTGGCGTTTAGACACCATTATTTTCTTGCTGACAAAGCTAAAATTAATGAAAAATGGGCGTAGAATCAGTATTCTCCACCCAGTTTTTAGGATATATAAGATCATGCACAGACAGTTGTATTTCAGTCTGGTTCCGGGACCAACTCGGGTTTTGTCTCTGTTATGGAATAAAGCTCTATTGCATCGAACTCTGATCATCTCCAGTGACTTCTTTGAACCTGTTTGAGACTCCAGTAACTACAGAATCTACAGCATCGTGAAGAATATTAAGTGTTGGCGTGGGGGTCCGGTCATCATCACTGGCCTGAGACTTGGACTTCTTCCTCCGACACAACCCTGTCCCATCCACTCCCAACAACCACTGGCTTTATAACTGACCTAACGTCCCTCCCACAGAAAACTGTTATCCAGAGAGAGGCACCCTCCCATCGATCGCATCAGCAGCGCCGGCCTCATCCCCAAGTTTGTCAGCTTCCTGAGTCTGGCCGAGTGCTCTCCCATCCAGTGAGGCAGCCTGGGCCCTCACCAACATCGCCTCCGGCACCTCGGACCAAACCACCGCCGTGGTGGAAGGGGGCGCCATCCCCGCCTTCATCAGCCTGGTGACCTCCCCGCTGCCCCACATCAGTGAGCAGGCCATCTGGGCCCTGGGAAACATCGCAGGTGAGAAGAGCCTTCGGTATATCCTGTCGTGTGTGCATGATGTGTGACAGTCGACACCATGCCTCACTGCCACTTCTTGTGAGGCGTCTAACCAACTCAACTCTCGATATGATTGCAGTATTTTGTGAAATGTCACATTGTAGATCAGTGAGCATTGATGTGGGATTCTTTGCTAAAAAACGCTTTTCTTTTTGTGTGTGGTCACAAGCGTCTGGTATATGTAGTCATTATATAATAACGTTATTACAATACTTGAATGAACTCCCCACTGATGTCAGGACAGCAGAGTCGCTGCCCATCTTTTGCCGCAGGTTTTGCCACCTCTTCAAGAAATACTACCCTGACACCTCTTCAAGAAATACTACCCTGACCCTTCCTCTTAGCAATTATTATATGTATGTCGCTTTGGATAAAAGCGTCAGCTAAATGACCGTAATGTAATGTGATGTACTTGAATGTTTTTGTTGTGTTTTTGTACCTCAGGCGACGGCTCCAGCTACAGAGACCAAGTGATCAAACACGGTGCCATCGAGCCACTGCTGTCCCTGCTTGCGGTCCCTGACTGGTCCGTCTTCTCTGTGAGTGCTCATCCATGTATCCTGTTCATCCAAAAATGATTTATTGACAAATTTGCCAGCAATGGACAGTGGACTAACACATTGCTTTGTCAGAAGCTAGTGTTCCTGTTTTTTTAACATGTTGTACTGAAATTAAATGTGGTTGATTAGGAGGACTTTGGTTTGTAGTGCGAAGTGGCAGCATGAGTTGTATTCCCTTTTCACCACTAGATGGTGCCGCTTACCTTATAATGCTACGTGATACTTTAGGATTTACACCCACAATCAGATCCAGGGCATTAAGTATTTAGTGATCCCTGTCGTTTCAGTCTGGTTACCTCAGGAACGTCACCTGGACACTGTCCAACCTCTGCTGGAACAAGAACCCCACACGGCCATTGGCGGGCATTTTAAATATGTACCAGACTGGGTTTTGAGCTGGAATCCACACCGAAGGTTCAAGTCCTTAGGCAAAAGGAATTGGCAGACATCTACCCATTAGCAGCATATGCTGTTGGCCAGAAGCGCATGGTATCCCTCAAGCGTCACATTTGCCTACCATATTAGGTAACATTATTTTGAACTTATGTTTTGAGTTATTTTAAGCTATGCTATTTCAACACTTGATATTAATCATCTTTAAAGTCTTTTCCTCCCAAAATACAACACCTTCTGTTGAAAAACATTACATTGTTAATTTGACTCATGTAGAACACTGTTCTTATAGAAGGCTTTACTGACGATGACTGGGATCTACAGTCAATTCCCTTACTCTAGACCAGTGGTTCTCAAACTGTGGTACGCCATGACTCTGGAAATGTATTGTCTGCCAGCTAAGAGCACGAGACATTGGGTGGGAAGTTACAACCAAAACCATTAAAAACTTTGAGATTCATTTTAATATAAATAACTAAACTTGCTAATAGAATAGCTGTCACACCCTCCACCTCTGCCTCCTAGCTGTCTCTACCTGTCTGTCTCTGTCTGTGTGTGTGTGTGTATGTGTTGGCGGGCGTGGCTCCAGTCTCCGGCTCCTCCCTGCATCATCACCTTATCCCGATCACCTGCGCTACCCTGCACACCTGCTATCCATCATCTCATCACCACCAGCTTAAGAACCCCGGCTTTTCATCCACACATCGCCAGATCGTTGTTTGTACTACTCAGTCAGTCTCGTTTCTCGGCCGCTTTGCAGAGTTTCTCTCAGAGTTCCCTTCTTGCCTACTAATCCTGATATCCTCTATCCAGATCCAGTCTCCTTCCCTACGCCCGTCTGCCGACCTCACCACCGTCCGTCTACCCTGCCTGTCTGTCTGTCTCCTGGACCCCTGCTTGTCGCCTGTCCGCCTGTCTGTCTCCTGGATTCCTGCTTGTCACCTGTTTGCCTGCCTCCCTACTCTGCTCCCCGCTCCTGCTCCAGCCCTGCTTCCCCTTCCCATCCCTGCACTACCATCCTGTGTGAACTGTCTCCTAGTAAACCTGGTTTTGTTCCTAACTCCGTCTCTGTTGTTCTGTGGTTTGCACTTGGGTCCTGTACACGATCGTAACAGTACGATCTGGCCAATATGGACCCAGCAGACCCGGAATTGGAGCCTGCCTCACTTCGGAGAGCGATTGCCAGCCAGGGAGAATTCCTTGGACAGCACGAACAGGTCCTCCGGAGCCTGTCTGAGAGCAACCAGGCCATGAGCAACCAGATATCCCAGCTGACCAACCAGGTAGCATTGCTAACCGCTCACCTTATTCCGCCAGTCTCCGCAGCCCAGATTGCCGCTCCCGTCATCCCGGTCCCGTCGCCGATATCTCCTCCGTCCCGGGAGTCCTACGCTTCGGATCCAGAGCCCTTTTCCGGGGATACTAGGAGATGCCGAGGTTTCATTCTTCAGTGCTCCTTGGTTTTTCTCCAGCGGCCACAGACGTTCCCCACCGACCACTCAAAGGTACGCTACGTAATCGGCTTGTTGAGAGGCCGGGCCCTGGCATGGGCCGAAGCTGCCTATTCACACCTGATCAATGACTCTCTCTCTTTTAACGCTTTTACCTCCGAGTTTAAGGATGTGTTCGATCACCCCGACCACTGGGGAGACGCCGCCAAACGGTTGACTAACCTTCGCCAAGGAGCCCGGAGTGTAGCGGTTTGAGGCTAGCAACAACAGCGCTAGCTCGCCGGCTAACAACATCACCGTTAGCGCAGCCGGAGTGAGTTCTACCGCTGGGGATGAACACACACTCTCTGTGACTGAGCACAGTGTGAGGAGGGCTCTGACGAGGGTGAACACCAGGAAAGCTGCTGGTCCAGATGGCATATCTGGACGAGTACTGAAGACCTGTGCTAATCAGCTAGCTCCAGTGTTCACCACTATATTCAACATCTCCCTGGCTGAGTCTGTGGTCCCCGCCTGCTTCAAGAGATGCACTATTGTCCCTGTGCCCAAGAATGCTTCTCCAGCATGCTTGAATGATTACCGACCAGTGGCCCTCACCTTGGTGGTCATGAAATGCTTCGAGAGGCTGATAAAGGACTACATCTGCGCCTTCCTCCCTTGCTCCATGGACCCGCTGCAGTTTGCTTATTGTCCCAACAGATCCACGGATGATGCTGTCTCCCAGGTACTGCACACCACACTCTCTCATCTGGACAGCCGGAAGGGGGGCTATGTGAGACTGCTGTTCATTGATTATAGTTCAGCTTTCAATACCATAGTCCCCACCAGACTGGCTGGCAAGTTGATTGAGCTGGGACTGAACACCCCACTGTGTGCCTGGATCCTGGACTTCCTGACCGCCAGGCCCCAGGTGGTCAGGGTGGGCAGACACACCTCCAACACCCTCACCCTGAACACAGGATCCCCCCAGGGTTGCGTCCTCAGCCCCCTACTGTACTCCCTGTACACACATGACTGTGTGGCCAGGCTCAGCTCCAACACCATCATTAAGTTTGCGGATGACACAGTGGTGGTGGGCCTGATCTCCGACAACGACGAGAAGGCCTACCTGGAGGAAGTTGCTGATCTGTCACTCTGGTGCCAGGACAACAGCCTCCTCCTGAATGTCACCAAAACTAAGGAGCTGATTGTGGACTTTAGGAGGACACAACAACAGAGGATGTACTCACCACTGGGGATTAATGGGACTACTGTGGAGAGGGTGAGCAGGTATAAATACCTGGGAGTCCACATCACCGAGGATCTGACATGGTCCTCACACACAGACACTCTGGTGAGAAAGGCGAGGCAGCGCCTTTACCGCCTCAGGCAACTGAGGAAATTTAAAGTCTCCTGGAGGATCCTTCAGTCCTTCTACTCTGGAGCTGTAGAGAGCATCCTGACAGGAAGCATCACTGCCTGGTTCGGCAACAGCTCCGCTCAGGACAGGAAGGCTCTGCAGAGAGTATTGCGTTCGGCTGAACGCACTATTGGAACTACACTCCCCACCCTGCAGGACCTGTACACCAGGAGGTGCAGAACCAGAGCCTGCAGGATCATGAAGGATCCTCACCACCCCAACAACGGACTGTTTCAGCTGCTGCGGTCAGGCAAGCGCCTCCGTAGTCATGCTGCCAAAACAGAGAGACTGAGACGGAGTTTCTTTCCTCAGGCCATCAGGACTGTGAACTCCGACCTCACCAGGGGCCCCCACCAAGACACACACCGCCCCCTTAAAACACACACACACTTAGGGTTAAAAACTCACATAAATTTAAAATTTAAATAAAATTTTCATACAATTCCCTTTTTTTACTATAATTTTTTTAAAGTGCTCTTTTGAAATATTTTGTTGTTTTTTTTTATAGAGCTCTTACTGGACATTTTAAAAAATTTGTTGGTTTTTTTTTTTTTAAATAGTGGAACCTTTATTTTTGCCCTTTGCACAATTTTTGCTGACATTGCCACTTTTTCATTTTACTGCACACCCGTGGTTTTTAGTGACAAATAAAATTCTTGAATCTTTAAAATTCTCGGTGGAGTTCAAGACCCTGGCAAACGGACGCTGGGGTGGGGGGTCAGGCCAGGACCTTTTAAAATTTCAAACTTGGCAGCGCCCCCCGTGGCCCGGGATTTTACCGGCCCCCAGCCTTTTTAAAACCCGGTCGAAACCTTTAAAAACGGTCCCCCCCCCCCGTGAAGGGGAACCCGCCGGAATCCCGATTCGGGTCCCTACCCCAACAGGTCCGGGTTTGGGCGGGGGGTTTAAAAGGGGAAAGGGCACCCCTCCCTTCCTCCCCTAAAAAGGCCGCCGAAAATGAGGAACCGGCCCCAAACATTTTTTCCGGGTCCCTTTAACCCCCGGGAAACCCGCCCCCGTCTGGAGTGCGGGTTTTATAACGTGGGGAGGGGGGGAACACAAACCTTTTATCCCCCCTGGAGGCCGGGGCCCTAAAAAATTGGCCCGGCTCCCCCAAGTTGAAGGTCACCCGGGCCCCCCAGGGGAAACGGTTCTTTCTTCTCGCTCCCTCCCCCTCCCCCCGGGCGGTTTTCCCTTTCCAAATCCCCAACCCAACGGACTCCCGGAACCCTTGGGGCGAATTTTTTATTAACATTGGCCCACCCCAGTCAGAAACATTTCCCCCGGGGCCCTTTAGGGGCCCCCCCCGAGGCCCCAAGGCCCCTTTTTCCAAAAAGACCCCCTTTGCCCCTACCCCCAAAGACGGTCCCCCTTGGTGCCTCCCCCTTCCCCGGGCAATAACCCAGGAAACATAGGTTTACATTCCCCCCCGGCCGCCCCACCTCCCCCTTCTTGGTCCTGCTTTTCCTTCCAAAAAACGGGACCCCGCCCCAGTTAGATTTTTCCCGGGGGCAAAATTATTTCCTTCCCCAAAAAGTTTTTCTTTCGCCCCTCCAGGGGGACAATCGTTTTTTTGCGGACCCAAAAATTTCCCCCCCCCCGGGGAAAACCAAGGGGGCTAAAAACCATTTCAACACCCACGGGGACCAGTTCCCCCTTTGCCGCCTCAACCCCCCCCCCCATTTTAAAAACTGTGGGCCCTCCAACCTTCCTTTTTTCCCGGGGCTCCCTTTTTTCCTCGTCCCCAGTGGCCCGTGCCATAACCCTGTCCAAAAAACCTTTTTTTAAAAGGGGAGAAAAGGAAATTCCCCCGTCCCCTGGCCCCGGCACATCTCCCTAAAACCTCTGGTGCCCCCCCAGGGGTTTCCGGGGAAAGGGACGACCCTTGCCCCTGACGATTCGCCCAATTTTACAAAAAAGGTTTTCCAACCCCCAAAAACCCTAAACCCCCCCCCCCTCCGGGGCCCCACAAAACCCCCCCCCCAAGCCCTTTTTCCCCCCTCCCCTTTTTCCCCATCCCCCCGTTTTTCAAACATTCTCGACTGCTCCCACTCCCCGCTGGTGCTTGGTTTCCCTTGGCTTCAACTCCACAACCCAAACATGGACTGGACCACAGGTCAGATTTCTTCTTGGAGCGATTATTGTCATTCACATTGTTTGCTTTCGCTGCTCCAGCTCACGCCAAAACACCGTCCTTGCCGGAGCCCGTTGAGCTGTCCTCCATCCCAGAGGCTTACCACGACCTAGCCCCAGTGTTCAACAAACAGCATGCAGTGTCTTTGCCGCCTCACCGTCCATATGACTGTGCCATCGACCTCCTCCCGGGTGCCTCCCTTCCCAGTGGCCGTCTATATAATCTGTCCAGACCTGAGCGCGAGGCAATGGAGGTTTACATTCGGGACTCCCTGGCCGCCGGCATCATCCGTCCCTCCTCCTCTCCGGTCGGCGCAGGGTTCTTCTTTGCGGGAAAGAAGGACGGGACCCTGCGGCCATGTATAGATTTCCGGGGCATGAACAATATTACGGTGAAAAATAAATACCTGCTGCCACTAATCAGCTCTGCTTTCGTTCCCCTCCAGGGTGCCACAATCATTTCTAAGCTGGACTTACGCAATGCTTACCACCTCGTCCGCATCCGAGAGGGGGACGAGTGGAAGACGGCATTCAACACGCCACTGGGGCACTTTGAGTACCTCGTGATGCCGTTCGGACTGACCAACGCCCCCGCCGTCTTCCAGGCCCTGGTGAATGACGTGCTCCGGGACATGCTCAACCGGTTCGTGTTCGTCTACCTGGACGACATCCTTATCTTCTCTCAGAACTCCACCGAGCATGAGCAACACGTCCGCTAGGTACTCCAGCGCCTCCTAGAGAACAAGCTTTTTGTAAAGGCAGAGAAATGTGAATTCCACGTCCCCAGTGTGTCTTTCCTTGGCTACATCATCGCCTGAAACCAGATCTGGATGGATCCGGCCAAGGTTTCCGCCGTGGCAGATTGGCCGACGCCCACCAACCGTAAGCAGCTGCAGCGATTCCTGGGATTCGCCAATTTCTACAGGAGGTTCATCCGGAACTACAGCCGCATCGCAGCCCCACTCACGGCCCTCACCTCCACCTCCATCCCGTTCCACTGGACCCCGGAGGCGGAGACCGCTCTCGGTGAGCTTAAGCGCCGTTTCAGCTCTGCCCCTGTCCTCATCCAGCCCGATCCCACCTTGCAATTTATTGTGGAGGTAGACGCTTCAGACACTGGGGTAGGGGCTGTGCTTTCCCAGAGGTCCCCGCCCGACGGCAAGCTTCATCCCTGCGCCTTCTTCTCCTGCCAGCTTTCGCCCGCGGAGAGAAACTACGACGTGGGCAACCGGGAGCTCCTCGCCGTCGTGTGGGCTCTAGAGGAGTGGCGTCACTGGCTGGAGGGAGCTGCCCAGCCTTTCGTCGTCTGGACAGACCACCGTAACCTCACCTACTTACAGACAGCGAAACGACTGAACCCACGCCAGTCCCGTTGGGCGCTATTCTTTGGGCGTTTCAATTTTACCTTGTCCCACCGCCCAGGCTCTTGTAACATCAAGCCCGACGCCTTGTCCCGTATCTACGCTGCGGGGAGGACAACGCGGATTGTAGTAGTAGTAGTAGAGGCCGGGACCGTGAGCTAACCACACTGGCTGAATCAACGATCTGGCGATGAGTGGGAGGAAATCCGGGGTTTAAGTACTGGTGGTGATGATGATAGATGGATGGCAGGTGTGCGGAGTGGAGCATGTGAACGGGAGATGGTGATGAGCCGGAGTCTGAAGCCACGCCCGCCAACACACACAGACAGACAGACAGGTAGAGAAACACTGGAGGCACGGCCGAGACCGTGACATGGGGGTGGGGTGGGCTGGCTGCTCCTCTCGCAGCCTGTGCGTAGCTCTGCCTGCTGGGCTGTGGCTCAGTGGGGAGGAGGAGTGGGGGAGGCCTGGTCTGGGGGGATCTGAAGGTAGGCTGGGGCTGGTTGTGGTGGGTGGGCTGTGGTGGGTGTTGAGGCTGGCGGTACTGGGGTTGGTGGTGTTGTGGTTGGGGCTGGGGGGGTCCAGGGTGTTGATCCAGGGTGGCGTCTTGCAGGTCTGAGGGGGGTGGGGGCTGCTCTGCTGTGCCTGGGTGGAGAGGCCGGGCTGCGGTTCAGGACGGCATCCTTCAGGGTCTTGGTGAAGGTGGGGACTGTGTGCTTGTATAGATGGACGTGGTCATACAGGCAGTCCAAGTCGAGGGTTGGATGGTGGGCCAGGTACATATTGGGCTTTAGGGCACAGTCCTGGGACAGGCTGGCGTTGATCCGCTGGGTGGTGGCGGGGTGGAAGTCCTTCCGCTGTAGAAGGGTGGACACCACAATCCGGGAGTTGGGGAAATTTCTGGAGGCCTTCTCAATCACTCCCCTCAGTGACATGGCCACCCTCTCCTGCTGAGCCCGTAGGTCATTGGTGCCGGTGTGGATGATGATGTGGCTGGGGGAGCCGAGCTTGTCCTCAGTCAGCAGGGGGAGATAACCTGGGCTTGGGGGGGGGGGTGGGGGTCATCACCTGGGCTTGGGGGGAGTGTGGGGGAGGTAGCCTGAGTTGAGAGGGTTGTGGGGCAGGTAGCTTGGGCTGGTGGGGGTGAGGGGGGGGTAGCCTGGGCAGGGGGGTCCTGGTTGGCTGGTGTAGGTTCCTCTGCGGGGTGGAGGCAGTGTAGAGCATGGAGATGTAGTTGCTCCTGTAGGCTGTCCACGTCTCTCTCTCTTCTCTGCAGCTCTCTCACCTCCTCCGTTAGATCAGTCAGTTTCCTCTCATGGCTGTCTCTCTCCTGTTGGGCACTCTTCAGCTGTACTGCCAGGCTGTTGTTCTGTTCTCTCATCCTGGTGGCTAGGAGCTCCTCTAGAGTCTGGGTGTCTGGCTGTTGCTTGTTCACCTCTTCCCTGAGTTGCACCAACTCTATCTCCAGCTGAGTGAACTGTTCCTTCAGCAAGCCCATGGTGCGGAGGACCTGGGCTTGCTCTGAGCAGGGGGCATCACTCTCATCAGGTGTGGGGCAGCTGGGGTAATAGGCGCTGCCTTTGCTTTCCTGGGTGGAGGACTTTGGGATGATTTTGGTTGTGTGTGTCTGGGTGGAGGGGGTTTCACTGGGAGTTGTTTTTTCCCTCAGTGCTATCTCCTTTACAGTCTGAAAGTCTGTCTCAAAATGTCTGAGGTCGCCCTGCACCATGACAGTCCCGTTCTTATACAGGTTGACTGTAATCATGATGCTGTCAGGGTCCTCTGCCTCCATAATTTTAATTTTCCACCCATTGCAGATTCCCTCTCGTTTGACAGACTGGTAGTGAGAACAAATTGCTGTATGCCATGCATTTGGCTGGTCAGTGAAGAAGATGGTTACTCACATCACCACTTTTGTAGTGGTCTGCGAATAGACTCTCTGGCCTCTCCTTCATCAGCTTCTGTTTGTGCTGTTTCCTGCTGGCTTCATTTTTGGCCTCTGGGGGGTAGAGGATGGTCTCAGCACTATACATGGTGGTAGTGGCCTCTGCTGCTCTGCTCTGCTCTTGCTGCTGGACAGTGGGCAGTGCAGGTGCTCCGTTGCCCGGGCAACCGTTTGTTTGAGCGGGAGAAAAGTGGCCTCTCACTCTGCTAGTTAGCGAGTTAGCTAGTAAGCTAGCTGTTTTATACACGTAATAGATCTCTTCAAGAAAAAAAAAAAAAGATAAAAATATGTGACCGGCGTGTAGGAGCAGGTAGTAGTAAGTTTATAATTTGGAGCGACAACGCCACCTTGAAGATGTTAACTCAAGGAATTATTATAGATATATATATATATAACCCGATGGGTTCCCCTCATTAAGCAATGCACAGGTAAGTCAATGAGGAGCTGAGACGTGAATTTTCAACAAAGTAATTTGCACATTTATTATAAAAGACAGAGGGAATAATAATAATTCTTGCTAAAAGACAACACATTTATTGGTTTCCTAAAAACAGACTAATAAAAATGGCTACTGACTGCCACAAACAGAACCAGTATTCGGTTAGACTAGGCCAGTGGACAACGACCAATTGCAGAGAGGTAGGCTGAATACATAGGTGGCTAGGCCACTCACCTTCCACGCACGTGGTGCCCAAGATCACACACACACACACACCGCAAGATTAAGGGAGGCGTTCACCCCGTGAGGGAAGCGTATTACCACTACAGATAAGAGTCATGACGTGAAGGTGAGGGAAGGCCAACCACCACCACCAGTACCCTCCTAAGCAGGCTGGTGCGCACAGCTGGGCCTCAAAACAAACACACTTCAAAGGAGTCATGCACAGCCAGAGAGCATAGCCCTATCCACCGCTTATATACCCTAAATCCTAATTGGGAAAACCTGTGGATGGGAGTGGCTGTGGAGAGGCCCACCCCCTGCTGTGCCATTCCAGCTGGCTACATATAGATCATTTTGCCTTCCCTTTGTAATGATGTACTCACTCAATGTAGAAGGATGTAGGTTGGGAGATTGCTCCTTTCTGTGCCAGGGATTTGCTTGATGGTTTTAGTTTAGTTTTTTTCAGTTAGCTTCGCTGGTTAGGTAAAATCTATTTTTTTTGTCTTGAATAAAGTTGCTGGGAAAGGTTTTGTTCAGGATTCTTGTAGATTGTTGTTTCTTACATCAGATGATAAAAAATCTCTCTCTCTCTCTCTACCTCTCTCTACCTCCGGCCAAGAACGTAAAAAAGTCGGAGGTAAACTTCCTCCCAGCCCGTCCCATTGGTGAAACACAAGAGACCCAGGAGAGGAAGCGAGTGGAGTGGGGAGTACAAAGACGTGACAACAGTCTGAGTGGAAAAAACGCCAAAATTGTTGGACCTGTTTAAGTCAAAAGGAGGTGCTGTGAGGTCCCGGCTACAGAGCATCCTGGAAGTGCTGTATGGGGTATGCCCTCATAATACATTCACATTGCAGTTAAAAATTGACATTTATTTGGTTGCCTGTAGTAAATGCAACTATTTGGATAACCTGTATGTAATCTGTGTAATCCCAGTGCAACACCATTGAGGAAAAAAGAGACTGTGATCCGTGGCCTGATCACATACCTTGGCGAAAGCGTGGAGGACCTGATCAAAGAATACAAGGTTTTTATATTCTATTTCACTAGGACTGATACCCGTTGGGGCACACAATCACTAATTGGCAACCTCTCTCTTCACTGCTCTCCCCTCACACAATGCCCGGTTGCCGAGATATTCGTCCCGCATCACCCACCGCATCACCGTAGACACGGGTCCAATTATAGGGAGATTCCTTTCTTTCCCTCCTCTCTCCCCACTCAGATTGCACAGCTTGATTTCATGGCTCTAGTAGCATAGTCTATGTACATTTAAGTTCAAAGTGTTGAATACTTTGTTTTTTAAATCCTCAGGATGTTGACGACACCATGATCCGAGAGGACCTCATTCAGCACACGCTGACTGTGTTCATGGTGAAGGATCTGCATCGGGATCTAGAGCATGGGATCTGCATCGAAGGAGCTGAGGTCTTGGCTGGTATTCCCAGTTTTGCACAGGCATGTACCTTGCTGATGGGACTTATCTATGGCTTGAACCTAAGCTACCCAAAATAACAAGTCTTAAAAGTCTTCTTAAAACTAGATGCTCTCAAGTCCAGGTTACTCGCCTAGCTGGTTCTAGGCGAGTAACCTGGTTCTAGGTTCTTAGGTTCTAGGGTCTAGTCATAAGAGACTCATTGTGCATCTAGTCATAAGAGATTGACACATGGTTCATTTCTGTTTAATGGACCCCTTGCCACAATGTATCAGGAGTGTGATGGATTCACAGGATTGATGTTCTCTGAGGTACAATACGAGCGTTGAGCTTGAACAGTCAAGTGTGTGCAGTCAGGAGTGTGCAGTGTTAAACTTTTTTGTTCAAAACAGTGTGCAGTGTTTACTGCAATTTTTATTTTCAGGAGTGCAGTGTTTACAAAGGCTTTGCATTTAAACAATAAACTGGTTCAAACATAGTCCTCTGATGTCTTTTACTTTTATACATATTCTGTACAGAGATAAATGAGTAAATGATCCCAAATTAAACTGCGGTAACTATTTGCATCAGCTTTGTAGATTCAGTAGATTTGTGAAAATGAATGAGTAATAGGAAGCCATTTTATTACATTTTACTAACCTGATTACCTCAAGTAACTAATTTAGTTAAACTGGTTGATGAAACCTACAATAACAGTTATGGAATTGAGAAAATTAAGCAGATCAAACTTACAATAACAGCTCTGGAACTGATCAAATTAAGCAGGGCAAACTTACAATAACAGCTCTGGACCTGAGTAAATTATGTTGGATCAAAGCAATTTTTGAGATGCAGTTAATTGTTTGCACTAAATATATTTGTGTATGTAAAATACTAAAAGCAAAGTATATTATACTTAAAAATACTACTTGTTGGAAATACTCAAAAAGCTGATGCAAATAGTTACCTCATTTTTTTTTAAGTAGAACAAGCACATTATTTTTTACAGTGCATGCTTATTCTTTATCTTTTCTATATAGCACCTATTTTGTCTTACTTTTTCCAACCCAAGAAAAAACGACGTACTCTTTTCGCCTTCCACTGCATACTGTGCTCTACTGCACACTATTGCGCCCTCACACCTCCTCAACTCTATTTCAGCCAACTCCGTCTGAAGTCTCAGCAGCCTCTCCACGTCCGGATTACTATCTGCATTTATATTTATAATTTTCATTTTAATTTCTCTCTCTCTCTGCCTCTTACTATAATTTAGATTCTTCGCAAATCTAATAGTTTTATATTTAATCATATTTTTTAAATCCTCCCACCACTATTATATTTTCTTTATATAAGGCTTTTGTAACTTCAGACTGAATTATTCCCATCACCATTTTCCTGTAGTTTTCCAACTTTAGTAAACTAGTGTTTAGACACCATGATCCACCACTTTTCCTCCCCACGGTATCTCCCAAAGTAAACTTTAGGATCGCGTGGTCACTCAAAGAGGTCATTTTATAGTCAATCTTACACACTTTTTCATAAATCACATAAATCTATTCTACTTTGTTTTAATATGCCCCTTGCCACTTGCACCCGGGAATACCCGCTCCTTATCGGGTTCTTCGTCCTCCAAATATCACATAGGTCATTGTTGCTTATCATTTCCGTAAGGGTAGCCCTGGACACGTCGGCTTTAAAAGTCGTTGTGTTGGAGCCATCCAGCCTACTGCATTTTACATTAAAATCACCCACTATTATCCCTGATTTTTTCGCTCACTCTTGAAAAAGGATTTTCTTTCAGTCTCGCAATTAGGGGCATATATATTTAGTAAGCTATAGACTGTCCCCTTTAAATCACTATCACTAGTTTTGCTTCACTCACACTTTCTCCAGTCACCAAAATAGCCACGCCGCACGATTTATCGCCTCCATTATTCGTAAAAAAAAATTGTCCATTCCTCTCTTCAGTCCAAACTTTTTGAAAATCTTCTATTTTCTTGTTGTCCCAGTTAGTCTCTTGTAAGCATATGATTTCTGAATTGCAAATCCTTAACGTTTGTTCAAATTTACTACCATTTCTAAGCCCATTGGCGTTAAATGAGGATATATTGATCATTATGAGGCAAGAAAGGATAAACATTTTACCCTGATTCATGTTCCGTCATCTATCTTCTCCTTCGATCTCTTTCCTTCTTCTTTTTCCCGCTGACTTTCCTCTTTGATAGTCCTCTGTAGAATTCAATCCACTCCTTGTCTCCAAAGGAGGCCATCTCGCTTACACCCGGGACTGACTTCCATACCCTCTGCGTTAAATCCTTCTTCCCTCGGTTCCTTCTGAGCACTAGTCTCTCCTTCTTGGTCCTGCGTGTCCGGGATTGTTAAACCTCCCTCCGTCTCCTCCTTCTGGCCAGGGCCGTCCCCATTATGAGAGGAAATCCTCGTGCGTTCCTCTGGTCTGGTGCCCGGTCTTTCGCCGCTCCCTCTCCGCTCTGTGCCGGCTGTCTCCGTCCCCACAGGGGTAGTCACATGGACGGGGCCTGCGATCCCAGCCCGTCCAATCTTTCCCCCCGTTTCTTGACTCAACTCAGTGGCTGCGCTGTCCAAGGTGCTGCCCATTGTATTGGCCACTGACTGCCGCTCCACTTGGGCACCGGCAAGCTCGCGGCTCTCCTCTGCTTCCTCATCTTCCTGTCCTTCAAGCAATGGCATTTCATTTTCTGAGCTAAATAGCGAGCCATCGCTTTCTTGGCGATTCTCTTCTTCCTCCTCGTACTCACATATTCCTTTTCTTTTATTGCACATGCTGCATTTATGTTGCTCCTCCATACATTCCCGTACATAATGCCCCTGTTTGCCGCATTTGAAGCACTTAAATTCTGGACATTCCCTCAGGATATGTCCTGGTTGTACACACAGTCTGCATACCTTTATTTGTCGGTCGTGGATTACGCGGAAAAACTCCGCTCCCTCCATTGTTTCAAATTTCGTTGAATATGGAAGGAACTTCACCCTGCAAAATCTAGTCCCATCAGTGACATAACATATATACATATATACATAACACCCATGTGATAACATTTAAACATAACATCCACATAACACACCACATTAAATCCAAAAGAAAATGAGAACAAGAATTAGAAAATTAATAAACAAGACATGAAAACCATAAAACAAAATCCTGTAGAGCTAATAAAACCAAACCAGAATTAACCAAAACCCATTTCCCAAAACAAACCCCTGTAGAGCTAATAAAACCAAACCAGAATTAACCAAAACCCATTTCCCAAAATAAACCCCTGTAGATCTAAAAAACAAAACAAAACAAATCAAAAAACCAAAAAACCAATTTCCCCAAAGCAAAGAAAACTCCTATGGCACTAATCAAAACCAAAACCTCACAAAAAATAACCAAAATGATTTACAGATCCCCTTTACCAATTCCAAACTAAACCCCCTCTCTCATTTACAGTGATAAGTGTGTTCCCCTTCAAAAAAACCTTGTCAAAGTTACGTGTCCCAAAAATATACCTATTCCTAACATCCTTTTGCATGATACTTAAAAATGCACCACGTGTTCCTGCTCAGTCTAATCGCTAATCTGGCATGGCTCAATACATAATTACACAGATTCACATTTTTCTCCTCATTTTCTTTCTGTATCCCGAAAAGTAAAATATTAGCCCATGCATCCCCTGCTTCCATCGTCATGTCTAAACGTCTTTCTATAAGCTCTCTCAAACGCACAAAGAAAATATTCAAAACAGTACACTCCACAAACAGGTGATGTAGGCTTTCCGGTGCCCTCTTACATACGTCACACGTTCTATCAATTGTTCGATCTATCTGATGTAGTGCCACGTTTGTAACTATTTTGTTATGTCTTATTCTAAAATTATTATCTTCACATTCCAAGCTATTCTCCTTCACCCCTTTCTTCCAGACATTTTCCGAGTTGCTGCCCAGCATCGTCCTCTCCCAGAACTTTAGAGAGGCCGGCAGCTGCACTTCCTTTGACACAAACCATTTATATATCTCCTTGGTTTTTAACACTTTTATACATACCCATTCGTTATTCCTGTATATTTTCAACATTGGTAACCCCCCCCCGTTCTATTTCCCACAGTCTCAGTCTTTACAACATCCGTCCAGTGTCCAGGTAAACTTGCTCGGATCCTTTCCGCGAAGTTTACGAAAGTCCTCCTGGGCATTTCATCATTAATTCTCCTGATCGTGTCCACAACAGCATTGTTTGGCATGAAGCCAGGTATTACCTCGTACATAATGTCCTTCAATTGTTTGACTCCCGCCCGCATAAAAGTCTTGTTATACAGTACATTGTTTTGATGTCTAATTTTTTTGTTTAAAAAAATCGGCATCTCTCTTACAAAGTTTACATCCTCACATACGTAATCTATATTGGCAAGATATTCCCCCTGAGCCTGCAAAACCTCTCTGTAAAAGTCCGGGAGCCCCTCTAACATAGGTTTCTTAAGCGTCATCAGTAAGGTAAAATCCCCACAGCCTATCACGTTCTCCAAATGATACTTAAAGAACTCCTTCCACCCATACATAGTTTCATCATCATACAGATATTTCAAAATCACTTTCATTCTCAGCGCCTTCTTTTTACTCTCTACGTCAATCAATTTAAGTCCTCCTTGTTCATACTCCGCCATCATCGTCTTCCTCGCTATTCTGCCTCTCTTTGCTCCCCAAATGAACTGGGTTATCATTCCGTTTATCTATTCTACCGCCCAAGCCGGCAGGTCCACTGATGTTAAGATATAATTAATTTTTGATAGGATCAGGCTATTTATCACCGTTACTTTCCCTTGTAGTTTTAAGTCCCTTAATTTCCAGAAATTTAGGACCTTTTGCATCTTATTTAAAATCTCTGTCCATAGATTATCCCTAGCGCCTCTGCTGTCAATCCCCATATATATTCCTAATATTTTCATAAAATCTTTATTTTGAATTGTATATCACACTCTCGGGCATTTAGTATTAATGAACATTATTTCTGATTTATTTAGGTTTATTTTAGCTCCTGAGGCTTTCCCATATTTCTCCACCAATTCCACTATTCTATTCACACTCTCGATATCTTCCACCGTGCACGTGGTGTCGTCAGCAAACTGCTGGACTACACTCTCCGACCCTCCTGGCAATTTAATTTTCTTTATATACATATCTTCTTTTAATAGTAACGCCGATAGTGGGCATCCTTGCCTCACCGACCTCTCTAAGCTAAAGGGGTCCGTTAGAATCCCGTTTACTTTCACTCTACTTTTTGCCTCCTTATACAACAGCTTTATCCATTCGATCATCCTGCTCCCAAAACCAAAACCCTCCAGCGTCCTAAATAGGTACTCGTGTTCTACCCTGTCAAAAGCTTTGTTGAAGTCCAGATTTAATATGATCCCACCCCTATCTTTTCCCTTTAGCCATTCTATGATGTCTCTAATAGTGTTCACCGTGTCGTTTATTTCTCTTCCCGGTATGCTGTATGTTTGCGTTGTTTGTCCCCAGTACCCCCTTTATTCTATTTGCCAGTATTTTGGTTAAAATCTTATAGTCAGTATTTAACAAACTTATCGGCCTATAATTTTCTAAATGTTCCTTGCTCCCTTTCTGCTTAAACACTAATGTAATAATCCCCGTCGACATAGATCCCGGTACCGTCTCCTCCTTTTCCATTTCCCTATATAATTCCAGTAATATTGGTGCCAACTCGTTTACAAATCTCTTAAAGAAATCCATCAGAGCCCGGGCTCTTATTCCCTTTTAACTGATTTATCGCCTCCTTAATTTCTCCTATCCTTATATCCTGATCGCACACTACCTTATCTACTTCTGATACCTTGACCCCTATTTTACCCACCATTTCATCTATTATCCCCCCCTCAACGCCCCCCCTCCTAAACAAATCTGTATAAAAATCCTGGACTGTGTTTGCTATATCAACTAAATCCGCTGTACACTCCCCCCGCTTGTCTCTTACTTTCTCTATGTAACACTTGCCCTGTCTCGCTTTCTCCAGGTTTAGAAAGAATTATGTACTTTTCTCCCCTTCGACCGCGTACTGCGCCCTGCTGCGCACAATTGCTCCTTCGCACCTTTTCAACTCCATTTCATTCAATTCGCTCTGCAGCCGTAACAGCCTCTCTGTATCAAGCGTGTCCTCAGCGTTTATATTTATAATTTTTGTTTTTATCTCCCTCTCCCTCTTGTTATAGTTTAAATCCTTGGAGAATCTAATTGTTCTATATTTAATCTTTTCTTTTAATTCCTCCCACCACTCTATTATATTAATTATATATAAGGGCTTTGCCACTTCCAGCTCTATCAACTGTTTCATCATATTCCGGTAGTTTTCGTTCTCTAAAAGGCTTACATTCAGACACCATAATCCCCCCCCCTTTCCTTGCTACGGTATCCTCTAAGGTAAATCTCAGGATGGCATGGTCACTCAACCCCGTCATTTTGTATTCCATCATTCCCACTTTATCAAAAAGTACATTCTTAGCTAAGCATAGGTCAATTCTGCTCTGCTTTAAAGTCCCCCTTAACATCTGAACCCGTGAATATTCCCTTCTAATGGGATTTCTCATCCTCCATACATCGCACATATCTTCTTTATTCATTATTTCTTTTAGGGCTGACCTAGACACGTCCGCTTTGAAAGTTGACTTGTTTGCACTATCCAATCTACTACTTTTCATATTAAAGTCGCCTACTATTACGCAATTCTCTCTAATTTTCCTACTCATACACTCAAAAAAGGTCTTCCTCTCTGTCTCACCATTCGGGGCATATATGTTCATAAGATTATAAATCACTCCATTATATTTAAATTCTATCATTATAATCCTCCCCACCAAATCACTATACACCAGTTTCAAATCAGTCACCTTCCTACCCCCCACCAAAATGGCCACCCCACAAGATTTATCCCCCCCTTTACAAAAAAGTGTCTATCCGATTTCAGTCTGCATTCCATCTGCTTTGCATTATCCCAGTGCGTCTCCTGCAGACAGATAATGTCTGCCTTACACAATCTTTGGATTTTCTCGAATTTGTCTATATCCCTTACCCCGTTCGCATTCATAGACGCTAGGAGTAACATTGTCAAAATTATAAGTAGGGGGGTTAACATCATGGTCTCTCTTTTCTCCCCTTTACCTCTCTTTTGGTGTCCTTCCATCTCCCCAGTCTCTTTCTCCCCGCCACCACCTCCATAAAGTCCGTCTCATCTCCTTCCGTTGTCATCTCATTGTCCGTGCTCTCCCCAGTCTCCGCACACTCCTCGACCATCCGCGGAGCCTGACTGTCGAACTCAGCTGTTTCGCCGGTGCCTCTCCCCTGCTGCGCTGAAAACAAGTCTTCTTGTGTTAGACTGTCTCGACGCCGGCTCTTCTCCTCACTCTGATATGCCATCTTTGCCTTCTTTTTTGAGAGAGACACTCTCTGCTCCCTGCCCCTTGGACCTGGAGCCGCTGGTTCTCTGAAGTTACCCTCCTTTCTCTCCGCCTCGGGGCCTCTCCCCATTGTCGTCGGCTGCTTCCGGCTGCTTCTGGATCTCGCTCTAACCCTAACCCTGCCGAAACTGTTAGGAGCTCTGTTGTTTGTTTTCTTTGAAGGCAAAGTCCTACTGACGTTTTTAGCATATTTTACCTTTTAAAAGGGGCTTTATGGACTGAAGTCCAGACCCTATGGGTTTTTTTTTTTAAATCATTTAATTCTTCTAATTCTATCCTTTTCTGAATTATTCTGGGTACTCTGAACACTAAATTGGGGGACAAAACTGGGACCCAGTGCGGTCGGCAACCCCCCATTTTGAGGGGTTGTGGGTGTTTGTAGTGGCAAAAAAAGACACATTAACCTTACACGTGTGGAATGGAAGATCTTTTTGTGTGTACACAGAGTGGTTAGTGGGGTTGTAGACTACTGCACAGATAACCCGGTTTTAGCCCTTGGCTAAATAATACAACAGTGTTCAGAAGAAACCAGTTAAGGGTTCTCTTGACTAAAAATCAAAATCCCCGAAACCCAAATGTTGGTATAAAGAAGAATTAACAGGAAAATATCTCAGTAGGGACTTACCTTGTTTTGTTGATTGATTTGTTCCGTTACCCTTTTCCCTTGACCTTAGTTTATACTTACGTTTGTTTACCTGTTTAATTTAAATCCATTAAGCACTTATCTGGCTTGGCCAGTCATATCTTTTTGGTTGAATTTTTCTTTTTGGCTTTTCTTCTCTTTATTTTGGTTTATATTTATTTACCTATTTAGTTGATATTTCTTGGTTCTCCCTCGCCGGTATCTTGTGCTATACTCATCTCTTTAGTTGAATCATCCATTTTAGAGACTATGAGACCTGGGGAAGGAAAAGGGGATAGAAGGCCTTACCTGAGGCAAAGAGAGTTGATACCCTGGCATCCTCAAAGATCAGAAAGACAGCAGGAGGGGACAAATGGGTTTGATGTGAACCAACAGGGAGGGAACCGGTTGGAGAAAAAATATTTTAAATTGCTTCAGGCGATTCACCATGCCGAAGTAATAGATAGAGCAGAACGGTCAGGGAGATTCCCGGTGGGAATGATGAAACGGGTGAATAAATTGACTTTATTCATCAAACCATCCTCACCTAACCCAGAAACAACAACAAGGGTTAAGCTGAACACTGACATGTGGATGCAGAACAATCTTAACATCCTGAAAGAACATTACGACTCAGTGTTAGCTTTGGGACTACGGGACCTCCCCTCATTTGAGCAAGTGGCTTTGGATAAAGCTATTGCATATGGCAAAGCAAGGTATAGAAACAAACTAACTGGCCTGTCCATCACCACTTTGACATCACTCGTGGGGGGGAGGCCCAGAATCCCTAGTACAAGAGTCAGGACAGGGGACCCAGTTGGACCCCAGAGAGTGGCCCGAACTACCAGCAAGGGCTTCCTCTAATCACAACTATGATTCTTTCCCTGGGGAGAATGGGGGATTTGTTGGAGATGGGATTGGGATAGGGGATAGGCCATCACAACCTATCCCTAATCTTACCTAATCCTCCAGCCTCGACCGATCACACCTATGGCGGTTTCAAACCCTAAACCCCAGAGACCCCTTCCACAGAGAAGGGCCTCAGAACCCCCTAAACCCCTACCCCTATGCCTTAGGAATTTAGTTCAGATGGATGACTCTTGCTCTAATTCGAACCCTAACCCTCATCCCAACCTTAACCGAGACTCAGTCTCGTTCCCTGATGAGAACCCTGAACCTAACCCTGACCCTAACCCTACATCTACTTCCCCCTGGTCAATTATTCCCCCCACCTCAGTACAGATCAGCAGAACAACCTGAAAATACTTAACAATTACATAGCCACACACTTACCATTCCTCTTTGAGATACCGCACGACCTATTCACCACAGAACATGACAACATCCACTGGACACCTGCAACAGCAATGCTCATTTTTAACTCCTGGTGCAAACAGCTGAATAAAAAAACAGAAAACTACAGGATTGGACCTTCAGGGGCAGAAAACCCCTTCTGTTCCTGGGGGACTCCAACCTGAACAGGATACCACCCTACACCCAGACCAACATCCAGGTCGACAGCTATCCAGGTGCCAACTTTTACCACTTCATAAAAGTCGGTGAAAAGACTAGGGTGCACCCGGATGTCAAGATCCTGGTCCTCTCGGTGGGTATTAACAACAGGGCCCAAGACCCAAAGCAGACCTCCCTGAAACAAATCAGGGCCTTGTGGAAGCATTCCTCTTTGAGATACCGCACAACCTATTCACCACAGAACATGACAACATCCACTGGACACCTGCAACAGCAACACTCATTTTTAACTCCTGGTGCAAACAGCTGAATAAAAACTTCATCAATAGGAAATTCATTACCAACCCTTACACTCAAGCATCTTTTCCCATTAACGGCCACTTTTCACTCCGCACCAGCAACATAGTATATATCATCACCTGTTCACAATGTCATAAGCACTACATAGGAGAAACTAAGCACCCCCTACTCACCCGACTCAAATAGCACCTCTATAATATCGAGAAGGGTCGACTTGGCACCATAATGGTAGAACATTTTAAACAACACCCAAGGTCAGGTCTGCTTATATCGGGCTTGGAGTCCAACGACAGATGGACTACCGGACAGCGGAAGAGAGCGGAGAGGATCTGGATCCACAAACTGGGCACTGCTGCACCTGCGGGGCTGAATGACGAATAAACACAATCACAATAGTCTCAGCTTTATCAGTTTCAAGTGTTTAGCACAATTCATGAATAAACAAATAAACCAACCCAGGTCTCATAACTTCAACTCCAATCTGTTACTTGCTCTGTTTACTCTGCATATTTATCAATAATGTTTGGTCCTCAGGGAACAGTCCCTCGGGGACATCAGGGCTCATGACCCTAAAAAAAAATTTACCCATTTGGGCCCCTTTTTAGGGGGGAAAATTTAAGGGGTTCAAATTGGGAAAAGAATTTGGGGGGACCCCCCCGGGGTTTTCCCCTTTAAAATTCCCGAACCCCCTTTTAACCCTTTTTTTTAAAGGGGGTTTGGGTTTTTAAGGGGGGAAAAAAAAAAAAAAGGGGAAAAGGGGGAAAAAAAGGAAAAAAATAAAAACCCCCCCCCCCCAAATCCTTCCCATTAAATTTCGCCTTTCGAAACCCCAAAAAAACAGGAAATTTTCCCCCCCCCCGGCCGCTCCCCCCCCCAAAGACTAACACTTTCCTCTCCCGGGCCCTTTTTGGTCAGGTCAGGACCCCTCCCGGGCCCCCCCCTGGGGGACCCGGGAAACCCCCCCTCTCTGGGGAAAAAAAGGGGGGTTTTCCCCCCCAAAAAACCCGTCAAAAGTAAACTTACGGGTTTTACTAGCCGCTCGGGGCCTTTTGGAGGGGACACTGAAAAGGGGCCCGGGGGAAAATGGATTATTTGCATTCCAAAGGGGGGGGGCAGACTAAAGAAAAAGAGTTCTGAAATACACTGTATTATATTGTTTTCGCATGTTTTCTATTAATGTGAATAACACACCCCTGTGGCGGTGTGTACCTACTCCCCAATGTATTATCTTGCTTATTAAAGGGGCAAACAGCGTGTGTTTTTAAAGATTTTTGGTTTACTCGGCCAGCGTTTTGTGGAAAGCATGATGTTTGGTATCATAAAAGACACATTTGTTGTAAGGTGTTTAAAATATGTCACTTGCATCCCCAAAGATCAAGAAAAACAATGTTTTCCAAACCTGAGCGGGAATGGGCAGTTTGGGAAAAGGGGAATCCCCCGAGCTCCGTTGTAAATCGTGCATGCAAATGGGGAAACACCTACTCTCCTGATTGCCATAAGCCCTCTGAGCCTTTGGCTCCCCCTTTAACTCTTTTACGAAAGAACACCACCGAAATCTTACAAACTCGAACGAAAAAAGGAGGAAAACCCCCTGAAAACGGGGGGGAGGGCAAAACTCGGGCGGAAAACACAAGAAACATCAAGGAATATAAAGGAACATAAAAACTAAAACTAAACCCGTCCTGCACCCCGTCCGCGCCCGTCCTGTAACTAAGTTGAACTGGCTCAAAGCTCTTCTCTCAGCTCAAGTCCCAGACCAGTCTAAAAGTAAATTTGCCGAAACGGCCGTTTGAGTTCACTAAACCCTGACCCAGAAGATACGAAACCACGTCAAAAAGCACCCGTACTCTACTCTGCTTCCTAAAAGGGGAGTAAACACACCCCCTTCCCTCTATTTCCATGGGGGTGAACTTTTTGGCACGACGACCCCAAACGAACAAGGGCCCCCGGGCCGCACCCCCAAAAAGGGCCCCCCTGACGTGAGGGTCCAGACAACAGTGGTGTGTTTCCCCTGCCCCACTGCGACTGCGCGACGGTTCCCACGGAAAACGAGGACGCCGCTGACACCCGCAAAACCGACGGTAACCAACTTTCTTGTTGATGCAGGGGTGTGCAAAGGCGTGTTGGAACTGTGAAATGAGGTTAAATCTCAATTTCTCCAATATCCTCTGTCTTCTGTCCCAAGTCTCCCGGAAACTGTCAGCTGTCCCCCAAAACCATCTTTCGCTTTGCCCACATTGCCGCAATTAGAGCATTAGGGCTCAAGTCGTTTTGCGGTGAAATTTCCCTTCCATCTTTAAACCCCAAAAATATCTTTTTCCCCCTTATTTGATATACCTCTCCCCACTGTTTATCTTGCTTCTTGTTTGCCAGTTTTTTCCATTATCTGTTTTAGTTTAGTATAATGTATTCTTTTTTTGGGTGTTTTATTTACATAGTTAAAAAAATTTTTGCATTTATAAAAAACTGGCTTTTTGTGTCTTTGATATATCCTGGCATGAAGGTAGAAAATCACTGTAATCTAGACTAACTTTTTCTGATTATTAGATGATATCACTAAAGAGATATTCCAGGAAAAAGGGGTGGGCCCGCAAGTGTTAATTAATAAGATATTAATTACTAAAAATTTAATTTCAATAATTGTCAATTTCAGAATTGACCAAATAGTCTCATCGTTCATACGAAGCTTCACACACTACACCCCTCATCCAACCTTAAACGAGATCAGTCTCGTCCCTGTTTGAGAACCTAAAACCTAACCCCTGACCCTAACCCTACATCTACTTCCCCTGGTCAATTATTCCCCCACCTCAGTACAGATCAGCAGAACACCTGAAAATACTTAACATTACATAGCCACACACTTACATTCTCTTGAGATACGGCATTTACTATTCAACCACAGAACATGACAACATCCACTGGAAAACCTGCAACGCAATGCTCATTTTTAACATCTGGGTTAACACAACAGCTGAATAAAAAAACAGAAAACACAGATCTGACCTTCAGAGGGCAGAAAACCCCATTCTGTTCCTGGGGGACTCCAACCTGAACAGGATACCACCCTACCCCCAGCCCAACATCCAGGTCGACAGCTATCCAGGTGCCAATTTTACCACTTCATAAAAGTCGGTGAAAGACTAGGGTGCACCGGATGTCAATCCTGGTCCTCTCCGGGGGGTATTAACCCACAGGGCCCAAGACCCAAGCAGACCTCCTGAAACAAATCAGGCCTTGTGGAAGCATTCCTTTTTGAAAACCCGCACCTTTCCCGAACTCAACCCGGGGGACACCTCAAGCAACATCTTTTTAATCCGGTAAAAACCCTTTTAAAAAAAACTTATAAAAGGAAAAATTACCACCCAAATCAAGATCTTTTCCCTTCCCCCCTTTTTAAACCCCCAAGCAAAAGAATTTCCCAAAAAACCTGCCTTTTAAAGCCCCCCCCTTTGGAGAACAACCCCCCCTACCCCCGACTAAAATGGCACCTCAAATTAAAACCCTTTGGCAAAAAGGGGTAAAAACTTTAAACAAAAATTCATTCCCTTAAGGGGGTTTCCCAAACGCAAATCTCCGGGACAGCAAAACAAGAATTACCCAAAACCGGGGCACTGTAAAACCCCCCTGGGGCTAAGACTAAACCATCAAATAGCCCTTATTTTTTAAAAGGGTTTTTGGGCCATATGAAAAAAAAAAAACCCAACCAGGTTAAAATTTTCTTAATCGTTTATTCCCTTTTTTACTCGAAACAAAAGTTTGGTCCCCCCGGGGGAACGCCTCGGGGCCGGGGCCCCCTTTCCCTTTTTATTTTATCAAAATTTTTATTTTTTTTTCAGTTGTTGCCTTTTTTACCCTTTTAACCCAAGGAATTTAATCATTGTTTTTTTTCTTTTTTCTGCTTTTTATTTACCTTTTTTTACCGTTCCTCCTTTTTTTTGGGCATTCCCCAAATTTCCCTTTCCCCCCCTTCCGGGGTTGCCCCCTTGGTTCACTCCTGGTTTAACCCGAGGACCATTTTGGGGAACTCGGGGGGGCCCGGCTCTTTACTGGGGCCCTTTTTTTGGGCCAGGGGTTCCCCCCTTTTTCCTTTTAAATTTTGGGCTGTTTTTTTTTTTTATTTGTTGTAAACAACCCCCAATTTTTTAGGTTTTCATTTTTCATTTTTTTACTGGCCCTTTTTGATTTCTTCCCTTTTTTCCTTTTATTTTTTTAAAATTTTTTTTTTTTATTAACTTTTTTCTATTATTTATAATTTTTTCCCCCCTTTAACTTATAGTTGGCTTTTGTCTTTTCCCTGTCACTGCGACTGCGCGACGGTTACCACGGAAAACGATGGACGCCGCTGACACCCTGCAAACCAGACGGTAACCAACTTTCTTGTTGATGCACGGGTGATGCAAAGGCAGTGTTGAACTGTGAAAGTGAGGTTAGAATCTCAATTTCTCTCCACTATCCTCTGTCCTTCTGTCCCAAGTCTCCCGGAAACTGTCAGCTGTCCTCCAAGCCATCTTTCGCTGTTGCCACATTGCCGCAATTAGACGCATTACGGCTCAAGTCGTTTTGTCGGTGCAAACTTCCTTGCCATCTTTGATCCCAATATCATTTGCCACTCTTATTTGATATATCCTCTGCCACTGTTTATCTTGCTATCTTGTTTGCCAGTTTTATTGCCATTATCTGTTTTAGTTTAGTATACATGTATTCATTTTATTGGTGTTTTATTTACATAGTTAATAAAATCTTTGCATTTATAAAGAACTGGCTTTTGTGTGTCATTGATATATCCTGGACATGAAGGTAGAAAATCACTGTAATCTAGAGCTAACTTCTTCTGATTATTAGACTGATATCACTATAAAGAGACTATTCCAGTGTAAACTGGTGGTGCCCCGCAAGTGTTAATTAATAAGATATTAATTACTAAGAATAATTTCAATAATTGTCAATTTTCAGAATTGACCAAATAGTCTCATCGTTCATAACGAAGCTCAACACACTACACCCTCATCCCAACCTTAACCGAGACTCAGTCTCGTTCCCTGATGAGAACCCTGAACCTAACCCTGACCCTAACCCTACATCTACTTCCCCCTGGTCAATTATTCCCCCCACCTCAGTACAGATCAGCAGAACAACCTGAAAATACTTAACAATTACATAGCCACACACTTACCATTCCTCTTTGAGATACCGCACGACCTATTCACCACAGAACATGACAACATCCACTGGACACCTGCAACAGCAATGCTCATTTTTAACTCCTGGTGCAAACAGCTGAATAAAAAAACAGAAAACTACAGGATTGGACCTTCAGGGGCAGAAAACCCATTCTGTTCCTGGGGGACTCCAACCTGAACAGGATACCACCCTACACCCAGACCAACATCCAGGTCGACAGCTATCCAGGTGCCAACTTTTACCACTTCATAAAAGTCGGTGAAAAGACTAGGGTGCACCCGGATGTCAAGATCCTGGTCCTCTCGGTGGGTATTAACAACAGGGCCCAAGACCCAAAGCAGACCTCCCTGAAACAAATCAGGGCCTTGTGGAAGCAGGCCAAGTCTACCTTTCCTAACGCCGACATCTACTTCCCCCTGGTCAATTATTCCCCCCACCTCAGTACAGATCAGCAGAACAACCTGAAAATACTTAACAATTACATAGCCACACACTTACTATTCCTCTTTGAGATACCGCACAACCTATTCACCACAGAACATGACAACATCCACTGGACACCTGCAACAGCAACACTCATTTTTAACTCCTGGTGCAAACAGCTGAATAAAAACTTCATCAATAGGAAATTCATTACCAACCCTTACACTCAAGCATCTTTTCCCATTAACGGCCACTTTTCACTCCGCACCAGCAACATAGTATATATCATCACCTGTTCACAATGTCATAAGCACTACATAGGAGAAACTAAGCACCCCCTACTCACCCGACTCAAATAGCACCTCTATAATATCGAGAAGGGTCGACTTGGCACCATAATGGTAGAACATTTTAAACAACACCCAAGGTCAGGTCTGCTTATATCGGGCTTGGAGTCCAACGACAGATGGACTACCGGACAGCGGAAGAGAGCGGAGAGGATCTGGATCCACAAACTGGGCACTGCTGCACCTGCGGGGCTGAATGACGAATAAACACAATCACAATAGTCTCAGCTTTATCAGTTTCAAGTGTTTAGCACAATTCATGAATAAACAAATAAACCAACCCAGGTCTCATAACTTCAACTCCAATCTGTTTACTCTGCTCTGTTTACTCTGCATATTTTATTCCAATAACTTGTTTGGTCACCTCCAGGGGGAACAGTCCTCGGGGGTCCGGGGCCACCAGTTCTCTTTCTATTTATTTTATCTCATCTATTTATTCTATTTATCACTGTTGTGTGCCTTTTTAATCCACTCCATGTTTTATACTCCAGAGGAATGTTATATCATGTGTTTTTATTCCTCTTTGGCATGCTCTTTTACTGTGTGAGCACTTATTCTTAGCACTTTGCTTCCTAGCACTTGTTTTAGCACTTCCCGGAACTGGCCTTTAACCCGGGCCTTCCGGGGTCCTGCTCCCTCTCGGACTCACTCCTCTGTTCGTCAGGAGGGCCCCGCAGGCCCCACCATTCATTAGGGAACTCAGAGGGCCGGTCAGTCTTTCCATCTGGGCGTCCCTCGTTCATTCAGGGCCAATGGTCTCTCTCCTTCTTTTCCTTATTATTATGGGGCATGTTTTTTTCTTATATATGTTGTACATTTATCATATGCTTATTTATTATATATGTTTGTCCTATTTATTACATTATATTTTACATGTTTTGTCCTATTTTGTCTTATTTCATATCACATATGGTTTGCTCTCTTTATTTATATTTATATATTCATATTTTCTTACTTACACATTTTCTATTATGTTGCAGTGCAGCACTTTTCCACCCTTTAACACTTACCTCCACGACCATCTGGCTCTCTCTAGTCGAGGGATCCGCCCCCACATCCGGCCCCACCCACTTGGACCCAGCAACACAATACATCCACCCTACTTCACCCTAACCCAAACCCGGCTTATTTTATCCTTACCTTAACCATCTCCCTCCCACACATCTACCCTACCTCACCCGAACCTGGCTTATTTTATCCCAACCTTAACCATCTCCCTCCCACACATCTACCCTACCTCACCTCAACCCAAACCCGGTACACTTTATCCTCACCTTAAACCACTTCCCTCCCACACAAATAACCATTTCCGTCCATCCCACCACAGGTGCCTGGTTGACTTGACCAGATCCTCTCGCTCTATTGTGGCTAATAAGAGCCACACTCAATGTGGGATCGCCACCTCCATAGGCCAGTGCACATGAATCACACACCGGAACCCTGAACCCCAACCCCAACCCCAATCCTTACCCTAACCGAGACTCGATTAGGCTTTCGCCCGAATCAAATCCTGACCCTAACCCTAGCCTGGGGGCCGAGAGAACGCTGGAGATAGCAGCCCAGGTCCATAGCGTAGCGACACCCCAACCACCCCCAACAGTCCCAACAATCCCCTTTCGGTACAATAATGTGGTTGTTGCGGCCGAGGATGTCATAACGCCCTCCCCTTTGTCTCCTGCAGGTGTTGCGGTCGACCGGGCCAGCCCTTCCCCTAAAACGAAAACACATAATGAGGAAGGGGTACCACACATGATGAGTGGGCCATTAATGGTCAATGATACCACACCTAGAGCCCTATCTGAACCCCCCTCTACAAAACATAAGAATGACATGGGACTTACCCATCGGGCTGGCCCGGCTGCCTGCGCACCGGTGGGAGGCAACTCCTGCCCTTTGGCCCCGGCGTTTCTGGCACCCTCAGCTGCAGCATCAGTCACCTGCAAACCCACTTATCATTTAGCTAGAGCACACAGAAAACTACAGGATTGGACCTTCAGGGGCAGAAAACCCATTCTGTTCCTGGGGGACTCCAACCTGAATAGGATACCACCCTACACCCAGACCAACATCCAGGTCGACAGCTATCCGGGTGCCAACTTTTACCACTTTTTACCACCAACTTTTTTCATAAAAGTCGGTGAAAAGACTAGGGTGCACCCGGATGTCAAGATCCTAGTCCTCTCGGTGGGTATTAACAACAGGGCCCAAGACCCAAAGCAGACCTCCCTGAAACAAATCAGGGCCTTGTGGAAGCAGGCCAAGTCTACCTTTCCCAACGCCGACATCTATTTCCCCCTGGTCAATTATTCCCCCCACCTCAGTACAGATCAGCAGAACAATCTGAAAATACTTAACAGTTACATAGCCACACACTTACCATTCCTCTTTGAGATACCGCACGACTTATTCACCACAGAACATGACAACATCCACTGGACACCTGCAACAGCAACGCTCATTTTTAATTCCTGGTGCAAACAGCTAAATTTATAATCTCTTCTGAACCTAACCCGGTCACTCTTTCCAACTCACCCGTTTCACCGCCTTCACCCCCTGGTCGGGGACGAGAACCGGGGCCAATGCCGGACCTTTCCTGGGGTTCCACTTCCAGTGTCCTGAACCTGTCCGGAACCTTCTCCCCTTCTGTGGTGCAGGTGTGCCTGTTGGAGAGGGGTCTCACCTTTATTCCACGCCCTAGGACGGTTGACTGGGAGGAGCTTCACAGGGACCTATACCAATACCACCGTAGACTTAAGCTTTTAGACCACTTTCAATCAGACTCCAATTCCGCCAAAATGCCATTTACTTACCCCTCCAATTGGGAACCGCAGTGGTCAGGTCTGAGCAGGGGCGTTCGGGACCTCATCGAGCGAGATAGGAGAACTTTACGCTCCTTCCAACCCCCCTCAGACCTCCACAACAACCTCTCCCCAGAAGAAAGTAGGGCCATTTCAGAACTTAAACAAAACCCAAACATTATTATTAAGCCAGCAGACAAAGGATCAAAAATCGTAATCATGGACAGACAACAATATAGACTGGAAGCAAATAGACAATTGGCAAATCAGAAACATTACAAACCCAGTCAACATAGTATACAGGCACAGACCCAAACCAAAATCAGAACCATCTTACAATCCCTCTACGACCGGAAAATCATAAAGAACCCCCAACCTGGACGGTCCCCTGTGAGGTTCCTCCTGGAAGACCTATAGTCTCCGATTGCGGCAGCGCCACCTACAATGTGTCGCGCTTTATCGACTACTACTTGGGGCCCCTCTCCACCAGGCACCCGAGCTACATCAAAGACACTTACCACTTCTTACAGACCATCCGGCCCATGGAGGTCCCCTCCCAGGCACACCTGTTCACCATAGATATAGACAGTTTATACACAAACATTAACACAACCATGGGCATAGCTTCAGTTAAACAAATCATGAACACATACCCGGATAGAACTAGACCAGATATAGACATACTACAATTGCTAGAACTCTGCTTGACAGGTAACGACTTTATGTTTGACGATAGACTCTACCTGCAGGTGGAGGGGACAGCCATGGGTCAAAGGTTTGCCCCGTCCTACGCCAATTTATACATGAGCTTGTGGGAGCACGAGGCTCTTGCCAGGTGTACGAGACGACCTACCTTCTACCTGGGATTCCTGGATGACATCATAGGGGCCTGGCCACACGACCCAGCCTTATTCCCGGACTTCATAGATACATTAAACACCACCCATCCCTCCATCAAGGTTAAATACACCCTCGATCCCAACCAGGTTAACCTTCTAGATACCACAGTATTCTTTGAACCACTCAACTCCACACATAAGAAGATGGCCACTAAGGTCTACTTCAAACCCACTGACACACAAGCACTATTACACAAGTCAAGTTACCACCCCAAACATACATTCAAAGGCATAGTTAAATCACAAATCATCCGCTTTTATAGAATCTGTTCAAATCAATCCGATTTCAATGTGGCGGTCCAGGTCCTTTTCGGGAGTCTCAGGCAGAGGGGCTACTCTAGGCGATTCCTCAGGACAATCAAGTCCAGCACTCTGGCGGCCTTGGCTCCCACGAACTCATGTAGGACAGGTACCCATCATCCACTGTCCGGTGTGGGACGGAGCTCTCCCCCTACTTCCACCACATCTCCTCCCCCATCCCCCCGTCCAAACAGCTGTCCCCCGGCCCTCACCTGGCGGGGCCCACAGGCTCCGCTCCGGTGGGGGTCAGGGAACCCGCACACCTCATCCCCTTCATTTCCACCTTCTCCCACCGTAATACAATCCTGCACCACAAGGTTAAACAAAATTTTAAACAATCATAAATCCACCACCCACCTTTCTCTGACTACAGAGTCATCTCGGCACTGAGAAGAAACAGGAACCTCCAGGATCTTCTGGTCCGCTCTAGGTTCGGCAGACACCCCGGGAAACCACAATTACAACAAGATAAATTCTTCATCAATAGGAAATTCATTACCAACCCTTACACTCAAGCATCCTTTCCCATTAACGGCCACTTTTCACTCCGCACCAGCAACATAGTATATATCATCACCTGTTCACAATGTCATAAGCACTACGTAGGAGAAACTAAACACCCCCTACTCACCCGACTCAAACAGCACCTCTATAATATCGAGAAGGGTAGACTTGGCACCATAATGGTAGATCATTTCCAACAACATCCAAGGTCAGGTCTGCTTATATCAGGCTTGGAGTCCAACAACAGATGGACTAGCGGACAGCGGAAGAGAGCGGAGAGGATCTGGATTCACAAACTGGGCACTGCTGCACCTGCGGGGCTGAATGACGAATAGAGGCCTCACAATCACAATAGGCTCAGCTTCATCAGTTTCAAGTGTCTAGTACAATCCATGAATAAACAAATAAACCAACCCAAATCTGTTTACTCTGCATACCTTATTCCAATAACTTGTTTGGTCACACCCAGGGGGAACAGTCCTCGGGGGTCCGGGGCCGCCAGTTCCCTTTCTATTTATTTTATTTATTCAATTTATCACTGTTGTGTGCCTTTTTAATTTACTCCATGTTTTATACCCCTGAGGAATGTTATATCATGTGTTTTTATTCCTCCTTGGCATGCTCTGTTGCTGTGTGAGCACTTATCTTTAGCACTTTGCTTCTTAGCACTTATTTTAGCACTTCTCGGAACTGGCTTTTAACCCGGGCCTTCCGGGGTCCTGCTCCCCCTCGGACTCACTCCTCTGTTCGTCAAGAGGGCCCCGCAGGCCCCACCATTCATTAAGGGAACTCAGAGGGCCGGTCAGCCTTTCCATCTGGGCGTCCCTCGATCATTCAGGGCCAATGGTCTCTCTTATTATTATGGGGCATGTTTTTCCTTATATCTGCTGTATATTTATCATATGCTTATTTATTATATATGTTTGTCCTATTTATCACATTATATTTTACATGTCTTGTCCTATTTTATATCACATATGGTTTGCTCTATTTATTTATAATTATATATATTCATATTTCCTTACTTACACATTTTCTATTATGTTTGCAGTGCAGCACTTTTCTACTCTTTAGCACTTACCTCTACGACCATTTGGCTCTGTCTAGTCGAGGGACCCACCCCCACATCCAGCCCCACCCACTTGGACCCAGCAACACAATACATCCATCCTACTTCACCCTAACCCAAACCCGGTTTATTTTATCTCAACCTTAACCATCTCCCTCCCACACATCTACCCTACCTCACCTTAACCCAAACCCGGTACACTTTATCCTCACCTTAACCACTTCCCTCCCACACAAACAACCATTTCCGTCCATCCCACCACAGGTGCCTGGTTGACTTGACCAGATCCTCTCCCTCTATTGTGGCAAACAAGAGCCATGCTCAATGTGGGATCGCCACCTCCATAGGCCAGTGCACATAAATCCTATACCGGAACCCTGAACCCCAACCGAGACTCGATTAGGCTCGCCCGAATCAAATCCTGACCCTAACCCTAGCCCGGGCCCTTACCTTAACCCGAGCCGAGATTTGATTGGGTGTCCGGATAATTATCCTGACCCCAACTCTAACCCGGACCCTAACACCAGCCCAGGCCCTAACCCTAATCAGAGTTAGATTTCTTTTCTTGGCTCTGACCCTAAACCTAACCCCAACGGGAATCCTAACCCTAACCCAGATCTTAATCTGGGCTTTGACCCCAAATGTCTGACTCATGGTCTGATGACTGGGAGGAAGACTATAACACTCTTGGCGGAAGTGCATGCCACAGACCCCCCCGAAATATTGGAGAGAAGCCTAGACTTCTACCCGAATTTCAACCTGGGTTTTGAAGACTCCAATTCGGAGTGGGATGGGCAGGGGCCTTCTGTGGGTGGTGGGGGGACAGTTGGGAAGGCTAATGAGGTATTTTATACCAACACAGTGGTGAAAGGATCAGACTCAATCCACTCAGCCTGGTAGTGAAAGGGAGTACACACCTGTAATTACAGAAAGAAACCCTGAGGTGGGGATACAGTACTCACCTGGAACATCAAGAGGGTTGAGGGAGGACCTACTTGCAATACCTGTAGGAGAAAGAAGGGACTTACCTGTAACATCGGTGGGAGGACCTGTGGAGGAAAGAGGTTACTTACCGGGAACATCTCAGGGGGGACCTGTGGAGAGAGAAAACTTACCTATAACACCTAGGGGAGAAGTGGGGGAAGGGAAGGAATACTCACCGGCAACATCAGAGGGGTCTCCTATAGAAAGGTTGATGGAGTGAGAGGGTAGGGGAAGACTGGGGTCGGTAAGAGGTAACCAACCTAGGCCTTTGAGTGCGCAGGAGGATACCGGGAATACCATCACCCGCCGCACCCTACAGAAACCTACCCGACACCCAAAAACCTTCCAAAAGATGGTTCAGTGGTCGTTGGAGGTGGGGAAACCTGTGCCAGTGGTTGGGGACTCGAATTTGTCGAGAATCCCCAGATACAACTTTCCACTGGTGCAAATAGACAGCTTCCCGGGGGCCCAAATCCACCATCTAAAGGGCGTACTGGAGAAGCTTGACCCCTGCCCCTCGACACACAAAGTGGTGTTATCAGTAGGCCTGAATAATTGCTTGAGGGGGAACCTCTTAAGCACAATGCAAAAGCAATTCCAGCAGCTGGTGACGGTGACGAGAAGGATCTTCCCTCAAGCAGAGGTATTTATACCTATTATTCAGTGTTCTACACAATTGCAACCACAGGCGAAGGCCCTGATAGGGCAAATCAATAACTTCCTCCAGACCACCTACAGGGTGCTTAAGGGGATCGAGGAGGAGCAGTTTGGGGTTGAGCCGAGGGATCCGGTCCATTGGACAGCCGGGACAGCGACGAAAACCCTAGAGAGTTGGATGGCACAATTAAACTAAGAATTGGGGGGACCGAGTATTCTCACCCCTAAAACCTCCAACATTTTAAACTTAGCACTTACCTTCTCAGTAGGAGAGACAGAAAGGATTCTGCTGGAAAGGGGCCTTTTGTTCATTCCAACCCCGTCAGTAGTAGATAAACAGAGCCTACGAAGAGACCTACATAGCGATCATAGACGGTTAAAATTGCTGGATCATTTTGAATATACCTCAGACTCGGTGCGGGAGCCATTTACTAAACCCTCGAGTTGGGAACCCATGGGGAATTCGATTGCGGAGCCCATTAAGGAGTTAATTAGGGAGGACACCCAAGGGTTGGAGAGGGTATCATTCAGGAGGGTGCCAGTAAAAAACCTGTCAGGGGAAGAAAGAAAAGCGTTAAATCACTTACGACGAAATAAAGACAGTGATAAAACCTGCTGATAAGGGATCAAAAATAATAATTATGGATAAAACTCAATATCTAATGGAAGCTAACCGACAACTAAATAATAGTAGACATTACTTACCTTTGAGTGGGTCGATCCAGTTGGAGACGCAGCAGAAGATCCGAGCGATCCTGGAGGCCCTGTATGAAAAAAAAAGAGTAATATCTGCAAAACAAAAAAAACAAAAAAAACTTACCTGTATGGGGAGGATCCGCCGCGACCACGAAAATGTTATCTCTTACCTAAGATCCATAAGGATCCGGAGACGTGGACGGTCCCGCATCCGATCCCTCCAGGCAGGCCGATAGTGTCGGACTGTGGGAGTGAGTCCTACAGGATAGCGGAATACATAGACTTTTATCTAAACCCCCTCTCACAAATGCATGAGAGCTATATCAAGGACACTTATGACTGTGGAGAAAGTGAAAAAAATAAAGGTCTTACCTGGTTCCTGGCTCTTCTCGGTGGATATAGATGCACTGTACACAAATATAGATACTTACCTGGGTCTGAAGGCAGTACGGGAGATTTTTGAGAAGTATCCAGATCCCAATAGACCAGATGAGGCCCTCTTGACTTTGCTGGAGTTAGGCCTATCAAGAAATGACTTTGAATTTAATTCAAAGTTTTACTTACAGGTTCAGGGGACTGCAATGGGGAAGAAGTTTGCTCCAGC
Organism: Hoplostethus atlanticus; assembly: GCA_034670405.1. Taxonomy (NCBI): domain Eukaryota; kingdom Metazoa; phylum Chordata; class Actinopteri; order Trachichthyiformes; family Trachichthyidae; genus Hoplostethus; species Hoplostethus atlanticus. The sequence continues at coordinate 1,063,320 of JAXDDX010000043.1, read as the reverse complement.
CTATGCGAACATCTATATGGCGGATTGGGAGCAGACTGTCTTCCCCAAATGCAGGAAGCTCTCAGCTCTATATATCAGATACCTGGATGACATTTTTGGGATCTGGTCTCACTCAGTCTGATTTTAAAGAATTTATCACCGTCTTGAATGGACACCACAAATCGATCTCGGTGAAGTACAACTTACAGCCTGAGAAAATCGAGTTTCTGGACACCGAGGTATACATGATGAATGGGGAGGATGGGGACATGGGTCTTCTTTAAACCGACGGACACTCATGCCCTACTACACAGATCCAGCTACCATCCAAGGCATACTTATAGGGGGATCGTGAAATCCCAGCTTATAAGGTTCCACCGGATCTGTACGGTAGCGGCTGATGTCCAGTTGGCAACTAGGACCCTCTTCCAGGCCCTTAGACCGAGGGGGTACAGCAGAACCTTCCTTAGGACAATTAAAGCTGAAGTAGAACAAAGCTCTAATAGGGACATTAGACCTGTGGAAAGAGAGGAAAACAAAAAGATTATCCCCTTTGTCTCGACATTCTCTCCATCATCGGTTGAACTTAACACTATAGTTAAGACTAATTTTAAAAGAATACAGGAGATGGTGGAACCATTGACGGATTTTAGAAGGAACAAAAATATAAAGGATCTTTTAGTACATGCATCTTTAAAGAGCGAGAAACAAGATACTTTTAGGAAATATTTTAGAATATTAAAATATGTTACCAATAAATACACAGGAAGAAGTGCGCCAGTCTGGAACATCTTCGGGTTGGAATCAAAAAATCTGGTATACGGGATAGAATGTGGGGCCTGTGGAAAATGGTATATTGGTCAAACTAAAAACCAATTACGGGAACGTTTGAAACAGCACCTCTACAGGATAAACCGAACCGATAAACTTACCGTACTATATGAGCACTTCAGGAGCCATGGGAGTGCGAACCTTTTAATCGCAGGCCTGGAATGTGGGACATGTTGGTCTCAAAGACAGAGGATAAGCAGGGAAAGGCACTGGATTAGAGAATTAAATACGATTTCTCCTAGTGGCCTAAATGAAGTATAAATATTTACCTGGAATGAGCGGATCCTCTGACGGGAGTAGAGGGAGCTATGGGGAGGAGGGAAACAGGTTATTCTTATGCACTTACTTTGTGTGTGTGTGTGTGGACAGGAGTAAGAGACCTAGCATGCCTATTAGGCCTCCAACAATGAGCACTTAGCCTATAGCACTTATGACTTGCAAGTGGACAAAGTACCCCTAAGGGGGAAAGTACCAGGGACTGCCCGGTACTTTTCCCCTTAGGGGTACATTTGGACTTAGTCGTTTTTTCACTGTTTTTCTCCGTGGTCATGGACAAAGTACCCCAAAGGGGGAAAGTACCAGGGACTGCCCGGTACTTTTCCCCTTAGGGGTACATTGTCCATTTGGGCACACCGACCCCCATGTCAAAAGTGTGCTGAATGTCAAGATATTAGGGATTCTGACATTTGGCACAATTCTGACAAACGGGAACATTCCTGACATTTAGGGTGGTCCATATGGGTCACCAAGCCCCATGTCAAGATTCTGACAAACGGGTACATTCCTGACATTTAGGGTGGTCCATTTGGGTCACCGAGCCCCATACTAACTGTCAAATGTGCTGCACCCCAATTAAGCAATTAAGCCGGTGGCTAAGCTAAGGGGGGAGGGAGAGGCTTCTCGCTGCTCTGTAATTGGCTCAGCCTCTGGTCAGCCAATTACATTGTCAGTGAGAGGACAGCAGTCACGGCTAATTAAGAGGGAGACGGGCGCTACAGGGCTTCGGCCATGTGGGTGACATTTGGGCACATACTTGACAATTAGCACATCCCATTTGGCAACACCGAACCCCATGTCAAAACTGTGCTGAATGTCAAAATATTAGGGACGTTTGATTATGGTGGTTTCCCAGGGCAAATGTCAAGTATGTACCCTAAATGGACAAAAGGTCAAAAAGGTCATTTCGCCGGATCTTGACCCTTTATACTAGAGCTAGAAAGTTGCAACCTTTTCCGACTGAAAGTTGGTGTTGCAGTGAAGAGCTGATATGATTGTGGTGGATGTTGAGACTTCTAAAACAGCTTAAGTGTCAAAAGCGGCCAGGTTCCCTAACGTTTTCATTTTTCAGTGTGATTTGGAGAATATTCAAATGTGCATATCTTCCCAACGAAAGGCCCCAGAGACCCCAGATTTTGCACAGACGGTGTGGGCAGGGCCTAGATCAAGCCCCAGTCACCAAATCCCCTCTGCGGCCCCTAGACATTTTTTTTTGCTTCATTTGGAAGAATCAAGTCAGGATGGGCTGAGGTTATACTAGTTGGAGAGGCCCAGTCAAACCCCAGGGCAGATTGGTGACAAAAAAAATTTTCAACTTTGTCAGAGCTCTGAGTTTTTAATATGTCGTTGCCAAGCCCCAACGGGGCACTCACATCTTCGTCCGGACCCTGTAGCATGGAGCACCGCTGCGTGCGACGCGTGACACGCCGCACACATTTGCAAGGGAAAAGTTGATAGGGGAAATGAATGGCAAGTTATACCCAAATGTCAACCCCAATCTTGGGCATATCTTCTCAAAGAAAGGTCCCAGAGACCCCAGGTTTTGCACACATAGTGTGAGCGGGGCCCACAACAAGCCCAAGTGACCTTTTGCCCTCAGCGGCATGTCTAAAAAATAAATCTTTTATCTGGAATAATCATGTCAGGATGCTGTGAGGATCGACTAGTTGGAAAGCCCCTGTCAATATTGGGCAGATCCGTGACATTTGGTTTTTTCATCTGCAAATGCCACAATACTCACTCATATGCTCAAATGAGCATCCGTCATACCCAAATGTCTCAAAGGGACCGTTTTGGGCATTCGTCATCCCAATTGGCACATAGGGTCTTGTTTGTCAACATAGTGTCCCCTTTGTCAACATTTTATCATATACCTTAGCATTTGTAGGGAAGGGCACCCCATTTGTCAGAAAGGGTCCCGTCCGTCACCACCGATCATCAGAACTATCATACATTACACACCGTATAGTCCTATAGAATATGGCAGGAAGGCGCAGACCACGTCAGAAAGAGTCCCCTTTGTCACCATGGATCACAAACGCCCTCTAGAGGATTTTGACATCAGGCGCACCCACAGCCCATTTGTCAGATTTGTTCCCATTCTGACCCATTCAATGGATGCCAAATGGCAAAAACATTGTCATCGTGGCCAGTTTGTGCCAATGGCAATACCTCGCCATTCATTTTTAGTGTCCAAATGGGGCATTTCCCTTACGGTACCACTACCTTGAGCAAGCCCGATCTCGTAAACTAAGCAGGGACAGCCCTGGTTAGTACTTGGATGGGAGACCGCCTGCGATTACCATGTGCTGTAAGCATTTTCCTCTTCTACAGGCACTTGATGTTCTTTTCACGCTGTTGACAGAGCAACAAATCTACAAAACACCCTTTAGTCCAGTTCAATTGCTTACGGCCACACTACCTTGAGCAAGCCCGATCTCGTCTGATCTGGGAAGCTAAGCAGGGACAGGCCTGGTTAGTACTTGGATGGGAAACCGCTTGGGATTACCAGGTGCTGTAAGCATTTTCCACTTCTACAGGGCACTTGATGTTCTTTTTCACGCTGTTGACAGAGCAACAAATCTACAAAACACCCTTTAGTCCCAGTTCAATTGCTTACGGCCACACTACCTTGAGCATGCCAGATCTTGTCTCATCTCGGAAGCTAAGCAGGGACAGGCCTGTTTAGTACTTGGATGGGAGACCGCCTGCGATTACCAGGTGCTGTAAGCATTTTCCTCTTCTACAGGGCACTTGATGTTCTTTTTCACGCTGTTGACAGAGCAACAAATAAACAAAAGGCCCTTTAGTCACATCTTTAAAAGCTTAGGGCCACACTACATTGAGCAAGCCCGATCTCGTCTGATCTCGTAAACTAAGCAGGGACAGGCCTGTTTAGTACTTGGATAGGAGACCGCCTGCGATTACCAGGTGCTGTAAGCATTTTCCTCTTCTACAGGGCACTTGATGTTCTTTTCATGCTGTTGAGGCAGAGGGAGATAAGAACCAAAATTATAGATATTAACGCTGAAGACACCCCTGATATGGAGAGGCTGTTGAGACTGCAAAATGAACTAAGTGAAATAGAGCTAAAAAGGTGTGAGAGCGCTATTGTGCGTAGCAGGGCGCAGTATGCGGTGGAAGGGGAGAAAAGCACGTCTTTCTTTTTAAACCTAGAGAAAGCGAGACAAGGAAAATGTTATATTGAGAAAGTAAGAGACAAGCAGGGGAAATGTACATCAGACTTAGTAGACATAGCAAACTTAGTGCAGGACTTTTATACAGACTTATTTAGGAGGGGAGGTTCTGAGGGAGTGATAATAGATGAAATGTTGGGTAATATAGGGGCTAAGGTGTCAGAGGTAGATAGGGAATTTTGTGACCAAGATATAGGGATATTAGAGATTAAGGATGCGGTGAGCCAGCTAAAAGGGAATAAGAGCCCGGGCTCTGACGGATTGCCGAGTGATTTTTTTAAGGTGTTTGTAAATGAGTTTGCACCTATATTGCTAGAGTTATATAGAGAAATTGAAAAGGAGGAGACGGTACCGGGGTCTATGTCTATGGGGATAATCACTTTAGTTTTCAAGCAGAAAGGGAGCAAAGAATATTTAGAAAATTATAGGCCGATTAGTTTATTAAATACTGACTATAAAATCTTAACTAAAATATTAGCAAATAGAATAAAGGGGGTATTAGGCACAATCATAGAAACAACGCAGACGTATAGCATACCGGGAAGGGAAATAAATGACAGTTAACACAATTAGGGACATTAAAGAATGGTTAAAGGGAAAAGATCGGGGTGGGATTATATTAAACATAGATTTCAATAAGGCATTTGACAGTAGAGCACGAGTATTTATTCAGGACGTTGGAGGGATTTGGTTTTGGAAGTAGGATGGTAGAATGGATTAGGTTGCTATATAGGGAGGCAAAGAGTAGGGTTAAGGTAAATGGGATTCTAACGGACCCCTTTAGTTTAGAGAGATCGGTGAGGCAAGGATGCCCGCTATCAGCATTATTATACGCGATCGCGGCGGAGCCTTTAGCACTACTATTAAAGAATGATAAGTTTATAAGGAAAATAAAGTTGCCAGGTGGTTCAGAGAGTGTAGTCCAGCAGTTTGCAGACGATACCACATGCACAGTGAAAGACATTGGAAGTGTTAACAGAATAGTTGAGCTAGTGGAGAAATATGGGAAAGCCTCAGGAGCCAAAATAAATCTAAAGAAATCGGAAATAATGTTCATTAATACTAGAAGTCCTATAGAGAGTGATATACAATTTAAAATAAAGAAAGACTATATGAAAATACTAGGTGTATATATGGGGATTGACAGCAAGGGTGCAAGAGATAATCTGTGGCCAGTGGTGATAAATAAGATGCAAAAGATCCTTAACTTCTGGAAGCTAAGAGACTTAAAATTAAAAAGGGGAAAGTAACAGTGATAAACAGCTTGATCCTGTCAAAAATTAATTATATTTTAGCGTCGGTGGACCTGCCGCCATGGGCGTGCGAGCAGATTAACGGAATGATAACTCAATTCATATGGGGAGCAAAAGTAAGCAGAATTGCGAGAAAGACGATGATTGCTGATTACGAACAAGGAGGGCTTAAATTGATAGATGTAGAAAGTAAGGCGCTGAGAATGAAAGTGGTATTGAAGTATTTGTATGATGATGAAACTGTATGGGTGGAAGGAGTTCTTTAGGCATTACTTAGAGAGTGATAGGCTGTGGGGATTTTACCCTGTTGATGACGCTTAAGAAACAAATGTTAGAGGGAGTCCCGGACCTTTACAGGGAGGTTTTGCAGGCTCATGTGGAATATTTTGTGAATGTAGATTATGTGTGTGAGGATGTGAACATAATAAGGGAGATGCCTATATTCTTAAACAAAAAAATTAAGCATGACGAAAATGTCTTGTACAACAGAACTTTTATGCTGGCGGGAGTCAAGCAGATGAAAGACATCATGTATGAGGTAATACCTGGCTTCATGCCAAACAATGCAGTTATAGATATGATTAGGAGAATTAATGATGAAATGCCCAGGAGGACAATAGAAAACTTCACGGAAAGGATCCATGTAAGTTTACCTGGGCAATGGACTAATGCTATAAAGACTGAGATTGTGGGAAATAGAATGACAGGACTACCGATGTTGAAAATACATAGAAACAATGAATGGGTGTGCATGAGTGTGTTAAAAACGAAAGAAATGTATAAATGGTTTGTGTCTAGGGAAATGCAGCCGCCAGCTTCTCTGAAGTTCTGGGGGAGGATGATGCCGGGCTGGAACTCAGAGAATGTCTGGAATAAATGGAGGGTTAAGGAGAATAGTATAGTGTGAGGACAACGACTTTAGAATAAGACATAACAAAATATGTACAAATGTGGTATTACATCAGATAGATAGGGCGATAGATAGAACGTGTGACGTGTGTAAAATGGAACCGGAAAACCTGCATCATTTGTTTGTTGTGTGCTGGTTTGAATGTATTTTTTGTGCGATTGAAAGAGCTTTTGGAGAGACGTTTAGACATAGTAGTGGGAGAGGATGATTCATGGGCCACTGCTTTGCTATTTGGGATACACGGAGGAAATGAGGAGAAAAATGTTAACTTATGCAATTATGTATTGAGTCATGCGAGGTTAGTGATTAGACTGAGTAGGAACTCGGCTCATTTCGAGAAAAGAATTGTGAACACGTGGTGTATATTCAAGGCCATTATGCAAAAGAATGTTAGAAACAGGTATATATATATATTTGGAACACGCAACTTTGACGGGTTTTTTTTTTGAAGGGGAACACGTTAATCACTGTAAATGATGGGGGGTTTAGTATGGAATTGGTAAATGGGATTTGCTATTGTTTTAGGTTATCTTTGTTTTTTTATTAGTTCTATAGGAGTTTGTTTTGGGAAAGGGGTTTTGGTTAACTTTGATTTGGTTTTATTAGTTCTACAGGGGTTTGTTTTGTTAAAATGGTTTTGGGTTATCTTTTGTTTTGTTTGATTATTTCTACAGGGTTTTGTTTTGGGGAATGGGTTTTTGGCTAATTTTGATTTGGTTCTGATTATTTCTACAGGAATTTGTTTTATGGTTGTTTTTCCTGTCTTGTTTCTTGGTTTTTCTAATCTTTTTCATTTGCTTTTGGATTTAATGTGGTGTGTTGTGTGGGTGTTGTTTTAATGTTATCACATGGGTGTGATGTATGGATGTATTTTGATTCTATATGATTGTTTTTCTTTGTGTAAATATATTGTATGAAAACTTATATTTTTAATAAAAGATTAAAAAAAAAAAAAAAAAGCAAGCCCTATCTCGTCTGATCTCGGGAGCTAAGCAGGGACAGGCCTGGTTAGTACTTGGATGGGAGACCGCCTGGGATTACCAGGTGCTGTAAGCATTTTACTCTTCTACAGGGCACTTGATGTTCTTTTTAACGCTGTTGACAGAGCAACAAATCTACAAAATTACCTTTAGTCACACCTCCAACAGCTTATGGCCACACTACCTTGAGCAAGCCCGATCGCGGAAACTAAGCAGGGACAGGCCTGGTTAGTACTTGGATGGGAGACTGCCTGGGATTACCAGGTGCTGTAAGCATTTTCCTCTACTACAGGGCACTTGATGTTCTTTTTAACGCTGTTGACCGATCAACAAATCTACAAATGGCCCTTTAGTGACAACATTGACAGTTTATGGCCACACTACCTTGAGCAAGCCCGAGTGTAGAGTTTCCCAGCAGCCCTTGAACCTAGCATCACTTCCGGTGTGTAGGAAAGCGTGATCCCCGTGTGAGTGAGTTTGAGCGATTGTTTTAGCCTCGTGGTTTTTGTTAGCGTTTTCCCCCGGCAGCTTAGCTGTTCGGGGGACCTTCCGTTTTTTTTCGGATGGATAACATGGCAAACCGACCTGGAATAGAGAAACCGACGATGAGCAAGAACGCCGTTTTGGAGAGGCCGGCAGAAGATAATATGGACAAAATAACAGATAAGACATTGAATGTCAATGTGGAAATTGTGGGAGAAGATAAGGTGTCGATGATGGAGCTTTTGAATGCTGTCAAAGAAACGTGGCAAAGTAATTGGATGCCGTTTTAAAGGACAGAAAAAATACGAGCTAACGATGAGCAATCCGAAAGGGAAGGAAAGACTGCTAGATGGCTTTAAAATAAATAACACGAAAATCAAGGCAAAGGAGGTTGCGAGAGATGAGCTGGTGTGTCCTTTCTGAATCTCCCAACCTATATTCTGGACGAGGAAATCTTGGCAAAACTGGCGATTTGGGGAGTCAATGCAATTTCGCCGATCAAAAGGTGGAAATGGGCAGGGACAGACATTTTCGACGGCACGAGGTTCTGCAGAGTCAAATTCAATGAGACAGTTCAATCACTGCCATATTCAACCAAATTTGATACGCTGGAGGGGACAGGAATACTTCAGAGTGATCCATGACAACCGAGTGAAAGTCTGTAGGCTATGTATTCAACCGGGTCACATATTAAGAGACTGTCCGGAATTCAAATGCCACAATTGTAACCAGCCGGGGCATTACGCAAGGGAGTGCCAAGCAAAGCCAGAATACTGCGATGGATGTGCAAGGAGGAAAGAGCGGTGTATATGTGAACAGCAAAGTGAGCAGGAGGAAGCCTACTCTATGTCGGAGCAAGAGGACGAGGAGGTAGCGGAGGAAGAGGAGAACGGCTCCCCTGTCAGCTGCGCGCAACAGCGGGACCTGCCTGTGGAGCGGGGACAGAAAGCGAACACGAGGAGCGGTGTGGAGAGTGAGACCCTTGGGCAGCCAACAGCTACAAGAAGAAACCCCGAGACTGGTCTAGAGGAAGGGGACTTTCGGGGGAGTAAGGGGAGTGCACAAAGAGCGACGCTGTCCAAGCAGAAGAATAAAAAGGTGTACCAGAGCGAGAGACAAAGTCGGAGCCAAAGCCAGTATCGGGGCGCTCCAGCTAATAGGGAGCTGTCACAGGAGGATATGTTCGGGACTCAGCAGAGGAGAGACACGGGAGAGATCTCTGAAATGGACAGTCAGTTTCCACAGACTGTCGCGGAGAGTGCAGAGACGGGAGAAAGCACGGACAACGGGATGCTGACCGAGGGCGAGGACTTTACGGAGGTGGTGGCTGGAAGGAAGAGACTGGGGAGGTGGAAGGAGACAAAAAGAGAGGTAAGGGGGAGAAAAGAGAGACAATTATTATGATCCCCTTACTGATAATCTCATTAATGTTGTTTCTAGAATGTGAACAGTGTGAGATCTATTGAGACGTTCGAACGGATCAAAAGACTGTGCAACGCGGATATTATGTCTACAAGAGACGCATTGGGATAATACCAAAGCATTAGAATGTAAATTGAGGTGGAATGGACATGTTTTTACGAACAATGGGGGTGATAAATCTTGTGGGGTGGCTATTTTGGTGACGGGTAAAAGTGTGAGTGGAGTAAAACTTATATATAGTGATTTAAAAGGAAGAATGATGATAGAGTTTAAATATAATGATGTAATCTATAGCTTACTAAATATATATGCCCCGAATTGCGAGACGGAAAGAAAATCTTTTCAAAAGTGTGAGTGAAAAAATCAAGGAGAATAGTATGGGGAATAGTAACAGTGGGGGATTTTAATGTGAAATGCAGTAGACTAGATAGCTCTAACACAACGACTTTTAAAGCCGGCGTGTCCAGGGCTTCCCTTAAGGAAATGATGAGTGAAAATGACCTTTGTGATGTGTGGAGGATGAAGAACCCGATAAGGAGGGAGTATTCCCGGGTGCAAGTGGTAAAGGGCATTGTAAAGCAAAGTAGAATAGATTTATGTCTAGTAAAAAATTCCTTAATTGAAAAAGTGGATACGATAGACTATAAAATGACTGCTTTAAGCGACCACGCCATTCTAAAGTTTACGTTGGGAGACACCATAGGGAGGAAAGGTGGGGGATCATGGTGTCTAAACACGAGCTTACTAAATGTGGAAAACTATAGGAAAATGGTGATGGAAATAATCCAGTCTGAAGTCACAAAAGCCTTATATAAAGAAAATATAATAGAGTGGTGGGAGGAGTTAAAGAATATGATTAAATATAAAACCATTAGATTTGCGAAGAAGCTAAATTATAGTAAGAGGCAGAGAGAGAGAAATTAGAATGAAAATTATAAATATAAATGCAGAGAATAATCCGGACGTGGAGAGGCTGCTGCGACTTAAGGCAGAGTTAACTGAAATAGAGTTGAGGAGATGTGAGGGCGCAATAGTGCGAAGCAGAGCGCAGTATGCAGTAGAAGGGGAAAAGAGCACGTCGTTCTTTCTTGGATTAGAAAAAGCAAGACAAAGTAGGTGCTACATAGAAAAAATAAGGAATAAGCATGGGGTATGTGTCTCTGACTTTGTGGAGATAGCTAACTCTGTGCAAGAGTTCTACACCAATTTGTTTAGTAGGGGAGGCTCTGAGGAGGAGAAAACGAACGAAATCTTGAGTAATATAGGTGCCAAAGTTCCAAATGAAGACAGAGATATGTGACCAGGACATAGGGTTGCAAGAAATCAAAGATGCGGTGAATCAATTGAAGGGGAATAAGAGCCCTGGCTCTGATGGTTTACCAAGTGACTTTTATAAAGTCTTCGTTGATGAGATGGCGCCTATATTGCTCAAGCTGTATTGTGAGATTGAAAAGGCAGAGACGGTGCCAGAGTCGATGACGATGGGAATTATATCTTTAGTGTTCAAACAGAAGGGGAGCAATGAGTGTTTGGAGAACTATAGACCGATTAGTCTGCTGAATACAGATTATAAAATCTTGATTAAAATATTTGCAAATAGAATTAAGAAAGTGTTATGTGCAATTATAGAGCCGACACAGACTTATAGTGTACCTGACAGGGAAATTAATGATTCAGTAAATACAATCAGAGATATCATTGAGTGGATGAAAGAAAAGGATCAAGGTGGGATTGTGTTAAATTTAGATTTCAACAAAGCATTTGATAGAGTAGAGCATGATTATTTGTTTAGAACTTTGGAGGAATCTGGTTTCGGGAATAGAATAGAATGGATTAAATTATATAAAAACGCAAAAAGTAGAGTAAAATGCAACGGAATACTAACAGACCCATATAGGTTAGAAAGATCGGTAAGGCAATTCTGTATACGATAGCGGCTGAGCCACTAGCGCTATTATTGAAAAAAGATAGTTATAAATAAAATAAAGTTGCCAGGTGGCTCGTATAGCATCGTTCAACAATTTGCTGACGATACAACATGCATGGTAAAGGATATAGATAGCATTAAGAGTAATAGAATTAGTAGAAAGATATGGACAAGCCTCAGGGGCTAAAATTAACTTGAATAAATCTGAAATTATGTTTATAAATACTAGCATCCCAAACGAGAGTGAGGTGCAACTTAAAATAAAAAAGGATTATATGAGAATCCTAGGTATATATATGGGTATAGATAATAAAGGTGCAAGGGATACTTTATGGTCGGAAGTGATTAATAAAATGCAGAAGCTATTGAACTATTGGAAATTAAGCGATTTAAAAATAAAACGGAAGATAACTTGTAAATAGTCTGATCTTGTCCAAGATCAATTATATCTTAGCCTCTGTAGAATTGCCACCGTGGGCGTGTGACCAGATGATGGTTACCCAATTTATATGGGGTGCAAAGGTGAGCAGGATTGCAAGAAAAACCTTGATAGCTGAGTATGAGCAAGGAGGTTTAAAATTGATTGATGTTGAATGCAAAAAGAAAGCATTGAGAACGAAAATAGCGCTGAAATATTTGTTTGATAAAACTATGTATGGGTGGAAAGAATGTTTTAGGAGTTATTTAAATAGTGTGATGGGTTGTGGAGACTTCACCCTTCTGATGGGGTTAAAGAGACCAATGCTAGAAGGACTTCCAGACTTCTATAAAGAAGTCTTTTTATGCGGAATACTTTATAAATGTAGATTATGTGTGTAAAGATATCAATGTAATAAGAGAGATCCCTATTTTTTTTGAATAAGAAAATTAAGTGTGAGGATCAAGTATTGCATAACGTAACTTTTATGTCAGCTGGAGTAAGACAAATGAAAGATATAATGTACGAAGTCATACCTGGCTTCATGCCGACGAATGCAATATATGACATGGTAAGGAGAATAAATGATGTAATGCCTAGGAGGACGATAGCAAACTATATGGAGAAAATCAAAACAAGCCTGCCTAGACAATGGGCAAACGCGATTAAAACAGATATAGTGGAAAATAGGAAGGTGGGACTACCGGAGTTGAAAATATCCACTAGCCACTAGCATCTCTGAAATTTTGGGAAAGAACAATGCCTGGTTTTGATACGGAGGGTGTTTGGAAAAGATGGAGGGTAAAAGAAAATAGTATTGAGTGTGAAGATAATGATTTCAGGATCATACATAATAAGATATGTACAAATGTAATACTGCACCAAATTGACAGGACAATTAATAGAACATGCGATGTTTGTAAACAAGAGCCAGAAAACTTGCAACATCTGGGGGCTGTTCCACAAAGCAGGCTTAGAAAAGCGGCGATTAACCTCGCAAGCCTGGTTTGAATTAACCTAACAAATCAAATCGGGGCTAAAGCGGTTCCATGAAGCCCAAGTCAAGCGACCGTGATCGGGCTAAACCGAGCCAGACTCAAGCAATCCAGATAATTGCGCGTGCACATTTATACACAGTTTATTTAAGCAGCCCGAGAGGTCGATCATGGAGCTGATCGATTCATCATGGCGAAAAATGACGGTAAAGACAGAGCCGCAATGTTCAGGCCACTGAACAGCGACTTTTAGTGGAGGTCTATGGAGAATTCAGCCATATTACAATGAAAAGGGAAATACGATTGCCATAAATAAAGGGAGAGAGAAAGATTGGCAACGAATTGCTGCTAGATTGAATGCGTAAGTAATTGTTGAATTAAAAATGAACAAATTGTATAGACCTTATTAATATTATGTATTCCAACAATATTAAATAACTGAAAAGCTGTGCTAAAAATATTATAAATGAAACCATGCCATTTATGAAACCTCAAGACTGTAAATGTACCATCTATCGCCATAAATTATGTAGTAAAGGCTGTACGTAAGGTTTCATCTTACTACATTACAATCATCGTACTGTACTGGACCCTATATGGGGATCGAACTCACAACCTTAAGACTGAGAGTCTCATGCTCTACTGACTGAGCTGTTCGGGCTGGTTCTTACTTTTATTATATTTTTATGAAATCGGTTGTTTCCATCCTGGAAATTGATCGGTTGAAAGCGTGTTCTACAGTGACTGTATATCCCATACAGACACAGTGAATGCGTCTCCTAGCAACCGTGGAAACATCTTGACATATATTCAAGATACTTTATTTCAATGAATGTTAAATAAAAATAATTTAGAAAATAAAATATTGTGTCATCAAATAATTATTTCTGTAAGTTGTAACCGTTTTCTAAAAGCAATACGGCACTTGAGGTCTCGCTGGACACTCATGGTTAAATGGGGTTGCCTAACAATGCTCTGAACCGTGACTGTATCCCCGATCATTTTATATTTTTTATTTTCTATTAACATTACATTTTATGTCTGATAGTGTAGGGTCTAGGGTAATAGTGTTGAACATTAGGATGTTGTTTGAAAATCATTGCGTTTCAGTCGGATCAGTGTTACGGGAGTACCGATTAAGCTTCAACTGTGGTTTAGCCTGATATCTAGCCTGCCCCGAGGCAGGCTAGTTTGGAAGCATAAGTTGCCAGAGCAACTTAGCTTGAACTATGCTGAGCTTGCTTTGTAGAACCGAATAAACCTGAAAATGAGCCAGACTAAGCGAAATAAGCCTGGATAAGTGGTAAACTCGCTTTGTGGAACACCCCTCTGTTCATTAATTGTACGGGTTTAAATGTTTTTTGTCAAACTGAAAGATCTCTTGAAGAGATGCTTAGATTTTGTTGTGGAAGTAGAAGACTCATGGGCTACTCTTGTTTTTTGGGGCACATGAAGAAAATAGGGGGAAGAATGTAAATCTGTGCAACTATATACTGAGTCATGCTAGACTTGCAATTAGATTAAGCAGAAACACTGCTCATTTTGAGAAAAGAACTGTAAATGTGGAGTATCTTTAAATGTATAATGCAAAGAGATGTAAGGAATAGATTTGTTTTTGGAATACACAATTTTGATACGCTTTTTTGAAGGGGAATACTTTAAATGACAAGAGGGAATTGGTTTGGAACTGGTAAATGGGAATGGTTTATTCATTGTTTTGGTTATTATTTTACATGGGTTTGTTTAGAAAATGGAATGTTTTGTTCATGTTTGTTTTGAGTTTTTCATTTATTTTCTTTGATTTGTGGTGAACTATAGGCAAGTGGCCTGTCTAAAGGTTATCGCACTGCTCAAGGTAGTGTGGCCGTAAGCTGTCAATGGTGTGACTAAAGGGCCTTTTGTAGATTTGTTGCTCTGTCAACAGCGTGAAAAAGAACATCAAGTGCCCTGTAGAAGAGGAAAATGCTTACAGCACCTGGTAATCCCAGGGGGTCTCCCATCCAATTACTAATCAGGCCTGTCCCTGCTTAGCTTCCGAGATCAGACGAGATCGGGCTTGCTCAAAGTAGTGTGTTCGTAAGCTGTTAGAGGTGTGATGTCACAACCTGGCTCAGAAGTATGTGACAAAGAGGGAGACCACACATAATCTTTAAATAAAGGCTAATGTTTTAAGTAAATTAAACTAAACAATACAATGAGGTGTGTCTGTTAGCAAATCAATGTGTATGCAATGTCTGTGAGTGGTGATGAGTGGGTGCATATCTATGTAACACAAAATACAAACAAATGCCAATCAGTCAGCCATGGGTCAGAGAGAGCGAGAGAGGATCTTGAAGGCCTTTTATATCCTCCTGAGCCCAGCCTGCTCAGGTGTGTTGCATCTCTAACGAGGTCTCAGCTCCACCCATCAACTTCCTGGAACCAAGGGAAAAAAACACACCCAAGGACAGACAAGATAGGGCCAACCCTGAGGCCGTCACACTCTCCTCCTCCCTCCGACAGGGTTCCTACCCTGGACCTTAAACAAAGTGCATTAACCTATTTACAGTACAAACAAAATCAAATTTTTAGGGTGTTTAAGATTAGATGTGCTTGACCTAAACATAACCCCTGTACCCAACACACCTTAACGACTCCCCTCTCCAGACTCTGCATCTCCAACTCAGCAACCTTGGCGCAAAGGAGCAATTTAAGAGGAAGGGAAACAGAGGCTGCAGGGACAGTGTAGAAGATATGTTAGTAGGGAAGTTGCGAAGGGTTACAAAGGTGCACGGGACAAGGCATCCAAGATGTTATCTTTGCCCTTGATGTGCCGGATGTCCAAGTTGTAAGGCTGCAAAAACAGAGCCCACCGCATGAGCCTCTGATTTGGGTTCTGCAGAGAGTTCAAAAAAGTGAGTGGGTTATGGTCAGTAAATACAACGATTGGCGCTCTGGAGTCAACGAGCAAACATGGAGAAGCCCAACTAGAAGAGGGTACAGCAATGCGGTTATCAAGCATGTAGTTAACTTCACCATCAATTATTTTTCGCTTCTCTTCAGAGACTCGATAGAATCTTTGACGAATTGGTTTTGCATCACCCACGTCAATGTCATGTTCAATCAGATTTGTTTTTGAAGGGGTATCCCCCAATAAGGATGGATAACTTATCAGTTCAGCCAACTCTGTACGCTTTTCAACAGTCAAATGTGCCAACAAAACATCCAAATTTTGAAGTTCTTCAAGCGCCCGCGCAGTACCGAATCATCAGGTGCTGCCACATCTGTTACCTCCCCCCCCCTCCATAAATACTGACTGCACCACTGTACCAGCAGTCAAAACCGGACACACATCTGAGGAAGAGGACTCTAAGAAATCAGACTTAACCTGAGATGATGCACGAACATAATATGGTTTCAACAAGTTCATGTGGCAAAGTTGGTTTCTTTTCCTGCGGTCTGGAGTAGCAATTAGGTAGTTTTGTTGAGAAAGCTGACGCACTACAGTATATGGCCCAACAAACTTTGCTTGGAATGGTGACCCCACAATCGGCAACAAAGCTAGTACTTGATCACCCTCACTAAACTGACGTCTCAGAACGCTGGTCACACCAATGCTTCATCCTAGCCTGAGATTTTGCCAGTTTTTGTTTTGCCAATTGACCAGCCATATAAAGCCTGTGTCGGAAACCATTTACATAATCTAGCAAATTCGGAGGGGGTTCATCTGTAATCCACTCATCCCGAAGCACTGCCAAAGGTCCACGAACCTTGTGACCAAAAACTAGGTCATTACGACTGAACCCAGTACTCTTGACACACCTCCCTGGCAGCTAAAAGCAACCACGGTACACCTTCCTCCCAGTCCCTGTCCATTTCTGTACAATATGCCCGCAACAAAGATGTTTGGTGAAATCGTTCTAAAGCACCTTGGCTTTGTGCATGATAAGCAGATGCTTGATGTTTAATTGCTTAAGAACTTGTGTGAACAAATGTGATGAAAAGTTTGACCCTTGGTCACTCTGAATGATCTTCGGTATTCCAAATATGGCAATAAACTGAGTTAAGGCCTTAACTACAGACTTGGCTGTGATAGAATGCAATGGATAGGCTGCAGGATAGCGCGTGACCTGGCACATCACAGTCAACAGATACTCAGACCCAGATTTTGACTTAGGCAAAGGCCCAACACAGTCGATGATTAAATGTTCAAATGGGTTGTCCACTACAGGGATTGGATAAAGTGGGGCAGGCTTAGACTGATTTGGCTTACCTGTTACTTGACATGTATGGCAAGTCTTAACGTAAGCTGCAACATCACGCTTAAGACGAGGCCAGAAGTAGTAACGCAAAATGTGACAGTATGTTTTCCTAACTCCCAAATGCCCTGTCTGGTCATGAGAACACTTCATTTCGATACTTAGTTGGAACCACTATTTGGACAACCGGATCACCCATACAATCAAAACCCTGGGGCACCCACTTACGGACCAATACCTCACTCTGCAGGAAGTACCCAAAGGCTGCACTTTTAGCTTCATTGCTAGGCCGCACCTGGTCAAACAGGTCACTCAAAGCAGCATCAGTTCGTTATTCGTTGATAAGCTCCTGCTGGGAGATAGGAAGAGATTCAAGTACATGCAAATCAATTTCCAAATCACACACACTTCCTTCTGAACTGAAGAATCCAACTTAGCTCTAGTCATTGCCCGTGTCACAGCACAAGCTGTGAAAACATCAGGGAACGACTGTTTACAATCATCTGGTTCCTTTAACAAAAGGTGTAACAGGTGGCAAGCCATCAGCAAAGACGCGATTGCCAGCCAAATCATTCCCCAGAATCACATCTACCCCATCTATAGGCAAGGCAGGCCGAACCCCAATGTGGACATCACCATCCACAAGGCCACAAGACAGCCTGGCTTTGTGCAACGGAACACAGTGGTTAAACCCATTCCCCGCACCAGCACACAATCACCAGTATCCGAGTTCTGAGAAAAGGGCATCACAGACGCTAAAATAAATGAATCCTTCGCTCCTGTATCTCGTAGAATTTTCACAGGCACTTTAATATCACTACCAGTGAGAGATACAAACCCATCTGACACAAAAGCTTCAAAACCAGAATATTTCTCCGTTTCCGGTTTAACCAAATCAAGCACCCCCTCAGAGACAACTGGACCTTTCCTAACTGGAGCACTGAGAGCGGCTGGTTTAACATGTTTACCACCTGTGCGAGTTACCCTGCTGTTCATTACAGGACACTCTGCTTTCCAATGTCCCCTATCATGGCAATAATTACAAACTTGACCAAAACCAACCAAACGCGGACCATGATTCATCTTTGCAGACTCAGACCAAGAAAATTTAGTGGCGTGACCAACAGCTTTAGCAGTAGCATTATCTGTAACCGTTTTTTCTACATTTTCCTCTATGTGCCAGCGCATATTCATCTGCCAGAGTAGCAGCTTCAGAGACAGTTCCTACTCCACACTCAGCAATATGAGTGGAACGTCAGGTGGAATGCAATCTTTAAACTGCTCTAGCAGCATCAGATCACACAGATCTTTGAAAGTAGTAATGTCCAACGCAGAACACCACCTGTTGAAATGTTTAGTTAAGTCCCTTGCAAACTCAACATGTGACTGCTTATCAGACTTCCTCCAGGTTCTGAAATGTTGCCGATAGGCCTCTGGTACCAACTCATAAGCTTTCAAAACTGCATCTTTAACAGAATATTTCTGGCTCTCAACCGTACTAAGTGCTGAATAAGCTTCTTGGGCCTTTCCTGTCAATACCGATTGCAACATAACTACACGGTCAGCGTCAGGCCAACCTCTCACATTGGCGACACGTTCAAAAAGGGAGAAAAAGGTGTCTGGGTCTCTCTCATCAAACTTCGATACTAGACGCAAGTTACCCACCACATCAAAAGTTTTCAAACACTGACACGGATGCTACAGACTCATCTGAACACTCCATATCAGCATTACCCGACAGCTTACTTGCATTAATTAGATTTAACCGGTACTGCTGCAACTCCAATTTTCCTTTTTCCAAAGACTGCCTTAGCCGTTCCTTTTCTATGCCCAACTTATCCCTTTCCATTCGTAACAGCAACAGCTCTTTTTGCTGCTCAAAGGTTAAAGCTACTGTAGGAGAAACCACAGACTCACCAACACTGTCACTTGGACTCTGCAATGTAGCCAGCAAAACACCATTTTCCATTAAAGGAGCCCTCAATAACCCTTTAATTTCCTTCTTTAACCGTTTTCCTCCAACATCGACATAATGCTCAATGAGCTTCAAAAGTTGCTCTTTTGTACAACTATTCAAGAGTTCCTCAGATGGAGACTGAACAAAGCTAGCAACAGTAGCCATAACAAGATAGTATTGATCCTTGAGGTGCTATACAAGTTAGAGCCCTCCCACTAACTACCTACCCAGAAACGTATTAATCTTGACCCTAGTCTTCATGCAGGTACTTACAGCGGGTATTTATGCACTAAAAACCACCAGAGCGAGAAAGACAACTGCACAAACAGCGATCCCCCTCGAGTCCAGGGATGTGCCCCCGAGACAACTGCTCTAACCGTTTTCACTGCAACACTACCAAGATTTTATGAACGAATCCCAAAGGAGAAACGTTCCTTCATCCTACCAGGGAAAAGCTCCAATTCTAACATATACACCCCAATCAATCAACACTACCACCATCGCCCTAAATTTCCGAAACTGTCTCCATCCCTACACAAGACAGCACTAAAGCTCTAGCCCTAACAATATGCACAACTGACCAAAGCAAAACAATGCAAGAACCTTAACCAAACCTATGCATACACAGACAAAGTGATCTCCATCACAACCACTAGCCAAAAGTCTAAACTATGAGGCCTCCCAAAACCAGTACTTAGCAGCTTTAATACCCAGACTACCAACTCAAGTCATGTATAGCTAGACCTGACACTAATTCACTCTATTCTCCCCTAAAGGTAAGCTCCAAACCTTTACTAGTGCAGATTAGTGTAAGATAGGGGTGACAAATACTACTAGTTCCAACCAAACAGTAGAATACAAACAAGCTTCTAACTCAGCATTAGAAAACTTACCAAACGGACAAGCCCCCATTTTGTCACAACCTGGCTCAGAAGTATGTGACAAAGAGGGAGACCACACATAATCTTTAAATAAGGCTAATGTTTTAATTAAGTAAATGAAACTAAACAATACAATGAGGTATGTCTGTCAGCAAATCAATGTGTATGCAATGTCTGTGTGAGTGGTGATGAGTGGGTGCATATCTATGTAATACAAACAAATGCCGATCAGTCAGCCATGTGACCCCAGAGCGAGAGAAGATCTTGAAGGCCTTTTATATCCTCCTGAGCCCAGCCTGCTCAGGTGTGTTGCATCTCTAACGAGGTCTCAGCTCCACCCATCAACTTCCTGGAACCAAGGGAAAAAACACACCCAAGGACAGACAAGATAGGGCCAACCCTGAGGCCGTCACAGTGACTAAAGGCAATTTTTTTTATTTGTTGCTCTGTCAACAGCGTGAAAAAGAACATCAAGTGCCCTGTAGAAGAGGAAAATGCTTACAGCACCTGGTAATCCCAGGCAGTCTCCTATCCAAGTACTAACCAGGCCTGTCCCTGCTTAGCTTCCGAGATCAGACGAGATCGGGCTTGCTTTTTAAAAAAAAATCTTTTATTATCAAAAATATATTTGTTTCATACAGTGTATTTACAAAGAAAGCAAAGAAATACAAAAACAGTCATACAGAATCAAAAACACATACACAACACCAAAGCGATAACCTTTAGACATGCCACTTGCCTATCAGTTCTCACATCAAATCAAAAGAGAATAAAGCAAAGAATAGAAAAAAACTCAAGACAAAACATGAACCAAAAAAAACATTTTCAAAACAAACTCCTGTAAAAATAATAAAAGCCAAATCAAAAACAACAAATAAACCATTCCCATTTACCAATTCCAAACTAAATCCCCCTTGTCATTTAAAGTAATTAAAGTGTTCCCCTTCAAAAAAAAGCATATCAAAATTGCGTATTCCAAAAACATATCTGTTTCTTACATCCTTTTGCATGATACATTTAAATATACTCCACGTATTTACAATTCTCTTCTCAAAGTGGGCCGTGTTTCTGCTTAATCTAATTGCTAGCCTTGCATGACTTAGTATATAATTACACAAATTAACATTTTTCCCCGTTTTCTTCGTGTGTCCCGACCAACAAAAAAGTGGCCCATGAGTCTCCTGCTTCCACAACAAAGTTTAAGCATCTCTTCAAGAGATCTTTCAGTTGAACAAAAAACACATTTAAACCCGCACAATTAATAAACAAATGTTGTAGGTTTTCAGGTTCCCGTTTGCAAATATCGCACGTTCTATCAATAGTCCTGTCAATCTGATGTAGTATTACATTGGTACATATCTTGTTGTGTCTAATCCTAAAATCATTATCTTCACATTCTATACTGTTTTCTTTTATCCTCCATCTTTTCCAGACATTCTCTGTATTAAAACCAGGCATTGTCCTTTCCCAGAATTTCAGAGAAGCAGGTGGCTGCATCTCTCTGGACACAAACCACTGATACATTTCTTTAGTTTTTAGAACACTCATACATACCCATTCATTATTTTTTAAATATTTTCAATTCCGGTAGTCCTGTCTCCCTATTTCCCACTATATCAGTCTTAATTGCGTTTGTCCATCGTCTAGGTAGACTTGTTAGGATTTTCTCCATGTAGTTCACTATTGTCCTCCTAGGCATTATATCATTTATTCTCCTAATCATATCATAAACTGCACTTGTCGGCATGAAGCCAGGTATGACTTCATACATAATATCCTTCATCTGTTTTACCCCAGCCAACATAAAAGTTCCGTTGTGCAATACTTGATCGTCGTACTTAATTTTCTTATTTAAAAAAAATAGGGATCTCTCTTATTGCATTCATATCCTTACACACATAATCAACATTTATAAAGTATTCGGTATGAGCTAGCAGGACTTCCCTGTAGAAGTCCGGAAGTCCCTCTAGCATTGGTTTTTTTTAGCGTCATCAAAAGGGTAAAGTCTCCACAGCCTATCACACTATTTAAATAACTTCTCCTTTTATAGTTATTTTCCCTTTTCATTTTAAATCTCTTAATTTCCAAAAGTTCAAAGTCTTCTGCATTTTGTTGATCACCTCTGACCATAAATTATCTCTTGCACCCTTATTGTCTATACCCATATATATACCCAGGATTCTCATATAATCCTTTTTTATTTTAAATTGTACCTCGCTCTCATTTGGAATGCTAGTATTTATAAACATAATTTCAGATTTATTTAAGTTAATTTTGGCTCCTGAGGCTTGTCCATATCTATCTACTAGTTCTATCATTCTTTTTATGCTATCAATATCTTCTACCGTACATGTTGTGTCATCAGCAAATTGCTGAACGACACTATACGAGCCTCCTGGCAACTTTATTTTATTTATAACTATCGTTTTCTAATAATAGTGCTAGTGGCTCAGCCGCTATCGTATATAAAATCGCTGATAGTGGGCAGCCTTGTCTTACCGATCTTTCTAAATTAAAAGGGTCTGTTAGTATTCCATTACATTTTACTCTACTTTTTGCGTTTTTATATAATAATTTGATCCATTCTATTATTCTACTCCCGAACCCAAATTCCTCTAAAGTCCTAAATAAATACTCATGCTCTACTCTATCGAAAGCTTTGTTAAAATCTAAGTTTAGCACAATCCCACCTTGATCTTTTCCCTTTATCCACTCTATAATATCTAATTGTATTTACTGTATCATTTATTTCTCTATCAGGTATACTATATGTCTGAGTCGGCTCTATAATTGCACATAATACTTTCTATATATTTTTGTCAAGATTTTATAGTCCGTATTCAACAGACTAATCGGTCTATAGTTTTCCAAATATTCCTTGCTCCCCTTCAGTTTGAATACCAGAGTTATGATACCCATTGTCATCGACTCTGGTACCGTCTCTGCCTTTTCAATTTCTCTATACAATTTGAGCAATATAGGTGCCATCTCGTCCACAAAAACTTTAAAAACGTCACTCGGTAAACCGTCAGAGCCAGGGCTCTTATTTCCTTTCAATTGGTTCACCGCGTCTTTAATTTCTTGTAGCCCTATATCCTGATCACATATTTCTCTGTCTTCATTTGGCACTTTGGCACCTATATTACTCAGAATTTCATTTGTTATCTCCTTCTCAGAACCTCCCCTCCTAAACAAATTAGTGTAAAAATCTTGCACAGAATTTGCTATCTCCACAAGATCCGAGACACATACCCGAGTCAATATCACTATGAAGTGCCTTTGGTGTCATCATCAGAATCACTGTCATCATGAAAATGTAGCAGAATAATGAAACTCTGAGGTCTTATTATAAATGGCCAAACATTTACACATATCAGTACAATGATAAGTCTCTTGAAATGTGTTTCCTTCATTTTATACCGTTTTTTTTCATTGGATGTACGTGATTTTGGCATGTCCCACACACTGCTCTGCTAACTACAGTGTGTGTAATAAGTGGTTAAATGATACTAAATCAAAAAATAATTTACATGGTTTTATTGTCCACAACAAGTTATTTGATAAAACGAGTCATTTTGATCATGTATATTCTATTTTCATAATCATATTGAACATTTTGCATGTGTCCCTGAAATTGCTGTCCACCCTGTCATTATGGGGTAACTGCCCCTTTAAGAAACCCTCTGATGTTTTCAGTGACATTACTACCACCATTTTGTCTTTCTTCAATGGAGGCCGAAACAGTGGCTAGTTGCAGAGTAAGTATTTACACTTATATTTCGTAATTTTCATCATATTATGTGTGTAGTTGGATGTTGTCAAGCTTAACATGTCCACTCTGTCATAGTGAAATATCAATTAATATAAAAACCTTTCAGAAATTCGAAATATATTTGTTAAACAGTACACAGTCACCTTGCTAACTGAATCATGTTGCTAACTGAAGGTCCACCATGTGCTCATTAAATGCTAACATTAGCCAAAAATGTCCACCCTGTCAGCAAGCCTTCCATGACAGGGTGGACATGGTTCGTGACAGGAAGGACATGCGCATAGTTTATGCCACATGCTGATAATGTTACACATATTACAACAGCTATTACACACATTTTATAACAGTACATGCTATACATAGTAGGAGTGGACAATATGGACTTTTTTGGCGATATTAGTATCAGCAAGCCTAGTTTGATAAGGCAAGCCTAGTTTACCTGGACCGCCAATTAAAGTGTGTAAGGGAACATTTTGAATTGTCTTTTTCAAGGAATGAGCTCAAAAGGAGCTGAGATAGCAAGGAGATATCGGGAACGTCGTGATGCTGACCCGGACAGAAGAAAGTACCTTGAGAAAGAGAGGGACAAATGGAATAAAGACAGAGAGACTGGAAAGAATAAGGGTGTCAATGAGCTCAGTGAGAGAGAGAAGAGGGCAAAAAGAAAGAAATGGAGAGAGGCAAAAAGTCAAGCCAGAGCCAGAAACAGGGACCAGTGCTTTGCTACAGTCAGAGACACCACCCAACTCCCCTGCAGCTCCTGAAACTCCTGAAAATCAGCCTGAGCCAGGGCCCTCCAGGTTAGATCATTGGAAGTTTAGCTGATGAGACTTATTATAAAGTTTAGATTTATTTGAAGGACAATTATCAACTGTTTATGTCCCCATAAAATGACATATTGATAACTAACTCGCTAAAATCTTACTAAAAATCCTTACAAATATTTTGTGTTTCAGGCAACGGCGTCAAGGGGAAAGCATTCGAAGGAGTTCGAAGAGGAAACTGAAAAAACAGATCGAAATATTGGAGGCACAGCTCGCAAAAGAGAAAACTAAAACTGAGAAATATAAGAAGAGGTTCCATAGGGCCAAGAAAGAAAGTGCGTCCAAATCACCACGTGTAAAAGTCAATGCTTTGTTGGGACGTCAAAAAGTGAATTCACCCATCAAAAGAGCTCTTCTTTTCCATACATCCCTGATTGAAGATATTAGAAGAAAATATGAAAATGCAAAAACAAACAGAGAGAAGCAGTTGATAGCAAAAGTGGTCAGTGGAAACATTCTGAAGAAGTACAAGCTCCAAAAGCATGCCCAGACTGCTTTTGGCTACTCTAAGAAGAGAGCAAAGTATCCTGTGGATCTTACCTACCGTGGGAGGAGGTGCGTCAGTCGAAATGAGATTAGGAAGATTAAGATTAAGATTAAGATTAAGAACGTTACAGGAAGGAAGGAAGAACGTTACATCGTTTTTTCTTCGAGATGATGTTAGTCGAATGACGACTGGCCGCAAACAAACAGTCACACGGCTGAAGAAAAAGATGCAGAAGAGGTTGCTTACCGATACAATGAAGAACTTGCATAGGAGGTTTCTCTCTGAGCACATTGGCCACGTGTCATACACCTCCTTTTGCCGTCTCAGACCCTTTTGGGTGGTAACCCCCTCTTCCTCTGACCGTGACACATGTCTCCTGCAAAAAACATGAGAACTTGCAATTCATGGCCAATGCCTTGCAGAGCCAAGGGTTGCTGTCCTCAAGAAACATTGAGGAAATGTCTGAAGCAACCATGTGCGACCCGAAAGCCAAGGTCTGTGCTTACGGTGAGTGCAGTGAATGCCTCCTAACTTGTCACCCGATGCTGAAAACTCCTGGGGAAGAGAACATTCGTTTATCTCAGTGGATGACAGAGAAGATCACGAAGGATGAGAAGGTGTCAACAATCACAGTGAAAAGGGAGATAACAACAACGGAGCATGACCTTAACACAGATTTCCAGGAGAGGCTTCTCCATTTTAGGCGCCATGTCTTCAACATTAAATGGCAGTTTGATGCCTACAGGGAGCTCAGGAGGAGCCTGAAGCACAACAAGTCCCTCTTGCATATAGATTTTAGCGAAAATTACTCATGCAAGTACAGCGAAGAAATACAATCTGTGCATTTTGGAGGCTCACACCAGCAGGCCAGTCTGCACACTGGAGTGCTCTACACCGCTGGTGAACAAGCGCCGCACACCTTCTGCTCCATATCACCCTCCAGAAGACACGACCCTGTGGCCATCTGGGCCCACCTTGATCCAGTTCTGAAGGTAGTGAGAGAACGACACCCTCAAGTCAGCATACTTCATTTTTTCAGCGATGGGCCTGCAACGCAGTATCGACAAAAGGGAAATTTCTTCTACCTCTCAACGGAACCCTACAAGTATGGCTTCAAAGAAATAACGTGGAATTTCTTTGAGGCTAGTCATGGGAAGGGGGCACCAGACGGTGTGGGCGGGGCCCTCAAGAGGTCAGCAGACCGGATTGTGGCCCATGGAGGAGACATCCCTGATGCCCAGAGCTTGTATGACAAGCTGAAAAGCCTGGACACATCTGTCGAGCTGTTCTTCGTCCCAGAGAGGGATATTGAATCAAAGACTGAGGTAAAAGCTATAGTCCTTTATCCAATGCACCCCATAGTCCTTCTGCCCCGGTTTCAGGTCCCTGTCCCCCCTCTATTATATTTTCATTATATAAGGCTTTTGCGACTTCAGACTCTATTATCTCCTTCACCATTTTCCTATAGTTTTCAAACTTTAGTAAGCTCGTGTTTAAACACCATGTTCCCTCCCCCTTTCCTCCCTATGGTATCTCCTAACGTGAACTTTAAAATGGAGTTATCGCTTAAAGCAGTCATTTTATAATCTATCATATTCACTTTTTCGAATAAGGAATTTTTTACTACACATAAATCTATTCTGCTTTGTTTTACAATGCCCCTTACCACTTGAACCCGGGAATATTCCCTCCTTATCGGATTCTTCATCCTCCACACGTCACACGTCATTTCTATTCATTATTTCCTTAAGGGAAGCCCTGGACACATCGGCTTTAAAAGTCGTTGTGTTTGAGCTGTCTAGTCTATTACATTTCACATTAAAATCACCCACTATTATACAATTCTCTTTGATTTTTCCACTCATACTTTCAAAGAAAGATTTTCTTTCTGTCTCACAGTTCGGGGCATATATGTTTAGCAAGTTATAAATTACACCATTATATTTAAACTCTATCATTATCATCATCATCCTCCCTATTAAATCACTATATATGTTTTACTTCATTCACATTCCTACCCTTCACCAAAATAGCCACCCCACAAGATTTATCCCCCCCATTATTCGTAAAGACATGTCTGTTCCATTTCAATCTGCACTCTAAAGCTTTAGCGTTGTCCCAATGCGTCTCTTGTAAGCAAATAATGTCCGAGTTGCACAGACTTTTGATCCTCTCGAACTTTTCGATGGAGCTCACCCCGTTTACATTCATCGACGCAAGGAACAACATTATAGAGTTTATTAGTAAGGGGATCACAATCATAGTCTCTCCTTTCTCCCCCTTACCTCTCTCTTTGTTTCTTTCCACCTCCCCAGTCTCTTCCTCCCAGCTACCACCTCCGTGAAGTCTGCATCGTCGCCTTCAGTCGTCATCCCGTTGTCTGTGCTCTCACCCATTTCTGCACTCTCTCCGACCGTCTGTGGAAGCTGGCTGTCAAACTCGGAGATTTCTCCCGTGCCTCTCCCCTGCTGCGTCGCGAACATGTCCTCCTGCGATGGCCCGCCTCGATGCTGGCTTTTACTCCGGCCTTTTTCCTCGCTCTGGTGCATCTTCTTGATCTTCTTCTTTGATAGTGACACTCTTTGATCCCTGCCCTTTGGACCTGGAGCTGCTGGTTCCCTGAAGTCTCCTTCCATTCGCTCCATCTCGGGCCTTCTCCTTGTTGTCGTTGGCTGCTTATGGGTCTCACTCTCCACCTCGCTCCTTGCGTTCTCCTTCTGCGCCACAGGCAGGTCCCTCTGTTGCGTGCCGCTGACAGGGGCGTCGCTCTCCTCCTCCTCCACCTCCTCGTCCTCCTGCTCCGACGCCGAGCAGGCCTCCTCCTGCTCACACGTACATCTCTCCTTCCTCCTTGCGCATCCGTCACAATATTCGGTCTTTGCATGGCATTCCCTCGCGTAATGCCCCGTCTGATTACAGTTATGGCATTTAAACTCCGGGCAGTCCCTCAGTATGTGCCCTGGTTGAATGCAGAGTCGACAAACTTTTACCTGATTGTCATGAATTACCCTGAAATATTCTGTCCCCTCCAGTGTTTCGAATTTTGTAGAGTATGGTAACGATTGTACCGTATCATTGAATTTGACTCTACAGAATCTTGTTCCATCAAAAATGTCCGTCCCTGCCCATTTCCGTCTCTTGATTGGTGAAGTTGCACTAACTCCCCAATTTGCCAGTTTTGCCAGGATTTCTTCATCTAATATGTATGTTGGGAGATTCAAGAAGGATACCACTAGCTCATCCCTTGCCACCTCCTTTGCCATTATTTTCGTGCTTCTTATTTTAAATCCATCAAGCAGTCGCTCTTTTCCCTTCGGATTGTTCATCGTTAGTTCATACCATTTTTGTCCTTTGAATCGACATCCAATAACTTTTCCACAGGTTTCTTTCACTGCATTCAAGAGTTCCATCATTGATACTTTGTCTTATCCTGCCATCTCCACATTTACATTCAGTGTCTTATCTGTAATCTTGTCCATGCTTTCGTCTGTCGGTCTTCCCAAAGCGGCATCCTTGCACGTCGTCGTTGTCTCCGTTCCTGGTCGGTTAGCCATGTTATCCGTCCAAAACACACACGGGGGAACAGCTAAGCTGCCGGGGGGAAACGTTAACAAAGAAACACGAGGATTAAACAAACGAACAAACACACCAAACAATCCAACTCTCTCACACGGGGATCACGCTACTCTTTCACACCGGAAGTAATGCTACGTTCAAGGGCTGTTGGAAACTCTACACTCGGACGTATTCAAGGTAGTGTGGCCGTAAGCTGTCAATGGTGTGACTAAAGGGCCTTTTGTAGATTTGTTGCTCTGTCAACAGCGTGAAAAAGAACATCATGTGCCCTGTAGAAGAGGAAAATGCTTACAGCACCTGGTAATCCTAGGGGGTCTCCCATCCAAGTACTAACCAGGCCTGTCCCTGCTTAGCTTGCGAGATCAGGCGAGATCAGACGAGATCAGGCTTGCTCAAGGTAGTGTAGCCGTAAGCTGTCAAAGGTGTGACTAAAGGGCCATTTGTAAATTTGTTGCTCTGTCAACAGCGTTAAAAAGAACATCAAGTGCCCTGTAGAAGAGGAAAATGCTTACAGCACCTGGTAGTCGCAGACGGTCTCCCATCCAAGTATTAACCAGGCCTGTCCCTGCTTAGCTTCCAAGATCAGATGAGATCGGCTTGCTCAAGTTAGTGTGGCCGTAAACTGTTAAAGGTGTGACTAAAGGGCCTTTTGTTTAATTGTTGCTCTGTCAACAGCTTTAAAAAGAACATCAAGTGCCCTGTAGAAGAGGAAAATGCTTACAGCACCTGGTAATCCCAGGCGGTCTCCCGTCCAAGTACTAACCAGGCCAGTCCCTGCTTAGCTTCCGAGATAAGACGAGATCGGGCTTGCTCAAGGTAGTGTGGCCGTAAGCAATTGAAGCTTGGACTAATGGGTCTTTTGTTTATTTGTTGCTCTGTCAACAGCGTTAAAAAGAACATCAAGTGCCCTGTAGAAGAGGAAAATGCTTACAGCACCTGGTAATCCCAGGCGGTCTCCCATCCAAGTACTAACCAAGCCTGTCCCTGCTTAGCTTCCGAGATCAGACGAGATCGGGGTTCCTCAAGGTAGTGTGGCCGTAAGCAATTGAAGCTGGGACTAACGGGTCTTTTGTTTATTTGTTGCTCTGTCAACAGCGTGAAAAATAACATCAAGTGCCCTGTAGAAGAGGAAAATGCTTACAGCACCTAGTAATCCCAGGCGGTCTCCCATCCAAGTACTAACCAGGCCTGTCCCTGCTTAGCTTCCGAGGTCAGACGAGATTGGGCTTGTTTTTTTTAATCTTTTATTATCAAAACTATATGAGTTTACATAGTCTATTACACATAACACAAAAGAAACAATCAATCATATGTCCATAACACCCATGTGGTGACACTCAAACTTAACATTCACATGGCACACCACATTAAATCCAACAAAAAGAGAAACCAAAATGACAAAATTAATAAACACGACCTGAGAACATCCATAAAACAAAATCTTATAAAGCTAGTTAAATCAAAACAAGGATAAACAAAAACTCATTCAAAACTAGCATCCACACCACACACCACACTTAAACCCAAAAAATGAGAGTAAGAATGGGAAAGTAGTAAACAGCACATAACAAACAACCACAAAACGAAATCCTAAAGAGCTAGTTAAATCAAACCAAGATTTAACCAAGAACCATTTAAACATAGCATCCACACTTCACACCACACTCAAACCCAAAAAATGAGAATAAGAAAGGGAAAGTAGTAAACATCACATAACAAACAACCATAAAACGAAATCCTATCGAGCTAGTTAAATCAAAAACAAGATTTAACCAAAACCCATTTAAACATAGCATCCACACGTCACACCACACTCAAATCCAAAGAAAATGCGAATAAGAATGGGAAAATAATAAACATCACATTAAAAAAAAAACCATGAACCAAAAACCTATAAAGCTAGTTAAATTGAATCCAAATTACACCAAGTCCACTCCCAAAACTAAACTCTGTACAGCTAATCACACGAAACAGAGTAAACCCAGCCCCATTTCTCAAAACGAAATCCTGCAGGGCTAAAAGAAAAAATAAGAACCCAAAACCCTATTCCCTTGCAACAAAAACTCCTATAGCATTAATCAGGATCAACACCAAGAATAACCAAAACAAACATTTGCAAATTCCATCTACCAGTTCCACACTAAACCCCCCTCATTATTTACATTAATTAGTGTGTTCCCTTTCAAAAATACCCCATCAAAGTTCCAAAAATAAATCTATTCCTTACATCCCTTTGCATGATTGCCTTAAAGATACTCCACGTGTTTACTACCCTCTTCTCAAAATGAGCGGAGTTCCTGCTCAGCCTTATTGCTAGTCTTGCATGGCTTAGTATGTAATTGCACAGATTGACGTTTTCCCCTCCGTTCCCTTCATGTATCCCAAAAAATAAAACCTTGGCCCATGAATCCCCCGTTCCCATTACCATGTTCAAACACCTTTTCAGCATCTCTTTTAGACGCACAAAGAAATCCTTTAGACCTGTACACTCTAAAAACAGGTGGAACAAGTGTTCTGGTTCCCTCTTACAGATATCGCACAGCCTATCAATTTTCCTGTCTATTTGATGAAGTATCACATTGGTGCATATTCTGTTATGCCTTAACCTGAAATCATTATCCTCACACTCTATGCTATTTTCTTTGACTTTCCATTTCTTCCAAACATTCTCCACGTTCCAGCCCGGCATCGCCCTCACCCAGAACTTTAAAGAAGTCGGCGCCTGCACTTCCTTCGCCACAAACCATTTGTAGATCTCCTTTGTTTTTAAAACTTTTATACATTCCCATTGGTCATTTCTATATATTTTCAACATTGGCAACCCTCTCTCTCTCTCTCCCACAGTCTCCTGGTTTACGGCATTTGTCCATTGTTCAGGTAAACAGGCTCGGATCCTCTCTGTGAGGTTTACGATAGTCCTTTTGGGTATATCGTCATTGACTCTCCTAATCGTGTCTACCACCGCAGCGTTTGGCATAAAGCCAGGTATTACCTCGTACATTAAGTCTTTTAACTGTTTGACTCCTGCCAACATAAAGGTCCTATTATACAGTACGTTATTGTTGTGCTTAATCTTTTGATTTAAAAAGATAGGCACCTCTCTTATTAGGTTGACGTCTTCACACACGTAATCTATGTTGACCAGGAATTCCCCATGCGCCTGCAGAACTTCCTTATAAAAAATCGGGAGCCCCTCCAACATAGGCTCCTTGAGTGCCATCAATAAAGTAAAATCTCCACACCCAGTCGCCTTCTCTAAATAATACCGGAAGAATTCCTTCCACCCATACGCAACTTCATCATTATACAAATATTTCAAGACCACCTTCATTCTTAAAGCCTTCTTTTTACTCTCAATATCGATTAGTTTAAGTCCTCCTTTCTCATACTCGGCAATCATTGTTTTTCTAGCTATTTTAGCAACCCTGGCTCCCCAAATGAATCGGGTGATCATCTCATTGATCAGTTCAGCCGCCCAAAGCGGCAGGTCCACCGATGTTAAAACATAATTGATCTTGGACAAGATCAAACTGTTAATCACAGTCACTTTTCCTTTGAGTTTAAGATCCCGTAACTTCCAAAAGCTCAGGACCTTTTGCATCTTATTTAGTAGCTCTGACCACAAAATATCCCTGGCGCCTCTGCTGTCTATCCCCAAGTATATTCCCAATATTTTCATATAGTCTTTTTGAATTTTAAATTGTATGTCCCCCTCTGTCGGGCTTTTAGTATTGATAAACATAATTTCTGACTTATTAAGATTTATTTTCGCTCCTGAGGCCCTCCCATATTTTTTCACCAGTTCAACTATCCTATTCACACTGTCGCTGTCTTCTACCGTGCATGTAGTGTCATCCGCGAATTGCTGGACTACACTTTCGGTGCCCCCTGGTAACTTAATCTTTTTTATATACAAGTCTTTCTTTAGAAGTAACGCCAACGGCTCCGCTGCTATCGCATAGAGCAAGGCGGATAGCGGGCATCCTTGTCTTACCGACCTCTCCAGGCTAAAGGGGTCCGTTAGGATCCCGTTGATTTTTACTCTGCTTTTTGCTTCCTTATACAGCAGTCTCACCCATTTGATCATTCTGTTCCCAAAGCCAAAACCCTCCAACGTCTTGAAAAGGTATTCGTGCTCTACCCTATCAAAAGCTTTATTGAAGTCTAGATTTAAAATAATCCCACCCCGATCTTTCCCCTTTAGCCATTCTATAATATCCCTGATGGTATTGACCGTGTCATTAATTTCCCTACCTGGGATGCTGTATGTTTGGGTAGTTTGTATGATGGTCCCCATTACCCCCTTTATCCTATTAGCTAATACTTTGGTTAGGATTTTGTAGTCGGTATTTAGCAAGCTTATTGGTCTATAGTTTTCTAAGAGATCTTTGCTCCCTTTCTGTTTAAAAACCAGCGTAATTATTCCCATTGCCATAGATTCCGGGACTACCTCCTCCTTTTCCATTGTTCTATATATATCCAAAAGTATCGGTGCCAGCTCATTTATAAAAGTCTTAAAAAAGTCACTCGACAGACCATCCGAGCCCGGACTCCTATTTCCTTTTAACTGGTTAATGGCATCCTTAATCTCTCCTAACCCAATCGCTTGATCACATACTTCTTTATCCACCTCTGATACTTTTGCTTCTATATTGGCCACCATTTCGTTAATTATCTCTCCCTCCGCGTCCCCTCTTCTAAATAAATCTGTGTAAAACTGCTGTACTAAATTTGCTATGTCTACCAGATCTGTAGTGCATTCCCCTCGCTTGTCCCTAACCTTTTCTATGTAGCACTTTTCTTGCCTCGCTTTCTCTAAGTTTAGGAAGAACGAAGTGCTCTTCTCTCCCTCGACTGCGTATTGCGCCCTACTTCGCACTATTGCACCTTCACATTTCTTGAGTTCAATTTCATTAAGTTCATTTTGCAACCTCGCCAGCCTCTCTAAATCAGGCGTTTCTTCAGCGTTTATATTTGCGATTTTAATTTTTATCTCCCTCCCCCTCTGTCTCTTGTTCCAGTTTAGGTCTCTCGAGAAACTAATTGTTCTATATTTTATCTTTCTTTTTACTTCCTCCCACCACTCTATTTTATTGATGGTATATAGGGGCATAGCCATTTCCCACCCTATCAGACGTTTTATCATTTTCCTATAGTTCTCATTCCTTAAAAGGCTTGCATTCAAGCACCACAGCCCCCCCCCCCCTTTCCTCTCAATAGCATCCTCTAAGGTAAACCTTAGAATCGCGTGATCGCTCAGCCCCGTCATTTTGTATTCCATCATTTTCACCTTCTCAACTAGTACATTCTTAACTAGGCACAAGTCAATTCTACTCTGCTTTAGGACCCCTTTTACTACCTGAATACGTGAGTACTCTCTTTTGGTAGGATTCCTTATCCTCCACACATCACACATATCTTTATCAACCATTACTTCTTTTAAGGCTGCCCTAGACACGTCCGCCTTGAAAGTCGACGTGTTAGCACTGTCCAGTCTGCTGCTTTTCATATTAAAATCCCCTACAATTAGACAATTTCCTCCTATTTTCCTACTTATACAGTTAAAAAAGGTCTTCCTCTCAGTCTCACCATTCGGGGCATAAATATTCATTAAGTTATAGATCACTCCGTTATATTTGAATTCAATCATTATCGTTCTCCCTATCAAATCGCTATACATTAGTTTTATGTCGGTCACCTTCCTACCTACTACCAGGATGGCCACCCCGCAGGATTTATCCCCCCCATTATTAACAAAAAAGTGACCATCCGTATTCAGCCTGCATTCCAACTGTTTAGCGCTATCCCAATGTGTCTCCTGCAGACATATAATGTCCGCGTTACACAACCTCTTAATTTTTTCGAACTTGTCCATATCCCTTACCCCGTTAGCGTTTATGGACGCTAGGAGCAGCATTGTCAAAGTTATCAGTAAGGGGATTGCTATCATATTCTTTCCTTCCTTCCTTTTACCTCCCTTTTCGTGTCCTTCCATCTGCCAAGCCTCTTTCTGCTCTCCATCACCTCCATGAAATCCTCCTCGTCACCTTCCGTCGTCATGTCGTTGTCCGTGCTCCCACCCGCCCCGGCACTCTCCTCGCCCATCCGCCAAACCTGGCTGTCGGATTCTGCCGTCTCGCCCGTGCCTCTCCCCCGCTGCGCTGAGGGCAGGTCCCCCTGTGTTGACCTGTCTAGATGCCGGGCCCTCTCCTCACTCTGGTGCGTCATCTTCGCCTTCTTCTTTGTAAGGGATACCCTCTGCTCCCTGCCTCTTGGACCTGGAGCCGCCGGTTCCCTAAAACCTCCATCCTCCCTCTCTGCCTCGGGGCCTCTCCCCATTGTCACCGTCTGCTTTCTGGCCTCTCCCTCAATCTCGCTCCCCGTCTCCACTCTCCGCGCCACCGGCAGGTCCCTCAGCTGTGCGCCGTCTTTCCTCACCACCGGCAGGTCCCTCTGTTGTGTGTCTCTGATTCGGGTATCGCTCCCCTCCTCCTCCACCTCCTCGTCCTCTTGGTTCTCGTCCTCCCAGCTCCGACATTAAGCAGGCATGCTCCTGCTCACATGTGCACTTTTCTTTTCGTCTCGTACATCCTTCACACAATTCAGTCCTTGCTCGACACTCTCTTGCATAATGTCCAGTCTGGTTGCAATTGTGACATTTAAATTCTGGACACTCCCTCAGAATGTGCCCAGGCTGGATACAGAGTCTGCACACTTTTACCTGGTTATCGTGGATAACTCTGAAATACTCAGTCCCTTCCAACGTCTCAAACTTAGTGGAATACGGTAGCGATTGGACTGTCTCATTAAATTTCACTCTACAGAATCTTGTGCCATCGAAGATGTCTGTTCCGGCCCACTTCCGCCTCTTAATTGGCGAGGTTGCACTCACCCCCCATATCGCCAATTTTGCCAATATTTCCTCATCACGTATGTATGTTGGTAGGTTCAAAAAAGACACTACCAACTCGTCCCTTGCCACCTCCTTCGCCATTATTTTAGTGCTCCTTATTTTAAATCCATCCAACAGTCTCTCCTTCCCCTTAGGGTTGCTCATTGTCAGTTCATATTTCTTTTGCCCCTTAAAACGGCATCCAATTACTCTTCCGCAGGTCTCCTTCACTGCATTCAATAACTCCATCATTGAGATCTTATCTTCTCCCATCAACTCCACGTTTATGTTGAGCGTCTTATCTGTGATCCTCTCCACATCGCTCGTCTTGTCCGTCACGGCGTTCTTGCTCATCGTCGGTATAGCCATTCCTTGTTCTTTATCCATGTTGTCAGTCCGAAAAACACACACGGGGAAAAAAAAACCCGAACAGCAAAGCTGCCGGGGGGAAACGAAAAACAAACAACACAAGGATTAAACAAAGTCACAAGCACACCAAACAATTCAGCACACAAGACACGGGGATCACTCGCTCATTCACACCGGAAGTTGAGATGCGTTCAATTGCTGGCCTTTTGTTTATTTGTTGATCTGTCAACAGCGTGAAAAATAACATCAAGTGCCCTGTAGAAGAGGAAAATGCTTACAGCACCTGGTAATCCCAGGCAGTCTCCCATCCAAGTACTAAGCAGGCCTGTCCATGCTTAGCTTCCGAGATCAGACGAGATCAGGCTTGCTCAAGGTAGTGTGGCCGTAAGCAATTGAAGCTGGGACTAAAGGGTCTTTTGTAGATTTGTTGCTCTGTCAACAGCGTGAAAAAGAACATCAAGTGCCCTGTAGAAGAGGAAAGAGTTTATAGCAACTGGCAATCCCAGGCGGTCTCCCTTCCAAGTACTAACCAGGCCTCTCCCTGCTTAGCTTCCGAGGCTGTTCCACAAAGCAGGTTTAGAAAAGCGGCGATTAACGTCACAAGCCTGGTTTGAGTTAATCTAACAAGTCAATCGGGGCTAAAGCGGTTCCACGAAATCCAAAATCAAGCTACCGTCATCTGGCTAAACCAAGCCAGGCTCATGCAATCCAGATAATTGCGCATGCACAGTTATACACAGTTTATTTAAGCAGCCCGAGAGGTCGTTGATTGCCATAAATAATGGTAGAGAGAAAGATTGGAAACAAATTGCTGATAGATTGAATGCGTAAGTTGTTGAATTAAAAACAAACAAATTGTATAGACCTCATTAAATATCATGTGTTCAACAATATTAAAGAACTGAAAAGTTAAAAATATTATAAATGAAACTATGCTAAAAATATTATAAATGAAACCATGCCATATATGAAACCTCCAGACTGTAAATGTACTATCTATCGCCATAAATGATGTAGTAAAGGCTGTACGTAACGTTTCATCTTACTACATTACAGTTATCGTACTCTACTGGACCCTATATGGGGAATCGAGAGTCTCATGCTCATCCGGACTGGTTCTTACTTTTATTATATTTTTATGAAATCGGTTGTTTCCATCCTGGAAATAGATTGGCTGAAAGCGTGTTCTACAGTGACTGTAAATCCCATACAGTAACAGTTAATGCGTCTCCTAGCAACCGTGAAAACATTTTGACATATATTCACAAGATTCTTTCAATGAATTTGTTAAATAAAAACAATTTAGAAAATAAAATAATATTGTGTCATCAAATAATTCTTTCTATGAGTTGTAACCGTTTTCTAATAGCAATTACGGCACTTGAGGTCTCGTCGGACAATCATGGTTAAATGGGGTTGCCTAACAACGCTCTGAACCGTGACTGTATCCCCAATACAGCCTACATCATTTTATATTTTTTATTTTATATTAACGTTACATTTTATGTCTGATAGTGTAGGGTAAAGGGTAATAGTGTTGAAAATTAGGATGGCGGAACCTTGTTTGAAAAACATTGCGTTTCAGTCGGATCAGTGTTACGGGAGTACCGATTAAGCTTCAACTGTGGTTTAGCCCCTGCCCCGAGGCAGGCTAGTTTCAAAGGATAAGTTGCCACAGCAACTTAGCTTGAACTATGCTGAGCTTGCTTTGTGGAACCGAATAAACCTGAAAATGAGCCAGACTAAGTGAAATAAGCCTGGATAAGTGGTAAGCTCCAGGCTTAGAAAAGCGGCGATTAACCTCGCAAGTCTGGTTTGAGTTAACCTAACAAATCAATCGGGGCTAAAGCGGTTCCACGAAGCCCAAGTCAAGCTACCGTGATCTGGCTAAACCGAGCCAGGCTCAAGCAATCCAGATAATTGCGCGTGCACATTCATACACAGTTTATTTAAGCAGCCCGAGAGGTCGATCATGGATCTGATCGATTCATCATGGCGAAAAATGACGGTAAAGACAGAGCCGCAATGTTCACGGCCACTGAACAGCGACTTTTAGTGGAGGTCTATGGAGAATTCAGCCATATTACAATGAAAAGGGAAATACGATTTCCATAAATAAAGGGAGAGAGAAAGATTGGCAACGAATTGCTGCTAGATTGAATGCGTAAGTAATTGTTGAATTAAAATCGAACAAATTGTATAGCCTAGATCTTATTAAATATCATGTGTTCCAACAATATTAAAGAACTGAAAAGCTGTGCTAAAAATATTATAAATGAAACCATGCCATATATGAAACCTCAAGACTGTAAATGTACTATCTATCGCCATAAATTATGTAGTAAAGGCTGTACGTAACGTTTCATCTTACTACATTACAGTTATCGTACTGTACTGGACCCCATATGGGGATCGAACTCACAACCTTAAGACTGAGAGTCTCATGCTCTACTGACTGAGCTGTTCGGACTGGTTCTTTCTTTTATTATATTTTTATGAAATCGGTTGTTTCCATCCTGGAAATTGATTGGCTGAAAGCGTGTTCTACAGTGACTATAAATCCCATACAGAAACAGTGAATGCGTCTCCTAGCAACCGTGGAAACATCTTGACATATATTCAAGATATTCAAGATACTTTATTATTTCAATGAATTTGTTAAATAAAAATAATTTAGAAAATAAAATAATATTGTGTCATCAAATAATTATTTCTATATGTTGTAACCGTTTTCTAAAAGCAATATGGCACTTTAGGTCTCGCTGGACACTCATGGTTAAATGGGGTTGCCTAACAACGCTCTGAACCGTGACTGTATCCCCGATACAGCCTACATCATTTTATATTTTTTATTTTCTATTAACGTTACATTTTATGTCTGATAGTGTAGGGTCTAGGGTAATAGTGTTGAACATTAGGATGGCGGAACCTTGTTTGAAAATCATTGCGTTTCAGTCGGATCAGTGTTAGTTTGGAAGCATAAGTTGCCACAGCAACTTAGCTTGAACTATGCTGAGCTTGCTTTGTGGAACCGAATAAACCTGAAAATGAGCCAGACTAAGCGAAATAAGCCTGGATAAGTGGTAAGCTCGCTTCGTGGAACACCCCTCTGGTCTTCTAAATAATGATGGTAATAAATAGATGCAGTGAGCTGTCTGAGGTCTCACAGAGCATGACCCTGCATCCTGGACTAGAGCCTGTGTGCTTAAATCCCTATTCACTCCAAAATGCCCTAAACATCTATAGGGCGGACCATGGACTCTGACAATCAAAGAGAGCGCAGCGTCAGTATGGCAATACATACTCCATGTTTATACGTTCAAAGAACTCTCAGCTAAGCAGAGAAAGCTGTTTCTCATTCATATACATACTCACTCACTCAACAGTGTTTTGCATGACATAAATGGCTTTACTGTGTTTTTTCATTTCAACATTGAATATAAACTGCTTTTCAACAGGAGGCATAATATAAAGAAAGAAGAAAGCATCAAAACAAAACTGCATATTTTGTATCAACATCACTGAAATATGATAAAGCAACATTTCAAACCGCCTCCTCCTCTCTACGTTAGCCGTCATCGGGAACGCCTCCACCCCCGCCTCCGTCAGCTGAGCTGCAGTCGCCGCCTTGAGCTCCTGGAAGCATCGGGACTTCTCGTCCGATTTCTGATGGGCGCATTCTCCCTTGTGTAAAGGGAAGTAATCAACTACTATCCTACAGTACGTACACGTGTGTTTGTGGTGGGGTTTTGATCGAGAAGTAAGGATCCCTCTGTTACAGGGTGCATCCGTGCCTGTTCGCCGGACTCCAGCCAGCCAGACGGAGCAGCGCTGCTACTTCCGTGTTCGGGATTCCCCGAGGGCGGGATCGACGCAGCAAGACGGGGCCCACGGACACTGACGTCATCCCAAACCCCAGGCCGGAGTAGAGGGGATCCCCGAACGGACTAGTGCGGAGAGGAGCAACGATCAGTACTAGACTCCTGGACTGAAGGAGGATAGGTTTCTCCTTTTACCTTCTCAGCATCTTTTGGCTAACTGTGATCAGTGGACTTTTTAGAGTGGAGACAACATTTTAACCTTTTATTGCATTGCTGTAGATTACCTTTTTGTTAAATAAATATTATATTTTATACTTACCTTTGGCATTCTGGTGTCTGTGTTGGTGTGGCCCGGGAGTTCAACCTGCAAAAATTAATAGGCAGCTTCAGGCTGCAACATTTGGCGTAGTCGGCAGGACTCCCTTACCATACCACACAACACAAAATGTCAAATGAGGAGCGGGTTGGTGCAACTGGGGCTGTTGCTAGCCCACCAGTTGTCAATACAATGGTTATGCCATGGTTTATGGGGGTACCATGGATCCCCAAATTTTCAGGGGAAGCTAGTCAAACTAAGTTTGGGGATTGGCAAAGTCAGGTAGAAGCAATGTTAAGGGCACAAGGACTTAATGAAGACCAGAAAGTTGATTTTATTATGGGGGCTTTAGAGGGGGATGCAAAGAGGGAGGTTATGCTTCTAGATGAACATACAAGGAAGTCTTACAGGGCAGTGTTGGGGGAATTGGAAAAGCTGTATGCAAAAACTCCATCTTTGGCTCAACTGAGGGTCCTTCATCCTATGTCTTCGGGAGCTGTTTTACAGATGGAAAGACCGGGAGCCTGCTGGATCGGCCCAAGACGAACACACTGTCCGAGATCAGTTTATCCTGGGTCTGAAAGCCGGAGCAGTTCAAAGGGAGCTACAACGGCAAGTCCGCCGGACACCCACCCTCAGCTTTACCAATGCGTGTGCTGAAGCCCGGGCTCTGGAAGCAGAACACCAGGATGAGGAGCAAGCCTGCTCGGCGAGAGTGAGCGCCCCCATGAGAGCCAACTACCCCCCACAGCCTGTCATCCAAGACCTGGAGAAATGGAAGGAAACGGTAAAAAGCGAGATTAGACAAGAAATGCAGATACAACTGACCACTCTCACCCAAACTCTCAGCCAAACACTGGTGGAGGAGATACGGCGCCAGATGTCCCCAGACCAGCGAGCGAGTCCCAATAGACAAAACCAGGAGGCACCAAGGGGCCTCGTAGACCAGGGTAGGTATAGACCATCCCCCCAGACAGGGTCAGCGTTCCAGTGGGACCCCCAGGGTAAGCCTATTTGTCGAGGTTGTGGCTTGGTAGGTCATATACAACGATTCTGCCAGAAAGGGACCCCCACTGGAAGTCCTTTAAACTACCGCCCCCAGCGACTATAGGGCAAGTGGCTGGGGAAGTGGAGGTTAGGGACAGTGATGTGCAAAAACCTGCCATGGTAGGGTCATGCCCAGGTGTAGAAGTAGAAATTGGAGGGATCAAAGTGCCCTGTGTATTAGACACAGGATCACAAGTAACACTCTTCAGCGAGACTTTTTTCCAGAAATGGCTGGGACACATTCCGCGTCAAGCAGCTGAAGACCTACATTGGTTGTCCTTAAAAGCGGCCAATGGCTTGAAGATCCCTTACACCGGTTATGCCATCCTGGACTTCTCTGTGGCTGGGGTAAAAGTGCCAGGTAAAGGGGTGGTGATTGTAGAAGACGAATGTCTTGGGGCGGAAAAGGGAATTCTTGGCATGAATGTAATTACTGAATGTTGGAAAGCACTCTTTCAGGGGGAACATCCAGGGGCCACTGCGTTTGGAGCCACTGTGTCCTCGAGAGCCAAGGAAGAATGGGAACGTGCTTTTGCTGTCTGTCAGATAATTGCCTGTGAGGAACCATCTGATGGTAAGGTGGGAGTGGCAAGGTTGACCCGCCAGCAGCCAGTTGAGGTGCCCCCGCTGAGTGAGGTGATTTTGTGGACTCATATATTGGAACATCAAAGACCAACCCAAGGTTGTGTGTTAGTAGAGGGGATCAGTAGTGAGACAGACTGGCAGGTGGCTAGGACCCTTGCCTGGGCTAAAGATGGGAGGGTGCCCATCCGAATCCGGAATGTTAACCCCTATCCTATCACTGTCCCTCAACGGCGCCCCCTTGCAACTGTTTTCAAAGTCTCCCCTGACCAGGTGCATGGAGAACGAGAGCTGGTGCTCCGGGCTGCGGACCCCAGCACCGTAGAGGTGGATGTACAGGCGGTGCAACTGCCTACTGAGACAGACCACCCAGTATACTCCTTGAAAGGCGAGGGCTTGACTGCAACCCAACAACTGAAGATGGATGACCTACTTCACCGCTGGAGTTCCATCTTTGCTGCCCACGAGGAAGACTTTGGGCGAACCAGTGCCGTAATGCATCAGATTCCAACGGGAACGGCGCCCCCTAGCCGGGAAAGGTATCGTCCCATCCCCCCCTCTCTCTTTTCAGAGCTGCGGATGCTGCTGCAAAGCATGCTCGACAGTGGAGTAGTGAGGGAGAGCTCCAGTCCATGGGCGGCACCGATAGTCCTCGTTAAGAAGAAAGACGGATCGTGGAGGTTTTGTGTGGACTACCGCAAGCTTAACATGCTAACACACAAAGATGCCTACCCCCTGCCGAGGATAGAAGAGTCCCTGACCTGCCTCAGACAAGCCCAGTGGTACTCCACCCTGGACCTTGCCAGTGGGTACTGGCAGGTGGAAGTTGACCTCAAAGATCGAGAGAAAACTGCCTTCACCACCCCCCTGGGGTTGTTTGAGTTTGAGAGGATGCCGTTCGGACTTTGTAATGCCCCAGCAACATTCCAGCGCCTAATGCAACGGTGCCTTGGTGGTATGGTCAATGACTCTCTCCTGATTTATCTGGACGATGTGATTGTCTTCTCCCCTGATTTTGAAAGCCATTTGTCTCATTTGGAACAGGTGTTTGAGAAGCTGGGAAAGCATGGTCTAAAGCTGCAGCCCCACAAATGCAGACTGTTCCAGTCAAAAGTGAAGTATCTTGGACATGTGGTTGGGAAAGACTGGGTGGCAACGGACCCCGAAAAGACGTCTGCGGTCCAACAGTGGAAACCCCCAACGACGGTTTGTAGGATATTACAGACGGTTTATCCCTGCATTCGCCAAGGTGGCAGCACCCCTCCATGCACTATTGACCGGTACCTGCTACTTTGGGGAAGAAGAAACAGCCTGTCACATGGACACCAGAGTGTCAATTGGCTTTCAACAAATTGAAAACTGCTTTGCTTAGTGCCCCAATTCTAGCTTTCGCTGACTTCAGCCTCCCCTTCAACCTGTATACAGATGCTAGTTTAGAGGGCCTCGGCGTTGTACTCTCGCAAGTACAACAAGGGAGGGAACGGGTTATTGCTTACGCCAGCAGGAGCCTACACCCCGCTGAAAGAAATGACCGGAACTACAGTTCTTTCAAGTTGGAGCTACTAGCCCTTAAATGGGCTGTAACCGACAAGTTTAAGGACTACCTGTGGGGGGCAGACTTTGTGGCATTCACCGACAACAACCCGCTGGTCCACCTGGACTCGGCACGCCTGGGCTCGACGGAACAGAGGTGGGTAGCGCAACTGGCCAATTTCAATTTTACTTTGAAATACAGACCCGGTGTGGCTAACAAGAATGCAGACGTGTTGTCAAGGTTTCCACAGGGACCCACAGTGGCACAGGAGGTGCAGGTGAATCCAGTGACTACTACACCCCCGAGCCCCCTTCCAAACCCACCAACGCCAGAGGGAGACTGGGCGGACCAACAGAGAGCAGACCCGGCACTACAAGAGGTATGCACATGGCTCTAGGCAGGCAGACCACCAGACAGGGCGGCGAGACAAGCAGCCCACCCGATAGCAAAGCGCCTTCTACGAGACTGGGGCCGTCTCCACCTGAGGTCAGGAGTCCTCCGGCGAACAGTGAAGGAACGCCACACAGGCCAACATGCAACACAAATTGTAGTCCCAACTGCCTGGACTCAGCAGCTGTGCGAACGCTACGATGAGGCGACCGGACACATGCATGCAGCTGGACCGAGGAGGCCTTGAGAAGGAATTTCTTCTGGCCAGGACTTGGTGATGAGGTGAGACAATGGGCAGCGGGCTGTCCAAGGTGTGTAGTGAACAAAAGCCAAGAGGTGAGAGCCCCAATGTGTTCAATTGTCAGCTCCTATCCACTAGAGACTGGCTATGGATTATTTATCGTTGGGAAGACCAGGTGATCCCTATCCCTATCTTCTTGTTATGACTGACCTGTTTTCCAGACATGGATGGGCCGTACCCACAAAGGACCAGACGGCAGTCACAACAGCCCGAGCCCTGTGGTGCAACCTGATCCAGACTGGGGGGGGGGCTGCCCAGAACGACTCCTGTCCGATCGGGGCCCAGCCTTCGAATCATTGGTGATTGAACAATTGTGTGGCCTCTACGGCCTCTGCGACATGTACATCAATTATTTTGAAGGATAAGTTGCCGCAGCAACTTAGCTTGAACTATGCTGAGCTTGCTTTGTCGAACCGAATAAACCTGAAAATGAGCCAGACTAAGTGAAATAAGCCTGGATAAGTGGTAAACTCGTGTGTGTGTGTGTGTGTGTGTGTGTGTGTGTGTGTGTGTCCCCTGGTTACATCATCCATCTCTCCCTCACCTGCTCTGCCTCTACACACCTGCGGTTCATCAGCCATCACCTCCAGTATGTAAACCCTGGCTTTCCACCCACTCATCGCCACATCGTTATTTTGTACTACTCAGTCAGTTACATGATTGGCTGCTTTGCAGTATTACTCAGAGTATTCCTACATCTTCATTACTAATCCCCTTCTCGTATCCAGTTCCAGTCTCCTGCTCCGGTTCCTTGTCTGCCACCGCCTGCTTACCTGTCTGTCTGCCGGTTCCCTGCCAGTCTGCCTGTCTCCCCGCT
Source organism: Hoplostethus atlanticus (assembly GCA_034670405.1). Taxonomy (NCBI): domain Eukaryota; kingdom Metazoa; phylum Chordata; class Actinopteri; order Trachichthyiformes; family Trachichthyidae; genus Hoplostethus; species Hoplostethus atlanticus. The sequence goes on along the minus strand of JAXDDX010000043.1, from coordinate 1,018,845 downwards.
CTGTTCACCCTGCTCCTGCACCAGCCCTATCTCTCCTGCTTGCCATCCTGCCCTGCCATCCTCAGTCCCTATTCCCGCATTAAACCCTGGTTACCTTTCATACGCCTCCTGTCTCTGTGTTCTGCACTTGGATTCTCAGATACGGTCATAACACTTAATCCATCAATATTATGTTATTTGTGAGTAGGAACATGTTTATGTGCTTGGAGGCTTGAGTAAAGTGATTCTTTACTAAATCAAACCTTAGTCGACTAAATTGAAGATTCTTTTCAGTTAATCAATAAGCTGAAAATATGCAAAGTTTAATTCAATTTACAGATTCTATAGACATGTTAACTGGAGCAGTGGGCCCAGAAGTTACTGCTACTACAACTGAGTGGGTTGGGAAACATCATAGGCAGCTAAACTATGCTTACAGTAAGGCAACAGCTCACCTAAACAAGGCAGCAGAGAAAAACAAAAGAATCTATGACCGGACAGCCCAAGATGCCCCAGTGCTCCCAGGGGAACGTGTGCTGGTTTTAGATCAGAGGAGACAAGGAAAGGGAAAATTGAGTGATAGGTGGGAAAACCAGCCCCATGTGGTGGTAGCCCGGCCCTGTCCAGACCGCCCGGTGTACAAAATTAGACCTGAAGGCAAATGCGGCCCAGGGTGTGTCCATCACAATAGTTTACACCCCTGCCTCCCCTGTCTAGCCCCAACAGCAGTTGAGACCACGGAACCTGGGGCCAGTGAGACTAAGTTGAAGATTCTTTTCATAGGATTTTGTCAGTTAATCAATAAGCTGAAAATATGCAAAGTTTAATTCAATTTACAGATTCTTCTACAAGTTAATGACATCATCCAGAAAGTCCACCACAAATGTTGTGCTTATTAAGTGATAAATCATATTGTAAATATGTTTGTGATGCCAGGGATGTGCTTATCTTTTGCCAGTATTGATCTATGATGAATTATCACTTTACTATTATAATTGATGTACACATGTTGTTAAATCACAATGATTGCATGAACTGCTCATATGTTCTTTTATATCTGGTTTGAAATGTTGCTTTATCATATTTCAGTGATGTTGATACAAAATATGCAGTTTTGTTTTGATGCTTTTTTCTTTCTTTATATTATGCCTCCTGTTGAAAAGCAGTTTATATTCAATGTTGAAATGAAAAAGCACAGTAAAGCCATTCATGTCATGCAAAACACTGTTGAGTGAGTATGTATGTGAATGAGAAACAGCTTTCTCTGCTTAGCTGAGAGTTCTTTGAACGTATAAACATGGAGTATGTATTGCCATACTGACGCTGCACTCTCTTTGATTGTCAGAGTCCATGGTCCGCCCTATAGATGTTTAGGGCATTTTGGAGTGAATAGGGATTTAAGCACACAGGCTCTAGTCCAGGATGCAGGGTCATGCTCTGTGAGACCTCAGGCAGCTCACTGCATCTATTCATTACCATCATTATTTAGAAGACCAGAGGGGTGTTCCACAAAGCGAGTTTACCACTTATCCAGGCTTATTTCACTTAGTCTGGCTCATTTTCAGGTTTATTCGGTTCCACAAAGCAAGCTCAGCATAGTTCAAGTGAAGTTGCTGTGGCAACTTATCCTTCGAAACTAGCCTGCCTCGGGGCAGGGGCTAAACCACAGTTGAAGCTTAATCGGTACTCCCGTAACACTGATCTGACTGAAACGCAATGTTTTTCAAACAAGGTTCCGCCATCCTAATGTTCAACACTATTACCCTTTACCCTACACTATCAGACATAAAATGTAACGTTAATATAACATAAAAAATATAAAATGATGTTGGCTGTATCGGGGATACAGTCACGGTTCAGAGCGTTGTTAGGCAACCCCATTTAACCATGAGTGATCCAAGACCTCAAGTGCCGTAATTGCTTTTAGAAAACGGTTACAACTCATAGAAAGAATTATTTGATGACACAATATTATTTTATTTTCTAAATTATTTTTATTTAACAAATTCATTGAAATAAGAAAGTATCTTGTGAATATATGTCAAAATGTTTCCACGGTTGCTAGGAGACGCATTAACTGTTACTGTATGGGATTTACAGTCACTGTAGAACACGCTTTCAGCCAATCTATTTCCAGGATGGAAACAACCGATTTCACCGAATATAATAAAAATAAGGACCAGCCCAAACAGCTCAGTCAGTAGAGCATGATACTCTCAGTCCTATGATTGTGGGTTCGATCCCCACATAGTGTCAATGACTGTAGTGTAGTAAGATGAAGCGTTATGTATAGCCTTTACAACTACATAATTTATGGCGATAGATAGTACATTTACAGTCTTGAGGTTTCATATATGGCATGATTTCATTTATAATATTTTTAGCACAGCTTTTCAGTTCTTTAATATTGTTGAACACATGATATTTAATAAGGTCTATTCAATTTGTTCATTTTTAATTCAACAACTTACGCATTCAATCTATCAACAATTTGTTGCCAATCTTTCTCTCTCCCTTTATTTATGGCAATCGTATTTCCCTTTTCATTGTAATATGGCTGAATTCTCAATAGACCTCCACTAAAAGTCGCTGCTCAGTGGCCGTGAACATTGTGGCTGTCTTTACTGTCATTTTTCGCCATGATGAATCGATCAGATCCATGATCGACCTCTCTGGCTGCTTAAATAAACTGTGTATAACTGTGCAATTACGCGCAATTATCTGGATTGCTTGAGCCTGGCTTGGTTTAGCCAGATCACGGTAGCTTGACTTGGGCTTCGTGGAACCGCTTTAGCCCCGATTGACTTGTTAGGTTAACTCAAACCAGGCTTGCGACGTTAATCGCTTTTCTAAACCTGCTTTGTGGAACAGCCCCCAGTTGTAGCATTGTTCTCTTAGGCTCCTAATCAACTTGACCAAAATCTAATTGTATAGGAGCTGCAGTGCTCCCTTTTCATGCATCCTATCATTTTTTTCTGCTACAGGTAGAACAACAAAGGCACACATATTTCACAACATCACAACATATATTCTCTGCATAGTTCTAACAGTTTACTTATTCACACCACTTCCTAATAACAATACACACTGGGGTGTCCTCCCTACAACAGACGTTTTCCACCTCTGGGCATGGACTGACACTCCACAGGAGTACCTGGAAAAAGAGTTGAAAAGACTGAGACAGAGTTGTGCCATAATGATAGAAATGATAGCTAGCTGGCAAACTACCTACTGGCATCCTTGTCGGCTCTGACAAATGTCATATGCTTTGCTCTTGACCAGTGATGGGTGGTAACAGTACAGATAGATAGATAGATACTTATAGATATAGATACTGATCCCGGGGTGTGGGTGGGGGATTCTGGAATAGTAATTATTACTTTCCTCAGAAACAACTAGTGTAAGAAATTACTATTTAAATTTCAGTAATAACATTACAGTTACCAATCAGAGAAATAAATTGTTACGTTACTTTTGCATCATCTTCATATCACATTTCAGTTTAATAAGACAATCTCCATCCCCGGATTTATTTCCATCATGACTACTGCACACGTCACATGCTTTGATTAAACGTGGATTTGTTTATATTCAGCAGCAATTATCATTGGTTGTAAACTATGGTAAGTAATACAACATAAACTGTACAGCCATTGTACCTTGATGTACTGCTCCATACTGCTGTCTTCTACTGTTTCTCGGGGGAATAGAAACAAAACCTAACACACTCATCTCATCTGTCTCGTTATAACGCTAGGCTATATAATACTACAACTAACCTACCCCTCTAAGGAGCTGGGCAGGTCAAATTACACAGACGTGTCTATGGTGAAATATATGAAATTCTTGGAGCCACCGCAGATTTGAAAGAGGCTTATAAGAAAGATGGACAGCACTTCAAAAACACACTGGCTGGAAAATCGCCTCTACAAAAAATAATTTTTCAGCACATTTTAACCTTGGTGTAGGATCAGTAACACCACTAACTACAATATCATATGAAAAACCACAACATTTTAGATCAAGTTTTCTATCCCTTTAGGGCCCAGAACAAAAATACACGTTCGTCGGTGGCGGTTTTATTTTGAAGGTGGTTACCGGAAGTACCATGTTTTACTGTGTCTGTCTTGACTCTGGTGCTCAGGAGCATCATGGGGAAAGGAAGGCGACAAGAAAACCGGAGGATGGGATTTAAGAAAGAGGAATGACCTAATTAAAGCGAATTATATAATTTCACTGCTATAATACATTCCCGCAAGGCTTCGGTTGTTTATAGATATATCTGATGTTCAGCTGGTCGTGGTGTAATCCAGTGGTTCTTTATTATTTTTGGGGAAGGACGCGACGGGCCCACCGTGCCCTACACACAGCCATCAGCTGCTGTTTTGTTTTTCAGGTGGCTAGGGTTTTATCCGCACCACTAAATTTAAATAATAACTAGAATAAAAAAACAATAAAAAAAAAAAACAATAACAAGACGTCGTGCAAGACAGACAGACATTATCGGAGTCTCCTTCATCTTTCCTTATCGGGGTATGTACAGTGAAATACCGTTTGACTTTTATTCTTCATAATAAACCGTGTCCATCCTTGATGCACAATACATGGCACAAAATGCAAGTTAAGACCATTGTATAACTGCACATTTTTTTATTTGCGCCAGTGCAAAGCACCAAATGACATAGATGATGGGGTTTGCCATTATTTCTGCGTTCTGTGTTGTGTGATCAGTTGCAAAGCAATAAAGCCTCCTCAATGAAGTGGCCTACAGCTCCACTGAATGTGGTGGGGAGTTATCTTAATTAAAAAACATCAGTAACTATAATTATAGATTGCAGTCTGTTAATTGGGATACTTTTTCTGTATTTCCTATTTTTTTTAAATAGTTTTCATTCATACATTTCTACTTTATACATTCTAATGATGAAATTGTCAGCTGCCTTATATTACCCCCATTTGCTCAAATGTACATTCTATTTTTCTTTGCTGTATACTATTACTATTTGCTGTTGCAACGATGGCTCATAAATGGTTATGATGATTCATAATGTGGACCCCCAGAATGTTTGGGATACATACCTAAATAAGGTCTATTCTATAGTAGTGTTATCAGTTCAAAGCCAGAAAATGTAACCTTGTTTAAAGTGAGTGGTATTCCCCTAAAAAGGCATAATCCCTCATGGTGCTCCTGATAGAACACCAGTGGCTTTATTTATAATCTTTTCATACAAAGATTGAAAATATGTGATAATGTGTACATTTTGAATCATAATGAATCAAATCAATTTGAATCAAAGCCTTATTTTAGTAAAGTAAAGATCTTCAGGAGTATATGTGAATACATCCAAAATGTAGATGCCAGATTGTATCTTTAATCTGTAGCCTACTGTACATCTACATACGTATGTGTTGAGTAATAAATGGGGTGTACAATACGGCCAATGTCTGCTCTAATGGCAAGCTTCTAAATCAGTGACATCCTTGAGATTTTTGCTCTCTGATGTGAGGGATGAGATATTGCCATCAAAACTGATAAATCTCAAACCTAAAAAACCTAAAAATTAATTGACCTATAGGCCTCCACAAATCACAGTTCATCTTGTTTTATCAATAGCTAACACCAATTGAGGTTAATCCAGTGCTGTATCTTCAGCTCATTATTTAGGCTGTGGACCTATTTATTTTTTATTATAAGAATTCCCTATACACTACATGCTTTAGCAGCGCTTTTGAGTTTCTTAGTTTATTTGGATCCCCATTAGCTGTTAGTTGCCAACAGCTACTCTTTCTGGGGTGATACAAATTTAAACTGGTCTTGTTGACTGGCTATCTTTTCATGTGGAATGTTTTTTGGTTTCTGGGTTTCTGCAACAGTAGAATTTTACAGGGTTTTCCACATGAAGGTTTCTGCACAGTAAGTTTTACAAGGTTTTCTTTGTGAAGTTGTCAAACAAGCAGAGTCTTAGTGTTTTCCTTGTGAAGCTTTTCAATTGGTAGAGTTTTAAAGGGTTGTCCTTGTGAAGGTTTCAAACTAGTAGATTTTTACAAGGTTTTCATTGTGCAGGTTTCTGCATCAGTAGTTCCTGTAGCAGTAAAGTTTTATAAGGATCTCCTTGTGAAGGTGTATCCTTAGGAAGATTTCAGAACACTCTGCCTACTGCTACTACTATTGCGACCGATGCTACTACAACTACTATTGCGACCGATGCTACTACAACTACTACTACTCCACTACTCCTACTACTATTACTACTGCAACTACTAGGACCTCTGCTTATGGTACTACTACTACTTCTATGACTGCTAATACTACTTTGACCACTTCGTTTCTACTGTGACTAATACTACTACTAGTACTGCTAATAGGACCACTACTATGACGACTACTACTAGTACTAATAGAACTACTACTGGGGACGGCTGTGGCTCAGGAGAGCGGGTTGTCCTCTAATCAGAAGATCAGAGGTTCAATCCCCGGCTTCTCCAGTCCACATGTCGAAGTGTCCTTGGGCAAGACACTCCCGATGGTCAGGCCGATGGTCAGGCCAGCACCTTGCATGGTAGCTCACTGCCATCGGTGTGTGTGTGAATGGGTGAATGAGAGGCATACATTGTAAAGCGCTTTGGATAAAAGCGCTATATAAATGCAGTCCATTTACTACTGCAACTGGTAGTATTGGTGCTACTAGTATTCAATTAGTAATCACATAGCAACCACTTGTGGTATGTTGTGGTACTTCCTGGTGCACTTGGGATACTTAGTGGTAGTTTGGGATACTTTGTGGTAGTTTGTGCTGTGGTATGTTGTGGACTGTAGACTGGAAAATAAAGGTAGACTTGTTTGAGCAGTTAACTGTACCGGAAATAGTTAGCGCTAGCCTAAGGCCAGACATGCTACTGTAGTGAGAAGCACAGAAATTAGTTTATTTTATTGAGCTCATGGTCCCCGGGAAGACAGAGTTGGCGAGGCAAACAAGCGGAAGAAATCAAGATATGCGGAGATGGCAGTGGAGGCAGAACAGCGAGGTTGGAAGGCTCGGGTACGGCCAGTAGAAGTTGCTGTTGAGGTTTCGTGGGAAAATCTGTCTTTGCATTGCTAAGTGAGTTGGGCATTAGCGGACAGAGCTTAAAACATGCAGTTAGGAATATGTCTCAAGCAGTGGAAGGTGCAAGTGAGTGGTTATGGATAAGGAGGAAGCACGCTAGCTGGGGAGCACGCTAAGGTAAGCGCAGCTTGGTTGTATTGAGCGAGTGTTGTGTGGCCTGGGGGGTCTTACTGCTAGCTAGGAAAGTGCCCATCAGTAGATACACTATATGGCCAAAAGTCAGTGGACACCTGACCATCACACCTATATGAGCTTGCTGGACATCCCATTCTAAAACCATGGGCATTAATATGGAGTTGGACCCCCTTTGCGGCTATAACTCTCTTCTGGGAAGGCTTTCCATAAGCTTTTGGAGTGTGTCTGTGGGAATTTGTGCCCATTCAGCCAAAAGAGCATTTGTGAGGTCAGGCAGTGATGTTGGACGAGAAGGCCTGGCTTGCAACCGGCGTTCTAATTCCTCCCAAAGGTGTTCAGTGCGGTTGAGGTCAGGGCTCTGTGCAGGCCAATTGAGTTCCTCCACACCAAACTCGTCTAACCATGTCTTTATGGACCTCGCTTTGTGCACAGGGGCACAGTCATGCTGGAACAGCAAAGGGCCTTCCCCAAACTGTTGCCACAAAGTTGGAGATGCCCAATTGGCTAAAATGTCTTCGTATCCTGTAGCATTAAGATTACCCTTCACTGGAATTAAGGGGCCAAGCCCAAACCCTGAAAAACAGCCCCAGACCATTATCCCTCCTCCACCAAACTTCACAGTAGGCACTATGCATTCCGGTAGTAGCATTCTCCTGGCATCCGCCAAACCCAGAGTCGTCCATCAGACTGCCAGATAGTGAAGCTTTCATCACTCCAAAGAACACATTTCCACTGCTCCAGAGTCCAGTTGCAGCGTGCTTTACACCACTCCAGCTGACGCTTGGCATTGCGCATGGTGATGTGAGGCTTGCGTGCAGCTGCTCGGCCATGGAAACCCATTTCATGAAGTTCCCGACGCACAGTTCCTGTGCTGATGTTACTTCCAGAGGCAGTTAGGAACTCTGTAGTGAGTGCTGCAACAGATGATTGGCGATTTTTACGCACTATGCGCTTCAGCACTCGTTGGCCCCGCTCTGTGAGATTGCGTGGTCTACCACTTCGTGGCTGAGCTGTTGTTGCTCCTAGGCACTTCCACTTCACAATAATAGCACTTACAGTTGACCGGGGCACATCTAGTAGGGCAGAAATTTCACGAACTGACTTGTGGCAAAGGTGGCATCCTATGAATTTTGTCTATGGAGATTTCATGGCTATGTGCTGGATTTTATGCACCTGTTGGCAATGGGTGTGGCTGAATCACCTGAACTCAATAATTAATAGGGGTGTCCACTGACTTTTGGCCATATAGTGTAGGTTGTATTGGTATATTTGTGTTGAGTGAAGGCTAGGTTGATGGCAGGCATTAGATGGCAGGGGTAAAGGGGAGTTGTGCCTTCTTGAGGTGACTTGATAACCCCAATGCCATTTACTTGGCTAGGGTAGGTAACTGGCGAATGGTGCCATCTGATGAATGACTCTGTAGATTTATGACGGTGTGGCCTGATGTTTGCTATGGTTTGGTGGTGGTTGTATCATTCATATTATGTCTGAATTGGGCTTCTACGAGTGTTTGCCCTGGATTATGGCACAAGGGATAGTAACATCTTTTTGGGTTATGTGGGAGAAAAACCTTCAGCTGGGCCAGATGTATTCAGGTTCCCTACCACACTGTTCAGTTGATCATCCAATTCTCAAGTAAATAATTCAAATAAATCCAATAGAGTTCAGTGTGATTATAGGTTTACTGCACAATAAGTACAAATAAACTGAGCTGGTCCATGGAGCAACTGAAACAGGATCACAAAACCCTCACTTTTATGCAATTTAATAACTCCTCCTTTTGTGGAGCTAATTCTGGGCTCCCCCCACTGTTCTTTTCCTTGAACTTTACTCTCTTTCCTAGACACCATTACTGTCCTGTCATCTGGCAATCTCCCAAATTTGTGTGTTTGTCTGTGTGTTCCAGATACTGACATAGCACGTATGCAATGTGGGAGAGAGACCTTCTATCTTTGACACCATTAGTTACAAGAGTTGCCTATGGTAACAAAAAATATATACTTCTTTAATAAATTAATACACACAAAGATATGACTTTTAGTATAAGGACTGTATGTTTTCCATCTTGGTTATGCTTACACTAATACTTCAAAGTAACTTAATACACTGCCTGTCCAAAAAAAAAGTCGCACACTCTAATATTTCGTTGGACCGCCTTTAGCTTTGAGTACGGCACGCATTCGCCGTGGCATCGTTTCGATAAGCTTCTGCAATGTCACAACATTTATTTCCGTCCAGAGTTGCATTAATTTTCCGCCAAGATCTTGTATTGATGATGGGAGAGTCGGACCGCTGCGCAGTCTTCTCCAGCACATCCCAAAGAGTCCAATCTTTATGCTCCCTAGCAAATTGAAGCCTTTTTTCCGATTAGCCTCACTGATCAGTGGTTTTCTTAGGGCTACACAGCTGTTTAGTCCCAATCCCTTGAGTTCCCTTCGCATTGTGCGTGTGGAAATGCTCTTACTTTCACTATTAAACATAGCCGTGAGTTCTACTGTTGATTTCTTACGATATGATTTCACCAAACGTTTAAGTGATCTCCGATCACGATCATCCAAGAGTTTGTTCCGACCACATTTCTTCCTCGAAGATGATGGTTCACCACTATCCTTCCAGGTTTTAATAATGCGTTGGACGGTTCTTAACCCGATTTTAGTAGTTTCAGCAATCTCCTTAGTTGTTTTCTTTGCTTGATGCAGGCCAATAATTTGACCCTTCTGAAACAGATTAACATCCTTTCCACGACCACAGGATATGTCTTCCGACATGGTTGTTTAAGAAATGAGAAGCTACTCACCGCATCAGCTAGGGTTAAATAAGTTGTTGCCAGCTGAAACATATTCATCACTGCAGTAATTATCCAATGGAAGGCTCTTACCTATTTGCTTAGTTAAATCCAGGTGGCGACTTTTTTTTTGGACGGGCAGTGTATCTCCCACATTTCCCCCCTTTGTGACTTACAAGTCACAACCATTTCTTCTCTACCTGTGATGACGGAGTCAGTCAAACCCATGAGCAACATGTCTCTGGTATCTTGGATGACCATCCAAAGGTATGGTTCTCTCATCCAGAGTGAGGTCCATCATCTCAGTTGTACAACCTGGCAAACATCTCCTCCCTGTTTGATGGGGAGTGAGTAAAAACCATGTTGTACCTATCTCCCTGACTGAATCCTGAGAGAAAACCTCTTCATGTGATGAGGGAAATCTCTCAAGTTCCAGTATTACATCTATATTTCCATGATCTTTTAACATCGAAATTATCGCTAAATGCTGTTTTTGTGCTAACATAAGTTTATGCAAGTTTAGTAATATATCACTCTCAATAGGTAACTTATGATTATCAGATATTGCAGAATATGCTGTTTTTTCCAGGCCTTCTGACCTGTTGTAATAGCAAGCTAAATAAGTCAAACTTAAACAATATAATGGGTCCAGCATCGGTACACTTCAGGATTATATTATTATAATATTATTATATTGTGTGCAGGAGTCTTTTTGTGTCCATTTCCCTATTGTGCTGTGTCGCACCCCCATGTCACCTACTGGTCCTCAGAACACCTGGCAGCTACAGTGCCGGACCAGAGTGACAGGTTGTTTTGTCGTGGCACATCCTCTTCGCATGTTATGGCACTCTTCTTCGGTGGCTCACCATCTTTTCATCTCCCGTAGTTCTCGGTGTTGGGATGACGAATGGGTGGACCACAGCGTGTCCATTCCTAACTTAAATGTAACTATTGTTATGGTTTTGTTAAACCTAGCTTTTATATGTGTATCTGCGATTGCCCTTTTTCCCTATAAGATCTATGTATTTCTTGCACTCATAAGTGTGTCTGTATGCATCTATTCCTGCTGATGTTCTGTAGCATTCTTCCTTTTCATCCAATGTCCTCTCGTTGGAGCATTCTTTTACTTCCATACCTTTTAGAGCTTCCCGTACCATTATTTATGGTGTCCAGTCTCCCAGGGCGTCAGTGATAATGATAGGCATTTCGCATGTGGCTCTTGCAGCCTAACCATGCACTCTATGACCTATGTATTTTATGTTATCCCCTCTGTACCGTATGTTAGCATGGGCACTTTCTTAGCCCCCCCCCCCAAGTGGGATGCTGTTCCAACTTTGCTTCCATGGCCCATGGTGTATTTGTCCACACGACATCATGCCCTACCAGGACTTTAGCAACGTCTAGCATTTTCCACACTATAGTGAACATATGCTCTCCTATAAACCAGTTGGGATCTGTGCATATTGAGTTTTTGGAAAGCTAAGTATTGGAACGTTAGTTGTCGTTTAAGTTTGTGTCATGGTTGTTTCCAGTGATGTTGGCGCTGTTGGCGCTGTTGGAGCACACCTGACTGTGGACTTGTCAACTATCCACGTTTCGGTGAATATGTTCCAGGGTCTATGTATCTTAACTATTGGTAGTTGCAGATTGCTATCCTTTTGCCATGTGCCGAATTCATCATTTAGGAGGACGTCTTCTGGCACGTCCGCTACACTATATGGGTCATTAGTCCAGTATTTGTCTCCGTCTAATATCATTTCCTTGATCGTGTTGTTTTTTAAGTGAGAATTTGCCAGGCCACCTTACTGTCTTTGTTGTGACATTGTTGGTCTATGTTATTGTAGATTACACTAATTTCATCGTAATGACATGCTTGGACCATGTTATTGCCTATTTCACTTTCATCAAACTGCAGGCATTGTGGTAACACTACAGCTACCTTACTGTCTTGGTCAATGTCTTTTTCGTCAAACTGTTGAGACTTTGACAATACCACATGTTGTCCCGCTATGGTTCCCACCATGCATTTGATCGTGGACTGAAGTAGTGGAATTACACAGCACGTCAGCAACATTATCAGTAGCAGCACTATTCCCAGACTTGTTCCTATTTTGACTAATGTGGCTTTCCAGGACCCGGAGAGTAGCCACTCCCACCAACTGGATATGCTTGCATCCCCCTGTGTGTTCCGCACATGGTCATCTCTTAGTTCTCTTAACTTGTTTAGTGCCTTTGTCATATTTCCTTCCTTTCCTGTGTGCATTGGAATAAAGTGCAACACTCTGCTCCAATGCGCATGCATACTCTGTTCTTCGGCTAGAAATGTATCTAGGATAAACCTATTCTGTAACGTCATAGTGGAAGTGGCATGCAACTGCTCTTGGACCGCAGCTATGGCCTCTACTGTGTAATTGATAAATCGCTGCTGGTTATACCATAGATAGTTGATCCATTTGCCATTTTTGTGGGTTTGCACCCACAGGAGTGTGGCCCCATAATCTATTGCCACATTACTCATTGCACTATGTTCTTCTGGTACTCCCCAAGGCCATCCTAAAGTGCTTATCCATATATTTTTGTCCTCCTCCAATGTTGATCTTTTTGATCTAGTGTCCTGCTCTGGAGGTCCCATTACTGTCAGTCTGCTCTTCAACATTACTGGTGCGCATATTTCAGTCCACCCTGGTTTCAGTGTGTCATGGATCTGCATCTCTTCTCCACAGTACCAGAACACATCTGCTAGAGAAAACGTACCCTTGTAATAATCCGGTAACGCAAAACCTCGGGGAAGCATTGTCCCGTTTACGTATGCACTGTTCCCAATTACTTCCTTGCATTTTATTTTTTGTCTCGTTTCTCGTATCACACCTACGATACCCTGACCAGTCACTACATTGTAAGGCTGCCTGGTTTCTATCTCTCGCGATGCAAAATGGAAATGTTATGTCCTCTGGTACTGTAATTATTGGAGGTATAAATGAGTTTCGCTATCATGAGGAGGTCTTCACAATTTGGGACAACATTGGTTTGGGGGCGCGGCATACCAGTGAATTTCATCATGAAATATAGTATACACGCAAAATAGCACTTTCCCCCTTTCTTTGGGTCCTCGGTGCATTGGTTCGGCGTAAATGGCACTGGCACCTGAGGTGTCCTGTTGGCATTGTATGCACATTTCTTGACTTGTTTGTTCGGCTGTGAATCTCATCCACTCGTAAAACAAATTTGTCTGCCCTCGCATCGTGCGGTGTTTGCCTGCTGTTACAAAGGTTAGCACAGAGCTTTTATCTTGGGATTGAACTAACTGTTGCCTTATCCTCTTTTTGCTGGCCAGATTCCCATTAACTTCTGTACTTTCTGTATGTCCATGAACCTGTCCGAATTGACCTTCACACAATGATCCTTCAGGCATCTAATAGGTATCTTAACCTGTCCCTTTCTTGCACACTTCCTGTGCATTGGTAAACCATGGATATCTTCCTGACCTGGTATTTTGATAATCACTCGGCCATAGTTAGTTGGTTTGTCAGAGTCAAGGTTTGTTCTAAAGGCAGTTGCCCTTGTGAAGCTGCCACTACTCCTGCCGCTAATGCACAGTTGGCCATTTGTCTGTTGGTTCTAGTTTGTACTAGGTCTGACCTGCTTTGTGGTAAGCTGGCCGTCTGTTGTCCTCTGGCCCGATTTCCAACCACATCAGGAGCCATATCATGCTCAGGAGCATCCCTGTTTGTACTCGTTTGACCTGAACCTCCTTCCCCGGGGCCCTCTTCTTCCTGTTCTGATTCGTGACTCCCTGTCTTGAGGAGACGCCCTTTCATCCTCTCGGTTCTCCTCTACTCTTTGCAGGTCGTCTCTGATTTCGTCTTGTGTTCTTCCTGGTTCTCTGGCCATACAGCAATGGTTTAGATGAAACCAGACGGTCTTACCTTCGACTTTGAGAGCTGTTAGTGTTGTCAGGACCACCTTGTAGGGTCCCTCTCTCCGAGGCTCGTTCCACCTTCTCTTGAACACCTTGACGTATACCCAGTCACCCAGTTATTCCTTCCTTAGGGTGTCCAGGATGTCACTGAATTTTCCTTCTGTGGCTCCTTTCACCTGTTGAAAGATAGCCCTATGTATGACAGTTAGGTGCAGCACATAGTTAGACAGTTCATTTTCAAGCTGGTCCATTGTCTGAACTGATCTTATCTGGTATCCCGAACCTGGGAATGACTTCTCTACTCAGAAGTTTGGCAAATGAGGCTGCGTCTGGGCTATTTGTTGCTACAGCTTCTACCCATCTGCTGTATCTGTCTACCATGACTAGCTTGTATGTTTTCCCTTGAACTCTGGTTATCATGTCCACATAATCAACCATAATGTGTCTGAATGGTCCATCAGGTGGTGGAATGTGTCCGATTGGTGCTGAAAACGCTTTTCTGTTATTGTATGCCGCACATACGTCACAATTGTGCAATGAGTGATCCACCATGCTTGTCAAATATGGGGACCACCATGCATTTTGAATTCTCTTTATAACCTCCCCCCTTGCGCAATGGTCTTGACCATGCGGGTGTGGATTACCGATGTTGGGGCTAGAAAATGCCTCCAGGGCCTCGCCATAGGCCTTTGTGTGGGCCATCTTGTGTTTTGATGGTGCCCGCTTAAGCCAGATGCTCTGCTCGTAGACGCTAGCCTTAGCCTGAGCTTGAATGAGGGATGCGATCTCCGATGCTGGGGCCAGGTCTTCCGTTACTATGACGCCTATTTTTGTGCCTACTGCGGCTTTCCTGGCTGGTTCATTCGCAAAGTTATTGCCTTTTGCTACCAGGGTGTTCGTTTTCTGGTGAGCTGGACATTTGTCACCTGCTCTCACAAAATCAGTCACATTGACCCCAAAACACATTTTGGGGTTTTCATATTATTTGAAAGAGGAGAATGTAGGCTTTCCAATGAGACCAAAACCATGTCACTCCAAAAAATGAGAAAGTTATGTGCCGTTATATAACGAGAGACACAAAAGTGTGGTTTTGAGAAAAAGGCCTTTAAAAAAATTATGACTCTGAACATTCCATTTCTGGGGGTCTGCCGATTTGACATCTCACAAACAAATGCTGCTTGAGTGATTATTTTAAATAACAGATGTAACATTTAGGCATCTATGTAATTAGGAGAAAATGCTCTTTAAGGTTATATTACACACAGTACACTTACACTATTTATCCACTATTAAGCACTTTGAAGACGCCCCCCACAATTATGATTACACAATAATTCAATTGTGTAAAAAAGACAAACATACTGATATATACATTAAAGTGTTTATGTAAACACATTCTTTATTTGTAAATATATGCTTAATGTATACAGTAGCCTATACAGTGTAGAAGATTTATACCAATCTATAGCAATGTATAGGTCAAAGGGACACTTTGACCTATACATTGCTATAGATTGGTATAAATCTATAGATTGGTATAATTGCCAAGTGCCAAAATATTAAAACACATCAGATCCGGACGTCCCACCATAATAAACTTCAGATCCAGACGTCCCACCATAATAAACCTTTATGCATTGTGTATATGCTGCTTGCCCAAACTCTATCAAATCTCAAATCTATTGCACGCCCAATCGTCCTGGTAGGGGGATCCCTCTCTGAGTAGCCCCTCCCAAGGTTTCTTCCAATTTTCTCTATACGGTTTTTTTTGGGAGTTTTTCCTTGTCCTCTGTTGAGGGTCTAAGGCTGGGGGATGTCGTGTACTAACCATTTATTGTTTCACATGTTGGGCACTGTGAAGCCCTTAGAGACTGTAACAGTGATTAAGGGCTATACAAATAAATGTGATTTGATTTGATTTAAACCCCAAAGTAATATTGCAAGAAAAGATATAACCATATTACACATATCACTAATTAAATCCTTAAATGATTCAATAATTCATCTAGACATTCATCATCTCTGCATATGTGATCACCATCAAATAAAGTAAGAGGTCCTCTGGTGCATCCTTTCTTTTTGCTGCTTCCTTTTGGAACAAGCCGTTTCTTTGGATCAGTTCATAGTGCTGCTGACAGGAACATGTGTTTCTCACCTAGGAAACAAAGAAACATATTAGCCCTACATTCAGTGTTGTGACAATTAAAATAAATTAACAGAACTAATTTTGTAATTTCAGTGTGAGACCACTCATCTGTAGTTAAATACAACTACAGGGTCCTGATGACCAGCTAGCTAGCTAGAACTACTCAGAACATTACCTACAGTGTTCATTATTACTGAGACAAGAAGATAAGATAAACACACTTGTGTTTACTAATGTTGGCTAGCTCTATGGGATAAGTGGAAAAGTGCTTACCAGCAGTCACATCTCATCTCTCGTTTTTTCACCATAGAGAAGAGGGTGTAGCAAGGCTTTCCCTGATGACATTTGCAGCCACACTTGAAGCTACGAGCCTTCTCGATATCCCCTCCAGATCCGTAGCTCACATATTCATCCCATTCATCTGACTCAAGGACTGCAGATATTGGGTCTGTTAAAAAAATTGGCTCCATGTTAACATCTTCATCGTTGTCGGTGTCTGAAATGGGCCTGTCAGAGTCCGAAGTGTCACCGGAGGTTTCACTGTTGTTGTCCGTTCCCGTGTCGTCCGAGCCGCTCTCCTCAGCCGTCTCTCGGTCAGATCTCGGTGCCAAAAAGTAGTCATCAATAAGCTCTCGCCACCGATCGCCGGAATCCACAGACAACACTGGATTGCCGAGCGATTTCTTCATCTTTCTGAGATGCCATTGAAAGTCTTGATGATTATGATACTAGCTTGCTAACTTGACAACCAACAGGTGTGGATGCAGCTGGCTAGTTATCGCTAAATAGGAAGTAATTCATACAGATTATGAAAGCCAAGATTTTGTTTTATTAAAATTAGTCAAAATACCAAAATGGTCAAAAATAGACTTTTGACATTAAAAAGCGTTTCTACGTAAATCAGCCATTGCGACTTCCGACTGATTCTGTGAGAGCACGTCACATTTAATGACAGCCAATGCCTTTGGGAGTTGTATGGCTGCCAACAATTGTGAAATTGCTGCCCCATGTGTAATGGGTGTTCCATCGACTCTTCGAAAGCCTCGCTGTTTCCACGTGCTACCATGGATGTGGCACACGCTGTAGGCCTATGCTGAGTCTGTGTAGATGTTGATCCGCTTACCTGCTGTCAGTTTACAGGCTGCTGTCAGCGCCTTGATTTCTGCCAGTTGTGCTGAGCAGGGTTGATCTATGCTATGTATCTGAACCTGTGAGAATGTAAGACCATCGTCATTGAGTTGGGCTATGCCATACCCTGCATGGTTGCCTGTTTCATCACAGAAGCAGGATCCATCAACAAAGAGGGTGAGGTGTGCCCCTATTGGTTCTTTATGCATGTCGGGTTGTGGTTTCAAAAACTGTTCAGTCTGTGCCGTGCAGTCATGGGGTGTGCCTTCTGATGGCAACACCATCTTGGTGGCTGGATTGATTATGGCGCATCTTTGGTGTTCTGGTGCCGCCAGGATGACCTCATAGCCAGTTTTCCTAGCCTGGTTTAACACAAACCTGGGCTCGTGAGTAGCGCATGTAGCTGGTGTGACGTGTACAGATTCACTGGGTGTCCCATCGTCAGTGTACAGGCCTTCTGATAGGCAAATGCTGCCTCTGCCAGAGCTTGATAGCAGGGTGGCAGGCCTTGTTCTACAGTGTCTAACTTGGTACTGTAGTAGGCTAGCGGTTGTTTTCCTGTAGGATTTGCTTGCATCAGCACTGCGCTAGCATATCCTGATATTTCTGCTACATACAGATGGAATGGTTTGCTGTAATCTGGGGTTCGCAAGGCTGGGGCTGTTTGCAAGTCCCTTTTTATCGCTTGGTTCTAAAATCTTAGAACTCCAACCTAGGTTCGTCAACCTTAATGTCTATCATCAGCAGACACAAGAGAACAATTCAGTTAGTAGATTTAATACGTATATACGGGAAGAAAGAATGAGACCACATTAGTGATGGTGTGGTGGCAAACCTTCTCCAACATACAGACATTACAGAGGAGCTTATATAGGTCTAAACTAACTACACTAAAACAATAAAACACTAAATGATTAAGGTAATAAAGCAATAAAAACAGAAAGAAGTCAGAGGTGAGGGAGGACATTTGCTGACCTAAGACTGACCCAAGAGTAACCCAAAACAGGAGATAATAAAACAATTAAAGGATCACTCTCAGAGAACCAATCTCATCTACAGATGTCACATGGAAACGTGGTTTTCTGAATTATATTCTACACTGGTCTCTCTTCTAGCAATACTCTTTCTGCTGTTCCCTGATCTCCTGTCTTATTTGATATTCTGATGAACTGTTTGCGGAGATGTGGATGTAAGGATTGGCAGTGTCTCCTCTTGCACTTGCGATGCTTGTTTGACCATTGGTCCTAGTTCATGAGATTCATGTCCTTCCTTGAGCATCAGGGTTACATGTGGCGTAGAGTCTTTGTCTTGGAACCACTGTGCAAGCTGATTCGGTAGTTTGGCGACTGCTGTTGCACCTTGAGGTCCCACATAGATGTCTTCCATGATCAGATGGAATTGCTGCTGGTTAATTTGTTCATTCCAGCATTCTTCATAGTCTTGATCCAACTGGTTCTCATCGTATTTCATGGTGCAATGGAGAGGCAGTGTTGGGTCTTTAATTGTGCCTAATTGTACCCATGGTTTCCATTTCTCCCACTGGTACTGTACAGTGATGGGCGGACCGAATCTTTTCAAAGAATCGATTCCTTCGAGTTGATACGTGTAAATGTATCGAACCTTTCGAACCTTTCGACTTTCGATTCTTTTTTTCCCGTTCGTTTTCAGTTTCGAGTCCGATGCGGAATTCTCTAGTGATGGGAAGACCGACTCTTTTAACTAACTCGATTCTTTCGAGCTGTCCGATAGAAGTGCATCGATTCTGAATCGATTCATTGTGATTCACCAACAAAAACATACCATCACACGTGAGGTTTTAACCTAGAATCCTCAGCATGAGAGTCTGATGCTGTACTAACTGAGCTATACTAGCTATACTAACCACCCCTTTCAAACCAGATTTGTAACCAACTGTAAAACGCCAGCTAAATCACAGGTTAATGATAATAATAATATTTATAGTATTTACACAGAGTATTGCTATTGATTTCATTTTATTTTGTGTGCTCTTGACTTTCTTTTTCTAATAGAGACAGTTTTGTTGACCAATGTTAAATGTTAAATGGCTTATAGTTTACCCAATTACCAGTTAATTTATTAAACAACATCTTAAACAACAAAAACTGTTGTCAATGTGTGCAGAATAGATCGCTACATTATTACATTGGCCTTTTTCACGATCCAATATGGGTCCTTGATCCGGCGGGTACGCGGAAGTAGTCTCTCTCGTTCATCAGACATGAACCGCTCGGACGTCTCGGACATCTGCTCTCTCGGTTCACGAGATGTCCGATGTTCAGTCGGACTTCTCGGACTTCTCGGACTTCTCGGACATCTCGCGAACCGAGAGAGCAGATGTCCGAGATGTCCGATGTCCGATAGAGACTGAACGGTTCGTGAGCCGCTCAGTCTCTCTCGTTCATCTGCTCTCTCGTTCGCGAGATGTCCGAGAAGTCCGAGAAGTCCGAGAAGTCTGACTGAACATCGGACATCTCGCGAACCGAGAGAGCAGATGTCCGAGATGTCCGATGTCCGAGAAGTCCGATAGAGACTGAACGGTTCGCAAGCCACTCAGTCTCTCTCGTTCATCTGCTCTCTCGTTCATCTGCTCTCTCGTTCGTGAGCCGCTCAGTCTCTCATAGCAGGCAGCGTGAGCGGTACCCAACAGCGAGCGAGCGGGCGTGGGCAGTGTGAGTCGGGATTCATGAGCACTCGGTCCGTTCGATTTGCTAACCCGGTACATACCGGACACTAAAAAGATTCGTTCAAAAAGATTTGTTCGTTCCTTTCCGCCCATCACTAGTACTGTAGCATCGATTCTTGGGGTGTCAGGTGTATCCAGTATGCTACTGGTTGGTGCGTGTCTTCCTCTTCGTCCTGTGTTAGGAGTGGCATTATCGTTTCTAAGCCATCTTCTGAGGAATCTGGGAAACTGACATGGACTCCGTCCTGTGTGCATATAATGTTGGCCTTTAATGAGCACAATATGTCTCTTCCCATTAGATTGATAGGGGTGTGTTCTGAGTATAGTAGCGGTGCTACTACCGTTTTTCCACCAATTAGCATGGGTATAGGTTCTGTTAGGGGTATTACTTGGCGTTTCCTGGAGAAGCCGAGCATCTTGACTGACGACTTTGACTTTGACTTTGTGTCCACCATAAAGGCATATTCTTTTTTGTTGATGATGACTGGTATGGTGGGTTCTTCTTGTGGATGCTTTGATAGTGCTGGAAGCATCCCCTCCCCCTCAGGCTCCTCCGGGCATCCCTATTGCTGTCAGTCCATTGCCGGGCCTATCCACGTGTTCACCGGGCAGTCCCTGCGTCTGTGTCCATCTTGGTTGCATCCCCAGCAGCGGTTGTCACCAGGTATTCCTGGTCATTGTTGTTGTTGTTGCTGGTGCTGCTGGTTGTCATAGCCAGATCGTGGTCTGCCTCTTCCTCCACCTTGGTATGCTTGACCTCCTCTTTGCATTGGTCTCCCTCTTCCTTGCGGTGGTCCATATCCTCTGTTTTGTTGCGGTCCGTAATTGCCGCCTGGTTGATTCATGTGAAGGTGGATCTGTGGCTGTGAGAAAGGTTGGCCTTCTGGTTGTTGACCATATGCTGGGCCTCCTGCTGTCTGTGGTGGCAGTTGTTGACCATATGCTGGGCCTCCTGCTGTCTGTGGTGGCGCTGTCGTCACCACTGGGGCCTGTACTTGCACTGGAGCTTGAGCCTTGCCTCTATCTTTTTCTTTTTTGTTCTTTCCAGCCAGTTCACCCAGTTGCAGCTGAGTCAGTTTGTTCATCAGCTGCTTAGTTTGGTCTTCCAATTCTTTCTTTTCCTTTCGATGCTGATTCACGTGATGGACTATGTGTTCCACGAACATGGGCCACTCCATCTTCATCAGTCCTACTACACCGTCCAGATGTTTCTGAACTGGTTCAGGCATGCTGCTTTTGGCCATGAACTTGAACAGGCCTTCTGTGGTTTTGTTCCAGGTGCCTCCTGTTTCTTCCTTCCATCTGCGTGGGATTGTATGTAGGAATTTTGAAGGGCACTCATCGTCTTTCAGTTTTACCTCCTGCAGCTTGGTGGGGTCCATCTTTTCTGGGAACTGTTTTCATACTTTCGTACATACAGCTATGTGCATTAACAGCGCTTTTACGTCTCCCAACGCCAGTCTGGATCCACTAGGGCAGTGATCCACTTATTGGCTCCATCTGTGAGTTCTGGTAGTCTTCTGGCTAGGCCTACCATGTCCATAAATGTCCAGGGCACATATTGTGCAGCGCCTTGTTTTGTTATAAGTGGGTATTGACCTCCCAGCATCACCCTCTCTACTTCCTCACCATTTCTTTCGTCAAATTCCAGGTCTGGTTCCTGGTAACCCCCATATCCTTTTCCACTTATTAACTGGTGTCGCCCTTCCTCCGACTGTTTTTTTAAGTTGTGTTGATGTTCTTCCATCCATCTTTCAATGTCACGCTTCTCTGTTGTGACTCTTTCAGCAATCTTTCTGATCTCACTTTGCTCTCTTCCCATGCTTTTCTTGATTCATTTAGTATCTCATTTCTTCTTTCTTCTTCTTGTTTTTTCTGCTTTTTTGCCTCCCTTTCATCTTCTATCCACAAGTGACCACTGACTATCCTTTGTGTCCACTTGTTCTGTTTTTGTCTTGCTCATCTCCACCTCCTGCTGTACTACCTTCTTCTTCACTTTCCTCTGCTCCACTTTCCTCTGCTCCACTATGCTCACTTCTCCTGTCACTGTTCTCACTTCTCTTTTCCCAGTCACTTGCTCCTATTTCTTCTTTTTTCCTGGGGAGCTTGGGCGTGGACATGAAGCAGGGTTTTGGTTTGCAGCCCCCTTTTGCCTCTCCCTTACCTTCCTCTTGGATTAGCTGTCTCATTTGTCTTCGATCTTCCTCATCAAATGAGTCATATGACCTACTTCTAGCTTGTTTTCCTAGCTCTCTATAGTTTACCAAGGGTGGTTCTCTAGCTACCTGTCTCTGTTCTTGCTCTCCTTTTTTCTCCTCGCTTTTCAACGTTACTGTCAACTTTCCTTTTATTGGTTGCAGGTCCAGTTTTCCCTCCATTACCAAGCCTTCATCCTCTTCTCCCCCTTCATCAGTTACCATCATTTGTCCTATCCTGAATGGGTTTTTGCTTTCTGGGTATGGCGGAGGGTTGACCGGCCACTGTACTAGGTTAAACTTTGGTCCTACAGCTGTGTCGCTGGGCTTCCCTTTCTTTTCTTCTTTTTCTCCACTTTCTTCACTTACTATTTCCCTTAGCTTTCTTATTGACTGTCTGTATGTGGTGCCTTCATGGGCAAACCACCCTAACACTTCCTTTTCCCTGTATCGCTTGCCTATTCGTTTGCCACTTTTGTCAGAGGCCTTGTGGTATTTAATACTGGCCCCAAAGGTGCCCTCCATTGGCCATTGTTGCCCTGCAGCTGTTCTTTTGTTCCACTTTTTCGTGCACTTCAGGATCTGTTTTTTGTGATCCGGATGTCTTTTAATGATTAGTTTTGCTGGCGTAGTAACCTCTCTGTTTGCATCTTTCTTCTTCATCTTTTCAGCTATTTCTCCCATGCACCCCTGCTCCCAAGTACCTCTGCCTGGCACAACTTGGGTCTGATCTAGGAGTCTCTGGCTCCTCGTCTGATTGTCTGGTTCTGATCAGTATGATTATCTTACCTGCTGTGACTGCAGTTTTGTACTTACTTCCTGAGTTCCAGTCTATCTTTAGGTTTACTCCTAGGTTTTCTCCACGCTCCCTAGTAATGTCTGCCCACTTTCCTGTTTCCCACCTGACTCGTCTAGGGACAACACTGATACACAGCCGGGTATTTTTCTCCCTCTATCGCAAAGCCTTCTGGTACCCCGAAAAATGGATTGAGTAGGAGGAATGCCGTCCCTTTTGGGTCACGTCAGAGATGCTCTAGTACTGTTGCTAATGTAATGGGTGTCCACAATTGTTGCAAAAATCGCACCCACGTAATATTTGGCCACAGTCTGTACTTCTCTTAGGTTTATCCATTAAGTAATTTGCCATAGTTTTAACTTGATTAATTGTGAATCCTGATAGCGCTCCTCACCTTCTGTATCTATGTAGGTTCTTTCCAACCAGAAATTAGTTCTTATTCCTTGAGTTTCTCTGTCATCCATCTACTTCTCAAACATCCACCATATTCTGTTCTGACGGCGACGGATCAAAAAAAGGTCCTTGTCGGTTACAATATAGACACTTTTCCGGCAGTAAGATCACACACCACTTATGTGCTCTTATGTCTAATGTCCTTCGTGGGAATGGGACTTCACCTTCCCATCCGGGTTTCACGGCGCACCAATCATATGTTTTAGACTTTACTATATCAAATGGTGATGTGGGTATAGCATCCACTAAAAACGTAAACTTTGCTGGTTCACACAGGGCAGCCTGTTTCAATTCTCCCTCAGTTTCTTTACCATGCGTTTTCCAAACATCCCACTCGAATTTTCGTTATTTTGTTATTTTGACCACTTTCTCCACTACTTTCCCTTTCCTTTCTTTCCTAGGGTACCTCAGTCTTTCTACCTCTGCTCTTAAGGACACTTTGACCGATACTTTTTCTATTATTACACCTCCTACAAGGTAAACCTCTTTCTCTTGTGCCACCACACTCAGGTCCTTACACTAAATGTGTCTATCTAAATTCCCCGGATCTTCCCTGTCGTGCACCCACTCTTTTGTCTTATTCAACACATATGACTCACTCATTCGTGTTCTTTTTACACTAAGCTTTAATCCTGCATTCTATAACTCATCATTGCCAAACTAATCAATCCTCTCGCAAACACAATGCATACAATAAACCATAAGACAATCATCACATTAAGCGCCCACTTAAACATTCATTCTTTATGCACACACTTTGCTGGCCAGCTGTCACCTGCCCCACAGGCTCCTTAGTGACTGTCGGGTTGTCATCCCGTAGGCCCCTTAGCAGTCTTTTCTGTGACCACCTGTCCACATGGACCTCCCACTCCCCTAACTCCTACTGGGCTCCTACTCCCAAAGGCCCCTTAGCTAACGCCTAGATTGCTGTCCCTAAGGCTCCTTAACAATCTTTTATCTAGATTCGCGGGATCTCTCCTCTTGGTCCTTCAGACCTGAGCTGAGAGATGGTCACAGTCTCATACACTCCTTATCTCACTCGTACGCGCTCACACTCACTTTTTCACTATCAGCAGCTGGGATTAGTATTCAGCAATTCAACACCATAACATGCAAATTACAAGATCACATTGAACTCTCTTCACTCTTTTAGATTCTTTAGAGGAGAGGCTACGTACTGTCTGTGAACCGGGCGGACACATGCCGTGCTCAGATACAACCAGTTATGCAGATTTTAGTAAAAAGGCTCTGCTTACCTTTATTTGGTGGCCACCGTTCCCCTGAGCTGCAGCGGTCCTGTCAAAGCCTCAGGCCCCCGTGCCTCTCCTAGCTGGCGCACCAATTCAATGTGGGAGAAAAACCTTAAGCTGGGCCAGATGTATTCAGGGTCCCTACCAATTCTCAAGTAAATAATTCAAATAAGTCCAATAGAGTTCAATATGATTATAGGTATACTACAGAATAAAACAAAGTACAAATAAACCGAGCTGGTCCATGGAGCAACTGAAAAAGAATCACAGTACCCTCACTTTTATGCAATTTAATAACTCCTCCTTTTGTGGAGCTAATTCTGGGCTCCCCCCCCCACTGTTCTTTTCCTTGAACTTTACTCTCTTTCCTAGACACCATTACTTTCCTGTCATCTGGCAATCTCCCAAATTTCCCTATCTCACCAAACCTAATGGTGTCTGCATGTTCCATATACTGACATAGCACATATGCAATGTGGGAGAGAGACCTTCTATCTTTGACACCATTAGTTACAAGAGTTGCCTATGGTAACAAAAAAAATATACTTTAATAAATTAATACACATAAAGATATGACTTTTAGTATAAGGACTGTATGTTTTCCATCTTGGTTATGCTTACACTAATACTTCAAAGTAACTTAATATCTCCCACAGTTTACTCCTTGTTTACTTTTTGCCTTGTATTGCCAAAATGCTAAGTGTTATGTAACATATATTTTGTATTGCCTTTTTTGTTTGTTCATATTCAGAGAGGAGTGGGAGAGACAAGAGATTGGAAAGAGCTATTGGGGTGTGTGAAAGAGTGGTCAGTGTGTTCTCTGTGTCCTGGAAGAAGAAGAGAGACTTGGCGGTAGCTCAAGAGGAGCTTTCCCTACCTCAGCACAAGTTGGTCACAGAGTCACCCACCAGGTGGGGTTCACATCTTAAGCTGGTAGAACGCGTGCTTGAACAAGAGTAGGCCATTGCACAGGTCCTGCCAGCTGCTAAAAAAGCAGGCAATTAGTTCCCTCATGGCAGGATATTGAGGTCCTGTAATCACTCCACAAGGCACGGAACCCTCTTCTAGAGTTCACTGATGCCCTCTCTGGGAAAGATTATGTAAGTGTTTCTTACCTCAAGCCAGTCCTGCACATGTTCAATGACCACATTTTGAAGTGTGATGTTGATGACACAGAGCTAACCAAAACCATCAAGACAACTGTCCTGGAATTCCTGCATGAGAAATATGACATCACCACTGATGATCTCCTGAACATGGCATCAATGGTAGATCCTCGGTTCAAGACCCAGTACATCTAAAATGAGAAAATGAATGTCATAAAAGCCAGAGCCATTACTGAGATGTTGAAAGAGTGTAGCACATCACAAGCTGGTCACACAGTCAGAGCCACTGAAGAAGGGGCAGGGTGAGGAGATGCTAAAGCTGTTCCACCAAAAAAGCAGAAAAAGTGTAGCTTTTTCAAAAAGTCCTACTCCATCACCCCATCAGGTCTGACAGAAGAGCAGGCTGCTGAGGCTGAACTGAATAACTACTTCCTAGCTCCACATGCAGACAGTGAGGCCACACCGGGGTGTATGCAGAATGAGCTAAGCAATACAGTTCATCTGATACATTTATACATGTGACCGTAACTATCTCTACATACACACATAGTACAAGGCAGATAAGTGAAGAATCAAAGGAGCAAGGCAGTGTACAGACACGTCGCAGAAGAGGGAGTAGTTTCCATCATTATTGAAACATTCTGTTCGTGTCCTTGACGTTTCCCAGCAAAATCATCTTTCATAAGAATGCAACAGTTGTATCAAACTTTAAGCCAGGTCAAGATCAAAGAGGAAAAACACACTCCTCTCAGCTCAGTGGTTTTCCACTGGCTGTGACTATACTTATGCATACATATTATTGCAGTTTTTTTTATTATTTTCCATAACACTACCTGTACATACCTGCCACCAGTTCTCCCTCTGAGCGTGTGTTCAGCACAGGTGGGAACATTGCGTGAGTGTTGCCAAGTTTGCAGGTATGTCTAGGTTCCAAGAGGAGACTAGCGTATGACGAAGCAGCGAAGTACACAATGACCTTACTTAATCCTTCCCTTAATAACTCACACCAACAACCGAATACCTTTATGTTTAACTGGAGTGTATTATTCTTTATTTTTTTCCTGTCTTATTTCCTTTCGGTTAGAACAATAACCTTACATATATTCTTTCATTTACAGTACTCCACTCCCCATTTTGCTACAGAAATTATTGAACTCGTACACATCTTGGGCATGAAACAAAATTGCACCCGCAACAGGGACCAATTACAACTTGAAATTATACAAAATTCCTATTATCGACTATTATCGACTATTATCAACGGCGGCGAAGATCCAGTGAGCGGTGAGAAGATGGTGACGATGGAGATAAAGAGACCTTAGGAGGCAGTGGGATGATGGTGACTCGAGCAGCACAGTTCTGTCTGTAGTATAGTCTCAACAAAAACCAGCCGGAATGTTGGATACAAACGCTGTTTGGGCGGGTTGGCAGCTCCGTGGCTGTTGTATAACTTCTCTTTCAGCTTTCAAGAATCTCTCCTCATTTATCGTTACTAGTTTCTACTTTAATCACAGTGGTTAGACTATTCCAACTTTCTGCACAAGCGCTACCTGCTGGCGCTACTACTGTGCTCAGTCTGTCTCAGCAAGAAGAAAAAAAGAAAGCAAAACTCATCAACGCATGCTCACTTTCCTCTCTCAAGTACGCCACTAGGGAGCGCAAATGAACCATAATAATAATGAGGGGAGTAGTTATTCTAATATTGTCATACCTGTTTGATGACTCTGTTTTTTATGACTGCTCAGGCTACCTGGCTACATTAGCAAAGTAATTTGAAGGAAATTGCAAAGCTTAAGTTTCTTTAAGCTTTATAATGTTCATTGTGGTACTTTTTACTGTGATAGGAATCAGAGCAGTAATTGTTTGTCTATTTATGTTAAAAAAAATTTCCTAACTCATATTGTGGTTGAGTGAGTCCATTTTTATTTTATATCTTTTATTTGTGTCAATTTTATTAGTACTAATGTACTGGCAGCACAACATGTTTATTTTTTGTTTGATGTTTATTTAACAGCATTGCTGCTATTGCCTTGTTGAGGCATAAATGTTAAACAGTGTTAAAGTCATTGATTCTAAAGTAAATGATTGTTTTGAACCATAACAAACCTTGTGATTTCTTAAGGATCTCATCCTACGCTGAATCTACCCCTTCAACTTCAAATTAAGTGTTATTAAATGTATATTGTGATAATTATCGTTATCGATCAATATGAAAAAACATTGTAATAATCTATTGCTCAGCCCTAGTTTGGAGTACTTTGTGGTAAATATGGTGGTAGTTTAGGGTACTTGCGGTGCTTCTTCCTGCGCTTTGGGGTAAATTGTGGTAGTTTACAGTACATCTTTCGATTTTTTTTTTTTTGTGGTAGTGTGGGTAGATTGTCGGTACATTTTGTGGTATTTGGTGGTATTTTGTAGTAGTTTGGGGACGTCTGTGGTGCTTTGTGGTGCGCTTTGTTTTAATGTATGGTAGTTTGTACTACTACTATTACTACTTTGGCTACTACTACTTCTACTACTACTGCTAATATTGCTACTATTACTACTACTACTACTACTGCTGCTACTACATCTGCTATTACTACCACTACCTTCTGCTACTACTACTACTACCACTACTTCTACTTTTACTACAAGTGCTACTACTGCTGCTACTGTAGGCCCTACCAAAAAACGATGCTCTCGTCAATGGTGACAGTTATTCATTTCAGTAGATATGTATCTAATCTAATTTCAACACACGCTTTGTCTTAGGTAAACTGCCCTGTTAAAGGTGCAATAAGCAATTTTTGCCATTTTATTTTTCCATGACCAGAAATGACGGTAGATACACTGAAATTTACCAATTCATCTGATGCATTCTCAGCTCTCACTGTCAAGGTTTTACAAGCACCTGCTGATGACCCTCTCTCCTTCATCTATCCATAAGTCTGGAGCTGAGCCTGCAGGGGAATACAAGACAGGAAATATCTTCTACCTTGCTGACAATCTTCTTATTGTTTGTGTGTAGTCTGAATATAGTGTATGTATTGTAAAAATCTTAACATGTTTTATCGATTAACATTATTGTTTTGCTTTTGCTGTTATTCTTTCCTCCACTATGTTGCTGTGGTTGGTGACCAGGTGACTATGTGTTCTGGAGACTGTTTGTTAAAAGGTATACATGTATAATGTATGCTGAAATTTCAGCCAACTTCAGCAATAAAGCTTGCACAAAATTAAATGTGAGTGCCTCAATGTGTTGCCAGAAGTTTTCATTGGTATATCTGAAACTTTACTCTGTATCAGTTCATGTGCACAGAAGTGTAGTAACACTACTTTCCGAGCCACTAGATTAGGACCATGTGTCCTGACAAATGGAGACTAAAGGGCCATGATATGTAAGATCAGTTCTCAGACATAAACAGCACAAAATGTGTATTTAATACTGTTGTCAAGAGCTGTGGACTTCTGTGCATTACGACACTTGAAAGCCCTTGTTGCTGTTGTTACATCCATATTTTTTCATGTCACTGTTCTCTCCCTCTCCACAGTCCTGGTCCTCCATTGTGATGGCTGTGTTGTCAGCGTGCCTCCTCTCCCTGCTCCTCCTCTCCCTCCAGACTCCCAGCCATGGTTCTCCATCCTGCCCAGGCCACTGTCGCTGCTACAGCCTCACTGTGGAGTGTGGTTCCACCAGCCTGCGGGACATCCCCAAGCATGTCCCCCCCTCCACGCAGGTGGGTTCACTACATTTAAGATAGTATGCAGCCCGGTAGGGAAGTGTAATGAAATGTCAAATTCTGCAGTAGGCATTTTAAATTCTGTGATTGTAAAATTGCAGTTTCTGAGGACATCAAAAAACATATTTAAGTAGATTTAAAGGCCCAATCTGTGATTTTTTGATTGTGTAATAGGGGTATATTCACATACATTCTTAAAGAGTTTGATCTGTGTGGAAAATGAAATGAAGTTGTAAGTTGAAGTACAGTAAATCAGAAGATAGGTCTGTTTTACTCTGGTGTCCACAAACATTCCCTTATACTGTATAAAGAGCTCAGTCAATCAAATAGAGAATGAAAACTCTCTTTCCCATTATTGCTTTTTGGTTGTGGGACTACCCCTTTGTTTACTTTTGGACAAGGTATTTGGCCTTTTAAGTTGCCATTTCTTGCAAAATAGTAAATAAACTACACAATATCTGTATGAAAACATTTATCATATAACTTGTATACGGTGTACAGGATTTATTGCACACTGTTCAAATCAGCTTTCCGCCATCCCCATGGAGATCTTTATAAGACTGGCTTCTTTGGGCAGCAGAGATATTTATATTGAGGCTGTCAACTTACGCTTAAACTCGTTAACGATTGCGATTAGTTTAACACATTAAAGATAAAATAACACAAATGAATCACATTTCCCCTTTGACCCCAACCTACCCCCAGAATTCTAGATACATCTTGCTAGTGTAACGTGACATGCAAAAGCGATAAACAATGAGTGACAACACACCCCCTGGCCTGCTGAATGGAAAATTATGTTTTAAAAAGTGTCCAGATCTTTGGATAAAGCCAGAATTGTATGTACACAGTAATGAATTGTCTTTCCACCGAAGCCCAACAAGGTTGAAGTATCATCTACAGGCATATATTTGCCAGCGATGCTAGCGTTGGACGACCCCACATCACCACTGAGCACCGCGCAGCACTCACATTTCCCTATCAGCCATGTATGCACCCCCGAGTAGCAAATGCAGGCCAATCGGTGCGTCATAATAAGGGGTGCGACAGCGGCCTTTACCATATGCTTTTTAGGTGCAAAAAGCTGGAATTCCAGGTAGGGCTGCACGATCATCACAAAAATTAGAATTGCCAATTAATTCACTTGATATTGTTATTGCGGTTATAATTTCGATTAATAGAACTGCAATTAAATACATATTTTATGTTGCCCACTGCATATATTGTATTCTGTATAAACAACCAAAACAAATCAAGCCGATAACAGATGTGTAGAGATGCAAACTTGCCGCTCCTCCTGCAAGCCCCAGGCAAACAGTGCGTCTCTCAATCCTTGAGCAATATCCCCGGTATGATCTTGGGGAAAGTATGCTGTTTGCAGGCATCTTCTTTTCAGCGTAAAATCATCATCAACATAATGAACAGTTAGGCCCAGATATGGTTCGCTAGTTCTACTCGACCACAAATCAGTTGTGGTCGCATAGTGTGCCACTTGTTTCAGTTCCATCTCAATTTCTCTCTGACATTTGGAATAAAATGAAGGTAGCTTAACTTGGGGAAAAAAAGATTGCGGGAGGGGATCACGTATCTCTTATCCAGGGTATTGATCATCCTTTTAAAACCTTAATTGTGCACAATGTTTATCGGAGCCACGTCTTTTGCTAAATAAAATGCGATGGCTTCCATTATCTGTTTGCCTTCGAGAGCTTCCTGGATACGAGGATGCGTTATAGAGTGAACCAGTATGTCTGGCCCCGTTTAGACTAGGCATTAAGATCCGATTTGGGCGATCAGATATCAAGTTAACACCTCTAAGTACTGGTGTAAATGCACCCAAATCGCATTTAAGATCGCATCGCTCAGACCACATTCGGAGGTGGTCTAGAACCGATATGACCACATTGTTTTAGCAGTGTGCACGCAATGCGTTCTGGGTCGCATTGAAGGACCGCCTACTCAACTGACGTCCTCTGTTTAAGCGGCAGCGCTGTCAAAATTGGCCAAAATTACGATTATCGATTATTCCTTTTAAAAAAAACAGCGCATTACGTCCATAAGAGGGCAAACCAATACAACGAGAGACATGACTACTGGTATAGGTATATTTATTTCAACATGTCTTTTAAAAGATCGACATACATACACATTACAAAATAAACTAATAAAATAATGTCCTATACCGTAAAACGTCATTTAAAGGCCGTAGACCTCGCTTGCTCGCTCGCTCTCTCTCTCTCTCTCGCTTGCTCTCTCTCTCTCTCACTCTCTGCGCCGTGGTTGGTACTAGAGTGAGAGAAGGCGCTGTCTCTCATAACGAGATCAAATGAATGATTGGTAATTGATATGTTATCAAGCTAACTGGTATGATGATGTACATGTTTATTTGCATATAGAGCGGGGAAGTGAGATCCGAATCACTTGAGACGATCACAGACGCATTCTAATGCCAGGTGTAAACGGACGTACTTAGAGGTGTGAACTTGAGATCTGATTGCCCAAATCGGATGTTAATGCCAGGTCTAAACAGGGCCTCTGTGTCGCCAGGCCTAATGTTACTGGGACTTAAGGTTGGTTACAATGCTCATTTGCTGTTTAGACACAGCGGGAGTATTAAATAGAATGCAGTAATCGCAACTTATCGCGACCATATCGCCCTGAGTGTAATTGTAATCTTGATTAATATACGATGCTGTGCAGTCCTAATTCCAGGCTTTTCTGGGTGCACACAGCCTTGTTATGGGAGGCTTTTAATTTCTTTAGAGTGCCAGATATTATAATTAAGTTAGTTAAAGCTTACTTTCTAGACATTCAACTCTGTTTTACAACAGCAGAGTATACTACAACATGGCAGCATCTGGAAATAGGCATTATGGCAGGGTGTACAATTAGCTTTTACCATGGCAATGGAGGTCATTATCAGGGCATCAAAGTGGGTAGTGGGTGGGGAAAGGCTGCAGGGAGGACTGCGCCTCCCACCAATCACGGCATATGTGGACGATATGACGACTATGATTTCAACAGCTCCCTGTACCAGTAGGTTACTAGTGATGAGAAGACCAACTCTTTTAACTAACTTGATTCATTATGATTCACCAATACAAATCTCATTATAGTAAGGCTATGTGCGGCTTGAAACCACAACCCTCAGCTTGAGAGGCTGATGCTCTACTAATTGAGCTAAACAGTCCATGGAAGTCTCTCTCCCCTGTCAAACCAGACGTGCAAATAACCACGTATACCACGACTATTTAAAATACCAAATAACCCACAGGTGTTACGGTATCACAAGATTAGGACCCAAAAGTAGAACCGAACTCAGAGTAGGATGAACAATGATTTATTGGGCAGAGGCAAACCGGGGGGTAGGCTGGAGCGGAGACAGGGGAAGGAGCTGGAGGCGGAGGCGGGGAGAAGCCGGAGGGACTGGCGGCGAGCGTGGCAGGCAGATGATGGCAGGTAGGGAGAAGAGCGGTATGGCTGGGTGATGAGTTGAGATCCTGGAGTGAAAAGAGACACAGTTAGATGGAAGGAATACACAGAGCTTGGAATACTCTAATAGTAGTTGAGGCCGGGAACGTGAGCTGACCACACTGGCTGAATCAACGATCTGGCGATGAGTGGGTGGAAAGCCGGGGTACTTGTACTGGAGGTGATGGTTGATGAATGGCAGGTGTGCGGAGTGGAGCAGGTGAACGGGAGATGGTGATGAGCCGGAGTCAGAAGCCACGCCCGCCAACACACACAGACAGGCAGAGACAGACATGTAGACCACACTGGAGGCACGGCCGAGACCGTGACAACAGGTTAATAACAATAACATTTATAGAATTATTTGCTAATAACAGGGATTAGTTGAACATCCTACCTTTCTTTTCCGTTTCAAATCGGTTAAGTCAATAATGATGAATAACGTTAGGTTTACTCTAACAATCATCATCATATGATTTGTGTCTTCATATAACCTAATTTGCAAATTACATAACTAGATTTTCTACTAGTATGTCAGCGTAGTACTGTACATTCAGTACAGAGTATTGCCATTTATTTCATTTTATTTAGTGTGCTCTTGACTTTCTTTTTCTAATTGGGACAGTTTTGTTGACCAATGGTAAATGTTAATTTGGGCTTATTTACCCAATAATGTTTGGGCCAGTTAATTTATTAAACAACATCTTAAACATTACAAAAGCTGTGTTGTCAATGTGTGCAGATCGGTACATTATTACATTGGCCATGTTCACGATTCAATATGGCTCCTTGATCCGGGTACGCGGAAGTCGAGTCTCCTGTTCATTCAGCAGCACCCGGCTCAGTTGGTCCTTCAGCTTAGCGGTTCACTGAACGGCTCAGTCGGTCATTTGTCTCAGCGGTTCATTTGATTCAGCAGCACCCGGCTTAGACACACAGACACACATGTCACCTAGCATGCTGGAACATGGTGAGTGTTTCACAATGAACAAGTTTGAGAATTTATGGGTAATTATGACTAGTTTATGGATAATAGCCAGCTTTGGAGTTATTAGCAAGGCAGGATTGGGGCAGTTACTAAAGATACATGTTTAGAGGTACTGCTGTAACCGCTACTGAATTGATTCAGTTGCGTGTGCAAGTCGATTCAACTCACTTAAATGAGTCAGTTCCTTTCAAACGATTCGTTCAATAACCTCTGGTTCACAGTAAGGCTCCCCCTTACTTCCTTTTTCAATTTCTCTACATCTCTCCCTTCTCTTCCCAATCTCCCTTATTCATTCTCTTCCGTCTTTTGATTCTCTTTTCTTATTCTCCTCTATCCTCCCCACCCAGACCATCTTCCTCCAGGACAATATTATTGGTCAGATCCGTCGACAGGACTTCTCTCAGCTGGGGCAGCTGCACTACCTCTACCTGCAGGTAACATTTAGTTTTAATAAACTGGCTGATTCTGTTTGCCTGCTGTGTCATTTGTCTAATCACCTACAATGAAACAAATACCCCCTCCCTGGGTTATTTGTTACAACACACCCACACACAAACAGAACTGAATTTTCCCATAAGCTTCATTGTTTAGCTGAAGTGCACTGCTGAACAATGTTGCTATGCTCCCACTGTGTTTGGTAGCGTGGGAACAAAATATCTCGCATAACCAAACAATATAAGTAACATTCCTTTGTTGGGAAATTAAGTTCTTGCCATATCTACATTATTGGAGGTTGTGGATTGTTTTATTTGAGACCATCAGATATAATCTACTGTCAAGTGTGATTAAGGTGGTAAAATAGACTTTATTTAAATAGACTTATGTAACAACACAGCACCGCTGGCAGGTGAAACCCAAAAGATCTCTTGTGACCTACCACTGTTACTGCAACATGCGATAGTTTTATTATGTACAGTAGGGTTTGGCCAATATGAGTTTTTGAAGCCCAAAATACCAATGATATTTTGTGCCGATGTGTACTTTTTAAAATTTGATAATTTTAATGCCCAAAAAATTCACTGTTTCCCCCAGAGTTTTATTCTTGACAGAGTAGTAAAGCATTTAGACCATGGGACACTAAAACTCTCCAATATCCTGGGCTAAAACCCAGATAATACTACTACTACTACTACTACCACTACTACTATTAGTACTATTACCACTATTACAATAGTAGTAATTGTAATAGTGGTAATAGTGGTACTACTACTAATACTGCTACTACTGCTAATATCACATACTTAAGACATAATTAAGTATAATTAAGACAATGGTGACAAAGACTGTAAAGACTGCAGTACACATGAGTGGAATGATCCTTGATACCACAAACAAACCTGCACCTGACCTGAGGTGGTAAGAGATGCAGTGCACAGTGAGAGAGCTCTGTCAAACATAGCGACCACCTGATTAAAGCTGGGCTCTGCGTCAGGGCTAGCAGAAGCAGATAAATGAGGAGGCGCCAATGTCGGAGTTGGATATGACTGGAGGTGGAGACAGCATGGGAGCAATCAAATGGCGACAGGTTAACTGCATGATGGGCTCGGGATGCTGTACTTCTCAGATCCTGGATCTAAGCTGCAGTTCACAGCTCAGCAGGCTTAAACTGGAAGGACATGGCAAGACTGAGAAATGAAAATCATAACAACCTCAGCAACAACCTTGGCTGCGGAGGCATTCATCAATGGCCAATATTAAACTCACTAGTATGATTCAACCCAGTGCCACTCATGCCACAGGCTCCAGATGTATAGAGAGGGAGGTTGATGGTGGGGGATATAGCATTACAATGCAAACGTACAGCAAGCTAGGACCCTGGGGGTCAAAAAACAGTTCACTTGTATAATAAACAACAATATACAGTATTCATATACATAAGCACATTACCACGCTATAACACACAGGTGGCCAAAACAACCAACC
The DNA here is from genome assembly GCA_034670405.1 of Hoplostethus atlanticus. Taxonomy (NCBI): domain Eukaryota; kingdom Metazoa; phylum Chordata; class Actinopteri; order Trachichthyiformes; family Trachichthyidae; genus Hoplostethus; species Hoplostethus atlanticus. Next base: position 983,042 of record JAXDDX010000043.1, on the reverse strand, counting down.
TAAAATACTAAATTATAAGGTGACTAATGGTTACATTATGGAGAAAAAAAAGGACACCAACCTCTTCCAAAAGGAGATATAACAAAAGGGAAGAGATGAGGGAAGATAGGACAGGGGGCAGAAAAAGGAGAGGTACAAAAGGAGGAGGACATACTATTTATACTGAACTGTCACTTCAGGTATTGAAATGAAATTATTTTGTGTAATTAAACAACTTAATACTATTACTGTTGCTAGTACTACTACTACTTCAACCACAACTGACACTACTAGTAGTTGTAGTACTACAACTACTGTTACTACCATTTATTTTACTACTGTTACTACTACTACAGCTGTTCGCGTTCCTACTGCTACTAATACTTATACTACTGCTACTACAACTACCAACTTGTACTGCTACTACTTCCACTGTTATTACAACTAATACTGCTACGACAGCTATTGTTACTACTACTGCCACACCTACTACTAATGCTCCTACTAGTACTATTGTCACTACTACTACTTCCTCTTCTCTAACACTTCTACTGCCTGCTATTACTTGTACTACTGTTACTACTAATGATACTCACCTAACAACCACTAGTAATCACCTTGCAACCAGATAGTAACACCCTAGCAACCACCTAGGAGATTTCCATTCACTAGTAACGTGTTACAGTAATATTATTACTTTCCTCAGTAACAAGTACTGTAAGAAGTTACTCACTATAATAGGCGATTCTGTGGTTCCATGGTGAATTTAAAAAAATTGAATAGGCCACTTCCACGCGGTTCTACTTATTACCACAAACTACCCCACAAAGCACCACAATTTTTCCCAAATGCAGGATGCCCCCAAATGATGTTTTGACTAATATTAGTCTAAAGTGTGTGTACCAAATTTCTCAAGATTCCGTCATTATGACATACACATTTTTACATATGTAGTGCCCCCTACTCATCAATTTTCAAATACGTTTGGACACAGTTGTTGACTTTAATGAGCATGTCTAAAAAACTCTTGATTGATGATGATTGGACAAAGGGTTTAGGTGTTATTACCAATTTTGTGTTAGGCCACACCTATCAACTTCATTGGTAGCAAAGCAACAACTCCAAACATTGGATACCAGCTCTGAAAACATCTGACAAAACAAAACCTGATCTCTGGACTAATTTCCCGCTTGATACATTTTTTGCTCCATGGCAAACAAATGCTCAAATGCTATAATGTATCATGAAACTCGGTCCATACTGTATGTCAAGTAAGACATGTCTATTACAGGGTTATTCTGGGTCAAATCACCCAAAGAGTTAAACCCGACCACCTCAGATTTAGATTTTTGGTATTCTTGTTGATTTGGATCCCACAACACGAAATCTCAAATTAAAAAAAAAAAAAATCTCTGTCATTATTTTTCAGATTCGAGTATATTGGGGTACGTTGACGTTTTGACCTTTGCTATGACCTTGAAATTGACCTTGTGGATTACGTGACCTTGAGATGACCTTTCCTGGAATTTAATCACCCACATGTTAACTAAAATATACAGATGTTCGATCGATTCTTTGTCAGATTCCCTTTCCAACACTACCAATTTTTTGAAGATTGGCCCAGTAGTTCCTGAGACATGAGGGTTCAAAGGTAGGCAGTCACATCCATTTTGGGCGAAAATCGCAAAATTTTGGGGGTCGTATCTCCCAAACCACTGGTCCGACTGACCTGAAATTTGAGATTTGGTGTTGTGGGATCCCAACCAACAAGTACACCAAGTTTCATCAAATTCTGAGATGGTCGGGTTCAAAATGTCTGTTATTTTGGGTGATTTGACATGGAATGATCCTACAGCATTTTTGAATGTATGGTTTGATACAGGGTACCACAGGTTGATGGAATTTTGGTGCACATCTTCTAGGGACAAGTATTAGTCTCCGTCCACAGGAGTACGCAAAAATGGTGTAAAACTTTCACATAAGCATGTCAAATGTAGCCTAAAACTTTCATAAAGCAAGTTGAGGTCATGATGTTAGCATCTTCCAAAAGCTCTGTTTCACTGGTGCAAATTTTGTCTAGAAGGTGAGGGGGGCAGGGGACCAACGTTTGAGATGGCCAGTCCTTCCCTAAAAAAATATATAAAATATATATTACAATTAACACAATTCACAATGCGTTAACACAGGGGTTCTTAACCTTTTTTTTTTCCTGTGTGTGTACAGACTTTGGAAACAAATTTCCTCTTAGGAGGACAATAAATAATCTATCTACCTATCTCTACTGTAATAGCACACAAAAATATTTTGAACCTTGACCTCAATTGCTACGTATCAACCGCACTGCATGCTGGAAGCTGATATCGCGATGTGAATGTGCAGTCTTGTGGAAAGAAAAAATGGAGCGGTTCATAATTGGCGGAAGCAAGACACCACAAGATGTGTCCGCTAACAAACGCACGGCAGAGAAAGAATCAAAAGACATGCGATGGAGAGTATCCACGTCCACAGTGCATGTGTGTGCGTCAGAGTGTCAGAGCATCAGAGTGAGTGAGCCTGACTGAGTGCATGAGTTTGACAGGAGATCTGGAGGATCGGGTTGGACTGTGGAGCAGAGCGAGCGGGTGGGACCAGCAGCAGCGACCGTCCGTCAAGACCAGGTCGAATTATTCTGCTGTGGTGCAAATAAAGCGGCCTGTTGGCCCGTTAACTCTGCCCTCCTGTCTTGTCTCTGTCTGTAGCAGCCCCGGTTGTAGCGAGCTTGCTGCTATGGCTGTTATGTGTTATTACATTACAGTCATTTAGCAGACGCTTTTTATCCAAAGCGACTTGCAAAGGTGATAGTTGACACTGTGGGGATTGAACCCACGACCCTGAGACTCATGCTCTACTGATTGAACTGGCTTGATCAGGGGCGGGGGTTGCGAAATATTTTAACCATCAAAAGGGGGTCGCACTTGCAAAAAGTTTAAGAACCCCTGCATTAACATAACAATGTCGAGTGTGTGGGCATACCTTAAACATAAGAGCCAAACACAGTCTTTTTGCGATCATTTGCAGAGACAAACTGCTGGTGCTCAGGTTCTCAGGCAGACATCCGTGCCCTTCTCATGAGGTAGATTATGAGACATGGCGGAACAGTGTTGAGCTCCTTCTTCAGGACACAACTCTGTCAGACTTGCAGCGCTCAAGGAAAATCCTTGATAGTCTAGTATCACCCGCAACTGATGTTGTGAAACCTTTAGGGCCACAAGCCTTACCTACAGCTTACCTTGAACTATTAGAATCAGCTTTCGGCATTGTAGAAGATGGCGATGAGCTTTTCGCCAAGTTCCTCAATATACTCCAGGATGCCGGAGAGAAGCCATCCCACTACCTACACCGTCTGCAGACAGCCCTTGCCAAAGCACAGAAAAGAGGCGGTGTATCTGCTAGTGAAGCTGACAAACAAATCTTATGCGTCAGTTCTGTCGAGGATGTTGGGAAGATGTGCTTATAGCTGACCTGCAGCTTGAACGTAAGAGAGACAAATCACCTCCGTTTGCTGAGTTACTGTTACAGATACGCATAGAGGAGGATAGGCACACGGCAAAAGAAAGCCGCATGAAAAAGCACCTTGGTGCATCAAAGAAAAAGGTCGGTGCACATCTCTTAACTGCAAGCTCCCTTGAAAGTGATGCGTCATCAGAGAGTGACATAACTGAAATGAGGAAACAAGTCACTGAGCTGCAAAGTCAACTTGCCCGACTAAACCCAGGGAAAGCAGAGTCAAAAGTGCCTTCTGAAGACAGTGCTGTCGCTGAATTAAAGAAACAGATTACTGAGCTTCAGAGCCAGCTCACAAGCATGAAACCACAGAAAAAGAGAAAGGCCAAAGCGGCTAAAATGAGCGCAAAGCAGCCAACTACACACAAAGAATCTCCTCCCACTGCTGACCAGAAGCCCAGCAACAGGCCAAAGCCATGGTACTGTTTCCAGTGTGGCGAGGATGGCCACATTGCATCTGAGTGTCCCAATGATCCAAATCCATCGTTGGTAGCTGCTAAAAGGAAGCAGCTAAAAGAGAAACAGTCTCTGTGGGACAGTCAAAATGGCTCAGTCCCTCCCCAGTCTTTAAACTAGGTTCAGCTCTCGTTGTGGGACAAATGAGAGCTAAAGATAGTGACAACAGTCCCACCTTTGATACTGAGCGAAAAGCCAATAAAAGGTTTTCACACAAGAGATCCACCCCTGTAAAAATACCTGATGGTCTGATCGGAGCCAAGTGCACTGCTCAGGTATCCATTGATGGACAGGCTTGCAACTGCCTTCTTGATACAGGATCGCAGGTAACCACTGTATCGCAGTCATTTTATGAGAACCACCTCTCCAACTTAGTCATACACCCGTTGAATGAGTTGTTAGAGATAGAGGCTGCGAACGGTCAAACTGTACCCTATTCAGGCTTTATTGAGGTAGATATCACCTTTCCTAAAGACTGTTTCGGTTCTGAAATCACTGTGTCCACTTTTGCATTAGTTGTCCCAGACACACGGTCTAATGCTCAGTCCACACTCTTGATAGGCACCAACACCTTAGATTTAGTGTATGAAGACTGTTCCATGATAAACACAGATCTCCAAGCCCTCCCATGTGGTTACAGGGTTGTCCTGAAAATAATGCAGAAGAGAGATAAGCAAAAAGAGAACAGCAGCATAGGGCTAGTGAGACTATCAGGAAAAGACCCTGAAGTTGTCCCTGCGGGTCAAAGCTGTGTGTTAGAAGGGTCAGTTCATGTCAACAGCCAAACTTCAGATAGGTGGATTGTAGTTGAACCCCCTTCATCATCTTTCTTACCAGGTGGCCTGTTAGTTACAAACTGTCTACTCAGTCTCCCTGATAAGTCATCAAAACGGTTACCAGTGGTGCTGCGCAATGAAAGTAAGCATGACATCATCATTCCAGCAAAGAGTGTCATAGCTGAAATCCATGCTTTGCAGGAGGTAGTATCAAGTAAGCTAACCCCTACTGATACAGCACCCTCAGATAGCCTCCCAAAGTCTGAGAATTCAGAGTTAGACTGAATGGAGAGAGAGAGAGTAAAGCAAAAGCTTAGAGCTATGCCAGAGATGTTCGCCCAACATGATTCTGACTTTGGTCGAACAGACAAAGTTAAGCACCAGATCAAGTTAAGTGATGAGACACCCTTTAAACACAGACCTCGACCCCTGCGTCCACAAGATCTTGACGCTGTGCGGAGACACCTGCAGGAGCTGAGCGAAGCGGGAGTAATCCGGGAGTCTGAGTCGTCCTTCTCTTCACCCATAGTGGTGGTTAGGAAGAAAACCGGCGATGTAAGACTCTGTATCGATTACCTGAAAATTGAACCTGCAGACCATCAAGGACATCTATGCTCTCCCTAATCTGGAGGAGACGTTCTCAGCATTTACAGGTTCAAAGTGGTTCTCCGTCCTAGACCTCAAGTCAGGGTACTATCAGATCGAGGTAGATGAGGCTGACAAACACAAGACCGCCTTCGTATGTCCATTGGGATTCTGGGAGTTCAATAGAATGCCCCAGGGCATCACAAACACTCCCAGCACATTTCAAAGGCTGATGGAGAAGTGCATGGGTGATATCAACCTAAAAGAAGTCCTAGTGTTTTTAGATGACCTGATAGTGTTCTCGGAAACACTAGAAGAACATGAAACCTGCCTTCTTCATGCACTCAACCGTCTCAAGGAATACGGATTGAAATTGTCCGTGGAGAAATGTACATTTTTCCAAACGTCGGTGAGGTACCTGGGACACATCATGTCGCAGAATGGTGTTGAGACAGACCCCCAGAAAGTTGAGGCCCTAAAAACCTGGCCAAGTCCAAGAAACCTCAAAGAGCTGCGCTCGTTCTTGGGGTTTGCCGGTTATTACCGGCGCTTCATTGAAGGGTACTCCAAGATAGTGAAGCCACTGACCGACCTCACTGCTGGGTACCCACCACTTAGGAAGAGCGCTAGTGGACTAAAAGAGAACAGTGGTCAGTCCTTTCAGCCCAAAGAGCCTTTTGGAGGAAGGTGGACAGACAGCTGTCAACAGGCTTTTGAAGAGATCATTGACAAGCTCACCACAGCTCCGGTGTTAGGGTTTGCCAACCCAAAGTTGCCGTATGTATTACATACAGATGCCAGTACCACTGGGTTAGGAGCAGCCCTTTATCAAGAACAGGAAGGGGAGATGCGTGTTATCGCATTCGCCAGCCGTGGATTGTCAAAGAGCGAATCTCGCTATCCAGCTCACAAACGTGAGTTTCTGGCGCTCAAGTGGGCTGTGACAGAGAAGTTTTGTGACTATTTGTATGGAGGCTCTTTTACAGTAGTTACAGACAGCAACCCCCTAACTTACCTTCTGACCACGGCAAAGTTAGATGCAACAAGCTACCGCTGGTTGTCTGACCTTTCCACCTTCCAGTTTCAGCTTCAGTATCGAGCAGGAAGACGCAACCTCGACGCTGACGGACTTTCACGACGTCCCCATGCTGAACCTGTCAACGATCTGGTTTCTCAGAAAGAGGAGGAGCGAATTCGTCAATTCATACATCACCACCTTCCTGAGTCTGATGATTTCACTCATATCTCCCGTACTGCTGTTAGTGCAGTCTGTGAGAAACACCTAGTCTACTCACCTGTGAACACCTATGAAAAGGGTCTCGATATTCCTCTTGTAACATCTCTTGCTATGTCAGCTAACGCTATTCCAGATAGCTTTGAGCAATATGACGGGTTCCCTGTGATTCCTAGCATATCAGAGGAGGAGTTGAAACAAAAACAGAGAGCCGATCCTGCTATCTGTGAAGTCATCTGTCAGTTAGAAACTGGGGAAACCCCTCCTCCATCTGTAAGGAGAGAACTGCCAGAACTTCCCATCCTTCTGCGAGACCTAAACAAACTCGAGCTGCAGAACGGCATTCTCTACAGGAAGAGGCAAGTTGGTGAGGAAACTCACTATCAACTAGTCTTACCAGAAGAGTTGAGAGACATGGTAATGCGAAGCCTTCATGACGACATGGGTCATTTAGGTATTGACTGGACACTTGACCTCACACGAGCCAGATTCTTCTGGCCTAGAATGGCTACTGATATAGAGAAAAAGGTTAAGAGTTGTAGCCGTTGTGTCCGTCGAAAGGCACTGCCAGAGAAGGCAGCCCCTCTAGTAAACATACAGACTTTTTATCAATAGAGCCAGACCGAAGCAACACAAAAGATGTCCTTGTGATCACTGACTTCTTTACTAAGTATTCAGTTGCAATCCCTACTCCTAATCAAAAAGCTAGAACAGTAGCGAAATGCCTCTGGGAAAACTTTATAGTACACTATGGCATTCCTGAAAAATTGCATAGTGACCAAGGGGCAAATTTTGAGTCTAAAACGATCAAAGAGCTCTGTGATCTTGCAGGAATCCACAAAGTGCGAACCACTCCGTACCATCCAAGGGGAAACCCTGTGGAAAGGTTTAATAGGACGCTCCTTAGTATGCTTGGTACTCTCGAAAACGAAGACAAAAATCACTGGCGAGATTATGTGAAGCCGTTGGTACACGCATATAACTGTACAAAACATGAGACAACAGGTTTCACGCCGTATGAGCTGATGTTTGGGCGGCAGCCCCGGTTGCCTATCGATCTTGCTTTCAATGTTCCACGGAACACAGTCATCAAAAGATCTCATTCCCAGTATGTTCAAGCTCTGAAAACCCGTCTTCAAGAGAGCTACCACCTGGCTACTGCAAATGCTGCCAAAGCTGCTGAAAGGAACAAAAAGAGGTTCGACAGACATGTCACTGAATCCACCTTAGATGTTGGTGATCGCGTACTAGTGAGAAACGTGCGCCTAAGAGGAAAACATAAACTGGCTGACAAATGGGAAGCAGTTGTGCATGTTGTTGTTGATCGGAAAGGAGACCTTCCAGTTTACACAGTCAGGCCAGAAAATAAAGATGGTCCCCTTAGAACCCTGCACAGAGACCTCTTGTTGCCGTGTGGTTTCTTACCAGCTCTTGAAGAGGAACCTCCTGCTGTGTCAAACAAACCTCGAAGGCCGAGTACGCGTCAACATCCAGACCCTGATCCTGAGGAGCGAGAGCCAGAGTGTAACTCTGAAGAAGAGGATGACTATCCGTCATATCCCTGTCAGATTCCAGTCTTGAGAACCACAAGGTCCACTCAGGAATATGAGATGACGATGCCTCCAAGGGAGCAGTCCAATTCTTCTGTTGAGCCGACCCGCACTCCAGAGAAATCTGAGGAAACCTTACCCAAAAATGCAACAACTGTGGAAAGTGAGTACTCACCTGGAGAGGAATCCATACCTATAGGTGACACACCTGAAAAGGAAAACTTGCCTGAAAGGGAAAACTTACCTGAACAACCATCGGACAAACCTGTGGAAGAAACAGAACCTGAAACATGTACAGCCAATGCTGGCGATGTACCTGATATTCAGAATGAAAACATTAATGAGGGATGTAGTGAATCTGACTCTGTGGAAAATGAAGTCACACATCAAAACGAACCAGAAGTTCGTGAAGAAGAAAATGGTGAAAATGTACCACAATGTACAGTGAGAAGATCCTCAAGACAAAGAGAAAAGTTAAAAAGATTGACATATCCTGAGCTAGGAAACCCCTTAGTAGCTGTTATCCAATCCCTACTTCAAAGCTTGAGTATGGCTATTACTGATTCACTTGTAGAGCCTAGGTTTACACCGCTACCTGAACCCGAGATAGTATAGCCTATTTACACTATGCACAGGGACTTGCATAGAGTTAAGGGGGGAGGGTGTAACCCAGGTTAAAATAACCTACATAAATATATAAAGGGTTGAACTATAATAAATAAATAAATAAATAATAATTCATAATTATTATTATCATAGCGAATAAATAGTAAAAAGTAATTCATATCAAGTAATGATAGCAGTCTATACTGTGATTTTGTTTTATATCAGATTTGCTATTTCTTGGGAAGTAGCAGGAGCAGCGCTGATTAGCCAATCAGCAGCCGCCTTGCTGCAGAGAAAGTTCAAGAGCGAGCTAGATTTTAGAACGTGAGACACTTGCAAGAGAGAAGCCACGAAAACGAGAGCTAAAGAGAAGAATAATATTGAAGCTTATAATAGCAGTTGACGACTACCAGATTTTCTTTCTTTATCTATTCTGAGTATTTTGTTTTGTTCTACCATTAACTGGACCTTGGATTCTGTGTCTGTGTCGGGTTTGATCAAGGATTTGGCCAGGTTTTTTGATTGGTGAAGATCGCTGCTTGGTGTTACACACACCAAGCTGGGAAAACAAGATGGCGAGCCACCCATAGGAGACCTCCGCTGGATACACGTACGTCTGTCTGCTACAGCAAGACAGCCCATTCTAAGGACAAGTACAGATTCAAGCACCTGGATCGTGGTAGGACTGAAACTTCCAGTATTTTGCTGCTGCAACGAGCAGTGGGACTCAATTGGGCAGGGAAGTACTTAACAAAAAGGACTGATTATAGCCTACATTGAGTATGGAACATTGATTATTGATCTCTGGTATTGTATTTTGTTTGATGTTGCATGCCAGAGGGTTTTTTATTTTTCATTTATACTGTGTTGAATTGGTAATGCAAATGTGTGTTACTGTTGATATTTCTGATTTACTGGTTAAGTAACTCAGGTTAAGGGAAAGTAGAACTAAACTAAAAAGGCCTAATAGAACATAATAGAATATTGAACTAATTAGCATAATTAGTCACTCAAAATGAGAAGAGAACTAAAATTAGAATAAAAAGGATCCTAAAATAGAACTAAAATATCTGAAACTTAAAATAGGTGAAATCAAAGCAAAGGGTTTCATGAGCCTAAGGTGTATAATATTGTAATATGTGTTTGTGTATTGTGTCAGATTTTGTCTGATTGTGTTTATGTCTACTACTTCCAACTTTATATAAACAAGCCAGCAGTTCAACTTTATTTCCTGGTCTGTGGTCTGCTGTTATTCCTTGATGCTAGTTATAAACTGCTCCTACGAACATAGTCCCTGGTCCTAGCTAACTGTCAACATCTACAGTGCTACACTGGCAGATATTCACTTTGTCGACTTGACATTATGAACATGACAGATGTCCCAAATTCATCTGACCTAGCTACATACTGGGAAGCAAATCAAGCTGCCATTTCATGTTTGATGATGGTGGTGAATGATCTCTCGTGGGCAATCTCTCGTGGTCGGTGGGAAATAGTTCCTCCTCCGTTGATTCGTTCAGTTAATGTACATTACTTTGTTAGCCTGTAGAGGGCACTGATTCCCCCATTTAGCTAAAACAGTACTTACTCCACCACGTCACCTTCGCCCAGCCATGGTGCACCCCATTGTCTTGGACCCCAGCCATCCCAACACCACGCTGCTTATTCAAGACTACGATTCTTGTCTGTGTCCCGAGTGTTCACTGAGCTCCGCCATACAACCCTCTACACCACTATCAGCTTGCAAGCAGGGAGGTGCTCAGGACAGTCTTAATTGAGATCGAGGGCATCCTGAACTCGAAACCACTGGGGTACGTTTCATCCAATGTGGCTTATTTAGATCCTGTGACCCTGAACTATCTGCTGATGGGGCGGCCAGACAACTCATTACCCCAGATGGTTTATCCGGGGACTGAGCTCCTAGGACGACGCAGGTGGAGGCATCTGGTCTGCCTTCATTATATACAGTAGCAATCTCATTTAACCCCTCTGTCCTTCTCCGGGACAATGTCAGCTCAGCAATTGAAGCTGCAATCATTTCTGAGTAACAAAGATTTATTGTTTGTTCACCTCCTTGATCTACTTCCCCTCTCCAGAACAACACGATCTCGGCAGTAGAGCCCAGTTCTTTCCAGAACCAGGGTCAGCTGCTGGAGCTGGCGCTGAATGGGAACCGAATCCATCTGGTGACAGCTGACATGTTCCAGGGGCTTGAACATCTACGCATTCTTTACCTAGCAGGAAATGACATCACACGCCTGCTAGACTACACCTTCCGGGGCTTGCAGGTAAGGCATATTAGAGCACACACGTGGCATCCATTTAATCTCACTTATACTAATTGTAATCCATAACTGTGTGAGCAGTGAGATGCATTCTCAATGTTCATTTACACAGCTGTCTTCCTGTTTCTTTTGATCTCATAGTAAGCCCCATGCACAATTTCGTTGTGATATGTACAATTAAATCTGTATCCCTGCAGCGTCTCCAGGAACTCCATTTGCAGCACAACAGTATAGAAATGCTAGCAGACCAGGCACTAGTTGGCTTGACTTCTCTAGCTCTGCTGGACCTGAGCAGGAATAATCTCCACACTATTGGCCCTGTGTCACTACAACCATTGGTCAGCCTGCAGGTGCTGCGCATCACAGGTGAGAATGGGATAGACGTGTACAAAAACATATAGGTGAACAGGAGCATGAACAAGAATAAGAACATGAATGTGAACGGAAACAGGAACATGAACACCGGCGTGAACCTGAAGACAAACAAGTGCGTGAATGTGGACGTGAACATGAACCTTCTCCCAAAGCCAGAAACCAGAAAACTAAGACTCAAACCTGTGATGTCAGAAGTGAAATCTGCAGCAAACTTCGGGAAAGAGTTCAGGTTCAAAACTGTTGACAGGACTGTAGAAATAACATCAGAATTACTTATACAAATACAAATCACACTACAATAAATGTATTGGAATTTGTCTCGGTGGCATTAGGGTAGGGAAATATAACAGGTGCTGCGTGTAGTATTTTGTGTCTCTCTAAATTAAGACCATAAAACCCGCTGCTTCCTATCACTAAGAGGATGTTGTTGCTCATGTCCCATCCCCCTTCCTGGCATTTGTTTTGAGCCAGAAGAAAGATAAAACAGCCTGAAGTAGGAAAAGATATTACAGCCAATTTGACATATTCTGACCAGGTAAGCGTCAAGTTGACACTAAGCAGTAAGAATAGTGGAATAAAGCTGTGGATTACTTGTAGAAACAAGTAAAAACAGTTCCAGCAGATTCCTTGCTAACTTTAATTTGGTAGCACACAATATGAAATGCAGTGTACAGGCTGGTAGAGGCTGCCAGTCTTGTCGGTCTCATTCATTTTGAGACATATATAGTATAATTACCATAAACAAATATGGTAATGATTTATTGATATTGAAATGCTACATGTAGCACCTTTAATTGTAATTGTAATAATATAAGTAGTCAGTGTAAATCCATGTTTATATTCTCTTAGAAAATGGAAGAAAATTATTGCTTCTTCTCGTAAGCAATGAAACTCTGGAGGAATCTAGGATGGTAATATCACATGTCCGGGCCAGTTCCCCACATTTTGTTTGTAGAAATCGCTCTTTCCCACTGGGACTTTTGTCAAATCAGATTATCGGGACATATGATTAATCCAGGTACTTGCGGGGTACAGCTCAATGGCAATACTACCATTAACCATTAACTTTGTTCTTATCATCATTGAGCTAGCCAAAGATGACAAAATGGATGTTGATATTAGGTTTACCAACAATTTAAAAATAAATTATTTGGATGGGAATCTATCAGTGGGGGATCCTACTGATGGAAAGTCTAAGTTTAACCATCTAAGATCACTCCCTCCAACCTTGCCCTTAGGAGGGAAGAGGTCTCTCTTTAACTTTATTGGAGAGGTAGCCAAAGAAAGGGAAAAAAAACAATGCAAGTCTGGTGGTCTTGGCTGGCAGAGGAGGCCTTGTCTTGAAGCATTGAGATCAATAAACCTCTTAAGATACAGTTGTTGTAGGCCTGCTCTGTGGTTCTGTATGGCGGCATATGAGTGACAAAATCCGCGAGCGCAATTGAGATCACGGCGCGCGTAATTCAAACAGCCGCGCACACATATTATTTTTGAGAGCGCTTTCACAGCACTCGCGCGCAGAATATATGCTCGCGCGAGCAATATTGTAACCTGCGAGGAGAAATCCATGCTTTGAGCGCGCGCGCAGAATCCGAAGCAGCGCGCACAACTATCATTGCTCTCCTGCTCGCGAAACTTTCACCTGCTCGCTCGCGAGTGTTTTTTCTTTTTGGCAGTAAGTGGGCGGACCCAGTCACAATTGTATCCCTAAATCTAATTGGTTACAGTGATTGGCCTTTTTGTATCGGTGCAAGTAAACAAGGAAGGAGAAACAATAAAGCTTTATGTTCTATGAAGTGGTTGATGGAAGAAAAAAAAGAGTTATGTCCACTTGAATACCTTGATACCTTGACCTCTGTCATGAAGTGGACTGGTAATGAAGCAGTGGTCTTTTATTTAATGACTTGTTTGATCGATTGATAGCGTGAAACGTATAGGTTGTGAACGAATCGCGAGCGTCCATGCTTCTCTATCTCCATCAGATGAATGGCAAATGTCACTGTGATGTGTGTAATGTCCGATAACAAACTCGTCGCGTCTGTTTACGTAAACGTCATCGATGACGTATCAGGGTCTTGAAGGGTTGTCCCTATTTATAGGGGGAGATTTCAACCACTACCCCTTGTGACTCTGTTCCGAGGGCCAAGCCGAAGGGCGAGGGGCACTCGAAAACGAGGGGTAGGGGTGAAAATGAGAAATGGGATTCGGCCTAAGTAGCCTTAATCAAATAAATACGTTGATGAATATATATACATGAATCATTACATACATACATGAATCACTATAATAATTCCAGTGTTCGCGCCCTTTGGCAATTTATTCACAATCAGTTATGGGAAAGTGGCAGAAATATTACTGTATAACAGTTATGAATTATGTTCATTCTTTAGGCTATTTGTTTATTTATTTAGTTTAGCTCTCCTTAAATTGACCGCTGCTGCAGCCAACACCCTTCAAAACGCGCAACTTTTACTTTGAAGGCGAGCTGTCTCTGGTTGCGAGAGGACTGAAGACGAGGACTGTAACCAATTAGATTTAGGGATACAATTGTGACTGGGTCCGCCCACTTACTGCCAAAAAGAAAAAACACTCGCGAGCGAGCAGGTGAAAGTTTCGCGAGCAGGAGAGCAATGATAGTTGTGCGTGCTGCTTCGGATTCTGCGCGCGCGCTCAAAGCATGGATTTCTCCTCGCAGGTTACAATATTGCTTGCGCGAGCAGATATATTCTGCGCGCGAGTGCTGTGAAAGCGCTCTCAAAAATAATGTGTGCGCGGCTGTTTGAATTACGCGCGCGGTGATCTCAATTGCGCTCGCAGATTTTGTCACTCATATGCCGCCATAGTTCTGTACCTTTTTTACTAGCTGTTATATTTTATATTTCTTAGTTGTTGTTTTACCACCATCAGCCTCCTCAGTAAAACTAGATGAACTAGAGTTGAACTGAATACTGTACTATTAGTGTCTATAGTGTCTCTTTATGTCTTTGTGATGCCACTGACAATTTTCCAACCTGGTTGAGCAATAACTTTCTATTCTATTCCATTTTAATAGACAATCCATGGCGTTGTGACTGTGCTCTCCACTGGCTGAGAAGTTGGATTGATGAGGAAGGCCAGCGGCTGCTCAGCTCAGCGGAGCGTCGTCTGGTCTGCACCGAGCCACCACGCCTCTCCCACCTTAGCCTGGTAGAAGTACCCCTCAACAGCTTGGTGTGTATCCCTCCGCTGGTGCAACTAGAGCCCAGGAGGCTAGCTGTGCGGCTGGGGGAGAGCCTGAGGGTGTCCTGCCATGCTTCGGGATACCCACGACCACAGGTGTGGATACTTAGACACACCATAAAACTTCCAACAGTTGACTTGGCATTGGTTTACTTCAATAACCAAAATGGCCAGGCAGTTAATCTTAAACTACATCCACACTAATCCATTTAAATTTGAAAACGCAGTTTTCGGGTCTAGCATTTTCTAAAAGCTCGCCGACCACACTAGACCACCAAAAACGCATACTTCCTTCCATGGGCATGCACAGACCACTCGGCCGCCTTGCTCGAGGCTGGATCAACTGACAGTAAAGCAGTGAAACGTCATCGTTTTCGGATCTAGCGTTTTCGCCATCCACACTACAAAGGGGGGCCGCTGTTTTCAAATGTATCCACTTGTGAGAGCGTTTTCAGGGGGTGGATAAATACAGAGATAAATATGCGTTTTCAAATTTAAACGGCTTAGTGTGGACATAGCCTAAATTTGTCATTGATAATAGAGCTGAAATGTGCCCGCCCCCTTTTTCAATGACCCTTGTTCTGGAAGTTAATTTACCATTGGTTTTCTCCATAGACATTTTATAAAATCCTGGTATAATGGTTTTAAGTTTTGGACCAAACCAACATGCTACCAGTTGAATGATGAGTTTATAACAATAGATTCAGATATATATATATTCAAATATATTTATATGATAAAAGGCAAGGGTACTACTGGTCTAACATGCTTATGTGAGTGTTTTTAAATTGTTTTTGCGTTATCACGCGGATGGAGAGATTTTCTAAAACACTGTTGGTGTGGTCAGGATTTGTTTTGAAAACGGAAAAATGTGTTTTCAGAAATATCCATATACATGTGAACAGGGCCTGAGTCCACTACCAAGAACTCTTTTGCTTTATCATTTATCAAAAACGAATAAAAAAAATTTCGAACAATATTTCTCAAACATAATAATAATAATAAAAAAAATTCAACTCTTTTAACAAAACTCTTTTAACTCTTTTGTGGTTTATTCAACAAATATAACCCTGTGGGTAAAATTATGTGAACTCATTCAATCAATAGTAAATGTCTCCAATAGCTACTGATCAGTCTCAGGCCTCATCTTCACTGAGGGATTTTCACCAACTCCTCATTATGGAACCCGTCCAACTCAGATGAACAGCTCAATTCAGGTCCTGCCACAGCATCTCAATTGGATTTAGGTCTGGACTTTGGCTTGGCCAATCCAAAACACTAAAGTTCTTCTTCCTCATCCATTCTTTGATAGATTTACTGCTTAGGATCATTTTGTCATTCACAAAACTTTTCTTAAATCCTGAAATGTTTTGTATTTATGTGTGTACGAAAATACCAACCAATTCATGAAACATGCGGAAAACCTTGATTGGTGCGTACCTCAGGTGTACCAGATGATGAATACCAATCGTTCGTAAATTGGATGCGCGTACCTGTTCAAGTCGATTTGCATAGGTAAATGCCCTGTTCAACACCATAAAAGGTGTGCAGCCTAAAGAGTTGTGTGCATGGCCAAAAGAGGGAAAAGAGGAACTTTGCGAAGCCTGAAATTCAAGTGTTGCAATCATGCGTGCATGAGAAAAAAGACAACGTAATTTTCAGAGGCATAAGCAGCAGAGTCACAAGAACTGATAAAAGTAAAGCATGGCAAGAAATTATTAATGCTGTTTCAGCAGAAACATGCACCATTGCAGAGGTAAAAAAGAAATGATTCCACATGAAATTAGATTGCAAAAAAAGAATAGAAGTAGGTACATATTATTAGCCACAGGTGGAGGGCAGGGCACTGTGGCGCTATCTGACATGGATCAGAGGATCAGTTCAATAATTGGAGAGACTTCACTGTCGGGTGTTCAGTCGGCATTGGAGTTGGACACAGATCAAATCCAGGCTGCATCTTCATCAGATGGTAGGACTATATAACTGTATTTGTAAGGCGTTCAGTCCATGTGATCAACCCATTACAAGTTTAATAATCTTGTATTGTTATAAATAAGGACAATTCTGCAAATACGCCATTGAAGCCTATTACGGGTTTTTTTCTACAATGCCACTGAAACTGTCACACCCGTTGTCCGGGTCTGCCTTTCTGGGTCCAAGTATCTGCAATCGCTGACAGAAACAAGGTTTGGCACTACTGTAATTGATTTTGCATAAAGAATAAGGCATTCTAAGTGCCTTCCCGCATGTGCCCAAACATGCACATATTCCCGCATGTTTCCAAACACTTGTAGGTTTCGATCGTAGCAACAAACAAATTCAGATACAAAGAAAATTATGACACTGTGTTCATAGAAACGTTCATACGGACACTTTACGATCAAATCTGATCAAAACACGTTTCGTGAATGAGGCCAATTAGTCTTGTTGGAACAGACACTTTTGGCCCAGCTTTAGCTCTCGGACTGATTGACCTGACGTTCTGTTAAAGAATTCTCTGCTATCCCACAGAATTCATGGTTGCCTTAATGATGTCGAGTCGCTCAGGTCCAGAGGAGGAAAAACAGTCCCAGACCATGACACTCCCACCACCCTGCTTGACCGCAGGTAGAAGGTTATTTTTGGGTTGTTCAATTTTGTACTCATCTGTCCAGAGACAGACTTCCAGAAATCTTCAGGATTGTCCAGGTGGTCTCTGGCAAACTTAAGATGGGCAGCTTTGTTCTTTTTAGACAGTAGAGGCTTCTTCCTGGCCATTCTTGCTTTCAATTTCTGTTCAGTGTTGTTATTGTTGACGGATGTACAATCATCAGATGAAGCAATGGAGGCTTGTAGATCTCAGGATGTTGTTCTTGGATTGTTTTTTACTAGTTAGTCTGGAACATAGTATTGAATCCTTCATCCTTCATTCAAATTTTTGATTAGACTTACTTTTATTGCACAAAGTTAAACTCTATTTTGCACATTATAATTTGCACATAAACATTTGCATATGCACATTTGCACAAAGCAAAAGTTTGCAGTTTTGTCATTGAAGTGTTTGTTTAATATTTGTTGGTTTTGCATGGTGCGGATGGTTGTCTTGGAGCCGCCATGGCGGCTGCTCGGCGTGGGTGATTGACCTGTAGAATAAAAGTGTTGCTATTGAAAACGTGGAAATATTCTATGATTTAACTGTCAGATAACAGTGCAGTAATGTTTTATGTGCAATGATATTATTGAAGTGCAATAGTATGTGTTTTTAAGTGCAAGAGTGGTGTGTGTGTGTAATATATTTACTTACCCGTCTTGTCTCTGTCTGCTCCAGGGTGTTCGGGCGAAAAGAGTCCCCGGGGGCACATTTAATGGTTCCGGGAGGGATTATGGGATAAAATGGCATAAGGGGGAGAATGTATATAGGGTTTTAGGTGTTATAGTTTATTTATGGTGTAATGTATGGGAATTATATTTCATGATGTATTTTGTAAATATTTATTCATTGTGATGCAAGGTATGAAGTTGCATGTACTATTTACACCAGCCATAACATTAAAACCACCTGCCTAATATTGTGTAGGTCCCCCTCGTGCCACCAAAACAGCTCTGATCCATCGAGGCATGGACTCCACAAGACTTCTGAAGGTGTCCTGTGGTATCTGGCACCAAGACGTTAGCAGCAGTCCTTTAAGTCCTGTGAGTTGCGAGGTGTGGCCTCCATGAATCGGACTTCTTTTTCCAGCACATCCCACAGATGCTCAATCGGATTGAGATCTGGGGAATTTGGTGGCCAAGTCAACACCTTGAACTCTTTGTCATGTTCCTCAAACCATTCCTGAACAATTTTTGCAGTGTGGCAGGGCGCATTATCCTGCTGAAAGAGGCCACTGCCATCAGGGAATACCGTTGCCATGAAGGACGTGTACTTGGTCTGCAACAATGTTTAGGTAGGTGGTACGTGTCAAAGTAACATCCACATGAATGCCAGGACCGAAGGTTTCCCAGCAGAACATTGCCCAGAGCATCACACTGCCTCCGCCGGCTTGCCTTCTTCCTATAGTGCATCCTGGTGCCGTCTCTTCCCCAGGTAAACGACGCACACGCACCGTCCACATGATGTAAAAGAAAATGTGATTCATCAGACCAGGCCACCTTCTTCCATTGCTCCATGGTCCAGTTCTGACGCTTATGTGCCCATTGTAGGCACTTTTGGCGGTGGACAGGGGTCAGCATGGGCACTCTGACTGGTCTGCGGCTACGCAGCCCCATACACAGCTGCAGATGTGTGTTCTGACACCTTTCTATCATAGCCAGCATTAACTTTTTCAGCAATTTGTGCTACAGGAGCTCTTCTGTGGGATCGGACCAGACGGGCTAGCCTTCGCTCCCCGCTCGCTAGTGCGTTGCACTATACCTCTGTCTCGATCTCCTTCTACTGCAAAATTGTCCAGCTGCTAATGGGCTAGGTCCAACAACTTTTTTTGCTATTTTATTTGCAATTTTTGATCCCATAGGAATACATTATGAAGTTAAGTTTCACTTTCATTTTCGCAACAGGAGGCTCTGTTAGTACAATCCACTAGATGGAGACAGAGACTGTCTTTCACAATGTCCAGAGAACAGAGACCTACTCACTGCATGAAAAGCCCCGTTTCCAACTCCGAAGAGAGCCGCAAAGCTCCACGGCACTTAATCTATTCGGTAGTGATCAGCAGTTAATGACCCACGAATATAAAATCATGTGGCTCCGAAACAGGCGGAAATGTACCCCCGTTTGGGCACGGGAGTCGTTTTCACCTGTGGAACATCTGCCATCAATCTCGATGGGGGGCAGATTACTTACCTCGTTAGAATAAAGGGAATTTTCACACCTGCGTTCCCTATCGCAGTTCACGTTCCCAGACCCACGTGGGCAGCACAATGCAGTAATAGCTTTCAATTTCATTGGAAGACCAGCTAAGACTGATGACGTTAAATGGGATTTTACTGGCCATTCATATGTCCTAGGACAAGTTTCATTGGTTCTGTGCCTAGCTTAACTCCTCCCATAGGCTAGGCTCAAGATTCAAGATTCAAGAACTTTATTTGTCACATACACACACAGGGTGTGCAGTGAAATGAAAAGTGGCAATGCTCAACGGGAATGTGCAAAGGACAACAACAGTCACAGTATTTACAATAAAAAAGCAGCACAATATTTACAGTAAGAGCAGTATTTACAATGGTATAGAAATATAAATATAAAATATGAAAATATTTGTATATGTAATATAAATTATGTGTAGTTGCTTCCTAAGTGTGTGTGTGCGCATAAGAGGGGCAGTGCTATAGAGGCTATAAAAGCTATAGATTACTTTTATTATAATGTAGCCTATTCATTCTGAAATAGCCATTTCAAAATCAGACGATTTTTCTTGTTTATTACATTAACTCTTGTCAGCACATAATTAGTGTACACCCAAGCCCCAAAAGCAGTAGGCAATATTATGTCTATAAAAGTGGTTCATTGCATTTACAAAAAAGGGACAGTGCAAGGAACAAAAAGTGAAACCAAGTAATAAATGAATAAATACACAGGTGCAAACCAGTGAACGTAAGTGGGTAAATACACTCAAACACACACAGGGAACACTGCAATGCAAATATAAAAAAAGTGAAGAAAAAAAAATTAACAAAATAATAAAAGAATGGCTTAAAGTTGGGGTCTAAATCTGGGCTAAGTCTGGGCTGACGGTCTGAAAAGGCGGCAGACTGCTGCCTGGGGCGATGGCTGTGTAGGTAGCCGTGGTCTTCCTCCAGCCTGCCCTGAAGAACCTGGCAGAGCTCCGACAGTTGTGCTAACCTAAAAATGCACTGGAAAGGCATGTTAAATAGGACTGGTGTGGTTCTAACATTATGACTCAATATCAGCCTTTAACACCATGCTAATTTTGAAAGGTTTCGCTCACCCGTGATAACATCCACATCAATATCAGGAAAACTGGTGACGACCTCCTTCTGCAGTGACGTTGTAACCGCCTCGTTGTGTGGAGAGATTATGCTGTTGAAACAGAAACAGATTGTTCAGTGTTGGTTGTTTCCTAATTAGGCTGTAACGTTAACATTGAAGTTCTACCGATCTAGCTCCAACATGCAAACGGTCACAACCCTTCTTGTAGATCATATCGTTGGATCTTGTTCTCATTGTTGTGCAGACTCCGTACCGCATCCTGTAACACATTAGAAACACATGAGCGAGAGTGCGCCAGTGTGAGAGGCTGGCGGAGTGATTGGAGTCGACAGGCGATCGGGAGGATCGGGGGTCGACTGGGAGGAGAATGAGCCAGCAGCAGCCGCGTCTGAGCGGGGTTCACGGCTGGAGTGCCAGGACAGAGGCGAGGGCACGAGCTGGAGAGGACGACGGAGTGGGAGAGCGTGCATCTCCCTCCGCGGCGACAACCGACGGAGGTCCCCGGGGGTGCAGTCGGGAGCCGCCTGCAAGAGCTGGTGACAGTCGGGGTTGGGGCAGGATGCCCCTGGAAGCCTGGCAGGCTGGCCGGCTTTGGGGTTCTGCGGCTGACCCGCTGGGGGGGACTGAGGTGCGTCAGCAGAGGGAGACGGCGCCAACTGCCGTCAACACCGGGCCGGGTTTATTGGTGTAGTTAATAAAACAGCCCTGCTGGCCACTTGACTCTCCTCATGCGTCGTCTCTGTCTGTCACGAACCCCGGTATGGTGGCAACTTGCCACAGCAACATATCTTACATATTAGTTAGTGAGAAAACGTCCAGCTGAGGCTATGGTCAAACTGGGTTAGCTATAACGTTAGCCAAGTTTAACACTCACCGCCATGTTTGGACAGTGTGTCCATCTAGTCGATGGCACCGGCCTCTTGGAGGGGGGAGAGATTATATCCGTGTCATTGCGGTGCTTGTTACTCTCCTCAATTGCATGTATCGTGTATCCATTGCATCAAGTCGTCCATTGATTTTCCCTACTTGGTCACAGGTCACTCAAAGTCCGTCCAACTCTTCCAATGGCAGCCATGACCAAATTTGCATCTAGATGCCCCAAGCTACTAGGGCGAATCGGAGTGGCATCAGCTGACTGAACCGATGTCGGGTTAGTGAAAGGACCCGTTCCAAAATCTCTTGAAAAAAAATCTTCTAGTAAATCTGGGCGATAATCTTTGAATAAAACAGCGTCTTCTTTCGGGAATCAAACAGTCTCTGTGTGGACTTTTAGACGTTCCCATTGGCTGGTTGTTTGGTACTACGTCACGTCCAGCCATCGATAGTGACGTTGAATAAATGTTTGTAACGTTGCCGTGGAATCTCAAGTTTTCTCAAGTCCGAAACAGAGATCTCCTTCCACTAAAATATTATTTAAAAAACGAATAGGCATACATGTGTCCATCTCAGCATGTGAAGAGGTGAGTTGGTGGACTGCTTCTTTCCTGGATCCGGTACCAGCTGCAGCCAGTTGAGACTGATTGCAGCTGGGGCCTTTTTAACCTGTGTGTGAATGTGTGAGAGTGTGCGCGTCAGGGTGAGAGAGTATAACTGCAATAAAATAAGTTTAGCAGGGGAAGGCATCTCCTCCATTCACTTCCATTCATAAAATTCACCCTGTACACTCTTTGTCTGTGTTACGAAGTGCGGACATGCGAGTTTGGCCATGACCTAGACCTGACGTCACCTACCAACGAACACAGTTGCTTGACGGTCATTTTCCCAGCTCGACAGTAGCTCTGTAGCAAATGCAAGTTTAAAATGAGCTAACGTTAATGTAGAATCACTATTCTATAGTATTGTAGCATATACTACCAAAGGAGATATGAAACGAAAGCAAACGACACTCTGAGTGTTTTCGTAAGCCTGGCCCTGAAGCTACTGCTGCTTCAAAGGACACTGCAGATGACACTACAGAAAATAACGTTACATAAAAGGAGCCTGATGCTAACGTTACACCTGGCAAGTGAAAGTCTTAGGCTACATCCACATTAATACGTTTTTGTTTTAAAACGTATAACTTTTGCTACGTTTACGCCTAGCGTCCACACTACTCCGGCGTTTTGGAACCCTTAAAACGAAGACTTTTTAAAACGATGGTGACCCCATTTTAGTTTTAAAACTCCGGGGTTGCGTTTTAGTGTGGACGGGCAGAAACCGAGACTTCTGAAAACGATGAAAGAGACACCCACGTTCGCTTCCTGATTGGGTTTTATCAGTCAGACGTATCATTCCCTGGCGATGGATAGTGCTCCTGGTACCCCTGTAATGTCGCCGTATTTGCTTTGCGACGACTCCCAATCTATATTTTCCGCCGCGTTTACCGCCTTGTACTCGTTTGTTACTCTCAGTAACAGTTCCACCTCGTCATCCTTCCAAACAAAGAAATCTCTGCTTTTACTATTCACCATTGCTGTTCTTCGTAGTAACGTATAACTAAGCAACAGCAAAGCAGACAATCTGCTTCCTGTTTACACCGGCACGTGCATGCCCAGTGTAGGTGAATGGTCACGTGATATGCATTTTCAGGCGTGTTAGTATGGAGATCATTTCTGAAACGGTGCTAAAACCGAGATCGTTTTAGTTTCAAAACTCTGTTATAAAATGAAAATGTATTAGTGTGGATGTAGCCTTAGAGTTAGGAGAAACTTCTAAAAATAAGGGACGTGTCAGTCCAACCGTTAGGGGCTGGGAGGGAATCATCACAGTATACCCACTACAATAAACTAGACTACACCACTGGGTAGAATGTAACAACGATCTCGCGGCTGTGTAGCCTAACCTACCTTTTTTTTCTCGTCATGACATAACTTCACCTTTGACACCTAACCTGGCTGGTAATAACATAACTCTCACACGACTAAAGTCACTATCGCTGCTTCAAACTAATTGCAATAGGCTTTTGAATAATCGAATTATCCGAGAGATTTGAAACAAACAGGCAATAGTTTGGCATACACTGCAAGGCTCGTATAGCCTGTTATGCAGCATGATATGGCTGCATGTGCAAAATTTTTCTGACCACCAAATAGGCTATCTTATCAATTCTGCCAGAGAGAAAAAACTTCACCCCCTAAGTAAAATGACAAATGTGTAGGTCTTAACCATGGTTGCTTTCACCCTGTCCCTAATCGTCTTGTTTGAATTTGAATACCCAACCAGTGTTTCATTTACATGTGAAAGGCTACACTCGGACTCGACGTGTTGGAAGGGGAGGGGGGAGAGTTTTCGTCTAGACATTCCAAGTCAACGGCAATTTGTGTGAAGTGACGCAAAATCTGATGTTCCACGGTGTCACACGTCACCATTCCCACCGTGCAGTGACTTCTGCTATTACTTCTGCTTTTACTACTTCTACTTCTTAACACAGTATCTTTCTAATTAATTCAACTTTTGGTGATATTTTTGAAGGATCCACTTGTAGACAGAATCGCTGTCATGTTAAATGCTCTACCATTGCATTTTATTTGTCTCACAGTGGACTGAGCCCAAATTCTCCAGACTGATGCACACTCACTACTCACTTTGTCCTCTGAGGTCTCCTTAGATTGAGGCGTAGTGTTTGTCTTTCACTTGCATGGGTAACACCAAACTGACCATGTTTCTTACCTATATTTATGGGAGTGCCACACAAACTCCTCCACAAAATCTGACCTTTTATTGGTTAACTTCATACCTAATTATTCTATCTATTGCATACAGCTAATGCTCAAGGAGGTTCACTTATTTTTGCACCTGCACAAATTCCTGATTGTGAAGACATTTATAATGAAAATATTTTATGCATCTGCAGGTGACCTGGAGGAAGGCGTCCCAAGGCAAAGTGGTGCTGTCTCCCAGAGGCCTGGTGCAGGAGCTGGGTGCTGGAGGAGGCGGAGGAGCAGCAGAGGAGCACTCGGAGGAAGACAGAGTCCGTCTGCAGAAAATCGATGGCGAGCGCTTTGACCCTGACACTGGCAGCGGCATGCTGTTTCTCAGTAACGTGACTGTGGCTCACGCAGGCTTCTACGAATGTGAAGCCTGGAACGCAGGGGGTGTGGCCAGGGTGACCTTTCAGCTGGCTATAAACTCATCCACTTCCTCCTCCTCCTCTTCCTCCTCTATCTGGGCCTCGTGGTCCCAGGTCTCCTCGCCCTACTCTCCCTCTTGGCCACGGCTGAGGAACCATCGTCCAGCTGTTGGCTCAGATGTTAGTCGCGAGCCACTGTATGCCCTGGGCAGCATGGCTTTCAGTGCTCTGGGGGCTGCCACTCAGACAGCCATAGCTATAGGCATCTCACTCCTGACTCTCACCGCACTCCTATTAGTCGCCATGATCTACAGCCGGCATCACCAAAGAGAGAAAGATGCTGACGGAGCCGAGAAGGTGTGTGACTGCTGTGTTCAATTCAGCAAGTGGAATATCTTCAAAATTAAAAAACATAATTTTTAACCATAATTAAACAAAAAGGTTTCATGTCCCACTTGTTAAGTACTAAATGAGAGTAAATGCCACGGCTGGGTATTGATTTGGGTACCTGATAACAAATATTCGATATTGATACCAAATAATACTTTTTCTAATAATGAAGTAGGAGTAGCCTAGCTGTTTTTGCCAGTGGAGATAAAAGGAGAGTCACACCCCTTATGTAAAACGCAACATATTCTGTCACTGCGCTGCATTGTTGTTCATTGAGGCTGCTGTCTGTGAAGAAATTGGTGATGGATTTCTCCCTGTAGATTGTTGAACGTTGGTGCAAAATAGTGAGCCTAGAAAGAAGCCCATGTTCTTTGTGTTGGATAATATCATTATTACTTAGCAAATTTGTCTGTAGGAGGCTAGCAGTAACGAGTGGTCATCACTGGCTGTGGTTACGTCAGACTACGTTACGTTTCAATATTGTGTTGCATCAACTGCGTTTCATTTTGGAAAGCTGTTTTAAATATTGTAAGTGTAGCTACAACCATGACAAATGATACTTCTTGCATTTCACACAGTGTGGTTTGTTGTTATATTATATTATCTCATGTGACAAGAACAGCACTTCTTTGACCATTAAGTACTGGAGGATGGCACCGAATGTCTTGACTTTTTTTTTTGTCAAATAGTATTGATGTGATTTGGTCAGTACCTAAAAACTACAGAATGTTGATACCCAGTCCTAGTAACTGCTCTGTTATACCCCTTTCACACACAAATCCCAGGATTTACACGGGTTGTTGAACACAGGTCATTCCCGTGTTGGACCCATTCAGACCAAACTTCTGGTCTGAATGGGAATAACCAGGGTCGTCACCATTCAAACCAGACCGCACAAGACCCGTGTCACCATATTTACATTTGTATACGTCACTGCTACACAGTAGTAACTGTGTATTGCCATATTGCCTGTGTGATTTTGCCGTGTTGTCTGTGTGATTTTGCCATATTGCCATATTTCCTGTGTGATATTGCCGTATTATATTATCTACGCCATATATAATTTAATCTTTTACCGTCCCGGTAATTTGTCGCTTTATTTCTTCTTACATTACATTACATTATATTACAGGCATTTAACAGACACTTTTATCCAAAGCGACTTACAATAAGTGCATTCAACATAGGTAGGCAAGAGAACTACTAGTCACCAGAAATTGTAAGTGCATTTCCTTTCTAAAACAAGCATCTAAGAGCATAACTAGTGCTAAGGTGAAAGTGCAATAAGTTAGCTACCTACTTTTTATTTAAACAAATGAGACAAATAAGTGAAGCAAATAAACAAGAGCTAAGACAAATAAGTGAAGACAAATAAGCAAGTGCTAAGAGGAAGGGTCAGGGTAGTATTTCTGGGATTCAGCTGGGTTTTCAGTCTGCGTTGAAAGCTGGAGAATTGTTATTCGTTCTATTGGTTCGTTCAATAAGGTTCCCGTCAATTGCATAACCCAGGTCGCCCCGTTCACACTGCAGCCGAGCCATGTCCAACCTGGGAATAACCCAGGTCGAGAGCAACGTAGCGGACCCGGGTCGACTCATTCACACCAACGCCTGACGCGGGAATAACTCGGGTCGTTGCTCCGGTGTGAAAGGTGTATTATTAGCAACAAAACAGAATTTTTGTTTACATTTTCAATTGATTAAATTGAAAGTGTATGCCATTCAGTGTATTTGTATAACACTTAATGACACTAATGACATGTATTTTGTTGTAATGCTCTGTGGATAACATTAATTAAGCTCCATCTTGATGTGCAGGAGGAGAGCATCCTCTACGTCAATGACTATTCTGATGGCCCAACCACGTTCGCCCAGCTGGAGGAGTACCGCGATGAGCGTGGCCATGAGATGTACGTCCTCAACAGGGCCAAACCTGTGTTGCCACCTGCACCGCCCACGGCTGTTACCACCACCAATCTGGCCTACCCCACCCCATCCGAGGCCCTGTCCTCCAGCCCCGCCCTCTCCTCGGGGCCTGGCCAGACCATGAGCCCGGCCCTAGCCCCCAACAAACAGCAGCAGCAGGAGCCTGACATACAGACCATGCGGAGGATGGCAGGGGAGGGAGGGGAGGCTGAGCCTGTGATCACATCAGAGGCCGAAGGGATGTTTCTCAACCATACAGGCCTCTTCATGGACTCACAGATTGCCTATGAGATCCACTGTTGAAGGGAGGGGAGGATCCATTGGATCATCACAGACAGAGAGGGGATCTACTGTTGGATTATACTGCTGTAGCGTATGGTTTTAATGCAGCAGGAGCTGTGTGTTTCTGAGACACAAGTGCACCGCAAAGTCATATCTTAAGGAAGTTAGCAATCTAATGCTGGAAACTGATCATGAATAAGGAATACTCATTCCTGTGGAAGTATTCACTTTTAGAATCTACTGGTCCTGGAGGAGGGAAGAATAGGTAATACAAAGAGATGATATGAAGGCAATATGTGATGGATCACTAATGAAAAAGCTTGTGTTACATTCAGTCATGAAAAACCTCATCTAAGACTGAGTCATGCCGATTGAGACATTGGCCCAAGATTTGCTGTTTGCTAAAATGGCTTTGGTAATACAAGACTCACTGCCAATGATGTAGTGATAATAGAGGAGCTGGACATACTGGTAAGAGCTCATATTCCAGTCAATAGTAATTAGGCTGATTGTCAAGTGTACTGTGATCTCACATTCAAAAGTCAGTCATAACTAGGCTGATCAGTAGGTGCACTGTGACCCCACTCAGTGATGTAACTCAATGGTAAGTAGGCTGATAGATGAGTATATTGTGACAACATAGTCCAATATAAATTAGTGGTAACTAGGCTAACAGATGGGTATTCAAAGGCCCCGTACTCCAATATAAGCCAATGGTGAGGCAAATAGATGGGTATGTGCTCCAGAGAAAAAGGTAAATGTAATCTGTAAAACTGTATATACCACTGACACGACTGAACATTTCTGTACCTCACATTACATCTGAGTCAGCATAAATCAGCGCTGTTATCATGGAATCCTTTCACTGTCTACTGGGTGTAAAACAAGCAATTGTCTTGTAAAGAACTCAAGATGATCTTCATTTATCAGGGTGAGTACAATGAAAAGAGAAACAAATGACCATTCATAAAGACATTTAAGTATTGAACACATTTGAAAATTGACCTACTAAAGGATAATTCCTTTTTTTCAACCTGGGCCTTTTCTGTCAGACAGCAGCATCATTTACTAGCCACCTCATCTAAATATTACAGGACTATCAGACGGCAGCACCATTCACTAGCCTATTAAACTAATGTAAGTGATACAGGGTTGCATGTGTGAGTGCAGGTATTTCACAGGGGTTTATTAAGTGGACATGTCCTATCACATATATTTTGTTGAATTAGGCCCACAACACCTCCAGAAAGCTCAACAGTGATTTCTGGATTTCCAGAATTCCCCACCCACAACACCTCATCTTGACATCAAGTACAGCTAAAATTCACCCATAGTTCCCTGTACCTATGCTTAGAATTATCCCTATTATTTCAGTTTCACCAGAGACGTTCACACTTTAAATTTAATAAAATTGAAAATTTCTTATAAAGTTATATGGTTCTATTTTTGAGCCAGCGCAACTGCTGTGCAGTCAATATTCACAAACATCACAAAATTGTCAATACGACATTGTGTGAACGCACTGTTTTTAAAGGGGATGAAATGAGCTGATTTGATTGGCCAGAATTGAAGCCAGCCCCCACTACACCTACTGATAATGTATTCCTCTTAATCCAACCTCTGCACCACAGTTGCACCACCAATACACTGGACACATCGACTTGTGTCATACGCCTTAGATTTTAGACCTGCGTCTTGGGCTGCGCCTTGATTCACAATAAGTAGAGCCCATAATCTTTTTGATTTGGGCTTGGCCATTGCTTCAAAATTATTCATTGGATTCCATTACTTGCTTCTTAGTCAGCTAGTGTGGACTTCTTAGCACTAAGGACGGATATTTGCCCAGTTTTTGAGGATGTGGGGGAAACATTTTGGTTTGATGACAGCCCTACCTGCCTGCCTACCTACCTACCTCCCTCCCTTAAGCTATCTAGCTATTTGTTTGTTTATTGATTATTTACAGGAGTATGTTGATCAATTTGATCATGTTGATGTTGATGTATGATGTATGTTGATGTATGTTGATCAATTTCATCAACATACTCAGCATGTTTTCGTCATTCAATGGTAAAAAAAGTAGGTGTTTTATTGATTTAGTTTGCTTTGTTGGTTCAATTTGGTTAGGCACAAGCCCGAGCTTTTCACAATTCACATATGCTAACTTTACACATATGCTAATTTAAGGCCCCCTTACACTGACTTGACAGATAATATGAAAATGTTTAAACAAGCCTTGAGAGTAAAGCATTGGTTTACATGGCAAAGTAGGAGTGACAGCTTATTTCTACCAATCAAAAAAAGACCAGCTGATTGGCCTCACTGTGTTACACCTGAGCCTTGTTTTGACTGGGACTGTGGTCTAAACAATCAGACATCACATTTGAAATGGGTGATACTGAAAGAGGACTTTAAACATCATTTTCCATCATTGCTCTAAAACCAACCAGAATTATCCTTTAAGGTAGACAGTTTCTCTCTCCCTTGTCCCTGTTCCTGTTCATTCCTTGTCTCATTCTGCTTAATATGACCTTGGACAACCCAATAAGATGGACAATGAGTAGATTATTAAAACTGATGGCGAAGGGATGAAGCTGCACCCAACAGGGCTCACCTGCCCTGGTTTATCTGTAGAGACACTGTGAGAAAAAGGATTGGACCTTAAAAGCATATGTTGACATTTTAATGTTGCATTATTCAAGACTAAACCCCTACTTAGCCAAATTATCTTATGACACGGGAAGTTCACCAACCAATGTTTTGGCTCTCTCATCCCTTTGGTATAATGCATCACAGACCAGCAAAGTTGGTAAAAATGAGCATGCTGCGTAGTTTACTAACATTACCTTACATGTTTTCTAGGTGTGTACGTCCTTAAAATTCAATTCGCTGTCACTTGGGGCCGCAAACATGCAAAATTGCCTAGTGCACCTTTAGAGCCGAACTAGGCGTGATTTCTATGTAAAAATAGACCTGTCTTATCAGCCAAAATCATAAAATGTGACTGCAACAGAGAAAAGCATCCCACCCCCTAATTGAGATGTTATAGATTCACCCTATTTAATAGGGTGAATCTATTTTAATTTTAATAAAATTCTGCACAAATCTTCTCCACACAATCGCCAAATGGGTGAAAATCCAAAAGTGTCTCCTAAACTGCACTGCATTCAAAGAAAGCTGGACTCACCAACAGTGGCTTAACCTCTTCACCACCTCTACCCCACCTGACATCAAGAAGGAAATAACTAAGAAATTTAGGTCAAAGGAGTTTGCAGTTTACTGATGTCATTGTACTGTCTAGTGCAACTTTGTCATTTAAGTCACATTTATGTTTTGGTACTTAAGTTGCCCAAAATTGACTTGTTTGGATTTTTCATTAATGAGTACTACAGTATGACACAATAGCTTGCAGCGAGCAGTGCTGTTTAGTTTTAAAGTGGAAGGCTAACAATGCTAGCAACTCATTTTCAAGTAACTGACGTAACAATGTAGAGACTATTTTTCCACAATGTGACTGGCGGTCGGGGAAGTAAAATGACTAAAATGCAAAATGTCAAGCTATCCCATTAACAGAATATGTTGCTTGCAGTGTGAACATGCAATTAGAGCTGTGCATGTTTTCTGGAGCTCAGAGGTCCAAGCACCTGGCTAAAAAATTTAAAAAAGGTGCTCTGTTGACACTGGCCTAAAGGTACCATCTACATTACCCTTTGAAAATGTTGATTTGTAGTCAGAATCACAACTCAAAACACTATCTCTCAAGTTATGTCCTTTCATCAGACATATCTGTTCTCCTGACATCATTACATTGGACACATTTATTAAGATAGATGTACAGTGTGAACATTTACATTCAAGGGCATTCTATCAATCTGGCCATTTACAAATGAAAGCTCCAAGCTTTTCTATCCTGTACAATAAGGAAGTATAGGATTTACTGTCTTTATGTTCCATTTAATGTACTGAACCTTTCATTTATCTGACAAAATTAATTTATTTCCAAAGGCTTGCAACAACCATGAACACATTTTCACTAACCAAACCATTACTGATTACCTGCCTAAAATTGTAGTCATTAATGTGCACTGCAATCTCAGTGATCAAGTCTGATTATTTTGAATTACCTTGGTTATGTTGCCTTCCAAATCAATAGGAATGGGTTAGGGTTAAATCAATATTGACAATAAGTCAAAAGAACAGTCCTACCTATTGTAATTTGATTGGAATGTCATCAGCTACAATGGTTATCAAACATTGTTTAAAGATTTGTTTACTGTCTAAATACATTTTCCCCTTTGCAAATGTTTGATCTTTCAAATAATGACCTGCTTTTTCAGTAACTGACAGATTAAATTTACAATTATTGTAATCAGATTACTGTAATCCCATTCAATGCATTCCATTACTTCCCAGCCTTGTTTTTTGTGCTTCAGTTGCATCTTATGCTTTTCAGCTCTACTCCTACTTGAATTCTCATTGTGTGACAGAAAGGGAGAAAAAGCTAAAGCTTTCAAAACAGCCATGATGCTGATCCTTGTGAAGTGTTTGTATATTCTTCTGTGGATATTTGTTAATTTGATAGACATTTTGTGTATTTGTATATAGTTTACTCATACAATTGAATATTCATTCTTCTATTAATTTGTCTTTATTTATTTATTTATTGACTATTTTATGGTATTTATACTATTTATTGTGTGCTCTATTCTATTTTAAAATAAAGAGTAAAGACAGTGTTGTTCCTACTGTGGATAGTGTTGTTCATGATGAGGTTGATTCATATAGTCAGAATGTTTATTCTGCTGTGTTGGTGTGTTGCAATTGTTTGAACAGGTCTACCCTGCTGTCTTTTCAGGAATCAACAGCCTTATTATTAGATGGACAAGAATGAAAAATTATCAGTTATCAACAATTATCATTATCAGTTTCCTGGCTTTATCTCATTATTTCTTATTTGCGCTCTTTTCTTCATTGTCCTGATACCATCTTGGCATGTGACCATAGACTGAAACTTATCTAATACACAATCTCTATCTCTCCCAACTCCTGGTTAACCATTAAACGTGGCAGCCTGATTCTCATACTGTCCCCTTCCTGAGTCACTGTTCAAATTGATCTTTCATGCTGTCAGTACAGCTCCTAACCTTGACATTGTGCAACATTCAGCACAGGTTTCAAAGGCATGGATGAAGCCTGGTCCTCATGTGACTTTCTGTTTAGGATGAAGACATCCTCAGAAATAGATTAGATACCTGGTAACCATCACTTGTTGAGCAAAAAATGACCGTAACATATCTATGGGGGTTGATAGGGTTGTATAATAATACCAACTAGATTAGGTACATTTTCTGAAGAAAATGTGAATGTGCTTGCTGTGAATGCAACAGTGTCCATGTGTGTGTTTGCGCCTGTGCGTGTGAACAAACTGACATAAATATCAGCAATAGACTATAGCCTAGGGCAGAGTTCCTCAAATCCGGGCCTCGGGGTCCAGAGTGCTGCTGGTTTTCTCTCTTACCAGGAAGTTAATTACATTCACCTGGCATCCCAGGTCTTAATCAATCCCTGATTAGACAGCTAGAATGGAAACTACTTGGCAGAATAGAAAACTAGCAGTACTCTGGACCC
Source organism: Hoplostethus atlanticus (assembly GCA_034670405.1). Classification (NCBI taxonomy): domain Eukaryota; kingdom Metazoa; phylum Chordata; class Actinopteri; order Trachichthyiformes; family Trachichthyidae; genus Hoplostethus; species Hoplostethus atlanticus. Next base: position 950,240 of record JAXDDX010000043.1, on the reverse strand, counting down.
CGAGGCCCGGATTTGAGGACCACTGGCCTAGGGGGTCAACTTTTTACATGCCTGTGTTTGTTTGCACTTGTATGGGATGTCTGTTTTGATGAAAGAGACAAAGAGTGATAGAAAACGTGTGTGTGGGGCACTTATGGTTTACCTTATTGTTATTATTAACCTTATTGTTGAAATAGGTGGGAGGGGGAGATAAGTTTGGTAATTTTTTGATATCTAAGTTTGCATCTTTAGTTTCAAGTTAATTTATATAACAACTAGTCTGTAATAGTAGAAAAATAATCAAAATAACCAATAAAAGTATTGATGTAAAACAACTTGAACAGTGGCCCAATGTATTTAACACATTAAGGTAAAATGGGCTACTAGTTAAAACGTGTTTTCATAACAATCAAAGTGTATTCAGAAAAAAATCAGCATTTTCTTTGAAAGCTTGAATTTAAAAATGAGGTGATTCTTAATTTTCTTTCAAAAACGTACCATATAGTGAAGAAAAACAGCCAATAGAAAAAGTATTGGATTTTTTCCACTCGACTCGGTGTATATACAGAAATATAAATTAAAAGATGAATGATTCCTTCTAAATGGTAGATGGTGTCGGGGGAGGAAGAGTCCCGGTCAGGGCCAGTGATAAGGACTGGACCTCCTCGCCAACACTTAATCTTCTTCATAATTCAGTCGTTACTGGAGTCTCACAACAGGTTCAAAGAATTCACTGGAGATGATCAGAGTTCGACGCATAGAGTTTTATTCTTCAACAGAAACAAAACCCGGGTTGGCTCCGGAACCAGACCGAAATACAACTGTCTGTGCATGATCTTATATATCCTAAAAACTGGGTGGAGAATACGGATTCTACGCCCAGTTTTCATTAATTTTAGCTTTGTCAGCAAGAAAATAATGGTGTCTAAACGCCAAATTTGGTCTTATGGGGGGGTCTTTGTGGGCATGTAGGCGGTCCCGTTTTCCCGTTTTACACCATTACGTAACCGTTAAACCTGGAGTTTTGGGGACTTTCCCATTCACCATTACGTTATGGCCACCTGGGCCTCTCCTGTCTGCGTATGCCCCGCCTGTCTATTTCTAGGTACTTCTTATCAAAATGAGGCCTGTGCAGCTCGTCCTTGGACACCCTTATTGTGAGAAGGCCTCAGACTGTATTTTTTTTAAACTGTGATTTACTGTGGGGAAACTTTTAGACTATGTTTTTTGAAACTTTATGATTACTTTATGATCTTTAGGTTACATGCTTAATCAAACACACTCTTTATAGTTATGCAGACTTAACATTTTGCACACACACTCTTGATTATATTGCTTATTACAAAGCATATTATTTACAACAATGGCAGTAATACATCTGGAAGTGTCTTCTCTGACGGAAAAATACAAGAAGAAGAGGTTGGAATTTCTGACTTCCGATTTTGACCTGAGTGCACAATATGCCATATGTATGACATAGTAATCAGGTCCGGTGCGTTTCTTCAATTTCAAAGGATTATAAAATAAGTACACACTTTTTTAATTTAACTAACATGGTTTGTGTATAGTCAGACATTATTAAAACGTGTCATGGCGTCCTGGTCCGCTAGGCGGATGGGAGATAATTTATCATAGTACTACTTAATTGATTGTGTTATTGATTAAATCTATGTATAGATTAGAAAGATAGATACTTTATTGATCCCGGGGGTGAAATTCTGGAGTTGCACCACCATAACCGTATCACAAAAAACATAATATACAAAATATTAAATACAAGACCTAAATACTAGAATAGACAATAAGCATGAAGTAGAACCAGGATGTACAGTGGATGGATGGCATATTTATAAGTAATACGTTTAAGGTAAGTATAAGGACTGAGAAAAGCAGCTTGTGAATGAATGGATGGTATATACAGTATATATATACACACGGAGTTAATGAATGAATGTGAAAGGGAATTAGAATAAATAAAGTGCAGGGCAATGACTGAATGTAAAAGGGAATGGATAAAGTGCAAAGTCAGCCCTCAGTTGAGCTGTAGAGGGGAAGAGGAGGCATTAAAAAGTGTGATGGTGGCCGGCGTGAAAGACTTCCTGTAGCACTCTGTCGCACCGTGGAGGGATCAGTCAGGGATGGCTGGCTGAATAAGCTCTGCTGCTTCATAACCATGGCATGGAGGGGGTGGCATTTTCCATGATGGCCAGCAGTTTGGCCAGCATTCCTTCTCTCTGCCATCTCCTCCTGGGTGTCCAGGTTAATCCCCACAACGGAGCCAGCCTTGTCATTCAAATTGATAATGTAACATGTAATGGAGATTCAAGTCTCAGAATAAAGATTTAAAACAAATCATATAAGTCTCATGTAGTCTCAACCAGAGCTCGTTTCCCAGACCCGATGTTAACCCCTGTCCCAAGAATGCAGTTTACCGCAAGACAATCTTTTCTTAGGCTCTGAAAGTGTTGACCATACTAAGTCCATCAATCACGTATCCAGCTGCTGTTCTTAGAAATGATCAGTTTGGAAACTGTTGACTGTTGGTCAGTGAAAGGAAAATCCACCAGTTTGTTGGATTTATGACCATGCTCTTCACTGTTGACGTTGAGACTGGTGTTTTGCGAGTACCATTTAATGAAGCGGCCAGTTGAGGACCTGTGAGGCGTCTGTTTCTCAAACTAGAGACTGATGTACTTGTCCTCTTGCTCAGTTGTGCACCGGGGCCTCCCTTCTCTTTCTATTCTGGTTAGAGTCAGTTTGCGCGGTTCTGTGAAGGGAGTAGTACACACCGTTGTATGAGATCTACAGTTTCTTGGCAATTTCTCGCATGGAACAGCCTTCATTTCTCAGAACAAGAATAGACTGATGGAGTTTCAGTTTCAGTTTTCTGGCTATTTTGAGACTATAATCGAACACACAAATGCTGATGCTCCAGATACTCAACTAGCCTAAGGAAGGCCAATTTTACCGTTTTCAATGATCAATTAGCCTTTTAACACAATAAACTTGGATTAGCTAACACAATGTGCCATTGGAACACAGGAGTGATGGTTGCTGAAAATGGGCCTCTGTACGCCTATGTAGATATTCCATTAAAAATCAGCCGTTTCCAGCTATAATAGTCATTTACCACATTAACAATGTCTAGACTGTATTTCTGATCAATTTAATGTTATTTTAATTGAAAAAAAAAAAGGTGCTTTTTTCAAAAATAAGTAAATTTCTAAGTGACCCCAAACTTTTGAGCAGTAATATATATATATATATATATATTTCAATGTATAGGCCTATGTCATATATTCATATTTAAATGCAATACTGTAATTGTCACATTTCCATCATTATCTGTTGTAACATGCTGTTTCACATAAGTCACAAAACCAAACATTTTTAGAAAGAAATTGAAAGATTTGTGTTCATTAATAATTATTTCTTATAGTTTGAGCAACCAACTCTAAAAGAAATTAGTCTCTCCACTCTTTACATTACATTCATTTAGCAGACGATTTTATCCAAAGCGACTTACAAAGGTGATAGTTAAGGGGAATGCCAGTATTTTTAATCCTGGGCTCTATTTGTACAAATTCGTCATTTATACCGCAAAAGAGGTACAAAAAGTTTTGGAATTGCTCTGGCAGATCGCCTCAGTCGGCAGTCGCGAAATGGGCTGCTATGGCTGCAACGTAATCCGCAGGGGCAAGTGCACCGATCAAAGTACATCCACTAAAAATGCTTGTTTTTGCCACTGACAGGCTCAGATTGTGATTTGAAGTGTCTGACAACATTACGGAAAGGATCGCTACAGAGATAAACCTTTTTTTTTTTAAACCAGAAGTCTCGCTCAAGGAGAAGTCTCGCTCTGAAATCTGAAAGATGAGGTGAATTGTTGCATGAAGAAGTTAAACAAAGATTTCTGGTTGAAAAAAAAGGTCTCTCTGTAGCCATCCTTTCCGTAATGTTGTCAGACACACGAATAACAATCTGTCAGTGGCAAAAACAAGCACTTTTAGTGCATGTACTTTGATCGGCGCACTTGCCCCTGCGGATTACGTTGCAGCCATAGCAGCCCGTTTCGCGACTGCTGACTGAGGCGCTCTACTGGAGCAATTCTAAAACTTTTTGTACCTATTTTGCGGTATAAATGACAAAAAGAACCGAAAGGAAAAAATTTAAATGGAAAAACTCCAGGCTTTTTCATGCATTCCCCTAGTGTTTTAGTAAAGGGCGGGGTATTTTACTCATTTTGGGCTGTTTAAAAAAAACTTATTTTTTTATTTCCTGGGGGTCTTTACAAAACGTTTGTGAAGTCTAAAAATCCTAAAACCAGCTTCTGTAGTGTGTGTTTCAGTCTCTCATTTTCTCCATTGTAAAGAACAGGCTGTTTGGAGGGCGTGGAGGTTGTATGTAATGAGCACTGCTCTGGCCGCCTCATGCCTCACTCACGGTGTGAGGCGGCCAATCGCCTGGCGGAGGTGGAGAGCAGGGAGCAGAGCGCCCATGCTGCTCCAGGTAAACAAATAAGCTTGACGCAGTAATTTACCATAACCATGGCGGCGACTCCAGAACCAACACCGAGACCGTACATGTTTGAGCCGGAGTCTGACCCAGAATGGGAAGAGGCGGTTCCACTTAGTTTCTCAATGATAACAATTCCGTGTAATATTGTACTTTCATGCGTTGTGTTTGTGTGTATGTGGGTGTGTGAGAGCGACGCTCTCTGCTGTAGCTGGTCTGTTTATGGCTCATGTCCATAAGCTTATTGAATACAACTTTCAGACAAGCCAGGATTAACAATTTTGTTGAGCTAGTTAGCCAATATATCATTGCATCCAAACAGCGCAAATAATCATAAGAGGCGATTGTACTAATGGTGACTAAAGTTTACCGAGCCGGATACGTTCGACAGACTTATAAAACAGACACTGGTCCCAACAAATAACTTTAAAAGATGTGTCCTGACTCCAGCTTTAGTTTTCTTACTTCTTCCACACCCAACAAGCCCGTAGCTAGCCCTGCTAGCTCGATAGCTAACGAGTAGTCGAATATACTAACTAGACTAACTTGCAAGTAAAATCAAAACATGGTGACACTTACAGATTCCAAGTTTGCAGATGGGTCATGTACCGTATGAATTGCTCCATCTTTAAGCTTCAATTTAGATTAGGGTGACCAGACATCCCCGTTTTCGGTGGCCTGTCTCTGGCTGGAGCTGTCCCCGGAAATGTTTAACTGTGCGTTAAAAACAGACCGCAAAGTGAAATAATATTTTACGTGGCAAGAAAGACGGGGCAGCAGAGCCTACCGGTTGGTACCCAATTTTTACTAAGTCGGCCTGCACCATAGTCTCCCGGAACGTCCCTACTCCAGTCTCCTGGAAATGAGCCCAATCTCCCTGACTCCCAGAAAGGAGTTAATCTCCCGACCAAAAAAAACCCCAAAAAACAACGCATGAGTTACGCACTTCGGCACAACAGCGCCGAATGTGATGTTCGGTGATGTGATTTAGCTAGCCAAATGGAACACGGAGCCAAAAAAAAGAAAATACTCTACACAGTTATCATCAGACCACTCACGAACATATCCATGTCTTAAGGCAGTAAAAAAATAAGCCGACTATGGCACACTGCACAATTCTAGCTTTTCAGTCGGGGGCGGAGGTTTAAATGACTGCAAAAGATATGTTGACGTAAACTCAGTTTAAGCTAGCTAGCGATACACATTGCAAAGCAGCCCGTTAGTACAGAGGGAGGCTTAAATTAGCCAATGTCAATATAATTTACCTAAAACGTTTTTGAACAGCGTTCCGGCTCATTCGATTAATAAGTAAATGTCAAGCGAGTTGATTTTCGTGTACTGCAGCCTGGCGTTCCTTCCAGTTGCCCCTCCTCTCCGTGTAGCCTCCTCTCTGAGGCTACATCCACAATAATACGTTTTCGTTTTTTTAAAACTAAAACGATCTCGGTCCAAACAAGTTATTTGTCACAAAGTACTTGGCAATTATATATTTACAGTGGAGCACCTTATATATTGTGGCACCCTGGGGGAAAAGCCGGGTGCCACAAGTCCAATCTGAGGGCACACTCATGGCATAGAACACTCCGGAGTCAAGTTTCAAACAGAAATGATAGTTTACTGTGTAAATTAAACAAAAGACAAATCATAAATGAACTTAACACTTCAGCTTTGTGTGGGGCTCTCCAGCAGCCTCCCTGGCTGCTCGCTCTGTACAGTCTCTTCCCCCCCTCATGGAACTGCAGATTCCCCTTTTTATGCTTCCCCTAATCAGCTCCCACCTGGCTGATTGGGATGCGGTTCAGCTGGGGCAAGATGGCTGTCTGGCTGTGGCATGCTGGGTGATGTAGTCCCTTCCCCACTGGCAGATGCCTTGGTCTGCCACATATCCCCCACTCAGCTCAGAGCTGTAGGGAGATCTGAGCTGCCCTGCAGTGATGAAGGGCCTCTGGTTCGCCATCACTGCCACAGCTCTGCTGCCTGGACCACCGGGATCAAAAGGCCGCTCCTGGGAACCAAGCCATTTGGAGAGGTTAGAGTGGCTCTGGATCTCACCTCTGGGTGTCCAGGTCGGCACTCCACCCTCTGTAGCTGGCTCCATTGGCTTGGGGGCTGGCTCTGCAGTTGGCTCAGCCACTGGTTCCACCACTGGCTCCGTTGGCTGGGGGGCTGGCCTCCACCACTGGCTCCGCCGTTGGCTTTGCCACTGGTTCCACCACCACTGGCTCTGTTGACTCGGAGGCTGGCTCGGAGGCTGGCTCGGCCGTTGGCTCCGTTGGCTCTGCCACCACCACCGCCGCTGGTTCCGCTGGCTCTGGGGAGGGGGCCCCAACTGCTGGCTCCACTGGCTCAAGGACTGCCCCTACCACTACCACCGGCTCCATTTCTGCCGCTGCTTGCTTCACCGTCTCTGGGGATGGGGCCACCACTGCTGGCTCAGGGGCTGCCACTGCCACTGGCTCCGCTGCTGGCACCGTTGGCTCGGGGGCAGCCACTGCCAACATGGCCACTGGCTCCGCTGGTTCCTTGGGCTCTGTGGCTGCCGCCTTGGGCTCTGGTCCTGCTGCTGCCGGCCCCTCAGGCTCTGCAACCGCTGGCTCTGCTACCGCCGGCTCCTCTGGCTCTGGGTCTGCTACCGCCGGCTCCTCTGGCTCTGGGTCTGCTACCGGTGCTGGCTCCACTGGCTCCTCTGGCTCAGCCACTGCCGGCTCCTCGGGCTCTGCTACCGGTGCTGGCTCCTCGGGCTCTGGGTCTGCCACCGCTGGCTCCTCGGGCTCTGCTACCGGTGCAGGCTCCTCGGGCTCTGGGTCTGCCACCGCTGGCTCCTCGGGCTCTGCTACCGGTGCAGGCTCCGCCGGCTCCCCAGGCTCTGCTACAGTCGCCTCCTCGGGCGAGGCTGCTGGCTCTGCTCCCGGTGCTGGCTCCTCGGTCTCCTGGCTCTGCCACTGGTGCTGGCTCCTCAGGCTTGGCTGCTGGTTCTGCTGGCTCTGCTACCAGTGCTGGCTCCGCTCCCTCGGGCGAGGCTGCTGGCCCCGCTGGCTCTGCTACCGGTGCTGGCTCCTCTGGCTCGGGAGGTGGTGAGGTGCTCCACTGGAGCAACGCAGCAATCGCTTCCTGCAGGCGGGCCTGGTTCTCGAGCATAGTGGCAAGGGCTTCCTCCATGCTGAGTCTTGCTGGCGTTGGTGCCGTCACTGGGGCTGCCGCTAGTGCTGGTGCTGCCGCTGGCTCCGGGGCTGGGGCTGAAGCTGCTGCGGGCTCCGGGTCTGGGGCTAGTGCTGCCGCTGGCTTCGGGTCTGGGGCTGCCGTCACTGGTGCTGCCGCTGGCTCTGGGTCTGCCGCTGCTGCCACTGGTGCTGCCACTAGTGCTGGTGCTGCCACTGGCTTTGGGGCCGGCGCTGCCGCTGCTGGCTCCGGGGCTGCCACTGCTGGCTCCGCCGCCTTCTGCTCGGTGGGGCCCTTCTTAGCAGCTTTCCTCGGCTTCCCTCTCGTCCGGAAGTTTTGCGCCTTCCTCGGCTCGTGGAAGAAGCAGTGTGCAAGAGCATGGCCCCACCTATCACAGTGGCCACACCACGCGGTCGGTGCCTCTGGACAGGAAGGCCACCGATGGTCAGGCTCCCCACAATACTCACAAAATGTCTCGTGTGGGTCATTGTCGCACTGGCATGGCTCTGCCAGCGCAAGGGGAAATCTCCCTATCCCCCTCAGGATAAAGAGCTGTGCTCTCATGCATCTCTCATCCTCGGACCCCACTGTATGGACTGCCATCCATTTCTTCCACCGTTTCGGGTGGGTCTTCTCCAGGGCTCCTTCGAGCTGGGGAGTGGCCAGAATGTCATCTCCATCGTGGTACCTGAACCAGTCCCAGAGTCCCAGGCACACTTGGCATGGAGTGTTCTCTGCGTGCTGATCCAAGTGCCCGCATTCTCCACCATATGTGGCACCCTGGGGGAAAAGCCAGGTGCCACAAGTCCAATCTGAGGGCACACTCATGGCATAGAACACTCCGGAGTCAAGTTTCAAACAGAAATTATAGTTTACTGTGTAAATTACACAAAAGACAAATCATAAATGAACTTAACACTTCAGCTTTGTGTGGGGCTCTCCAGCAGCCTCCCTGGCTGCTCGCTCTGTACAGTCTCTTCTCTCTTCCCCCCCCCTCATGGAACTGCAGATTCCCCTTTTTATGCTTCCCCTAATCAGCTCCCACCTGGCTGATTGGGATGCGGTTCAGCTGGGGCAAGATGGCCATCTGGCTGTGGCATGCTGGGGGATGTAGTCCCTTCCCCACTGGCAGATGCCTTGGTCTGCCACAATATATTATTATTTAATAATTAATTTAAGAAAGTGTGTGGGTGCCCCCCCAACCGGTCAGCTACCACCACAAATAGAATCTAATTCTGTGGGAAACACTGTGTACACTATGTGTTGTTGAAGTTATCTGATTCATCAAATGTCTTAAATAAATAATAAATAAACAATAATTATTATGAGGTGAGTCATTTTTCCCCGCTGCACCGCTACACCAGATCTTAGGGTTCCCCCACCTGCCAAATCCCACTTTAACCCCTGGGTATGTGTGATATGATTAGATTACCAGGCTATAGGCTGCTGTGTTGTTCTTTATGCAGGGACAACAGCACGTTAGGGAGGCTAAACGTAGGGAGAGCACTTAGGACATCTGTCAATTCTTTGATACTGGACGGGATAGTACGCGGGACCGCGTTACTAAGGCAGAGGTTTGTTTAGAGTTCAGTCAAGCTTCAGTTAAGTTAATAGACATAAGGGGAAATAATAATCTACTCATTATAAAATTAACCATTAGAATAGTGGTGTAGTTTTCTTGTGATTGCAGTATTGACGGTGGAAGATGGTGAAAAGAAGAGGGTGATGCACTAAAGACACAGTAGGCTAAGTGAGAGACCAGAAAGCCAGGGTAACCAGAAGAAGAAAACGTGAGTATAAGGCCTGGTTGGTTTAAAGTTCAGTCAAGGTTCTTTTAAGTTAATAGGCATAAAGGGGAAACAATAGCCGTTATGGATTATAAAATTAAAGTGCACTGACAACAAAATGGCTGCTAACATGGATGGTAGGCATATAATATATTAGTTATAAGTAATTCTTATTTTTGTAGTGTCATCAGGATCAAACATCAGGAACAGAGAGATTTCATCAGTCACACAGAGAATGAGTAAGTGATTTGTGTCTTATGATCCCCTAATCAGGAGTAATTGAGGTAATGATAAGAATATTTGAGTAGTTCTCTCATAATTGTGATTGCAGCGCGAGTCCGGCGCATCTCCCTGAAACCTTGACCAAATCTCCCTGAAATCAGTTCTGTCAACTTGGGATGTCTGACAGTACAACAGTGGTCAAAATACATGAAACCGGAATTGTCCCCCTTTTTTATTTCATAGATAATAACATTGCATATTTTAAGGATATATTGACCACCGAACTGGAAATGTCCCCGGTTTTCATTTCAGAAATCTGGTCACCTTAATTTAGATGCTAATCCTACTGTGAACTGGCCCTCGTTGCTCAAGCAGTCCGACGTGAAGTGATTAGGATCTATTTTGCTCCCTGCATCCTACAACAGAACAACCGGAGAGTTGGGATCTGGCCGTAGACATGTTGTCGTTGTAGCTCCACTGTTCGCAAAGTAATGGTGCATTCCATTGTACACGGAAAGGCGCAATAGAACAGTCATTCAAGTCGGAATTCCCAGTCGGAAACTCGGGCAAGATCCAACTTTGTAGTTTACATTTGTAACGTAATTCGGTTGATTTGAGCTCAACGTTACGAGATAGAAGTCTTTACTAGTGTGCAGTACTAGACTACTAACGTTCACGTTCAGTGATATGCGCCGTTTCTCTTCACTAATGGTGCTGTAGTAGTTGATGTAGGTCCTCTTTAGATGCTTGTAACATTCTGAGACTTGCCATACAAACATGAGTTCGCTGCGGGCGTCCATGTTTTACCGAGCAGATGCACTGAAACACATTTAGATTGGAAAATGGGATTACCCACTCGGAATTATCGACTTCCGAGTACAATGGAATGCACCATAAGCAACGGCTTGCAGCGCTGCCGGGAGCTGCATTTTGAGACGAGGTAAATGGGAGTGGTTATTCACCTGGGGATGGGCATGCTCTGAGAGGGGTTGGATTATGCTAAGAAGTGCCCGTTATGACGTATAAACGGGCTACTTTCCGAAACGGCATGTTTTTGGCCCGATTTAGCACCGTTTTTGGAAAAAGGAAAATACAGAAAAAGGGGTTGACTTCCAGATTTCACATTTTCTCGGCTACTTAGGTCAATGGTAACATGTGGAACATGTATAAGCGCCAGGAATAAGCCGTTTTCCATAATATGTCCCCTTTAATGCATGTCTGCTTGTAGAGTGTTGCTCACTCCTTGATCGACAAATGTAGTATCACTTTGGTTGTCAAGCAGGGCACAAGTTTTCTTTGAGGACACCCATATCCTGGTACAATCGGAGGTTTGAGTGCTGAGAACACTAGCCTTGGTCCTTTTGGTCTCTCTGAGATTTTTTTTTTCAGCGCTAGATTCTGATGAACGGAGAGCATAGAAGGAAGTTATAGGATTGCAGGCAATCTCTGCTTCTGTTGACATAAAGGCAACAAAGTCCTGGAAACAGGGAAATTCCTGGCTTTGATTCAAGATCTGTGTGACCTGTCTATTCCAATGAGTAGCTGCCCAGTCAGGCAGTTTTTGCTTCTGATTCTCCTCACAGTCATTCGAAATTTGGAGACCCTTAACATGAGGCATGGCATCAAGACTAGCATTCAAAAGTCCTGCAGCATCCTTTGGTGAAATTTCTGGCCAGTTTGCAAGCCTTTCTCTTACAGTTTTTGCCGATTGCTTACACACTAAAAGTGAATGCTTAGACAGAAGCATCAAAACCTTAACTTTTCTAACCATGCCTTAAACAAAGGCACCAAAACTACAAACACATTTTCTGCTACACACTTCTTGCAAAAGACTACACACTGTTTCTTATATTAGACATTTCGTTCAAGAATGAGATCTCTTGCAATCATTGGGAAAACACTTCTATTCAAACTGCAAAACATACCTGAATTGGCAACACCCACACACACACATGCAGAGCTGTAAAATAATAAATAAAAATAAAAAGAGGTGAGCTTACCTGAGGTATATTTGTAGTGCTAGGCTCAGACTGATTGGTGTTCAATTAGTGTATACGTGTTTTCATGTGTGCAGTGGTGTAAAATCCAGAGCCAGAAAGTAAAAGGACTTGCCAGGGTTTTATTTAGATTTTCTAATTAGTTCCATTCTACAGCATGGGGAGGGACTGATAATTGCGATCACCTGGTTAAGAGCACAGGATGAATAATTTGATAATTACATTTTCGATTGTTGTATTATGTATTGATGCTTTATCTATTGGTGGACTGATTATCAATTGAACCACTGTGTCAGGAGGTGGGACCCAAATATTTCCCAGATGTTACAGAAGCTGTCATTGGTCAAAAGTAACATACAAAACACAAGACCTACATATACTTACAAGCTCACAAACACACACTCAAGTCCACCCTCCCCACAGGACCCATAAACCCACCCCTCCAAAATCACAACAAAATCAAGCAGGCAAATGAAAACATGAAGACACAGCTGAAGAAGTCATCCATAAACATTTACAACAAAGCACCAATTTCTTCCAATAGTTCTGACCAGCAAGTAATATTTTGTGCCATGGAGAAATACAGTCGAGCTGTGGACAGCTCCAGCTGTGCAATCTCGCAAAAAGAAAAGAGCCATTCCCCCACCGACAGCACATGTGGCGTTTTCCAGGGACAAGCTATCATCCTCTTAGCAGCTGTAAAACCGGCTAACAAATGGGCCTTTCATTTGTGGTCAATTCCAAAGAATGGGTGTCATTGAGTAATAGCAAAGACTGTGTGTGGGGGATGGCTCTCCCAATAATATTAGACATAATACTTAATAAAATTTTTCCAAAATCTGTTAACCTCTGGGCACTGCCAAACCATATGTATAAAAGTACCAATGATATTGTTTACCAATGAAAAGTCACAATGTGGACTATCTCTGAGTTTCATCTGGCATAATCTTTGCGGTGTGAAATAAAACCTGTGAATACATTTATAATGTATCATTTCATGGTCTGGATTTCTTGATGAGAGGGATACATTTGACCATATCGTGTGCCAATTCAAATCTGTTGAACCATTAAAATCTCTCTTCCAGAGTCCGTCAAGTGGCAAAAATTTGTATGAGGACTGAGGATATATATATATATATATATATATAAACATATGACATATATATATATATATATATATATATATAAATGACAATACCAGTGACAATACCAGTTTTACCTTTGGTGCCAAGTATCACATGTAGGGGATGATTTTCTAAATCAGTGCCTCCCATGGGGGGGTCAGCCCTATGTTCCCTCAGCCCTGTGTTCCCTCAGCATCAGAGCCAGCCCATCCATAACGTGCTGTTGGGGTCCCCCCGAAGGGCGCGCGCGTGCGCATGCACGCACGCACGCACGCACGCACGCACGCACACACACACACACACACGTTTTTTTTAATTTTTTAAACAGTTCTTCCTTGGCCCATGTTAAAATCTGTCTATAACTTTGAGATATCGCACTAACAATATCCGATAACAGACAGACAGTCAGGCGCGAAAACATTACCTCATTGGCGGAGGTACTGATCTGAGGGAACATAGGGCTGAGGGAACATAGACACGCTCCCCCTGTTACGACCGTGTTAGTGAACCCAAATGCACAACACAGAGGCAGGAGGTGTAGGTAGGGAAAAACAGGTTTTACTGGGGAATAGGAACAGAGGATGGCAGGGCAGGATGGCAAGCTGGGGAAATGGGGCTGGTGCAGGAGCGGGGTGAACGGAGCAGGGAGACAGGCAGGCAGGCAGGGTACGGGAGAAGGAGTCTGGATCTGAACAGGGAGAGTGGGTTTAGCAGAGAAACGTGGAAATACTTTGAGCGTCAAAACTGCACCGCGGCCAAGAACGCCGCTGACAAACAACGATCTAGCGATGAATGGGTGAAAAGCCGGGGTTCTTATACAGGAGGTGATGGCTGATGAACCGCAGCTGTGAGAGACAGAGCAGGTGAGAGAGAGGTGGACGATGAAGCCAGGGAGGAGCCGAAGTCTGGAGCCACGCCCACCAACACATACACACAGGCACAGACAGAGACAGTGTCACCACCACTGTGTCATCCGCAAACTTGATGATGGAGTTGGAGCTGAACCTGGCCACACAGTCATGTGTGTACAGGGAGTACAGTAGGGGGCTGAGGACGCAACCTTGGGGGGATCCTGTGTTCAGGGTGAGGGGGTTGGAGGTGTGTCTACCCACCCTGACCACCTGGGGCCTGGCGGTCAGGAAGTCCAGGATCCAGGCACACAGGGGGGTGTTCAGTCCCAGCTCAATCAGCTTGCCAGCCAGTCTGGTGGGGACTATGGTATTGAAAGCTGAACTATAATCAATGAACAGCAGTCTCACATAGCCCCCCTTCCGGCTGTCCAGATGAGAGAGTGTGGTGTGCAGTACCTGGGAGACAGCATCATCCGTGGATCTGTTTGGACGATAAGCAAACTGCAGCGGGTCCATGGAGCAAGGGAGGAAGGCGCAGATGTAGTCCTTTATCTGGAGAAGAATTCTGGAGAAGCATTCTTGGGCACAGGGACAATAGTGGATCTCTTGAAGCAGGCGGGGACCACAGACTCAGCCAGGGAGAGGTTGAATATAGTGGTGAACACTGGAGCTAGCTGATTAGCACAGGTCTTCAGTACTCACCCAGATATGCCATCTGGACTAGCAGCTTTCCTGGTGTTCACCCTCGTCAGAGCCCTCCTCACACTGTGCTCGGTCACAGAGAGCGTGTGTTCATCCCCAGCGGTAGAACTCACTTCGGCTGCGCTAACAGTGATGTTGTTAGCCGACGAGCTAGCGCTGTTGTTGCTAGCCTCAAACCGTGCATAAAATGAGTTCAGGTCGTCCGCTAGGGATGCGTCGGCACTCACAATTGCGGGGGGTCTGCCCTGGTAGTCTGTTATAGTCTATAGCCCCTGCCATAGGTGTCTGGTGTCGCGCTGCTCCATCTGCGACTCCACTCTGTCTTTATACCTCCTCTTGGCCTCCTTCACCGCCCTTCTCAGTCCATAGTATGCTGCCTGGTGCTCGTCCATGTTGCCGGATACAAGACCGGAGTTATAGGCAGCAGTGTGGGCGTTCAAAGCGTCGCGGATGGATCTATCAACCCACAGTTTTTGGTTAGGAAAGGACCTAACTTTTACCGTGGGGACGATGGTGTCCGCCAGCGTTGCTATGAAGCTCGTTACTACTTCCGTAAACTCGCTGACGTCCCTGGAACTGGATTGGAACATGTCCCAGTCGACGTCACACAGAGCGTCCTGTAGCTCAGCCTCTGATTGGTCAGACCACCGCTTTACATCCCTCGTCACTACCGCTTCCCGTGCTATCCTTTGTTTATACTCCGGTAGCAGGAAAATGGCGGCATGGTCTGATTTGCCGAACGGAGGGAGAGAGACAGCCTTGTAGCCTCTCTTGAACGGTGTGTAGCAGTGGTCCAACATTCTTTCCCCTCTGGTAGCACACGTAATGTGCTGATGAAAGTTCGGCATGACTTTTTTTAGGTTCGCCCTATTAAAGTCCCCAGCCACCACCATAGCCGCGTCGGGATGCTTGTTCTGATGCCGACATAACACATCATGTAGGTCCGATAGTGCTACGTCGGTGTCCGCTTGTGGTGGTATGTAGACGGCTGTGGTGATGACCAAGCTGAACTCCTGGGGAAGGTAGAATGGACGGCATGAGATTGTCAGATGTTCCAGGTTCGACGAGCAGGAACGAGAAAGAGTCTTAATGTCCTTGGGGTTGCACCACTTGTTGTTGGTCATGAAGCAAACCCCTCCACCCTTAGATTTGCCAGACTCTTCCGTTCTATCCGCACGGAAAACAGAGAAGGTCTCGGTTGGGCATATGACTCGATCCGGCACCAGCGGGGTCAGCCATGTTTCCGTCAGACAAAAGATGTTACAATCCCTCATGTCCCGTTGGAATCTAATCCTCGCCCTAACATCATCCAATTTATTTTCCAGAGACTGGACGTTAGCAAGAAGGATGCTGGGCAGAGGTGGACGGTGGGCTTGAACTCTCAGTCTGTTCCGAATTCCGCTCCGTTTTCCTCAATGTTTTCTCCTTCGTCTCCCCGTAGATGCGTCTCCACTGTTGTTGTTGTGGCTCGCTCGTACGATCTCTGCTGGCCACGCTGAGTCGATGGAAAAAGTGGACAAAAACCTCTGTTTTGCGCAAAAGTTTATGTCCAAAAGTGTGCTGCGTTCGTATGATGTTAGTGCCAATGTGTTTGTGCAAAAAAAGATATTAAAAACAAACACGAAAACTAAAAAAACGCACAATCTCCGCGGAGCTACCACGACGGCGTCTAGACACGGCCGCGCCATCTTTTGCATTTTCAAATACATTTTCAAATGCTATTGCACATTTTTCTCTTATTCAATATTTTTTGTAGAGCATATCTATATTTTAAATGCATTATTTACTCTATGTAAGTTCCAGGGGGAACACATCTTTTTCAAGGGGCAAAAGACCACCTTACACCCTCTACCTCCCAAACTCTTTTGGAGAGTGGACTCTTCTTAGTCGCAGGACGGATCATCGGTCATTCATTCCTACATGGGGGACCATCCCTGGCTGGACTGAGTCCTGCAGTCTTGCACGTTTCGTTGGAAGGAGAAGGATCAACAGAGACTCTATTGACATCAAAGACTGTGCTGACATTGATGTCCGACAGATAATAAAAATGGTGTGTACATAATTAATGACAAATATAGAATTTGTGTTGGCAACTTAATGTGGCTGCACTTTTTTAACAGTACTTCTTACTTGAGCCCATCATTACTCCATAGGCCATGGACAGCTTCTCTCCATTCCTTCAATAGTAATACAGTTTTAAAGGAATGTGGACTTACAGGAAGCTTTCTGGAGCACACAAACAGCATGCCTTTATACTTTTCTTTCTTGCTGCTAAATCATCCCTTAAACCCTAAATAATAGCCAAAAACCCCGGAAAGTGAACTATCCCTTTAAGGTTACTTTTTTGGAAATGCCTAGCTGGATGGAATTGCTGAGCTGTCAGAAGAGGAGAAGGATACCATCAATGAGTTGGCTGTGTCATGGGACCTGCCTAGAGTGACCACAGAGAATCGGATGTGGCTGAGGCACAATCTCCTGCGCCATGCTGTGAATCTTTTCAGACTATGATATAAATATGATATACACTCCAAATTGGTTTGAGCTCTACACTTCAAACCTTTAATTGGAATCATATTGTATAGGGTGAAAGTACAGATGGTAAGCTTTCATTGAAAGCTTTCATTCTCTCAGTAAATAGTAAATTCTCAAATTTAACCAAGATGGTTAAATTTAGTTATGGTTATATTAGATGTGCAATCTAATATACACAAAATAATAAATCCTAAACGATACAATGGATTTTTATGAAAATCCCCTCAAATGAGGAGGGTCTCTACTTTCTTGCCATACAAAGAATTCCATTCCAAATTGAATTAAAATGTCAGAAGTGTGAATCTCAATGGTGTAACTTGCATAGGTGTACCTATAAGTGGCCACTGGGGGTATACACCTGTAAGATGCCACCAAAAGTATTTTAATTAAATGTGTTTTGTGTTTGTATTAAATATCATCATTAGGTCTTGGAAAGGTCCATTAAGCAAGTAAAGCAACTGCGTAGAGGCTTAAAAGAAACCATGGTATGGCCTTTGCTGGAGGAGAGGAAAGACAAAATTCCCCTTCTATTCCCAAGAACTTCAAACACCCTGTTAACTCCACTAGTAAATTGATAAGAATTGTGCTTACAGTTACATACAGAGAATTTATACCTGTCTGACTGAATTCATTTTGATTTAAGATTCTGATTGTGCAATTGTGCATTTGTTCATAATATTAATAGGATATCAGGTGCAATATAAATGTAGCGAGTGACTGACATGTACGAAATATGAATATTTTCTGTAAGATGATTCTGGAAAGGATTGTGTGGCCAAACCCGGAGAGTGACAGTGAAGGTGACAGTGAGGAGTACCATACATTTTGAATTGTTTACAAGTCCATTCATAGTGGGTTGCTGATTTTACATTTTGTATTTTTTCCAGCCTCACCACGCATTCTTGCCTATCTGGTGAAGTTTTGGGTTGATGGAAGGTTCTGCCAACAAAGCTGAAAGTAAAGATTGTGAATAACAACCTTCCCAGAGCAGCCACATGCTTTGAGACTCTGAAACTGCCTTCTTATTACAAAGAGTACTCTGTCTTTGAAAGCGAGGTCATAGCTGTTATTTTGACAATGGACACAGGTTTTGGTCTTTAACCCAGTTGTGCTTATGGTGGAGGTTTTGAGGTGACCTTAGGTTCTCTTCGTTCTTGTTTTGCTTTGTTCTCAGGTCATCTTGACACATACGTGAACACAAAACTGAATTCAATAAAAGTGTTTATCTAGATATAAGTTGGAAGATTTTGAAATAAGAATAAAAATCTTGGGAGAATATTTATTTTAATTGTATCTATTTTCCCCGACAATGATAACGGCAGAATTTTCCACCTATTCAAGTCTTGCTTCACTTGATTTTCTAGTACTCCATAATTGCATTGAAATAAAAGTTCTAGATCCTTTGAAATTGTTACTCCCAGGTATCTCAATTTAGTGCGATCCCATTTAAAATCATACTGTTTCTTAAATTATTTTTCAATTGGTTCTCCCATTTCCATTGCCTCCAATATAAAGTGATTAATTTATAGCCGGAAAAAGAGCTGTATTTTTCTATTTTTCATTAGTGCTGGCAGTGAGTTATAAACTTCAGTTAAATACATAATCATATCATCTGCATAGAGCCCTAGCTTATGCTCTTCTTCACCAATTATCATACCTCTTATGTTTTCATTTTTTCTAATACTTTCTGCTAATGGCTCCATACATATTGCAAATATTTGCGGTGACAAAGGGTCTCCTTGTCTCGTGCCTCTTCCCAATTTAAATATTTCAGAAAATATCCCGTTCACTCTAATTCTTGCATTTGGCTGTTGATACATTATTTTCAAACATGCAATAAATTTCTTATGGAACCCAAACACTTCACAAGTCTCAAAAATAAATGACCAAGAGACCCTATCAAATGCTTTCTCAGCATCTAGAGTTAGCATCAGCATTTGTTTCTTTTGTTTCCTTGAGTAATTCATCAAGTTGAGTGTGTTGCACATTATCTGTTAGTAAGCGGTTACTTACGAATCCAGTCTGATCTGAATTAATAATATCTGGAGTTATATATGGTAATCTATCTGCCATTATTGCAGTAAAAAACTTCTGATCTACGTTTAATAAGGATATAGTAGGTCTGTAGGATGCACACTCTGAAGGGTCTTTACCTTCTTTTGGTATAACTGATATAATGGATGAATTCCATGTCGGTGGCCATATCTCTTTTTCTAAGATCCAGTTGAAAACCTTACATAATACAGGACATAAGAACTCTTTATAAAATTCATTTGTGAATTCATCACTTCAAGGGCTTTTTCCATTTCTGCTTTTTTGGATAACTTAAGATTTCTTTCTCTGTAATTGGTTGAATTAATTTACTATTTTGATCATCATATACTTTTGGGAGGTTTAAGGAATCAAGGTATGCTTTAGTTTCCTGATTATTCATATAATATTTCAGAAAGCATGTTGCTATCCTAGACTTTTCATTCTGGTATTGTCAGACTTGGCACAAAAGCATGGACCCAAATGCACGACTCGAGACGGGGAGATAAGGTACAAGTCCGTTTATTCCAGCTAGGTTCGGTACACAGAAAGGCAGTCCGGATAAGGCAAAGGTAGCAGACAAGGGGCAGGCAAAAATCCAGGTCGAAGAAACAGGCAACGTCAAAAAACCAAAACTCACGAGGGAATGCAGGAAACAACAGAAGGCTGGTAAGTTTGTCACAGGGAACAAAGATTCCCTGTGTCGGGCTCGATCCCAGTCGTGGAAGGAAAGATGCGGGAAAGAGCGTCCGGTTTACCGTTCTTCGATCCGGGTCTGTAAGACAGAGTGAAGTGAAAACGGTTGAAAAAGAGACCACCTAGCCTGTCGAGAGTTGAGCCTCTTGGCGGAATGAACAGGGAAACACACAGACTAAATACTGACAGGGAGGGGAGACAATGAGGCACAGGTGCAACACATTAGGGCGGGGCAGGTAATCACACAGGCGGGGAGCCTCGGGGAGGAAAGGAAGTAAAGTGACCTGAAACGAGACGACAAGTGAGTAACAAAATAAAACAGGAAACAAGACAAAACACAAGAGGAAAACCAAAAGGGAGTTAACGGGTCCGAGCAGGTGTGACAGTACCCCCCCCCCTCTAGGGCCGGCACCTGACGGCCCAGGCTGCGAGGGATGAAGGCGATGGAAATCCCGAATGAGATCAGGATCCAGAATATTCCTGGCAGAAACCCAGGAACGTTCCTCTGGACCGTAACCCTCCCAATCGACCAGATATTGGAAGCCACGGCCCCGACGGCGAACCGCCAGAAGCCGACGGACCGTGTAGACAGGGCCCCCGTCAACGACACGGGGGGGAGGTGGGGGCCTGGAGGCGGGAACCAGCGGACTCTCTCGGGCGGGCTTGACTTGGCTCACATGGAAGGCGGGGTGGACTCTCATGGCTTTAGGCAGTTTCAGTTGCACAGTCACTGGGTTAATGATTTTGGAAACAGGGAAAGGACCAACGAACCTGGGTGCGAGCTTCCTGGACTCCACTTTGAGGGGAAGATTTCTGGTGGACAGCCACACCTTCTGCCCACTCTGGTAACTAGGAGCCGGGATGCGACGACGGTCCGCCGCAGCCTTATATCTTTCGGAGTTGCGCAGCAACGTGCGTCGGGCTCGATCCCAGGAACGTCGACAGCGACGAATCAAAGCCAGTGCGGATGGCACACTGACCTCGCTCTCCAACGAGGGAAACAATGGTGTCTGGTAACCATAAACACAATGAAAAGGAGACAGTCCAGTGGAGGAACAGGGCAATGAATTGTGTGCATACTCGACCCAGGTAAGTTGTTTGCTCCAGGTGGTGGGACTCTGGGAGACCAGACAGCGAAGAGACGTTTCCAACTCCTGGTTGAGACGCTCCGTCTGACCGTTGGTCTGAGGGTGATGTCCGGAGGAGAGACTGACTGTGGTGCCCAGCAGCGAACAGAACGCCCGCCAGAACTGTGCCACAAACTGCGGGCCCCGATCAGACACCACATCCCTAGGGAAACCATGAAGACGAAACACATTGTGCAGCATCGCCTCCGCCGTCTCCTTAGCAGAAGGCAGTTTAGGTAGGGGAACAAAATGAACCATCTTGGAAAATCTGTCCACCACCGTAAGTACGGTGGTGTAACCTTCAGAGACGGGCAGCCCGGTAACGAAATCCACAGAGATGTCTGACCAGGGCCTCCGTGGCACAGGAAGCGGGCGAAGAAGACCTGAAGGGGGTTGGTGGGAGACTTTACTGCTGGCACATACCGGACAGGCAGCAACGTACTCTGACACCTCCTTCTCCATGGCCGGCCACCAAAACCGCTGCTGGATCACGAACATGGTGCGGCGGACTCCGGGATGGCAGGAGAATCTCGAGGTATGGGCCCAGTGGATAACCTGAGAATGGAGAGTGAGGGACAAACAACCGGTTCGGCGGGCAGCCGTCCGGAACCTGACAGTCTCTTAAAGCCTCCATCACCTTGTTCTCAATATCCCAGGAGAAAGAGCCCACCAGGCAGGCGGGGGGGGAAGGATCGGAGCTGGGTTCTGGTCCGGAGTCGTGGAAGGAAAGATGCGGGAAAGAGCGTCCGGTTTACCGTTCTTTCGATCCGGGTCTGTAAGACAGAGTGAAGTGAAAACGGTTGAAAAAGAGAGACCACCTAGCCTGTCGAGAGTTGAGCCTCTTGGCGGACCGCAGATACTCCAGGTTCTTATGGTCCGTCCCCACCAGAAATGGCTGTTCCGCCCCCTCCAGCCAGTGTCTCCACTCCTCCAATGCCACCTTAATGGCGAGCAGCTCCCGGTTACCAACGTCGTAATTCCTCTCAGCGCTGGACAGTTTACGGGAGAGGAATGCACAGGGATGCAGTCTGTTGTCCTTAGCCGAGCGTTGAGACAGAATAGCCCCCACGCCCACATCGGAAGCATCCACCTCCACCACAAATTGCAAGGCCGGGTTGGGGAGAGTGAGCACTGGAGCTGAGGTGAAGGTGGTCTTGAGTCTCTGGAAGGCGATTTCCGCCTTGTCCGTCCACTGGAAAGAGTTCTTGGGAGAGGTTAGGACATGGAGAGGAGCAGCCACGGAGCTGAAATTCCTCACAAACTTCCGATAGAAATTTGCAAAACCCCAAAAAACGCTGTACCTCTTTACGAGATGTAGGAGTGGGCCAATCGACCACTGCACTGACCTTCACCGGATCCATCTGCACCCTCCCCTCCGCGAGGATGAAACCCAGGAAGGAAACCGTGGCCTGATGGAACTCACTTTTCTGCTTTAGCAAAAAGTTGGTGCTGGAGGAGACGCAGGAGAACCTTGCGGACATGCTGAACATGAGACTGCTCATCGGGGGAGAAAATCAAAATGTCATCCAGATAGACAAACACAAAGTCATTAAGCATGTCACGAAGGACATCATTCACAAGGGCCTGAAAAACAGCGGGGGCGTTAGTGAGGCCAAAAGGCATGACCCGATACTCATAGTGACCACTAGGGGTATTGAAAGCAGTCTTCCATTCATCCCCCTCCCTTATTCTCACAAGGTGATAGGCATTTCTAAGGTCTAACTTGGTGAAAATCTTAGCCCCGTTCAGTTGTTCAAATGCCGATGAAATCAAAGGGAGGGGGTACCTGTTCCGGATGGTGATCTCATTGAGACCACGGTAGTCAATGCAGGGTCTAAGAGACTTGTCCTTCTTGTCCACGAAAAAGAATCCCGCACCAGCGGGGGAAGACGACGGGCGAATAAGCCCGGCTGCCAACGACTCTTCCACATACCTCTTCATAGCGGCGGTCTCCGGAGCTGACAAGGAGTACAACCGCCCTTTAGGAAGAGAAGAACCCGGGCGAAGGTCGATGGCGCAATCATAAGGCCGATGGGGGGGGAAGCGAGGAGGCCCGAGACTTGCTGAATACCTCCTTGATGTCGTGGTAACAGGAAGGCACCTTGGAGAGATCCGGATAATCCGCCTCTGGGTCCCGGACCTCGGAGTCGTCGTCAGCAGGAACGGACTGGATCTGGATAGGAGGAGAACCCGCCCCACAAGTCTGCACACAATCCTTGCCCCAGGACAAAATCTGTCCCGACTGCCAGTCAATGTGGGGGTTGTGCAGGGTAAGCCAGGGATGACCCAAAATAAGAGGATGTTGAGGTGAGAGATATACATGAAAGTTAATCCTCTCTGAGTGGAGATCCGGAAACGTAAGGGTAAGGGACTGAGTGCGATGCGTGACCTTACAGATAAGGCGACCATCCAGGGCACAGGCCTCCAGGGGTCTCCGGAGGAGGAAGAGACGGAGCCCCAGTCTTTTAGCCAGAGCGGCATCGATGAGGTTCGCATCAGAACCAGAGTCCACCAAGACTGGGTGCTGGAGGGAGGACACAGGAGAGGTGAGTGACCTGAGGGTGTAAACGAGAGGGATTAGAGACAGTCACAGTACGGCTCACCAAAGCCCTCTTCCTCATTGGTGCCTGGGCCTTTAACGGGCAGTTAGAGATGAAGTGTCCTCCTTGTCCACAGTAGATGCAACGCCCCTCTGCCATTCTGCGTTGGCGCTGCTCTGGAGAAAGGCGGGTGCGACCTAGCTGCATAGGCTCCTCCGGGGCCACCGGGGTCGCTGGAGGACCCCGTCCCGGGGTCGTGTGTTGGAAAACCTGGGTAAAAAATCTTCACGAACTGAGGTAAGGATTGACAGGCAGTAGGGGACCTTCCCCATTCCGCTGTGGCCCAGGCTTCAGCCCTTCCCGTCAGGTGCGAAATAATAAAGGCTATCTTGGCTCGGTCAGAGGGGAAAGCCGCAGCCTGTAGTTCAAAATGCAGTTCACATTGCGTCAAAAAAGGCTTGCAGTCACCTGAATCACCGGAGAAGCGTGTGGGCCGGGAGAGGTGGAGAGGCAGCGAAGGACCCGAGGAGGAAGCAGCAGACGCCGCCGGCGCAGTAGGTGGAGATGCGGGAGCAGGCGGGGAGGGAGGAGACTGAAGCCTCTGCATCTGTTCCACCAACAGAGGAAGTTGCGACCCGAAAGCCACCATCATATCTTCCTGTCGTGTGTGCAGTTCCTTGAGCTCAAGGCACACTAGGTTCAGTTTGTCCTCCTGTCGGAGTATCCGCTCGGCGGTATCTGGGTCGGCTAGGTCCATCTTTGGCCAGTTCGTCCTGTCAGACTTGGCACAAAAGCATGGACCCAAATGCACGACTCGAGACGGGGAGATAAGGTACAAGTCCGTTTATTCCAGCTAGGTTCGGTACACAGAAAGGCAGTCCGGATAAGGCAAAGGTAGCAGACAAGGGGCAGGCAAAAATCCAGGTCGAAGAAACAGGCAACGTCAAAAAACCAAAACTCACGAGGGAATGCAGGAAACAACAGGAGGCTGGTAAGTTTGTCACAGGGAACAAAGACGAACTGGCAAATGAACAGGGAAACACACAGACTAAATACTGACAGGGAG
Organism: Hoplostethus atlanticus; assembly: GCA_034670405.1. Lineage (NCBI taxonomy): Eukaryota > Metazoa > Chordata > Actinopteri > Trachichthyiformes > Trachichthyidae > Hoplostethus > Hoplostethus atlanticus. The sequence goes on along the minus strand of JAXDDX010000043.1, from coordinate 925,912 downwards.
GGGAGACAATGAGGCACAGGTGCAACACATTAGGGCGGGGCAGGTAATCACACAGGCGGGGAGCCTCGGGGAGGAAAGGAAGTAAAGTGACCTGAAACGAGACGACAAGTGAGTAACAAAATAAAACAGGAAACAAGACAAAACACAAGAGGAAAACCAAAAGGGAGTTAACGGGTCCGAGCAGGTGTGACAGGTATATAGAATTTTCATTCTTAATTCTAAAAATGGTGGTTCGTTCTTTTTGCTTTTTTAACTTGAATGCTAAGAGCTTTAATGCTTTTGGACTATTATCGTAGTACTTTTGTCTAGTAAAAATTAGATGTTTTTCAATTTCCTCTGTTCTCAATCTGTCTAATGTTTGTTTTGCCTCCTTTAATTTTTCCTTTATGTTTTTATTTCCACTTTTTTCATGTTCCTTTTGCAATCTTTCAACTTGTGTCTCTATTTCCACCCTTCGTTTTTGTCCTTGCCTCTTTTTATAAGCTGCATATGCTATTATCTCTCCTCGTATTGTGGCTTTTGCTGCTTCCCACAGGGTAATATTTGTTATCATTACTTTGAAAATACAATTCCATGGCCCGTCTGATTTTGTCTTTAAAATCTCTGTCTTTGAGTAAAGAATTATTTAATCTCCAGAATGTCTCCCCTCTTTCCACTCCTAAATCTATTTTCAACTTTACAGGTGCATGATCTACAATAGTTATTGGTTCAATTTCACATTTACTAACCCTAGATATATCATTCTTAAACATAAAAAGTAATCCAACCTGGAATAAATATTGTGTGCTTCTGAATAAAATGTAAATTATTTTCCATGTGGATTCAAAGTTCGCCAAACATCAACCAAACCTGTTTCTGTCTCTGCTGTTCTTAAGACCATTGCTGTTCTTTCAGACTTTCATCTTGCTTTGCGTATCTAATTTTGCATTCATAACTAAATTAAAATCACCTCCCATTATTGTTGTACCTTTTGCTTCAGTTACTAACAATGATAGAGTCTTCATCACAAAATCTGAACTTTGCCCAGGGGGATTATACACATTCAACAGAGTTATTTGCGTCTTCTCTATATTTCCTATCACCAACACGAACCTTCCTTCTTTATCTCTTATACATTTTTCTACTTGGAATTGTATGTGTTTTCTCACAAGAATAGCCACCCCTCTTTTAGCTGAGCTGTGAGATGATGCAAACACTTCAGCAGAAGCAAGTTGCTCCAACTTTCTGTGTTCTTCTTTGTTCAAATGTGTTTCCTGTAAATATATTACTTCCCCCTTATCTTTCTTAAGTTTCTGTAGAATTTTCTTTCTTTTTATAGGATTATTAAGCCTATTTGTATTAAGAGAAATTATAGTGTATTTACTGTTTTCCTAAAAACAAGACCTTGCCAATTTTGCACCATCTCCTGCCCATTTTGTAATTATTATATCTGCTGTAGTTCTGTACCTGAAAATATTCCAACGATGTGTTCCTTCCATTCTGTATATGATTAGCCATTAAAACACAAAAAACACAAAAAACTAAACACAAAAACACATAACCAATGAAGGGCTAATGTCGTTCAATAATGTCTGTCAGAATGTTAACAGTGTCCAGGTAAGAATATACAGCTTCTGTCAATGGGACTTGAGGATCTGGCAGCCTGGCAAGGTCCTCTACTGAAAGCTGAGGAAGTTCACTGATGGGGATAACCACTGCATTGGGACGATGATTTTGAGGACCCTCCCAGTCGATGCCATACTCATTGTTTATCTAAAAAGAATTGTAGGATTTTCAGAACATACAGCACAGGCTTATGTGCAGTTATTTTAACACCCACACTAGAACGAAATTGAGTAACATTTTAGCAACTTAAACAAAAATATGATTTCACTTGTCAATTCTCAATAAATAAACAGTTTATTATACATCACACAATCTGAAACAAATTTCTGCAACTATGTACTGTTGGCACGTTATACCTGCACTGGATCCTCAACGATGTTCTCCCTTGGCTGGCTGAGCCAGAGTTGCAGTGGTGACCTGCTTGCCTCTGTTCTCAGGCTGTGATGGTTCCATGCCTCTTTAAAAGACTGCAGATGCTGCTAAATATGAGGGAGGAAGCATCTATGTAAGGCATATAGATGCACTTCATCATCTGGATTCAGGTTGCCATCAGCCTCCAATGTCTGGAAGATCGTGTAGAACAAATCCAAGATGTTTGAAAATACATCTCTCCACAGTCTTTAGATTCTATTAATGAAAAACACACAAATTATCTGATCTCACTCGTGATGGTAGTCCATACTGCTGCACTGTTGCCATGAAGCTCTCGAGCACTGTGGTGGCACGGTTGTTTGACACAGCATCAAGATATACAATAAGCCGGCTAAAACCATCCACTCCACCATGGACAGCGATCCTCCATCTATTGACATGACAGGGTAATAAATGTACTATGACATACAGCATACAGTTGGCAGTTATTGAGACAACATTGACAATTGGCAAAAGAAGAGTCACAATCACTTAATAAAGAAAACAAAGGTGTTCACTGTGCACTCCACCATTACAAAACAAATGTAAAGCACGGTCATTTCTAGGTTAAGCCATCTGGATTGACCTAGAAATGACCATCTTTCTGGTATTTTCACTTATTCTAGACTTAGTGGACTCAGTCATTTGGACCCCCCTATACGGTATATCAATTTGTTTGTAATCTAGTAATCTAATTTGTTTAATTTCATGACAATCCAGATACAAGCTAGATCTATGTGATGGAAATACCTTATCAGGTTATGGTTGCCGTCAATGTGCCAAAGACTATTAGGTCCTGGAACATTGTACTGTCTCCTCCTCCGAGTTGGTAAGCCCAGTCCACGGAAAAGTATACCTTCAGGGTCTACTCTTCTCAAAGATTCTGTGACACGATGTCCTGCTCAACAATAATCATCTGAATCAAGTGCTGACATACACTAAGGTCTGAGTCTACTCCCCAAATCTGCTTTCATCATTCAGCATAAAATAACTCAACACAAGATAATATGATCAACATGGTAAAAGTATAGACTGTCATAGATATCAGTTGGACTGTATGATAATTATTACTGCACTTTATATGTTTTCCTTTCCTTTAATAGTATAATAGTAAGTTAATAGTAAGAGGAAAGATTCAATTTATGAAAGGGCTAAATTTTTGTATTTTCAATTTGATTTACTAATTTCATGAATGTGGGGTGAATGTACAGACTGTCAGCTATGTTCTAAGGGTGGTTTAATTTAAATCCATTCTGATTAGTAACTATAGTACTTTGTGTATAAACCCCATACAATATGATAATTGTAAAATAAACAGATCAGAGGTGGACTCAGACTTTTGAACTGCATTGTATGACTGCAGTACATTATAATAGGCTATGGCAGTGTTTTTCAATATAGTCCTTTTGGACACCCAGACATTCTGCATATTTCTTCAATTCTGGGGCTAACACTTATTCAGTTAGTTAAGGCTTTGTTGACTGGTTGGCTAATTGAATCAGGTGTGCTAGCCCATGAATTGAACAAATTCTGAGGATTGGGTTTAAAACACCTGGGATTTGGTGTTCAAGATGGAACATCCTTTTAGCACTTGTATACATAGCTACTGACTTTGAATTTGTATGCCTCTGGACCACAGATGTCCAATCATGAGCCTCCGTCCTGTGTTGGGATGAGCTTGCTGGATCTCCTTAACTACTCTGTCAAGCTCTGCGTTGTCCATTGAAGAGTTCAAGTTAGTTAATCTGTAAGAAGGTATAATAACAGACAATAACATTCCAAACAAGACAACATCGACCATAACGTCCCTCACGTCCCTTGGTGTAATCAGTTACAATTATGTAGAGGCATCATTTTTAAGCCGCCTCCCTTTTCCATTGTGGGGGACAACATCAATAACAGCATATTTCCAAGTAGGACTTTTACAGAAGTATGCATGCGCGGCAATTTAAAGTCTACGCCACTATGTTGTTCTCTTTTTCCCGATCACACGGGTGTAAGCAGAGCCCGAGTGCCCGGTATGTCAACATGGCCACATGGTGTTACTGACTTTAATAGATGTTTCAAATAAAGAGTAAATCTGGTAGTTAGAAAATGGTATTTAATAAAGTCCAAACATATTATAGTGCAAACAAAGGACTTTTACACATTAATACAAATCACACATGAAACACCTGCACAAACACAATAGGCTAATATTAGTGGAAGGGTTTTACAAATATGTACAAATGTTTCCTGTGTGATTATAGGTGTGTGTGTGTCTACCTCATATGTGTGTGTGTGCATATTTAGCAGTACACATGATAGTGTAGGTGTTTCATGTGTCTACATGTGTAACTCATGTGTTTGTGTGACATCTTGAATTTTTATATGTACAGAGCAGGCTCTCTACAACGTGACTGTGGCGATATGACTTAAAATCGGTGGCTGCTTTGATTTCAGCTGAACTTGCACATTTTGTAGTGAGTGGTTGAGATGGAAATGTGGAGTAAAAAGTACGAGACTTAATTTTAAATGTAGTAGAGTGGAGGTTAGACTATGCAATTGTAGCTGTAGTAAGGGAAGTACAAATACTCGAAAATAATACTTAAGTAGTGTAAGAAGTATTTTTACTTAGTTACTTTCCACCCCTGGCGATTGGTCACCTTACCTTAGTCCATGTTGCAGCATCCTCCTCCTCACAGACCTTATCGACAGCCCACAGAGGCTAGCGATTTCTCTTGCCTTAAGTCCATGAGCCACATAACAACGTAAAGCCGTAATCGGAAACAAGTCTAATTCAGATCTGCGCTGTCTATGAAGCTGCTGCTGTTGGATGTGTTGTTTGACTTGTTTGAGTCTAAATGTAACCATGCCAACTCATCAATATCTATGTTATTGAAAGCTGAAATCTTGCAGATTCTATCAGTTATGTCTTCAACCATACCCAATATGTCATCAAGAGAAGTTTGCTGGCTATCTACACCAATAGCTATTGATCGCAGTTCCCTAGCAATTTCAGTGAACATTGTTCTTACACAACAGAAAAGTAGAACAAGCGCGAATTCGCAATAGCTGCGACCACGTACCACCACCAAATTTTTGTGGACCGACCGACCGACAGAGCGAGCTATAGAGCTGCAGTTGTTAGCAGCTAAAACCCCAGAAAACTACCAAACCATTTTACCCTCTCTGATACAGCTAGACAGCTTTGACCAATGACAGCTTCTGGGAAATCTGGGAAATATTTGGGTCCCACCTCCTGACAAAGTGGTTCAATAGATAATCAGTCCATCAATAGATAAAACATCAATAGAAAATACAACAATCGAAAATGTAATTATCAAATTACTTTGCTATCGCATTATGAAAACATTTATTTTCAATTGCATTATCAATGTATTCATTAAATGAGGAATTAGTTATTCTTATCTCAATTTGTTCATCTATTTATACTTTCATTTATCTATTTATTTTTTGATTATCAAATTGTTGATTCATTTGTCTATTGTTTTATCTATTCATGCATGTATTTGAACATTTATTAATTAATTGATTGATTGATTGATTGATTGATCTATATCTATCTATCTATTATCTATATCTATTGATCAATTGATTATTGACTGACACAAATGGGCCCTCGCCATATGATAATCAGTTGATCAATAGGTAAAGCATTAATAGATAATAGAACAATTAAAAATGTAATTATTAATTTATTTATCAAATGGTGAATTAAATATTATTTTCTCAATTTGTTCATCTATTTATACTTTCATTTATCTATTCATTTTTTGATTATCAAATTGTTGATTCATTTGTCTATTGTTTTAGACAATAGACAATACAATACAATACAAGGCCCCCATACAATGCAGCGTACCTACAACTTGTCATTAGTTGACCCATCACGTTCACATCCCGCTCTAATCTCCCCTATCAGGCATATCAGGTCTGTCAGTGTGCTGCCAGTTTGACAGAGAAAAGGAGAGGAGTTAAAGTTACTTGGATCCACCGTGGTGCAGCCCATCCAACCGGCCCTCAGACCTGGCGGCCATTGATGCCAACTTAGCACTTTTGTTGCTAGATTTAGCAACTTTTCAGACTACCCTAGCAACTTTTTTTTCAAAAAGCACCTAGCAACAAATTTAGCTGCTTTTAAAATTTATTTGGAAACTTTTAGCAACTTTTGAAAAGTGACTCAAACGCTAAAACACACACATTTCCCCTCTAAATGACACAAAACGATTTTCTCTGTCACACACTCAGTCACAACAACACACGGTCTGTCTGCCCGGCTGCAAAAGTGCATTGTGAGTTACGTCAGCAGTAGTGACGGCTCAGCTCAATAGAGAGGCAGACAGTCACAGGCAGTAGCAGCAATCATTGTTGGCTGACTGCAGCAGCAGTAGCATGCGTTTGATGAGACATGGGCTTGTTTTTTTTGGTCAAATCATTTAAACACATTCAGTTCAGAGTACAATTGTTTGGTTAGGAAGTCACGATTAAAAAAAAAAAATTTAGAATTTAGAATTTCCTTCGCACAGTAGCATTAACAATCTGAAAAGGGCTAAGCCTTCAGTAACGTTACTACATGCTAGTGCACTCACTCACTGCAGACGAAAATCAAGCTAGTCTTGAAAAAGGTTTTCAACATTTGATTTAAAGACATATATGTATTTCTCTGATGGCTTGTTTGCTAAACTTACTTGATACGTTTAAATAGTTCAACAACCACAGTTAAAACCCAATGAATATAGTTGGTCACGAATGTTTGATCTTGAACAGAACTTACATCAACCAACATGTCTCAATCAAAATTGTACAGCCAGAAGTACAGAAAGGAGTGGGAGTCTGTACCTGAATTTAAAGGGTGGCTGAAGCCAGTAATTGGGGATGATTGTAGGGCATACTGTGCGTACTGCAAATCAGATATGCTTGCAAAAATGTATGACATCAAAAAACATTGTGCTACAGCAAAGCATATAAATAAATCAAAACCGTACAACCCCGCAACGCAGTCTACATTACCACAGTTGGTTAAGAAAGTGTATAACTGCAAAAGCGCAGAAGCTACTATGGCAATGGCCATTGCGGAGCATTGTTCGCTGCTAGCATGCGACCATTTAGGTATGGCTTGCAAAGCTGCCTTTTCAGATTCTGTGGCAGCAACAAATTTCCAAATGCACCGCACCAAGTGCACAGAAATGATTAGGGGAGTACTGGCTCCTTATTTTCTCAAAAGGGTAACATCAGATGTGGGGGATGAGAAGTTCAGTCTCCTTTTGGATGAGTCCACTGATGTCAGTGTCTCGAAATACTTGGGCGTGGTGATTCGGTATTTCAGTGCCAAAAAAATAACAGTTGTGTCCACATTTCTCGGGCTGGTTGAATTGGAGGGGGGCGATGCCAGATCAATAGCAAAGGCGGTAGTTGAATTTCTTGAGAAGTGTAACCTTAAAAAAGAGAATCTTCAGGGTATTGGCACTGATAATGCGTCAGTGATGACTGGGGTGCACAACGGGGTGCACAAGATTTTAAAGGAAGAATGTGCATTGCCCAATTTGGTACTCATCCGCTGTGTGTGCCATTCTTTACAATTGGCTGTCAGTGCAGCATCCAAAGAAACCATCCCTAGGAGTGTTGAGTACTTAATCAAGGAAACCTACAACTGGTTTTCAATTTCCCCAAAACGGCGGGAGGCGTACAAAGCAGTGTATGCCACCATTAATTGTGGCCAGAAACCCCTGCAGATCACCAAAGTGTGTGCCACACGTTTGCTATCGATTGAGCCTGCCGTAAACCGTATATTGAGCCAGTGGGAAGAACTGAAACTCCACTTTGAGTTGACCAAGGCCAGTGAGCATTGCTACATGGCAGACGTGCTCCACGCCATGTACATGGACAAGACCAACTATGTCTACCTGACATTCTTGAAATCAATCCTGTCCGACGTACAAGTTGCAGTGAAGTCATTTGAGGGAGAGCAAACAGATCCTGTCAAGCTTTTGGACAATCTGGTACACCTCTTAACATCAATTTGCATCAGAGTAGTCAACCCTATGGCAAAAATTGATGTCCTGAAGGATGCCATTGATGGACATCTCAGTCCATCACCATACCTCGGGTACCTTTTCGAGAGCACGGTGTCCCAACTCAGTCTTGCGCCAGAGGATGAAAAGGTCATTCGGAGACGGTGCATCAACTACATTGTTGCTTTAAGCAAGGAGCTGCAATCTAGGCTTCCAGACAACCTAGAAGCCTTGCGAAACATGGCCTTGTTCAGTGTTAAGGAAACACTAAAGCACAATAAAGGCACCACTGAAATTATTAAAGTAGCTGAGCTACTGGGGTACCAGCCCGAAACAATTGACAAAATTGTTTCCCAATGGAGAAACATCCATCTGTTGAGGTGGGACTCAACTGAAAATACAGTCGAGTTTTGGAGTGAAGTGAATAACTACACGGATTCTTCTGGATCAAATCCATTTGAAGAACTGTGCAAAGCTGCACTCGCTGCCCTCTCCTTGCCACACTCAAATGCGGAGGTTGAACGGCTGTTCAGCCAAATGAGTGTGGTCAAGTCAAAGTTAAGAAATAGAATGTCACTGCACACTCTCAACTCCATACTCCTGGTGCGGTATGGACTGAAGCTGGCTGGTGAAACCTGTTACCAGCATAAACTACCAAGTGAAGTTCTGCAGCAGTTTGGCACCACAGCAGCATACAGCTTCAAGGCCACTCTATCCTCTTCTGCTGGTTCCAGCTCAGTGACAATGCAGTTGGACAGTGAAGATGAAGAGGATTACCTTGCCAATCTATGATTCATCATATTTACGCATGCAAGGAGTGGACTTTCTGGAACTGGTGGAGACACACAGCTGATGGTGGCAGTGTGCTCTGCAGTGTGAGCGAGAACAGCGCCAATATCTGGAGGAAACCATTGAGCAGCTAGCCAGCCAAGCAGCACAACAGCCTGGAGAGAGCTGGAGAGAGGTGCTTAGCGCACACATCATATTTGAGTTAAGTTGCTAGCTGCAATTGTTCAATAAGATAGCATATATGATATACCTTGTTATTAGCTTGTACCTATAATTGTTGATCAGTTAGGTAGCATGTTAACTAACTACCAATACACTGCTTAAAACAGATAACTATAATTGTTCAGAATGTGTAGTTTTACTAGGTAATAAGAAAATAAAACAAAAAAATCTATGATACACCTTGTTTGAGCTTGATAGCTGTAATTGTTCAATAATCATACAGCTTGTTGGTTTGATACCTTGTTGTTGTTATCGTGTTAGCTATCTAGCAATAAGCCACATAAAACAGCCAACTACAATTGTTCATGTGTGGTTTTACCGTAGGTTTTACTATGTAACAAGAAAAATATGAATAAAACAAACCTATGATGTGTTGTGTTTAAAAATAAAAATATCTGATCATAAAAAAATGTGTTGTGTTTATATTACTTTTACAAATAAAAATATGTGATAATAAACAAACTAATCTAAAATAACAAATTTCAAATCATATTTTTTGCCGAGATGGCCGGTCAATTTGAGTAATGTCATTGTGTAATCTACGTAATGACGCAGTTTTACGTCATTACGTAATGACGTCATCGCGCAATGACATCACAACGTCATTTAGCAACTTTTAGCAACAAATAGACCTGCCTGTAGCAACTTCCCCTGAAAATTAGTTGGCAACACTGCTGGCGGCCCACCGGGATTCCCCCAGGTTCTCCCGATTGGCCACTCAGGTATTGTCCTCATGTGTAATCATATCAAAGTGTAAAAAAGGCTCAGGATAACAAGAAAAACTGTGCAAGTTGCATATTTAAATGAACAAAACAACATCCCGATCATGTAGGAGTGTTAAATTTGTTAACATTGTGCCAATTTGACCGTTTTACGCAGGAATATTGCAGGGTTTTGGCAAAATTGCAAGCTCTTGCAAGTATTGTGACAATTAGTTGTCATCTGTGAATTCTTGTTATCAAGCAAGATCGCAATATCCTGGAGGGATAAATAAACTACACCACTGGTTAAAGTCTCTGTTTGTTCTCTGACTTTGGTAGCTCAGTCCAGTCCTACACATTTCCTCTGTGTCTCTCTATTTCGTGTTCCCCTTTTTTCCTGTCTGCCTGTCTGTGTGTGTGTGTCTCTCTCTCTCTCTCTCTCTCTCTTCTCTCTCTCTCTCTCTCTCGCTCTCGTGTCCTATTGTCCTATGTCTCTTAACCTCTCCCATCTTCTATATAACCTCACTTGCTGCAGTGGCCTGCTCTGTCTCCCTTTATACAATGGAAAAACTGCTCTTGGTGCTGGCACTGTTGGTGGTGTTTCCATGCAGCACTGCACTGGCTTTAGAGCCGGTAGCATGCAATGAGGATGCCGGCAGTGCGGTAGCACATCTGGCAACGCAACACATCAATGAACAACATGACCACAGCTATAAATTCAAGTTCAACAAGATCCGATCGAGCAGATTTGAACAGGTAGGGGATTAATTGATTGATTGGTGAGGGGTAAAGGGGTTGATGTTGTCTGTTAATGTGCACATGGGGAAAAATGGGAGCAGTGTAAGGAAGGGTTTAGTGAGATTCAAGTTGCATGGAATGGGATTTGTCTGTGGCCAGGATACAGTAAAAGGTAGGTGGTGGGTATTGGTGATAGAATAGTGTTTTATTTATATGTTTTGTTATAGTGTATATTTTCAATATTCTATTTGTAGGATTTTTTGGGGGGTAGCAGTAAAGACAGACAGGAAAGACTGGGTGAGAGAGGAGGGATGGCATAGGTCCCGGGCCAGATTTAAACTCAGGGCATTGCGATTGTGTAGTATGCGCCTTGGACCAGCCTGAGCCACCAGGACGCCCCCTTTCCAGTATTAGTTAATAGCATTTATTTTTTTATACATTATATAATAGAGAGGATGAGGAAATGACTTGGAACAAATAGTGATCCACATTTGAACCCACAACTTTTCAAGTACATGGTATGCTACTTATGTCAATAATGATAAGAGTCAGAATAAGGAATAGACTATGAACTCCTACCAAACACTTTAATTATACCCCAATTCCCTATCTGTCTCTCAAATTCAAATAGGCCTCATTTGCATGACAGGAAAGACACCTGTGTTAAGTCAAGTCAAGTTTATTTACATAGCCCTTCATCACAAAGCATGGCTCAAAGGACTTTACGGAGAACGAGCCTACCTAGATTTAACTAATCATTAATCAATCACAGAACAACAGAACAGATATAACAAGCCTAACCAACCTTAGACCCTTAATGAAGACAAGGAAAAACGCCCCAAAAAAGCAAGATACTATCAATTAAGGTGATATTATATAAAGACATTGACAAATGACTTACTACGTACTAACTTAATAATAATCCATTTAGATTCACATGTCTCACTCTCACTGTATTTCCAGGGTGAAGGAGAGTGCAATGTTGTGTTGGTGTTGGACCTTCTGGAGACAAAGTGCCATGTTGTCAACCCCAAACACTTTGAGGACTGTGCAGTACGTGAGCACTCTGAAACGGTAAGCACTTCCGGGAACAACATACATTATCAACTGTCCATATGAATAAAAGCCCTAACAATAGACTCCTGAATATCATATAAAAAATACATTACCAGAGTTAAGCAAGATAACTGCATGAGAAATAAGAGTGCCTTTTGGCGATCGAACAGTGCCAGACACCTGAACTATTCTGCAGTTTGCTTCTGTTGGCTGAGGACAGGTTTCCATACCATCCAGTTAAAGAAAAGGTGACAACTTACTCGACATGTATTTGCACTGAAATGATATCTCTCTTTCTTTTCTCTGCAGGAGGTGATGGCCAACTGTAACGTCGTGTTGACCATTAAAGATGACAATGTAAACGTTACCAAATATAATTGTGACACTAAACGAGGTGGGCTTCTGTCCTGTTATGGATTTTAAATTCGATAGATAGATAGATAGATAGATAGATACTTGATCCCTGGGGGAAAAGCGGCATAACAGTATTACAGAAAACAGAATATAAAAATATCAAATACAAGGCCTAAATACAATAGAATACATAATAAACATTAGGTAGAACCAGGGATATAACAGCGGATGGATGGCAGAGCAAACATTTCCAGAGGGTAAATCCAGTTAATTGAAAGAGGAGAAAAGGACAATCACATTATCAGTCTGAAAGGCATATTGTGTATATTGCTTAGCCTAAATTGTGTGCTGGATCATAAAGCACAGCACAATACAATACACCTGTAACATCTGTAACATGTTGAGGTTTAACATTTTGAAATGCGTATGTCTGGAGGCGTGGCTCATCCAGTGCATTGACAGAGACAGGTGGAGGGTCTTGGTCTTTAGCCTGAATAGCCTGAGAGAGATACTTCACCTCCAAATGTTGCTAATTTTCTGATCAAGGTAAGTGGCTCATCATTACAGAATTTAGTATTTAATTTGTTATTTCAGATTATGTTTGATGATTTTATTACCATTTATTTGCTACAGAGTTGGACTGGACTTGCTATCAAGATAGTATTAAGGCTAACGTTAACTTAAACTTGTGATTGCAAGCTTAGCATAAACCGAAGCCAATGTTTGTGTTTGGCAATTTTTATGTTAGCTAGAACTCAAGCTGCTTTTGTGTAAACATTATATTCGATTTTGCCATTGAAGTAAAATAATGCTAGTTAGCAAGTATGGTTGTTGGTTCTGTTTGTGTATTTGATTAAATCGATATTGACAACAATTCAGACGTATAAACAGTAAATTCGGTTAACTATGTTGATATGATATTGTCCATGTCGATTAGCTAGTAGTCTCTGTTTCACTGTTTTAAGAACAGATCATATTCAACCTATTGTAGTCTAAAATGTATTTTCCTCATACAAATACAAGAGCTTTAATTTCTGTGTGTCCTGGTTAAAATGTTTCTTTTTTGGAAATGTCTTACTAGGTGCTGACAAAAAGATCTAGTACACAAACTACTTACTAGTTAGGAAAACCTACATATTGGTAAGTCTTCTTGCAACCAAATATTACATGTCAATTCAACCATAATCTAAACTGCTTAATCTGACTACTTTCAGAAAAATAAAAATGTTTCATGCTCAACTGATATGCAATGTTTAAACAACCACTTGTTTCAGTCATTTTTAAATGATACTATAAATAATTCTTCTGAACATGCAAACATTTGATATGGATGTGTGCCAAATAAAGTAAATTACAATCACAACAATAATAAAGGTTTTGTTCTTTTTCTTATGTAATATAATTTCTCTCCCACTGATTTAAAGTGTTCTGTGTAGCATTTCCAATTTACTAAGTGCATTAGCTAAAATATGTCTCTAAGAATAAGAAAAAACCATAGCCATACACCAGAACAGCTCAGTAATCACTAGAGACACTAGTCTTGTTTAAACATCTATTTATCCAGGAAAGGTTGACTCTGGACACTTGTGGCTTTTTCAACAATGCACTGCTTCACCCACACATTCACACATTATTTCACACACATATATATATATAATGTTAAACCTAATTATTCCTGTGGGGAAATTGGGGCATTACAGCAGCAAACAGTAAAAGGATACAGCAAAGAAGAGGTTATAAATAAGAATATAGCAAATTATGGTTATATAAACATACTCAATTGACAGTTCAAACTCTCAGACAAATTAAGTAGAAATACATGAATGAAAATGTAAAAAAAAAAAAAGCAGTAGCAATAGAATTTACTGAGACAGAAAAACCTGAAAAACCTGGGTCCAGTCAAATACATATAAGATAAAGATAAAAGAGGTAAACAATAACCTAGGGAAACCAGTATTTGCGGTGACAAAAACAGGAGCAACAACAAATGCTGCGATAAAAGAGCGACAAAGGCAGCTAAAGTTTTCCTCTGGGCTTTTCCTTGTCCTCAGTCTGGGTTTAAGGTTGGGGGGTGTCGTATTTATTTTTTTCATGAAGCCTTGAGGAAACACAACCAAACCCAGCCAGTCTGGTGTCTCTGTGCAGGCCTATGTTGTTGTTTTTTTGTTTGTTTTTTAAAATAAAAGTTAGTTACTAACAATTCAGCTCAATTTCTGAACAGTTTAATTTTTATTTCAGTAGGTTTCAAGGTAAGACCTAGGGCAATTGTTTTGCAAGCGGATAGAAACCTTAAAATACTCAAATTTAAAACTCCCGATCAGCTGTCTTGAGTCTATCATGATTTCGATTAACGTTACTCAGATGTCATTTAGATTGTATTTAGCAATTATTAACATTGGTTTCCTTTCAAGCTAGTTTTAAACTTGTCTTTCTTCCTAACAAAGCTGACTAAGTCCCTTCACTAGATCTTAATGGGATCTTAGGGGGACTAGTAGGGTGGACTTGATATATGGTTCATTTATGGATGACATTCCAGTCCATGTCTTGAAGTTTCAGAGAAAAGACAAATCATCACCCTCCAATCGCTGTGAATAGTTGCTCAGTTTTTCCTGTCCAATTTCTCCAGTGATTTCTGTAGTACAAATGGACTGGAAAAAACGAAACTGAAACTGCACCTTCTGTATTTTCCACCATAATGATTGGAAATGGATGATTTGTATTTTCTTTTAAACTTCAAGAACTGGACTTTATTGCCACCCATAAATGAACCATATATCCCATACTGTGCTTAAGTATTCTGATGGAGAGTCCACCATACACCTTAAGATCCCATAAAAGTATAGGGACTCTCCCTACAACTTAAGATCCCATTAAGATCAAATGAAGGGACTTGGTATCAGCTTTGTTAGTAAGAAAGACAAGTTTAAAACAAGTTTGAAAGGAAACCAATGGTTACAATTGCTAAATACAATCTAAATATGACATCTGAATAACAGTAATCTGAACAGATTTTTGCTATAGTGCGGCAATTTACCCTGAACGAAGCAAAGAGGGTGACTACTTCAAGTATTACTTACTTAAACTTGATTTCTCTGTTATTTAAATTGTATCCTTTATCCTATCCATCCTTTATCCTTTAACTTTGATGGAATAGAGTGCTTAGGGTGATTTGCTCTGCCAAATAAATGTGTTTTGAAATGTTTTTAAATAACTTAACACAGCAAAAGCAAGGCACTGTAATTACTGCCAAACGCAAATACACTTACAACACAGATTAATTAATATTGATTTTCTGTGTGTGTGTGTGTGTGTGTGTGTGTGTGTGTGTAGCGATGACAGTTGAGGAGTTGGTAAGGCAGTGTCCTGACTGTCCCAGCCTGCTGCCACTCAACGACCCAGAAGGCCTAAAGTCTGTCCAGTCAGCTGTTGCACTTTTCAACCGGAACACCACCAACCAACACTACTATGCTCTGCTGGAAGTGGGACGAATATCCTCAGGGGTACAACAAAATACACACACACACAAGGCTTGACGCAGACCTGAGGGGTGTTCCACAAAGCGAGCTTACCACCTTAGCCAGGCTTATTTCAATTAGTCTGGCTCATTTTCAGGTTTATTCGGTTCCACAAAGCAAGCTCAACATAGTTAAAGCTGAGTTGCTGTGGCAAGTTATGCTTCGAAACTACAGGCTAAACCACAGTTGAAGCTTAATCGGTATTCTCGTAACACTGATCTGACTGGAACGCAATGTTTTTCAAACAAAGTTCCGCCATCCTAATGTTCTTTTTTTTTTTTTTTTTTCACCAATTAGTGCATACAAGGACAGACAATAACATTATTATTATTATTATTATTATTATTATTATTATTATTATTAATAATAATAATAATAATAATAATAATAATAGTATTTTTTAAAGAGGGGGAGAGGGGGAAAAAAATGGGCGGGGGGCAATATTTGTTTTGGGTAAGTTTTACACTATGGGTTTGGTTATAGTGTTCTTATTCTTGTGTGGTTTGAATGTTTGAATGTTTTTGCAGTTATACTATGTACATTTATTAAGGTATTATGGCATTAGCTCACTGGCAACAGAATAGATCTAAAGAATGTTGAGTATGTTTTATTGAACTGATGAAGTTGTTTTTTTGTGTTGTTCCATTGATATCTGTTGTGTTAGCAGATCCAACCATTGTGGGATGTTGAGCTTTTTTCTATTTTCACAGTTAAGTAGTATTGTTTTCTTGGCGATAGTTAGGGCCACAAGTAGAGGTATTGTGATTTGTGTTGAACATGTGTTGAGTATATCCAGATCACCGAGTATGCATACAGAAGGGGATAATGTCATTTTATATCTAAGGAGTAGTGATAGTGTAGTGGTTACCTTTTCCCAAAAATGTTGCATCGGTGGACAGAGCCAGAGTGCATGGAGGTAATCGTCAGTTGTGTTGAGTGTACAATGAGTGCATATGTCTGATCCAGTGAATCCCATTATGTGCATCTTGTGCTGTGTGATGTGTCTTCTGTGAATGATCTTGTATTGAATTAGCCTTATGTTAGTTTTTGTTGACATGCTGAAGATGTGGTTACAGATTTTATTCCAAAAGTTCATATTGGTGTGGATGTTGAGATCTTTTCCCCATTTGTTTATTGGAATATAAGGTGCATTGGTAGAGTCACTGGAGGATATGAGTTTATGTTTTTAGAATTTAAGTTTTGAGATTTTGCAATTGTGTTGATGTTATCCAATAATGGCACTCAATAAGAGCCTCAGAGTCTTGATAAATCTTCAGTGCTCTTCAGTGTTGAATCAAAGCCCAGTGACTCTGTAGAGTATCACCGAACAACTCCTTGGTGTGTCTAGCCCCTACTAAATTCTTTATACTCTTTTTCTCTCTCTCCTGATAGTTCGTGCAGCAGTTACATTACAATGATGTCATCGTTCGAGCATCAGTTACCAATCAAAACACAAATCATATCATTCTTATCACATATTTCATTAGGTCTTCTTCAGGATTGGTTTCTTTAGGTTAGTCCCTCCTTCATTACTTCATCAATGACTTCACCCTTGGTGTACGTGACCAGGAGCAGGTTCGTTGATCCTTAGTTTAATTATGTCAATGGTGGAAAGAACCCAATGTCCCTAGATAGGATAGCAGAAAGCAATCATGGCAATCTGGACATTTGACTCTACTTTTAACTCGATCACGCCAGCTATCGTTCATGAACTTCCCCAAGTTACGATTTTACTGCATGATATCATCCTTACATTTTGACCTTAGGGCCCTGCAGCTAGGCACACACTTGTTACATTAATTTTCCCTCAAACATTCAGTAATCACGCTGTCTCGTATTTTTATCACTAAACATTCAGTACATCGCACTTCTGGGTATTCTTGGTTATATATTCATTACTAAACATGATTGGTCCTAACACTTCGTATAATTTATTTAAGGCTTAAATGCTTAGCTGTTTATGGCGTTCCTCTCTGGGTTCAAACATTCTTGCCTTCGAACATCCAACTGCTTAGGTTCTTTTTCCAGCGGTTCTTCTTCCTCCTTGTCAATCTTGAGTTGGTATTCACCGATTTGTCGAAGTATTCTTGCTTCTTATCCTCTTCTGGTTTGACCTGTAGCTTTACTGTTCTTTCTGCCTGCAGCATGACTTTCAGGAACGATGAGATCCTTCGATGAACGATGAGGCTTCATCAGGGTCTGGAGCTGGTTTATCCCCCTTCGGTGTAGGCCATTGGTCAAGCATGGGGTACCATCTCCTTAGGCTCACTCACTCTCACATCTGCTGCTATACTTGCTATAGTGCTTATCTCGACCACTCGTTGTGGGCCCAGCTCTCTCCTGCTTGGGCCTGGGGTTTCTGTGTGGCAGGGTTGTGTTACCACACTCTCCGGTGGACCAGGAGCAGGGCGGTGTTAGAGGTTGAGCCCAAATGTTCTGTGGGGTGATGGGTATTGGTGAGACCTGTAGATGGCGCACTTTCCCAGCAGTTGCTCGAGTCCCCAGCTGGAGCAGCCGAGACGTCGTTCTGTCGACAGCAGTGAAGTTTAATGCCATCGCCCCCTACTCACTGACTTTGTTGCATATCAGTGAGGCTAACCTACTTCTTTAACCGACCATAGCAGGCGCAGCATCTGTAGCTATTCCATTCATTTTCTCCCATGGCAGTGCATGCTCTTGCCCCTGCAGATTACGTTGTAGCCATTGCAGCCCGTTTCGCAACTGCCGGCTGAGGCGATCTACTGAAGCAATTCCAAAACGTTTCATACCTATTTTGGGGTATAAATGACTAATATGTACAAATAGAGCCCAGGTTTAAAAATACCGGAATTACCCTTTACGGTTTTGCAGCCTGCCGAGGACAAACACACACAGAATTAATAAACACACACATTTCACATTATATGTAACTATAGGATATTCATGGCATAATTAAAGTAAATTAGATTTTATTATAAAAAAAGTAAATTAAATTTTGTATACCTCATCTTACTACCTCCCCCCTTTTCTTCATTATCCTTCTCTTTCTTTCCTAGTACATGATGATGTCAGGTATGTACTACTCTGCTGAGTTTGCCATTGTAGAGACTCATTGCCCAATGGGATCCAAAATCCTTCCAGAGGCATGCAAACCCCTCTGCCGTGACAGAGCTGTAAGTACAATACACACATACATACATACATACGGTACATAGATGTATATCAACAGTCACCCTTCCTTCTTTCTTGGCAGTCAGTCCCTTGTATTCAAGAATGATATCTGTAAGGTTTATGTGTAAGGAGACTGATGTCTAATATTTGTTTCCTTCTCTGACATTTCACTGTTTGTCAATCTCATTTAATTCTTGCTGTCATTAGGCCTCATTCACGAAACATGCGTAAGATCAGATTTGATCGTAAAGTGTTCATATGAATGTTTCAACGAACACAGCCTCATTCATAATTTTTGTTCGTGACCAGGTTATGAGTGTTTGGAAACGTGGTAATATGTGCGTGTGTTTGGAAACATACAGCAGAATAAGGCCCTTACACTGACTTATTCTTCATGCAAAATCAATTACAGTAGTGCCAAACCTCATTAACAAGAAAATGTTTCAGTGGCCTACATTTGTAGAAACAAAGGCCGTGGTTACACCTGTCTTTTCAATGCGATCTCGGTCATCTGATCACGCCAGGCTGCATGAAGTGACAGGTGTAGACGCACAGAGGTCACTTTGTGCTCGCATTGTGTTCGGATCAGCCAGGCCACCTCGCGAGGTGGACGAGCTCGCTTTGTGTTCGGAACTCTGAATAGTCTAGACGCAATCAGGCACCTCAAAACGCATACAGCGGGGACACGTCATCAAATCACGCCCATTTCCCTCCAGTTCTGCCGCGAATTTTGTTATTTACTGGGAGGAAAAGCCATGGATGACGA
This sequence comes from Hoplostethus atlanticus, assembly GCA_034670405.1. Classification (NCBI taxonomy): domain Eukaryota; kingdom Metazoa; phylum Chordata; class Actinopteri; order Trachichthyiformes; family Trachichthyidae; genus Hoplostethus; species Hoplostethus atlanticus. Next base: position 906,591 of record JAXDDX010000043.1, on the reverse strand, counting down.
GAACGATAGCAGGGCCTGGACGAATACCGAAACAAAATATTTACTTGCTTTGTGGGCTGACTGGACTGGACAGTTTCAGTTTCAGTTTCGTGCCGCTGCTGTTGTCTCCTCAATAGCAAACGCCTTGTACGGGCCCTACCGCGACTACACACAATTCTTAACATAAAGTAAAGGAGCATAATCTCCCGCACACCCAGCAGCATTTTCAGGGATTGTTGTTATGGTTATTTAAATACTGCGCGGGAACCGGAAATCCGAACACATATCTGGCCAAAGAGCTCGCATTTAACTGTCAAGTGTAGACGCACCACTTGTGTGTTCCGATTAGCAGATTCCGATTACCGAGATCGCATGAAACGACAGGTGTAACCACGGCCAAAGACCTAATAGGCTGCAATGGGGTATTTGCAGAATTGTCCTTATTTATAACAATACAACATTATCAAACTTGTAATGGGTTGATCACATGGACTGAATGCCTTACAAATACAATTGTACAGTCTTACCATCTGATGATCAGTTCCTGTGACTCCGCTGCTTACACTTTTGGAAATTACATTGTTTTCTTCTCATGCACACAAGCACAAACTTCGATTTCAGACTCTGCAAAGTTCCTCTTTTTCGTTTACTTGCATACGACCCTTAAGTCTGCATGCCTTTTATGTTGTTGAACAGGACATTTACCTATGTGCATCCAATTTATGAATGATTGGCATTCATCATCTGATACACGAGGGGCCAAATGTATAAAACTCTGTGTAGATTTAGGTGTAGAAATCTTTGTACGCACAAAAGAGGAAACATGCATACGCTCAGATGTATAAAACCCCACGTACGTCTGTTCCCACGTGTTTTTTCTTCATACATCTCAATCCTGAAATTGTGCGCGAGCCTTCTGACCATGCCCACAATTTACTATAAATGGCTTCCAACACACCCCCTAATTGCCTGGTTTGCATATAAAGGGCCAGCACTTAGTTTAGTTTTGAGGAGAAACGGCGGAAGCATTTAAGAAGCAATAGAAGAAGAAGAAACGCAATTTTACGGACTGTGAACTTGTAATAATGGTTGATCAAAATGACAGAAGAAAACGCGTATTATTTGGAAGATTACCAACCAAATGAAACAAGTTGAATGGCAGAAAGTAACCGAAACCATCTCCCTTTTAAAAGCCCAATGCAACGCTCTACCACAGAGCGCACGGCTGTGCACCACATTATAGCGCGTCTGTTGTGCGCTCTGGTGGTTTGTAAATGGGATAACCATGGCTTCAATGCATACCCATTGTCACCTGACGGTATAAAATATTATATACATAAACAATATTATATACATATATTACATTTGGGAAACCGGACATCGCTGCAAATTGCATTTTGATGTTGGCCTGTTCAGCTGCTGTGTGGGAACCTGATGTATCTATTACTCAAAGAAATTATGCCACCCCACGCCATGGGCATGACCCGGCTCGGGGCAGCTCAGGATATCCCTGATCTGTCCGCAAGCTCCCGCTGAAATGTCCCCGTCGCTAAAAACCCGATTGTTGTCAATACCTGTAGATGGACGGGGATGGCAGGGTTTCTCCGAGAGTGCCGTTCCAACACAGGGCCCAGTTCAACACACAATTCCAAGAGAACAGCTCTTGGAAATTCAAAGCGGCGCATTAGCCAGTCATCATCATGGGCCAGAAAATCAGTACGGTCTCTGAAGACTCGTTCTCGCCTAAATTGCACAATAGCAATATCTTCCAGCAACGCCAAAGCAGCCATTGTATCATTTGGCACAGCCATTACGCACGGCTACAGCCTTTATATAGTGTAGGTTATTCTTACTCCCCAATAATACAGAATAATAATCTTTATTTATATAAAGATCATGTATTTATTTGTTTATTTATATAAAGATTATTATCATTATAATTATTATAATGCATAGTGACAAACATATTTACTCAAGATAGAACGAAATGAAGGCTTGTCAAAAAAAGGTTGTTAACCACTCACGCATCACTATTTAATCATGTGATGTTTTTTTTTTAAAACATAGATTACATCCTAACACAATGTAGTGAAAGAAAAAATCTCTAAATAAAATGTCACCCAAATTCACATTTTTATTATCCTTTTTTGCCAACTGGCAACATCACACTAATCTGACTCAAAAAAATGCGTATGGTACGCATGGTGTGAAGGATGCGTACCCTTACGCACATTCTCGCCGCCCGTGGATTTTTATACATTCGGAACCTGCGTGGAAAGTGACGTAAGTACACTTTTCGTGCGTTCGCATGGTTTATACATTTGGCCCCAGGTGTAACAATTAGGTATACTAGTGGAACCAAGAGCAGACAGGAGACTGGAGGCAGGAATAAGGATAACAGTTCTTTACTGATGAGTAAAGACAACAGGTACAATTCAGGTAACAGTAACAACTAATAAATACTGAACTAGGACTAGACACAAGCGTACTAGTAAGAGTTGCAGCGGCAGAACATACAAAGACGAACTAGCAAATAAATCAAACTTAGAACAGGGCTTATATACACATGCATAATTATGTGATGGGTAACAGCTGAGGGGAATCAGCAGCATGGAGAGCTCCAACGACACACCCACAACTCAAAGAGAGAGCGAGAGAGAGAGACTAGGGAACAGTGGCAGAGTCTGGCCCAGCCATGACACCAGGGGTACGCACAAATCGAGGTTTTCCGCATGTTTCATGAATCTGACGTTTGTATTTTCATACGCACATAAATGCAAACAATTTACAAAGAATTTAAGAAAAGTTTTGTGGATGAGGCCAATTATCTGTTTTCTCTGTCTGAAGCATCATGCCGTTTGCCGTTCCTTTTCATCCATTGGAATGAATGTGTCTCTCGAGTGTGATCTCTATCCCCCTGTGGTGAGTCCACTTCCACATTCTAAACATGTTTTATAGACACCTAACTAAAGTCTTAACCATTTATCAATTTCATGTTTTCAGATGAAATTGTGCAAAAATAAGCAAACCTCATATTTCATTAGTTAAATCAAATAGGAATCAGGTGGGTATGAAGTTAACTAATCAAAGGTCAAGTTTTTGGAGAGTTTGTGCAGCACTCTAATAAATACAGGTAAGAAACCTGGTTTGTTTGGTGTTAGACATGCAGGTGAAAGAAAAACAATATGCTGTTATCTAAGGGGAAGAAAAATGAAAGATTAAATCTACAAAACATTGCAACAATAACATCTACAAGCTTCCATTGTATCCGATGTTATTGTGCATCCATCAACAATAAGAATAACCCTGAATAGAAGAAGTCACTACTAGCTAGCAAGAACAAAGCTGCCTGTCTTAAATTAGCCAGAGACCACCTGGACCAACCTGAAGATTTCTGCAAGTCTGTTCTCTGGACAGATGAGTCCAAAATGTAATTGTTTGGTCACAATCAAAAATGCCATGTTGGGCGCCAATCCCATAATGCCCATCACCAAAATAACCTCTTCCCTACAGTCAAACATGGTGGTGGGAGTGTCATGGTCTGGGGGTGTTTTTTCCCCTCTGGACCTGGGTGACTTCACATCAATAAGGGAACCATCAATTCTGAGTGATACCAGAGAACCCTTGAACTCTTGAACTCTCGGACATCAGTCCGAGAGCTAAAGATGGCTGTTCCAACAAGACAAGGATCTTAAGCCTTAAAGCAAATATATCGAAGAATGTCTCAAGAAGAACAGGTTTAGTGTTTTGAGTGACCTAACCTAAATCCAATTGAGATGTTGTAGCAGGACCTGAAGCAGACTGTTCATGTGAGACAGCCCTCAAATCTCATTGAGTTGACAGAGTTCTATAAGGAGAAGTGGGCGAAAATCCCTCTGAGACTGATCAGTGGTTATAGGAGACCTCACGCTTGCTGGTAAAGGAGGTGCCACAAGTTATTGAATAAAGGAGTTTTTGTTTTGTTGAATAAATAATGAAAGCATTTCATTTATTTCTTTGTTTGGAGGACCTTCATTAAGATTTGAGATTTAAATAAGGATTTACATATACAGTATATCATGTATGATAAGGTTATCCCTCTATAATATATGAAATAATACCATCATCTGTAGGGTTCACAAACTTTCAAGCATGACTGTATATCGCTCTCTGTTTTTATTCTCTCCAGAATTTCTTTTGGTTTTGGGGCTTACAAAAACCTAATTTCTATAAATATTCTTTGGTCTTATTCTCTAGCTTATTACAGTTTTTTTTCGATTGCTTTGACTCAGTTTGCACAACAGAGTTTCAATGTGCAAAACTCAAAATGCAAAGTGCCAAACTGACTTTCAAAATTCATACTCTAAGACACTACATCCTAGGCTGACATACAAAGTGCAAAACTCTAAATCATATGCTCCATCCTCAGAGTACAGCCACCTAACATTACAACAATGTTCAAATGCTTATTACTACAAACGCAGGTCACTAAATCAATTCAACAGGTATTTGTAGTCATGTCTCATCACTTCCAGCAACCTTGCCCAGGTTAGTAGCATTGCAACACAATTGATAATCTCTTCACCACTACATAAAAGGCTGCTTAGAAACCTGAATGGCAGTTTCTGATAACATGTAGCAGGCCGATGAGGTTGGCAATGAAGGACGGGGTCGTCGATGGGGTCGCGGTCATGGCCAAGCAGTCAGAAGGCATGCAGTTGTGTCAAATAAAATTTGAGCCACTGTGATCGACCATGTTGTAAACAGAGGTCTAAGAAGAAGATTTTACCAATGCTGCCTTGCAAAGGAAGATATCAGATACGACATACATGAAACTCTGTGGCCAAATGCAGCAGAGAGGCAAAATGCTGCTTAAGCACTGAAATGCATTTATGTTTTGTTTTTTTTACTGTAAAGTTTTTTGTTACTGTAATTGTTGTTTTTGTTTTTACTGTAAAATACAGTTGAGTTTACTGCATTACTGTATGATTTCTTTCATATACAGTAATCTACTGTAATCTAATATTTTGTTTGTCTTACATAAAAACACAAGCTATATATATATACATACCTCAGTCTATCACAAAGGATCACAGGGGATGCTTGCTGTACTTCAATTGAATTACTTATGAGGAAATGACCCTTGCATAGTCTTTTTTGATGACAATTATTTAGTGTTTGACAGCATTATTTGATAATGGCCATTGTATTTGAAAATGCACCAATAATTAAACTTCAACGATGAACATAATCAATGTTCTGGTGCTATGATAAAATTTTGCATATAATATTCTCTCATTTGACACTGGTATTTATATTTTGCATGCTATATTAGATTTTGAACCCAAAATGAGCAGTATAGCATTCTGTGTTAAGAGTTTTGCTAATTGAAACTCTGTTGTGCAAATTGAGTCAAAGCAATCGAAAAAAAATTAGTGCATTACCCAGTATTTTGGAATCTACTGTTATTCTTCCCAGAAATAATATGCTCTCTGTTTTCCTCATCAGAACACTACTGTCCTGAAGCCTGGTCAGCAGGAGCCCAAATGTGTGCCCCCACATCAGCAAGGACCCCCTCCTCATGCTCGCCCTGAACACCCTGCCCCTGCTGGTGGTCAAGGCCCCCCTCCTCATGCTCGCCCTGGACACCCTGCCCCTGCTGGTGGTCAAGGCCCCCCTCCTAATGCTCGCCCTGGACACCCTGCCCGTGCTGATGGTCAAGGCCCCCCTCGGCCACATTCCCTTCCCTTCAATAGCTATGACCCCTTCCATCTCTTCCTTCACCCCTGCTACGCAGCCATGATGTCTGACCCAGCTCTCCACCCCATCTGCCCCTGGCCTCACCCCACCCCACAGGCCACCCAACAGAGGGCCAGTCCTGAGGCACATACACACACAATCCTAATTCAATAGAACGATGAGTTTTTGTTGCCTTAAGGCAACCAAGGAACAGAGTTACATTCACAGATTATTTCTAGAACATATGGGTCAGAGTGGTACATGTTAAATGTTGTTACACAAAAAACAAGTGTAATATCCTGATAACTGTTCTATTGTCAAATAATTTGAATGAATAAAGCAAACACACTCAAGCTGTAGTTAACATTTTATGTGACAGCATTTCATTCTGAAGAAAGATTCTGAACTCATACAATAGCCACTGCTTCCACAGTAATCTTTGAGTCATTAAAATAAAACAAGATGAAGACTAGAACTCGGGTGAAAGTGAGGGTAAAGGTTGACCAGCCGTGACAAGATGCAAACAAACCCCTTAATTTAAATCACACAATTGTCAACTTGCCTATATCTCTGTCTACATAGTACTGTATCAAGACAAGCAAAGAATTGTAATAACAACAGCAGCAGCAGCATATGATTGCATAGTATTATATTTTGTATATGCATAGTATCAAGACACAAATGAGTCTTATCACATCACTATGAATTCTTTCACCTAACAGACACCATCCACTATAGTGCATAGAACTAGTACAACAACAGTGTGCATAGCAATATACACTCCAAAATAAGTCCAGATGGGTCTTCCACAAAGCAGGTTTAGAAAAGCGGAGATTCATTTCGAAAGCCTGGTTTGAGTTAACCTAACAAATCAATCGGGGATAAAGTGGTTCCACGAAGCCGAATTCAAGCTACCGTAATTTGGCTAATCTAAGCCAGGTTCAAGCAATCCAGATAATTGCGCGTGCACAGTTGTACACAGTTTATTTAAGCAGCCCGAGAGGTCGATCATGGATCTGATCAATTCATCGTGTCGAAAAATGACGCTAAAGACAGAGCCACAAAGTTCACAGCCACTGAGCAGCAACTTTTAGTGGAAGTCTATGAAAAATGCAGGCATATTATAACTAAAAAGGGAAATGCGATTTCCATAAATAAAGGGAGAGAGAAAGCTTGGCAACAAATTGCTGATCGATTGAATGCGTAAACAATTGTTGAATTAAAAACTAACTTGGATAGACCTAATTAAATATCATGTGTTCCAACAATATTAAAAAACTGAAAAGCTGTGCTAAAAATATTATACATGAAACCATGCCATATATGAAACCTCATGACTGTAAATGTACCACACAAAAAACGGAGACAATGCACACAATCTGTGGGACTGTGAGAGCTTGGTGGTGTAGGTCTTCCTTGGCGTTATATAAACCCTTTAATTGAGGGTTGAGGGAAGAAATGGGAGCGCTGTGTGGGTATTTGATCATACCAACAAGAATCAGGTACTCTTTGGAATGAGTTAGAAGCACAAATGGGAATATAGTAGTTTAACCTTTTTGAGGAGTACTGTCACCCCGGTGTGATCATTCTAAAATGCATTCTAATGTATTCTAACATTCTAATTGATGACATCATAAAGGGTTAGAAATGTAAATTGGACAGTTCCAGAAGAGAACACTGAATTGGAACCAGAACTAAAAACTCACTCCTCAAAATTAAGTATTCTCCTTTCTAAAAAAGGTTCTACAAAGGAGAACACCTAAACTACTTTATTCCCATTTATGCTTCTATTAAGCTATATGGCTTTGATAGAATAGCCGAATATATATTATATTTTTTGCAATTCTGCTGTTTAATATTACATATATTAATATTATATATTAGCCATACTTTATGTAGCAAAGGCTATACATAACATTTAATCTTATTATATTACACTATATATGACTTGACACTATGTGGGGATCGAACCCACAAACCTATGACTGAGAGTCTCATGCTCTACTGAATGAGCTGTCCGGGCTGGACATTAGTATTATTATATTTTTATGAAACAGGTTGTTTCCATCCTAGAAAGTGATTGGCTGAAAGCGTGTTTTACAGTGACTGTAAATCACATACACTAACAGTTATTATGCATGCATCTCCTAGCAACCGTGGAAACATATTCACAAGATACTTTCTTATTTCAATGAATTTGCTAAATAAAAAATAATTTAGAAAATAAAATAATACCTCCTAGGACCTTCCATTCTCTATATGATCAATCGGTCGCTCTCCACTGGCACTGTGCCCTCCACCTTTAAAACAGCCGTGATTAAGCCATTACTGAAAAAAACAAACCTTGATCGCGAAGTATTTCAGAACTATAGACCAATCTCAAATCTGCTGTTCCTCTCCAAATTACTTGAACGAACAGTAGCCAGTCAATTTACGGATTTTTTGTCAAAAAACAACCTATTTGATCCTTTTCAATCTGGCTTTAGATCCTTTCACTCGACCGAAACTGCACTCACGATGACACTCAAATTTACATATTCATCAAACCAACCGATAACACCCTACGACCTTACCCTCTCATTCGAGTTGCATATTAAGGAGACCACTAAAACAGCGTTTTATCATTTTCGCAATATTGCCAAGATTTGACCCATGCTAACAGAGGCAGACACAGAAATTTTAGTACATGCCTTTGTATCATGGAGAATCGATTATTGCAATGTCTGTCTTTTTTCGGGCTTACCTACTGGGCTCACTAAAAAACTACAACTGGTCCAGAATGCTGCTGCCAGAATCCTGACCAAAACTAGGAAATTCGACCATATAACGCCCATCCTATCCTCATTACACTGGCTACCAATTCAGGCCAGGTGTGACTTCAAGGTGCTTCTACTTACATATAAATCATTACATGGGATGGCACCGTCCTACTTATCAGATCTGATTAAACCATATAAACCGCCACGCGCCCTCAGATTTCAGGACGCTGGCTACCTGTCTATCCCAGCAGTCAAAAAGAAAACTGCAGGTAACAGAGCCTTTTCTTATCTCTGGAACAGTCTGCCTGCCTCAATCAGAGAGGCAGGCTCTATCAAAGTCTTTAAGTCAAAGCTAAAAACCCATTTATTCTCTCTATCATTTGACCAGCCTTGAGGGAGTGGCTCAGTCTCTTCTTCAGAGTAAGGCTAGACCAGTTAGCTCACCCTAGCTCAGGTTTCTGCCGATGGATACTAGCATCATGCCTATTCTCCTGGTCTACCTGCTACCTGTCCCACCATAATAAACTTTATGCATTGTGCTGCTTGCCCAAACTAGGCATCTATTGCACGCGCCAACCGTCCTGGTAGGGGGATCCCTCTCTGAGTAGCCCCTCCCAAGGTTTCTTCCATTTTTTCCTAAAAGGTTTTGCGGGAGTTTTTCCTTGTCCTCTGTGAGGGTCTAAGGCTGGGGGATGTCGTATACTAACCATTTATTGTTTCACATGTTGTAACAGTGATTAAGGGCTATACAAATAAATGTGATTTGATTTGAATTCTTTCTATAAGTTCTAACCGTTTTCTAAAAGCAATACGGCACTTGCTGGATCACTCATGGTTAACAACAACGCCTAACAACGCCTAACAACGCTCTGAACCGTGACTGTATCCCCAATACAGCCTACATCATCATATTTTTTTTATTTTCTATTAACGTTACACTTTGTGTCGGATAGTGTAGGGTATAGGGTAATAGTGTTGAACATTAGGATGGTCGGATCAGTCTTACGGTGGTTTAGCCTGATAACTAGCCTGCCTCGGGCCAGGCTAGTTTCCAAGCATAAGTTGCCACAGCAACTTAAACTATGTTGAGCTTGCTTTGTGGAACTGAATAAACCTGAAAATGAGCCAGACTAAGTGAAATAAACCTGGCTAAGGTGGTAAGGTCGCTTTGTGGAACAGACTACATCAGCTATCTCTGAGTGCATACTGTAGAACTGTGACAACATCAACAACAAAATTGTGACATCATCAACAACAAAAACAATAACAACAACAACAACATATGAGTGCAACAACATGAGTATTGTATCAAGGCACATAGGAATTTCTATTCAAATGGCAGCATACACTGTTCAAAAATCAGTCCAGGTAAGCAATATCACATCACCAGGCCTATGAATCTTTTTTACCTAAAAGACCTAACATCTGCTTAGTTTACATGTGCTGCATTTCCCATCTAATGAGAAAAGTAACATTTTCTTGATTTAGCAAGTGCAGTGAAGTCAGGGCAACAGCAGCAGTAAACGCAAAAGTGCCGGCTTTCTTCTGCTTAGAACCTTGGAGGAAAGCCAGAATCTCCGCCCATAAGTCACAAAATCATTCAATGCATTTCCTTTGCTAAGCCATCTAATGTGATGATGGATAAGCAAATCGGCATACTGGGCTGACATGTCTGATGATAACTGGCAGAAAAGGCGATTCTGTAAGCTGGAGGTAAAACAAATAAAGTTTATAATTGCCATGACAGAGTCCATGGTCTCTTTTAACTCACTGCTTAGTTTGGCTCACAACAGACTTTGGTGGATAAGGCAATGTAGCAATCTCAGCTGTGGAGCCACAGCACCCAACCTCGTGGCAAGTCCATGTGTCCTGCCCGCCATCGCAGCTGCACCGTCTGTTACCAGCATATTGATCTACTATGGAATGGGCTGCAGGTTGGACCTCTTTTAACATGCTGCTAATTAGCACTAAATTAATAGTGTAGATGCTTTTTGTAGTTGTGGTTTAGATACTGTAAAGTTTTAAGACATTGACATTAATTCTGATATTTTGTCCACCCTCCATAGGTACATTTTATAGATATTTTTCTTTTTTTTTTAAAGCTAAGTTTGTTTGAGAAGATTGAGTGCACAGGCAGGGAAAGAAGCTTGAGTGAAGATCCAACAGAGCCTTACCAGCTAAATCCGAGGGAGATAGAGCCACAAGCGCTGTCCAACAGAGTCTTAACATTTCAGGAGAAGTGGTTTAAGGACTTTCCGTGGTTACATTATGGGGGGTTTTGTGTTTCCATTGTATGAAGACCTTTAATGACAAAAATGCAGCCTTTAATGCAAAGTTAGATCCCGCATTTGTTGGTGTAGGATTTCGAAACTGGAAGACGGCGATAGAAAAGTTCAAAGCCCATGCGTCTACACATGCCCATTTCCACTCAGTCTCAGTGAGTCTCCATAAAGGGAAGTCCATAGAAACAAAGTTGTCAAGTGCATTGCAAAAGCAAAAGGAGACAGACACTGTCTGTACGAAGTAGTTGGTGCAGTTAAACTCTTGGCTAGGCAGGGGATAGCCTTCAGGGGACACGAGAAAGAGGAGGGTAATCTCAACCAAATGTTTAAGGCATCGATCAGAAACTGACCCCATTCTCTGTAATTGGCTTGAGAAGCGCAGCCATGATTATCTCAGCCCACAAACTCAGAATGAAGTTCTTCAGCTCCTTGGCAATACAGTTGTAAGAGACATTGTTGCAGCTATCAATGCTCAAAGAGACATTGTTGCAGCTATCAATGCTCAACCCACTAGTGCAGTTCTCCCTAATAATTGATGGAACACAAGGTGTGTCTGGAAAAGAACAGGAGTCTATCTGCATTAGATATGTAGACCATGATTTGGTCCCACATGAAGAATTTGTTGGTCTCTATCAAGCAGCATCAACGACTGGAGAAAGCATTTGTGCCATTGCTTTCGATGTACTTGTCACAGAGTGACAGGGCTATGCTTGTTCATATTTCACTTAGTTGATATTGGGTTTTTTGATTTTGTTGTGGATCATTATTTTCATTGTGATTATTATTTTCTAGATGTGTTGCATTATTTTCTATTACTTTCTTTTTTATATTTGTTGTGATTTTCTTATAGAAGTGGTTTTGAACTTTGCATGGACTTTCATTTGGATGTGGAACATTTGTGATTGTGAACGTTGCTGGGCACACCAGCAACACACGCCTCCCTGGACACCTCCCTTTTCTACCTAATTGATCCCAAATTATTGGTCCGCGACCAGTTGTGCCTAATATATAATCCAGGTGAAATCTACTGGGAGGGTGTGTTTTTCTTTTCCTCCCAGACCGAAGATCCCCTGACGTGCGGATCACTCGGTGCCGGGACTGGGCCGTGACGGGTCGACTCCTCGGACTGCAGAACAAGGACTTGTTTACGGGCACATCCTTACCCGTGTAAAGGGAATAAAACAACCATCCCACATCGGTGTGCGAGTGGTAACCACTCTAGAGGTGTTTGCAGTAGCTGAGGATACACTGGTGTGTTGCAGGTTTCTTGTGTGGCGTCCCGAGTCCCGACCAGGGGACACAGGAGAGAGAGAGACGGGAGAGCAGGGCAACAATTACTGCTGGGCTGTTGACACGCTAACGGCTTCCGCCTTGGGTTGGAGGACGACGGAACGAGTAGAACGGATCACGGATTGGACTCAACCTGCGGCATTGTTGACTACCGTAGGAACCAAGTCCCAGAGCGGAATTGACCAATGGACTTGTGACTGAGTATTTAACATCTGTTCAGGAATAGACATTCTCTTCGTGTAAACCTTTAGGGCGTTTTATGTATTTTGAGAGTTTATTACTCCCTGATTTTAGTTGACCAGTGGTTAGTTTTATAACTTTCCAGTTGTGGTATTTTATCAGAGTAATAAAAACATATTCTTATATAAACCTCTGCCTCCTTGTATCTATGCTGGTTTGGCCCGGGAATTCCTGAACCTGTTCACACAAACGTGTGACATACTCAAAAGGTTGAATTTGCCATTGTCGTGTTTGAGAGGACAGGCATATGATGGGGCCACGAATATGGCAGGCAAGAACTTGGGGCCACAGGCACTTATCAAGAAGCAACAATCATTGGCTTTGTACGTACACTGTGGGGCACATTGTGTTAACTTGGCAACTCAGGCTGCCTGCAAATCATCGTCTCTGATTCGTGACTCCTTGCAGTGGGTCCATGAATTGGGGAATCTTTTCAACCTGTCAGGGAAATTCAAGACTATTTGAAAACAGCAAAATCATCAGAAACTGCACAATACAAAACGCTCCAGCCTTTGTGCCCAACAAGGTGGACAGTAAGGCACAAGGCCATCGCCTCAGTCATTGACCAATATGCTTCTGTGCTGGACAGTCTAGAGGAGATGGCCTTAGGTACAGCAGATACATCAACCAAGGCAAATGGGTTGTTGGACAGGTTTTGTGCAGGAACAACTGTGCTGGGTCTTCTCCTTGGGTCAGAGGTAATAGGAGAGCTGGACTGCCTTAACAGATCTCTCCAGATGAGGACACAAACAGCTGGGGGAATGAGAGCAGCGGTAGACTGTGTAAGAGGCACACTCCAAATGAAACGGGATGAGAGAGCATTCCAAAAGCTGTTTGCAAAGGCCGAGGAAATGGTGACTTCCCTTGATATTAGTGAAATTCTGATGCCTCGTTTCCGGAAACCACCAAAGCGCCTCTGTGGTGAGTACTACAGAGCAGAGTACTTCAGCATGTTGGACACTGTTGATTTACAGTTGAGGGATCGGTTTGATAAAGAAAGTATTGATGTAATTCATAAGCTTGAGGGAGTTCTCCTTACAGGTCAAATTGATGCCACTGTAGTATACCAATACCCAGAGCTGAATAGGCATGCCCTTAAAGTTGAGTTGCCTATGGTTCGGGCAAAACACACATACAGCTCCTGTGAGGAGGCTGCTATCATTCTACGGCAAGTGCCAGTCGAGGTTTGTAGTTTGTTTCGAGAAGTGGAAGCTCTCGTCAGGCTGCTTCTAGTAATGCCTGAGTCATCCGCAGAAGCTGAACAAAGCTTCAGTGCCCTCAGGAGGCTCAAGACGTGGCTTCGGTCCACAATGGGACAGGGTCGACTGAACCATGTGGCTTTATGTCATATTGATAAGGCTAAACTTGACCTTGTGGATCGTAAAAAGATCTGTGAAGAATTCATTTCTTTCAATGACAGACGCAAAAAGGCCTTTGGATCATTTTATTAAATGCCCCATGGCCTGGCTTTTTGAGGCTAACTATGTTCCCTCAGAATTCTATAGAGGGCTGGGAAACAGAAAGGAAAAGGAAAGTTTTGTTTTACAAAATAGGACTTAGTGAGTTATGCTTTTTGTATAGTTCAACAGACAAAAATATTGTCTTCTCTCCAGTAACTGTCTAACAGTACTTTTCATCAATACTTCTATGCAATTTCACAATGTTAACATAAGCACAAGAATAAAACAGTTTTGCTCAATATCCTTTATGTTAAAGATGTGATTTCTTGTGATTTCGACTGTCATGGCTTGTGTGTAGATTTAAACTTTGGAGCCTAAGGTTTTTGTTTTCCAGAATTATTTAGAGGCTTTAGCAAGGTCTCATTCTCTAATAGATGTCATCAATGTTTTAATCGGTTATAGCCAAAATGTGTTGTATTCTTGTTTTCAGTCAGCTTCAATAACATAGTTGAGATTTACATGATTCCTAAAAAATCATCCCAAAACACAGATATGTGTGATATGTTTTGAATGTGCAGAAAGTTTTGAACATGAGCTGAAATCTTGCTGAAACACATATGAGCTAATAAAGTCCAGGGGTTTATAAATTAATTAAAATTAATTAATTTATCATTGACGTGAATCGGTGCCACATGCACATTTAAAGAGGTTACTTCCCCAAACAAAAGACACAAAAGAGGACAGAAGTGTAAATCATGCCTATATGTGTGTGTTGACTCAGCAGGGATAATATTAAATGAGAAAAGTTGATCTACAGGAGAATAAATATTTGAAAGCAATACAGAATGCCTGAGAGCCTTACTGCATTATATTCCATTATATTTTGAATTGTCACCTGGTGCCTGAATTTTGTCTTTTCCTTTACATAAATTAAAACATTTCCACCATAAATTGATGCAGAAAAGGTACAAATGCAGGAAATTAAGTGTTTGACGTTCAAAATTTCTGGGGGGATGACGCCCAGACCCCCCGCTTAATGTGCCCCCCCCCAATGTTCAAAAGAAACCTACGCCACTGTCAGTGTTAATGTGCTAGGCAATTTTTGATGATGAAGTCTAATTAGCACTAATTAACGAGCCCTTGTAAGCATGGTGGTAGTTATTTGTTTTATTTGTGACTGCAAATCAGTGGCGATTTTAGACCCTTTTTGGGAACATCTTCAGCCCCCCCTAGAAAATCTAAGTGATTTTCAAAAAGCTAGGCTATGGCTACCCTACGGTGGCCCTAAGGTACACAACACGACATTAGCGAAGCAAACAAAAGCTGAAAACATAACATTAACCCACAACACAACAGCATTAACAGAAATGAAACATTTCTGAAAATGCTGCATTTGAAAAAACAAACTGCGACATTACATGACAACACAACAGCATTAATCCACAACACAACAACATTAACAGAAACGAAACATTGCATTTCAAGTCATGCACAACGGAAGTGCTCCAGGGGCCCGTTCCAAGAAGCAGGTTCAGCAAACTCTGAGTCTAACCCTGCACTCTGAGTTGATTAATTCGGAGATGGCAAAGTCTGAGTTTTCGGTTCCAGAACGGCTGATTTGAGTTAGTTCAATCAACTTTGAGTATGTTCACCTTGAGTTAAGCGTGTGCGCAACGACAATAAAAAGCCATCATCAATGGAGGCCCGATACTACGATTCACCATGGCAACCGGCAAGCAAAGATCGGCGTACTTCACCCCACTGGAGTTAGAACTGTTATTAAATGCTTATGGGGAGTATGAACCAATCTTTAAAAAGAAGAGCAACACAGCTGCAGCGGCAAAGCAGAGGGAATCGGCTTGGGAGAGAATCGCTGCCCGAGTCAATGCGTACGTTTGAATGCAGTAGTGTACTCATTTAACATTTAACCATACTTTCTTATAATGGTGGAATAGTGGTGGAATAGTATTGGGGAAAACAATATTTTCATTTAGGTGCAATCCCACGGGCGCAAAGCACTCTTGGCAGCAGCTGAAAATGAAATATAAAAACATTACAATAGAGTCATTTAGCAGATGCTTTTATCCAAAGCGACTTACAAAGGTGATAGTTAACACTATGTGGGGATCGAACCCACAACCCTGAGACTGCAGGCAGATCTAGAAATGTAATTACTGGAACATAAGTTAGAGGTGGGTGCATGGTCACAGGTGAAATGTGTTGTTGGAACAATATAAAAATACTAACTGTTGCTTTTGTATTTGTAGGAAATAAAGAAGACCAAATGAAATGTGTCTTTATTTGACTGCTCGGGGTGGTGGTAGCTTAATCCGTGAAGTGTAAACGGCATATTATATCTCGGACAGCTCTTCCATCCTGGACATAGAACATCTAATCGGGGTCTCAAAATCCTCTCCCGACATAAGGCTATGCGAATTACTTCCGCTTGAATATCGATCGGGTTACCGAGGAAAGGACACGCCATGTCCGACAGCTGCTTCAGGTTCAGCAGAGGGAGGAGACAGGGAGAAAGTCAGGGTTTGTTCAAGAAAACCTGCCAGCGAGCAGGTTAGGTTCACAGAGTCAGTTACCATGGTAACTGAATCAGAGTTTGAGTTACCTCTCTTTCTGGAACGGAAAACCCAGAGTTTCCCTCATCTCAGGGTTAACAAACTCAGAGTTTTCACTAAACCCGCTTTCTGGAACGGGCCCCTGGTCACTAGGGGCAGTGCTACATGGAATTAGTTTGGTTATAATTAATTATAACATCAAATGCATTAAAGCAAACTTACATTGAGTTTTCATTGGTTGAGATGATTAAATAGCTAATTAGCTAAGGGATTTCGAGAACGGGATCGACCAATTCCACATTGCACTGTCCCTAGTGGTCCAGAGAACTTCCGTTGTGAATAACTTGAAATGCTACGTTTTGGCAAATGTTTGTTTCTGTTAATGCTGTTGCGCTGTGGGTTAATGTTGTTGTGTTGTGGATTAATGCTGTTGTGTTGTCAATGTCGCAGTGTTGTACATGTTTGTTTTTTCAATGCAGCGTTTTCAGAAATGTTTCGTTTTGCTAATCCCAGAGAGTAAGTGAGTGGTACAGAGGTAGTAAAATTGAGAAAAGCACACTCAATAGTCTATTACTTGTAATATAAATTAAAAGGCATGTTACTCCCCTCTATAGTTAGCTAATATTGGCTAGCCAGCTACAGCACACACTAGCTTTGTAACTTGCTAGGTATAATGTTAGCAAAAATTACTGAAATGTCAGCTTCTCTCATGATAGCCAAAAAAGTACATATAACATAGATAGCCTACAAATAAACCGGTTTCTCCATAGATGGAGATAAGAAAGTACTTGATGAAAAGCAGCAGAACCACAGAAAATGTACAATCAGGCAAGATAGATCTTTGAAGTAGTACTATTTCACCATGATGAGACTACAACAGCTCTAAGCTTATTGCCCAAATGTATTACAATGTAACCACAATAGAACAGAACTACTGTTACAACTGGACCTTTGGCTGGATACTATACTCCTTTAATTTAAGCCTAACACTTTAAAGAAAATCAGTGAAAGGAACTAGGTCCTTTGCATGGTATACCAGTCTGTTTCTCTGGGCTAAATTTATCACAGATTTCTTGTCCCTTTCTTGAATACGTTGTATCCATAATAGGCTTTATGCACTATAATGTAAGGAGAATATTGTTGAACTTAAAGCAAATTTGTAGCATTTTTGTAGTAATTCATGAGGAAAAACCATTATAATATTCCTATAACGGCAGTGAGTTTATAGTGACCTAATCCTACTTGATATTTTCTAATCTGCGATGGTATTCTATTATAATATTACTATAGAGTCTTAGTGTTTCTATATTTGTATACCTAGTGTCCTTCTAAAATCTGTTCAATGATACTGCTCCTCAGTGGTTTCAGTGAAACCTGAGTGTCATGGAGAGGATTTCTTGTCCCCTTCTTGAATACATTGTATCCATACCTCCTAAAAGGCTCTATGCAGGTCTATAGATGTTCTAGTCACTAGCTGTTGGCCTACTAGTTTTACTCTATTTGAGTAAATTCAGTAAATCAATGTGCATGCGCAGCACGCATTAAATAAAATGTAATTCATTCATTTAAAAATTTGGTGCACGCAAGTCACCCTTCTCACTCAAAACCTCATGTCCTAAAATCGGCTTTGTTCATACAACCTATGCAACACAATCATGTGAAGAATAATGGACAACAGTGGTGGGAAAAGCATACAAATCATTTACTTTAGCAAAAGTAGAAATACAATTGTGGAAATGTACTAGGTATAAGCACAAATCCTCCACTCAAAATTAGTATTAGCATATTGATTGTAATGCCCTTAACTATCAGTTCTCGGTTAAAGGGTAATAACATTCAAATCAAATGACTGATAGAGAAACAATTTGGAAAGAGAATAAAAGTGACCGATGAGAGTACCTATGGGTTTTCTCTGGTTAACGGTACAGTTTCAGTTGTGGGATTGTAAATTGTGGGCTGAAATCTGTGTCAATTTTAATTGCCCACTTTTAATTTTTATTTTATCTTCAACTCAAAGTCATCCCTCTGTCTGAGTAGTCTGTTGAAGAGTTTCTCAGAGTACAGGAAGAAGTCCCTGTTGCGGTCCAGGTCCTGGGCGTCTATAATGCGAGTCACCAGGGCTTGTTCTATGGTTGGAGACTCACAGGGGTGATGTTGCACCCTGTGACTCACATTCCTCAGAGGTTCAACAACCAACAGACCCAGGCTGGCAGGTTCCTCACTTCCACATCCAGTTGACGTGTTGAGTTTCTTACTGTTTACTTTAGCTACAGTAGGTTCATCATTTCCTTCTGGCCGATCAAGTCCAACCTCACTGGCTCCACTTGTTTGGCAAGTTCTGGTAGTTTGGGTAGTTGAATTGGTTGTGTTAGTGTGATTAAATCTACCAATTGGGTTTATATCACCAAGCCTGCTACTTGAGCTAGACATATTTGTTTTGCTAGGTCCATAACTTCTTGGGCACATCACATTGGTTACGTTAGATGTGTTAGCAGTAGTTGCAGTTGGTCCACTTGCTGCACTGACTCTGGGCCCTGGTGCTCCTGGAGCTGCAGTCTCCTGGATGTGTCTGCGTAGGTAGGCTGCATAGCCCTGTACCAAGCGAGTTAAGCTTGTCTGATAGGACAGACGCAGCGACTCAGCTGAGCCTGATGGCACTGAGTGCAGCCGAACCTGATGGAACAAGAAATATAGATGATGAAACAAGACTGCACACATTGGGCCTCATTCACAAATGTTTTCGTAAATAAATTTGTCGTATGTGTGTGCGTACTAAAACACAAATGTGGGATTCATGAAACGTGTGCGAAACCTCGATTTGTGAGTAGAACAGGTGTATATTTGATGAATGCCAATCGTTCATAAATTGGATGCATGTGCCTGTTGAAGCCGATTTGGATAGGTAAACGCCCTGTTGAACACCGTAAAAGGCTGCAGACTGAAGGGTCGTGTGCAAGTAAACCAGGGGAAAAGAAGGAAAAAAGAGAAACTTGGCGGAGTCTGAAATAGAAGTGTTGTGCGCATGCGTGCATGAGAAAACAACAACAGAGTTTTCAGAAGCATCAGCAGTGGAGTCACAAGAACTGATAAAAGTAAAGCATGGCAAGAAATTATTAACGCTGTCAATGCTGTTTCAGCAGAAAAAAGAAACAGTTTGACATGAAACTAGATTGCAAAAAAGTAGAAGTAGACGCGTATTAGCCACAGGAGGACGGCAGTGCACTGAACGCTATCCGACATGGATCAGAGGATCAATCAATAATAGGAGAGACCTCACTGTCGGGTGTCCAGTCGGCACCCGACAATGAGGTCTGGAGTTGGACACAGATCAAATCCAGGCTGCATCTTCATCAGATGGTAGGACTATGTTATTGCATTTGTAAGGTGTCCAGTCCATGTGATCAACCCATTACAAGTTGGATAATCTTGTGTAGTTATGAATGAGGACAGTTCAGCAAATACGCCATTTCAGCCTATTAGGTCTTTATTTTCTACAAGGCCACTGAAACATCTTGTTGTTGTTGTTGAGGTTTGGCACTACTGTAATGGATTTTTCATAAGGAATACAAAGAATAAGCCGTTCTAAGAGCCTTCCCGCATGTTTCCAAACACACTAACACATTTCCGCATGTTTCCAAGCACTCGTAGGATTTGATCGTACCAAACGAACAAATTCAGATCAATGTCAAAGATCTTGTCAATCAAACAGTGTGGCCAATACTTTTCCCAGGAAAGACCTACCTGACAACTGGTGTTTAGAACAGCAAATGGAAAATCTTTTATGAACTGGCAGGTTGGATCACTATTGTTATATCAGATAGAGACTAGAAAAACATTTATATGAAAATGTCACCAATTATTACTTTGACAAAACCTAAAGAACTTTCTGTGTCAGCTGTTGATAATGTCTGATAGTATCAGATTTATAACATTATGATGCATGTCAAAGCATTATTATACCCATACACACAAGACGGTAAGGGTTTAACCCACTCTGGTGGTATGTTATATATCTTTGTACGTGTTCCACAATGATGGAAAAGGGACAAGAGAAGAAAGCATTAAGTTGCATAAATGTATTTGATATGATCATTTTTGTTTAAATAGACCACTAACCATCTCAGTTATGTTCTTAAATAGAAGGAAGAACTGAAAGGTAATAAATAATCTTTAATGATTTCCATCAGTCATAATTGTCTATGTTATCAGTGACTAGTCTAGTCATCATTATTGACTTATTATATTCAATTAACAATTAGTATTAGTAAATGTACTGTTTTCACAATTTCTACGCTTGCTTTATAGCTTACTACAAGGACATAAACCCCAAAGTACGACAAATTGGATGTATTTCTGAAAGGTAGGACCACACTGTACAAATGCAAAGTGTAGCTGATCATTTTTGACAGATATCAAAAAAAAAAAATATTGAATACACCAAAGCTAATGTGTGGAAGGTAAAGGAATAATCTGGCAAACCTGAAAAGACATAAAACTACCTCAAACAGTTCTTGATTCAAATCTTCATATAATCTTTGTATAGCTTCCTACTTCTGAATACTTTTTTGAATACGTTTCCACAGTTTTTTGTCTTGCCTGACCTGGTGAATCCTCATGTGTAGGTGAACTGCCGCCCCTGCTAACCACTGCCGCATAGATTCTGAACTCATTCTCTTCTTCTTATTGGTCATCCGCTCGTAGTGATCGAGCAGCTCTAGTTTCAGCAAGTTGTCATAGAGCTCTGTGGTCTCAGCCATCTTTTCCTTGTTGTTGGTAATACCAGGAATCTGTTGGAGGTAGCTATGGGTGATCCAGCCAATTCTGGAAGAGCTGCTGATGCCAAAGATTCTTTGAGCCTGGGATCTGTGAGTTGATGGTTCCCCCACCAATGAACGTTGTCCCCGGACCTGGTGGGATGGGTTGGAATGCTAAATTTCAATTAGTTGATACAGTTTTGTTTTTAGTATTATGCTTTGTGATACAACATGATTTTGAAGGCAATAAGGGTGTGTTACATAAAGTAATATAATGTAATAAGAGTAATAAGTAAGGTAATATTCTTCATTTTAAAATCAATAAGGAATTATTTTTGGAGTAGCAAGTCCAACACTGGTTAGGTTTAATAATAATAGGGTTAAAAACATGTACCATAACTGGCTTCTTGGAAGCATATTCCTCACCCTAGACCCAACCATCGGTGGCCCAAAGGTTTTGCCAAATTCAAACTTAAGTCATTGCAACCCACGGGTCTGAAGCAACATCAAAATTATGACACCAAATTCCACAGTGAGCCACACAAGAGAAAATATGTTTTCTATCTTTATATACAAATTTTAAATATGAAAATATTTTAAATATATAAATATTTTAGTTTATGTTGCCACTGTGGTACTCTTGAAGTAAGAAGGAAGAGCTTTATGTTTAGATGTCGCCATTGTCTCATTGTCAGACTCTACCTTTGGGGGAACCAGGGAAAAAAATGCAATTTTATCGTGTCATCAATACACTGGCCAACGATAGAGCAGCACGGTGCGCATGGTAATAGAAGACAATGATCAGCCAAGTTTGCCACAAGGCCATAAAACGCAATAAAACACAGCACATCTAAAAACGTACCACCAAACCTAGACCAAACCTAGACCAGCTCGTCCTATTCCACACATACACGGGCGTATTTTGCTCCGACAGACGCGCACACAATTGATATATAGGCAGCATACTGGCAACCATACTGCTATGGCTACATCACATCCAGTAAACTAAAGAATAAGCAGAAAGACCCAGCCTGTTCAGACCAAGTCAAATGTCATAATTTGTTTGTACTAAATAAGTTATATTACTAATCTCACTGACATTAA
Organism: Hoplostethus atlanticus; assembly: GCA_034670405.1. NCBI lineage: Eukaryota > Metazoa > Chordata > Actinopteri > Trachichthyiformes > Trachichthyidae > Hoplostethus > Hoplostethus atlanticus. Next base: position 884,495 of record JAXDDX010000043.1, on the reverse strand, counting down.
GATGCACTCAGTGTTAAACTGAAAAATTACGACAAGTTGGAAAGTTTGAGTTAGAATAGTTTGCAAGAGCGCGAGTATAAACACAGCTAGAGGCTGTAAATGCGGACTAGTGAGTAGATGAGTTTCCGTGTTCAGCGTGACAACGTTTAATGTCCCCGACAACCTCTGTAGTCTCATTTAGCCACTTGTTAGCAACCGCCTTTTTTAAGACACGTAAAAGCTTCAAAATTCACAGGGTATTTACTGACGTATTTTATGTCGTCGAACAAAACGGGAAAACCTCTTAAGCTTGTGTTAACCACAGACCTTATTTCAGGGATCTAACCAAAAACCCATTGTAAAAACAGACATATATTCAGATCTAACAACACAGGCTCACAGAATTTTGAGAAATGATCACAGATTGTGTTGTGGACACTAATGTGAAGAATACATTCCTTCACCATGGAGGAATGATATGCTAGGTGAGGTTAGCTAGCAGTTACGTTTAGACAGGTAAAACAACTTAATTTAAGGTTAGGCAACGTAAACAGCTTCAGTTGAGGTTAGGGTAAGGTTTTATATATAAGGTTTTTTCATGGTCATGGTTAAATAAACACTTTTGCTGAAAATGAAAACCACTCATAATAGAAAACTTCTTGGCATGAGTTTAGCATGGGTAGTCAAAGCCTACTGTCTGTTTCTCCCCACATAATCCATTTGTGGTGGGGAAACATATCACACTGATATTCATTTCAAGACATTTCGTGAAACCAAGCTGCAGAATATTGTACAGGGTTCTGAATGTTTTTAAGAAATGCAGAGGAAAGTAAAATATGATAATGACATAAAAAATGAAAAAAAAAAACAACAATGAAAAAAACATTTAATTTCCTATTTCAACAGGTGCTGTAACACATTTTCTTTACCTACCTGTTGGGCCACCAGGTCAAAGAGGATGGACAAAGCCAGAGCGACCACCCCTACTCCTCCATAGCTGACCCTGCTACTGCCTCCCAGCTCTGCAGTCAGGTTGAGGCTGAAGGCAGCCTGCTGCTCCTCACTCATGCTCCGCTGTATAGAGGCATACTGGTGCTGCAGGGCTTCTGAGGAGTCCAGGGAGAGGAAGGAGGTGAGGACAGGATCCATGGAAATATCAGGGACAATGCCGGCATCTCTAGCCACCGAGAATAGCTCCTGAACAGTGGCTGGAGAAGGAAGACACAAGCTGCTGCCCATTAGGATCATGGCTGTATCTTTCTTTCTGAATGCAGCTACCCTCACCCCCCACCCCCTCTTCTCTTTCTCTGACTGTGTGTGTGTGTGTGTGTGTGTGTGTGTGTGTGTGTGTGTGTGTGTGTGTCTCTGTCTCTGTCTGTCTGTGAGTCTAACCCTGTCTGTTTGTCTGCCTGCCTCAGTCACAAAGGCTTTTACAATAATATTACAGATATACTTTAACCCCCATGGAGTTATTGTATATGCCAATAACCTATTGTCATTTTTTAATGAATAATTATTTGCTTGTACGACAGAAGCGAACAGAAAAGTGCTCTCTTTGTTGACAATCACTTTGTTCACATTATTCTGGGTGTATTTTAGATTTCTGTAAATTTCTACATCGGTTTTGTCTCTTTACGGCTTCTTAGCAGATATATAGACCTTATGGTAAGATACACTTGATGCAGCATCAATTATATGGCTCCCCTCACCTAATACAATTTTCATCTTTCTTCATCTGTTAGAACTTGGAAGCCCATCGATCACAGAGCTTTGGGACATCCATATCTCTGATTCCTACTTTCTCTGGTCAATTTTCTTTCTGTCTAGCAATGATTTCATTCTAAAGGTTAAAACCAAGGATTGGGAGTATTATTTGAACTGTGGCTCAGTAGCAGAGAACATTGCCCTATGAAGGATCAATATTTGAGGATTGTGCAAGGGTGCACAGTGGCTTTGTTTTCTAAGCTGAAGAAAAGACTGGCATGTGGAACACTGTTTAAAACTGTGTTAAATGATATCACTAGTCACAGAAACCTTATAATAATCATCAATTTCTGATTCAGTGTAGTCAAATAGCCCCTTTTGTAATCAAAATGGCTTTCAAAAGGTTAGAATTTGATTAGTCTATCTGTTCATGGGATACCCTATGCTAAAGTAAGATGCATACACACACGCAACTATTTACCATTCCTCTTGTAGACCCTAGCCCTGATACAGGGCCCTTTGGGAGTCTTTCATCGTACGGGTTTTTACTTCTCCAAAGGGTCCTGTCCTGCTCCATTGACTTTTTACCCTACGAAAGTCTGCAAGCCCTTTAACGAAAAAACAACATAGAATTTCACTTACCCAAACAGATGTAATCCTTCACTTGTCTACTTTCACCGTGGTGGCACGCACTACATCTCCTATGCACAAATAAACTTTTAGACTTACATTTGTAACGTAATTCAGTTGATTTGTGCTCAACGTTACGAGATAGAAGTCTTAACTAGCGTGCGGTACTAGCCTACTAGTTCACTGATATGCGCCGATTCTCTTCACTAATGGCGCTGTAGTAGTTGATGTAGGTCCTCTTTAGATGCTTGTGAAATTCAGAGACTTGCCATACAAACATGACTGTGGCAGACTGGAGGGAGTGTCGGGGAGGCTTAATTGGATCCAGGAGAGAGGTGAGTTAGGCCGGACTCACACTAGAGGATAATTGGGCCGATTTATCCCTGATTCGGCAATCGGCGGAGTGATCTTGTTCGGCACCGATTATCTGGTAATGTGAGCGGTTTACAGATCCAATCTTAACATCCAGATCCGCTCGGGGACGCATCAGGGCCGGCCCGATAATATCAAACGTGTTTGATATCTAGGATTTCAAATTGGGATGATTGCGTCACTGCTTTCCGCGCGGGACCACAATAGCCAATGAGAGAGACAATCTACAAGGACACGGAAGTGAATGAAGAAACAACAACAAACTGTTGTACTGGTGCGTTGGACAGCTGAGATGGAGGAAAGGCTTGTCAATATGTGGCAAGAACACGACTGCCTATATAATGTGTCTTCCAAGCACGGGCGCCGGATTCATTTCAGAAGTGCGGGGGCCAAAAAGAGTGTATGTGTGACTGTGTATGTGTAGCGGTAGATAGACCGGAGACTCGCACTAAACTTCTGCGGACTATAGCTTGCTTGCACCACAGGCTGGCGGACGCCGTCATCTCCACATTTGGAGAAAGTTACAAACTGTTTGACAGCAGCAAAGAATTACCCGCTCTCTATTTTTGTACCAATTTGCATTAAAGTACCTTTCTCTTTGGCCAAACGATCTAGCGGTCTCCTTTTTGTCTACAATTAGCTGTGCAGCTTTATCCGTCTCTATGTCCCGACAACAACCCTCCAGGCAGTCGGAGCCAGCGCTAGCCTGTTTCGGTTCAAGGCCGGCGGTTTGACAGTCTCAGCGGGCACAGGGCTGCTGCTTTGGGGTTCTTCTGGCTGCCGCTGCGCTGGTTCTAGTGGAGGGCCAGGCTCCAACGGAGTTGTGGACGTCAGGGATGTAACATTATTAACGTTGAAGTTCAGTTTTGTTTGACTGTATTTTCCTTTCTGATGCACTGGTTCTTTTGACATGTTTGCAGAAGCATATTTGCAATATTGATAGTTAAGGTTAGTTCAGCTAGTTTAACGGCTCACTGTAAACAAGGTAACACACATCACAGCATTGAAACTATTTTATTGGTTGCAATGTACACTGTATGCATTTGATTCTGTCCTCTTTGATTGGATTAAAATGTAAATATTCTTCCCGTTTTATGTCTATGCTTTATTTTACCTAATGTGGGCGGGAATGAATGAAACGTCTTTTACCTTATGTGTTGCAATATAGGGGCATTTGAGGGGAAACAGTGATTATTTCTCACTGCAACGCATAAGTAAAGCAAGTTGCACCGGTTTCACCATGTCAGTCTACATTTTGTTTACATTTACTTCCCCATGAGATCACTGAGGCGGTGCATTCAGGCTCCCTCTGGCACGATAATCTTAGTAATATCCTCTAGTGTGTGATGCACCATTATTTTCAGATCTTGTAGTCTGTGCGTGTTTGAGATTAGAGAGAAGAACATCTGTGACGATTCTCCTCGTGCGTGATGCAACCCGATTTCAAAATCGGTTAGGATTTTAAAACCTGTGGTGTGAGCCCAGCCTTAGTGGACTGCTTCTTTCCTGGATTCGGTACCAGCTGCAGCCAGTTGAGCCTGATTGCAGCTTGGGCCTTTTTAACGTGTGTGTGAATGTGTGAGAGTGTGCGCGTCAGGGTGAGAGACTGACTGTGTGACCGAGGGAGAAGCCGACAGGGACGGAGGATCCGTCGGCTGCGGGATGCGGGTTTATTGATGGTGATAATAAAACGGCCCTGCTGGCCACTTGACTCTCCTCCTATGTGTCTCTGTCTGTCACGAACCCCGGTACAGTGGCAACTTGCCACAGTGGTTCCCTGACCAGGAACCTGACAGACAGGGACGTCGCCGCCGCATCATCAGCTTCCAGAGCACGGCCGGCGACGACAACCAGCCTCCCTCAGCACCCCGCCCAGCATCACCTGGCCCCACCGACTCCGAGCTGTTCCGGGCGGGACCCTTCCTCGCCTTCTTCCTCGCTCTCAAATGGGGGGGAGGGAGGGGGGAGTTGGCTTCGGCTGGACGGCTCCCCAGCCTCAGTTTGGCGGTGGGGGTATGTGGCAGACTGGGGGGAGGGAGGGTAGTAGGCTTAGGCTGGACTCAGCGGCTGCGGCCAATTAAGGCTGAGTGCAGCCGGGCCTTTTTAACCTGTGTGTGGATGTGTGAGCGAGAGGGACGCGCCAGTGTGAGAGGCTGGCGGCGTGAATGAAGTCGACAGGCGATCGGGAGGATCGGGGGTCAACTGGGAGGAGAAAGAGCTGGTGACAGTCGGGGTTGGAGCGGGACGCTCCTGCAAGCCTGGCAGGCTGGCCGGCTTTGGGGTTCTGCGGCTGACCCGCCGGGGAGGACTGAGGTGCGTCAGTGAAGGGAGACGGCGCGACCCACGGCAGTCAACACCGGGGCCGGGTTTATTGATGGTGTTAATAAAACGGCCTTGCTGGCCCCTTGACTCTCCTCCTGCCTATGTGTCTCTGTCTGTCACGAAACCCGGTACGGTGGCAAGTTGCCACAATGACTTTCCTGTGGGCATCCATGTTTTCCCGAGCAGATGCACTGGAACACATTTAGATTGGAAGTCGGGAATACTGACTCGGAACTATCGACTTCCGACTTGGATTGCGGCATGAGAACCAAACTGTCAGGGCAAACGAGACAAATATAATTTTCATCCCGATGTTTGGTCACAATTTGTAGGGTTACACGTGCCATTAAGGAGTTTAAGGATTACGTTTTTACCCTATGGCTGTAGTTAGACACTTTTCATGAAAAAATCTGATGACCATTGTTTTGCAAGTGTAAATCACTTCTACTAGTAACTACTACTTCTACTACTAGTTAAATTTGAGCTACTACATGGATGTAAAATTAAGAATTATCTAAGGACAGAGGTTAGTTAATATTAGGTTATGCTATGGAAATTAATTAACTGAGTTGAGCTCAACATTTTTTTCTTACAGTTTCTTTTGAAGATGCTGTGGAAATACTAATAAGTATTATAAATAAATAAATATAAATAAGTACTGTGATTTCATCTCTGAAGAAAGAGGACAGCTGTTAAAGCATTACCGGTTAAAACATGGGAGCTACACTAGACCTGTACGGCTTCCTTGCCTGCACCAGGAATGCTTGTGTACATTTAACTCCATAAATGTACTTAAGGTCCATTTATCTAAAATACACCAAAAAGCCCAAGATACACAACAAGAAACTGCAAAGAAAGTGACCTTTAGCTGTCAGCTATGTGAATTTTCTGCACCCTGCACGCAGACGGCTAAGAAAATCTGCATAACACACACTTAAAAGTTTGTCAGAGTCCAGTGTCCATATACAGGGTGTAACTTCCACACTAGTGTGTATTCCACATTTAATGCACATAGACAGCAAAATCAGCATACCCAAATTAACACTGTCAGAATTGATTTTAACACTTTTGAAGTGTCTATATGGGTCCACACCACAGAGTGTTAATTTAACTCTTTTTGGAGAGTTGGTACCTTAACACTAATTTAGTGTAATTATTGACTCTTTTTGGAGTTAAAATTTAACACTTCTTAACACTAACCAGTGTTAGTTTTTCTCAACACTTGTATGTAGTGTTAGACATTAACTCTCTCACGGGATCGTAATTTAACTATACAGGTGTTACCCCCATATTAACACTGTAAGGTGTAAATATAGCCTAGCTCTTCTGAATTACTAAAAATTACTTGGAAAATAAAGTTTGCTAAAATAAAGAGGTCATGTTTGGTTAGAACACATTTATTTTAAAACATGTGCACCACATAAACATTTTATAACACTTTTTAAAACATATAACAATATGGAACAATGTATGCTCTCGCACTCTCAGAGTATTGCTTATCAAAGGGTCTAAAATAAGTGAGCTGGTCAATGCAAATCACAGCATGTTCATTATTTTGCTCCTCTATACAGTATGCATGAAAGTGTTCATCAAAGTACAGTGTGTCAACAGTACAACCTATTATGAAAGCATGCTGTTCATGTATTATGATATTGCAGATTTTCTTGAACACAGGTAGGTCATGGGATGTTCCAGTGCATATAAAAAGATCAATCTGGTACTCAATGCCATAATTTCTGACCCAACTTGTAGTTGAAACATCTGAACATGCGTCTAAATGTAATGTCTGACACAGTAATTCTCCACCTTCCAAGCTATCAATTGTTTTTATTTTTAAAGGACCAACCTCAAACCTCTTAAAACAATAATTTTCATAGTAAAAAGCCAGTTGACTTTGTTGCTTTACTAGAGATTTTGTAAGGTTTTTGAAATTTTTTACAGACTTTTTAAAAAAATTGTGTTTTGCTTCGAATCGCATACACCACATATGGATAAGAGGGTTTTGAACATGTTATGGTAGTCACAGATCAAATGTTTTAGGTAACATATCATGCCATCAGTAAGGATAGGAGAGAACACTATATTAACAATCTGTAACAAAAGGAGCACCAAGTTCCAGTGATTATTGTCCCTTTCAACCACATCACCAAAGATAAGTGGGGTATTGCAGAGAACACACAATGACTGAATGGCGTTTAAACCTAAGTGCTTGCTGTTGTCATCCATTTTTAACCCACTTGGTTAAATGTCTGACTCCTTAGGCCGAATCCCAATTCTCATTTTCACCCCTACGGCTCGTTTTCGAGGGCTCCCTTGCCCTTCGGCTTGGCCCTCGGAACAGAGTCACAAGGGGTATCTCTCCCTATGAAATGGGACAACCCTTCAAGACCCTGATACGTCATCGATGACGTTTACGTAAACAGATGTAAGTTTGTTATCAGACTTTACTATGGCAATAATGGTATTATCACAGTGACATTTGCCATTCATCTGATGGAGATAGAAAAGCATGGACGCTTGCGATTCGTTCACAATTTATATGTTTCACGCTACCAATCGATCAAACAAGTCATCAAATAAAAAAGACCACTGCTTCATTACCAGTCCACTTCATGACAGAATAGCGTTAGCGGTGCTCTGTAGTCTGCACTGATAGTAGACTTAAGTAATGTTACTTAAGTGTGCTTTGCAATTAGAAGGATTCACTCTTCAAATATATTTAATCAACACACGAATAACAATCTGAGCCTGTCAGTGGCAAAAAAAAACACTTTTAATGGACCTACTTTGTTCTGAGCGCATGCCCCAAAGGATTCCGTTACGCGACTGCCGACTGAGGCGATCTACCTTTGTATCTATTTTTAGCTATAAATGACGAATTTATACACATAGACCCCAGGTTTAAAAATACCGGAATTCCCCTTTAACTACAAAACTGTATGTGACCAATGCAAAAAAAACACAATAAGAAAACAGGCAAGAGACCACTGTAACGCTGTGGAGATAAATTCTTCACCCCAATCTTTTTATAGCTCTGCAGTTGCACACAGGCAACGCCATTGTGATTGTGTTTGGTGTAGCGATTCTCAGAGACACACGTTACGTTACCTGGGTTGCTTGTAAAAAAATAATGTTGATATTTTTGTCTGACCCACCAAAACGACAACGTGCTGTATCACCGCGGTTAGCAGGAGAGAAGCAACCTGCTGCATTACCATAGCGTGCTGTCGGACAAGTGAACGTCGACAAGCAAGGCAGATGCAGTAGTAACCGCTCACTGTCTTGCACATTTCTGTCGATTGTTTCTATGATTTATTAATAAATAAACAGGGAACCTATGTAATATCATACCACCATTGGAGCGCCCACTTATCGTTTGTGTTCACCATACAGATTATGTTGGGGCTAGTTATCCAGCACGGTTTGGCGTTAGCATTAAGTTAGCGTTAACGCTAGCTAACAGCCCACAACCGAAACACTGCTTAAGTTAGCCTTAGCTTACCTAGAATTAGTTAACAGCTCAATAGGAAATCTGTTTCTCAAACTTTTATCATAGCGACGGTCTTAGCCAAATATAAAGTTTTAGCAAACTAAAATGTATGAATAAGCTACTAAAGTTATCACTCGTTAGGGTGGCTAGTAACAGCGTGGCGGCATACAGTGTAAGGTTAACGGTGGCTCAACATTGTAAAAAGACCAGGTGCCAGAAGAGTTATTAACATAATGTTAACAGAAAGTAACTTACCTAATTTACTTACCCAACAATTTAAAGTTAAAACCAAGGTCAAAAGCACAGTCTGCAGTTTGAACAGAGACTCTGGCTTCAGTCGGTGTGTGTACGACGATGGGGGCGGGTGAATTTACACTTGAAGTGTCACAGCCAGGTTCGGAGTTTAGAGTAAAAAGTTCAAAGTTAATGTTACTACAATGACACTTACAAATTTGATTTAAAGACACTTCGTTTTGACACTCGGTTTTGACGCCAACTATTTGTCAACTGAGAGTTAAATATAAGGGATTTGACTCTATCCAGAGTATAATTAAAGGTCCCTTATTATGGAAAACGGCTTATTCCTGGTGCTTATACATGTTCCACAGGAAATCATTTACCTAAGCAGCTGAGAAAATTTGAAATCTGGAAGTCAACCTGTTTTTCTGTATTTTCCTTTTTCCAAAAACGGTGCCAAAGATAGGAGAAAAACAGCCCGTTTCAGAAAGTAGCCCCTTTGGACGTCATAACAGGCGCTAATCCAGCCCCTCTCAGAGCATGCCCACCATAGACATATATACATAGACGCCGCATTGGCCTGTGGATCGTACGTAAACATCGCCGTCATATTGGACCGGGCAAGACTGGCCTATAAACAAATACAAGTAAACGGGGAGCCGGTTTTTCTGGATGAAAAGCACTATAACGTTTACATTTCTCAACCGATTTCAATGAGTCCTTTTTTATATTCAAGGGTTTATGATCTACGTGGAGTAGAAAAAAAAGTTTTGTCTCCAGTTACTTAGAATCTCGATCGTTAGGCTATAATCGCTGTGTATCAACTCTTTCTCTTTGGGAAACCTTCAAAATGTGAGAAAGGTTAGCTAGCCAGCTAACTACAGTCAGATTCATAATATGTCAGTCGCTTAGCCGAAACGAGTAGCTTGTCATAAAAATCGGTTTGGAGAAATATAGATATATAAATATAGATGAAAATCTCGATTATAGGCCAGTTGAATTTTCCCTCTTTATTTGCGCTCTGGGGATCAATAAAGGCGTATCTTATCTTATAATTGTCTTTGTCTGTAATTGTCTGTCTTCGAGTATATCTGTATCCTTTCACTGCTATAAAAATATAGAAAGCAGACTGACTGCCAGTGTCTCACTATTGTAATTTGTATTTGCCGATTTTGTTCCATTTTTCTCAGTGATGGTCAATTATTAGTACTTAAAAATGCGCTATTTAGATTTTTTCCCCCCAGTATTTCAAAGTGAATGAGCTGTGTTCTGACCTGGAGCACAAGAAAAGCTAAAATGATCGGGACATGGACAGAAAAATAACTTTCTGCACATTTCATGTACATTAAATTATATTATATATGGACGTCTCCACAAGTATGAACCAAGGAAAATAAGCCAAATCCATGCTTGACAAACCTGAGTTTTTACAATGCCTTATGACAATGAATTATTTTCCACCACGTAAGTAACTCAGTTCATGTGAGTCTAACGTTGACACTGCTCTCTTGGGCGTCTAGCAGCGATTATAGCCTAACTAAGTAACTGGAGACAAAACTTTTTTTTCTACTCCACGTAGATCATAAACCATTGAATATAAAAAAGGACTCATTGAAATCGGTTGAGAAATGTAAACGTTATAGTGCTTTTCACCCAGAAAAACCGCAGCTCCCCGTTTACTTGTATTTGTTTACAGGCCAGTCTTGCCCGAACCAATATGTCGGCGACGTTTACGTATAGTAGCAATGGGCAGAAGCAGTCAATGCGGCGTCTATGTATATATGTCTATGATGCCCACGCCCAGGTGAACCAATCCCATTTACGGCATTACGGCAGCGCCACAAGCCGTTGCTTATGGTGCATTCCATTGTACTCGGAAATCGATAATTCCGAGTCGGTATTCCTAACTTCCAATCTAAATGTGTTCCAGTGCATCTGCTCGGGAAAACATAATCGCCCGCAGCAAACTCATGTTTGTATGGTAAGTCTCAGAATGTTACAAGCATCTAAACTCAACATCAACTACTACAGCGCCATTAGTGAATAGAATCGGCGCATATCACATTCGGACGCCGTTTTTTCCGAGTACACTGGAATGCACCATTACTTTGCGACGAGTGAAGCTAAAACAACAACATATCTACGGCCATATACCAACTCTCCAGTTATTATTTTGTAGGATGCAGGCAGCAACATAGATCCACAGTCTCCCAACACGCGAAAATGCCAGGACAGAGTGGATTAATTTTATTTTTAACGGCAACGGCTACAGTTTTTTCTGTGTGTGATGATCACTGCTTGATACGGAAGCCGAGAACGGCCATGCTTGCACTTTTTTTTTAATGCCGTTATATCGAGATCACGAGTTAATTATGCCGTTATCTCGAGAAAACGAGCTTTGTTATCTCGAGATCACAAGTTAATTATTTCGTGATCTCGAGATAACAAAGCTTGTTTTCTCGTGATAACGGGTTAATTTATCTCGTTATCTCGAGAAAACAAAAGGCCGATTTCCATTACAACACGGGCCTGTACACGTAGCCTACTGTACGCGAGCTGCGGAAGAGTAGATTAATATGTAGTCTAACAGGCAAAAATGAGTCGAATTGACTGACTGACAGCAACTAACATTAGTTTGCTAACGTGTTTTCCACACAGTGTAATTCATACATTTGAGTATAAGTTTGGACGCCACCATTCTGTTTAAATTCGCAAGAGTGGACCATGACATACACACACTGCTCTGTGGGGTGGGTTTGGGAGTTGATCAATGGGAGGGATGCGATAATGGGTACTCCTTGATCTGACATTTTCAGCTTAAATCAGTTGCTACATTTGTCAAGACGCCATCTATGCATGCTAGCATGACACTCCTGATCAGAGACCTGGCTACTTCTTGCAGCAAGCAGCAGACACATGTTTTTTACTCGTTTTGTTGATTGTTTTAAGTGATCCTATCCACTGCCATTGATGTGTCTGCTGCTTGCTGCAAGTAGCCAGATCTCTGAACACAGGACTCTGCCTGAGCTAATGTCCATGGATCTGTATCACTACTAACTGTAACTCTCACCACTGTATGTCCAAAAACCCCAACTATCCCTTTAAGATGTGCACTGTGGTCTTTGAAAGTCTTATAGTTAGAATCTCTCGACTTCATTGCTTATTGACATTATTTATGATGTGTTGTTTATTAAGTCAGAGGTCATGATCATGCTCTTATGTTGATGTCTTTTGTTAAGGACTCGGATGATGACTCATTCAGCCACCTTGATATAGGGATCCTGTTCGTTGAACGTGAAGGTGCCGTACAGCATTCAACCTCCCTGCATCTGAGTCTAGCCTCCTTGAATATCATCATTGAGGGAGAAGTTGTTATGGATAACATTCAAGACCTGCCACAGGCTATGTGCATTCTGTTTGGTCTCACCTACACGCTACACCTCAACTACACCAAATGTATGAAGCTCACATTTTCAGTTCATCCAACAGGTACTTTTCACTTTGGGCCACAATGAACTAAAACCCAGGTTACAAACACTGAAAAACCTGCTTTCAATTTAGATGAGCCTTATCCAGGCTACTGTAAACATTGCCTGTTTATGTTTCACTTGTATTTGGCAATAACTGGTTTAAGTTGAATAGCCTAAGGGCCAGCAATATACAGTCACTTGTGCTATACCATGTGTTTGAAATGCACAGAAAAGATTTTCCCAAATGTGGTAAGATGTTTAAGTGTACACTGTACATTTGTGCACAGTTGTACAAGACATTTTTCTCCACATTCAACTATCTTTAAATAATGTGATTTAATGAGATTTAATGTTTTTGTTTTAGGAATTTTTTCAGGAGAATTCATGTTTCCTTCTCCAAATGTGTTGGATCTTAAAAGGCTTGCATCCTGTTTTGATAAGGATTTTTGCAGATGTTTTTGAATGCTGCAGTGAGATATTTGTGTTTACCTTGGAAGTTCAGGTCAGTAAAGGATATTTGCACATTGTATTGGTTGTCAAGATTTTTTTTACCAGTACATTACAGTCATTTAGCAGACACTTTTATCCAAAGTAACTTACAAGTTACAGTTGACACTACATGGGGATCGAACCCATGACCCTGAGAGTCTCATGCTCTACGGACTGAGCTGTCTGGGCCAAACCTAGTTCAATAGCTTAAAATCATCAATAGTGATTAAGATCAACTAAAAGGAAAAAATAAAAATAAAAAATAAAATGTGAACTAATGATTTTATGTTTAATGTTTAAAATTTAGGGTGCTTTCACACCTACCTTGTTTGGTCCGGACCTTCGGACTTTTCAGTTTGGTCCGAACCAAAATGGCAGGTGTGAAAGGTGCCTCGGACCACAGTCCGGACCAAAGGACCAGAATTTGGTCCGACCAAAAGAGGTGGTCTCGGTCCGGATCAAACTGAACCAAGGTTTGGTTCGCTTGCAGTGTGAAAACACTTTTTTGGATGGTTCGAACTTTTGGACCAATTACAGGAAGTTGAGGCAGGCTATCGTCGGCGATGATATCATTTTTGCATGACGAGGACGTTCATTTGGTCTCGAGTACTGCGCTTGAAGTTGGTGCTCCTGGTAGTAATGCCGATAATAATAATACTATAGTCAGTCCCACCAGGATTTCACAGAGTTTTTTTCTGATTATTGCGGCCCAAAATGATTGAATTTGCAGCGGCTTTTATAAAAAATTGCGATGCAATTTGGGATATTTTTTGTGTAATCTTGTGGTAAAACAGCAGGAATTGATGAAAATTTCGAGCCCCCCATCCTGCCCAAAATATTGTAAACTGCCAACTGTAAACTACTCCTGGGGCCGCCGGCTGAAAACTAGTTTTACTACACATGATCTCTGTCTAGTGCCTTTCTTTGTCTTTCATTCCTTTTTAATCCTAGTTTTCTTTACATTATTTTTGTTTTTTTCCCCCCTTTAGGCTGCAATGCAGCATATCTACAATTTGCCATCACATCATTAGTTGACCCGTCACGTTCCCGTCCCGCTCTAATCTGTCAGGTCTGTCAGTGCTGCCAGTTTGACACAGAGACAAGGAGAGAGAGGTCCGGAGCGGAGAACGCACATCTAACTAGTCACCGGCCTGTTAGCAGCAAATCAACTTGAACAGTTTATAAAATGATTAGGCTACACCGCGGCGCGGCCCGTCCAACCGGCCCAAAGACCCACCGGCCCACCGGGATTCGTCCCGGTTGTGCCAATTGGCCACTCCGGCATTGTCCTATCAAAGGCTCAGGATAACAAGAAAGCAAATGGTGCAAATTGCATATTTAAATAAAAAACAACCTCCCGAACATGTAGGAGTATTAATGTGGAAGCATTGTGCCAATTTGACCGTTTTATGCGGGAATATTGCGGGGTATTTTTTTGGCAAAATGGAAGCTCTTGCAAGTATTCAGGCAATTGGTTGAATTTGCGTTAATTATTGCGATCGCAACATCCTGGAGGGACTGTATAGTGGCAACGAAATTAATCTGTTCATTCATTTCATTCAAACGGAAAAGGCTATCCGCCGAATTGACAACACGACGACGTCAGACGCACGCCCCTCTACAAACCAATCAATGTCAAGTATAGGGAGACGCAGCTCACGTAGGTGATGACGACAGGACGTAGGTATGTCATCCAAAGGTCTTTAGTGCGCTCGCAAAATTGCAATGTGAAACCAAGACTAACCGGATCAAATGTATACAATGTAACAAAAACATGAACCTTGGTTCGGACTTTCAGGTGTGAAAACGCCCTTAGACTTTTAAGTACATACTACTTAACCAGTTATGTAGCACCATATGTAAAAACATGAGGAAATTAAGGCAACGGGTTTCCACGCAATTTTCTAGTAAAGACAACTAATCCGGGGTTTTACAGTGTGGATCAGGTCTATGTAGACCCAGGAACTGCCAAACCAGACACCGGATCAGCCAATTCCATTTATGGAGGGGGTCCTGGGGGAATATGCTAAATGTAGTGGAGTTGGAGGGGTGTTGCTTTGTAGCTAGGGGGAAAAGGCAGTTGATAGTTAGTAAAGAGAGACAGGAAAGATTGGGCGAGAGAGGAGGGATGACAAAGGTCCCAGGCCAGATTCGAACCCAGGACCTTGACCTTATATGGCCTTTTAAAAAAAACATTTTTTTTAATTTTCCTTTCAATTCACATTACATTTTCATTATACATCATTACAATTCATTTTTAACAACCATAACTTAATCCCATTCCCCTTCCTCCCAGCCAACACAAATTGTCTCTTCCAAAATGTATATGCAACACCTTCCCATTCCCATCCACCTCAACTTAACCCATTCCTCCCAGCCTGCTACCAATTAAACAGGATCCCTCCTCCCTCCCCTCCATAAATAAACGTATTCCCACTAACGAAGAACTGCTTTACCTCCTTCCCTCCATACTTGCATATTAGCTCCACATCCCGCTTCACTATTGCTTTAAATAATGCTTTTATTTTCACTTTCCGCCCCTCAAAATGTGCATAGTTCCTTCTCAGCATGACTGCGAGTCTGGCGTGACTTAAAACATAATTCATTAAACAGTTTGTTTTTTTTCATTCAGTTTTGCTTTTTTCAAACACACCAAACAAAAACAACTCCCTCCACCCTCCCTCCACATCCAACCCCACGCTCCAGTTGTCGTCCCTCAACAGTTGTTTTTTTTTTTTTTAAATCAAAGAAATCAACCAAACAACCAACACAATCCAAAAAATAATGCAAAAAGCTCTCATGACCACTGCTGCAGACATCACACATAGCACTTACATCATTATTTATTTTATTGAATACCACATTAGTGTATATTCTGTTAATTAGGAAGTCATTATTCTCACACTCCATACTATTATACTTTATATGCCCATTTGTCCATATTTTCTTCACATCCATGCCCTCAAAAACACTCTGCTCCATACTTTCTCTGCCGCTGGCTCTTTTATCACATCTCTTATCAACCACTTTCTTTACACTCATACTCTCCATGCTACACTTCTCCCCATTCTCCATCACATACATCTCAGGCATACTTTCTACTCCCTTTTCCACACATTCTCTTTCTATAATATTAACTCATTCTATAGGTATACTTGATTTGATTTTCTCATGTATTTTGTTGACCTTCTCTCTATTTTCCATTCCTTCCATCTCTCTCACAGAATCAAAGATACAGCTCCCCCTGAGGAACCCTGGGATCACCTCATACATGATGTCCTTCACCTGTTTTATTCCACCTTCTATGAACCTTGGTTCATACAATGTTTTGTTCTTATGTTTGAATTTTTCATTTAAAAACAACGGGAGGTTTACAAACGATTGTATTCCCTCGCATTTGTAGTCTACCTTAGGTAGAAACTTCTCCAACACCTCCCTGTATATCTCTGGTATTCCTACCGTCATTGAACTTTTGCACGCCATACACCATCCTCCTATTCCTCCCTCCTCCTCAATATACTTTTTCAGAAACTCCTTCCACCCATAATTCCACCTTCCCACCATATACTTTCGCACCGTTTTTATTCTGATTGATGTCCTTTTTGTTTCTAAATCCATCAATTTTAGACCTCCCTCCCACCACTTCCCCACCAATGTTTTCTGTGCTATTTTCACCCCCTTCCCTTCCCATATAAATTCATGCACAATCTCATTTAGCTCATTCATCACCCAGTCTGGCATTTCAAGTACGGTCATCACATACACACACACTGACAACAACAAGCTATTCACCACTACTACTTTCCCTTTCAACCTCAACCTCCTCACCCATCCCAACATTCTCTCTCCAAACCCCTCTAATACCCTGTACAAAAACTCATGCTCTACTCTATCGAACATCTTATTCCAGTCTATCCCAACTACTTCTCCCCCTATTCCGCTTGCGACAGGGTTTTCTGGGCATCTTCTTCTTGTCACTCCACTTCCTTCTAACTTTCGGTATGTGTGGTGTTTAAGTGCTAATATTGCTGCTTCTTGTTCCAAATAGTGCATCGGGCTATACTTTTTTTTCTACTCGTGAAAAGTAGCACCACACCACGCTATGTTATTGGTTGGACTCTGCCATCCTCCCAATGACTGAGAAGAGGGTGTGCGCAATTCTTGCTTCACGTGGGTTTCGCTGATCACATGACGTGTGCCAGCAGTGTCCTAGGTCTCACCTATGTTGCCGTTAATTGGTCAAAACATATGTGCTACGAAAGTGCAAAGACACGGGAGTGATGCAACCGCATTTTAGATTAAAAATAACTTTGAAATCGATGCTTTTTTAAAAGGAATCACTACCAAATGAGTAATATGTGAGTACTATACCACCCATCCTAAGTCTGACGGTTTCTCAGAAAAAAATCCAGGCTGTTGTGGAATATGTAGTAATGGTAGAGCGATTTGCCTGTTTTTCTGTCTCTCCCAGTGTTACATTCCTTTAACCTGTCTTCTCATTATTTCCATCTCATTGTCTAGTTACTAGGTGAACTCGATAAGGCATAGATTTTAGATTTAGCTTTTAGATTAGATTTTAGCTGAATTCACCTTTCATGAAAAGTACAGGTGGTCCTAATGTGTTAAACTCCAGTATGATGGAACTGAGTGCTGGTTCAAAAGAAATTCACTATGGCGATGAGTTTCAAACTATTGTTTTTTTTTTTCCAATTTTATATTCCTTTTAATATTAATTTAATAATCCACCAAGGAAAAAAAGATCATCCTGGCTGAGTTGCCGTGGGAGGAGGGTTGAGAGGAAGACCTCAAGATACAAGATTTGGTACAAGACTGGGTTGAGTATCGAAAAATGGTGCTGACCTAAATATGTCAGTCCAAATTTTGATACTTAATGGTACTTGTTCACATGAACGCTATTTTCTCAGTCAGTCGGTCACTACTGGCATTGACTGACAAATCAACATGAAGCTCTTGAAGGTGGACACAGTCAGGTACGGTTATCACTAACAGTTAGCTGATAGCAGATGATCTGTGCCAACTTTTAGTTCTTATACAAACAATTGCCTTGTAATAGTGTTAGCGTAGCTGGCTATGGTAACGTTAGTTACATTACCGTTAGCAGCATACCTCGTATACCTCATTTTACAATGACCATGTTTACAGACTAAAAATGTTTACAAATAGTAAAAGATACCAGTTACAATATATTATAAAAACATGGCTGATAACCTGAGGTTCTCATTCATATAAAGTATCAGGGGGAAAAGGTATCGGCATTGAAAGAAATTAAAATCATACCTAACCCTAAGCCTGCAGAGACAAGGGTTGGCAAACAGGACTGTTCCCAGTCTAAGTAGGATGCAGAGGATTCCCTGCTCAGTCTGTCTGGAGCCTGCTGACAGCTGTAGGACTGATGGGTAAGGAATGAAAAAAGGAAGCTTGTGGGTTGGGGGAGGCAGCAGAGAGAGATTCTTGCTGTTATGGAACAGGAGGGAGGAGGTAAGCTGGAGGCCTGGAGGGGATGGGCAGTGACTTGGCTACCACTGCCGACCCACCAACTGGAGAGTCCAGCTTCCCTCCCCTAAACAGGAACCCAGTAGGATGTACATAATAAAACGGACAACCTCTTATAGTGCATCATTGGTTACATTTTTATTTTCTATTTACACCCAATTTGTTATATAAATATAATACATAATTTTCAGAAAAGCAGTTGAGTAAATACATACAACAGCTTGATCACAATATGGAAAGGTCAAACATGTGGGTCAGGGGGCGGGGGGGTAATATGCTGATCGGATGCACTCTGTAGAAAATCAAATGCGTGCACGAGGACATCATAGTATATCAAACTGACAGAGTGCTAGACAGGAACACAGACAGTGGGCAGTAATATGGGCTTGTCGGCGACACAGGAGGGTCACCCTGTTTGTTGACATGGGGGGGGGGGGGGGGGGGGGGGGGGGGGGGGGGGGGGCATCAGAGACAGGCACAGAAAAAGTGCTATCCAACTGAAACTCTTTGATGATTCCATAAACTACCTGACCACTGCATCTAGAAGCTCAACGTATTCATGATTCATTCTCAAAAAAGGCTGCTCATTTCAAATAAGCCTTCTTCAATTTTACTACCAAGTACAAAACAACTGCTTTTCCTGCTGTCCAGTATAGAATATCAGTAGTCAATAAGAAGAAAATTGGTCAAGTGTGTGGAGGACTAGCCAAAGGTCGGGGCTCTGCTTTGAGGCTACACCGTCTGGAGAGCCCGAGTCCTCGCGTCTGCTGGATGATGGCCCTGTTGTGGGGTCGTGATGCGCAGCTCAGGCATTGTTGATGATGATGAGCGCCGGACTGGCCATCTGCTGACTAGTCTCGCACATGGTGCCCAGGTTAACCGGCTTAGCAAAGACTCGCGGCGTGTTGAGATTGTAGACACCCGTCTGCAGGAAGCAGGCTCGCAACGCTAGGCACAGCATTTCCTGAGGTTTCAGCTGTAGCTTGTACTGGGTCTGACCCAGCCATGTGAACGAACTGTGGACCTCCAGAGACTCAACACTGAAGGAAGGAGGGATGGAGAGAGAGAGGTAAAGAGAAAAGGTGTTAAGGAACAAAGGATAGAAGACAGGCAGAGATGGCAAAAGTACACACATTCTTTACTCAAGTAGAAGTACAGATACTTATGTAAAAAAAGACACTGTACTGATTCAACTTCTTTACTTAAGTAAAAGTCAAAAAGTACAGGCTCTGAAATGTAAAAAAAAAAGTAATAGTAGCGTTCTTAGAGCCGACAACTTCAAACATTTCTCTTAAATAAGGCCATGGATGGGGAATGTCTTGCTGCTCTGAATCTGTTGGCTGGTTCACTTTCATCCATGTCGCTACTAGTTCCGCTGCACGGACATCACATTCAATAGACGTCTTTTCTCCGGGGTCGACTCTCCCTCTCGTCTCCCTCTTTTACGTCTTTTTCCTGTTGTTACGTCTGCTGTAATGATGGCGTAATGACGCAAAAATAAAAAAATAATCGATAATTCCCCTCAAATGCATTAAAACTAAAGTAACAAGCCTGTTTTGAAAATGTAAGGAGTAAAAAGTACAGATATTTGTGTTCAAATGTAGGGGGTAAAGTAAAAAGTTGTCCGAAAAATAAATACTCAAGTGAAGTACAGATACCTGAAAACTCTTCTTAAGTACAGTAACAAAGTATTTGTACTTATTTACTTCCCACCTCTGAAGGCAGGGGAGAAGACACATCACGGCTAAGGGAGGGGAAGTCAGTGACAACCATTTGTACAAGGCCTTAAAAAAACAGCTCACCCCAAAATTAAACTCCTGTCATCATCTACTCACCCCATGTGAGTGGAAACACCACTGAAGTTCGTACAACCACCAAACATATAGTGAGTAAGCTACTGCACTACTATCTCAGCCTTCTTATAAACAATTTAATTGAATGGAGTGTGGTTGGTTACATATTCAAAAACGGCAAAAAAATGTCCATCAGATTTACAGCTCCTGCAGCATAAACCAACTGTTTTGTAGCCAAACAATTGCAGTGTGAGTTCAAAAGACCTAGATTTACCTCATTATGTAGCGTTATTCTAGGCAGAGTATTTCTTGTACTGTGCGAACGGAAACAAGGAAATGGGCTGATCCTGTTTATAACTCGGAGTTCTACAGCAGCCTCCTCTACTGGCTGGCCAGTTGTAGAAAACGCTTTCCTCATTTTAACTGTGATACCTTGGTATAATTACCGTAAACAAATGAGACCATGGTCGAGACGATTGGTAGCCTCTATCTGCTTCATGTCCCCCCTCCCCTCCCTGGTATCTTTGGCTTTACTGAAGAGGATAACCATGTTGGAAGTGATTCTCCCACTGGACTTTCACTCATTCTACAATCTACAATTGTCAGAAGCTGTGAACGCTTCACCTCCATTTGTGCAGGAAGAACAGCGCCCTCTTCCTGTTTTTTTGCCAGAAAGCAAATCAGCAAATCTGACCCAGTGGCACACAATGTAAAATGCAGTGTTGAGGCCAGTAGAGACTGTCAGTCTTCTCTACGATGTTAAAATAGCACCTTTAATCATATGTCATGGAGGTCCAACAATCCAATGCAGGTTTTCATTCCAAACTAAACATTGCACCAGCTAGTTTAGTTCCTCCTCTCTGGTTGAAGGTCTGTTAAATCAGTGAAATGAGCTCCTGTCATGTTTGGTTGGTGCAAAAACCTGCAAACTTTTGGGGCTCCAAGACAAAGACACATGATTAAGAATCACTGAATATACTGATAATGTACGGAGGGATTTACCTGGTGCTTTTGTGTCGTAGGTCGATGATGACATCAACCTGAGCCAAGGAGCAGTTGGACAGAGTCAGAGTAACTGGCACCACACAAAGGCTGAAGGGACACACACACACAGAGAGAGAGAGAGAGAGAGAGAGAGAGAGAGAGAGAGAGAGAGAGAGAGAGAGAGAGAGAGAGAGAGTTTAGTTAAAGAGTTTATCTTCAGGACCAGAGATACTTGATTTTTCAAGTTTGAGAACTGAGAACTTAAAGATTGCAAACCAATGAACAAATACATGGTAGGACTGTTAACTACAGTTTTAGCAGTCCTGGCTGGACTGTCATATACTGCAATCCCTTGCAAAATGTATGGGGAACTGTCTGTTATATCGTCCGTTATATATGTCCATTCTATATCCTGTAATTTTCCTACCTTAAAACCAATGAGTCATCCTGTTGTTGCAGGTGGTTTGCTTGCTGCTAGCAACATCTAATGGTTTCAATAAGGTTAACTAACAATACTAAACAACTGTTTTTCCTGTTTCCTTGTCCTGGTAATGAACAACAACAGGCTTAAATTAAAATGTAACAGCATCATCTTAATTTTGCAAAATAATCCTGATGGTAATACAGCAGTTTCTATGGGGGGGATGACTAATGTCCATATCTGTCAACATGATTAAGGCATGACTAGGCATAGAGGTTTCAGCCTGTAAATTACATCAGTTCATTTCTCCTTGTCTCCAGACGTGGTAATGGTTAGCATTTTAGCAAATAACAGTGACCAGAGGGGAGTCACAGAAATATTAATATTAATATCAGTTCAGTTCTAGATCAGCTTAGCTAGTCTCTATGGGTTAATAGAGGGCTGTGAGGAAAAGGTATCCGCTCAGTCTGAGCCCAGTGATAATAGACATAGGAGACTTCTTCATGGCAGCCAGGAACGTCACCCATCAGAGATGGACAGGACTTCAGGATCCAGGATTGTCCTATCCTATTGTTTAGGATCAGTTTCAGCATATATTCAGCATCGGATATATATATATCTATAATTTCATCCTCTTGTGTAAAAATGTTTTTTATCTTCATGGTGTATATTTTTTTTTGTATTGACATATGTTAAGTGATGTCTAGTAAATCTACCTGCCACTTGACCATGGTAATTATTTCCCCCTGTGTCAGTCACAGCCTATGTATGCCTTCAACATGGGCTAATGTTTATGCCCCAATGAAGACTTGAAATGTTGATAATCAATGTAGATTTATCAGAGATACAAGTGTTCAGCTAGTTTCAAGTCTTGAGTTTATAAGGGCTACAACAGATAAGAGGATCCACCTCCCCTAATTGACACACCGTGGATTCACCTTATTTGCTGAAATTAAATTCTGGTAACAGTATGGTCATTGGTGGGAAATCTCCACACAGGAAGTAACAAATCAAAATGTAATCCTAAACAGGAGCGAGTAAGCACGCCTTCCAGAGAAAACTGGAAAACGATGGCTGAACAGTACTGGGGAATGGGAAAAGTGAGATAACACACTCCAAGGTGGGTTTGAAAAATAGTGCAGGTTGCATGGACAGAACCCATGGCAGGGAACACAAACTGTGTGTGCGCATCGCAGTTGGTGACAGATGGGGACGTTGTCGATGAACAAGTGTGTGTATGTGTTAGAGCAGGGGTTTTCAAAGTGTAAGACAGTGAGCCTCCCTTCAGAGAACATCAAGTCACCGGGGCCTCCCCCATTTTAATAAAAGGCATAATAATAATAATTATTATTATTTAAGACATTTCACAATGAACCAGATAACTTCAACAACACATTGTGTACACAGTTATTCCCACAGAATTAGATTCTATCTGTGGTGGTAGCTGACTGGTTGGGGGGGCACCCACACACTTTCTTAAATTAATTATTAAATAATACTATATATAAGGTGCTCCACTGTAAATATTTAATTGCCAAGTACTTTGTGACAAATAACAATATATACAGCTCCATTGCTTCACGTTGTGTCAAACACATAACAAAATATATACAGGCACAGAAGAATAGAAATGAGGCTTCTCTGCCCTGCTTCTACATCTCTCTGTGTTTGCTGTCAATCTCACCTGTTGCTTCTGCCCTAGCTGGCTGCTGCTTTCTGATTGGGTCTTATCAGTCAGATGTATCCTTCTCTGGCGATGGATAGTGCTCCTGGTACCGCTGTAATATGTCGCTGTATTTGCTTTGCGACTACTCCCAATCTATACTCTCCGCCGCTTTTACCGCCTTATACTCGTTTGTTACTTTCAGTAACAGTTCCACCTCGACATCCGTCCAAACAAAGACATCTCTGCTCTTACTTTTCGCCACTGCTGTTCTTCATAACGGTATTTTCTGCAACTAAGCAGAGCAGAGAACCTGCTTCCTGTTTACACCGGCACGCGCATGCCCAGTGTAGGTGAATGGTAACGTGATATGCGTTTTTTGGACGGAGATCATTTCTGAAACGGTGCTATAACGTGTGGACCGAGATCGCTTTAAAACGAAAACGTATTAGTGTGAATGTAGCCTCAGAGAGGAGGCTATACGGAGGCTACACTTTCTGATTTGTTGAGTGAGTATCTCGATGGCATCAGCTGGAAGGAACGCCAGGCTCCAGCACACGAAAATTAACTCGCTTGACATTATTATGTATGAAACTGCCAATCAGATTTATTTAGCTTATTAATCAAACCCCTGTACACAACCCATTGGTGTGCAATGCTGCTTCCCGACACCATGCGTAAGGGCTGACCCGTTAAGTAAAGTTTATAACACGCTCTGGGAAAAATACACATTGTTCACTCTTTTTAACCCTACCATGGATAGCCTACATAGCCTTCTCTACCTTAATGGGAGCAGTGAGTCTGTGTCTTGGCTGCACACAGACGGTGGATGCGGGGCTGTACTGATGACAGGAACAAGCGCAGGTCGCCCTCCACCTGCAGCCTCGACCAGTACTTGCTTTTAATCAGATGTTTCGCTTCAAAATAATTTGACATGTCCGCTGTCAGGATTATTAAAATTGAAATATTATTAAATTCGATTTTATTATTTTCCAGAAAGCATAAATAATTTTATTTTAAACAAAATATTTCTTATATATATTGCTTTTTTTTCGAGCCTCCCCTGAAACTCTTTGGCGCCCCCCAGGGGAGGCGCGCCTCACACTTTGAAAACCCCTGTGTTAGAGGAAGGGAAATGCTTGATGAAATAGAAGGCCCTTGGAGGGCGCAAAGCTCTGCCAACGCTGAACAATTCTCCAACTTGCTGATATACCCAAAGACTGAATGTGTGGAGACAGAAAGTTGTTTCAATTTCCAATTATTTCAGAAGATATTGTACATTATCTGCATAAAATGAGTACCAATAATTTCTTCGCCAGAACTGTACATGTATGTATGGGGAAAGTTGCTGATGTGTGTGTGTGTGTGTGTGTGTGTTACCTCTTCTGAACAAATGGGTGACTGTACGTTTCAGGGTAGTGCAGGTTGGTTTTTATGAGATGGGACAGTTGTTCTACAGAGGGCTGGATCACTGGAGGAGGCGACTCTGATTTGAACTTGAGCAGCACCATTTCCTGAGCCTCCTGCAGCAAAAAACACCATATACACAGTTACAGGGCATGATACTAGCTTCCTCCCCACATGGTCCTTGTGGATTCAGCATTTCACTAGCCAATACATTTATTAGCAGTCAAAGTAGTTTGGTCGTGATAGGTCGGCTGAAATTCATTATGGTGGACTTCAGTGGTCCAAGACACAAATTTGTAGTGCAAGGACAGCTGGATCAGCTTACCATGTTTCGTGTCAATAGGACTTAATTTGTGCGAGATATGGCCTTTGAAATTTTTAAATGACACTACAGCACCCCTCCTGGCGAAATGTAATGAAATTTCTGTTTTGCTACTCTTAAGTGCTCTAAAAATGTAGTATTATTTATTATTATTATAAAAAAAATAGAACAACTGGGTAGTTAGCATGAGCAATGAGCACCATGGTTGAACAGATGAGAAAAGAGTGGTACATAACTGGTACTGAAAAAGTACACCGCGGTATTAAGAGTTTTGAAAAAGGTACAATGCACACATTTTGAAAAAAAAATAAATCGATACTTTATTATGCTAATGACTATTTGATCTGGTTAATAGGCATCTGTCTTTAACACAACACTGACAGCGGTGATGTTGTGCTAGTGGTGTGTGGGACCACTTTCTCGTTTTGTTCAGAGACTAGGAAGAGAAGAGAAGAGATGGCAGCAGCACCAACAAAGCCTAAAAGAGGAGATATGGAGATAAAGTGAACGAAAAATGCAAGCCCCTAAACACTGTTGTGCAAGTGCTGTTTTAATGTGTTTCACTAATGAAGGCAACATGTCAAACCTGGCCAAACATCTGCCGGACAAACATCCCGACCTTTTCAAGGAAATCAAAAATGTGGTGTCTTGCTTCTGCCGATTATAAACTGCTCCATTTTTTTCTTTCCACAACACTGCACATTCACATCGCGATATCAGCTTCCAGCACACAGCGTGGTTGATACGTAACAATTGAGGTCAAGGTTCAAAATATTTTTGTGTGCTATTACAATGATAGGTAGATAATTTATTGTCCTCCTAAGAGGAAATTTGTTTCCAATGTCTGTACACACACACACACACACACACACACACACACACACACACACACAGGGAAACATATATATATACACACACATATTTAAAAAATAAATTGAATTTCAGCACCCTTCCCGCGACCCCCCTGTGACACCCCCAGGTTAAGAACCTCTGCTCTTTTGTAAAGGACAGAAAGCAGAGACCCAAAACAAGCACAGGCTCAGTGACTACTGCTTGGCAATCAAAAAGGATGACATAGCAAATCTCGACAACCAAAAGAAACAGATTGAGATAGAAATGTACTTTGTCCTAAAATGTGAAAATGTAAGCCCAACCAGACAAATGTGCTTTCACATATTCAACTCCCATATCCCCTATTTGCAAAACCTTTATGAGTATTCAAAATTAAGAATGGCAGAAGGAGAAGGAAACACAATATACCTTGCTGCCTACTATGTATTAATTCCTTCGACCTCTTATCTTGATGCTTTGGCGATATTGTTCAACAGGCATGCCAATAAAGCACTTCAATTATGAAGAGAGAGAGAGAAACTATCTGTGTGCATACCTCTTTCTGAGTCAGGGAACAGGCCTCTTTGCCTATGGTCTGAAGCGCCACATGGAGCTGGCCTTCTAGGATCAGCTGCTTGTTGTCCTCAACCACATAGGCCTGTACAGACACATAGAGACACTGAGCAGGAAACAAAAACACTCCTCAACTCACATTAAAATAACATTTTACACTGTCTGTGAAAATAAACCGAACATCTTCATGGTGTTTGAAAAATCTCGAATCATATGGGACAGTTACCACCAGATATTCTATCTAGTTACACACACTAGTTGTCAGGATGCCTGAGGCGTTCTAAGGTGCCAGGGTTTCTCCTCTCTGAATGGAGTTGTGGGTTTGAATACCACTTCTGACAAGCAGTTTTTATATTAGTTTAGTTGGTAGTTTTTCTATGACTTCTATTTATTTTCTATGACTTTTCAGACACCCTGCATTTTGCATTTGTCATTTGTCATGCTATCTATGTTGCATGTAATATTTGGCTGTCTCATCTGTCAAGCAGACTGTCAAATGTTAACACTGGATAATTCTATATGTGACGGCATGAAGAGAAACTGATAGCATCACTAGCCAGTTAGCTGGATCCCAGAATAACCTGGATTGGCTGTCTCTTCCTATAAAAAATAAGACTAGTAAATATCAACACACTGGCACATCAGCTATTAACCCAGTAATAGGCAGGTACCATAAAACTGTAACCCATGTCTTTAAAATATAGGGCAATTATAGGAAACAGTAATCTTAGTCCCAAACCCTTAGTCTCTAAGGTCAGAATCAGGTGATGAGCTGTCTCTTTTTGTTCTTGTGTTTATACATTGGTTCGGTTTCGTTTCAAACTTTCAAATTAACCACAATTAATCCATGTTGGTTTACCCCGGAAGACGTAAAACTTCTGACCAATGAAGGAAATGACTGCTCCCACATTGCTTTGAATGATAATCAGCATTTGCATTTGTTTTGTTGCTGCCGAGATAACTTATCCAGTGTGTAAACAAAACTCATCCTTAAGCATCAAGGATCACGTTCTCACTCCAAACGAAGCTCCGCGGTTGGTTTGGAGCCAGAAACCTACCTCTCGACGAGGTCTTGGTCAAATTGGTTCGGCCCAAACCTGAGTAAAACTGCTGTGTTTTCATATGGTAAAACAAACTGAACTAGATTTGACACCACTCCACTTGATAATTCATTCCAAGTTTGTAGGACCACCAAACACACAGCAAGTCAGCTACTCCAGTTGTGCCTAAAGGCTCTGACACTCACCACCCTCAACCTCTTCTGTTGGCGAGTTCTATATACAGGATTAGCCCATTTCCTTGTTTCAGTTGCCACACTAAAAAGAAGTAGTTACCGTTTCTTCTACCTAAAATACTAGAATTGTTAAGAGAAATGTCATGGTAATTTTATACCCCTTGTGAAACGCTCAGCAACCAGACCCCATTCATACTTAAATTGTTTATTCCAAGGCGGAGATGGAACTGTGGTGAACTCACTGTGTGTTTGGTTGTCATACAAACTTCAATGGAGTTTCCACTAAAATGGGGGTGAGTGGATGACGACAGGATTCTCATTTTGGGGTGAACTGCTCCTTTAATGTGTGTGACCTGGCCCTCTTATCAAAGCCACCCAACTCTATCACTGCACCTTCCAGAGGACGATGATGTCGAGGTCCAGCTCATTGCACTTCTTGACTATGGTCATAATGTCAGTGGCCCTGCCTCCAGCTGGCATTGACCCGTGGCTCCTGCTGTGGGAGGACGACCCGGCTGACGCCACACTCACGCGAGACTCCGAGGTCCGACAACAACGGAAGAAGAAATCTCCACATGGTGTGGTGGAACTGATGATCTTGAGAGAGGAAGGAAAAAGAGGTGATGGGAAGGGAGGAGGGGGAAGAGATGGAGGAGATGGAGGAGAGCAGGAAAGATTTAAAAAAAAATAGAGATTGGGAGAGTTGAGAGAAGGAAAAGAGGAAGGAGAGAGTGGATAGAAAGGGAGCAGAGAGGACATAGGGAGAAGGAGAAGCTAGGGTGAGAGATGCTTCAATATACAATAATAATGTTCTTCATGATGTTTTGCAAATAAATTTAGTTTAGTTAAAAGTTTAATGGAATTATTACAATAGAATGAATCTGAAGACAGTCCTTACCGGCAGAACAGTCACAATCATGGACCATGATTGAAAACCCCACCAGCTCTAATTCAAATGAGGTAAACCTGCTGGGTGGGGGCTTTCCAGTTAAAAAATGCTACAAACTGCCCTGAATTGAAGGATTTCTTGAATTCTTTAGTGAGAGGACTTTTAAAAATGCATTAAGTTTAAATTCAAACATAAAAAAAAATTCACTCAAAACAAAATAAAAAAATAACAATGTATTCATTAAACACTTTGATCATATACAGTTATGGCCAAGATTATTGGCACCCTTACATTGTATGCAGATAATGTACAATATTTTCTGAAAAAAATTTGAACTTGAAACACGTTGACACCGACGTTCACTCAAGGCGCGGAACAGGCAAATGGAAAGAGGGGAAATCGAAATAGAAGACGCTCAATCAAACTTTTAGACCCCATCGGCGCTGCAATGGACTAGAACTCGTGTCATGGTTGACACGGCTATTGATTCTGGAATGGATTTGACTACAAGTATGAAAACATGTCAGTGGAGGTAATTCAGAGGTAGATGGGAAGAAGCTTCGGGTTTACTTGTGGGCTGGCAGAAGGTAACAACCTTAAAGGGACTTAGAATTCACCAAGGGAGGAAGAGGTGCTTGTTAGAGGGAACACAGGGACCCTGCATTGATAATTATTTCTTAAGAAGTATGTCAAGTCAGTCGGGTGAAGTCCAGCGGCAGGAAGTAAACCACAGCTCGCAGGACATCAGCACCCCTGAAGGCAGAGAGGCTCGCCAGCCAAAGACGGAGAAGATTAGTGCTCAGAAACCTAGAATTAGGTTGGCCAAGGTCGTCAGAAAGCAGGAAATGGGAAGATATCAATAGTGACTTGGTTAGGGTATTAAGACAAGCTTAAAGGAACTGCTGAGAGTAAGTTAGAAAAAAAAGGGGGGTTATTATTTATGATTATGGCGTAGAAAGGTTTGGCGTCTTTGAGAAAAGGAAGAAGCTAGAGGGAGTTAAATCCAGGCACCAACAAGAGATAGACAGACTTATTCGAGAGAGAAGGCAGTGGAGGAAGGCTACAGAGGTATAAGAGAAGGAAGGTATAAATAGTTTGCAGTCAGATGTGAAGGAGCGATTGACAGTGTTAAAGGAGAATTCTGGTATTTTTAAACCTGGACTCTATATCTACAAAATCGCCATTTATGCCGCAAAATAGGTCCAAAAAGTTTCAGAATTGCTCTGGTAGATCCATTCAATCGAATTGTTTATAAGAAAGCTGAGATAGTAGTGCAGTAGCTTACTCGCTATATGTTTGGTGGTTGTACAAACTTCAGTGGTGTTTCCACTCACATGGGGTGAGTAGATGATGACAGGAGTTTAATTTTGGGGTGAGCTGTTTTTTAAGGCCTTGTACAAATGGTTGTCACTGACTTCCCCTCCCTTAGCCGTGATGTGTCTTCTCCCCTGCCTTCAGAGGTGGGAAGTAAATAAGTACAAATACTTTGTTACTGTACTGTACTTACTGTACTGTACTTACCCCCTACATTTGAACACAAATATCTGTACTTTTTACTCCTTACATTTTCAAAACAGGCTTGTTACTTTAGTTTTAATGCATTTGAGGGGAATTATCGATTATTTTTTTATTTTTGCGTCATTACGCCATCATTACAGCAGACGTAACAACAGGAAAAAGACGTAAAAGAGGGAGATGAGAGGGAGAGTCGACCCCGGAGAAAAGACGTCTATTGAATGTGATGTCCGTGCAGCGGAACTAGTAGCGACATGGATGAAAGCGAACCAGCCAACAGATTCAGAGCAGCAAGACATTCCCCATCCATGGCCTTATTTAAGAGAAATGTTTGAAGTTGTCGGCTCTAAGAACGCTACTATTACTTTTTACTTTTATACTTATACATTTCAGAGCCTGTACTTTTTGACTTTTACTTAAGTAAAGAAGTTGAATCAGTACAGTGTCTTTCTTCTACTTATCTGTACTTCTACTTGAGTAAAGAATGTGTGTACTTTTGCCACCTCTGCCTGTCTTCTATCCTTTGTTCCTTAACACCTTTTCTCTTTACCTCTCTCTCTCCATCCCTCCTTCCTTCAGTGTTGAGTCTCTGGAGGTCCACAGTTCGTTCACATGGCTGGGTCAGACCCAGTACAAGCTACAGCTGAAACCTCAGGAAATGCTGTGCCTAGCGTTGCGAGCCTGCTTCCTGCAGACGGGTGTCTATAATCTCAACACGCCGCGAGTCTTTGCTAAGCCGGTTAACCTGGGCACCATGTGCGAGACTAGTCAGCAGATGGCCAGTCCGGCGCTCATCATCATCAACAATGCCTGAGCTGCGCATCACGACCCCACAACAGGGCCATCATCCAGCAGACGCGAGGACTCGGGCTCTCCAGACGGTGTAGCCTCAAAGCAGAGCCCCGACCTTTGGCTAGTCCTCCACACACTTGACCAATTTTCTTCTTATTGACTACTGATATTCTATACTGGACAGCAGGAAAAGCAGTTGTTTTGTACTTGGTAGTAAAATTGAAGAAGGCTTATTTGAAATGAGCAGCCTTTTTTGAGAATGAATCATGAATACGTTGAGCTTCTAGATGCAGTGGTCAGGTAGTTTATGGAATCATCAAAGAGTTTCAGTTGGATAGCACTTTTTCTGTGCCTGTCTCTGATGCTACACCCCCCCCCCCCCATGTCAACAAACAGGGTGACCATCCTCTTCCTGCAACAAGTCAACCCTCTTGCTTTCATAGACTACCTTTGTCACGTTTCCACGTCCTCTTCCTGCAACAACTCTCGCGAGATTTCAGTGCGAGACTTCTCCTGAGTTGTTGCAGGAAGAGGATGGTGGAAACGTGAGTCAGCGTTGGAGACGTGTGTTGGAGTACAGAAAGCGTAGTTTAGAGTATTTGTTTTTTCCCAAAGATAAAAAAACAACAACAATAGTTCGTTTTTGCGCATTTCTGAACTGTGCCAACAAAATGTTGAGGAAGACTTTGCGCAGCTTTCATAGAATACCTTTATCAGGTTTCTACCGTCCTCTTCCTGCAACAACTCAACCCTCTCGCTTTCATAGACTACCTTTGTCCACTGTCCATTTCAGAGCGGGACTTCTCCTTGAGCGAGACTTTAGTTTTCTGGTTAAAAAAAGGTCTATTTCTGTAGCGATCCTTTCAGTAATGTTGTAAGACACTTGTCAGACACACGAATAACAATCTGAGCCTGTCCGTGGCAAAAACAAGCACTTTTAGTGGACGTACTTTAGTGGACGATCGCGCGCACTTGCCCCTACAGATTACGTTGTAGCCATTGAGCCCGTTTTGCGACTGCCGACTGAGCCGATCTACCGGAGCAATTCCGAAACTTTTTGGACCTATTTTGCGGTCAGGGTACCCCCAGGATTCTCCAAGTTAAATTTAAGACTTTTTAAGACCTTTTTAATACCACTTAGAATGAAATTTAATGCCAACTTCACGGCCATACTGGCAAAAGTATGAAGGATATAATGGAAAATCAGTATGGATTTTAAGCCCTAGAAAAGAATTATTTACCAAGTACTTGAATTTAATAAAACATGTTATTATAATACTCACATTAATATTTAATACACAATAGCTTTGTGAGCGCCCTTCACATGATCAGCGACAAAAAGCGCTCGGCGCTGGCATTCATTTCCTATTTGGCAAGCGTCGCCGCCAACCTAGCGTCGTCGCCGCCGCCCTCGGCGTTCTGTGCCCTGGGCACTGACACTGGGAGACCCCCTGGCGCTGCGCTCAAAGTTCAACTATATTCAACTTTGACCTTCGCGACGCGCAACCAATCACTGGAATCTAATAGCTCTTAGTTTGCTATTCATTAGTGATCGGGTTAGAGATAGAGAGCAGTGGGAAAGAGAGGCGTTTGATATCATAGCCGCGAAATTTAAAAAAAATATATAGAAGAGAAACTTGTTTTATGTGTGTCGGAGCATCCCGAATTATACAACATGACCTTAAATCATACCATGATATGACTAAAAAGGAATGATTCATGGAATGATGTCGGTTTACAGATGGGACTACCAGGTTGGTTGACAGCTTAGTACAGGACGTATATGCAGCCAGTCTATATTCACTTCTATGGCTGTGCTAGTATGATCATTGGCGATGTGGTTAGCTATGATCACCGGCTGATGCGGGTGACGCTGATCATGTGAAGGAGTCTCGTCCAACCTGACGTTGATGCCGACGCTTTGCGCGGATCATGTTAAAGCCCCTTAAAACGACACTTGCCCATTCTGAGACGACGAGCTAGCTTGTTAGCAGCACACTCCACGGTCAAGAGCATCAATACACTGACGTAAACATTACCTGTACTGTCGTAATGTCTAAATGCCGATTTTGTAGATATAGAGCCCAGGTTTAAAAATACCGGAATTCTCCTTTAAGAGCAAGGAACAGGAAAAAGAAAGAGCGAGCTAGAATAGCATTCTACAAAGATCCATTTAGGTTTGTGAAGTCGTTATTTAGTAAGGAGAAGAATGGTAGCTTAAGGGCATCTAAGCAGGAGCTTGAGGGATATTTGGAGGAAGTGCACAAGAGATAGGGAAAGGTTTAGAGAGCTAGCGCTCCCCCCCGATATTCCAACAGTGGAATATCGGTATTGGACAGTCAGTGTGATGTTAGCCCACCAAGGTGGAAAGAGGTACAAGAGATAGTAAGGTGTGCAAGGGCCTCTTCAGCCCCGGGGCTTAATGGAGTCCCCTACCGGCTATACAAAAGTGAAGAAATACATCGTCAGGAGGAGGTAGTAAGATGTACTACGGCAGCGTTGCAGGCAAAACAAGGGCAGTGGGTGAATTGGGAGAGTGTAGAGAAGAGAAGTTTGAAGTGGAGAGAGTTGTGGGGCATGGAGGCAAGCAGAATTAGATTCATTATAGGGGCTACTTATGATGTGCTGCCATCTCCCCAAAATCTTAGTCAGTGGATGGGTGAGGATACTGCCTGCCCGTTGTGTTCCAGCGTATGTACGCTTAGGCATATACTGTCAGGGTGTAAAGTTAGTCTTTCCCAAGGGCGATACACTTGGCGTCACAATCAGTTGTTGAAATGTTTGGCAGCTGCAGTTGAGAAAAAAGGGCTAGAAGTGAATTCTTTAGCTGTTAGTAAGGGAGTTAAACAGATTGGCTTTGTACATGAGGGAGAAAAAGTTAGATCAAGGGAGTGCACACACAGGCGTGCGCCAGGACAGCTAGGAGTGGGCGGAGACTGGAAAATAAAGGTAGACTTGTTTGAGCAGTTAACTCTGCCGGTAGAAATAGTTAGCACTAGCCTAAGGCCGGACATGCTGCTGTGGTCTGAGGCGCAGAAATTAGTTTACTTTATCGAGCTCACGGTTCCCTGGAAAGACCGAGTTGACGAGGCAAACGAACGAAGGAAAGCGAGATATGCGGAAATGGAAGAGGAGGCAGAACAGCGAGGAAGGAAGGCTTGGGTACGGCCGGTAGAAGTTGGCTGTTGAGGTTTCGTGGCAAAGTCTATTTTTGCATTACTAAGTGAGTTGGGCATTCACGAATGGAGCTTGAAACTGTCTGCTATGGTGTTGTTGGTGGTTGTATCATTCGTATTTTTTATCTGACGTCTGCCGCCAATTTAGACTAATTGGATGATGGCAGCCTGGGACTGATGGAACAATGTCCTTTTCCAGTGAGGGAATGAGGCAGGAGGGAAGACGCCGCCGCAACGTTCTGATTTCTGATTTTGAGTTTAAATATAATGCCGAAACCGTATTACATCTCTGTATGAATAAGTTTAAAAAGACCAAGGAATCAATTCACACCGGTCCAACCAAACTCAATCCAATTTTTTTAGTGGCACTGGACAGATATATAGAGAGACCAAAGTAGTCACAGTCTTGAGCCCTGGTTGTTCATGGACACTTCAGCAGGGCGGATGTTTGCTGACACGGGGGCTTGAAATTCAGCATATGCATTGGCCAGGAATCAAACCCGGGTCAATCGCATGGAAGGCATCTATGCTAACCACTACAGCACCAACACAAGAGCAAATATCTGCAATACAAATCTGACAAATTCAGTTGATGGAAACATTTTGGAAAGTATTCACACAGCAAATAGCAAGTGAGAAAGAAGAAGTAATACATATATTTTCTTTCTCTCATGTTACTGTAACTGATGTCATTTCAAACTTACCCGTTCATTTCCCAGGTTCAGGTCAGCAAAAGTATATTTCTCTAAGGCGTCTGAGGTAGCTGAGAAACAACAGACAAAACCCAGACAAATCACTGCTTATTCACTGAAGTCTGATCAAAGTAGCCATATTTGGTACATGTTTTATGTGTGTAAGTACCTTGGTGGGGTTTGCATCGCATGGCCCTGAAGCACAGCTTGGCCCTTTCTCTGCTGGTGAGTTTACAGTCTGGGGGAGAAGAAGAGCAGAGGAGGTTACAAGCTAATTCATCTTGGGGAATACAACATGTCTTTTTAGACTAGTTTGATGTATTATTTTTGTGCTGGGCATTAAATTAAACACGTTGCCATCATTTTCGTAGATGCTAGGTCAATGTAGTATGCTTCAAATGTATTCAAAAACACCTAATACTGGCAAAGAAAAGGCTAGTTTTCTTCTTGCTTCTCCAAAAGATCTTACAATACCAGCTGGCAGCTGTTTCTGAGATGCTGGAACCATCGCCTCTGGCACCAACAATCACGGTCAAAGTCGCTTAGATCAGCAATTTGCCCATTCTAATGTTTAATCGAACAAAAAACTAAACCACTTCACCATCTCTGCATTCTTTATATATTGAATGGCAGCCACATGATTCACTGTTTGGAGGAGCAGACTGTCTGCGTTAACAGGTAGGAGTACCTAATAAAGTGGCTAAAGTGGTATTTAATTTGAACTAGCAAATACTAAATCAAAATATGGATATCTAGTTTATTCTGCCTTCTGCTAGCCAGTTCTCTGTTGTCATACAAGAATGTAGGTTATAGTTTGATTTAGCCGAAGCAATCAGGAAATTCAACAGACGTTCTGTTCAATATCTCAGCGACCGTTTCATGTAGAGACTTAATGTAAATTGCATCGTGAAGCCAGGACTCTCCACTTTAAATAAATTCTGTCATTTCTGTATTACACTCAGGGGCTTTGTTATCCAAAGTGAATTGTTTGTTGACATTGATATGGACTTTGTTGGGGGGGGGATGTAAATGATAAATGGACTGTACTTATATAGCGCTTTTCTAGTCTTTTCCGACCACTCAAAGCGCTTTACACTACATTCACCCCATTCATATACAGATGGCAGGGGCTACCATGTAAGGTGCCAAACTGCACATCAGGGGAAACTAACCATTCATATACATTCACACACTGAAGGCGCAGCTTCGGGAGCAATTTGGGGTTCAGTATCTTGCCCAAGGACACTTCGACATGCGGACAGGAGGAGCCGGGGATCGAACCGCCGATCTTCTGATTAGCGGACGACCCGCTCTACCCCAACTTGTGTCTGGTGTCTTACCAAACAATTCTCCCAAGAATAATGAAACTCATTCAGAAGAAATATGAGGAAAAAAACAACACAAAATATCTGGTATTTTCACTTCTTAAAATTTGATAGTTGGAAACAAATGGTACAAATCTAGGATTTCAAAATGCAGGGAAAAGCCAGGACTCATCACCAGTCTTTTTGTCAGTCCATTTCAAGAGGCTGGATAAGTTTGACAGTTCTACCTACATGAAGTGGACTTCAACCTGTCAGTGAGATTTCCTGCTATGCTAGCAGGGATGTAGTTGAAAACAAAACGATGGAAACGTGCCACCTCCAAAAGATTCAAAGGCACAAAAGAAAAAAAAAAGACTTAGACTGTACGACGATGAGATTGATCACTCCCCCAAACCAAGGCACTCCATTCTAGGAGCCTTTTCGGGTGAGTTCACCAGACCTCCAGTGGTTGCCGTGCTTATGAGACTATGAAAATCAATAGGGTGCTGGGGGTGCTAGACAAACCTTTATCCTTGGTAGGGTTGATACACTTGTGGAGCCACCAGTGTCGACTGCTGCTGGATACCTGGACGATATGGAATTCACGCACTCCAGCCTCACTCTTATGGGAGGCAGGCAAGAAAGATAGAACGAGAAGGAGGTAGAGAGGCAGAGAAAATGATAGAAAGAGGGAAAGAAGGAGCACTATGTCATTTAGGATTAGGCCAATATATTCATTTGCCAATGTAGCAGGCCAATACTGGGCTGTAATTAGAAATCTGGCATCGAGCCAGTGTGGAACATCTCTGGAAATGCAGTTTGAGGAGATTTTGACTTGTCACCGGGTTGTAAATCTGTGACATGCAAATGAGGGAAACACCTCCTTTCCTCACATACCATATAAACACTCTCATATAAACAACAAAAAAAACAAGAAACATCAAGAAACTAAGTTTGAACCTGGCACAAAGTTTCTTTTAAGCTCAACTACCAAACCAGCTCCAGAGTGAATCTCGCCGAGGTGCCCGAAGAAGACGACGTTAAACCAACATCGGAAGCCAGCCACTCCGCACCTCTCTACTCCGAACGACTTGGGTCGAAGTATCGTACCCCCCACCTCTGCATCAATTGACGTGACCTGCCTGCTTGTGCAATGATTCTGACCGAAAGCCTGCCACCGTGCCGCTGTGACTGAGACTAGGCCAATTCCGGACAGAGTGATCCGGGACTGCGGTTAGACCCACTACAGATCAGGTTGCTCTGCCTGTGCAAACATTACCTACCCAATGTTCCTTCAACTTCATTGTACATATATTAATTTCTCATAATTCTTGGTGTACTTAATCCGTTAAAAAACTTTGGTATTTATAAAAAACTGAAACAAAAAAAACTGTGTGCTATTGATACATATCCTGGACATGATGGTAAAGAATACTTGAATTTGAGGGCTCAACTCTTCAGATTATTAGACTGATATTAATATAAACAGACTATTCCAGTGTAAACTGGTGGTGCCCCGCGAGTGTTTAATTAATCATGGCTTTACGGATGCTGGTTAACTCAGCCTTAGGCTAGATCTCCTTTCAAGGAGCTCATCAAGAAGAGTGGCACGTGCTGGGATGGGAACCAATAGGGAGGGATAAAAGCAGGACTAACAATACAATACACACTGTCTAAGGGCAAAAAATTGCATATTATAGCTGTAATCTATCTAATCTATCTAATCTGGGATGTCTAGTCGTGTCCTGCTGTGCGTCTCACCGTGTTGATGTTCTCCACATCGATAAAGACCAGTATGCTGCTGCTGGTTTCCTCTTCCTGACTCTGGTCTGGAGGGACGTTGCTGCGGCAGGCTGATGCCCGGACACTCAGAGATCGACTGGCACAGATAAACACTGTGTGGCGCAACACCCGGTGACTGGATGAGGGGAGAGGGGGATGAAAAACAGACACAGAATGTCAGATTAAGAAAAAGCCGAACAGAAAAGGTGTTGTTTTGAATTTATTGAAATATCTTTCAAAATGTCCCACCAATTTTTGTACAAACCAGTGTTGTTAGAGTTTCAAAATCATTCAAGGAAATAGTAGTTTTAATTATATTTGTCCCCTTAAATTGACAGCTTGTTGGCCTTCCCTTAGACACCAAAAGCCATTGGCCTTTGTAGTGTCAAGTAATTTCTTTCCTTTTGATTCATGGTTGGACCTTGGAAAGGACAACAGGCCATGCACAAAGGACCCGCGTGAAGACACAACTCAATAATATAAGTTGGGGCAGAAGGCCACACATGAAGTGAGTTCTTCAAAGGCTGTATTGTTAGGCCTCCATAATAAATTGGACATTCAAAGTAATCCTGCTGGCTCACTATAAGTAAAACTATGGAAACAATGAAATAGCATTTCAAAATTAACTATAATGATCACTCAAAGCAGGGCTCATTAGGATAATAATGGATCTTTTTTTACCAAAAGCAAGTTTGTTGTTGTCATTATTGGGGAAAAAAGTTTGTCCTTCAGAGACCACATTCAGCTTTCTTCAGCTGCGACCTAGTGACTTAGTTATATTGTCCTTGATTATCAAGCTAATATTAAGGCCTATAAAGTACCTATAAATCCAATTATGCACGTTTTAGGCCATCAGATACAAGCCCTTTCACATTTATGCTTTACATTTTCTCCTTCAAAATCTACCTAATTTTGCCTCCCTTTTCGGTGCTCTCGTAGTAGAAAAGGAAGTTGATTTCATGGACTCCCTCTTGGTCTGGTCCTCTGAGCCAGAGGGGCAACTGGGTGGACTCCCCTGGCCTCAGAGTGCCGCCCTCCACTGGGATCTCCACCACACCAGACGCCTGACCAAAATCCTCCGCTGACACCAACATCACCGCTGCTGCTGAGCCAGGCTGGGCCTCTGGGGTTGTGGCCAGGGTTTTATAGCTAGAGCAGTTCTCAGCTGAAGTTGGGCTGAGGGGGGTGAGGGGTATCGTCGCCTGGCCACCAAAGGTGAAGAAGTCTGGGTGTGTAGACGTCACCCGCAGGCCACACAGGGCAACGCAGCTGACATTACAGAACTCGACGTAGGCCTTTCTAATCTCACCACAAAGCAGAGCAGTAGGAAACTGCAGGAAGAAGACCTGAAACAGACAGATAGACAGGTTGACTGACAGAATGCAATATCATGTAAACTGCATGATCTTGTAATTAGTGTGCTTGCTTCAGCAAGCAACACTTATGTTCTCGTACTTATTTTTTATTATTATTATAATAATAATAATAATATTATTATTCTTCCGCCCCAAACTTCAACGCTCAACTACTTTCACACCATTTAAGCTATCAACGCCGTTCAAACTTTTAAAAATTCAGCATAGTCTGGAATCATGATCGGTCATTCAAATTTTTGATTACACTTGTACTTTTTCTGCAATTTTATTTTATTTGCAATATTTTGGCCCCATAGGCATGCATTATAAAAAAATAAGTTTCACTATCGCTTTGACAATGGCTGTGTCTACAAGCCACTAGATGGAGTCAGAGACTCTCAAATGTGACTCTGGCTGTCTTTCAAAATGAGACCAGAAACTCAGTTTGTTTATTGTTGGATGAATGAATAGAAAACACAAAGCTGGAAATGAAATATGTCTACATTTTGATTTGATGGAGGAAGTTTCCATACAAATAATTATTACAACTATTCATACTTTTAATACTTTCAATATGTTTAATACTATGATTTCTACTAAATTTTTCAATACTATTACTACTACAGCTGTAAATGCTTCTACTTTTTATGTTAATACTTCAATTACTACTACTACTGCTACAACTACTACTACTTCTACCATTATTACTTCTGCTAATACTACTTCTACTGCAGCTATTACTAACAGCCAGGGTCACATTTGACAGTCTCCCTCTGGTGGCTGTCTCATGTGACCCTGGCTGTCTTTGACAATGTCCACAGACCAGAGACTCAGTCTGTAGTTTACTGATGACTGAATAGAAAACATAAACCACTACTTCTGCTACTCCTACTTCTGCTAATACTTCAACTATTACTAATTCTGCTACTACTATTTTTGCTGCTACTACTACATTTTACCACTTACTGCTTGTGCTTATACTACTGCTACTACTTCTGCTTTTACTGCTTCTACTACTATGATTCTTAACACAGAATCTAACTAAATTACAACCAATAGCTATAGCCATAATAGCTAAATCTCCATTTCAAGGAAAAATTCACCCTTGGATACACTTATGACTATTAGATACCACCAATTTGTGATGTTTAATGAGTTATTCAATTGTTGTAATTACATTTTTTGGTGTACCTACATTCTGCTGCACCTGCCTTGTCTACTTCTTCTTCAGTTAGTGATTTCCTTTGTTTCCAAGAATGCTTTCTGACAATCCCCAAAGAAGGGGGGTTAGTGTTGACAGGTAAGTTGTTCCATTCCTTGCCTCCAGAGTATTAAAGAAAGCGTGGGCCAATTTTGATTTTATGTCT
Organism: Hoplostethus atlanticus; assembly: GCA_034670405.1. NCBI lineage: Eukaryota > Metazoa > Chordata > Actinopteri > Trachichthyiformes > Trachichthyidae > Hoplostethus > Hoplostethus atlanticus. Next base: position 844,188 of record JAXDDX010000043.1, on the reverse strand, counting down.
TTCGGTTCTCAGATTTGCAAGGCAAGATTAGCAATGCAGGGTGGGCTGTGTGTCTCTATGGCCCTGTTTAGACTAGGCATTAAGATCCAATTTGGGATATCCGATATCAAGTTCACACCTCTAAGTACTAGTGTAAACGCACCCAAATCGCATTTAAGATCGCATCGCTCAGACCACATTCGGAGGTGGTCTAGAACCGATATGACCACATCCTCTTAGCAGTGTGCATGCGATGCGTGCTGGGTCGCATTAAAGGACCGCCTACTCAACTGACGTCCTCTGTTTAAGCGGCAGCGCTGTCAAAATTGGCCAAAATTACGATTATCGATTATTCCTTTTAAAAAAATTAAAAAAACACAGCGCATTACGTCCATAAGAGCGCAAACCAATACAATGAGAGACATGACTACCGGTATAGGTATATTTATTTCAACATGTCTTTTAACATTACAAAATAAACTAATAAAATAATGTCCTATACCGTAAAATGTCATTTAAAGACCGTAGACCTCGCTCTCTCTCTCTCTCTGCGCCGTGGTTGGTACTAGAGTGAGAGAACGCGCTGTCTCTCATAGCGAGATCAAATGAATGATTGGTAATTGATTTGTTATCAGGCTAACTGGTATGATGATGTACGTGTTTATTTGCATATAGAGCGGGGAAGTGAGATCCGAATCACTCGAGACGATCACAGAGACGATCTAATGCCAGGTGTAAACGGACATACTTCGAGGTATGAACTTGAGATCTGATCGCCCAAATCGGATGTTAATGCCAGGTCTAAACAGGGCCTATGGTGACGTGTGAGGAGAGTCAGCGGTACCTCCATCAGGGGCATGGCTGGTGTTATGATGGGATCCAGGCGTAGATCAGGGCCATGGCGAACCAACGTCTTGTCCTCTTTGGTGTGGTTGAGCCGTGGGCCACGGATCTGCAGGTCCTGTCTGCCACGAACCACCAACGATTCCAATGTCTGCTGGCCTGAAGACAAGGGGAAAAAAAACACTGTTACTGTAGCTTTTCTTCCCATTTATCCTTTATTTAATCAGGTCAGAGTAAGATTGCTTTTTCAAGTGAGACCTGAGAACAAAAAAAAACATTTCAGGCAACAACTCACATATTGTTAATGACAATTTTATTGAGAATAAAATGCAAATACAGATTTTACTTTGGCGTCAGGGCCCTGTTGCATCGCACTCTGCCTAGCTCACTTGGTCAGCCAAGTGAGGCAGGGTGCGATCAGTAGTATTCCCCCCTCGGGGGACCAGGAGGTGGATGCTGGGGTGGTGGTGGGGTGAGCTTCATTGGCATGCATAAATGGCCGTAGCGCAACACGGTGTGCAGGGTGGCAGCAGCAGAGAATGAGCAGTGAGAGTGTGGCAGCTTAAATAGACCGCACAATTATGGTGGCTATGCGGGCGCATCAGCTGACGCATCAGCTGACTGCTGTACTCCTTGAGTGTGTTGCCTGAAATAGCTCCGCAGGCTTCGCTCCATTTAATTAATTCAAAAAGCAATTCATTCACATGTTCCAGAAGCCAAACAGCATGTATCTGTTTTAGATTTTACATTTAGGGAGCAAAACCACCAATTAATGATTTGTGGTAGCTATAGTACTGCACCTTAAAGTGTAGGTTTTTAAGAATAGTGATGACACAGTTTTGATCATTTTCTCATTTATTTTACATTTTAAAAGCAAACCTCTCTGTTTCAATCTCAATTAACATGCATTTAACAAATATAGCTTTATCGACAAGAGTTTCATTATCTACAGTCACCAATAATATCAGTGGATATAAGCTGACACAATGATTTGGGCAAATATAAGCTGATAATGCTGTATGTTACCTTCAGCGGTATGAGCTGTCTCTCCAGGGGAGGACGGGGAGGCCAAGTTGTAGGCCACGCCCAGGATCTTGAGCTGGCCAGTCATGTGTGGCAGCAGCTTCAGACGAGCCTGGGACAGAGGTCAAAGGTCACAGTGAGTGATGACATCAGAATATAACAATAGCTTAAATCTGGCTGAGGCAGGCCTGGTATGAGCCTATGTAGGTGTAGAAGACATGATGCCTTAAGTGTGATTATTATGTTAATATTGTATTTAAAAAAAATTCTGTGTGGGGAAAGTACTGAAGGCCAGAGTAGAAAATACTGAATCTGGTAAATGAGATAAGAAACATAACATACAGCTGACTAAAACATGTCCCTACTGGGTTTAGAAGAGTAACCTTGAGCTTCCCATCCCTGCCTTACACTCTCTCTATAGAACTACTGTCTAGGTACTTCCCCATTCAGAGAACTGCATCCGTGTACTTCTCTCCATGCTGCATGTAAGTAAACTGCTTTGCTAAACAAAGAGATGAGATATCAGAGTTTTATTCAACAGTAGGTCCAGTCCCAACCCAGCCCAACTCCTCAGCAGCAGTTAAATAGCCTGAACCACATTAATACTTTCCATGTTGAGAGTACAGGCCAGAAAGGACATGAGACAGTGCCCTGGCTTTATGCTCTACTACTTTTTTGTTTTTCATTGTTTTCATGGTTCATTGGTCAGAAATTAAATAATGTGTCAACTGAACTATCGAAAGATACTTGAACTTTTGAAGTTACAACCTTCTTGTGGTAATTTCTTTCAAGAGATCCCCATTTATGTCATTTAACCTTTATGTAATTTTTTTTTTCCTTTTCAATGTTTAATTTAACACAAATTGTTTTAATACAAGCCAGCATATTTTCAAACACAACTGTGTGATCACTGATCTTCATCACTGCTTCATAGTCGAACCTACACTAGCCCAGCAGTTCAATGTGGTTCACGTTATGTGGCTAAATTCACCTAATCTGGTCAGTTCTATGAGAGTTGCAATCCTTCTTTACCAAATTTGTGTTTCTTTTATTGTCATACTTATGTAGTGAAACACGAGAGGACAAAAACACTTGATAATGTATGCAGGGTTCCCACCATGGCCTTGATACAAAATTCCATCACTTTCCATAACTACGTCAGAGCGCTTCCATGACATAAACCTGTTCTTCCTTTCTGATGTTATTGTTTTTCAGTCTGGTTTCCAGTACAGTTGTGCTGAAAATCCATCTAATGTTATGAATGTGTAAAAGAAGATGGGAAATACATTCTGCTATATTCCTGTAAACTTGAGCCACTTTATATATTCTCCAACTTGCCCAGAGAACTTCCCAGCAAATTCCCTGACTTTTCTTGTCTGGAATACACCTCTCAAAATGTCATGATATTCCAGATATTCCAAGCAGCATGCCTAGCCTGTATGTACCTTACTGTCTGTTGAAAATATCAATTAACGAAGAAAAAATAAATCAATATCACAACATTAGAGTTCCAAAAATGTCGTCAGAAGGAAGAGTGTTTCAGAAAGTCTCCCTAAACAAAGTTCTGGTGCTTTGCTGAATCCCTGCCAATAAATAAAGCTTCACATTGAAGAAAGACCCTTAGAGATTCAAAATGAACAAGTCCAGCTACTTTTTACTCAAAAAAAAAAAAACAGAATGAAGGAGAACAGAAGGAAAAGTTGTGTCCATATGTATATTTTTGTATATGGTGCAGCTGTAGGAGGAAGGCAGCAAATAAAGAGCAAAAAGAGAAGGGAAGCAAAGAGAGAATAGTAGAGACCAGCTCACCACTTTCGTCTCCTCTGGGCTCAAATGAAACTCTTGGATGACTTCAGTGGTAATGACATCATCTTTCTGTTTCATCTACAAGAGAAAACCAATGTAGGAGAGGTTATAAAGTTGTACTTTTATGTACATCATCTTATTTAACCAGCTGAGTCACTATTTTCAAGAGAGGAGAAATGGTGGGTGAGTGGGGGTGGTTCCACTGTAGTTGGACTGAAAACCACCATCAAATGCAACAAATGTGTACAAGTTGGAAAAAATATTTTACTTAAAAAAAAAAAAAAAAAGCTGTATTGGTCAGTTATTACTGTGGGAACCAAGGGGTGTGGCGGAGGCGTTGGCTGGATGCGAGGGAGAATCAGGCTGCTAGGCTGGTTCTCCCTGCATTAGACACCGGCAGTAGCCGATTAAGGCTAATTGGACAGCTGCAGCCTGGACTTGATTTAACTGTCTGTCATGACCTGGCAGCAGCAAAGCTTGTGCTACAACTACCTTACCTCTAAATGAAGAACATTTTTGGTTATCGTCCACTTCATCTTTGTTGGAAGATGAGCCAAGAAGAGCAGATACACAAAAGTATGTCGCTGCTTAAATTTTACTAGATATTTCATCATCCAGTTTGTGTTCACCACCACGGTAGAATGCAAAAGTCGGGAAATTTCAAACTGTCGGCAAGTTACACCTGCAGACACGGTGGTCAGCACTTTATGCCAGCATAGTTTTTCCATCATCCTCCTAGTAAAACAATGAGGTTTGCTGTCTATCGCATACTATCACCATGTGAATACAGCATGAGGGAATAACCAGTGTAATGTATATCTATCAGTAAAGGCCATCATGAGGTGAAACCACAGCTCTCCTCACCCTGGGAGTCAGCGCCTCCTTCTCATTGGTGATGGCTTCTCCTTCCAATTCGTCCTCTGGCAGAGAGAAGTCCTTGGCAGTGAACCTCCAGAGCAGGGAGAGATCGGACAGAACCAGGGGAACCTTCAGAGGGTTCCTGAATGTCACCTCCACTATGATGGGCTCTATAGAGAGACAGAGAGATATACATACAGTATGGCACGTTTGAAGAACGGAAGCTTGTGCACTAATCTTTAAAAAGCCTTTGTTTTTCTGTGGCTACCCTATGTGTTTGAACATAGGTACCTTTATCAGGGGTATCTGGTATCACCTATGATGAAGGCACCTATCCCAAAAAATGTAGTGTTGCCATAGGAAAATAAAGGCTTATATATATATATATAATATTTAATCAATTCAAAACAGATTTATCAAAAAACATTGGTCTTCAAATAATCTTTATATTGCACTTTGCCAGCGATGGCCACCATGAATAATCCATCTTGAACTTCAAGAGCAGCTAGCCACAGACCTCCATTGCAGGGCAGCGTCACCGTGAGGACTGAAGTCAGTGACTTCTCCTGTCGTGACGGAAGTGACGTAGCTGTGTTTAAGGAACAAACACTGTGTGCTGTTGAGTTATCCCTCCCCTTTGCTTCATGTGTCATTTTAACAGTGAAAAGGAGGAATGAATTGCTACTGAAAATGTTGCCACCATATGGCATGTCTTTGTAAATTGTTTGTAAACAGTTCATATTTTGGGTTATATTAGTTATCATAAGTTATACGTGAATTGTCGTAGTGTCTATGCTAACATTTGTGCTACTAACAGCTTCTTACCCTGAATGTTTGAAATCTCGTAAGCTAAAAAGCCGTCTTTGTTCAGCGGTCACTATTTATTAATAGAATTAAATAGACAACTAACACAATAACCATATTATGGTTGTATCAGCAGTGAAGCTATGCCACAAACATTTTAGCAGCCATTGCCTGACATTGAGCAATAGTGATCATGATGTAATTATTGAGCAAGGCCAGGGCTCTCAATTTGTTTAGCTTAATATTAGACGAAGTTGACCTACTAATCGTGTGGATTTACTTATCAAAGCAACGGTCTAGATAAACATCCTGAACATCTAGAGTCTGCGAGAGCGGGGACGGAAGATGACTCACCTTTGGTTGACACGGCTATTGACTCTGGAATGAATGACTACGAGTAGGGAAAACATGTCAGTGGAAGCCTCTAGTTCAGAGGTAGATGGGAAGAAGCTTCAGGTTTGCTTGTGTGGCTGGCAGAAGGTAACAACCTTAAAGGGTCTTAGAATTCACCAAGGGAGGAAGAGGTGCTTGTTAGAGGGAACACAGGGACCCCGCATTGATAATTATTTCTTAAGAAGTATGTCAAGTCAGTCGGGTGAAGTCCAGCGACAGGAAGTAAACCACAGTTCGCATGACAAGCTCTATTCCACCCATTGGTGAGATAGATAGCCAGTGTGATGTTAGCCCACCAAGGTGGAAAGAGGAACAAGAGGGTGCAAGGGCCTCTTCAGCCCCGGGGCCTAATGGAGTCCCCTACCGGCTGTACAAGAGTGCACCAGATGTGCTAATGCGTGGCACAGAGCAGGGGGAATTTTAATTCCCAAAGAAAGGGACTCTATAGAGATAAGTCAGTTTAGGCCTATTAACCTACTTAATGTTGAAGGGAAGGTTTTCTTTAGTGTTGTGGCACAGAGGCTGTCTAGTTACTTAGAAAAGAATAGGCTAATTGACACTTCGGTGCAAAAGGCTGGAATTCCAGGCTTCTCCGGGTGCTTAGAGCACACCAGCATGATTTGGATAGTATAAAGAGGTTAGTTAAAGCTTACTTCTTAGCCATTCAACCCCCTTTTACCACAGCAGAGTACTCTACAGCTTGGCAGCATCTGGAGATAGGCATTATGGCAGTTTCCCCATTAGCTTTCACCATGGCAATGGAAGTCATTATTAAGGTCATTATTATTAAAGGGGGGGTATTTTACTCATTTTGGGCAATTTAAAACTGTTTCCAGGGGTCTTGACAAGATGTTTTTGAAGTCGATATCAAAAAAAATCATAAAACCAGCTTCTGTGGTGTGTGTTTCAGTCTCTCACTTTCTCCATTGTAAAGAACAGGCTGTTTTGAGGGCGTGGAGGTTGTATGTAATGAGCTCTGATTGGCCGCCATGGTGTGAGTGAGGCGTGAGCAGTGCTCATTACATACAACCTCACGCAATCGCCTGGCGGAGGCGGAGAGCAGAGCGCTCATGCTGCTCAAGGTAAACAAATAAGCTTGACGCAGAAATTTACCATAACCATGGCGGCCGCGCCAGAACCAACACTGAGACCGTACATGTTTGAGCCGGAGTCTGACCCAGAATGGGAAGAGGCAGCTGAGGCGGTTCCACTTAGTTTCTCAATGATAACAATTCTGTGTAATATTGTACTTTGTTTTGTGTATGTGGGTGTGTGAGCGACGCTCTCTGCTGTAGCCAGTCTGTTTATGGCTCATGTCCATAAGCTTGAATACAACTTGCAGACAAGCTAGGATTGACAATTTTGTTGAGCTAGTTAGCCAATATATTATTGGATGCAACCTATTTGCATCCAAACGGCGCAGCACACACAACCAAACGCGATTGTACTAATGGTGGCTAAAGTTTACCGAGCCGGACACGTTCGACAGACTTATAAAACAGACACTGGTCCCAACAAATAACTTTAAGATGAGTCCTGACTCCAACCAATAACTTGGTACTCGGACCAATAACTCGGACTGCTTGGTTGCTCAAGCAGTCCGAGGAGTGATCATCACACACACAGAAGAAATGAGCTAACTGTAGCCGAGCTAACTGTAGCTGGGACGTTGCCGTTAAAAATCAAATTAATCCGCTCTGTCCTGGCATTTTCGCGTGTTGGGAGACTGTGCAGGGATCTATGTTGCTGCCTGCATCCTACAAAATAATAACTGGAGAGTTGGTATATGGCCGTAGATATGTTGTTGCTTTAGCTTCACTGGTCGCAAAGTAATGGTGCATTCCAGTGTACTCGGAAAAAACGGCGTCCGAATGTGATATGCGCCGATTCTATTCACTAATGGCGCTGTAGTAGTTGATGTTGAGTTTAGATGCTTGTAACATTCTGAGACTTACCATACAAACATGAGTTTGCTGCGGGCGATTATGTTTTCCCGAGCAGATGCACTGGAACACATTTAGATTGGAAGTTAGGAATACCGACTCGGAATTATCAATTTCTGAGTACAATGGAATGCACCATAAGCAACGGCTTGCGGCGCTGCCGAGAGCTGCATTTTGAGACGAGGTAAATGGGATTGGTTGTTCACCTGGGCGTGGGCATGCTCTGAGAGGGGTTGGATTATGTTAAGAAGCGCCTGTTATGACGTCCAAAGGGGCTACTTTCTGAAACGGCCTGTTTTTGGCCCGATTTGGCACCGTTTTTGGAAAAAGGAAAATACAGAAAAACGTGTTGACTTCCAGATTTCAAATTTTCTCGGCTACTTAGGTAAATTATTTCCTGTGGAACATGTATAAGGGCCAGGAATAAACCGTTTTCCATAATATGACCCCTTTAAGGAATTTCAGCAAGGGCTCCCAGGAAAGTTAAAATTGTGGTGTCTGCAGTTTGGATTGTTGCCTCAACTGATGTGGCAACTGACAGTGTATGAGGTTCCCCTATCTAAGGTAGAAAAACTAGAAAGGATGATTACCTCATTTATTAGAAAATAGCTTGGAGCCCCACGCTGTGTAAGCAGTGTGGCCTTGTACGGAAAAGGCATGTTAGAGCTGCCGATATCTAGCCTGACAGAGGAGTACAAGTGTGCTAAGGTGTCCTATGGATTGATTTTGTGTCTGTGTGTCCGGTAAATTCTTTATTAGATTTTACTACAGCGTTTCGTTATGCTGTTTATTGTGTCTCAAGTTTGTTGATACTGTGTAATGGATGAATGTTTGTCTGTCCATCTGTCCATCCGCTAAGAGGAGCCCTTACCTTCCACCACAGCCAATGGGAAGCGCAGGTTGTCTGTTTGGCTATTCAGGCAGCATTGGGTAGGTTGGAACGTTCCTGGGACGACACCCCGGTTGACAGCAGCCACAACCTGCTCTTCTAGGTGACACCACATGGCAGCCAAGTCCTGGTCGTACTCCTGGTCCAGTGACACATGAGTGGCTGCCTGCTTTTCACCTGCTCGCCATCAACCAATTTGATCAGAGAACAAGCAAATCATTTATATAATGACAATATCTCCACACTCACAAATGTACAGTGCCTTGTGAATGTATTCAACCCCTTGGCCTTTTTCCTATTTTGTTGCATTACAACCTGTAATTTAAAGGGATTTTTTATTTGGATTTTATGTAATGGACCTACACAAAATAGTCCAAATTTGTGAAGTGAAAAAAAACTTGTTTTAAAAAATAAAAAATAAAAAACTGAAAAGTGGTGTGTGCAATGAAGCCCCTAAATACGATAAATTTAGGGGCTTAGTTAAATAAAGTTCACCTGTGTGTAATCTAAGTGTCACATGATCTGTCATATGATCTCAGTATATATATATATATATATACTGAGATATATATATATATATATATATACACACACACACACCTGTTCTGAAAGGCCCCAGAGTCTGCAACACCACTAAGCAAGGGACACCACCAAGCAAGCACCACCATGAAGACCAAGGACCTCTCCAAACAGGTCAGGGACAAAGTACAGATCAGGGTTGGGTTAAAAAAAATAAAAAATATCCCAAACTCTGAACATCCCACGGAGCCCCATTAAATCCATTATTACAAAATAGAAAGAATATGGCACCACAACAAACCTGGCAAGAGAGGGCCGCCCACCAAAACTCACGGACCAGGCAAGGAGGGCATTAATCAGAGAGGCAACACAGAGACCAAAGATAACCCTGAAGGAACTGGAAAGCTCCACAGCGGAGATTGGAGTATCTGTCCATAGGACCACTTTAAGCCGTACACTCCACAGAGCTGGGCTTTATGGAAGAGTGGCCAGAAAAAAGCCATTGCTTAAAGAAAAAAATAAGAAAACACGTTTGGAGAGTCCCAAACATATGGAAGAAGGTACTCTGGTCAGATGAGACTAAAATGTAACTTTTTGGCCATCAAGGAAAACGCTATGTCTGGCGCAAACCAAACACCTCTCATCACCCCGAGAACACCATCCACCACCACAGTGAAGCATGGTGGTGGCAGCATCATGCTGTGGGGATGTTTTTCATCAGGCAGTCACTGGGAAACTGGTCAGAATTGAAGGAATGATGGATGGCGCTAAATACAGGGAAATTCTTGAGGAAAACCTGTTCCAGTCTTCCAGAGATTTGAGACTGGAACGGAGGTTCACCTTCCAACAGGACATTGGCCCTAAGCATACTGCTAAAGCAACACTCGAGTGGTTTAAGGGGAAACATTTTGGCCTAGTCAAAGCCCAGACCTCAATCCAATTGAGAATCTGTGGTATGAGTTAAAGATTGCTGTACACCAGCGGAACCCATCCAACTTGAAGGAGCTGGAGCAGTTTTGCCTTGAAGAATGGGCAAAAATCCCAGTGGCTAGATGTGCCAAGCTTACAGAGACATACCCCAAGAGACTTGCAGCTGTAATTGATGCAAAAGGTGGCTCTACAAAGTATTGACTTTGGGGGGGTGAATAGTTATGCACGCTCAAGTTTTCTGTTTTTTTGTCTTATTTCTTGTTCGTTTCACAATAAAAAATATTTTGCATCTTCAAAGTGGTAGGCATGTTGTGTAAATCAAACGATACAACCCCCCCAAAAAATACATTTTAATTCCAGGTTGTAAGGCAACAAAATAGGAAAAACGCCAAGGGGGGTGAATACTTTCGCAAGGCACTGTATACACATTCACATCTGAGAGCTCCACTGGGGTTGGCCTTTACTCAAGGACATCTCAACAGTAGTTGTTAAGTGAGGAACACTTTGAACAGTCCTCAATTCGACAACAGGCTAGTTTAGTTTAATGGCTTAGGTTTAGGGTTAAGAACAGGTATAGGTTAAGGTAAAGATTAAAATTAAGGTTAGCTCCACTGGGGTTGGCCTTTGCTCAAGGGCACCTTGACTACAGTTGATGAGGGAGTTATTAAGTTTGCAGTTAGTGTGGTAATTCAAACTGGTATCCTTCCTGTCAGAAGCCCACATCTAGACCCCTTTGACTACTGCCACCCTTGGGGACAACAACCAAGTCTTAAAATGACAAACACAGCTACAGTACTGGCCAAGATTATTTGCACCCTTGCATTTTATGAAAAAGAAGAATACAACAAGACTTTCGGCATTCACTCTGAATTTGGCTAGTGAGAGGTTTACTTCTGAAGTGAGCCACATTTAGGTATATATTCAAACTACATCTACAGGTGAGGTAAAAATGTGCAAATCAAGTCTGGTCTTTATTTAGCAGTATCTAATTACTAAAAATAAAGTAGTTGTACTATTGTAAAAATTACATTTTCACACAACTCCCATACATCTCTTCTCATATGCAAATGAGTTTTGGTGATGTGCATGATGAGAAATGACTTCTGGGTTCTTACTCTAACATGGATTGCTGCCATACAGTAATGTATAGTGATATATATAGCTAAATCTTGCGTTGTTGTATCCAAGTGACTTGACTGACAAATCAATATGAAGCTCTTGAAGGTGGACAATCCATACACACAGTGGGCAACACAAGATGAGAATATGCAATGGAAGGTTTGGCTACATTTAATAAAAATAGACACTGATAGTGTCAAGCCAGCACCACCACCTGCTTACTCTCCCTCCATGGCACATGGAAAGTGATAGTTTGGATGGCTAAATGAGCTAAATGTCTGTGAAATTTGGTGTTCATATGGTACAAAAACTAAAAACACTTGGCCTTTAAAATATGTGAATATAGTGATGAGGACAAAGCTGGTGTTGAGAGATGTCACTGATTTATACAAAGCTCAGTCCATATGTCAAGTGAACAACAGCTATGCAACTTTGCATGCAACTACTTTCAGCTAGCCCACACAGTTTCTTTTGAAATTCTATTATGTAGTTATTATTGTTCTTCTGCTGTGTCTACATTTACTGTACGATGCTACATCACAGAGACATGGAATTTGGCACAATGACAGATAATTGTGTGCACTACCAGTCCAGCAAGTGTTACCCCAATTGGTCAGAGGGGGGCACTATAATTAAAGGTCAATATTTAAAGATTTACAAAGGCTGTAACATATCCACATATCCAGCTATCCTTGCTCTACAAATTAAAAACCCTGAAGTCTGCCTATTGGATTGTTTGCTAATTAACAGGGTGTAGCAGAGATGCAACTTGGCGTCCACTGTGACAGTGATATATTCAACAGAGGCACTGATAATCAACAAAAAGTGGAACAACGTCTTGGGATCTCAGATCTACAGAGACCAGCTGTTTGGTGTTGTCGAGAATGAAGTCCACATGTAAATGGTAGGCTACACTGCTATATCGACAGCGTTTCAGTTAGCTAGCTGTCAGATGTAGAGAAGACACAATTTGTTCTGGTGCTTGGCAACACCCTTCTTTTACAAACTAAAGGCAATTGAGTCTGAATATCAAATATCTATGGCCCTGTGGCAGACTGGGGGTGGGGGTGCCGACCAGTGAACTCTCCTCTTCAAGCTTACGTCTCTGTCTGTCATGGTGGGGGTAGCGTGTCCGCTACAGGGTCTAATACAGATTCCCCCTCATTCTCCCATACACAGTAGAAACACGTTCTCTGCAGTGATGAATCATGCGTCACCATCTGGCAGTCTGACGGACGAATCTAGGTATGGCGGATGCCAGATCTACTTAGATCTACTGGCCCCGTCGTGAGACTCAACACCGGGGCCGGCAGAACAATAGTAATATGCTCCACAAGAATTCACCAAGTGTAACTCAAGCCAAATCATGTGTTATAAAGCAAGCTCAGCGGTATATATCCATCAAAGTACCCAATACCTATCCCAGTCATGGTTATGGTAGTTTTTTTGTTGGTAATTTGTTAAATAAATAATTTGTGGTAATTTGCAGGGCCTGCTGGGATATCTGTTATATATCTGTTTTCATGCAGTGGAAACAAGCTCATGCAGCTACATTTAAACAGTCAATACAGTATGCTCTCCTTGGCAGCAGCTTTTGTTTAACATTCTTTCAATGATCCTTTGTGAATGAGCTGTTGATTAAAAGGGCTGAAAACTGTGAGCAAGCAAAGCTAAATTACTAAAGATGTAAACATATGGCAGGAGTGTGAGTGAGTAAGTGAGTGAGTGAGTGAGTGTGTTACCCTCTGCGGGGCGGCGTTCATGGCCAAAGTAGACACGTGTGGCTGAGCTTTGGATGCAAGGCAGGGGCAGCTCGGGAAGGTCAACGTCACTTTCCCCCGTCACACTCTGAAACACACACACATTACTCTGAATGCACAACATTCAACACTCTGAGAAATATTATAGTGTAGTAATCAAATTCAACTCAGAGAAATACCCATATTGGTACTCAACTTGTCAAGTTTAGCCAACATGCATATTGATAACAAGGTGGCTGTACGATTCATTCAAGTGGTTCATTTCTCATTCAAATTGTATTATTTTATATGTATATTATATTTTATATTGATATTGTAGATTATCTGCATAAAAGTCAAGGGTGCCAATAATCTTCGCCAGAACTGTATACATTTTGTTTAGTTTCAAGACAGCAGGGTGAGGCATTCCATTAGACTATGGTTATTGAGACTAATCGAAGATTAGAAATAATTGTAATGTTGTGAACAAAGTGTAATCGTAACTGTACATATAACGTAGTGTAAATGAGTTGCTATTATGAGTGTTGAGAGTGGGATGGTTCTGTTGAACCTTCTGGATGTGTCAGTACCTATTCTTAGACCTTTTCTTACAACATCCATGCTTGGTTTCTACATAGGTGTTTTCCAGCACAAGGGATTGCTACATCATATCCTGTGTCTTGGTAAATAATCGTGTTAGTTAACAGATCGTGTCAGTAACTCGTGTTAGTTACACAAATTGTGTCAGTAGGTCGTGTTAGGTATTGTCATTGAGTCGATAGGTCATGTAAGTACTCTGATTGTATCAGTAGGATGTGCTTGTGTCAGTATGCTGTGCTGGGTACTCTGTTTACCGTTTTCTACGTTACCTAAAACACAATGAGGTGTTCTGGTTGTCAGGAATGTTACCTTGTAAACATAGAGGTACTCTCTGAGGAAAGCGCCCTGCTGTGTGGCCGTCTGCTGGCTGTCATTAGTCAGGATTTGTCTGAAGGCTGACACAGCACTCTCTGGCTGGCGCAGTGTGAAGGACTGGCGGCCGATAGTGAAGTTGATATGGTCCTCTGCCAAAGACCAGCCCTTCCCCTTATACACCTGCATGGCCTGGCAGTAACACCGCAACGCATGCCTCTTCTACAGAGAAAGAGAGAAGGGAGGGGGGAAGGAGAGCAAGACCAATAGGTGGTGAGGTACATGAGGGAGGAAGAGGAGAATGAGAAGATCGGGAGGAAGAGAAAAAGATGAGTTGATAGAAAAAACAGAGAAAGAGAGAGAAAATAACAGTCAAAGTTTTAAAATGCTTCACCGATCCTACAAGTTAATTCATACTTTGATGTCTTCGGGGTCTGTCAGCCAAAAATCAAGATCTGGGCTACTGTGTCCAGTTAGACCCCAAAGATTAGCTATGTGGTGAAAATAAAATGCTCACCTGTCCTGCTTTGCTGAAACGATGACCAGCCAGGATCATATGGAAGGCAAACTTGCGCACCATGGGGTTACGTATGTTAATGAAGCAGTGAGCCGCCTGCTCCAACAGCAGAGCACTGCGCAGGTCTGAGTCCTGCAAGAAAAACACAATTATATTATATTCATTATCTAAAAAGGAAAATTGCACCCTCAAACACTCTTCCACTGTTATCTATGTGATGTCCAATGCATTAGATCAACTTTCAATGCTTTAACAATTTTTTTCACACCCTTCCCCGGATCTATGCCTCGACCCAATTCTATCTCGGAGGTCTACAGAGAGTTCCTTGGACTTTATGGCTTGTTTTTTTGCTCTGGCATGAACTGTGAACTGTGAGACCTTATATAGACAGGTGTGTGCCTTTCTAAATCATGCCCAATCAATTGAATTGTACTACAATCAAGTTCTAGAGACATCTCAAGGATGATCAAAAGAAACAGGATGCATCTGAGCTTAATTTGGAGAGTCATAGCAAAGGGTACTTTCCCGCCAACAAAATTAAGAGATATTTCAGTTTTTTTTATTATTAATAAATTTGCAAACATTTCTAAAAAAAGTTTTCACTTTGTCATTATGGGATATTGTGTAGATTGATGGCAAAAAAAATGTAATCCATTTTAAATTAAGTCTCAAACACAACAAGGTTGGGAAACGTAAAGGGTTCTGAATAGTTTCCGAAGCCACTGTTGCCACTACTGACCAAAAAAAAAAAGAAAAAAAAAGGGAAATTAATTTTGTACCCATTTTCTGGTTTAGAACCAATAGTACTAATGTAAAATAAAGCTCAATGGCCTTTAAACACTCAAGCATTCTGCGAGTCGTTCATACACATGAATTCTATTTCAATGTGAATTACATGATAAGCGTCATCTTTCCAACTTTCCCTGTATATGTATTGGTGAATCAAATGCATATATGTTAAAATAAATTACAATCAACTCCTAGGGCAATTGAATTGACTTGAGAGCACAAGATGTACAAAAGGACAGAGAGCTATCTGGGTTTCCTCACCTCACTGGTCATCTTAATGAGGAGAGTTGCGGCGTCAGAATATTTGCCCTGACTCTTTAGCACCTCAGCACTGAGGAGAGCACAGCGCTCAGCTAGCACCATGTTCCTGTTGAGGGTGGGTGGAGGGGTTGTAGCACCAGAAAAATAGAGACAGAGAAAGATGTTACTTCACTAAATAGAATTCTGGTAGCATTGCAAGAAAAGCATGCAACAACTCTGAGGGCAAAACAAGGGGCATTTCTCACAAATTTGGCAGTGTCATATGTTTCAGGTAGAGGCACTAAATGCAAATAATGCTAAATGAACTACAAACGAGTAGTGGTGTCCGGTGTAAACACACATGAACAACCGTCATAGCTGACAACTTATAACTAGCTGCCAATGCCTGCCACTGGACTTCTTGTCATGGCTATTGAGAGGAGCCATATGACACATCTGACAAAGGAGTTTGTCTTGTGTGTCTTGATAGTGACATCTGAAAATATTGGAAATGCCTCTATCTCTGTCCATTCTTCACGGTCAAAACAAGAAGATATTTCCTATCTTGCATTTTCAACCAATTTGAAGGATGCACGTACCTTCTTCTTTTTCAATTTTTTAAACTGTGATATACAGCTCTGGAAAAAATTAAGAGACCACTCCAAATAATCAGCTTCTCTGGTTTTACTATTTATAGGTATGTGTTTGAGTAAAATGAATATTTTTGTTTTATTCTATAAACTACTGACAACATTTCTCCCAAATTCCAAATAAAAATATTGTCATTTAGAGCATTTATTTGCAGAAAATGACAACTGGTCAAATAACAAAAAAGATGCAGTGTTTTCAGACCTCGAATAATGCAAAGAAAACAAGTTCATATTCATTTTTAAACAACACAATACTAATGTTTTAACTTGGAAGGAATAAGGAAGGAATGTTTTAACTTGGTGGAATACCCCTGATTTTCAATCACAGCTTTCATGCGTCTTGGCATGCTCTCCACCAGTCTTTCACATTGCTGTTGGGTGACTTTATGCCACTCCTGGTGCAAACATTCAAGCAGCTCGCCTTTGTTTGATGGCTTGTGACCATCCATCTTCCTCTTGATCACATTCCAGAGGTTTTCAAATGGGGTTCAGGTCTGGAGACTGGGCTGGCCATGACAGGGTCTTGATCTGGTGGTCCTCCATCCACACCTTGATTGACCTGGCTGTGTGGCATGGAGCAAACCAATCCTCAGAGTTGGGGAACATTGTCAGAGCAGAAGGAAGCAAATTTTCTTCCAGGACAACCTTGTACATGGCTTGATTCATGCGTCCTTCACAAAGACAAATCTGCCCGATTCCAGCCTTGCTGAAGCACCCCCAGATCATCACTGATCCTCCACCAAATTTCACAGGCCTCTCCAGGTCTCCTGTAACCATTAGACGACCAGGTGTTGGGCAAAGCTGAAAATTGGACTCATCAGAGAAGATTACTCCAGTCCTACGGTCCAATCCTTATGGTCTTTTACAAACCTCAGCCTGGCTCTTCTTTGCTTCTCATTGATGCCCCTAGGAGCCTGTTTCGAAACATCCTCACCGTGCACTTCACTCCAGCTGCCGTTTGCCATTCTTTTTGTAGGTCACTTGATGTCATCCTACGGTTGTTGAGTGACATTCGAATGAGTTGGCGGTCATCCCGGTCAGTGGAGAGTCGTTTTCACCCTCTGCCGGTCTGTAGCTTTGTTGTCCCCAATGTCTGCTGCTTGACCTTGTTCTTATGAACCGCCGTCTTTGAAATGTTAAGGATGGAAGCAACCTGATGCTCACTGTATCCCTCTGTCAGTAAAGCCAGAATTGAACCCTTCTTTTCCCCACTCAAAACTTTTTTTTCCTTTCTCTTTCGGCATGGTCAATAGTTATTTTTTGATTCCAATTACTTTTGAGGTACTACTAGCACTGTTTTTGCCATCCAGCTGGTCCTATTGAAAGAGGATAGTGATGACCACAGCAGTGACTCTTATACTTTTCCTCGTTAAATAAGATTTGGTTCAGGTGATCTAATCGGTACCTCATTAAGTTGAATGAGGTGTACCTGGAATTCAACAGACACTGGAATGGAATGGCTGCCATACATGCAGAGATGCTGATTTAAGATTTGGAGTGGTCTCTTAATTTTTTCCAGAGCTGTAGAATGTATCAAAGACATTCCACTACAGTAACCATGTTGAAATACCCCATTAAGGGTCACTGAGGTCCAGAAATAGTGACTTTGCTGGCCCCCTTGTGTATAAGTGGTTTATAACCTCAGACAAGCTTGAGGAAGCTGTCAATATACCTGTACCATGTAAGCAGAGAGCTTGGTATATGTTGCCAGCTTGTGTAAGAGTATACATGCTTTGCATTAAGTATATACCAGGCCCTAGATTAAGAGGGCTTTGCCTAAGAAGTACATACTTAGTGTACATACAATACCAAGGAAATTGGCCGTTTGGCCTTTTGATAATAAAGGTTGACCATTAGTTAAGTGCCACTGGCCCTTGATCTTATAGCTTTGAATGTGTGTGTTGTGTTATTGTTTGTTTTACCAATTTGATGCTGTTGTTAATGTTTTTAAATGTACAAAAAAGGCAAATGTAGGTTTTTCTGACATGACTAACTCACTGCAGACTGCGTGAGAGAAACATGTCTACATATAAATACAACTAAGGCATACTTGCAGACATCTCTGTAGGTCTGTATTGCTGTGTCCATGTAGTGTGCTGGGTATGGCCTTGGAGCTCCAGCCTGCAGAAAGGCAGACACTGCAGCCATTTCCTAATGGCAAATGGCAAGAGACGGCAGTAAGGGAGGGATAGAAGAAACAGGGATGAGAGAAGAGACAGGCATGGAGGGATCAAGAAAGGAAGGGGAAAGGATCAAGGCAAGGAGAAAGAGAGGGATTTAAATAGGTATTCACTTCTCATGAGGGCATACAATCATGTGTACTTGTGCATAAAGGGAAACGGTAATAGCATGGCAGAGTGGACAAATCAAAACAATCAAAACAAATCAAGTAATTTGAGATATATTTCTGACCAGAGTTACTCCAAAAATATATAGTAAGATGACTGTATATTCACTCAAAAGTATTCTCTAAACAGAATTTTGGTAATCAACTCCCCCTTCTTCCCGTTTGGTTCATTTCTGTCATTCACGAGCCGGTGCCTGAGTCGGTGCTGAGCACTGGAACCAGCTAACCTTAAGAACCGGCATGCGTTTCCACCAATCTAGAGGCCAACGTTATGGGCGTCACTCGAATCACTCATTCTTTCAATATTTTCTTGTAAAATTAAAAAGCATGTGTAGCGGACTCACTACAACCGCGACAGACAGAGACAGACGCTTTTC
This sequence comes from Hoplostethus atlanticus, assembly GCA_034670405.1. Taxonomy (NCBI): domain Eukaryota; kingdom Metazoa; phylum Chordata; class Actinopteri; order Trachichthyiformes; family Trachichthyidae; genus Hoplostethus; species Hoplostethus atlanticus. The sequence continues at coordinate 825,511 of JAXDDX010000043.1, read as the reverse complement.
AGTGGCGTGTCTCCTGGCCGGCGCGCCTTACGTCCGCCCCGGCAGGTCAGCCGAGGAGCGCCAAAGCTGCCAGTCTCCAGGGCAGGTGTTGGTGGAAAAGTCAGTAGTCTACACTGAATTCATATTTGCAGAGAAGAATGCAGAGAAAAATATCTTCATTCTTCAAAGCAAAGGGTGAAAGCCAAAACCCCATCACAAATGAGGTCGACAGCTCAAGAGGTATGGCAAGCCTAGATAGAAATCTGATTTAAAAGGTACATCCATGTGAAATTCATATTGGTATTTACATCTTTTATTTATTTGTCCAGTAATCAGGCCGGTGACACTGACAGTAAGCATGATGCAAGAGCCAAAAATGTTGAGGTCACGCAGTGTGCAAGCTTGCATTTCTCTCTGTGCCCCCGTCAGATTTTTTGGGTGCATGTTGCCCCTGCCTGTTGCTAAACCTATACGGAAGCCTAAACGTACGCCTAGGCATTCATTTTTGTAATAATAATAACCATTTACTAACATTTCTTAAAATCTATGCAGAATGGGATTACATTTCGGTCTTGAATACATAATTATGTACATAATCTAATGCAAAAAACAATAACAATGGCCTGAGGCTAAATGTAGTTGCCGACCCCTGCGCTATAATATATGAAATAAAGACCATCGCCTGTAGGGTTCACGATCTTTCAAGCATGACTGCATAAACAGTGTGTGGGTGTGTGTGCGCTCACCAGTGCCCCTGCAGCATAGAGCATAGCCTGGTCAGACAGGAAATCTTTCTTGGCAGTGTGGTAGCAGCTGTAGGCCAACTCATAGTGCTGAACCAGGAAACAAAGGTCCGCCATCTTCCTGATCTGCAGCTCCGGGGCTTCTGGGGGATAGCTGACATCACAGGGGTGAAAGGTCATATTTTATTCTGCATTTGACCAATAAAATGACACGTGCTCAAGTGGAGAGGTGCAAAACTTGAGTTTCCCCATTATCAGTACACTCCCCTACGCACTCTAAGTTGTCAATCACAATCAAAATATACACAAATATTTTCAAAATGTGATTTTCTAAACAACATTGACCCAAAATTGTTTTTTATTTTTCTGTTGAATATTGTAGTTCCGATACAAATTGTAATTGTAATAAAGTGTAATTTTATTGTAATAGATGAGGGCAAAGCAAGTTTGAATTATGCAATGACATGCAATTTGCATGTCAGGGTAGCCTTTGATCTCTGTAGTGAAACAATAGTGAGATAGCAGTGAAACAAAAACAAAAAACAATTTCCCTTTGTTGATTGTAACTACTTGCTGGCTGATGAACACAAAACTGAGCTTACTGTAGAAAATGGAAAAAAGGCAGAATATTGAGTCGTTTTTCTTTCCGACATGTTAGATCTTGATCGGGTTAGGCATTTTAACCGAAAATTCTCAAATACTGATAAGAAGCAGGACTACCCAGTTCTCTAAATAACTGTGGAAAAGAATCAAACTGGGGTCTCAATTTGTTAAATTTAGTTTTGTTTGATTTGGTTGTTATGGATGGTATGCAAGTTTGGTTAGGCTGTGGTGTTGTGCTTACAGGAGGCTAGACGTGCTCTTGAGTTCACTGATGCTCTTCTCTGGAACTTTCCCTCCACCAAACCATTTCTTGGTAGCGGAGAACAGAGATCGACTCAGACCTTTCCTGGAGACCAGCTAAGGGGGGGTCGGTAAGAAAGAAGGGAGGTAAGCCATCAAAGAATAAACAACACCATACCAACTGAGGTCAAGCAAAAGGCTTGCTGAAAACAATTTAATCCATTACTTTTACTTATTTAAAAACTGACGCTTCCCTAAACCCCTCCCCCGAAGGTAGATTGCCCAATGTTAGCCTAGCAACTGTTGCCCTCTGACAAACTCACTGGGCATCCACATCTTATATTGTCAGCTCCACAGAATAATGAATTGCATGTTTGCTATTTGCTTTTTTTGCATTTGCTAAGGTATGGAAAGCTATGTTACCTGGCAATACCCACCACATTACCCAGGCAATGTAAATCTTATCACCACTAGCAATAATTAGCAATTCAAGCTAGCTAACATTAGCTTACTGATGTTAACCCCATTTCCCTCTCATGTAGCCAGCATTAGCAGTCAGTTGACTAAGCAGACAACTGCAACAACATTGCTAGAATTTATCTGCTTGCACAAAACTGTGATTTGATTTTTACGATTCCACGTAGTTAGGCAGCAGTGTTGTGCAGCCTTAAGAACAATATATTAAATAAATTGCTAGATTGAAGTTTTACTCTTTATGCTTGCTGTGCAATTTTATATGATATAGCAGAAAGTTGAGCTAAAATGCATATTTTCAATCAGCGATCAGATCGGTGAGCAGGTATCTTTGAGGCAATTGACATTACTGTTTGTGTGCATGTTTATTAAAATCCCCATTAGCTCTAACAGCACTGACATCATTTTCCTGAGGTCAAAGACACAAAAGACACAAAACCACACTTAAATAGAGAATCAAAGATTAATAAAATAACATTTTAAATAACATTAAATGTGACAAAATGATGTATTTCCACAAACACTACATGTCAGTAGATACCCAGACAAATGTGTGCAGTGCTTAATTTGTAAAATAAGAGATGCCGGGGCTCAACTCGCCTCCCCCAACCAGAGCCCGGGGCTCGGATTCTGAGTAAGACATTTGCCGGGGCACAAAATCGGATTCTTGGCATTTGCCGGGGCTGTGCCCCGGCTAGCCCCAGCACAAATTAAGCACTGCATGTGTGTGTTTGTACCTGATCATTGAGCTCATGTGTGTGTGTTTGTACCTGATCATTGAGCTGTCTGATGTTCTTCTCTATGTGTGGCAACAGGCCTCTGAAGGTGAACTCCTGTATGAACTGTCGGATGCGGTCGTGGTCATTGAGGGTCAAGCAGGCCCCGTGGCTTGCCACCCCGCCCATCGGACCCCCGCTGCCGTTTTTGGGATCGGAAGCCATGGTGCTGAGGGTGTCCAGACTCCCCCGGATGCTGGGCGTGTCCAGCTGGAGAGGATGGCTGTCCAGGTTGTTGGACCCTCCATCTGATTGGGAACAGTGTCATATCTGAGTTCAGTCACAACAGCATGACTTATAATCTCCATTCTCTTCATCCTGGTTTTAACAATTTGTGTAGTTTGTGAGACTGAGCTTGATACCCAGCACTGCTATTCAGCAATAAAAAAAAAAGACTCCTCAAAAATACAACAAGACACCTATAGAAGTTTTTGCCATGCTCCCATCATATCGGAAGAACAGAATGACATTTCGTTGTTACAGAGTTCATGTGTTTAGCTCATTGGGTCGCCTTTTTCAATGTTTTTTTTTATGAATTTAAAATCAACCACAAACAAACTGCAGCAGATATTGCTCGGTTTTTATAAGTAGAGTTGATTGTACTGGTGTGAATATAACTGAGAATATTGAGTTTTGGGCTGGGCCGAAAGTACTTCATCATAAATTAACATGGGGATTTAACATATCGCTAGTTCAACTTTTAAAGAGCACATGCCTGGAGGTGTGGCCAGAACATACCAGTCACTGCCAACATCAATGGATTCACTGCCATGTTTGCTGCCTGTGTTGACACACTTCACAATTTGTGATGTCAAGTGAGCAGGGGTGTAAAAAGTACCCAGAAAGTATACTCAAGTTAAAGTATGGGTACTGGTTCAAAATCTTACTCAATTACAAGTCAAAGTACCTAACTAAAAATACACTTGATGTGGCTGTTAAAATTGAGATCATACAAAACATACAGACAGCAGCGGCAATTCGGAATTGAGGATGAAGGCCTGCAATGTGAATGTAGTCTTAAAGTTCAGCAAGTAAAAACAGAACATCACTGTTGGTCCTGTTGACAAGAAGAGACAAAAATGAGTCCAGCGAAGAGCTATTGAATGCACTGACCTTTCTCTGCTGAGTCATGCCAGTCCACTTCAGCTGCACTGAAGTTATTCTCAACAGTAGCATTGTTCACTGCCGGATCATCATACATTTCCTGGAATAATGGTCACATTGTTAGCAGATGTGGCACATTTATGATGGTACATATTGAAGCTGCATGAACTAACTTTGCGCACTGGCAGCTCCAAATGGCAGCAAAACTTCCAATACCCAGAAATACTGTAATTTGTCGACAGTAAACTGCACACAGCACGCTCATGTTTACCAAGCCGGACGGTCTGTGATTTATCCTTTATATCAAAGGATACTAAAGGAAAGAGAGGCAAAAGATCTAATGTTGGTGAGCACAGCTTGCCCTGGATGGACAGCTTTCTCACTGCTGTTTAGGAGACACTTACAGATCTGCTGTGAAATAATGTCATGCTTTTCTACAAGGTTTATTGCATGGTATGAACCACAGGTCAGAGCCGATATATGTCATGTCATGTTAAAAATCTAGGATAACTTGCTAGAATTACCTATTGCCACAAAAGATGAGTTAAGCAAGGCAAGCCTTTTTTTTTTATAAAACAGCTGTTATAAAACACGCATTCTATTTACACATCACCAACAACATCAAAGTATCTTCAGATCACTTTACTTGTTGAAAACCCTACTCGGCTGTGCCAACTTTGTCTGCCTTGACTGCACTGGAGGGCTATTGTTAGTGTTACTTATTGTTAGTAGCTAGCTACCATTTCAGTCCCTCACAGTTGATTTGATTTATTCTATCCCTGCAGAAAATTCATGTAAGAGGACCTCCAAGAGGACACAATGAATTGACTTACTTCAGATGAATACTACAAAATTAGAATTGATGTGGGTATAATGTGGTAAAACTGTGGATTCCAATTGTGAAGCTCTAACAGTAACATAATGAGTTAGATGTGCATGGTAGGATCTGTTCCAGATCTGTTCCTCTCACTACCGAGTTCCTGGGGGTCTCTGGGGTCTCCTAACATGACAGCATAGTGTTTTTCATTCACCTGCATGGGTATCACCAAACTGACCAGGTTTCTCACCTGTATTTATTGGAGTGCACCACAAACAAAAGAGTTGAAAAAAATGTACCTACTTAATTTAAGTAATGCAAGATGATTACTTATTTTTGCACCTGCACTAACTCCCTTTAAACTATTTTCATTTTCCTACAAAATTTCGTGTAAAAAAACATGACATTATAATAAAGGCTCTACATTATATTTCCCAATTAAGAGAAGGGTCATTTTGATTAAAGGCATGCAAGGATTGCATGGCAAAAACTCAAATTTTCTATAATGCGCCATGCAATTATCCCCCATGTATCAGTATGGGATTCCAATGGGGTTCCTATTGGGACATGTTCAGAGATGAGGCAACTTTCTGTAATGATGTGACAGGCATTACAGCCGGAAACACTCATCTTAATCTGGTGTATCATCTTAAATCACAAAGTGGGGCTGCAACAGAGAAGAACGTCTCATCCCCCTGCTATTTGAGATGCTGTAGATTCACCCTATTTTCCCAAATTACATTCTGGTGTTGGGTATGGTCACTGGCAGGAAAGAAAAAATATTTAAGTTATGGACATCGCCTTATGGGATTTCTGGGTAATTCCTGGATAAGTCCTCAAAATTCAAATAATTACCTCTCGCTGCCTTTTGGGGTCGCCAATGTGCAAAAATGTTCTAGTGTAGCTCTAATATCTCTAGGAGTTGGGGTCCATCACCAATGTATGAATGTAGAGGAAGTACTGTGCTGCTCACCTGGTTGTGTATATTGTTTCTGTGCAGGTACTGACTCCAGGGGTCTGGGATCTGTTCATCTACCCCAGCTGAGACGGTACGAGAGTTCACTTTCAACAGATAGCAGCCCTGAGCACCATACCTCTGTTTCATATCCTCATACACTGCATCTGCCCTAGAAGGAGGGAGGGAGGGACAATGATAAAATAAATAAAAAGGTAATCAAAAGACTATATTTTAAGCAGGGTACTCTTACAAAAGCAAAACAGATTTAGATTCAATTATACTTCACATTAAAGGAATATCCCAAAATGAAAATGCCCCATGTCAGTTGAAACTCCATAGAAAGTCGTAGGACCACCAAACACACAGCGAGATAGCCTCCATAGCTCCATCTCAGCCTCCTCCCAAACTGTTGAAGTTAGCACGGCTACATTTTTGCAGCTTCAAAGAAGTTCAACTTTATCATGAAATTTCTGCTTATGTCAAGGATTTCTCATTAGACCAGAGACTCTCTGTCCTTATGCTCTGAGTCCTTTAAGTGCCGTCTGACAAACTCCAGACGGGCTGTCATATGCCTTTCACTCTGGAGTGGCTTCCGTCTAGCCACTCTACCATAAAGACCTGATTGACAGAGTGCTGCAGAGATGGTTGTCCTTCTGGCAGGTTCTCCCATCGCTGCACAGGAACTCTGAATTTCTGTTAGAGTGGCCATTGGGTTCTTGGTCACCCAAGTCTCTTCTTGCCCAGTTACTGAGTTTGGCGAGATGGCTAGCTCTAGGAAGAGTATTGGTGGTTCCATCTTCCATTTCACAATGATGGAGCCCACTGTGGTCCTGGCAACTTTCGATGCTTCAGCAATTTTTTTATACCGTACCCCAGATCTATGCGTTGACACAATTCTATCTCGGAGGTCTACAGAGAGTTCCTTGGATTTCATGGCTTGCTTTTTGCTCTGTCATGCAATGTGAACTGTGGGACAGTATATAGACATAGGTGTATGTCTATATCAATTGAATTTGACACAGGCCACTACAATCACATTCTAGAGACATCTCAAGGATGATCAAAAGAAACAGGATGCATCTGAGCTCAATTTGATCATCCAATCAGTGAAATGACCTGCTGTAGTGTCTGGTTGGAATGAAAACCTGCAGGATCTTGGCTCCATACCTGCTCTAGACTTAACATGCCATAATTCATACTAGCGCTGTTGCCCATCTAAGCTATCCAAACAACTGCTAGTATATCACCATGCTAAACAGTGTGATTGTATTTGTGTGCAATTCAAAAGTTCAAATTTGCATGTCTGTCCACATGTGTAGCCAAATAAACAGGCATATATATCATCTGTTGCAAGTACCTCTGTTCTTCGTCCTCGCTCATGTCATGCAGTAAGACATAGTATTTGAGCGTGTTGGGGATAAACCACTTGGGGTTTGTGTATTCTCCGCTGTGCTGAATCCTGTGCTGCTCCTGAGAAAGCTTGAGGAACTGCTCCACAGGGACCGCCTCACTGGAGGACACCACCAGCAGGCCTGTCCGGGATGCTGCCATCAAGGACTCATAAACAAACCGTACTTGCCAAATGTGGAAAGAAGGGCAAAGAAATTGAACTGGGAGGGGCTTTGAGAGAGACAGAGAGTAAGAATAGAGAGAATAGATTAACTGAGATGGAAAGACAAGAAGACAGAGAGGTTCAGGGAGTGATTAGGTGAGAAAAGATAGACAGAGAAAGCCAAAGCACAATTAGAGTTAGGCAATATTTTTTTCATATCACAATATTATCTCCATATTTTACCAAGATAGCTGCACTTTTCCAAGGAAAGTAGCTATTGGCTGCTCAAAAAGTCGCCAGATTACATAAGCGAATATGCATGTGTTTGCCATAGCATTGTCCCCCATGGTCCAAAAAAAGTAGCTAAATTTGTCACTATTTTGTCTGAAAAGTCACAAATTGTAGCGACAAAGTCACCAAGTTGGCAAAAGTGAGAAGAACTGCCAAAAAGCTGCAGTAACATTTCTGTTTATAATTTTCCCGCACCTGCCCCTCAGAGTGACAGTCTCAAAGTTAAATGACTGTTGCCTGAGGAGAGAGTAGTACATAAGTAGTGGTTCTGTTATACATAAGAGTGAATACATAGCAAGCATACAGTTGCATTTTAATAACATAATTAACATAAAATAATGAATAAATGATATCATGCTATTGAATATAATACTTTCTCAATTTTCATATACCCAGGTATATAATAATACCAGGATATTGCCCAACCCTAGTGCTAAATCCTGGAAAGATCAAGAGGGGTACAGCCGGACTGACTTGGTACTTCAAATGACTAGTGTGAATCACCATTACATTATATGCTGTCAGAAGGATACAGGCGAGGTAGTGATTGAGGAACTCGTGGTCGGAGGCGGGCATAGACTGCAGGAAGTTCTCTCTGTAGGCTTCAAACCAAGGCGTGGTCGCTAGAGACATACAAAACATGAATCAATTCAACCAAACAGACAAAATTAACAAATACCATGGAGGAAAATTTAAAACCACGATTCCTTGCATTGCACAAGAATGACCGTTTGACCGTTGAAGTAAGTTGAGATAGTGTCATTTTTAACAGCGATTTTTAGATGTTATTGCTTGTATACCAGGCTGTTATCAAGAGTCATTGCTTTTAATTGCTTTCATTGATTTTTGAGGGGCATTTTTTGCCTTTATTTGATAGACACAGTGGAAAGAGACAGGATGCATTGGGGGAGAAAGCGGGAGATGACATGCAACAAGTGTCCTAGGCTGGATTCGAGGAGGACGCTACAGAAACAGTCAAATAAACAAAGGGAAATGTCTTAAGGCAGGTAACTTTGTGCCATTTTTTCCATTTGTGTAACAGACATTTCAGGTCATACAAAGAAAATGTCAAAATAATAATCTTAATAAAATTAGAAACAAGTGGCTGGCACTGAATTGCAAAATGCATTTCTGTGTGTTCTGAAAATAAATGAGAATTTATATTTCTATACTAAAACTTAGATATTGGTAAGTTTACTTGCGACCAAATATTGCATGTCAAGTCAACCATAATCTATCACACAAACACTTGGTCAATGACTTGGTCAAGGACGAAAGCCAATCAATCTTAATGTTAAAAATGTTGGCAATAATGTCAGGATAAGGACGACAAAGTCAATGATTATTATACATATTTCCAGGTATGACATAGAACTTGAGCTACATAACTTAACTGCATAACTAAACTAAACATAACTAAAAATGAAACGGTTTCATGCTCAACTGATCCAATATTAACATAATAAAACATATCTAATATGTCTATTATAAACAGCCACTTGTTTCAGTCATATTTAAAGAAAGCATAAATAATTTAAAAGTAGGGCTGCACGATATGAGGACGGACCTATTTTCAATTCATGGGTAGTCCGTTAATCATATACCACAATGGCCCAGCAATCACTAGGGTCTCCTAGTCTTGTTTCTAATGCCTCCCCACATGAAAAGAATATTAATATGTTTCAACAAGCCTGGGTCAAATAGCAAGGCAAAATGCACTTTATTCTGATACCTGCCTGTAAATGTTCATCGAAACATTTTAACGTTCTACAGGTCAACTGTTTTTTCCGCCTGTAGCCTAATGGAACTAAAGCTGCACTAGGCAGGATTTTTATGTAAAAATAGTCTAATCAGCCTAAATCAGAAAGTGGGGCTGCAACAGAGAAGAGCACCCCATCCCCCCTTACTGAGACATCATACATTCACCCTATAGAGTGCTGCAGGGATGATGTATTTTTGTAAGCCAACGCGGAAGTTAGCATCGCCCTGGTTCCCTCGACAAAATGCCAATGGGATTTTTCCATTGGATTTTGGATTATTGCAGAAAATAAGCTCTGTGGCAAACAAAAGTTTATGATACTTTTTGTTCAGCAACATAATCTTCACAAATGAACACCACTTGTATGATTTTTGATGCTTAAATGCAATCGCCAGAAGTAAAAAGCTAACGTTAGGCTATAAACGAACTACACCAGGGTCACATGACTTCAACGTGACCACCACTAAAAATACTGAAAATACTATAAATTGATAAATTTACAAGTTGGAACGTTTGAGTTAGAATAGTTTGCAAGAGCGCGAGTATAAACACAACTAGATAGATTCATGAATATGAATTTAAAATCAACCAGAAACAAACTGCAGCAGATATTGCTTGCTTTTTATATGTGGTTTATATTCACAATGACAAAGAACATTTCATACACAGCAAGACATCAACAAATCAAAAGGCTCTAGACAGGGCCCACCACCTTGTGAGAAAAACCATAGGTAAAGGGGGGTCCACCAGACAGTAAAACTATGGAAGTCTAGAGGGGAAAAGAGGAGTGTAGGTAGGGCAGAGTTGAAAGATGAGGGCCGCTACCGCATCATAGCAGCAACTTTGAGACAAGAATACCTGTGTAGTGCTTGGAGGTGCTGAGCTCCAACAGCGTTTCTCTCCAGGCACTGTACCAGGGGACGCTAGCTTTAAGAGAGCGATCTGACAGGTGGAAGCAGAGAGCCAGGGCTAATGTTAGCGACATGCCATTTATTTGAAGGTCTCCAAATGAAGTGTTAGCATTCATTGATCATCAAGGGGAAAACCAAGGAGGAGCTGCATTATAGAGGACTGGGACTGGAGCTGACAGCTAAGGAGTTTTTTTCATTAATACTAATCATCAATACTGGTCTGAGCTTAATTATTATTATTATTATTATTATTATTATTATTATTAAAAGTATTATTAAACTATCCAAACTTGATCAAACGCTAATGAGTGGGTGATGTACTAGTCAACAACAGAAATGTTAACCAGCAAATCTAAATTTAACCTATGCATGTTGCCAAAATAAAGGACAAACACATTTCTAGCTTATCTACAGTTGCGAGAACAAGTTTGTGAAACGGTCTGAATTATCTGCAGTCCTCTATAAATGGCTCCTAAAATATGGTCTGATCTTCATCTAAGTCATAAAAATAAATACAATGTGATTTAACAAATAACACACAAAAAAAACGTACATTCACATGTCTTTATTGAAGATATTTTGTATTGGAAAAAGTATGTGAACCATGAGATTTAGTAACTGGTGGAACCTCTTTTAGCATCATCAATACACAGGATAAGATGACTATCTCTTGTGCCATATTCCAGGGTGAACACTCACAGAAGCCCAATTCAGATATTATAAGAATGATACAAAGCTTGAATGATACATCAGGCTACACAGTCATGAATCTACAGAGTCATTCGCTACCTATTCTAGCTAATAGCACTACGTGGCATATCATTGGGGTTATCAAGTGACACAACCTCTGTTAAGCTTCAGATCACAGATCGTTTCCCCCGATATTCTCCTGTGGGATTTCCTGATACAATTTGGAATTCATTTTTCCCCTCAATTATTGAAGCAGTCCAGGTCCTGAGGCAGCAAAGCAGCCCCAAACCATGATGCTCCCTCCATCATGCTTCACGGTTGGGATGAGGTTTTGATGTTGGTATGCAGTGTTTTTTTCTCCTCCAAACATAGCTTGTGCGACCTATTGCCAAAACGTTTTGTCTCATTTTTGTCTCATCTGTCCACAGAGGCAGCAATGTTTTTTGTGGAGAGCAGTGTTTTTCCTCCTTGGTATCCTCCCATGAACACCACTCTTGTTTAGTGTTTTTCTTATTGTGGACCCATGGACACAGATCAGGGTTCAACATAAAAATAATTCTACTTGCCCTGTTAGCAAAAATATATGTTAGAAAATATACTGGCCCCTAGTATATTTTCACTGGCCCAGTAGGGAAACATACTACTACTAACATACTAACATAACCAGCAGTTAACACTGGCAAAACATAACAAAAAAACAAAACTGGAGGGGAAATTCAGTATTATACCCTCCTCGCCCTCTATAGCTATAGTTGTTTAGTTGACTGAGTGGCTTGCATGCAACCTTGTTACAGTATTAACATTCAACTTAGTTTCACTCCGTCTGTCTCTCTTTCTTTCTCTCTCACACACAAACACAGTAACACACACTTGCCTTCGACATGCCACATCTTTTTCATACTGAGATCTCATGTCCACTCAGTTTTTTTTTTTTTTCAAGGTTAAAGCTTTTTTTGTAAACTAGTTTTTCAGTGTGATATGCTGTATTAATTAGCATTTTAGTCGCCGGTACGTCTCTTCATTCATCCTAATAAATTAGGCAGGCCTGACGATGGGTTGTCAGCAACTTGTCAGCACACAGGCTAGATGCTATTGGTTCTCATCGTGGAGAACAAGGGTATGTTTATGATCATTTGCACTTCGTTTATAAAAATGACCCTCCTTGATCAACTTTATTCGAAAATCCCTGATACACTTTGCAAAACATTGCATTGCATCGAACCCTGCAGATGTGAGAAAGGTCACGAGATGCCTGCAGATCCTGTCACCTCAGGGTTCCTTGTCACCTCCTTGACCATTATGCAGTGTGCTCCTGCTGTTATTTTTGCTGGACACCCACTCCTAGGGAGAGTAGCAATAGCAATAGCAATAAATTGGAGGTCCAAGTCTTTGGAGATCCTTTCTACCCTTTTCCAGCCTTATGAGCCTCAACAACTCTTCTCTGGAGGTGCTCTGAAATTTCTTTTGACCGGGGCATATTCCACTTCAAAGAGAGAGGTTCACATACTTTTTCCAGCTTAGGCTGTTAATTTTTGAACAATATGTTCAATGAAAACCATGTAAAAGTACATTCTGTGTGTGTGATTTGATAAATAACATTGTGTTTATTTGACTTGAAAATCAGGCCATATTTTGGGAGACATTTATGGAGGACTGCAGATAGAAGGTTTCTCACATATGTGTGTATATATAAATTAGCTATATATATAGCTAATTTTTCTATATTTAGACTGGTAGGTGAATCTCTGGAGCAGAGAAATTAGTCCAAATTCCCATCCCACATCCCATGTGTCCTGTGGTGTGCTGTTTACACCACAGGACAGGCCTAAGCCTAAGCTACAGGCCTAACATTTCTGAAACAGTGGATTTTAATGTCTCCACAGATAAATAGTAATTATTATTATTGCTGTCATTACATAATTCACAAAAATAAGACATTTAAATTATGGTTAATGGTTAGTTGGCATGACCCTGGGGCATGTTACTGATGGTCACTGACAAGAATTTATCTACTCACAATAACACAGTGAATAAATGAGGGACTTTAAAAAGAGGTGAGCAGCCACTGTGGTAGCAACACCATACTGTTAATGGAACATTACTGATTTTTCTTTACTCAGATTTGAAATTTATATGATAAACTTTTCTAAGAACTTTCAAAGGAAATTTCCCTGTGAACGTCTTTTTGAGAGCATGTTCAGTTTCATTTTCATGCAGAGGGACTAGCAATGTTTTTTTCATTGGGTGAAGTGTTTGAGGAAGGCTCTTACCCAAGGTGCATCCAGGTAAATGTAAAAAGAAACAGCACAAGGGAAAAGTCGTCAATGAGGACGCAAAGAAGAGACAAATGGAACAATGAATAGTGACACTGCTACATTACTACCTGGTTTCTCCTTTCTCCTGTTGCCCTCTGACGGAGGCCTGAAGAATTGCATGGTTTTCTTTGTAACGAGATGATCTGAATGCTTTGCTTTAGGTTTTTCCTTTTTTGTGGGTGTTTTTGTACTTGGCAATCCATTCCCTGTACTTATGTGGCTAGGTTTTTCCCTGCCTTTTAAACTCTGATGCAGCTCACGTTGAGAAAGAAGTCAATCACCTTGTCAGGCTACCATTTGAGAAATGTCCCTAAAATTAGGTTATTTGTATCTTATTCTGACTTGGAGAAAGTTTTTAATGCCTTCATTTAAGATCAGTCTGGCTATTGTAACACTGTATTCTTGCCTTAAAAAAGGTAAAATTTTGTCTCATTTACAACTAGTTCAGAATTTAGCAGTTAGGCTTTTAACTAAAGGAAAGATCATGGCCCAATCCCATTTCTTATTTTTACCCCTACCCCTCGTTTTCGAGTGGCCCTCGCTTTTCGACTTGCCCCTCGGAACAGAGTTACAAGGGGTAGTGGTTGAAATCTTCCCCTATGAAATGGGACAACCCTTCAAGACCCTGATACGTCATCACGTCGATGGCATTTACGTAAACAGACGTGACGAGTTTGTTGCCAGACATTACTATGGCAATAATGGTATTATCACAATGACATTTGCCATTTAAAGCATGGACGCTCGCGATTCATTCACAACTTTATAAGTTTCACGCTAACAATCGATCAAACAAGTCATCAAATAAAAAAGACCACTGCTTCATTACCAGGCCACTTGACAGAATAACATTAGCGGTGCTCTGTAGGCTAGCAACCCGTGCTCCTACCCTGCCAGTCTGCACTGATATTAGAGGAGCTGTAACAAGTGCAGCAACTTCGCTGCTGGACTTTAGTTATATTTCGGGCGTCATATGCCATCAAAGGGGGGAAATGCGACATGGAAATGCAGGACTGTCAAATCATCCTTAAAACAATGTTGTAACGATCAGCATACTAGCGATTTTTTGTTATGCTTGTTATAAAGAAAAGGTCTATAATACATTGAAACGACATTAAACTAAGATAATACGATGGTTATCATAATTTTTAAATCGTTACTAATGAAGAAAATACTACATTTGTGGTTTCCTTTTGTTGCTTGTGCAGCGTTCGCCACCATCTTGCCAATGATTGTCAGAGATTTCTCATAACACTCGGTTTTGAGTGTGCCTCTGAAAAATCTCCGTTTGGAGTGCCATGTAGCCCTAGCACTTCGCCCTACCCCTCGATCCCAACAAGAATCGGGCTAAATGGTAGGGACAAGGGGTGAATTGGGATTGGGCCCATGTGACCCCCATTTTAGCTACCTTACATTGACAATAGGGCATACAAACATTTACAATCTGCCTGAGGAAGTATGAAACTTTGCATCTTCTTTTAAGACACAACTGAAAACTAAATTTTATAAACTTGCATTGAACTGATCTTTTGTTTTTGCTGTCTTTAAGATGTTCCCTAAATTGTAGCTGCTTACGGATATGTTTATTTCATTCATTTTATTTTACAGCACTTTTACAGTGACTTTGACAAGAAAAGTGCTATTCAAGTTCAAGCCATTACATTTATTGTTGATGTTCCATGCTCAGTCTCCCTTTTCTGCTTTGTAAAGCACTTTGGTGCACACAGTTGATTTGACTTGACTAATATAGTTATATTGTAAAAAAATATATATATATATTTTATTTTATTTATCCACTCATTCATTCATTCATCCAATTGCTGATCAACACATGTCAGTGACCTAACTTTTATTTCTGCACTGCATATAGAACTGCAATCATTGTTAGGGGTGCACCAATCATAATCAGTCAATACATGTTCTGTATCATCAGTGATCGGCTGATCACCATTTCAACTGCCCAATCAAAAAAAGTACTGGATCAGGAAAGTGGTTGAATGTATGCTGTAAAAAATATTTTGTGCATTTTGAATTTCACAGCCTATGATCATAGATTAGAACCAGTTTAATATATTGGGCAGAAGGCAGAGCCATGCTTTTCATGCACTACCAGATGATGTGCCATTGTCAGTAGAAAGTCTGGATACAATGCATCATTTCCTAATTATGTTACCCATCAGCCTCAGCAGTTTCTCCACCATATTTCTGTAGCAGTGGGGGTTGGAAAATTGGTTTCAGAGTTTTGGTTTTTGCAATTGTTCTTAGTTGCATACAGTTGTAAGAAAACGTTTGTGAAGCCTTTTGAATTACCTGCATAAATGGCTCCAACAATATGGTCTGACCTTCATGGAAGTCATAACAATACAGATTACATTATCAATATACATTAACAGCCTAAGCTGAGAAATGTATGTGAACCTCTAGGACAATGACTTCTATGAAAGGGGGTAATTGAAGTCAGGTGATCCAATCAATGAGATGACATTCATGTGTGGGTTAGAGGTGTCCTGTCGCAAAGTTTGGTTACCTCCAGTCTGCTATCCAAAAAGAGATCGAATGGAATATGCCCCAGTCAAAAGAAATTTCAGAGAACCTCTGGAGAAGTTGTTGACGCTCACAGGGCTGGAAATGCAAAAGCATTTCCAAAGATTTGGGCCTCGATCAGTCTACAGTCAGACAAATTGTATACAAATGGAAAAAATTCAGGGCCATTGCTACTCTCACTAGGAATGAACGTTATAATGGAGGTGACAAAGAACCCTACAGTAACAGCTGTTCATGGGCGAATGCCAATGTTCTGTGGACAGATGAGACAAAAGGGAGCACAACACTATGTTTGGAGGAGAAAAAACACTGCATACAAACAACAAAACCTCAGCCCAACCGTGAAGTATGGTGAAGGGAGCATCATGGTTTGGGGCTGCTTGCAATCATTGAGGGAACAATGAATTCCAAATTGTATCAGGAAATTCTACAGGAGAATATCAGGTTAACGGCCCATGATACAAACAGAATGACTTAAACAGAGGAAAATTCACATTGTGGAATGGCCAAGTCAGAGTCCCGACCTTAACGCTACCAATGTTGTGGTATGACATAAAGCAAGCCATTCATGCAAGACATAAAAATATCAATGAACTGAAACAATTCTGTAAGGAGGAATAGTCCAAAATACCCTCTAACCATTGTGCAGGTCTGATCAGCAACTACAGGAAACATTTGGTTGAGGTTATTGCTGATAAAGGAGGTTCCACCAAATACTAAATATCATGGTTCACATACGTTTTCCAATCCAAGTTGTTAACATTTGAACAAAATGTTCAATAAAGACACACAAAATGTTCAATAAAGACACATAAAGCACATTTTATGGGGGGTTATTTGTTAAATCACATTGTGTTTATCTATTTTTATGACTTACTTCAGGAGCCATTGATACAGGAATACAGGTAATTCAAAAGGGTTCACAAACCATTTCTCACAACTATACTTTTTTTTTTTAAAGAATAGGACCATACTTGTCTATGAATTTTACAGGACAATTTGGCTCAATTATAATTTTTCTAGCAGTGGTGGCTGTACTTTACTGGGGTGGGCAACCACTAATGAATGATTATGAAATAAACACTGCTTACTGTAATCACCCTTTCTAAAGCTGCATCTCCTACTCTTCCCACTCTGAACAAAGTTGAGCCTTTCTGTGTTTCATCGAGTGCCATTGAGCAATATGCCAACTGTGAATAATAGCAATGGACATGACGTGTTCAATGTGTAAAAGATGTGTATTTGTTTGCTGGCGCTGCAATCTATGTCTGACCCATTCTTTGATGTAGACACCACGGTGCTGTCTCTTACTCACCACTGAAGTTGAGGTCATGGTCTCCTGCTGTGATCACATTGGACACACCGCCCTCCGGTGGCTGACAGGACAACACCACTTCGCTCAGCAGTCGGCGCTGGGCGGGGCTAAGTGCACCAGAGGCCGGAGTGGGGCGGGTAACCACATTGTTGACGCTGATGCGCAGGTTCTTCACTGCCTGCACCTGGTTACTGGGATCCCGTATGTGACCTGTAGAAAGAGAGGGCAGGAATTCAAATCAACCAGTGCAAACCAGCATAACAATACATCAGGGCTTCTCAAAGTCCAGACCAGACCCTGCATCACATTAGACATAATGAAGGAATATATTTTCTTGTGTCCGACACGTTGTGTGATCGAACATAATATTTATTTATGAGCACGCGTACACGTGTGCAGACCACTTTCACGGAGCCGCTTGTGTGTGTGTGTGTTTGTGGATGCGCACCAGTCATCAATTACTGTGGAAGCGCTCACTCTGGTCCAATCACACGAAGCGTAATGTCATTGCTATGACAACGAGTTGTCACTGTCAGTCAGTCAGTCAGTCAGTCAGTCAAGACCTGCGAATGTTATTGCTAATGCTAGCTAGCAGCATGCCGTTCTCAGACAGATTATATACAAATGGAGATAATTCAGTCAGATCATTGTTGGTAACCAAACTTTGTGGGTTTTTTATGACAGGACATCTCTTACCCACACCTGAATGTCATCTCATTGATTGGATCACCTGACTTCAATTACCCTGTTTCAGAGTCAGTATCCTAGACGTTTATGTACCTAAGGCCGGGCTCAGACTAGAGGAGAATTGGGCCGATTTATCTCCGATTCGCCCCTCCCAACAATCGGCGGACAAATCTGGATGGGACCTTGGTCGGCACCGATGTGAGGGGTTTACAGATCCAATCTTAAACCTCCAGATCTGCTCGCGGACGCATCGGGGCCGCCCCAATAATATCAAACATGTCTGGTATCTGGGATTTAAAATTGGGATGATTGCATCACTGCTTTCCGAGCGGGACCACAATAGCCAATGAGAGAGACAATCTACAAGGACACGGAAGTGAATGAAGAAACAACAACAAGCTGTTGTACTGGTGCGTTGGGCAGCTGAGATGGAGGAAAGGCTTGTCGATATGTGGCAAGAACACGACTGCTTATATAACGTGTCTTCCAAGCACGGGCGCCGGATTAATTTCAGAAGTGCGGGGGCCAAAAAGAGTGTATGTGTGACTGTGTATGTGTAGCGGTAGATAGACCGGAGACTCGCACTAAACTTCTGCGGAGTAACTATAGCTTGCTTGCACCACAGGCTGGCGGACGCCGTCATCTCCACATTTGGAGAAAGTTACAAACTGTTTGACAGCAGCAAAGAATTAACCGCTCTCTATTTTTGTACCAATCTGCATTAAAGTACCTTTCTCTTTGGCCAAACGATCTAGCGGTCTCCTTTTTGTCTACAATTAGCTGTGCAGCTTTACCCGTCTCTATGTCCCGACAACAACCCTCCAGGCAGTCGGAGCCAGCGCTAGCCTGTTTTGGTTCAATGCCGGCGGTTTGACAGTCTCAGCGGGCACAGGGCTGCTGCTTTGGGGTTCTTCTGGCTGCCGCTGCGCTGGTTCTAGTGGAGGGCCAGGCTCCAACGGAGTTGTGGACGTCAGGGATGTAACATTATTAACGTTGAAGTTCAGTTTTGTTTGACTGCATTTTCCTTTCTGATGCACTGGTTCTTTTGACATGTTTGCAGAAGCATATTTGCAATATTGATAGTTAAGGTTAGTTAGCTAGTTTAACGACTCAAACAGATTTACTGTTAACAAGGTAACACACATCACAGCATTGAAACTATTTTATTGGTTGCAATGTACACTGTATGCATTTGATTCTGTCCTCTTTGATTGGATTAAAATGTAAATATTCTTCCCGTTTTATGTTTGCCTGCTTTATGTCTATGCTTTATTTTGGGCGGGAATGAATGAAACGTCTTTTACCTTACGTGTTGCAATATAGGGGCATTTGAGGGGATACAGTGATTCTTTCTCACTGCAAAGCATTAGTAAATCAAGTTGCACCGGTTTCACCATGTCAGTCTACATTTTGCTTACATCTACTTCCCCATGAGATCACGTGAGGCGGTCCATTCAGGCTCCCTCTGGCATGATAATCTTAGTAATATCTTCTAGTGTGTGATGCACCATTATTTTCAGATCTTGTAGTCTGTGTATGTTTGAGATTAGAGAGAAGAACATCTGTGAAGATTCTCCTTATGTGCGTGATGCAACCTGATTTCAAAATCGGTTAGGATTTTAAAACTTGTGGTGTGAGCCCAGCTTTAGTTGGAAAAAACATGACTGTGGCAGGCTGGGGGGAGGGAGAGGGGTAGGCTTAGGCTGGATTCAGCACAGCTGCGGCCAATTAAGGCTGATTGCAGCCGGGCCTTTTTAACCTGTGTGTGGATGTGTGAGCGAGAGTGCCAGTGTGAGAGGCTGGCGGAGTGACTGAAAGTCGACAGGCGATCGGGAGGATCGGGGGTCGACTGGGAGCAGAGAGACGAGCCAGCAGCAGGCCGGGAGGGAGGCGACGGAGTGGGAGAGCAGCCGTCAAAGGCGGCAGCGACCGACCGAGGTCCGCGGAGGATGCAGCCGGGCGCAGCCTGGAAGGGCTGCCCAGTCAGGGTTGGGGTGGGACGCCTCTGGAAGCCTGGCTGACTGGGGCAGCCTTGGTGCACCGTGGCTGGCCTGCCGGGAGACAGGGAGGTGCGCGCGCCGAGGGAGATGGCGCTCCACACTGCAGTCCACGCCGGGGCCTGGGTTTATTGATGGTGTAAATAAAACGGCCCTGCTGGCCAGTTAACTCTGCCTCCTGCCTTGTCTCTGTCTGTCACGGACTCCGGTACAGTAGCGAGTTGCTACAATGACTTTACTAGCTTTTTAGTCTGTTGTTCAAGTTTACAATTTGGATCAAAAATAACAACAATAAAATGTGTAATTGCCATTTTATTTAGAGCACTATATACAGGCTATAGCAATACGTAATGGCTGTGGTGCACTCTATTCTCTCCCAAAAACCTCAAATGGTCTGTTAATAAAAGTAGGCTACATTCAAAGCACAAACAAGCCTGCTATATTGCAAGTCCTTCTACATAATACATGCCTAATTCCTTACAATAAGATCCAAACTGGGCGATATACCAAGCTCCATCTGGGCAGGTGCATCGGTGTCTCCCAGATGCACAAAGTCACTGATGGCAGTTTGGCCCAGGATACAAGCCATATGCTCGTCAAGCGGAGAGAGCGCTGTGGTCCCTCTCGTCCTACTGTGGCCCACACATTTGCTCTGTGCGCAGTAATGTGATTCTTGAAGTCACACCACTTCTTGTTTGTAACACCAGAGCTAAGGCCTCCAGAAAATAGTGTTTCCCTTACAGATGCTCAGCTGTGGCGCACAGCTGCCACAAACTAAAAAGTCAGTGTATAGAAATTGATCTATATCAATCTCTAACGCTGCGCTTAAGAGGTGCACATCACTTTATGTTCTCTGTCATGCCAGAGACTAATCTCGCCGGCGTTCACTCCGTTACTGTTGCTTGTAAACACAACGCACGCACATGCCTTTTTTCCATATCTGCTAGTATGAGACAGACCAGCAGACTAGTAGCATTGCACGCAATCAGACGGAGCCTCCCGTTGTGAAAACGTAAGTGATACATTTGCTCCAAACTGGCATGTGTTTGTAACAGTGTTTGTAACAGTGTTTATAAAAAAGCAAGTAGTCTCAAACTGCCCAACACAGTTTTAGAAAGTTAACATGAGTGCAGTGCAAAGACTGACATATTGCTCCTATTCGCCATTCACTGGACACACTCTCGCTCATGCTCACAAGCAAGTAAGTAATAAATCCATAACCCACGACAAGCCGTGATATATTGAAAATAGCCCTCCGCCACAAGTAAATTGTCAACCTGAGGGAAACACTGAATAGACTGTTTCTTTTCTCAATTTCTCCTTCACATTCTTCACCAATGCCTTCGCCAATTTGTGGCATGGCCATAAAGCTTGAGCATGTGCGCACAATTAGGATTCATCAGGAAAAAACATGCGTAGAGTTTTATAAATCTGTAAAGAGAGACTGTACACATTTCCCATTTTGTGTGTACACTTAAATGTACACAAAGTTTTATGAATCTGGCCCCAGGGGTTTTCAGGAGTGGCTGAACACATGCCATTTTAAAATATTCAGGGACACAACCAAAAGACAGAGAGCTGTTGATAATTGAAAGTAAGCTGGGTCCTGTCGCTTCCATAACGTCTTTGAGAAAATGGTTGGAATCTATCTACAGGACTGAAAACCTCATATGCGATACAATGTCCTTAGGTTCCTGCAGTGAGATGAGTACAAACAGTGTCTGGATGAGGGCAGGGTATATTACTTAAAGAGGTGGGGCGAGAAATCTTAGCTGATATTATCAACCTTGACAACAAAGAAAGATAGAACCCTATCACAGTCTGCACTAGAAGAAGCAGGGGGGAAAACACAGGGAGTAGGGCACATCATAGTATACTCAAGATCCTTAATCCTAACGATCGAGTAAATCCATGTGGCATATCTGGCAATGTCACACATACTGAAAATCACCCCATATCTGTTATTATGTGGACAGGTATGTGACACTGCTTGCACCTTGGTCTCATCAAGCTAACGACAGTGTTAGCCTCCATGATGGACTTTGGGCCTGTATGGACTGCAACCAGAGCCGATTAGCTAGCTTGCCAGCTGTCTCTACGTTAGCCTGCTAACCAAACACCAAGAGGTTTGTTGAGTGACTGGCTAAAGTCATCCTAGAAGACGGTTGGGTCGGGTGACTGCTCAGATGCCAGTCGGCCCTCTCGGGTGTCAAGTCGGTAGAGAAACTTCAGAGTCGATCCCGAGTTTAGCTCCACCTCCCCGATATCCTGTCACCAGACAGCCGCTTTCAGTCCAGTCTGCTAGCCTAGCGTGTTAGCCTGCAGCTAACGTCAACTGTCACCCACCTAAGCTAGCTGGCAGCCGAAAGTGGGAATGAGATTTACTGAAATGCCAAATGTGTGACAGCTATACAAATGTCAATCTAGTGTTGTGGTGGGTCGGAGCTTATCTTACCCTCGGATGTAAGCCTGCAGAAGGGCCTGAGCAGCTCGGCGAAATTCAGGTTATTTTTGCGAGTCACTTTCTCCGCATCTTCACTACATAAAACGGCCACCATTGGGACAAACGAGTCCTGGATGAACTCCTGCACAGACTGAACACACTGGGCCATTGCGGACCAGGGTCAAGACCAACAAACAAGCGTAAATTCTCCTTTACGTGGGGTTGATAAAGTGAAATGCTGTCTACTTTTTAGTTGAAAACAACTCCCCTTCTTTTAGCAGACAACAGCCATGTTCCGCCAGCCAGAACAAGAATAACACTTCCGTTCCGACCTTTTCAGAATTAAAGCGTCATGTGTACAAATACACATTGCTCAAACATTGACTAGAACTTTTGGAAAAAAAAAAAAAAACACAATACAATTATACAATACGCACAATGTTTTCTAGGCTTGCATGTTAGTGTGTTATTAATATACAGGTCTGCGGGAATATTTTGACATAGGCTTGTGCAGCAGCAATGAAAGGTGACCTGCGCAGTGTCCAATTCAGTATGTTCTGTATGGCTGCAGTGTGATATATGCAGCCTTTGAAGTTAAAATACGTATACCTATTATGGTATTTTTCAAAATTATTATAACATCTAACATTAATCTGAGTTCTCAGTTATTGTATTCGATAAATACAACTAAAGTTGTGTATAATCTTACGCGTTTAAACCAACGCGCTTTTATTTTGAAGGCAAAACGCCCAAACCAGAAGTCTTATGTTTTGGTTATTCTGGCGAGTGTTAAGGTATTAAGCCTAAGGAAGAACTGGAGACGGTATGGAAAAATGGCCGTACATTCATTTCAACGAACGTTGTTCACCAAGTGCATACGCCAAAAAAATATCTTCCTGGTTTACTTCCGCGTTGTGCGACCGGTACAACATGCGCATTAACGTCTGCTTACGTAGTAGCGCGTCCACGAGTGAGCCCTGTCGTATTATTTGTGCATGTCGGGCACGAGCGAGCCTGCTGGTGTTATGCCGAGTTCTACATGCACGACGAGATGTGCATGGACACCGCGGGACCACGCACAACATTGGTTTTACCACAAGCCAGCGGAGGGGTAATCAGTGCCACGCTATAATGTTTTGTGAAGAGAATTCTGCTTTTTATACTAGTACTAACCACTAACTAGTCAATATGAAACATGCTTTTCTCAGCAGGTACAACACAAACCCTGCCGAATAATGCATCCCCCTTTCAATTTTCTCTCGTAGTGTTCCTACTGTCAAAAGATGTTCACAGCACATAGTGTGGGTATCTAAGAGTTTACACTGTAAATTTCATGCTTGTAAACCTTACCTGGCCTTAGGTCAAAGGGGATGCATTTCTCGGCAGGTACAACACAAGCCCTGCTGAATAATGCATCCCCCTTTCAACTTGTAGTGTTCCTACTGTCAAAATATTTTCACAGCACAGAAGTCGTATTTTAAAGTCGTATATTTTAAAATTTTGGTAGCAGGCTATGTAACTCTATTACTTTTGTAGCCTTAGGCCCAATCCCATTTCTTATTTTTTTGGTTGAAATCTTCCCCTATGAAATGGGACAACCCTTCAAGACCCTGATACTTTATCAGTAGTCATTGATGGCATTTACGTAAACAGACGAGACGCGACATTACTATGGCAATAATGGTATTATCACAATGATATTTGCATTTATCTGACGGAGATAGAAAAGCATGGACGCTCGCGATTCGTTCACAACTTATAAGTTTCACGCTATCAATCGATCAAACAAGTCATCAAATAAAAAAGAACACTGCTTCATTACCGGGCCACTTCATGACAGAATAGCGTTAGCGGTGCTCTGTAGTCTGCACTGATATTAGAGGAGCCGTAACAAGTGCAGCAACTTCGCTGCTGGAGTTTAGTTATATTTTGGGCGTCATATGCCATCAAAGGGGGGAAATGCAACATGGAAATATGTCAAAATGCAGGACTGTCATGCACAAATCAGCCTTAAAACAATGTTGTAACATTAGCTAGAGACATCAGCATACTAGAAATTTTTTGTTATGCTTGTTATAAAGAAAAGGTCTATAATACATTGAAACGACATTAAACTAAGATAATACGATGGTTATCATAATTTTTAAATCTTTATTAACAAAGAAAATACTACATTTGTGGTTTTCTTTTGTTGCTTGTGCAGCGTTCGCCACCATCTTGCCGATGATTGTCGGAGATTTCTCATAACACTCGGTGTGAGGTTGGCCGAGCAGCCAGACACATGAAAAGGGATGCAGGCGAAGTTCAGCAGTCCAAGTGAATTCTATTTACAGCAGTGGAGTCCCGTGCAGATATTTACAGTGCATTAAAGTTGGTCGGCAAAAATGAAGAAAAACAAAAATAAACTATTTTCCCAAAAATAGGAAAATACCAAAAAAATAACTCTAATCTGCTCTTTGACTATGCCGCTAATACTGGGCCCAAGGCAGGAGCTGTGGTCTGTAGCATCACTGCCTGGTTTGGCAGCAGCTCCGCTCAGGACAGGAAGGCTCTGCAGAGAGTAGTGCGTTCGGCTGAGCGCACTATTGGAACTACACTCCCCACCCTGCAGGACTTATACACCAGGAGGTGCAGAACCAGAGCCTGCAGGATCATGAAGGATCCTCACCACCCCAACAACGGACTGTTTCAGCTGCTGCGGTCAGGCAAGCGCCTCCGTAGTCACGCTGCCAAAACAGAGAGACTGAGACGGAGTTTCTTTCCTCAGGCCATCAGGACTGTGAACTCTGACCTCACCAGGGCCCCCACCAAGACACACACACTGCCCCTCTTATGCACACACACACACTTAGGTAAAGACTACACATAATTTATAATTTATATTATACATACAATTTTCCCTTTTTTTACTATATTTTTTTATAAAATGCTCTTATTGTAAATATTGTGTTGTTTTTTATATAGAGCTCTTAAAAACTGTGACATTGTAAATATTGTGTTGGTTATTGTAAATAGTGTGAACCTGTTATTTTGCACATTTCTGCCAAGCATTGCCACTTTGCATTTCACTACACACCTCGTGTGTGTATGTGACAATTAAACTTCTTGAATCTTGAATCTTGAAGTCTCTCTCTCTGGTTGTTCTCTCTCTTATGAGGTTTTGTCTCCCCTTGGTGCTCCAGCTTTGTCCTTTAAATACAGGTGAGCTCCACCTACTCAAGAGACCATTATCAATTATCTTATCCTAAACAGTCACAAGGACAGCAATGTTCAATTACCATATGTAATCCTTAAAAAATACATTCAAGTTTATTTTAAAATATGTTTCTTTAAAAGGGGTGCTTTAAACAGCCTAATGCCTAGACAGAAACACAAACACCCCTCCCACTCTAC
The DNA here is from genome assembly GCA_034670405.1 of Hoplostethus atlanticus. Classification (NCBI taxonomy): domain Eukaryota; kingdom Metazoa; phylum Chordata; class Actinopteri; order Trachichthyiformes; family Trachichthyidae; genus Hoplostethus; species Hoplostethus atlanticus. Next base: position 799,920 of record JAXDDX010000043.1, on the reverse strand, counting down.
CGCACTTGGTCTCTTCCCCTGGGAACCCTTCTACTTAAATCGAATGGACCCTCCTGGTCGGATTCGGCAGTTCCCGGTTTTAGGGCACAGGGTTTCCCCGTGACACTCGGTTTTGAGTGTGCCTCTGAAAAACCTCAGTTTGGAGGGCCATGTAGCCCTAGCACTTCGCCCTACCCCTCAATCCCAACAAGAATCGGGACACCCTACCCCTACACGTGAATGCGCAAAACAGAGGGCTAAGTGGTAGGGGCAAGGGGTGTATTGGGATTGGGCCTTAGTTGCACGGTGGCGCAGTGCTTGCACTGCTGCAAGCACTATGGAGTTTGCATGTTCTCCCCGTGCTCACATGGGTCTCCTCCTATAAAGAACCCTATCTAAAAACATGCAACATCCTGACCAAGATGAGGACCTACACCTGGAATTGGTCCCTGGGCGCTGGTATTGAAGGCTGCCCGCTGTCCCTGGAGGAAGGTCAGCGGGGGGAATTGCAAATAAACTAATCTTCATCATCTTCTTCATCTTGTGGAGCATTTCTATTCTAAGGACCAATCCCAATACACCCCCTACCCCGAAAACGAACAGTTTAGGTTTCAGTTTGTCTCTGAATAAATGCTGCAGCTCCTTAGGACCCAAGACAGTTCCTGTGTCTTGCTTCCCAGCTGCTGGGTAAAGTGAGGGAGGTTAGCCCCGAAGTGAGCCCCTACTTTTGCGTTCCCTCGCAATAAGTTTTGCGTTACCTCGCAATACTTTTGCGATCCCACTACTCTTGCTCTATTTGCCACTCTTGACATGCAACGCCACGGCATGGATCAGCTCATAGAATTCTACTTTGAACTTGGCATTAAATATGCGGATATAGTTTTACTGCTTAATGATAAGCATGGCTATGTAATCAGCGAAAGTAAACTTAAATGAATACTTAGAATGAGAGGGCTCTCTAAAAGAAAGCATTACAGTAATCTGCAGGATGCTATCAATTTTATTCATGGTCAGTTACTGCACTCTGGACAACTACACAGATACAGATGGATGTATTCCAAATGCAGAGACTATGGCCTATGAGTGAGAAAAGAGGATGTCCGCTTAATTCTCAAAGAACTGGATCCGAGAGGGGTTACACTGAGGAAAAGGAGACGTAATTATTCCTCAAAGGGACCAAATTTCATTTGGCATGTTGACTCTTACGATAAACTCTGGCTCTTTGACATTTCTGTTAATGGCTGCATTGATGGCTTCTCCAGGAAAATGATCTGGCTGAACGGCTATATATAGGGGGGTATTATGTTGAAGCCATGCAGCGCCTGAAAGGATGTCCACAAGTTGTGAGAGGGGACCTTCAACGTCTTCTTCGGCCCAACCAACCTCAAAGTATAGACAGTTATTTGGAGGGGGCAAGTACAGCCAACCAAAGGATAGAATCCTGGTGGGGATGTCTGCGCAAGGAGTACGTGGAGTTCTGGATAGCTTCATTGACAGACCTCAAGGATAACGGCCTATTTGATGGAGGTTTTTTGGACAAAAGCCTCGTGCAGTTCTGTTGAATGGGACTAATCCAGGTGAGATGATGTGATAGCCTAACGTCATGTTTGGTCTGTGTAGGTCGTTGTTTACAAACATGGCCTCCCTTATGATAAGAGTGTATTAAATGTTGTTTTTTGTTGTTTTTTCTAAATCTCAAAATTATTACAAGGAAAAGCAGCACATCCTCACATTGGAGAAGCTGGAACCATGATATGTTGATATCTTTAACATGAAAAATGACTTGAATGATAACCAAAATAGTATAAGTATTAAGTATATGAAGGTATAAGTATTCTGATCCTTTACTCAAGTAAAAGTAGCAATGCAACAATGAACAAACACTACAGATAAAAGACCTGGATTAAAAATTCTTCATTCATTAAAAGTGCACACGTATAATCAGAAAGATCTATATGGCGGCATATGAGTGACAAAATCCGCGAGCGCAATTGAGATCACCGCGCGCGTAATTCAAACAGCCGCGCACACATATTATTTTTGAGAGCGCTTTCACAGCACTCGCGCGCAGAATATATCTGCTCGCGCGAGCAATATTGTAACCTGCGAGGAGAAATCCATGCTTTGAGCGCGCGCGCAGAATCCGAAGCAGCGCGCACAACTATCATTGCTCTCCTGCTCGCGAAACTTTCACCTGCTCGCTCGCGAGTGTTTTTTCTTTTTGGCAGTAAGTGGGCGGACCCAGTCACAATTATTGGTTTCAGTCCTCGTCTTCAGTCCTCTCGTACGGAGCCCGGGAAGTGACATGGATGAAAAAAAAAAAACGATGTATTTTTGCGAGATCTCGCAATACTTTTGACTTTTATTTTGAGATAGGCCTGAAATATAAGGACATTAAGTCGGTGCTTGGCAGCAGGCATGGTTGTCAGATAAGCGAGAGACATCTGAAAAGAATACTCAGCGCAAGGGGACACTCTCGGCACAAAGCATATTCTGACCTGGCGGTCCTCGTTGAATTCATCAGCAACCAACTGCAGTACTCTGGACAGCTCCACGGGTGCCACTTTGCATTTCACTACACACCTCGTGTGTGTATGTGACAATTAAAACTCTTGAATCTTGAATCTTGAATCTTGAATGTACACTAAATGCAGAGAACATGGACTATGTGTGCGGAAAGAGGATGTGTTGCAAGCAATAAAATGTCAGAGGTGCAAAATATAATAGCACGAAGTCATGAGCTTTTTGTTAACAATGTAAACATATTTTTTATTAACAGTTGCAGAACTTTCTTGCAGAACAGTTTTTCCCTGAATAATGAAAAAGGTATAACACTTAACATGGACAATTAATAAACAATTTAAAACAATACTAGTGATGGAGAACATTGTAAGTTTTCTTATTAGCAATAAACTAAACAATATTAAGCTCAGCCTTAAAGCTGGGTGACGGAAATGAAAGCAGCAGTGAATTTCACAGCATATTGAAAAATAAAATCATCCTTGTGAAAACTTAAACTAACTCACCACACGTTTCAGTGCATCAGATGTTTTTCAATGACAAAAAATAAATAAATATTTTATTTATTTAAAAAATTATAATAATAATAATATAATATTTTTATGATTTAAATATAAATCATAAAATAATGAAACCTGCTGTTTCATTATTTGCTCTCAAGTTCAAAGGATGTTCATTTCTAGGTAGTTGCTGGACAGGACGTTGTCAAATTCAGTGCGAAAATCAGGGTAACAACTGTAAGTACATGGTACTTCAAGGGTAGCTCCACAGGTATGAGCAACAGGCCTTCTGCTGAGCCCAGTTTCCGCATTAAAGCACACCATAATTTTGTCAACACATATGACAGAAGAACCAGTACAGAAACGCAGGAATTTTTCAGATTTGATTTGGTCCGCATTTTTGACATATCGTTGGAGATGGTAAAAGGTTGCCTGTTCTCTCTGCGACAGCACCACCTTTGTTGTTTCCAACAGTTTTGACACTCTTTTGCCTGTGGCCTTCTTTGACTCATACAGAGACAACACACTTTCCTTGTTTGGAAGTTTCAGCTGTACAAGTGCCATGGGTGTGGAGAAGCAATCAACTATAAATTTGGATTCTTGGAGAATGGCTTTATGAGCCATTGTTTCAATGACAGGCGTCATGTTGTTCTTTGGAGGTAAGAAATGGGAACCCATCCTTGTAAAAAGGTCGAGCAAGTCCTCTTCATCACCTTCTTCCATTTTTCCTTGGAGTGCCTTCTCAACAGCTGATCTCTCAACGGGAGGGAGGTAGTTGAGGAATGATTTCATCAGGATGTCTACATCAACTGACTCAATTCCATGGATGCAAGCTAAAATGAAAGCCTGTGACAGGCTCCCTGGCATGACACCATGGTCTACTAATCCTTTCACCCAGATCCGTCCGACTGCTTGCCATTCAGCCTCCTTGAAATCTGGCCTCAGCCTTGGAACTCGCTCTGCTCTGCTTCTCCTTCACACCGTTCAAGAAATTGCTCCCAGAATGCAGTGTAAACCTCCCTTGACACTCCAGCATCATCAATAGCCCTTTAATTTACAAAGTCCATCTTTAGAGTCAAATTCATTATGTTGCTGTCCATAAACACAGCCAAAAGATCTTCAGCAACCTTTACCCTGCAAATTGATACATGTCGTTGGTTCTCTGGATTTCCTGAGTTGCCATCTGAGGCTGATGGGAAAAGGTTGCTGCTTGAACTTAAAGGTAAATCTTGCGGTAAGATATTCAGTCCACTGTCCTGCTAGAAGAACAAAACATACACATAACAAAAAAGGGCAGTCAATGAATGAAGCAGAGGTTAAAGTATCTTAACTTTATGTAGTATGTTTGTGTCAAGGTCCAAATATCATTATTTATTTTATATATATTATTATTTATTATATATATTTATATATTTATTGCAGTGATGCATCTTACCTGTGCAGTTTGCACCGCTTCCTCATGTATGGACTGCACAAGTGTTGTAGGCAGCACATTAACTGAAGACAATGGGAGTTGTAAATCCTGCATAGGTACTCCATCTAGCTCAGCACTCTGAAAGTTTAATTAAGTACACAGTATTTGCACTGAAGCATATGCGACAAAAATGTTCCTCAGGACATACCCTCATTGGGTGCCCTGACCTAACTGCCTATTAATCCACAAGTACTTGTGATAATAACAGTCAACAGCTGTAAAAAACAGTCTGTAAAAAATCCAAAAGTCCCAAATCAGTGTTTACAAAAACCTTGCTAAACTACACTAGTTTGCCTTTTGGTTTTAATACAATTCTAGACAACTTTGCAGTACATTTCTTTAATTTGTGTATTTTTACTGGTTTATTACCTGTATTTGTATTTCTATCTCCTCACCCCAAAACATTCCTGATCACATGATCTCATGTTTACCTGTGCAACATTTTCATTGTTGAAAGTTATCACAACTATCTCATCACCATCTGCTCCGCCAAGGTCATATTCTGGATCCCATTCCACTGTATCTGCCTCGTCTACTTCTGGAACATCTTCAAAGATTTCTTGAGAGACGTGCTCAGGCTCTCTTTGTGGGAGGTCATTTGAAACTGCACTGGTCAGATCAATAATTTCAAAGGAGTCAGGGAAATCATTAGAAGACTGGAGCTGATTGTCATCATTATGATCACTCTCGTTGATGTCCAGCCCCTGGCCAGTTTGAGTTGTTTGAATGTTTGTTGGGGTTGAATGAGGGTGATGGGATGTTCCTGGACCTTGTGCTGTTGCAGTCTGAGATATTGATCTTTGTCTTTTGGACCTTGGTTGCATGTGGAAATGCAGATCCTGTCTCAAATAAAAAAATGTTGTTGTTAGCAGTGATTTTAAATAATGTCAGAGAAAAAACACATGGTCCACATTTAATATTAAATGTTGCACAAAAATGCATTTGGAGGCTCAAAGAGGCTCCACTAACCCAAATAAGTACAAAGCACAACGTATGCAGTCTCTATGAAATATTGGCAGCAAACATATACATACAATATATAGGTGAGATTTTTCACTAACATTCATTCAAATGTTTCCTACTATGTATCTGACCACACATCAACAAAGTCTTGGAAAACTGTAGATAGAAAGTTTCTGACACACACTGGGGCACAAAATGGAACCTGTGTTTATGAAATACATGTGCATTATCTTTTAATGAAGTTATTACCTGAAGTTTAATCTTCAAGAACAATCTCTTTCCATCTGCCCCTGTCATTATTAATACTTTATTATTAATATTTATTCTTATTTATTAGAAATATTTTTCCTACTGTCACAAACCTGTTCATTACTGTCACTGTCAGATGAATGCTCCAGTTGATGATCTGTGAAGCTGGCAGGTGAATTTTCAGGAAAGGAATCTATAGACTCAGATGACACTTCAGATGAGGGCTGATCCGTTGAAGGTGCTTTTTTGGTGCAAATATAAAATCTAAGAAGCTTCAGTTTCGTTTGGTCATAAAGTTTGCCAACAGTTTCATCTAAAGGAATCTGTTCTATTTTAAAATCACAGATTTCAAAGGTAAACTCTTCGGCTCGTCCTTTGGTTGAGTGTCCGTCAGGGAAAAATAGGTCTTTTCCTATTTCCAAAATCTGAGCCGCAGTTTTTGTTTTTTCAACTGTTGAATGTCTTGTTCCTCCACCGTTTTTGGTCCTCACTTGATGGTATTTATCATCGCTAAAATCAAGCCATCCAATTTCAATCCTCCTAGAAGTCTTCTCCCCTGAACTATTTCCTTGTCTTGCCATCGCGGTACCACACAAGACTCCTTTTGCCTTTGATTTCATTTTCCGTGCTCCTATTTTGTCCCTTAAATTCTGTAAGAGAGTCTCTTTATTGGTGCTGCACTTTTTTTGTTGACAGAAGGAGAGGACAGCTACTCTGTCACCATATGACGTGATGTATTTTGCCAGTTGTTCATCAGTCATGATGGACAGAACTTCCTTGTCAACCTGTAAACATAATATAGAAGAAATACTTGAAATGCTTACTTTGAACTTGAATATAAATAAATACACAGGGAGAGAGAGAGAGAGAGAGAGAGAGAGAGAGAGAGAGAGCTCCAAAGCTAGGACTATCCTGATTTATATCGAGTTTGTACACAGAGACACCAGATAGAAAGCTGGCTTACTTAACACACAGTCCATTACATACATTTCTATACTGTAAAAATCATCTGTAACTATAACGACGTATGCTTATTGGACTGACATAACTTAGAGCAGGGAGTCCACGAGCGCGAACATTAGTTACGGCTAGCGTAACATTATTACGTTATTTAATTAATTGTCTGCCCACCTTGTCTCTTTGCATGTGCAAGATGTCCTCTTGTGGGACGTCTCTTGACCGCAGGAAATCCTCCAAATCCTCCTCCATGACTTTTCGAGCGACAGTATTCCGAGCGAAAGTATTGCGAGATCTTATTGCGAGATCTCGCAAAAAGTATTGCGAGATCCCGCAAAAAGTATTGCGAGATCTCGCAAAAGTATTGCGAGATCTCGCAAAAATACATCGTTTTTTTTTTTTTCATCCATGTCACTTCCCGGGCTCCGTACTCTCGCAACCAGAGACAGCTCACCTTCAAAGTAAAAGTTGCGCGTTTTGAAGGGTGTTGGCTGCAGCAGCGGTCAATTTAAGGAGAGCTAAACTAAATAAATAAACAAATAGCCTAAAGAATGAACATAATTCATAACTGTTATACAGTAATATTTCTGCCACTTTCCCATAACTGATTGTGAATAAATTGCCAAAGGGCGCGAACACTGGAATTATTATAGTGATTCATGTATGTATGCAATGATTCATGTATATATATTCATCAACGTATTTATTTGATTAAGGCTACTTAGGCCGAATCCCATTCGGCTTGGCCCTCGGAACAGAGTCACAAGGGGTAGTGGTTGAAATCTCCACCTATGAAATGGGACAACCCTTCAAGACCCTGATACGTCATCGATGACGTTTACGTAAACAAACGCGACGAGTTTGTTATCGGACATTACACACATCACAGTGACATTTGCCATTCATCTGATGGAGATAGAGAAGCATGGACGCTCGCGATTCGTTCACAACCTATACGTTTCACGCTATCAATCGATCAAACAAGTCATTAAATAAAAGAGTGGACATAACTCTTTTTTTTCTTCCATCAACCACTTCATAGAACATAAAGCTTTATTGTTTCTCCTTCCTTGTTTACTTGCGCCGATACAAAAAGGCCAATCACTGTAACCAATTAGATTTAGGGATACCATTGTGACTGGGTCCGCCCACTTACTGCCAAAAAGAAAAAACACTCGCGAGCGAGCAGGTGAAAGTTTCGCGAGCAGGAGAGCAATGATAGTTGTGCGCGCTGATTCGGATTCTGTGCGCGCGCTCAAAGCATGGATTTCTCCTCGCAGGTTACAATATTGCTCGCGCGAGCAGATATATTCTGCGCGCGAGTGCTGTGAAAGCGCTCTCAAAAATAATATGTGTGCGCGGCTGTTTGAATTACGCGCGCGGTGATCTCAATTGCGCTCGCGGATTTTGTCACTCATATGCCGCCATAGATCTAATTAAAGTACATAAAATAAATAAAAATCCCCATTATACAGAATGATTCCTTTCGGTGAGGTATTACTATATATTATATTATTTGGTTAATGATCAATCATAAATGTGTTAGAAGAATTTTATTGTTGTAGTTGGTGAAGGTGGAAAAGGTGATGGTGATAAAAATCAAACAAAAGCATTTTACTCTTCTAGGATGACTTGTACGAGACTGCACAGGTGTGGTCTTCACACATCATCAGGCCATCGAAAAACACGAATGTGCCAAGTGGCAGGCCCAGCATTATGTATGCATTACCTGAGCTCTATGGAACCAGGGACTATCTCTCACCTGTTGATGATAATGATCTTCAAATGTGCAGAGCTGCATGCGCCTTTCGCCAAAGCGTTCCATGCGACCAAGATGACCAAGAGTTTTGGCGGCTGTGGCTCAGGAGGTAGAGTGGGTTGGCCTCCAATCAGATGATCGTAGGTTCGATCCACGGCTCCTCCAGTCCACATGTCGAAGTGTCCTTGGGCAAGACACTGAACCCCAAATTGCTCCCGATGGTCAGGCCAGCACCTTGTATGGTAGCTCACTGCCATCGGTGTGTGAGTGTGAATGGGTGAATGAGAGGCATATACTGTAAAGCGCTTTGGATAAAAGCGCTATATAAATGCAGTCCATTCCATTTACATGTATGACATATGCAACATGATCATGATTGAATCACGCCTGGTTATTCCAAGAGACCCATGGATTATTCCAAGAGAGAAGCAATAGACTTATACATACATTTGAGAGATGTTATTCTTGCTTTTTTGTAATTGGCCTACTTTTAACCAAGAGCTGCACCTATGAGCAGATGGAACATCAGGAACATTTTACTTCTGTCATGTCTTTGTTGTTTGATATTTTCCAGATACCCATGCAGTGCTCAGTTTTATTGTTGTCTAATGTTGTGGCAATTTAAAGTCAATTGCACTTTGTCTAGTTGGTGAGAACAACTCATTAAAGCTATAACACAATATATGTCTCAGAGTATTTATTAAAACAAAGAAAAATACTTATAAGTAGGCACAATACCTTTTGCAACCAAGAGAGTTGTTTCCGGGTAGAGAGCAAGAGCAGGTTACATCGGTCAAGCTTTATATAGTTTTCTAATATGCTATGTCACATGACTAAAACTATCTCTTACATAGTTCAAGGCAGTTTAATGAAGACAAAGGAATCAAACAGTGCACAGACACCTGGCAGAAAAGGAGTACTTTCATAGTTAGAACATTCTGCTCTAACTCCCTACGACTCGTCCTGCGCTCCCAGGAACTGCTTGTGTCCTTGACATTTCCATTTCATAACAACAGTTGTATTAAACTTCCAGCTAATAATCATGAGAAAAGATGAAACATATACTCATATCAGCTCAGTAGTTTTCCACTGGTTGTGACTATACTTATGCATACATTTTATTGCAGTATATACTTTAAGCATATTATATGCACAATTACATTATTATTTTCCATAACACTAACTAGGCAAAATTCAATGTTTTCTCTCTTATTGTAGTTTCTTATTCAGTGATACAGTAATCTATACTGGCCCCACTTTTCTTGCTTTAGTGCTTGAGATGGGGTATTTACTGTGAGGCTTATCTTTTTCACAAAATGACAAGACAATGTTGTAACACCTGCTGCCTACATACACAGTGCTCAAAAATGCTATGTCCTTTGTGTAATGATATGACAAAATACATAATTCTGACCTAACTCTCACTTGTACATACTAGATTGTCTGGAAATAAAGACTCATATCTTAGGTATCTTAGGTCCTTGGCTTTCTTACAACCTCTAACATTAGAGTGTGACTCATAGATTTCAGATATACTGTCAGTTCTGGTAGATGTGAATTCATACTTGCTTTTCAAGCCATCCTAACAGAACAGCCATATCACCACTGAGGACTCTCTACTGACCAAAGCACTACAGTGATGATGAGAACCATCAGTGCAGTGCCACTGTAATATCAATATCAATTAATAACATAAATAATGAATGAAAGCAGCAAACATTTAACAAGTGAAAAATATTTTTATTTTCTTGAATTTAAACATGAAAATAAAACATAACACTGGCCACACAGTGTAAACAGTGTTGTAAAAAAAACAACAACAACAAAACAACACTTTGACTCTAATTCATAAACTGCCTTCCTGAACAGTGGCAAATAGCTGAATCATCTCATAACATGTTTATCAAATTATGTCTAATGTAGCTTCATGAACTGGCATGAACAACTACCCAGATCATTGGGTAAAATGTATTTAAGTCACTACAGTAACTAAAGCCTGAGTGCTACAACATATCTGTGTGAACTCATTGAACACAGATGAGTATGAATATTGCAGTTGAGATACTACTGCAGAGATGCTCATGTTAATACATTTAGCATTGTTTATGAACAATGACCTTATATTATGTCCATGGCAAAGAAGTTAGCAGATAGAACATTATCAAACTCTGTTCGGATTTCTGGGTAGGAGCTATATGTATAAGGAATCTCAATTATGGCTCCGCACGTATGTGCAACAGGCCTTCGACCAAAACCAGATTCAGCATTGAAAGTTACTTTAATTTGTTTTGTGTAAAGTACAGAGGAGCCTGTGCAAAAACGCAAAAAGTTTTCCAGCTTGCGCTGGTCAACATTCCTGATGTAGCGCTGCAAGTGGTTAAATGTGGTCTGCTCTTTCTGTGACAGAACCACTGTTTCTGTTTGCAGCATTTCAATCACCTTCTTGTTTGTTGCCTTTTTTGATTCATACAATGACAGCACATTAGCTTTATGAGGCAGATTCAACTGCACATCTGTCAGGCTGCGAGAAAAATAGTCTATTATATATTTGGAGTATGGCTTTATGGGCCATTGTTTCAATGGCTACCTTTGTGTTTTGCTCAGAAGGGAGGCAATGCGAACCCATTCTTGAGAACAAGTCAAGTAAATCATCTTTTTCACTTTCCTCCAGTGTGCCCTGAATTGCCTTCTCAATAGTTAACTGCTCACCATCAGACAAGTAGTTAGAGAAAGATGACATGAGTACTGCATTATCCACTGAATAATGCAGGACACCAAGGACACAGGCCAGAATAAAAGCCTTTGACAGTCTCACTGGGATCACACCAGAGAGTCCCTTTGCCCAAATCCTTCCCAGAGCTTGCCACTGCGCCTCTGCCTTGGCACTCTCTCCTCTTCACCTTCACATGGTTCCAGGAAATGCTCCCAGAAAGCAGTGTATAGCTCTCTTGAAACCCCACTGTCGTCAACAGCCATCTCATTGTTGAACTCCATCTTTAAATCCATATTCATCACTTTTCTGTCCAAAACTTCCAGAGGATCATCCACAATCATAACTCGGCAATTGTGTGCATATCTTGTCTCTTTGGGATTTTGTGATACAGGGTTCAAAACTGCCACCAAATTGGTCGCACTTGCGACCTTTTTTTTGGTAATGCGATATCAAATTTGAATGGGTCGCATTGGTGCCAGTAAAAAAGTTTTACCAAAAGTTTATTTTTATTTATTTTTTATTAATTTAATTTAATTCAAACAGTAATGTGTAGGCTATTTGACTAATTGATAATATCTTCGGAAATAAAAGTAGGTATGAAAAGCTAACATCTGCATAGCCTACACATCGTCTTTCTCTATATTGGTCTCTCACTTGCCCTTCCCTGACTGGAGACATTGTAGTGCGAAAAAAAATTTGAACGTCACATAGGCTACGCAGTCCCAGTCCATGCTAGCTTATGCTATTGTAGCAGTGTAGCTAGTTGATTGCAAAAGAAATGAAACGCACTATTCAATCATATTTTGTGAAACAAAATGCATCCCCCGGTCCATCACAAGCTACCTCCTCAGTGACTGATGAGGAATCGTGTCATTTTGAGACGTCGGAGCCGATGAGTGAGGAGAGAGAACCAGCGGCACAGCCGATGAAAAAAAAAATGTACGCGTTTCAATCAAATCAAATCAAATCAAATCACATTTATTTGTATAGCCCTTAATCACCGTTACAGTCTCTAAGGGCTTCACAGTGCCCAACATGTGAAAATAATAAATGGTTAGTACACGACATCCCCCAGCCTTAGACCCTCACAGAGGACAAGGAAAAACTCCCACAAACCCTCACTGGGAAAATTGGGAGAAACCTTGGGAGGGGCTACTCAGAGAGGGATCCCCCTACCAGGACGGTTGGGCGTGCAATAGATGCCGAGTTTGGGCAAGCAGCGTATACACAATATATGAAAGTTTATTTTGGTGGGACATCCAGATCTGATGGGGCGGCATCACAGCAACGGCAACTCAGTCAGCGTCATCAATCACAGTGGCTGGAAGATTTCAGATGGTTGAGGTACAAAGATAATGCGATGTACTGTGTGTACTGCAGAGAGTGCGGACTCTCCATTGCAGGCTGTTCCAAACTTGCAACTGCATCAACTCACTTCAAACGCGAAAGTTTGAACTTACGTGGAGACAGTATTAAGCATAAGAAGTGTAGGGACAGGTGCATCTCACGTAGCGTTGACCCCCTCCTGACTGCCTTTCAGCGCCAAGATGCAGGCAATCGCTTGAGCGAGGAGGCTGAAATGGTCATAAAAGGTGCGACCAAATGATGTGCTGGTGCCACCAACTGAAAAAGGTGGTAGCACCAGTGCCACCAGTGGAAAATGTTAGTTTTGAACCCTGTGATCCCTCTACTGAAGAGAGTGGTAGTGAAACGACTCCATATGCAAAAGGCACATTGACCAATGGGACCTGAATAATTCAAAAACAGAGCATAAACCATTAGTTGCAGGAAGTTGTATGTATGTGTATCTGTGGAATGTGTGGAACACCATCATCTCCTGTGTCTTTGAGCTGAGGAGCCCTTATTAAAGGCACTTTGATGGAAAGATCACATTAATATTAAAATAGATATGAAAAACATTAACATCTGCAGGCACGGCGCTACACTGGGGCTAGGGGGTGCTATAGCCACATCACAAATCTGCGTATTTTTTATTTTTAATTAAGCCCCCTCAAGCATTTATGAATTTGCAACTGAAAGGCCTTTTATTTATTGACAGAGCGCGCCTGTCCGGTGGTGGGAACATGATTGTTGGCCAGTCAGCCTACAAGTATTTTTGCAATAGAAATATAATCGCCAAGATTGTGATGATAGCCAGCTCGTTTTACACCATATATGTACAGTTGACACGCATAGGGTAAATGCACTTCTCGTTGTGGCTGCACTGTGGATATTATTCCTTTCATTTTTGACGTTGTGATAGACATTTAATCCGTAACATTATAACCAATGCACAGTTATGCATATGCATATGGAATATATGCACTTCTTGTTGTTGTCGCATTTTGGATGTATTGTGTTGTTATTGCTGAAAGACTTCAGCACCGGACAGAGCGGCCCACTGCAGGGGCGCTGTCAGGTGCTTTCACCTTTGCACGTGAAAGACATTTTTGTCATTGCCTTATGATCACTTGTATTAGCCTTATAGCTATTTTGTTGAATATTCTTTGGCCAAATTCAATTAAAAACTACCGAATTATATAGAATGTGCTGTGTGCCATATCTGCTTTTATTGAAAAAACGAGAACCTTCTTATAAAGTAACTCTGAAGTCATGAAAATCGACTATTTTCTTAGCACCCCCATGTATTGGTCAAGCACCTGTAGCGTCCACACAAGCTACATTTCCCCAGGCATTCCTGAAGCTCAAGCGCAGCGGAGCTTTCTGCTGCGGTCTGAAATAAAACTGCTAAGGATCAGTAAGTGACGCCACCGCCATACACGGACCTGTATGTGTAGCCGACAGAAGCACTTCCGTATGACGGTGACATCACTTACCAATCCTTGGGCTGATGCCTGCGACTTGTCTGCTGCAGGCGAATATAGACCCGCGAGTGTGAGTTTACTTGATGGAAAGATGGCAGAGGGTGAGGACATAGAGGAATTGATCCCGAGGGAGTCGCCGTGGCCGTACCTCGAGCTAATACACGAGTTTAAGTGAAACAACAGAAAATGATGTGTTCAGGTGCTTACTGTGCAACCCCAAAAATAAGCTGTTCTCAACTTCCAAGACCTCAAACACTAATTTAATAAACAATTGAACTGAACATTTTTTGCCTGCCTATCTGTTTGATTGACAGTTTTATTGCTCACTGAGATAGTATTGACTTGGAATGAAGTTGGTTCAATGTAAAAAAAGAAAATAGCTTTGATGAACTTTTGCCATGTTGCTGTAGCTTAGCTTGCTACATTTCTCTGGGGGGTAGCTTCAGTGTAGTGAAGCTTAATTTAATGTAGAGTAACTGGTAGTTTAGCTCACTACACTTTCCAAGTAGCTTGCCCAACACTGCAAATGATTACATGTAAGCTAATAATATCAGAAGGAAGATTGCTTTTCGACGCTTTTAATTATTCCGTCCGTGACTGTATCTATTTAGCAAAGTTTAAGTGTGGAGTCTAGACGAGCACAGTCCCTGGCTTTAGATGATTTTGTGAATCGCTTTGCTACAAACCACAATAATAATAACAATAATAATTGCAGAATACAGCTGTTACACAAGCTAATACAAGCTGAATGCGTGACACAGTCATGTCATATGTATATGTTGCAGACGGGGAATATTATTGCCTTTGAGCATTAGTTTGAGACAGGTGGATCAAAAAGAAAATACATTATTGCCTTTGTAATAAGTATAATGTTGGCATTATAGAGTTTTTGCAATTATATAATTTGTGTTTTGACAATGAATAATAAGTGAAGTTTACTTTTTTAGTGCTAGCTCAGAGGGCCAGTTTGTGAAACAGACCTCAAATGTAAAAGATGATGAACATCTGCTCTCAGAACAGTAGTAATACTCTGTAGCTTGGGACACTTGTACTTTGTCCCTATAGTGTAAGCTTCTTTGTTACTTTACCTGCAGGAATAAGAAAACAATGTTGGATACACTGAATATTATTTGATCTATTCCACTATTGCCTGAATTCCAAATAATGTAGAGTTATGTGTTGTAGGTGCCTAAAATAGCCCTTTATTTTCTAGTTAGACGCATTTTTATTTTCATATAATAGTGATTTCTGTGCCACCCCAAAATGACCACTGGTCCCATCCTGGCCACCCCATTGAAAATTGCCTGGCTCCGCCACTGTCTCCCGGGCCTTTCTGTGTGGAGTTTGCATGTTCTCCCCGTGCTCACATGGGTCTCCTCCTCTAAAAAAAAGAACCCCATCTAAAAACATGCAGAAAAACACTTTCCTGTCCCTGTCCCTGTCCCTGACCACGACAAGGATGTACACCTAGGGGCTGTTCCACAAAGCAGGCTTAGAAAAGCAGCGATTAACGTCGCAAGCCTGGTTTGAGTTAACCTAACAAGTCAATCGGGGCTAAAGCGGTTCCACGAAGCCCAAGTCAAGCTACCGTGATCTGGCTAAACCAAGCCAGGCTCAAGCAATCCAGATAATTGTGTGTGCACAGTTATACACAGTTTATTTAAGCAGCCAGAGAGGTCGATCATGGATCTGATCGATTCATCATGGCGAAAAATGACGGTAAAGACAGAGCCGCAATGTTCACGGACACTGAGCAGCGACTTTTAGTGGAGGTCTATGGAGAATTCAGCCATATTACAATGAAATGGGAAATACGATTTCCATAAATAAAGGGAGAGAGAAAGATTGGCAACAAATTGCTGATAGATTGAATGTGTTGAATTGTTGAATTAAAAACGAACAAATTGTATAGACCTTATTAAATATCATGTGTTCAACAATATTAAAGAACTGAAAAGCTACAAATATTATAAATGAAACCATGCCATATATGAAACCTCAAGACTGTAAATGTACTATCTATCGCCATAAATTATTTAGTAAATGCTTTACATAACGTTTCATCTTACTACATTACAGTCATTGTACAGTACTTGACACTATGAGGGGATCGAACCCACAACCCTAGGACTGAGAGTCTCATGCTCTACTGACTGAGCTGTTCGGGCTGGATCTCATTTTTATTATATTTTTATGAAATCGGTTGTTTCCATCCTGGAAATAGATTGGCTGAAAGCGTGTTCTACAGTGACTGTAAATCCCCAAAAAATAAATAAAATAATACTGTGTCATCAAATAATTCTTTCTATGAGTTGTAACCGTTTTCTAAAAGCAATTACAGCACTTGAGGTCTTGCTGGACACTCATGGTTAAATGGGGTTGCCTAACAACGCTCTGAACCGTGACTGTATCCCCGATACAGCCTACATCATTTTATATTTTTTATTTTCTATTAACGTTACATTTTATGTCTGATAGTGTAGGGTCTAGAGTAATAGTGTTGAACATTAGGATGCCGGAACCTTGCGTTTCAGTCGGATCAGTGTTACGGGAGTACCGATTAAGCTTCAACTGTGGTTTAGCCTGATATCTAGCCTGCCCTGAGGCAGGCTAGTTTCGAAGGATAAGATGCCATAGCAACTTAGCTTGAACTATGCTGAGCTTGCTTTGTGGAACCGAATAAACCTGAAAATGAGCCAGACTAAGTGAAATAAGCCAGGATAAGTTGTAAACTCGCTTTGTGGAACACCCCTCTGGAATTGGTCCCTGGGCACCTCCTGGCTGCCCCTGGAGGAAGGACGGCAAGGATGGGAAAATACAGAAGACAAGTTCATTCGGACACCCTCCCCGCATGTGTGTGTTCGGCGGTCACTACCCCTTGCGTGTGTGTTAGTGCATTCGTGCACCCGTAATGCAATAAATGAATCATCTTCTTCTACAATCGCGTTTGGTTGTTTGTGCTGCGCTGTTTGGATGCAAATAGGTTGCATCCAATAATATATTGGCTAACTAGCTCAACAAAATTGTCAATCCTAGCTTGTCTGCAAGTTGTATTTAATAAGCTTATGGACATGAGCCATAAACAGCCTGGCTACAGCAGAGAGCGTCGTTCACACACCCACATACACAACGCATGAAAGTACAATATTACACGGAATTGTTATCATTGAGAAACTAAGTGGAACCGCCTCAGCTGCCTCTTCCCATTCTGGGTCAGACTCCGGCTCAAACATGTACGGTCTCAGTGTTGGTTCTGGAGCGGCCGCCATGGTTACGGTAAATTACTGCGTCAAGCTTATTTGTTTTCCTTGAGCTGCATGAGCGCTCTGCCAGGCGATCAGAGCAGTGCTCATTACATACAACCTCCACGCCCTCAAAACAGTTCTTTACAATGGAGAAAATGAGAGACTGAAACATACACTACAGAAGCTGGTTTTAGGATTTTTTCATTTTTATTTTTTTTTAATATATAGACTTCACAAACCGCAGGAACAGTTTTAAATAGCCCAAAATGAGGAAAATACCCCCCCTTTAAAGAAATTTGCAAATTCCTCACATTCATCATCAGAGGTTTTAGAGAAATTGCATACACCCATTTTGCATAGTAACAACATCTTATATAGATAACATACACAGTCAAACTAAGTCACTCAACCATTTAAAACAGAATGAGATTCCTTTGAATTTGGAAACAATATTTTACCGGGGTGGAAAGTACTTTTGCCCACAGTTCCTACTAACTAACGAATTCAAAATAACCCTTTGAGGTCAATGCATCAGGGACTGAACACTTAACATTAAAAACACACAAAAAAAGCAGTCTCCAGTTACCCTAAACACATAAGTAGGCCTAAATTCAGTACAACATACAATTAAATTAGCAATTTTCTGACACTGGGTAGCACATTTCACTCCAAAATGCCTTGATAATTTTCTGATATCATGATGCATACATTAGATACATTAAATCCATGCTCAAGACGTCCAGGTGGGTCTTGGCAAAGATCAATCGGATGTTCTTCTATTTCTCCTTTAGCACTGGGGTGTTCTGTGGCCTCCGAACGTAAAGCTCTTCTTGGTTCAGTGTCCGGCGTATGGTAGGAGTTGAAACCATTACCCCAGATCTCTCCAGGTCAGCCTTGAGATCTTTGGATGTCATGAAGGTGTTTTTTCAATGGCTCGCACCAACCTGATGACATCGATTTTCCTGTTACCACCATGTCCTGGGAGATGTCCTTAACAAGTAGCAAACTTCTTAATAACATTGGGAGAGATCTAGAGATGGCCTTATAGCCTTGGGAACACTTATGTTCGGTGATAATACTTTTTCTGACATCTTTTCTCTTCGCCATCTTCACAGATGATCAGGGAAGTAGAACAGACTGTTTTATCACATAATTGGTTCATTTATACCACATGGGCACCTGCAACCTGTCACAGGTGAGTTCAATTACACTGCAAATGAGAATCTATTTCCTCCAACTAAATTGTAATTTTTTATATTTAAATTTTTTATTGTTTGATCATGTGCTGTTGTAAATCAATAGATGAATGTGTGAAGACTGAAAGTTGTTTCAATTTCTAATTATTTCAGAACACATTGTACATTATCTGCATACAATGAAAGGGTGCCAATAATCACAGCTAGAACTGTGTATGTGTGTATGTGTGTGTGTGTGTGTGTGTATATATATATATACACACACATGCCTACTGTGCAAAAGTCATAGGCACCCTAGATTCTTTTTAATATAAATTAAAAAAGATGTTTTCTGTCATCAGGCCCTGGATGAAACCAATAAACATGTACTTCATTTGTGCTGTAGGGTGTTAATATTATAAAGCTAAGCATGCATCTGTATTTTTTAGGAAACTTGACATTAGCAGTTAATATGAGCTACTATAGTAAAAAAACAAGGCAGGCTAACTAGTCACTCATCGCTAATCAGCAATGAAATATTGTCGTGAATCAAGGCACAGGTCTAAACTCTGTCTAAAGTCATCCCTTGATCCAAAATTACCCTTAGAATGATTTTGTAGTGACATTAACTAAATCTAAAAATGATATAGAAATTTGGGCTAAACATTTTTCAAACCCCAAGACAGAAGAGATTGAAGACAAGAAGAGATTGGAAATGCACACAGCAGGAAACGGCGAGAACATCTTTATGGTTTCATAACCAGTTTAATGTTTTTTAAACAAGTTTACAGAATTTGAATGCCATCCGTCTATTCATAGATTTCAGACATCATGACATTGCATCGTGTTCAATGAGTGCTACAGAGTAGAGGAAGGTACAGTCTTGTAATAGAGTTATATAGGGCACGCTGGCTTAACACAAGGCAGTAGTATTGGAGAGCAGGAGTTCTTACTACTATTGTCATGTAAGACAAGCGCTGCTTCAGGGTAACATGGGCATGTGTAGTAGTATAGCATTGTATTAGCCTGGGACATCAAAAACAGCCAGAACCTTTGGACAGAGACATTCCAAAGCTTGGAACGTTGATTCTGCCTATCAATTGAATTAAGTTGCAATCCCACCTTGAGCTCTAGTGGTCAAATATTAATATACTATTCCTCCCCATTCTTATCTCCCCGGTGTGCTTCAACAACAGTAGACGCCTACACAGCCACTACTACAAATCTAAGCACCAATCCCTGCACCCACCCACAGAGCTCCTCCAATCAAGTTAAATGTATGATTCTCAAAAGACCAACCACAGCAGGTGCTAAAGCATGTTCCTTCTACTTGCTCGTCTCCCTCCATCTCTCCAACTAAGCAGAGTAACAAGTACCAATTACCTCCCATCCTTCCTCATCCATTGCTTCCCCCCCCCCACCCCAACTTGTCTTTTCTCTTCCTACAAGTCCTTGGCACCAGCCTTATTTTCTGTCACTGTCTTGGTCCTAACCATCTCCATGAACAACAGTTACCATAGTAACCACTGACCAAATGAAGTGCCATAGTAACCTATAACCATGCACAGTGGTAGTTACCATGGTAATCTGTATCCATCTGGCTATAGATATGGCACTAAGCAACCCTCGCTATAGCTAGGTAACAGGATTTTTGTTGCTGTTTTGAGTTTAAAAAGAATTGGTAGCAGCTGACTGCTAATTAGGGCTGGATTTAATTCACTCTGAAAATAAAAGATGACGATGATCTGATCACATGCTCACGTGCCTTTATGCCAAAAGTTTAAATAAAATCCAACGGTTGAACGAGACAGATAGATACAAAACCATAATCAGGCCTGGCAC
Organism: Hoplostethus atlanticus; assembly: GCA_034670405.1. NCBI lineage: Eukaryota > Metazoa > Chordata > Actinopteri > Trachichthyiformes > Trachichthyidae > Hoplostethus > Hoplostethus atlanticus. Next base: position 779,719 of record JAXDDX010000043.1, on the reverse strand, counting down.
AGCAGGAGCCCTGTGGTGCATTCCAATCACTAGCGATCAGCCCTGCTTGTTAGGAACACAAAACAAAAATGTCAGCAAACGAAAAAAAAAAAAAAGAAAGCTCACTTACTTGCTTACAAGTCATAGCAGCTTTGTGAAAATGTGAGTGGAATTTAGCCCTGCTCTTCTAGTCATGAATACCAACACTCACTTTCTGATTAAGCACTATCGACTGGTCAAAGCGACTGGAAATTTCCGTGTCCAAATTTCCTTTGAAAAGCAACCTCTCTCTAAAAGATAACAGAAAAAAGATTTATATATCTCGATAAATACTAAAAATACAACCTCTAGTAATGAAAATCCTACAGTGGTATATGCAACATCTTTAGACTTCATATTACAGTATAGGGAACAGGCCTTGTGGTCCCCGTAGCTAATCTTAGCATTGCTGCTATTTCTGCACCTTTGAAACCCAGTGGGACTAGAGATGCTGTTCAGTTAAAAACCAATGGCAAAAAGAAAAGCCTGTTCCATTGAAAAATCGATGGGACAAGGATTCCATTTCGTTGACTACCAACAAGATGCATGTCTGCTAAAAATCTTTGGGATAAAAATGCTGTTTTGTTGAAAGCAAAAAGATAAGTTGCTGTCCTGTTGCAAACCAGTAGGACAAAAATGCTGGAGCTTAGTTGAATTTAGGGAACCTAGAAGGCCATAGAATACTGTAATAACAACCCATCTAGCCTAATTAAATTCTTAAACTTTACAATTAGATAATATTAATAATACAGAATACTGTAGCAAGGAGTATAAAAGAGTATAAAAGACTTAAGTATAGTTTCAACAACAATAACATGGCTGCTTGTTCACATGGTTACTGCACCCTCGTCAAAAAATCATTGTCTTTATAATCAATAATAATACAGGGTCAACAGTTTAAAGCTTTACCACATATATAGATAATCCCGTCGAAAGGATACAAGACATACATACTTGGCACAAAAACCTCAGAAGAACTGCTTTGATCTGACTGGCTATTATATATATATTCAGCTTTAGTGTAGGCCTGCTAAAAATCTGCTGTAACACCTGGTAAGCTCACAAAGGTAGTTAAAAAAACAAACACGGGAAGGCACTTCCTCTTCGGCTGAATAGTAGATGTACACAAGCACTATTTGTTCAGTTTTACAGTGAAATCCACTCCCTGGCTGGGTTGACTGAGCCAGACTCGGTTAATTGCTACAGAGGTTGCTGATGCAGAAAGGAAGCGATTTTAAAAATGCTTCATACTTTCTGCTGCCTCTTAGAAGTACAGTAACCCCCCCCCCCCCCCCCCCCCCCCCCCTTCCAGGTGGCTGAGACAGCAGGAACAACAAACCAGATCACCATGGAACCCAGTTTAATGATAACTATGAAAACAGTGGTGTCTGGCTTTTTGTTTCATGACAGACACATGAGAGAGAGAGAGTTTTGTCAGGTTGTACTATGACCTATGCTTTACTGGCCCAACTCTAGAACTAAAAAAAGCATTAGCTGTAAATATGTAATGTTGTTCTCCGTAATATCACCTATCTATCACCACTTAACTCTGTCTATCCAGTGTCATCCCAGTATCATCCTAATGTCATTCCAGTCCAGACCTTAACCGTCTCCACATCCTTGAGACATCCTCAGCAGAGTAAACATACAACTTATGAGAGCAGAAAGGCACAGCCAGTAACAGTCCTCCCTCATCAATGCTGCATGGTTGGACAGTGTATGTGTGTGTATGCTAATTACCTGTGTACACATGTTGATATAATTTGTGTATGTTTCTGTGTAGAGAACATTTGGTGTACTTCTGACATTTTTTCAGTGTGTGTGTCTATAGCCAAGTAAGGAAAGGTTCGGTCTTGTTGAGAACTGACTCCACATCGTTGAGGATGGGTATGAGGTCAGGTCCCTCTAGAGTTCCCAGGTCAACGTTGGTTCCAGGAAGTGAATCCAGGAAGTCAGGGAAGCGGCTTGGCTGTCCACCAGGCATGCTCAGACTGCCCTGCACCTGGGAGTCACCTGAAGAGAAAAGCAAAGGAGTGAAATACTACTGCAAAAACATACGAGAAGAGTGGAGTGTGTTCACATATGCCTGTGCATACCTGTATCCATCTCCTCCATGTTATTGAGATAGTCTTCAGGTGTGGTTGGTATACTGTAACAACCTAAACCCAATCCACTGTCAGTGCTCTGTTCTCTGGAGTGGTGGAAATGACTAGAGAGAGAGAGAAAGAGAGAGAGAGAGAGAGAGAGAGATTGTATACGGAGTCTTGTCTCATTACATATATAGACAATATTTTATGAAGTTAGCTCTAACAAGGCAAGATACACGTTAAAGGTTTATGTAATTACTATTACAGTACCCCCCCTCTTTATTTTGTAAGTGACGGGGATCTCAAAATAAAAATATTTTAAAAATATATCTAACTAAAGCACTGCAACGTGAGAACAGTCTATAGTGCAAACAACAATAAAATCAGAAATGGACTTCACTGTCAGCACTCGTGCGACAATAGAGATGACACCGCGTCTAGGCTACGTGATTCCAGTGGCCTTGATGTTTTGTTGTGTATGATCGCATCGCCTATGTGGCCGCATGAGGACAAGGCATGAGAGTGAAAATATCGCGCTATTTGATGAATTAAAAAAGAAATTTGTAAAATATTCCTGCAAATGCAGTGGTTGAGTTCAAGTTCCGAAATTGTTTTATTAAAGTTCATAATTATTCTATAAATGTTACTTTAACAGCTGCAAGAAATAGCCTAACAGGCTTCATAGTCTATATAGGCCCACTGTGGTTCGTGATTTATTTTCATGAAAAAAAAAAAACGTTTCAAAAACACCCCCCCGCCCCCTCTGATTTTTTCACAAATCGCACCCTGGATGTAATGCAAGATGGCATATGGTGTTGTCTTTACCCCTCCCCAGTCTGAGCATGTTGAGTATTCTAGTGACTAAAAGGTGATGCTGTGACTTGCTGATTCTCCTGATTTGGAGTTTTTAGTTACCTGTTGAGGAAGGAGTCTGACCCGCTGGTGACCATGTTGTTACTGTTGTTCTGACTGCCACCAGCAGGGGGAAGTGATGAGGCTAAACTGTCTGCTTCCAAAGGGAGCTGTCTACACAGTGCCACCTCCTGAGGATAACAGAGAAAGAGAATACCCAAAATCAGTAGGTTTTCCATTAAACAAAATTCACAATTATCACAATTAATAATAAGAAATGGAATGTGCAGATGCAACTGTGTGTTTGTGCAATGTCTGCATGTGTGCCCATGTGAGCATGTGCAGTGTGTATAAGCATATTTGTGTATGCTGCATATGTGTGTTCCTGTGAATAACCTTATTGTGTGCGTGCATGCGTGCGACAATGACCTGTCTCATGAGCTCCTCCTGTCGTCTCTGGATCCTCTCTCTCTCCAGCTGGATCCTTTGCAGTCTCATCTTCTGCTGCTGGCTAACACTAACACCTTAAAACAGAAACCAAGGAGTGGTTAGAGACATCTGCTTCCACTGGCTAACAGTAACAGCACTAAAAATGGTAATTCTACTCAAGAATAAAAACAAGGAGGGCTTAGACAGAAGATTTCCAATATGAAACTAGAGGCACTTGGAAAGCGCAAACCTCTGCAAATGCTAAACAATTCTCCAGCTTGACATTACATCCAAAGACTCATTCCTATCACTTAAATTTTAAGTTAAATTGATTTCTTGACCCTGCAAACATACCATTTGGAATCAAGTCTATCTCCGCTAGTTTTGTAGTTGTTGCTAAAAAACTAAATTGTCTAATGGCGGAAATCCCACATCAGCATCACCACCTTAGTCTGTCCTATCTATCTGTCCACCAAATTTCATGGGAATCTGTTCAGAAGTCAATCAATGAAACTTTATTTATATAGCCGATTCGTACATTAAGATGCAATGCAATGCGCTTGACATCAAATAAAAAGTGCACAGATTCAGAGTGGAGAAAGATAAAAGATTAAAACTAACACAAAGAGATTAAAAGAGATACACAGAGTCAAAATTTTAAAATAAAAAAATATTATTAAAAAAATGAATTCATAAATAGTTACATAAACACATGAAGATAATAATAAATAGTAACGGTCCTTAGAGGTGTGTTTTGAATAGGTCTTTGTCTAAGTTTTTGGAATAGTGAGGAGCATAGTGGTTTGTTATCATGTAGTTTTCAGGATGATTATATAATAAAAGGATGTCATTAAAATTGTCATAGTGGATTTTCCAGGGAATCCTGGGTTTATTTCTGACTTTTTTTTTTAAATCTAGCTGGGGCAACAGAATCAATAGTGGCCCTTAGCTTTGCACAAAAACTATCTGCTAGATCACTGGCAAAAGGAAGAGGCAATAAAGGAGATTGATTGTTAAAAAGTGACATCAAATTTTCACCTGTTGCTGAGTCAAGGCAGCGCTTTTTTATAATGTTTTCGGTATTAAAAAGCACATTGCATGTCTTCACAGTAAAATAAACACAATAGTGATCCGTAACAGCAATGTCAGTAATGGATGTTATTTCTATTGAGAGTCCATGAGCTATAACAAAATGTGTCCTTGTTTATGTGTGGGTCCTTTGACATGCGGTGTAAAATCCATGGAGCCTAAAACATAAAAAAACCCACTGCTTTAGAGAGGATTGTAAACATAGAAGTGGAAGTTTGAGTAAATGATGGATAGCGTCTCCGAAAACTGGGGCCTGTATACTGTGACTGCTAGTACCGTTGGATTACATTTTAATAGAACAGCGTGGTATTAAAAAGATGAGAAATCACCAAATTAGATGGTCTTATGGCAGAGAGGGGAAGAAAGTATGCTTGCAGTGCCTCCCCCTCTCTGACCATTTCTAATAGCTTCTGAAAAAGTAAAGTTAGGTGGGGAGGCTTCAATTAAAAACAGCCTGGCAATCTGTCCCAAGCCAGGTCTCAGTTAAAAAACATGCATCTAATTTGTTGTCACATATGAGGTCACTGATGATAAAAGACTTGCCTGTTAATGACCTTATGTTTAAAAGTGCCATGTGTGTACGGCATAGGGAGATTTATGGCAGATCGTAAGTTTTGGATCATATTGCAAATTTTAGTTATAGAAAATAAAAACAACCACCGGAGGCTTTAAGAGTTCCACCTCACTCAATGTCACAAGCAGTGTAGATACAAGGTTTTGGAATTACCTTGAACACTGCTAACTCCACTAACTCTGCTTGCCCCAGCCCCCAGGGGCCCTCCCACAACCATCATGCCACCAGTGGAGCCGTGCTGCTGGGCCAAAGTCCTAGGTGAGCCCAGGGTCTGAACTGGGACCTGCTGGGCCTGCATCTGTTGTTGTTGGTGATGGTGCTGTTGTTGCATCGCTGGAAAGACAAATAGATGGGGAAAGAGAGAAAAAAATAAATAAGAGATAACTAAATTATTCTCTCACACACAAAAACCTTTTGGAACAAAGGATGGTTGATTATAGCAAAGAACTCAAACAGCAAGTAAAAAAAAAGGACTTGATGCATTCTTAATGGTTTGATGAAAACTTCATGACATTAACTTTATTAAAATAAAAAAAAACAACAATCTATAATCATGTTCATGTATCAGTAATGAAATGATCAGTCTCTAGTCAAAAACACCACAGACATTAACCATGTCTATTCCAGAGAGTTGAGACAGCTGAGTTTTAAGTTTAGAAATGCAATCAGCTGTTCTCAGATGTTGTTGTGCAAGAACTGTGGACCTCCAATACGGCCAACAGAGGGCGTGTTACATCATCTGAAAGCCCTCTAATTATTTGTGTGCCTCTTAAACAATGGGTCGCACCCAAAAATGGGTCACAAATCTGACTACATTCACACATTTCAATGTTTATAAGGTACATAAACACAGGCTCAGTATGTGTGGTTGTGTGTGCAACCCACATATGAAAAAAAAAAAAAAAAAGTATCAGATTGACAGTCAAAGAGATAGCCTGTCAGAGCAGAACACAGCAGAACAGGTGAGGGGTCAAGCAGAAAGAAAGACAGACCCAACAAATGGCTGTATTGGATACATATCTGACTTTCCGTATGTGTTTAAAGAGCTCTAGCCAATGAAAATGGCAAGCTAAATCTTGGAACCTTGTCTATGGTCCTTATTCGCAAAATAATTTTACTATTTCACCTTTTTCTTCTATTTATTTATCCATTTATTAGGGGTTTGAGCCCATGAGGCTGAAACCCTATTGGTTTATTGTTTTTCGGTTTATCCACCGTTTCGCAAATATTGCCGTGAGCAGAGACATGAACTTTGGCAGAATGATATTGATGTGCAAATGCTTCCCAAAAAATGTGACTCCAATCGGCGCAATAATTAAATGTCCAGATTTAAAAATTTTAAGGCCAGAACTCCTACACCGTAAATCTGATTTGCATGAAACTTGGTACACATACAGTGCTGCTAAAGAAGGTCCCACCAGTTATTTAATCTCATGACAATCGGACTTGCTGTGTGGGATATATAGCCTGTAAAGTTTGACCTTTAATTATAGTGCCACCATCTGGCTGATTGGGGTCATATTTGTTGTAACTTTGTTGTAACTGACCACCATTATCTACCATTTTGCCGGAACTGATGTATCCATCATGTATCATCTGACAGGAAATTGAGAAAATGTGGGAGTAGCAGGAAAAAGCTAGAGATCTTGTTGAAGTCAGCTGTGAGAAGACCAATTTTGATCTGTTAGTTTAGTCAGTATAACTGAAACCTGCTACAATTGTGTGGGTGTGTGTTGTTATAAACCAGTTTCAGATGTGCAGGTGGAAGGCCAACAGAATAGAATGTCTGCCACTAGAAAATAATGTCTGTCAGTCTGCCTCTCATTCTACCCAAATCTTTCCCTCTCTTTTTTTAATCTCTTCTTCTCCACAATCTTTGCCTCCATTTTCTTTCTACATAAGTGCTAGTCTATTCTGTTTTTCCTGGTTTAAAATGTGTCTTTTGTCTCTCATGTCTGTCATGAGGGTGTGGCAGACTGGGGTGTGTGGTTGGGCCGTTGGCTGGGTGCGGGGGCCGGAGTCGGGCTGGCAGGCGGATTCGCCCTGCCCCGGCTGCGGCAGATCAGGACTGAGTGTGTGTGTGTGTCTGTGGGTTCTTGTCTATATATGTTACAGTGAGCAGGAACCGAGAAAGAGAGAGAAAGCACTCAGGACTGTGCAGAGCCGCAGTGAGCGGACCAGGGCGAGGGAGCCCTATTGATTTATGCGTGACTTAATTGTGTGAAGGACTGAAATAAACGCGCCGTGCCGCCCAACCCCAACCCCCTGTCTCGGTCTTATCTCTGTCTGTCACTACCCGGTGGTAGCAAGTTGGCTACAGTGGGGTCTCGTCTGGGATGGCAGACAAGCGCAGGACAGAGGCATCTCCCCTGGAGAACCTGGTCGGCCATCTGGCAGCCATGCGGGACGCGCAGGCAGTGGTCCTGCAGCAGCAAACACAGGCCCTCCTAACCATGGCGCACACACAGGTGGCGGACCGCGGGGCGCTGCATGATCTGCTGCGGGACCTCCAAGCAAATCGGCTGCCTGCCCCTGCCCCAGTCACTCTCCAGCGGATGACCGGCGAGGATGATGCCGAAGCCTTCCTTTTAGTTTGGACTTAAAAGTAGTTATTGAGGGAGCAAGTCTCAATTCTTCTGGAAGTTTGTCCCAGCTATTTGTTGCATGGTAACTAAACACTGCTTCACCCTGTTTGGTTTTAACTCTGGGAAGTTAGCAGACCTGTTCGAGTTGACCTGAGGGGTCTGGAGGGTTCATATTGGGTGAGCATGTCAGCGATGTATTTTGGTCCTAGACCATTTAGTGACGAGTAACAATATTTTAAAGTCAATTCTCTGACACACTGGAAGCCAATGCAGGGATCTGAAAATTGGTGTGATGTGGTCAAACTTTTTCGTCTTTGTTAGTAGTCTAGCAGCAGCATTCTGAATGAGCTGTAGCTGTCTCAGTGCCTTTTTAGGGAGACCTGAAAGAAGACCATTACAATAGTCTAGCCTACTGGTAATAAAGGCGTGAATGTTTTTAAGATGATGATAGGCTGATTTTGTTACAAACAAATGTGGCTGTTAAAATTTAGATCCGAGTCTGTAACAAGACAGGGAGTCAGGGTATGTACTAACTTTCAGCCTTTTTTCTTTGGCACCAAAGACAATTATCTCAGTCTTGTCTTTATTTAGCTGAAGGAAGTTCTGGCACATCCAGGCATTGACTTGCTTAATGCATTGGCACAGTAAGTTTATGGGACGATAGTCATTTGGAGATAGGGCTATATAGATTTGGGTGTCGTCCGCATAGCAGTGGTAGGCAATACTGTTATTTTGCATAGTTTGGCCTAGCGGGAGCATGTAGAGGTTGAAGAGACAAGGCCCAGGATTGAACCTTGGGGGACTCCACAAGTCATGTTGGTTAGCTCAGATTTATAGTTGCCAATGGAAACAAAATAGTTCCTGTCTTGTTGATATGACTTGAACCAATTTAAGACCGTGCCGGAAAGTCCAACCCAGTTTTCTAATCTGTCTAGAAGTATACTATGATCTACAGTATCAAATGCAACACTAACATCCAATAGTTGTTGGAAGACAACTTTCTCAATAATTTTACTTATAAAAAGGTAGATTTGATAAATGTCTGTAGTTGCTAATAATAGAAGTATCAAGGCTCCTCTTTTTTGGCAGTGGTTTAGTAGTAGTCAAAGTCAATTGAAGATATTTCAAGACCTTTTTAATGCTTGACTCAAATTAGAAAAGTATATATATATATACACACACACATATTCATGTGTGTGTTCCATGGTAAGTGATGTCAGAAGTTTCCGTGAAAGTCTGAACATGCTGGGTGTGAAGCAGAACTAGTCGGTCGGCGATACAACATTTTTGTTGAAAACGTTGAAAGAATCATGGAACGTCTGTGCACATGTAAAACGTTTTTGCTAGAGCATGCAATGATTCTGCACAGGTCAAAAAAATCATTGATTGATTATATGCTTGGGGATCATTTTATTTAGCGTTTATTTTGGATCAGAATGAATTTACTCTGTGAAATAAATGATTAGATAACAATGAAATATTCTGCATGTAAACGTAGCTAATGTCACAACTTTGAGGAGAACATCCCCCTCCTTTTGTGGATCTACACTGATACTAATGTATACTGTAATACTGTCTCCCTAGAATCCAATTGACGGGGAAAACTAGTCCCTGGAATTGTGACCAAAATGTCCTCACTTTTGGTAGATAAGACATGCATTTTCAACAGTATACAGACAAAAAACAGATTCCTCAGATGATGACATTAACAGTTAAAGAAAGAAGAGTTCTTTCTGAATACAAAAGGATCATGGGAGTCGTAAAAAATTCAAAGCAGTCTACAAAATGTCCCTACAATATCAGGCTTTTTCAAGCCATCAAGTTACGGCAGCAGGGAAGACAAGTCAGCCATATTTGATTTACATCATACTCTGAGTGAGAACCACTATGCGGAAGACAGCGAAGCAGAAGGAAACAGAGGCAAACTCAACCAGTCTTTGAATAAAAATGAACTATACATCAAAATCCATCAAAATCATGGACAGATGACCAGAGCTGGAGAAGGTCCAAATCAAACACTACAGCAACTGGATTGAATGGCACATCCATGACGTTGATAACACCAACTAATGTTGTCAGCATTAACAGCGTTTATCTTTAGTATTAGTAACATTAATAACATTCAAACATTATGCTTATCCTTGGTGGCACGTGTCCCATACAGATCTACAAAGACACAAAATACAGGGAGGTTATGGGAGAGCTCTACAACTTTTAGCCAGCACTTTCACACCCAGCAAGAGGAGCTACAGTGCAGCAGACTTTGCAGCATTACAAAAGAATATTACATACCAAATGATGGACATTGTTGCAAGAGTAAGTTATCACTAGCTGGGCACCAATTGATAAGCTAGCTGTATCTTCAGCATGTATAGCCCGGTTATGTTTGTTTTTCATACTGGGCAGCTACTTGTTTACATATTTGTTTCGAACATCCTTTGTGCAATCTCATACGTATCTCTTCATTTCCCATATACAATACTCTTTCAATATTTTTTTTTTGGGGGCACATTCAATCAGACATACTATAACAATGTAAATAAAAAAGTTAAAAAAAGTAATCTAATTTGGAGCACAGTGATGACAGCTTAACATTACACCCATATAATGGGAGAGAACAAGATCTGACAAAAAAGAAGAGATATGTACCCCCTTTCACATCCAAGTCCCGGGATTTACATGGGTTATGAAACACGGGTCATTCCCGTGTTGGACCTATTCAGACCAATCTACTGTCCTGGGTTTATCCCAGGTCATCAACCAGTCAGGCCAGACTGCACAAGAGCTGTGTCACCATATAAGTCACTGCTGCGCAGGGCTGAAAAACAAACTGTGATGTTGCCGTAGATAATTGAATCTTTTACCGTCCAGGTAATTTGTCGCTTCCCCACAAATGGACAGAAGCTCTCTGATTTTGGAATATTTCCAATTCTCCGTTATTAATCATTCTATTCGTTCATTGTTGAAACGGTCTTTGTTGTGAACTGGCTAGCATATAATGTGCCTCTGATCGTAACCAATGAGGTTCCCATCCATTGCGTAACCCGGGTCGTCCCATTCACGCTGCAGCAGAACTGCATCTGAGAGCAGGGTTGCGGACCCGGCTCTGATAACCCTGTAGACCCTTTCACACCAACGCCCAGGAATAACCTGGGTCGTTGCTCCAATGTGAAAGGGGTAATAGTAAAAACTGAAATAAAAAAGACCAAATAATATATAGACATCATTCTCATTCTCAACAGTCTAATTTACATAGTCTTGGGAGCTGGAGTGTAACAGGGGTCCATTCTGCCAAAAAGGTATATTGTAATTTAAGCTGTTACAAACTCCATATAATATATAGTTTTCACCCTTTCCCTCTATTGATTCAAGGTAGGTGGTTGTGGTTTCAGCCAGGAGATTGTGATAATTTTTTTGGCAATCCAAAGTAGGACTTCTTGTAAGTATAATTTATGTCAAATCAAACTCTATCAAACTCCTCTGGCATTGTACCTAATGTGAAATAGGTTGGATCTAAAGATAAATCCATTCCCAAAATCAATTTAATCTCCTCCTGAATTCCTTTCCAGTAGTAATAATAATTTGATATGATATGATAATTTGACAATGTCAGAAGATGTGAGTGTGGTCTCCCACCAATCCACATTCTCTCCAAGATAGTTTGGATGAGTCAATATATTTTCAAAGAACAAGAGGTGTTTTGAAAAACCCCATTTTGACTTTCCAGTCAAACTCTCTCCATGTTGGACTGCTGGTGAGTTTGTGGCCCTCCCTACATACTCTGTCCCATGTTTCATCTGGGATGATAACATTCATCTCCAATTACCATTTCTCTTTGACTCCTAGGGTATCACCTGTTGATGACCCTTTGTAAATATGTGATACTATGTTGCCTATGTGTTTGCAGGTTGCATGTCTCAACTGCAGAAACGTATAGAAATCGCTTGCAGGGAGCAAACTTTAGTTAAGTTTGGGATCCCTGCAAGCGATTTCTATAAGTAGGAGGAGTTGTTCAAATTACTTGAAGACTCCCCCCTCAAACAGTTAGCCATGAGACCCTTTTCATCCCATGTCTTAAACCCTGCATCCAATTTGGATGGAAGGAAGCCTGCGTTAACTGCAATCTTCATTCACTGTGTGAGTGAGAGTACATGAATTTGTCTGCCTCCTATCCATTTCCAGGCTGTAGCTGGGCAGTGTTGGCGTCTGCGTAGTCCCCCACCCCTAGGATGATGTTGACTGAGCTGCTGGTTACTGTGACGCCCCACATCAGATCTGGATGTCCCACCCAAATTATGAACTATTATGTCTATTCTGTATACTCCGCTCGCCCAAACTTGACACCTATTGCACGCCCGACCGTCCTGGTAGGGGATCCCTCTCTGAGTGGCCCCTCCCAAGATATTGCTGGTTACTACATCCAAATGAAATGACAATAGGTTTTAATTGAAACTTTCTCTTCCCTCCTCCAACCCCCACCCCCTCCTCCTCCCTCCTCCCTTACGATTTCACCAACTTCTTTGACAAGAAGGTTAACGATATCCGATCCTCCTTCCCTCACCCCCCGGCTGGTAATCTGCGCACCAACCACACCTGTCTGCCTTCCACCCCTCCCTCTCTACCACCATCGCCACCTTTTCCCTCCCCACCCCATTTTTTCCCCCTCTCCCCAAACAAGGTCCTTCACCTCCCTTGACCCGGTCCCCTCCCCTCTCCTTCAATCTACTGCACCCTTCCTGACCCACCTCATCAACACACCTCTGGTGTCTGGATGCTTTCCCTCTGCTTTCAAGACTGCCAGAGTCACCCCCTTCTGAAGAAACCAACACTTAACCCCTCTGAGGTTAGAAACTACAGACTGGTTTCCCTTCTACCCTTCCTATCCAAAACTCTTGAACGTGCTGTCTTTGATCAACTGTCCTTGTACCTCCACCAGAACAACCTCTTGGACCCCCACCAGTCCGGGTTCAAGGTGGGTCACTTGACAGAGACTGCCCTCCTGGCAGTGACAGAGTCGTTCCATGCCACTAGAGCGAACTCTCTCTCCTCTGTCCTGATACTCCTGGACCTGTCTGCAGCGTTTGACACGGTGAACCACCAGATCCTCCTCTCCACCCTTGAGGGGATGGGTGTCTCAGGCTCTGCACTCTCCCTGTTTGCATCCTACCTGACGGATCGCTCCTACCAGGTGACGCTGAGAGGGTCTGTGTCAGAACCACGCAGGCTCACTACTGGGGTTCCCCAAGGCTCGGTTCTGGGTCCTCTTCTTTTTTTCCCTCTACACGACATCTCTTGGTTTTGTTATCCACTCCCATGACTTTTTCTACCACTGCTATGCCGATGACACCCAGCTGATCCTGTCATTTCCCCCCTTTGACACACAAGTGGAGGCACGCAGTGCTGCGTGCCTGGCAGCCACCCCCGAGTGGATGTCAATGCACCACCTGAAGCTCAACCTGGACAAGACTGAGCTGGTGTTCCTCCCGGGGAAGGGTTGTCCGCACCGAGACCTGGCCATCACCAGTGATAATGCTGTGGTGACGGCAACTTGGACTGTGAGGAATCTGGGTGTGACCTTGGATGACCAACTGTCGTTCTCGGCAAACATTGCATCAGTGACACGCTCCTGCAGATTCCTCCACTACAACATCAGGAGGATTTGCCCCTTCCTCACTGACGATATGGCGCAGGTGCTCATCCAGGCTCTTGTCATCTCCCGCCTGGACTACTGCAACTCCCTTCTTGCTGGTGCCCCGGCATCTGGCATCAGACCTCTGGAGCTTGTTCAGAAAGCTGCAGCTCGTCTGGTGTTCAACCGCCCCAAGTTCTCCCACACAACTACCCTTCTCCGTTCTCTACACTGGCTCCCTGTAGCAGCTCGCATCCAGTTCAAGACCCTGGTGCTAGCCTATAGGGCAGTGAAAGGAACAGCTCCTTCTTATCTCCAGGCTATGGTCAAACCTTACACCCCCGCCCGACCACTTCGACCTGCTGCCTCGAGGCGACTGGTTGCCCCGTCACTCAGAGGCCCCTGCAGCCGATCTACACGGTCACAGCTTTTCTCTCTCCTGGCCCCACAGTGGTGGAATGAACTCCCCACTGATGTCAGGACAGCAGAGTTGCTGCCCATCTTTCACCGCAGGCTGAAAAACCCACCTCTTCAAGAAACACTACCCTGACCCTTCCTCTTAGCACTTGCTTATTTGTCTTCACTTATTTGTCTGCACTTACGATTCCTGGTGACTAGTGGTTCTCTTGCCTACCTATGTTGAATGCACTTATTGTAAGTCGCTTTGGATAAAAGAGTCTGCCAAATGCCTGTAATGTAATGTAGTTTCAGGCCTCAGGGCAATTAAAACTAGAAAATTTGTAAGTGTGACTTTTGATTTCCACTCTAACTGCTTTTTTCTGCAGTTGAAATGCAGCACTTTATAATGAGACATTCAGCTGAATATATTAACTTGAGTTCTGTCAGATTAGCGAGAGATGAAATAATTTTGTAGGCTTAGGCTGAATACTTTGTGCTATAAACAAAGATTTTATTCAATTTTTGATGCTCTGGGATTGGCTACTTACAGAGTTTTGGGTGAAGCCAGGAGGTGGAGTGTGTTTTGTGGTCAATGTAGTAGGCCTCTCCCTGAGGACTGACTGCCTGCTCCCAACCAGCTGGCAAATCCCCTGGACAGGCAGATGACCAGTCAACCAGACAGACAACCAGACATTCATAACCCAAGTACTTTTATTTTACCAAGAACCACCTGAGCTGTTAGGTAGAAACAGTCACACAACCACTCTGCCATGTCATGCTAAGAGGTACTGATACTAATGAGTCCCTTTGGCCTATTGTTGTTGACACAAGGTTGTAATGTTTTGCACATGGGCTAGTCAGGGGTGTAAAAAGTACACAGAAATTATACTTAAGTTAAAGTATGGGCACTGGTTCAAAGTCCTACTCAATTACAAGTCAAAGAATCTAGCTAAAAATACACTTGAGTACATTTAAATGTAGCCTTTTTGAGTATTAAAAAGTAAACTTTTCTTATTATTTCAATGGATAGACAATTCAGAAATTAAGGAGGACAGTTTTTGCATTAAAATGACTTTAATTCACTTCTCCATCATATTTGAAAAAACATGTTGCGGTAAACTAACGTGGACAGCATTCACATCCCAGTGTCCAGTTCTAAAGTTGGCCAAACTACAGCCTTAGAAAAAATTAAGGGATAGTTCCGTTTTTTATACTTTCAATATCGCACATCCTAAGGTTCTTGTCAAAGAGTTGAAAAGCATTTCAACATTATTAAATTGGCACTATAGTTACTGAAAATGTCGAGTAAAGTACAAATCCCCCGAAATAGTACTAGTACTAACAAAGTACCATTACTCAAGTACTTTACACCCCTGGGGCTAGTTATATCAGAACCTATGTATAATGTTTAACCTAACAAAAGAGCGTCACCAGCATTGTCCATTCCACACAAGTGTAGGATGTTTAAGTTTTGACTTCTGGGTTGAATTTGCTAAAAGATTACCGTCATGATTTTTTTGTATCTTTGGAGAGTGACAGCAAAGTATGTTTGGTGAAGAAAGTTGCCATCCCATTATAAGCTTCAAAGCTGAGACACAAAGATAGGGTTACAATGGAGAAGCAACAAGGCTACAAACACATAGCATCACACACACAGACACACACCCACACACACACAAAACCAGCTGAGAGTAACAGTAAGTGAGACTTTTTTGGACTTCCTGGCCAGCAAGGGGAGAAATCCTCTTGGAGTTCATTCCTCCTTCCCATACATCACTAGAGTTTAACACGCTAGTTTTACACTAGCCTTGACTGAATACTCCTAGCCCTGAGCTGACAGACTGGAAAGATTTATTTTTTGTGTGTGCTTGCATGCGTGCCTGCGTGTGTGTATATTCTTGTACTTTTATCTACTATTATCTTGTGAGAACCAGTTTGAGTTTTACACTTTTGCGAAGTGAGGTAATTTTGGCCAATTCTAACATCTCCACTGCTGCTAGTTTAAGGGTAGTGCTTGGGTTTAGGGCTAATCACTGAATTTTCATTTTGGGGTGAATTATTCCTTTAACCTTGACCCTTACCTATACCTAATTATATATATTATGGGGGGCCAATATATATACTAATATATATACAAATCGGACACACATCGGATTTAATATATATACATGGGACTAAATGTATATACATCAGACTTTAAGACTTAATATATATACATCGCTCATGCAACAGGAGCAACCATTAACAACACACCTGTGCTCGGTACTATCTGCCAGAGTAAAGTGATTCCTGAATATCTGCAATTAGAGCCGCGAAACTGACTGAAAGCTTCAGCGCCCTGCCAACAGCCGTAACATTTGGTGTCCTGGAGCAAGCGATCACTATAGTTTCTAGAAAACTATTGTCATTTAACAGCGATTGTACAGGCCCCCTTGCATTCTCAGCCATTCCGCTCCACTTGAGTATAAACTAATACGCATCTGTCACGTTGGTGTTGAAAAGATGGCTAGATCAATGCCTGATCAGAACACAATGTTCCAAGTAGCCAATAAATTCATAATATGAATATATCAAATTTCCCTTGAACTTTCATTAACTTTACTCTTCAAAAGATAATTTAACTTTCAGATCGCTCACGGTGGTGCTGAATAGCTTGCCAGTTCAGTGCCTGATCGAAACTCAAAGTCTGATGTATATATATTAAGTCTGATGTATATATATCAAAGTTCGATAAATATTTCCTGTTTGGCCCCACATAATATATATATATATATATATATATATATATATATAAAAAGAATCAGCTTGCTACTGCAGGGTGCATTCTAGAACAAAGCACCCTAATTAATTAGGTATAGGTAAGGTGAAGTTTAAAGGAATAATTCACCCCAAAATTCAGTCATTATGTACTCATCCCCATGTCATCTGAAACGCCACTGAACGTCAAGGACCACCTGATGAACTACTCCCACAGGGACATTAATCTCTACACCAAATACACCAGTTAGCCCTCATGGTTCCATCCCAGCCTTTTCCCAAAAATGAAATGTCCATCAAATTTCTCCAAACAGTTTTTGCAGCATAATCCAAGTGTTTTGGTCCAATACTTAGCTGATTATCTCCAATATTTTCCTCAGTAATAATGCTCTGGTCAAGCACGCACCCTACAGTGCTCTGACAGAAGAATCGTCTCGGCTCGTTCTTTGTGGTTGTACTGTTTGTTATGTCTATGAGAAGTAAAAAGAAAAGGTAGGCTGCGTTCTAGAACAAAGCATAGTCAGTGAAGGAAATATAGGATACAAAAGTCTTTGGACCTTGGTCTTGTGGACTCACAGTTCAAACGTTTGGCTACAAAACACTTCGATTATGCTGCACAAACTGGAGAACTTGATGGACATTTTCTGCTTTTTTGGAGCTAAAAAACTAAAAAGATGGCCCCATTAACGTTTGGCTGAGATGTAACGCCGGGGGCTAACTCACTGTTTGGTCATCCTACAAACATCAATGGAGTTTTGACTGACGTGGGAGAGCAGATAATGACTCATTTATTTTCGGGTGGACTGTTCCTTTAAGGTTAGTTTAGGATTTACATTTGTGTCTGAGAATGTGAAAGTGTACTCACCCAGGTTGGGCTGAGACAGGGCCATGCTCCGCTGCGGCTGGTTGTGTGATTGTGAGTGCGTCTGTATGAGTGTGGTGTTGGTGTTCTGGGTATTGTGGTGCAGGGACATCGGTATCATGTTGGGTGCCATGGACTTCCTGGGGTCGACCCATGTTGTTATCTTCTCTTTATGACTGGATGAGAATGAGAGATTCTTGGTTATTTCAATGCAGAGTACATTTACATCACTCAAAGCACCCAACAGAGAAAGGAGACATATGTGCACCAAATATACTATATTATATATATTTATTAGGACCACCTGCTAATTCAATGAAACACACTGACCTACTAATACATGCCTTTAGGTTTAGAAGGCAACATTATGAGGGGGAGGATTTAGATTAGATGAAACATTAATGATCTTTAATGAAACTTTAATGATCCCCATGGGGAAATTGGGTAATTGCAGCAGCAAATAGTAATAGGACACATCAACAAATAGGATATAAACAAGAATATAGCAAATGAAACCCCTTCGGGGTTTGAACCCTAATAAGAGCATTTATTTACCCCAGCCTCTTGCCAAGTTGACACTGTAATAGTAACTGTAATAGTTTTTGTAATATTGAAATGTTACCCCAATCACTAATGATCCAGTGCTGGTTTGTCTTAAGGCTACATATATTTATTTAAATTTCTATTCATTTTTATTTCTCAAAGAAAACCAAAAACACTTACAACCAACATACTATTTACAGTGCCATTGTTACTACACCGCCATAGAGGTTATGGACTACACTGCAAAAACTTACTACCTCAAATCTGATACCTGTTGAGAGAAGACTACTCAACTACTATTGCTACTGCTACCATTACTACCACCACTATGAGTACTAGTAATCACCTAACAACCACCTAGTAGACCCAAGCAACCACCTAGTCTATTGCACGCCCAACCGTCCTGGTAGGGGGATCCCTCTCTGAGTAGCCCCTGCCGAGGTTTCTTCCAATTTTTCCCTAAAAGGTTTTTTTTGGAGTTTTTCCTTGTCCTCTGTGAGGATCCAAGGCTGGGGGATGTCGTGTACTAACCAATTATTGTTTCACATGTTGGGCACTGTGAAGCCCTTTGAGACTGTAACAGTGATTAAGGGCTATACAAATAAAATGTGATTTGATTTGATTTAGTAACACCGTAGCAACAACCTAGTCACAACCTTATTAACCACTGTTGATCACCTAACAACCACTTGTAATCACCTATTAACCACCCAGTAACACCCTGCCAACCACCTGGTAACACCTTAGCAACCACTATTGGTTCACGTGGGTGTGATTATTTCTGACTAATATTTTTCCATATGCCCCACCTCTGAGTCCTCTATATGCGCTTGATGTCTTCTGTATGTGAAATAACATGTCTATGTGATGTTTGCTGTGTCTGTAATAAAGAACCCTCTGAAACAACAATAGCATATTACTATTTACAAAACAATCAGTTTAGCATTTGCATCATCTACATTTAGAAAGAAGTTCAAATCACATGCTAGCTCCACATGCTGAAAATGCCCATATCGATAATAATAATAATAATAATAATAATAATAACTACTTTAATTTAAGAGCACCTTTCATGGTACCCAAGGCACTTAACAATGGAAAGAGAAGAACTAAATAAACTAGAGGGTGGGGGCAGTCACTCTGAAGGCTTTGTCCCCGAGAGTCCGCAACATTATATGCAAACTTTTTTCCAGTTTGGCTGAAGTATTTTCGACCTGGCATCACATACCTCGGATCCAGTGTTTTGATCAATGCCTTAAACCTGTTTGTATAGGAACCATGTCCTTACATAGGTACTCCGTTATGGAATGTGTAATGTCCTTCCACCGCTTGCTTTTTTTCGTCATACGGATAGCCACTGGAAAATGACTCGGCTAGCGACGTCTGCGTTGTGGTTTTTCGTTTAGCATCACTTGCGGAGGGACTGCTTGTGTCTGCGCGCATCCTAGTACTCTCTTCATACTCGCGGACATGTTTTGGTTTGAGGTGATAAAAGAGATTGCTCGTGTTACCACCGCCGGCAACAACTCTTGCTCGACATTGCTTGCAGATAATTCTGCTCAAATAATTCCGACTTTTTAAACCCAAACCACGTCCAGATGATGGACGAAGCACCTTTCTTTCTAACTAATTCTTCTTCTTTGTTTGCATCGGGAACGGGAGCTCCCGCATAATGCTCGCTGCCTTCCATTTCACCATGCATCTTCAGAAAGCATGCGTCTGTTTACGTCGAAGTTTATGTTGCACTACTCACTTTTTCACATCGTCTTTTTCCACAAACTAGTTTATTATCTTTAAATGGCAGCGCGCAGTTCACTAGCTTTGTGTGTTACGTTTGTAAATGTGAAAAAGTATTTTTACATTCAAAGAGCCTAAAAGTAGCCTTCTACCGGTACATCCGGTAGAGTCAAATCTCTACCTTGGCACGGATTTCTACCGGTATACCGGTTCAACCGTTATACCGCCCACCCCTAATTGCACCTATGACACAGTGCATGGTATTGGTCAGACAGTGGTGCTTTGTCTGCAGACATTAACTGAATAGAGAGGCAAGTAAAAATATACTAGCAGGGAACCTATTTGTAATCAGCTGTATGTTGCATTTGCTTCACTAAACTAGTGATAATCAGATGGCAGTATAATAGCCTGCTAATGTTGCAGTTAGCCAATGTTAGCCTCATTAGTTTATACTTAATAGAGTAATAGACTTTAGTGGCTGAACATAAGTCAGATGCTGAGCTGCTAAATAGATACTTTACTACTTTATTGACCCCCGGGAGGAAATGAACTTAGTCTGTACTTTAGACTAACAACTGAAAATGAAGACAACTAAAAATTAAAGTCAATACCAAAAATAGCTATAGTGCCAATGTGTATTTCTGATAATCATAACAAGCAGGAATACAAATTGTGTCAAAGAAAAGCTCCAAAACTGCAGCAGGACTGCTGGCCATTTCAATCCAGTAGTTAAACAGAGCAGTAAACCTGACCTGATCAAAGACTCATCATTGACCCTAGCTCACCACACAGCCATTGCAGCTGCTGCAAAGCATTATGGGTGGCTCTAGTTACCAGCTACAACAACTGCTAGTGTGCGTGAGTGTGTGTCACAGGGCTATAGTTAGATATCCTGGCAACAGGTGCTGTGCTTTCACCACACACACACACACACACACACACACACACACACACACACTCAAGAGTTGCCAAGAAAAGGCTAAATTATCAATTCTCTATTCAGAAATACGGTATATTTATCAAACAGGGAAACTAGATTATAGTGGATGGGTGTTGCATATTTGTTTGGTAGTTAGACCTAAGTTCTAGGTTAGTCCAGGTCCAGGTTCGTAAACTTTCATAGACTTACTTTTATGTGATGTCTTGCCCACTATGACTATACTATTATATTGTTTGCTTTTATTTGATTGTTTTTTGTTCAACAATATATTGGCATTTAATTCAAATTGACAAAGCAAAGCAGGAGCACCAAATTAAGAAAAAATAGAAAAAAGGTTTTGCATTAAATTGAGCCAGGAATTCTGGGGAAGAAAGGCCTTACAGTTCAGGAGTTCAGAAGGAATGAACATAAAGTTGCTTGTTACAGCACCACCATCTCGCCAATGGGTGTATTTTTTTTAGTAGTGGGGGAGATTTGAAACCTATCCACAAAATTATAGATCATTTTAAGGCAGAAGAAAAGAAGAGGAAGAATAAAAACACCTGTGGTGCTTGGGCCCCTAATAATAACCCCGCCATCCTTAGAAAAAAGAAAAAAGAAAAAGGTAGGGTATTGTGAAGATCCATAAATAAGTGGTTATTATAGAGTGGTGATACACTTCATGTACAAAATTGTTCTCAATGAATAAACTCTACCCAGATTTTAAATAGGATCTCTGACTTCCGTTGATAGCGAATGTCAGTTTCTCCATAGCCAAGCACTGAAAGAGGGTTTTTAGCCATTGGCCAACCGTTGCTGTTTCTTCTGCTAGCAATGTTATTTTTTGGCCTGGTCTGACGAATCTCGATAGGCCCCCTAATACCATTGAGCTAAAATGCCACAGCCTACCTGAGTATTGTTGCTGATCATATGCATCCCTTCATGGCCGCAGTCTACCCATCTACTAATGGCAACTTCAACCAGGATAACGTGGCATGTCACAAAGCAGATGTGATCTCAAGGTGGTTCCACCAGATCTCAATCCAAATCCTGTCTGACTGGTCATTTTTTTGAATCCTCTCATTTTTGCAGAATTTACTTTATGCCTAAATCCCTTTGTTGTTTATCATTGGTTGTTTCAATAAATGGACCTACCATTGCTTGGCTCAAAGAAAAGCTACCTGTGTCTGGGATGCTGTTACATCTTGCCTCACTCAGTACACCCTTGATTGTGCCACAGTGATAGAGAATGCAGGTAGAGAGCGCCCATTGGCCAGTCTTGGGTTTGAGTGGTAGCATAAACTGGCAGACAGTGCAAAGAACAGAGCAGCAATCCACAGGCAGGAGGTTCAAGAGCTGGTTAAAAAAAAAAAGTGCTTTTCTGAGTGTTTTCTGAGAAACCGGCCTTCACAGACCTGATTCAGCATCACATTGTTACAGAACCAGGACAAAAGGTGCACTTACGACCTTATCGCATACCGCAGACCAGGCGGGAAGCTGTGGATAAAGGGGTAACAAAGATGCTAGAGATGGGGATCATAAGAGAGTCACACAGTGGGTGGTCCAGTCCAATTGTTTTGATAAGCCAAATGAGAACCTGAGGTTCTTGTTCTGAGGGACATTTATTAGTGGTTTACCTCTTAGCAAGCCCACTATTGATATTATTACTGATATTATTACTTGTTTCAGCAAGAACACTCATATTCTTGCACTCTTCTTTTTCTGCCTTAAACCTGCACTTTAACATTTCTATCGAAAAATACAACCGCCTTATTAGTCCAGTTCATGAAGTGAGACGGCGACAGAGACGACTGGCACATCCCCAGTCACTGAGCCGCTGTAGATCCACTCCATTCACCCCAATTAAGTTTTGGATTGGGGTTAGTACATTATGTGTCATTTCTGCACACAGGAAATTACATTTCTGCGCACAGGAAATGACACACACAGCGAGCTGCCGCCTTGGCTATTGCTACAGAAAGCTGAGTTTACAATGAACAAATATGACTGAAGCTGCTATGAAAAGATCTTCTTCAATACCTGAAAACATTTACCCCTCTGTAGCAAGGCTCGCTGCAACCGGGGCCGCAACAGACAGAGACAAAGGCAGGAGGGCAGAGTTAACGGGCCAGCAGGCCGCTTTATTTGCACACAGCAAGAATAATTCGGCCCAATATTGACGGCCGCTCTCAGCGCCGTCTCCATCAGCTGGCACACCTCCCTCTGTCCCGGCGGGTCAGCCGTGGAGCACCAAAGCCAGCCAGTCCACCAGGCTTCCAGGAGCATTCCGCTCCAACCCCGACTGGTCAGCTCTTGCAGGCTGCTCCCGGCTGCATCCTCCGCGGACCTTGGTTGGTCACCGCTGCTGGATCCAGGGAGAGTCAGTCCACTGACTCAACTCTCTCCTGGATCCAGCCTAAGCCTCACCCCCACCCTCACCCCAGTCTGCCACACCCTCTCTGCCACTTGGGGCCACAAACTACTAAGACAGGTAGTAATACGAGGAATAGATAGCATAGAGAAGTCAATGCTACCCGGTAAGCTGAAGTTTTGGTGCCTGCAGTTCAGACTTTTGCCCCAGCTGATGTGGCGCTCTGACAATGTATGAAATACCCATAACAAAAAGGTAGAGAAACTTCATTATAGGAGCAACCTATGATATGCTTCCCTCTCCCCAAAACCTCTGCCAGTGGATAGGTGAAGACCCTGCATGTCCCACTCCGGGATATTCTGTCAGGCTGTAAAACAGGTCTCTGCCAAGGACGATACACTTAGCGCAATCAGGTACTGAATGGTTTGGGGCCAGAATTGAGAGTAAATGGATAGAAATGAATTCATCAGCTACTAGGAAGTTTGTAAAATAGTTTTGTCCTTGAGGGAGAGCAGAGTAGGGAAGAAGCAGTTGTAGGCAGGAATAACAGGGAGCTAGAGACTGGGAAATGTCAGTAGACCTAGGCAAACAACTTGTAATCCCGCGAGAAATAGCGAACAACAGAGCATAAGAAAGAAAGAAGCTCAGGTATGTGGAGTGAGCAGCAGAGGCAGAGCAACAAGGATGGAAGGCTAGGGTACATCCTGTTGAGGTCGGATGTCGAGGGTTTGCGGCAAAGTTGGCTACCGCAGTGCCTCGGGAGATAGGCATCCGTGGGCAGAGCATACGTCAGGCTGTGAAAGCAATGTCAGAGGCAGCGGAATGGGCCAGTCAGTGGCTTTGGTTGAGGAGGAGGGACACGCTAAAGTAGGGGACTTAGTTCCATAGGATGTGTAGCAAATATGATGATGATTTCGTGCAAATGCAATGTGAATGGCTGGACAGCTGCCAGTCAGGCCAGAAGGGTCAGCCAGCCCATTAGTTTAGCCTAGCAGATACAGTGTGGTTCTCTGGATCAGGCCCAGGCAACCCTTCTCTGCTTAGGCCTTAATATCCAAAGGTAAGGTGCCTTGACTTTCAGTAATGCTGCCTTTGGTTTGGTTTTTGGGTCTGCTTTGATTTTAATCCCTTAGGTACTGTACTGTACTGTTAGCTAAGCAGGTGCCACTGTAGTCACTGTATAGGGATTGTCGGTTAGTGTTTTGCTTTGTGTGTAGTATGGTTACACTAGCTTATGAACAATAGCCGTTACTGTTATTTAGTTTGATAGCAGTTGATACTAATTAACCGGTAGTGTTTTTACTGGCATACTGTTTGTAGTAGCGCACAAACACACACACACACACACACACACACACACACACACACAGTTTACCCTAAACAGTTTGGCGTTTGGATTCTTGCGCCCCTATCATCACAACATCTATTATTTGCGTTCTTATGGCGTTATTTTTGTGCCACATTGCCGAGCGCGCAGTGGGACTTTCCTGAGCGCGCAGTGGGACTTTCGCAAGCACATCAATTATATTTTGAAGAGAAAATATTAATCTGAGCAAACAAAAATCTGTTCTGTGCGCGCTCAACTCTGTTTGTACGCTCGCTCAATCTCTGCTCTATGCGCTGGCAAGCACCTGCGCACTCGCTCAGTGTCCTCTCCTCTCCCAACATCTCCGCTGTGTGCGCTCTCAACTCTGCTTGCGCGCTCGCTCAACTTGGCACAGCGTTACAATGTGCCACAATGCTGTTTTGTATCCAATCAGGTCGCTAATAGACCTCAACAGTGTGGTTCCGGAAGTGAAAATCCCATTCATATTCTGAATCGGGATTTTGATTATTAGCCATATGTCGTAACCATCCAAGGTAGACTCACCACAAGCTATTAGATTGTGAAACGATAGTGTATGCTCCTGTAGAAGCCACAAGTCTGTATGATATCAACCTTGTTTTGAGAAAAACATGTTTTATTCGCGATGTCATGGAGAAGTACTACACTACCCACAATCCTAAAGTGTAACAGCGACGTCTCTGATTGGTGGAGCTCGCTGTTACCATGGAAATGTTTACCGCACCAGCGAACGTCTTGTCAGCTAACGTTAGCTATTAACGTAACCTAGCTCGCTGCTTATCCTATGCAGCTGTGACTACCTCACGTAATATTAGCATAACGTTAGTTATGTGAATGTAACTGGATCGAATTCACATTTATTAAAAACGAGTAACGTTAATAACTTATATATCTGATCCACCGGTTCTTCACCAACACACTGGTGGGGAATCGGTGGAACCGGCATTGATGGACGCCCGAGTGGTGATTGCAGTCAGGAACAAAGCACTGTACCATGTCGATGACAACACTATACACTATACTATATGAAACACACACACACACACACACACACACACACACACACTAATATTGACGAATGTTAAATTCAAGAAGAAGCGCAATAAACTATAGTTAGGTTGGAAGTTGTTGGAAAGGTATCATTCGCAATGGTTTATGGGATGAGTAGTTCCTTCACTCTTAAAATAATTATGTACACAGTCTTGTACCTTTGCCTTTTTTTCCGTTTTCCGATCTTTTTTTGCTCAGAATCAAATGTTTTATGGTCACGATTCATCTCGTAGTTGGCTGGCTTGGTTCCAGCCTTAAAACTCTTTATATAAGGATTTTCTGAAATGTAAATGTAGTGAATGAATGGGAAATTCACTTCCGGAACCGGAGCCGTTCAATAAGTGGGCGGTCACTGTTGCGCTCTATTGCAGCTAGTATCATCGAAAATTCTCTTCATCCATGCGAAAATCCCAAAGTTTGTGGAAGCAGCCTGATTGGATACAAAACAGCCAATCAGGATTACTTTCCCCAAGTCTGTGATTGGCTGGTTTTGTGGCACATTGTAACGCTGTGCCAAGTTGAGCGAGCGCGCAAGCAGAGTTGAGAGCGCACACAGCGGAGATGTTGGGAGAAGAGAGGACACTGTGAGCGAGTGCGCAGGTGCCTGCCAGCGCATAGAGCAGAGATTGAGCGAGCGTGCAGGCAGAGTTGAGCACGCACAGAACATATTTTTGTTTGCTCAGATTAATACTTTCTCTTCAAAATATAATTTATGTACTTGCGAAGTCCCACTGTGCGCTCAGGAAAGTCCCACTGCGCGCTCAGCAATGTGGCACAAAAATAACACCATACAATATTATAAACAAACTAAACAGTTTGTGGGTTGTGAGTCCATGAAGCTGCTTATCGTTTCTACACTTGCTTCCTATTCACAACTTCCACTGACAATTTGCCCTGATTTGCCTCTAGCAAATTACGACGTCTAGTCTGAATCTCAGATAATCTCAGTTTTGGAGTATAGGCTAATAAAACACTGCAATTCGCAATATAGGCCTTTTACAATAATCACCTCTCCCATACATATTCATCCCTTTTTTTAGATATAGCACCATAGTTTTGTGAATGTACTGAATTCTGACTATTATTACATTATCAGTTAATTTATTACATTTTGGAAATAATAATAATAATTATTATTATTATTATTATGTCAACAGGACAAAGGTTATTACATTATCAGGAGGCTATATTTATTACATTAATGGCTAATTAACTAGACATTTATCACGTTCATATTTATTATGTCAATGGGAGGTTATTACATTTGCATCAATCATAATAAATGGCTATGATGTATGACACGTGAGGGATTTGTTAGTACGAAAGTTGCACAGAGACTTGGGTGGAAGCAGTGAATGTAAACAGTTACAGTGAATGTTATGAACGGAAATTAAAATTTAAATATTAAATATGGATTTTAGGCTAGTAGAATATATCAGAATGACCATGAGCTCCCTGCGAAGACATAACATGATTACATTTTAACTAGTGACAATTCAAGATTGTCACATTCCCACCATTATATTATATACTATGACCCAGACACATGGTCTGTGTATATTGTTGACTGGAATTTACTATGTGCCTATACAGTATGGTACTCTGAATCAGGATTAGCAGTGGAAAAAGTGGTTAGTTGCTGGCCAAAGGTAGTTGTGAAGCTAGACTTGCTCCATTTGAGTCTGGTTATTCTTCAGTAAAAAAATCTTTGGTTATCATTCATTGGAAGTGCATTGTGAGGCATTCAAGCATATTATAAGCATTTATATAAAAGCACTATTCTTGCATTATAAATCACATCATAACATTCTAGCATTACATCCATTATAATACTGTATGGCTCTGGTATGCCTGTGATATGAGACAGTCTTCAATATGAAGGCCATCTCGATCTGCATAACCTTCAAATATTGCCACCACTCCTGAGAAAATGTGTGTAGGAATGTGAGTGGTATAGCTGTGAAGTCAAGGTAATGTAGAAAATGCTGATAGAGCTGCCTCCCTTTCTCACACACACACGCACACACGCGCACACACACGTCAATTCTCATTTAGCCACATCTTCAGTTGTTTGACTACTTTGTCCAACTAAATTCAGAAATCCCTGTTAGAACTTCATCAACAGATTATGTTTAGAACTGGTATCACAGTACATTTCCTAGCTCCATGATGCTTACTTTGACTTAAATATCAAAGATTAATTGCATGATCAAATATTGCTGTATGCCTATTAACACAATTGTAAACGTCTGTTGACAATGGGCTTAACAAGAGCTGAAAACGAACTTGTCAACCAAACAAGGCATCTGGTTCTAAAATTCACTCGCCACTTTCACGGTTTCATGAGCCAAAGAGACAGAAATGAAGCTCCAAACAGGTATTACCTGCCAGCATTTCATTTCCAACCAACCAAAGTGTTAGAAGTAGAGCCCGACCGATATATCGGTTTGGCTGATATATCGGCCATTTTTTGACTTTTTTGACGACATTGGGATTGGTAGTTATACAACCGTTGTGTCCCGATTTTTAAATAAGTATAATAAACAAAAAAACATTGATTATTTATCCTGTACTTGTCTGTTTGAACGTTGTAATTGCTATTTACTAGAATTATCCAGTAAAGGGAGCTCTAATACAAGTGTGCGCAGCTGACGCGCTACTTCTATAATACGATCTTTTACATTTTTTATCTATCAAAAAGTTTTTTCTGTTTATTTTTATTTATTTGTTTGCTTATAAGTTCAATGTTCTCAAATATAGAAAATGTTATAAAATATAAGTTTTTCAAATTGATTTGAAAATTTTGCAGTTTTTGACAATATATCGGTCAAACATCGGTAATCGCAGGGCTCTACGCTAACTTTTTTCCCAAGGAGTACATGTGCTCCTAAATGAAAAAATCTAGGAGCACACAAAGAAATTTAGGAGCACAGTGAAAAATGTTCAAGTAACACAGAGTTTATTAACAAACAATTTATTACATACATATTTGCATATGAATATATGTATGAATATGTTTGAATATTTCAATATGTATGAACATGACGTTGTTTTCGAACTCTAGCCATGGGAACATTTTGAGCCAATTCCCCATTTTCGGTAGATGTGTCTGCCGTCCTTGTAGTTTATAAATCCGAAGTTCTGTACCCACTGAACACAAAAAACGCAACAATGGCGGCGCCCTAGGTCAGAGCTAAAAAACTTGTCTATACTCCCTCCGCCGACTCCAGTGGACGTTGACATGACAGCGGGGGTCACGGTAGCTTCATTAACGTTGTTCTCAGCCGCCGTGTCGTTACTAGCTGCCATGTTAACGTTAGCCGCCTCAGTTAAACCTTGCGAATCCCCCTCGTCGGATTCCTCTTTCTCCTCGTCTCTTTTTCGCTCAAAATAAAAATAAATGGGCTTGATTTTTAGTGATGTCTGCACGTATTAACGTTAACTTATAGCCTAGCGTACCGATACTTTTTTCAGTGTTGTTTACCTTTCTCTCACTTGACACTCTACTGTGATTGGCGCATTGCTGCTTGTGGAATGCGGGACTCGTAGTTTTTGCACTATTAGCAGCGGGGGGAAAAAAGATTACGGTAGGTTGTAATCTTTACTCGCACACTGTGCTCGTAAATTATTTTTCCGGTTCGCACATATCTATTTTTAGGGGCAAATGCGAGTGAAATACTCGCACTGTAGAGCCCTGAATCGGTGGGCTAGGACTCTCCTAAATCGGGATCGGCATCGGACCCAAAAATCTGGCATCGGTCGGGCTCTAGTTAGAAGTGGTCTTGTGTGCAATGCCAACTGCTTCAAGATGGAAATAAGAATGAAAACTGCTTATAACATTGTGGGTTTGAATCCCATTAAGTACAACAAAGCTTTGTGACTGGAGCCCCAGTCTGATCACTCACTTTACACATTCACATCTACAAAAGGTTTTCACTTAGGAATGCATTGTCACCCTGCATGGCACACACGCTGACACGCACACACTGACACACACACACCACATTCCTTTCGGTGTGAGGCAGACAAAGCAGTCAGTCAAACTGTTAAATGGCCAATAGGAGGACCGATCAAATGGCCAATGGGACTACAGAATAGATCATGCATCACACATGACAGCCCAGAGACCACAACACACACACACACACACACACACACACACACCAAGGGTGGACAATACACCCACATAACTGCTGCTCACATAAACATTCCACAGCCATTAATAGAGTGACAGAGGGAAAGTGAAGGAAAGGTATTTTAGAGGAGACAATGTGCCCTCTCCTATAGATTACAGCACTATTTGTAAAACTAGACGGCACTAGTATGTTTTAATGAGGCTGCTACCAGGAGTAGACATTTACACATTTACTCAGTTTGGGTTCCCTCTAGGGTTAGGAACTGAAACCAATGCTTCCAGAACCGACCCATTATCAAGTCCCGTTTTTTCCTTTTTCCGCACATTTGAATTGTTCCTTCTTTCCTGGTCTGCTGTTTGTCTGCGAGGTTGTGGAGTGACGCTGCAGTGTTCAGGTCACTTTCTGTGTAGCTCAGGCAGCAGCTTGTTTTTTTGTAGCTGAGCAGCAGAGCAACATGGAAATGTTAGAAAGAGGACATCTACGCAATGCATAAAGAGACAAACCAGACCAAGAGCTTCAGCTACAACAGCCTCACTACATCACATTACAACCTCACAGCCAAACACACACCGCATAGTTGTGTGATGTGTGTTTTATTGTGATTAATAATAAAACACTATGATATTAACAGCTAACAATATTTTGTATTCATCTAATTAGGGATTGGTAGCAGAATTCAAATCAATTCAGTTAGGGAGTTACTAGACTAGTATTTTGGGGTGCAACAAATGTCTACAAAGGTATTATATAAGAAAAGTACCAATTGGGTAAATAGTAAGGAAGAGGATCATTAAAGAGGAGGACGCGTTCATGAATCGAGATGAATACAATCTGATCAATTCCCAACTCTAAAACATACTAGTCACTTGTCTTCACATACTTATGTGGATTGGTAGGAATGAAAACCTGATCCTCTATGGCCTTGCACTACAGTATAATTTGACAGATAGGGAGTTCTGAACCCATTCACACTACAGGATAATCTGACCTACCATTGGGATGGTCCATTTGTGTTAGAATCGGTGTAAAAATCGTCCAGTGTGACCTAGCCTTAAGAGAGTGTAGCATTTTCATTAGGTCCTTGTTAAACTGACTTGTCTAAAATGCCTGTGGTAGTAACCTTTATAAGCCAGTGGATGGCCTGCAGTTCCCTTTCTGCAGTCTCACTGCAGTTGCATTGGAAGGTTGGCTTTTCCATTTCACAGTTCTTTAAATTGCTTGTGGAAGTGTTTGGCTAGCTAGTAGAAGATTCATTTTGAATTCCTTGGTTTCCTTATATTGTAAGTCCTGTCATTTTACAACATTATATTGTTTGATTTGGAACAAGTGCTAATCTAGTTTTCACTAGATTTGGTTATACTGTGTTCTTAGTCATTGAGTTGTGAATGAACATGTCATAGTGGCAAATGCCTACAGCGCAAATCTGATGCAATGGGAATGGAGGAATTAGAAATCCCACCCCGTTTTCACATTTCTGTTCTGAAGGGTTTCTATTCTAAGAGTTAATGTTCTAATAATGAAGAACCAAATTTCAAAATTACTGACCATGCTCTCCGTCTCAGCTGTGCACAGATGGATATAGACACACACACACACAAACACAGTATCTAGGAAGCGGCCTACTGTTATTGTCCCAGAGCCCTCACAAACAGGAAACCATAAGTTCCATTTCCTGTCCTCCTCACCATCTGTGTATAGAGGTGTGTGTGTGTGTGTGTGTTCAGGCTATGGAAAAGGATTCTGTTCAAAACAGACAACTTTGTAATGTCAATTTCAACGCAAACTCTTCTGCAATGGTTCAACTCCAAAACAGACTATTTTCTAAATACCGCTTGCTTTGTGGTGTACAGACTTAACAGACTAAACAGATAAATCCTCCAACACACACACACACACATACACACTCTACTCGAGCATTGTTGAGATTTGTGTGTGATTAAATGTTTGTAGTTAGTGTCCTGTAAAAACACCATGGGCGTAAATTCAAGTGGGGACAGTGGGGATATGTCCCTACCATTTTTCTCATGATGTAAAGTAGTCCCTAACACTAATTGGATATTAAACAAAAATATTTTGGCCATAACTATGAAACTAAAGGAGATGGTGTAACAGAACGTTGGAGAATTGTTTTGAATTGGTGGAGGGTTGCAGTCTTCAAATGCCTTAAAGTTTGATAGGACGTCTTGCCAATCCACCTTGAACAGTTTCAAATCTAATAGCTAACAGAGTGTTAGCTGGACAGTGGTAGCTGCATTGATTTTCTCATCGATTCTCTTTCAGTTTTTCCCTTTAATGTAGCAAATGTCTTAATTTGTGTAATCATTTCTCAAACTTTATTTCATTTTAGAGTGTAAAATAGTCACGGCACCATTATCAAGTGGGTACTAATGTTTTGTTGAGTTGGGCCCACCTCAAGACACCTCAAGAAGGCTTAACAGTGTATTCCGGCATCTTGGAACCACCCCCCTCTATGCAACCTCTCATCATACACAACCCAACTGTGCCCCTGCTCTGTAATGCCTGCATGCCTAACATCTCCCCAATACCACCATCACCCGAGTATTATCCCAACATTAACCTAACATCAATATGACCATTAGGGGTGGGCGGTATACCGGTTTCGTCACCGTCACCGGTGTCATGTTCTGCCACAACATGGATTTTGCAATACCGTCATTACCATGATAAATGTTTTAGCATATTAAAAAAAATAATAAAGTGTTAGTTTTCTTCAAAAGTTCAGTCTTGGTCTGAATAAGTGTCTTTATTTTGTTGCAAAGAAAACATAAAAGCATATTCGCTATAGCCTGCTGCTATTCACGTGAACAGAAATTTCACCATCTAAAAAGCATGCATGCCCATGAGTACGAGGACGCAACAAGGGCCAAAAGCACAAGTGGTTCAGCCAGCAGCAGCGCCAGCGGAGCATGTCCCAAGGCAACACAGCTATCACGCCAGGCTTCGTTCACTGCTGCTGTGCCTTATGATAAAAACAGCAAAAAAATGGAAGGATATTACAAGGGCAGTCGTACAATATATCGCCATGGACATGGTGCCCATTCAGATCGTGGAGAGAGACGGGTTCAGAAATTTGATTCGTATTCTGGACCAAAGATACGAGCTGCCTGGTCGGAAGTATTTTAGCCAAAAGTGTCTGCCAGAGCGTAAGAGAGTAAGGAGATTCGCTACCTTGAAGCCTTCTCCACCACTGCTGATTTGTGGACTGTTTGAGAATGAATCACATTACATTTACTAATTAACCTACATTATGGGGCAGGCTACTCCTCCCAAAACACATGTAGACCTATACCTCATTTTCATTCCCATTTGGAGCCAATAAACACATCAGTTTTTTTTTAGTTTTTTTTTAATCATTCTTTCCTTTCTTAAGATATGTTCCCTTACATTGCCAATAGAGTGTGTAACTATGATTTAACTATCGCCTAACAGTGCAATAATGTTTCGTGCAATGATATTATTGAGGTGCAATACTATGAGTTTTAAGAGTGTGTGTAATATATTTATTTACCCGTCTTGTCTGCTCCAGGGTGTTCGGGCGAAAAGAGTCCTCGGGGGCACATTTAATGGTTCCAGGAGGGATCATGTGATAAGATGGAGTAAGGGGTAAAATATGTATATAGGGTTTTAGGTGTTATATTTTATCTATGGTGTAATGTATCGGAATTATTTCATAATGTATTTTGTAAATATTTATTCATTGTGATTCAAGGTACTATTTATATGCCATACAATAGAGCAGGATTTACCCAGTAAATTAGTGGGAGTGGCCAGGTGAGCCTACCTGTGGGCAGGAGTATAAAAGGCAGCCATTTCCCACCAGACGGGGACCACGGGTGGTTGTGCCTGCATGCTGTTGGCCATTTATTCTTTGGTACTATGTTCTTTTTGTAAATATTGTTCTGGTGAATAAACCCCTCACTTGGTTTGCACTTTACCTCGGTCTCGATCTCCTGCTAGTGCAACACAACAGTCGCTAATGGGCTAGGTCCAACAGAGTGAAAAGAGGTAGAATCATGTTTTGAGTGGAGTATCTCTTTTAATTTTGTAACCCCTAATGACCATACAACCTGTCTGTATGATACAACAATACAACTACATTGCCAGAATAGTGTGTGTGTGTGAGTGAATTAGAATTATAACATTATGTAGAACTGCAGGGAATGTGATTTAATAAAGCCACATTTTTCTGGGGGAGGAACAGTCAAACATGGTACCTGTTATTGTGACGTGTTAAGCTACTGCCTTATTAAACAACAAAGTTGTAAAAGAGATTGTGTCGGTCATTCATTTAGATTTTGCCTAGCCTGTGGTTCCCATTCTTCTTGGGAAGTGCATGCTGCAGAAAAAAAAAACCTGCTGTTTCCTTGCCTTATAACTGCGTTGTTATTGACGTGACAATTCGCACAGCAGTGGACAAGCGAGGTTACCTGATGTAGTCAAGAACGGGGGTGTAACATAAAATAAAATGAGTTGTTAGAAATTACTCCTCTTACTTATCACTCTCTTGGAATCACTCCAAGAGAGTGATAAGTAATATTAGTACATTTAAAACGAGTAATATATTATCTTTTGAGTAACGAGTTCCAACACTGCTGATAAAATAGGTTAAATGCTACCAGAGGAAACACGGGCTATGTGTCCATGCACAGAGAATTGGCTTCTTACCCGGGTACTCCACTAACCCTTCATGCACACGTCGTAAATGGATTAACTGGGTCCTCCTTACTGGCTCCCAAATCATGCCTGTTGTGACTTTGAGGTGCTTATACTAACATAAAATATTACATGGGCTAGCACCGTCTTATTTATCAGATATCATTGCACCATATACTGTATACTGCCCCTCCGATCACAGCATGCTGGCTATCCATCCATCCATCCCAGCAGTCAAAAAGAGAACTTCAGGTAGTCTAGCCTTTTCTCGCACACTCCCCATCTCAACAGTCTCCCTGTTGCGATTAGAGAGGAAAGCTCTATTGATATCATTTGGCCAACCGTGGCTTCTCGTAATTACTGGGAGTGACTCTGTCTCTAAGGTTAGACCAGTTAGCTTGCACTAGCGCAGGTTCCTGTCGCAGTTAGTTTACATGTCCTGTTCTCCTGGTGTGTGTATAACTCAGTAGTGTAGCCAGAAAATCTTTGGTGGGTGGGCCTGCATACATTACATAAAAATTGGCCGGACCAAACTTTCCGCATGCACAGTTGCTCTTCTGGGTGACAGCCCAAATTGGATGGCACCAGCCCACCAAGGCCCACCCGTGCCTACACACCCACACATGCTGGTCATGTCTGCTTGTGTGAGTGGGAGTAAGTGAATTTGTTTGCTGGGCCGTGTTGTAGTGCCAAACTCTTATGACGATGCAGACTGAGCTGCTGTTGACACCCCACACCAGATCCAGATGTTTCACCCAAGTGTCCTTATTGTGTTTATTCTGTGTACTCTGTTTATGTTGCATTTTGTAGTCTGTTTGCCCACTCTCGGCACCCACTGCACGTCTGACCATCCTAGTAGAGGGACCTCTCTCTGAGTAGCCCCTCCCAAGGTTTCTTCCATTTTCTTTCCTAATAAGGTTTTCATGGGAAATTTTCCTTGCCCTCTGGGCTAGAAATAATAAAGTAAGATTCATCCTTCTGCTAGGCTACTCAACTTACTCAGGACAAATCAACAGGGTTTAACAATAGATAGTCCTATTTTACTGTCCTACATTTTCCTAACTATAGGTGACACACTGGATGAAATTTATCCAAAGCAGCCAAGTGTTGCAATTCTGAGTGTAAGATTTTTCTGTCAGTATTCAGCAATGTCCCATTCATGGAACTAGCCTAGATCACATTACTCAACTTGATTTGTCTCCTTATTGTATTAATACATCTAAGCTTATGCTGCTTCAGTTCACTATTGGATTCAACCAATCAAGTCTGACTTGTGAGTTAAAGAACTCAAATCACTTTTGTTTTATTCAGAAGTTGTCCTTTTTGCACACAGCTGCCAACAGTTCCAAACCTGCATTCCTTATTTTGTTGTTTATAATATGCCGTACATAGCCTACTCCTTTATGATGCTACAGGTTATATATCCATTCTGAATGAGTCAGAGGGCTCTATAGTGTTCTCTAAGCATGTCTAACTGGGGTAAGTGGAGCAGGAGCTATGGAAAAGATTCAGTATGTGTGTGTACAATGCGACACACTACAAGTATGCACAGAGCCAGAATTCTCAAAGAGTGTAAAATAACACTGAACTAACATTTTTATTATGAATTCTAAAATAAGGGATGCAGGATCTGATACAGAGTATCAGTATCGGCTGCGACACAGGTGAAAATGGTGGATCGGATGCAAATAATTTCAGTCTCTGTGTTTGAGTGAGTGTGTGTTTGATGTGTCTGATGAGATAGGGGGGCAGGAGAGGATAAGACAAGGGATGATATGAGAGGCAAAAATAGAATCTGGGAAGTGAATTTTCACTTTCTCACAAATTGGATACGACTATTAAACAAGAAACATTAAAAAAAAAGATTAAATTAAAAGACGTAAATTGAAATATGTTTTCAAATGTTTAAACTATTATGCTTTTATTCTAAAGGCTGAAGGCCATAATCGGAAGTCTTATTCTTGATTATTCTGGCCAGTTTAACAATGAGCTACGAACACAAAACCTCCAAGCTTCATTTGCGGGAGCACACTGCCAAGATGGCTGCAAATGTTTTCAAAGATTCACAAAAGAAAATAGTGATTATAATCTGAAATGCATTTGTTTACAGATAGGCTCACAAGTTTGCAAAATGTGTTTTGCACATTTTCAAGCATGATTTGACACCAAATTCAGTCAGCTAGGCTTTTAATTTCTTAAAAGTGCGTGAGATATTATAAGGAAGTTAATTACAGCTTACTATCTAGACATTCAACTCTTGTTTTACAACAGTAAAAACATACAGTGATACAAGCCATTACAACTATTGACAAGTCAGCTCTTCCAGGAAAATTGAAATTGTGGTGTCTGCAGTTTGGATTGTTGCCTTGGCTGATGTGGCCTTTGACAGTGTGTGAGGTTCCCCAAAAGGTAGCAAAGCTAGAAAGGTTGTTTAGCTCATTCATTAGAAAATGCCTTGGAGCCCGACGCTCCAAAGCAGTGTGGCTTTGGATGGGAAAGGCATTCTAGAATTACTGTTATCTAGCCTGACAGAGTACAAGTGTGCCAAGGTAAGACTGGAAATGACTCTGACACTCTTTCACACATAGAGACATTGTAGGCCAGGTGCAGCATGGGCGAGGGGGTTTAGGGCTGTGTGCAGGGCAACCTGTATGAAGTAGGGCAGCGCCATTAGGAAAAAGGAAAATGGTAGTCGAAGAGATTCATAATCAGGAGGCAATAAGGTGTGCAAGGGCAGTTTCTCAGGCAAAACAAGGGCAGTGGGTGAATTGGGAAAGTATAGAAAAGAGAAGACTGGGATGGAGAGATTTGTGGAGTATGGAGGCAAACCGAATTTGATTCATTATAGGAGTAACCTATTATGTACTACCATCTCCACAAAATGTTATCGTTCATTTATGCTTGACGCATCCGCGAGGTTCGTGAGGGTCCGTGCGGCTAAAATTACATAAAATCAGTGGACACACCCCTTTTGAACGTCCACGCAGCTGTCCAGACGGAAAAGAAAAATCGAGTCGTTTGAGGAGCATCTGATAGCTGAGGTCAGAAGGTACAACCCCGCTGAAAAAGGGCATATGGACGTGCAAAAGCCTTCAAATTTGTGGCATCAGATTGCACAGACGGTAGGCAGATATCCTGAAACGTGCAAAAAAAAAAAAAACATGGAAAAGGGATTCTGGTTGATGTAAATTATAAATTAACGTACATATTTGACACATTATGAGATTCATTTTGTTGTCAAAGAGTTGTGGAGAATGTTCAGTTTGCCTGCTTGAGGTGGATATTCTAACAAATCTTTCCTGTAAGATATGAATGTTTAGAAGACTGGTAGCATAAATGGCAGCCCAGGCAATATTGCAATATGTGAGGTATGGATAAATCAAACTATAATACGACATTAAAAGACATTTCTGATTAACCAAACCAAGAGATCTTACCTCCTTCTTACAAACTACGTGAATATGATTATTCCAGCTCAGTTTCACCAATCATGAATCCGGTTAACAAAACTGATTTCATTGTTTCCAATGGAAAGACAGGCAATTGTTTTGCAATTGAGTGACAATGAAGTTTTGTTGTTTTTTGTTTTGTTTGTTTAGTTTGAACTATTTGGAGATTACTTCTAGTCCAGTATTGGCCTCAGCTCACAGTGAAGAGCAATTCTTATGCAGCAAAAATTGGTATCATCAACAAAAAGAATAGGAAGCACTGACATAAATTAGGAACAAGGGACAGCACATGTGCACATGCACAATTAAGAGCACACGTGCTCTTAATTTAAAATATGTACGAGCTCAGTAAGAAATGTATGGGACACTTATGCACTTAGAAATTAAAGTTGTCAGCAAACTAAGCAGTGGAACATCCTTTGACACTGGGCGTTATATTTGTACATTCTCCCATCTGTGGCAGGAACAGTACAGCTGGCAGCAGCTAAGGTTAGCTCCATTTCCTCCTTCCCCCATCATTATTCTTACCATTATCTCTGCATTTAAAGCAAAAATGTATTAGCTTCATAACATTCCTTTACAAATTCTGCATTCGTTCAGTTGTAAGTGTTTGATGAGACTGATAATGGCATTCACTGAACTCTCCCGAGGCTTGTAGCCTATTGCACAAAGGGCTCTGACTGGTGCCCAGCTTAGGCACAGCCAAATTGGGAATTGTACTTTTGAAAACAATGACCAACACATCGATCACAGCGGCAGTGTTTATATAAAAATTTACAGTGTAGGCATAACGGTTAGAATGCCAAATCTCTACTCACACAAGTGTTATGTGTTTGATTTTTCCTCATTCACAAACATCTCTTTTAGGAGCACTGCTTGCCTGATGGCTGCTTCCCTGAAAACTCCAGTACTGTAGCTGTGGGAAAATGCAGCTCTACGCTATAGTTTTAGCTGATGGCTAAGAACACACACATACACGCACACACAGGAGGCCTAACCGATGCTAACAGCTTTTCACTTCTAGTACTCAGTGTAAAATATATTTAGCAGCACCATCAGAAACACAACATTTCCATTCAAAACAAGGACAAGAGGGCAGTGTGGCCATTAAACAGGCCTACTGTTTGACGGGAGGGACCATGGACCAGGATGCCATCATGCTTTTCAGAATACCTTTTTGATTGAAAATATGGCTGAGCAGTATACAGGTATGGGTCCGTACAAACACTTTTACAATATTATAGTCAACTTTTTTTTTTAATCTAATAAATAGAAAAATGCTAACTGCAAAAATTACAGTTTCAAGTAAAGAGAAATACAAGACATCATCATGGCATAATTTGAAAAAAATCCCATTAGATATTGTTATATTGCAATGGCAATATAAAAACACAGGGCTATGTATGGCATTGTGCCTACAGCCCAGCTCAAGTGTTTTCAAGTTTTCAAGCAGCAACAAAACTTTTTTTGATATATGCTGTTGTTCTATGTACCTTGTTACAACTGTTCCATTCAATTGTTCTGATAATGAGACTTCCTCCCATCATCCCCCTGGATGAATCTGAGCAGCTACTATTTACCATCACTCTGAGACTCAGTGATGAGGACGATCAAAACTACAACAAATAAACTTAAATAAATGTTTCCCACTATAATGATAATCAGTCAACTGCGAAAACCTGATGTCTTGATAACCCAGAATAACAGAATCTGTCTGTCTCATCTCTATCTTTATGCGTGTGTCACTGAGGTGACTGGTTCTCTTTTTTTAATTAAAGAGCAACCCTGACAAAGCAGAGGTCATTAAGGAGGTTCCAAGGTTCCTTGAGGAGATTCCGGCTGTCCCCAGCAAAATGAGGAATAGTTTTATTACAATATAACTGACTACAAAATATCTAGAAAATATATAATGACTACTGTAACCCTAGGTTTCACTCTCGCCACTATCATCTTCCCATAAACAGTGTACACAGCTCAACAGTTCAATACTAAATCAACAACAACTGAAATCTTGTATCTGGGAATCTGGTACCTGGGACTAAATCTCATCAAATGGGATGTATGGTGTAATGTGGGTCTATTGGCAGGTCTGGGGCAGGAAACCTTTTGGGAAGCCCTGCTCTATGGAACGGGAAGTTAATTTCCTGAAGCCAATGACTTCTCTCTATATTCCCCTCTGACTCACTTTCCTCTTTATACCCAGGGATGCAGTGGAGGGTAAACACATATAAACCCAGTTTACCACCTTTCATAAATCTATATGACACAAATTCATAGTAAGTAGTATCAATCAGATGGAAGTTATATGGAGATAGGGGTCTTAAAATTGCCTTTCTTAAAATCTAATGTATTTATGTATTTGTAGGGTTTTGCCTTATGATGATCACCAACTGGAGGTCAAAGTTTGCCCACGGTTTTTTGTTGTTGTTTTTTTTAAACACGTCAAGGTATTTACCCCACACAC
This sequence comes from Hoplostethus atlanticus, assembly GCA_034670405.1. Classification (NCBI taxonomy): domain Eukaryota; kingdom Metazoa; phylum Chordata; class Actinopteri; order Trachichthyiformes; family Trachichthyidae; genus Hoplostethus; species Hoplostethus atlanticus. Next base: position 739,750 of record JAXDDX010000043.1, on the reverse strand, counting down.
CTCTCATGCCTCACACACTATCTCTTACTTGAGAAAGTACTTCTGTCCGTTGCTGGTGTAGGCCATCTCCCAGCCAGGTGGCAGAGGCAATTCCTCGGCCACATCGAAGGACTGGTGCCGTTGGTGCTGCACGCCGGGGCTGGGGCTGCCCACCGGGCCCAGCTGCAGGGAGGCCGGGGAGGAGTGGGAGCGGGTGTGGGAGACTTGGAGCCGGGGAGGGTGGGAGGTGGAGTCGGTGCTGCTCTGCCGAGAGTGAGAGCCCGAGTCTGGCTCTTTGAAGAACGACTCTGGCAGCAGCTTCTTCCTCCAAGAAGAAGGTTTTGGGTTCATGACAGAGTTGAAAAGGGCTTCCAGGTCCGTGTCTGAGTCCTGGGCTACGTGCACTACTTGTTGCCCCGGCATGGGCTGCTGCTGGTTGGAGTTCATCGTACTTGCGGGAATAATGTAAAAAAAAAAAAAAAACAACGTTTAAAGTGTTCGGAAAAGTTAGTTAGATTTTGTTTTCAGCCGACAGGCGGACAGACAGGTTGCGGCCTCCTTGTCTGTCAGTGCTGCCCTCCCAAATCTCTCCGACGCTCCTGTTGGAAAAACACTTTTGTTCTCACTCCGACCGACCGTTTCTGCCCGAAATAACTTCACACAAGTTTAACTAAACTCTAAAACGAACTCCCCACGCGACAGAGGTTATTGGCGACGTTTTCCCCACAACGAATCTTCCTTGTGTTTTTCCCTGCCGATCGTCGTCTCAATGCAGAATTAGTAATCTGGAAAGTTTAGCTGGGACGGGACAGCCGGGCGGTGCTTCATACATATTCAATAGCGTCCGAGAAGGGAGGGCGCAACCAGGAAACTTTAGCGATTATGAAACTACTTGGAAAAAAGTTACATGGTTTTAGTACCACAATCCATTTTTTAAGGCAGTATTGCTACTGAAATATTAAGTAGCTCCATGGCAAAGCTGTTGAAAAGAGGGTTGGTTTTATTATGTTGTTAAATCTCAGCTGCTGCACTCAGCCCGTTTGGGAATGATTTCGGCAGATGTGTCCGCTAAACAAAATAGAGCCACAAAACTACTAATTTAACGGTTACATACAGCTGTATGAGCCTATTATCCAAATATAAAACGACGAGACACTGAAACAACAACGTGTATGGTGTCATTTTAGACTGCACGAACTAGTATGTACTAGCTCGATATGTGTATGGTTAGTTCTTTTATGCAGAGGACGCTACGCCGAATTCTATTCTAAAATATGACACTAATGTTACGTCGCGTGTCGGTAAACGCGCTTGCCCGATAGAACGTGACTTTAAGATTTTTAACGAATTGCGGGGGTACATTCGGCACACATCTATTCCACCGTACTTCGTTTAAATAAAATCTCCACTTTTAGAATTGGTGAGCACTGCTCGCTACCGCTCTCCTCGGTGGAAGACGATTGTGGGAATGACAGGTGAACTACTTCTAAAAGGTTGACATTTTATTATTAAATAGCGCGTGCTACTTGGTGTATTCGATGTATGTCGAATTGAAGAGTGGCTGTTAACGATTTTTTTAAGATTAAGGCTATTTACGTTTGTCCATACAAGGTAATTGTTTATTGTTATTGTTCTGGACTATTAAGGCATTTTCACGGCCTTCTAATTCGTGGGATATCTGTAAACAACTCTGGAATAGAATGTTATGAATCATCAGTTTACAGTCTTGGATAACATTTTCACTACTGAGTAATCAGATTAATCAACACCATCAACACCATCAAGAACACCACAATACGATTTATTAGATTGAAATTTAAATGCAATTATTATTGTGAATGAATTCAATAGAAAGTGTGTGTATATGTGATAATATATGGTACTCCAGTTGCCTGGGTCAATTATAAATTATACATATATTATACATTAATGAATAATGAATAATATTATTAATCGTTTTAATAGGCCAGCTATTAAAGTGATAAGATCTGGTGAGGTTGGAACAAGTTTGAGTAGTTTCTGATCGTTTTAAATAGCACAGAATTACACATGTATTACAAATGTGTGACCTCTTAATGTGATTGATGAAATTTTATTTCACAAAGTTTGGTGGACATGCTTCACATTCAACTATTTGTCAGAATATTAAGCTTGGTTGTGTTAGGCAGGTCTGGGCGTGGCAAGTTTTAAAAGTTTGTCCATAAGTTGGTTTCTGCTTACTTATGGAGATATTTAGATTTGAAGAGTTAAAGTACTCTCTGGCCACCAGGACCCAAATAACTGCTGGTTTTCATTCTATCCATCTAATAGGGACTGTTTTAGATCCGGGACGCCAGGTGAATCCAATCAATTACCTGGTTGGATAGAAAACCAGGTAATTAAACCAGCAAGTCTGGATCCTGAATACCGGAGTTGGGACCCACTCATGTAAATTTTAGCTATTCTTAACATGTACAGTGGCTTTTGAAGTATATTGCCATCTGTCTGATCAGGTTCATATTTCTTGACTGACAAGCCACCGCCAATCTAACACTTTGACAAATGGCATTTCTCTGAGAGGAGAATAAAAAAAAACATGCCCACATGCACCAGTTGCAAACAAGTCAAATACTTGTGCCCAAAACACAAGTATTAGTCAAAGCCCTGAAGCCCTCTGGGTTGAACCCCTAATAGTAATATTAAACCAGCACAACAAAAGTAAAATAAACCAAGACAAAAATAACAGTGGTTCAGCTCTGATGAAACATCTCTGAATTTAATGAAGGGGTAACCGGGATTTGATGTCTCAACCTTACGGTACAAACACTAACCATTAGACCACTTGTTTGTTACTTCATTTCAGTGGAAAAAAGGGAAAAATTCTGTAACAGTGCAACCTCTGACGTGGAAAATCAGGCTTTTTTAAAAATTTGTTTTCATGTCACTTTCAGTTACTGTTTGGCCAAGCAGTCAATGCTTCAGATGTTGAACATGGACTTAAAAGGATTGAACTCGTTGAATCGTTTGCTTGACGGACAGACAGTTTAACCATTAGGCCATTGCACTGGTACTGCAAAACAACAACAAAAAAGCAAAGCACAGGTTTTGTAATAGTGCAGCCTAAGACATGGCAAATCTGGCTTTTTAAAAGATGTGTGATGTTTTGATGTGTTTGCCCATATGTTAACTAACATTTAATCAATTTAGCTTACATTAGCTGGGCAGCACGCTAAGGTAAGCGGCACTTTGATGTATTGAGCGAAGTTGAGTGTTGTGCGGTATATGTTCGTTGTGTGTATATATATATATATATATATATATATATATAAGGAACGCAGCTGGCTTAGCAGCTGAGCGCGGCCCCGGCAACTGTTACAGAATTTCTGGACAAGCCAGCAGGGCCAGCTGTAGTGTTAGCCCAGTAGATACATATGCAGGTACAGACTGCATTCTCTCTCTGCTGTGGCATGTGAGGTTGATGAGTGTAGGCAGAGTTAGTACTTGTTTTTGGTATTGAGGGGGGATTGCACTGCTAGCTAGGTAAGTGTCCTTCAGTCAAGCATAGGGATTGTTGCGCACAAACACACACACACACACACACTTTCCCAAACTAGGGACTGTACGCGTACCCCAAACCCTCGTCATATGAATGCATATCCACACACTTTGTCAATTTCATCTGTGAATAGCAACTACCTTGTTTATGTAATTGTTCCCATTTACAGTACATTTTCTATCTAGGTCTCTATAATCTGTGTACAATTTTTGATGTCAGTGGGCCGAAAATTGCCAAGGCAGGCCAAGGAAAATACTGTTATTGTCAATAAACCATGTCAATAATGTCCTTGACATGGGCGGTCAAAAAGATTCTGAGTATTAGTTGACCGCAGATCATGTGTACCAAGTTTTGTGAATAAGGAGATACAACTTTTATACATATATTATACATTAATGAATAATGAATAATATTATTAATCGTTTTAATAGGCCAGCTATTAAAGTGATAAGATCTGGTGAGGTTGGAACAAGTTTGAGTAGTTTGTGATCGTTTTAAATAGCACAGAATTACACATGTATTACAAATGTGTGACCTCTTAATGTGATTGATGACATTTTATTTCACAAAGTTTGGTGGACATGCTTCACATTCAACTATTTGTCAGAATATGAAGCTTGGTTGTGTTAGGCAGGTCTGGGCGTGGCAAGTTTTAAAAGTTTGTCCATAAGTTGATTTCTGCTTACTTATGGAGATATTTAGATTTGAAGATTTAAAGTACTCTCTGGCCACCAGGACCCAAATACACACACATGATCTGTGAATAAGGAGATACAACTTTTTGTGATTTGTGGCGCCCCCAATGGGTTGGTTACAAAACACCTTTGCACAGATATTTCCCATCGTGCACTACTTTTACATATCTGCCAAATTGTATGATGATTGGACCAATGATTATTGATTTATGACCATTTCTCTTATTAGCAATGCGCTTTGTCAGAGTTCATCAGTTAGTGGCAATGAAATTGTTCATCTGATGGGGCCCATTTATAGTCCTATATCTTATCTTAGTCCCCTTAAACTGTGTACCAAGTTTAGTGTTTCTTTTAATAAAAAGTCCAAATGACGGAAAAAGTTGAATGTCAATCGGACATAAAGCCTCTGAAGTTTGACCTTAAATTACAGCGCCACCATCTGGCTCATTGGGGTCATATTTGCTGTGTAGTAACTGACTACCATCTACTATTTTGCCAAATTTGATGTCTCTGAATATATTTAAGGCTATATTTAAGGGTTCTGCCCTACGACGTGAATCCTTAAATATAGAGTTATGGACGTTTTGGCTAAAGGAGTTAAATACCCCTGACATACATGACTTGCATGAAGCTCCTTTGTACAGGCGTAAAACTTGTCCAAACAAGTTTTAACAATCTCACATCCAGCATAGGCTGTCAAATAACTGGCCCAATTTCTGGCCCAGGACTTGATCTCACAACCATTGTCGCCATTGGCAGGTCACAAATGTATTGAGCCTGCTGCTGAGACGTGGTTCATTCTTTGGCCGCTGTTACTGTGGGAACTGGAGGCAGTGGAAATTGAGAAGTGGATTGATCTTATGATTTTATTTTGTCAAAACGACAGCCTGCAACATCATTCTCTGCTCACTCATATTCCATATTGTTTCGGCAAAGCGTCATCAAAAATTCTGAAATTGTGATCACAGATAACCTGAATGGTGGTCTCAATGAAAATCAAGTTGGTTGTAAGATTTTGTATATTGGTGAAAACGTAGTAATTTTTATTGCTAGAATTGCTAGATAATTGCTAGAGAAGCCCTTGAAGTCAAGTCAAGTCATGGCAAGTTGAGTTTATTGTCATTTTAGCCATACATGTAGCACATACAGCCAAACAAAATGTCGTTCCTCACAGGACCAAGTGCAAAAAAACATAACATAAAATACAACCAACATAATAAATAAAAGAATAAAATATATAGTAAAAAACAATGTGCTGAGTAGTGGTGTCAAGTATAAAGTGTAAAGTGACCCGTGCGGGCTGTGTGTGTGGATGTGTGGATGTCAAATAAGGCATGTATGAGCTTTGGGTAGCAGCGAGGTGTTAAGCAGTCTGACAGCCTGGGGGAAGAAACTGTTTCGCATGCTGGTGGTGCTGGCCTTATAATGCTGTGGTACCTCCTGCCAGACGGCAGGGGGTCAAAGAGATATTGATGTAGATGAAATCTGTACAGCCTTTCAAGAGCCTCAGGTTTTGGTGTGATACGTAAATTACTCCATGTCCAATATTGTAAAACGTTTGGCCAAAATTTCAATTTTTAAGATAAAATTCTGGAGAAACAAATTCACACTTCATCCAGGCTCACAGAAATATTGTAATTTATTTTAATGTCAAACATAAGGCAACATACTGAGTATAGTACAATTTACAGTAAGGCAGTTATAATCACTGTGGAAAAATCTATATGGAATTTTTCTGCACATTTGGACCGATATTGTCAGAATATTACAGATCAATGGAATGTACCATTCAATTTTTATGAACGTTGTAAATTTTACATTTTGGAGAATTTGCTCCATTTTTTTGCATATTCCGTTTGGCATAAGACTGAACTACTGTGCAAAGTCTGGCAGATTTTTATGCCATTGGGAAGACAGTTTTATATAAAAGAAGAAGAATAATACATAGGAAAACAATAACATTGCTAAAACATTGCATTCAAATAAATGAAACAATAAAATAACTGTACAGGTGATTGTATTGAATTAACAGATAGTAAGAAGGGCTCTTCACAGGGAACCCCATTTCCTGATGATTTGATCAGAGATATAATAAACAAAATCCATTCAAGAGCCTTAGCTTTTGGCATGATATCCAAATTACTAGCTAGCCGAGCTGAAAAAAAAAGAGGGCCACAATCAGATTAAATAATCATTGGCTAGACTGGAAGAATCGGGGGAGGATTTGAAAGGCCAGATAATGAAGCTCGAGTGGGATCCTCTGATGTGAAAATATGATCCTTGGGAAATAATCCTGATCCAGATTTTTTTTTTTAAACATATGAGGAAGTAATAAAAGATCCCCATGGACGGTACTAAAACCTACTAAAAGGATCTTGAGCAGATTATATTTTTTTCCAAATGGAATTTCGATTCAACAGGTTGTCATTTGAGATCTTATGCTGCCATCAAGTGGAAACATAGACGATCACACCACATTGGCTTCCCCCAGACCTTTGGGTAGAAGAGAGGGGTTCTCTTTTACCTCCTCTGTCTATTTTAATAATGAAAAACTGATCCAGGACAACGGAAGGGAGATATGTCATGATACTGTGACCCAACAGGAACTACAGGAAGACCTAGCTGAGTATTTATCCATGAATGATAATGGGAGTGTCTCCCCATCCACCTTATGATCTGGATGTTCCACCATAATAAACTTTTATGCATTGTGTATACGCTGCTTGCCCAAACTCGGCATCTATTGCACACCCAACTGTCCTGGTAGGGGGATCCCTCTCTGAGTAGCCCCTCCCAAGGTTTCTTCCAATTTTTCCCTAAATGTTTTTTTTGGGGAGTTTTCCTTGTCCTCTGTTAGGGTCCAAGGCTGGGGGATGTCGTGTACTAACCATTTATTGCTTCACATGTTGGGTATTGTGAAGCCCTTTGAAACTGTAATGGTGATTAAGGGCTATACAAATAAATGTGATTTGATTTGATTTATGGGAAGGAGCTAAGGCAGTGATGAGAGGAAAAGTTATTACTGTAGCATCCAGTAGGGTGGTCCCTAAGATTAGACACCCCAACTCCAGTGATACAGTGATATTTTTGCAATGCTCAGTTTTTTGGCCTTGGCTCTCTTACAATGCCTCAAAATATATGACTCAGTATCAGAATTGGACATCTGATTGGACAAATTAAGAGAGATATGGTAAGATGGGTGGTGCTGCAGATGTCATTGTCTGGAAGGATAGTCAGTGAGAATGAACACATTGCCTAGACTGCTTTTCTTGTTCCAGTCTCTACCGGTGCAGATACCAGTGTCTACATTCAACTGTTGGGACAAGCTCTTATCCAAATTTGTCTGGCAGAATAAAAGGCTAAAGAAGGTTAAAGATACTCATGTCAGTGAAAGGCAGGGGTGGCTGGGGCTTGCCCAACCTAAGGTACTATTATCGGGTTGCTCAGCTGCAATTGAGACATTATGTTACGAGTCAAAAAGAATGGGATATAAGTAATAGGAGCCCAACAAATGTTGAACATTTCATCTCTATACTTGATCACCAATAACAAAAAAAAACAACTATCTCTCATAGCTATAGAAAGCTACTTCTGGCTAAGCTACCACTTTGCTCTATCTAGAAATTACAGTTACCAGAGTACAAATAAAGAATCTAGCGTAACATAACTCCATGAGGCCAATAACCTGTTAATACAGTTGATATCCTAACCTGATGAAATTCATCAAAAGACCCTCAGGTGCAGAACTGTTGCGTTGGATAGCGCGCATTCAATGTGTTACAGATATGCAACCAGTAGGGCCTCACGCTACTGTGACTATTGTATTCCGCTCATAGTAACAGGGAAATGTACACATGTACCATAGCATACTGAAATGGTCAGTGATGTGTGATGAAATGTGGGATGAAACTGAATGTACAGAGCTCTGCAATAGGGTTGCCTGGTCTTTATGACAAAACGAGCTCATTTGCCAATCAAAACCAGCCCAAAGCCAGCCCAGTGGCCAGAACTCAAAATAAGCAGATGCCAAAGCTTAAGCACCGCGTGGACACAAAAATCAACCCATGGCGACATTTCAAGAGTAGCCCAATTCCGTGGGAAAATCGCAGACCTGGTAACACTGCTCCGCACTGTTTGATAGTTTCAAGGTTTCAGTAACAGGAGACCAGGCCTGCCGCCTACTGGACAGACATCACCTTCCTCAGTCAACACAAGGCTCATCGTCATCAATGTTCTTCTCTTCAATATTGGTTAACTTTTGACTGTTTTTTGGGTACCCCTTTTTCTTTTCTTTTCTTCTTTTCTTTTTAAAAAACAAAAATTGTACAAAGAAACATTGTGTGGTATTTTTAAGTTGTTCCTATTATCACTGAACATTTGACCTAGTGAAAAATAATCCAGAGACAAAGATAAACATGTTTATGTGTAATCAAAGTGTTTGTACAAGTTGACGTCTTTCTCACCAGAGTGTGACAAGTGCTTTCATATTATTGTTATTGATGCATAACACATTAAAGACATGAAAAAAACATTTGAAGCTTACAACATTCACATTCATGGCATGGCTTAAGTTTTTGATGAATCTTACAAGTTATATAATTATTGGTCAACATTGTTACATTATCAGTAAAACAACCTTACAACCTTATAATGTAACAATTGCTTGTTAATGTAATAATGCACTCAATTTGGGTCCCCACATAACTAGAGTACTAGTGTGTTTTAATTGTCATTAAAGAAATGAAAAAATAAAATAAGTATTAAAAGCGGTAAGATTCAGTTCAGGTTTTAGTGCAGAATTTTGCAGTTGGTCCTTTGGCTACATCCAGTCCCACAGATAGAATTAGGCCAGACCATGAAACAAGACTGTGGAGTTATGCTTACAACAACATATACATTGACATTGGCCTTTTTGCACTTTTCACTCTAAACTAGAGCAGTAGTAGTAGCAGCAGTCGAGTCCCTTCTGGTGCCTCCCCGGTCTGCTTGCTTTGCTATTTTTCAGTCAAATGCTGAAACAAGTCAGCTAACATTATGAAAAAGTAGAGCTGTGTAGTGTCAGACGGTGTTCACAGAAACAATCCCAATGTCTGTGTTTCCTTGTCCCTCTTCAGAGATCTAAATCCAATATCAGTATTTCCAGGTGGGACTCCCCTGGATGGTGTCGACACCTTACACACTTTAACCCAGTGAATACCGTATGAGGTACATGCCATGACCCAGGGGGAATGATTTTCAGGAGAAGCTGATTTGTCAATGCTCTGAAGAAAACCCTGATGTCACCCAGCGTTCAAGGCAAAAGAAAATATTAAACATTGCACAAGAGGATGTGGGGACACCATTGATGGGAGGGAGGTGGGAGGACTATTTGATGTTGTGCAGGAAGAGAGAGAGGTGAGAGGGCTATTAGATGTTGCACAGGAAGAGAAGAGGGGGAGGCTATTTGATGTTGCAAAGGAAGAGAGGTGGGGATACTATTTGATGTTGCACAGGAAGAGAGGTGAGAGGGCTACTTGATGTACAGGAAGAAAGGTGAGGAGGCGATTTGATGTTTCGAAGGAAGAGAGGTGGGGAGGCCATTTGATGTTGTGCGGGAAGAGAGATGGGGAGGCTATTTGACATTGCGCAGGAAGAGAGGTGAGAGGGCGACCTGATGTTGCATGGGAAGAGAGGTGGGGAGGCTATTTGATGTTGCGCAGGATGCGACGAGCATGGTTGGTTTTCATGGCGGCAAGGGCGGCCTCCAATGTGGTGATGAGATGCTGGAGGGTGGAGGGGTCTGTCTGGACAACCCTGATGCTGCTGTTACCATGGTTACCACCACCCGTCGACAGGTGGAACTGCATGGTCACCATGGGAATCACCTGCTGACGGAGGGAACGACTTGCCAACTGGCAGGAAGGAAGAACAGAAACACAAATAAACTATAAAATAAATGGCTAAAATTTTTCCTGCCACAAACAAACCACAAGCTGCAATGCAAGCTGAGATGGACCATACCAAAACTTAGGTGATTTGGCCTTTAAAGTAAAAGCCTAACATTTGTAATTATGCATTGGGGTGTACAGAACAACAAGAATCATATACAATTACTCACTGGAATCATTATATTAAATATGGACTGAAATTGGCTGTAAAATAGATGCAAAGAGATTAAAATAATGGAAATGTTTCCAATTCCAGACACCAGTATCCACTTCCACACTCTCTGAAAAATAAAGAGACTTCAGTACCTAACCTTCAATTCCTACGGCTATCCGCAACATTAGGAAGGTACAGGAAGTGTTAATATCGAAAACTATGTGAGCTAACATCCATTTACAGGGACTGGAAGAAAAATAATTATCAGGTGAAAGTGATATTCAACTTTTAAAAAAAAACCTAAAAAAACTCATTCATGAGAAACTTCAATTACAGGATGAGTTATATCGTGTGATTTTTGTGTGTTGTCCGGAAACACACTGATGTCGTATTATGGTACACGGTATTTCCTGATGAGAGAATTCCTTATGGATGGGTGCATTTAAAACTAAAATACACACCTGTACATCCAGTCTCCATTCCAGGTTGGAGTAGGTGGGTGGGTGAGGGGGCAGCAGGCTCAGGATGCTACGGATCTGGCTGCAATGCTGCAGGTAGAGCTGCAACAACACGGACAGATATATTCTTGCATTCAAATTTCATTGAGCAATTAATCATAATCAATCATACTAAAAACAATATCAGATCAACAAGTGCATTTATTTTGCATTTCAGCTATGATATGCATAGTTCCGTTTGGAAAAGTCTGCACTTTCCCACCACAGCTACCAACTAATGGTCACCTAATTTCAGAGGTTAACATGTACAAAATCATTCAAAATGTAATATGCTCAAATGTTCCCCTCAGAGAAAACATTAAAAATCACCTGTAAGAGGACCTGGTTGAGCTCTTCACTGAAACCCAGAACCAACACCGAGTCCTGGAAATCTACCTCTGAGATCTATACACACGCACGCACACACGCACACACGCACACCTAATATGAATAGTTTGTGAAATGTGAATAAAACTGTTTTAATAGCAACTTCATAATGTAAAGATTGGGTCACCATGAGTTTGGCGCTCTCTGTCAGTAAGAACATCAGGCCTTCGACTCCATGCTGCACCGTCTCCACAGGAAAATTCAGCTTCCCTGCACACAGTGTTGAGCATTGTGGATTCACTTAAACACTTTGGTTTTCCCGCCACCTAAGGTTTATTGGGTGTATTCCTTTTGTAAACGTGCATTTTGTCATTCAAGAAAACAAAAGCATTGAGCTCCACATCAAGATAATTTTGGGGGGAAAATCTACCCCCCTGGAAAAAGCAGAAACAGTTTCTGCTGTTATAAAAGCTAAAGCTGCTTCTGCTAAGTACTGCGATAATGGAAGGGTGTGCACACATATAAAGTCAAGTGTTTCTGGTTTGGTTTAAGTAACTTCTTGTTTTGTTTTTTACCTAGGTTACTATATCCAAATGAAAGTGAATAAAGACTTTTCAGTTCATGCCTCAGGGCAATAAAAGCTAGACAATTTGAATGGGTGTGTAGATTGTTGCTATCCACTGTATGCCTATTTACAAGGCAGTACGTGTATTCCTGTGTACTATTCAGTTGGCGGTCTTGCATACTTAGTAGGTGGTACTGTATAAGTATTTAAATTGCATACTACTAGGGAGTGTGTATTGAGTGGTTGGTGTGCGGTCTTACTGGCAGCTCCCTCGTAGATCTTGGGGCTGGTTCCTCTCTTCAAGAACTCCACTGCTATGCGCCCGAACTCAGCCGCCACTTAGGAAACAACAACGCTTATTTCAATAACATTTCTTGTAGAATCGATTTGCCATCGGTGGCAGCGAAAAGGGTGAACCAATTCTAAAAGTTGAGATTTTAAGAGGACCCCGCATTTACTAGGCGACAAACTTTAACGAATACCCATTGTTAAAGTCAAGGTCGTTAAAGCTGCCTGCTACTGCTGAATGGCCAGTGGAATATTAGGTTCCCCGTCAAAAAATAGTGGTTAGTCTTAGTTCCAGATAGGCTATCAACAATATTGCTCAACTTTGTTTCAGGATTTTATAGGCTTTTTTTAGCGAGATAGATAGAACGATAGATATAGATTTTTCCCAGTCATAAGTCACAACACTGGCTGAACAGAAATCCTAAACAAATACACGAGTGCTTTGATGTGCTACAGTCTGTGAGGAAAAGAGAAAAAATGGATGATATAATTTAATCTAAATGTATTGCCTATAGCAATCAGAGCACAACCCATAATAACCCATAATAAGTACCTAGCCTCTTAGAAACCAGAGAACAGCCCATGATAACCTGAACGCATACAAAAAAAAGATTGTAGGCAGTTTTAGTTGTTTTTAGTTGTTGAGAGCGGGTGTTGAAGGGGGTGATTCAGAAATCCAGAAATCACTGTTGAGGCTTCTGAAGGTGTCGTGGGCCTACAGTTGTGAGAAAAAGTTTGAGAGCCCTTTTGAATTACCTGCATTCCCGCATAAATGGCTCCTAAAATATGGTCTGATCTTCGTCTAAGCCATAACAATAGATAAACACAATGTGATTTAACAAATAACGCGTTAGATCAGATTTTCCCTAACCTAGAGTTAGAAATATGTCATTTTCAGGCTTTAGGTAATGCATTGGTTTGCATTCAGTGCCTTCACAGTCAAGCCCCTATCGCCTCTGTCTGACCACTGCCAGATCACATGCACAACAATAGTAATGAATACTGCTTGCCCAAACTCGGCATCTATTGCACGCCCAACCGTCCTGATAGGGGGATCCCTCTCTGAGTAGCCCCTCCCGAGGTTTCTTACAATTTGACCCTAAAAGGTTTTTTGGAGGGAGTTTTTCCTTGTCCTCTGTTGAGGGTCTGAGGCTGGGGGATGTCGTGTACTAACCATTTGCTGTTTCACATGTTGGGCACTGTGAAGCCCTTAGAGACTGTAACGGTGATTAAGGGCTATACAAATCAAGTCTCCGGTTCAAGCAGCACACCACCCCCGCCCACCTCCAACACCGGGCAGCCAGCGGTAGGCTACTGCTGCTGAATCTGACCCGAGTGATTTAAATAATAGCGTACTATCTCAACTAATTCTAAAATCATTTCCTAAACGAATGTTTATCGGGTTGGCTCACTCTAAGCTGGTATCGGTCACGGCTGTGGCTGGAATACAAAATAGATGCATGTAGACTGCAGTACAACATACTGTGATATGAATAAAAAGTTGCCCAGCCAAAAGCTTTGATTGCCCCCCCAATCAAAGCAGTCTAGAACTGGCCCTGTCTCCAGCTCTCAAGTAATACAGGAGTTCATTGTATTCTTAAGACACAAATATTTAAAATGTATGCATATGTCTGTGTCTTAAACATTAAAACAGAATTTCCACTTTGAGAAGTTTTATACAGTCCCGTGATGTCAGTTTGGGGTGACCGCCGTAAGAATGTGACGAGCCCCACAGGCAATGACACAATATTCGCCAACAATATCAGCGATATTAATTAGGACCTGAGTAGTTTCACCTGAGGTTATATTTTTTTCTGGGCATTTTTAAAAACGCCGGGGTTTTACTGCTGTGGCCAGTCCGTGAAAATGACCGACATAGCAAATTAATAAATAATAGAAAAATAATAGAAATTAAACTGGCTAGTAATACTCTTGAATACTTCGAAGACGTATGGTTGCGAATGTGATAATGAGCTGTTTACCTGCAGTGTCAACCTTCGGTAGAAAAGCTAGATGTTCTTTATGTTCTTCAGACAAAACCAATAACATCCTGGATGACAGTTAATAACGACAATCCTTCAGAAAACTGGATCATCAAAAAATCATATGACCGCGATGGTCCTTAGGTCCGGCGGGAACAACAACATGGACAAATTGGTTCCGCAGGACAGCCGGTAGCGCCCCCGGGTGGCAGAAAAGTCAAAAATGTAAACCAAATACTAAAATCAATTAGAACATTATACTGTATAACAATTTGAAAATGAACAAATCCAAATACAGCTGCTATCAGCAACGAGGTGTCCAGGAAAAGCTTAGCCATATAAGGGAAATAAGGGAGAAGAAGTAAAAAGAAGGAAGGTAGAAGAAGCAAGGGGATTGTGAGGAGGAGGGATAAAAGGAATATGTTCATGAAAATTGAGTATTAAAGAAGAGTTTACAGTAGATTGTTGTAGGACCAAAAGAAAGTGAATAAGAATACCTTGTGAGAAGCAAGTTACCCTTCAGGTTGTTCAGCATCACAAACAAGAGTTTGGAAACTAACCAGGACGGGCAGAACATGAGCAAACGAGGGTAGATTATTAAATTAATTGTTTAAATCTTAATTTTCAAGATACAATTCTGACAACTGTTCATCTAGACATAAAACAGTGAATGTTTAAAATTAATTTCACTAGTTTGGTTACTCTGTAAGATACTGATTTCTTGCATCATGATGGACACCACTGCATTCATGTTAACATTCACCTACCACTGCACAGGATCTGAATCCAAAAGTCTATCTCTACGTAAAGATAAATAAATTAAATCCAGAAATTCAAAGGGAATACTGTTATTTCAAAAAGACCACTACAACAGAGATTGAAAACCTCTTGCTCATTGCCGTTTGGCTAATCTAAATATTAGATACTCTCAACACGTTGGAACTGCATTGCATAGTGTTCTTGATGCTAGGATAAAACTTTTGTATGATTTACTACCTGATTTGAGGTTTTTTTGCACGCTATATGTGATTTTATGGAGCTAGAACAGTTTGACAAAATTTGTCATTGAAAACAAAACCTGAACTGAAAATGGAAACATCGGCATTGAAACACTTGAAAAAAGTTCCACTGAATAAAACACAGGCATTCAATTCTCTGTCACAGTTTTGGCGTGGAGGGGTGGGGTTGGAGGGGAGCGGGCTAGGAGTGCATGACCGCACAGCCATACAATGGCTTCGACAACTTCACCTGGAACTCCCAAACTGCAGGTAAGTGGCTGTGGCTCAGGAGGTTGAAAATGAACAAAGCGAGTCGGCCTCCAATCAGAAGATCAGCGGTTCGATCCCCGGCTCCTCCAGTCCACATGTCAAAGTGTCCTTGGGCAAGACACTGAACCCTAAATTGCTCCCGATGGTCAGGCCAGCACCTTGCATGGTAGCTCGCTGCCATTGGTGTGTGTGTGTGAATGGGTGAATGAGAGGCATATACTGTAAAGCGCTTTGGATAAAAGCGCTATATAAATGCAGTCCAGTTACCAAGTCTGTTTCTCTCTGCTTGTTTTTTCACATAGAAGCGGGCTAGTTAAAGTCAACTTTTAACTGACGTTATGCTAGTTTGGCAGAGGTCCACTGGAACAAGCGCTAACATTTGGTAGAGAAAACAATACTTGTTTTCAATGACAATTCTTTTTTTCGATACGAAATCGAAAAGTCACTGTTCTAGCGCCATATGGAGTGTTGAAGTTTTGCACTTGAGTTAAAGTAATCATCAATCAAAACGGATAGTGCCTTGATCTATTGGCACCTCTCTTTGTCTCAGCCATGTGAATTAATAGGAAATGAGTTCACAGATAAAAGGCATGGTCATGATCCACCTAACTCTGACTAAACCTGTGATTTTGCAGGTATGGCATATTGTCAACAAACTCATATTATACAGAGAGTAGAAGACTCTGGTTGTACTAGGCAACTATCACTGGCTATGTTTCCATAACAAAATAACCTGGGTACCGGCTATACACTGGATCTAATAGTTTCATTCTGTTTCAGACAGACATGAAAAGCCAGAGTGAAAGCAGCAATGTGTTTCCATGCCACAGTAACCAATGGGAATTTATATGGCCGTTATAACCAGGTTTCTCATAATTAGTGTTATTCTAACCCAGTTAAGTTTACAAATCGAGTTAGTCGAGTAACACGGTTAAGAAGTGAATTCTGTGCATGGAAATTGCTGTAAAAGGAATGCATCAGTCAACAACCAATAGAAATACACAAATTGAGGATGGCAAGCTAAATAGGTCATAAATATGTACAATAGCACATATATTGCTTATAAAAGCATTAACATTTCCTGAGGCTGTATAGCTTATAACAACCTCTAACATACCATTTTAGAAGGACTGTATGAGATGAAGACATGTCTTAATATGGAAAACATTTATTATGTATACAAAAAATTATTCCATAGAAAGTAATAATCAATATGAATGAACAAACATTTGGCATGCTCCCCCCCCCCATTAACAGGTGTCTACTCTAGTGATTAAGAGTTGGGTGTTTTCAGGTCAACGTTCATTCAGAACGTTAAAAAGACAGAACTATGCCCTTGATTGCCATACTGTAACAACATCCGAGTTAAATTTGAGAAGTGACTCAAAGTGTCATACCAGTAATACCACTGGAATACCAGAAGACACAATCTATTTCATACTTTAGCCCAATAAATCTAGTCTTAATCACTGTGGGGCTCAGATTCAGAACACAGCTTATTGGTAGTCACAGTTTAATCGTCTAAAGTCTCTATACTTAAAACGTAGGTACGTTTTTTCCCCCCCTTTGCAATACAAAGCTAAGAATGTATCCTGAGCAAACTTGGTCCAATAAAGGCCTTGAATACGCACTTTCAGACAAGGACCCACATTTCACACTGGGGTCCAGGCTTGCTAAAACAAAAGTTTTAGTTTAAGATGCATTGGTTTAAATATTTCATGTCAACAAGCTTAGCCTTTACTAACACAATTCATCGCAGGATATAGTTAACATTAACTAATTATGCATTGGTAATGTGTCCAACTCTGATCAAATGAGATGGGACGTCCATTAACACCCAAACTTAATCACCCCGGAGACCCTGGCCACAACAAATCAATAAAAACAAAAAGATTTCTTGTAAACAAACTGATTATATAGACAAGAACCCTATCAAAAACAAGAATATTCAGTAACTCGTAGCACTGCATTCAAATACACAATAATAGAAAAATTCAGTTTCCCAGGACATTAGTTAGAAAACCAATTGAAGTAACATTCTTCATTGTATTTCAATATTTCAGATTGACAGCGCGACTGTCAGCCAATCAGAATGCTTGCTTTCTTTGCCATCCAATTTCAGTGGCTGTAGTGAGGAGCAAGCCCACCCCTATACAAAACCTACATTCGCCAGTTAGAAACCAGAGCCATGGACTGTTTCCGTGTCAACGTGGCACGTTACAGAGCACACTGGTCCATATTTACAGCAAACGCTTGTTACTGTAGACATAAGCCAGCCACAGGGAGCCTACAGTACAACCTGGACTAACTAGCAATGGTTTGGGTGGGGGGAGAAAAAATAAAGTTTAGATGAGCAGAAACTATCCCTGCCATGCTGTCCGATCACAATCCCAGCAGAGAAAACCTGAGTGACTGTGATTGCAATAGAGTTAACATGTCTGAGAAACATCATTTTCACATATAACCATGAGCAAGTTATCATTATGGCCGGACTTATCTAACGGACCAAAGATTTTAAAAGACATGTACCCATGATTTTATAATCGTGGCAGTATCACAGCTTCCAGTAGGGTGTCAGAGCAGGGAGAGGCTAGTTCATTTCCCGAGAGACTTTGAGTGCCTCGTTACAAAGTCAAAATATCTTGATGCAGACATTTGGCAGTTTGGTTAACATCTAAGACCTAGAGTGTTTTGTCTTCAGACCAGGTTGCCGCTCCCCATCAATGCTGAAGGCTTGCAACTCCACTGCATCAAAATGTTGCCCATTTATCCATTTAGTTGCCCTTTGGGCTCCCTGTTTTGCATTCTTCTCAATGCACTAATCTGACTGAATCAGGACTATGTGGAATTTACGGTTTCTTTCAACACTAAAGGATGTAATTTCAACATCATTCTATACATTTAAAAAAATTGCATACTCTTAAGTATGGTTTTCAACCAAACCTACCGCTCCTGCCCCACCCTGCTGGACCTGATGCTGCCAGGCATTCTACACTTGCTGAGTGAGTTTGATATCGACCAAAGGCCCTCCAGGCAGCTCAGCAGATCTTGAAGCATAAGGATGGTTATATGAGGAGTTATTTAGTTCTAACCTGAGTAGGGACAGCCTGGTTTGCACTACAGGGGCTTGGTATGCTGTCATTCGCTACTGTTTCCAGAAGAAATCATCTGTAACACATCCCATGGGTTCAGATAAACTAGCAGTGTTTCTGATGCAGGAGAGTTGGCCCTGTGGAAGCCAAGGTAAGAATATCAAACCTACCCAGCTACTACAGGCAGTAGAAATAGTTAGCTGTCAGTTATAGCAGCTACAACGTGTGATCACATGATCCTCTTGACCCCTCCCCTCAAAACCTCTCCAGCCAATTGCAGCTTTTGTCTTTAGGAAGAGTAGAAATCAGATGAACAATCATATTTCCTTGATCTGTTTGAAGAGACCAGGAAGGAAGGGGAAGAGGTTTAGGATTGTGCTCAGGATTGTGATAACAGGCCCAATATTAAAGACATCTCAGTAGGTCAAACCTGACAGGAAAAAATAGTTCTCCAATGTCCATTTAACATGTTGTGATCAATGCCACCATGGACAGTCAAAACACAAACAAAGTTATTAATTCCTTTCATCATTATGAAAAAAAAAATGAAAAACCATCAGCATTAGCATCATGGTTGAGGTCCTTTATCTTGACAAACTTGAAAAAATAGCAGGTTCTATTAGTTGATTTCTACAGGTTGTGTTAAATCATGCCATTCAGCTTCGCCCGAATGAATGACACAAAATGCTTACCAGAAAAGAAGAAAAAGACCAGGTCCACAGGATGTGAAAATGAAGAATACTGTTATTCTGAGTGAGAATATGCAGCTGCACCGCGCTATTTTTATTGAAGTTTGTAGCCGAGCGCCATAATCTTCGGCGTGATCCATAGATTTTTGTACTGAGACTGTAATTGTCATCTACAGGTTGAATTATTATTAAAAAGCAGGTCCGGAGTTGAGCACAGTAGAAACAGAGTCGGTTAGAAACGTGCCCGGAAAAAATCCTCGTATAATCTTGAGACCTATGAAAAATGAATGACAAGGCAACGACAGGACAAATAGAAAAATATCTGAGTGGCTCTACAAAAAAAAAAAAAAAAAAAAAGGGTGGGTGGCGGGGGTGGAGAGTCAAAACCACCAGAGGGAAGGAGGGGAGATCTCACATGATGGAACACTCTCTGGACGCCATCTTCTTGCCCTGCATGGACACACAGAAATATTCAGAGCAATGAGGAAATAAAACATAACGCTTGTATGTTTTTTTTTAAGCAAGTGAATTGGACTAAAATAAAATAAAAAGAAGCACACTCACTCTTCCTCCCAGCTCCTCTTCATCGTCATCATCGTCGTCGTCATCGTCCTCACCGTTCTCCACCTCCACCTGAGTTTTGGTGACACTCCTTGTGGCCACCTCCTTTAGGACAGACCAATCAGACCACCCTTTCAACGTGGACATGCAATGCTCTCAGGCATTACAAATACTACATTCATCAAGGATATGAAATTAGTAACTGGGACAAAAATCAGTACCTCTCCATCAGCATTGACCAGGGTGGTGATGATGTCATTTCCTGTCCCCCAGGAAGCCTGGCTCTTCCACAGCAGGTCAGACGGTGGGCTGTGGGCCACACCCGCATCCGCAGACCACACCTATACACACAATGCAGTTATGTGAAACTGACTTGTATAGCGGAGTAGTGTAGTGCTAACAGTTGTGTTATTTGTTTAATGGTATTTCTGCTTCATTACATAGTGTACAGTAGTGTTGCACAAATACCAATACTGTAAAAAATAGTTTGGTATCTTACTGTGACTGAGTGCCCGGCCTTAAGGACAAACTTTGGAGAGAACTTGTAGACGACCTCCTCCCCTTGGTCAACCTGTCTCTTCAACCTCCAGCTGCCCAGAGGCTGGTCCTGCACATGCACACCAAGTTGACAGCTCAACATGCAAGTCTCTCTTTAAACATGACAACATTCTGCTGTGTGCCTGGTTCCAGTTTATAGTGTACGTAGTGCGTTTAGTAAGTATAGCACAACCAGCATTTCACACCATATTAATGGCAGATGTCAATGACCATGTCAAGTTTTCTTGTGTTGTTGGCTGTTCCAAAAAGGCAATATCAGACTCATTTAACAATAACAACAATGATCTAACAATCCCTTGTTCCGCCAGATTCCTGAACTGCTTGTGTAATTCATCAATTCCCAAACCGCCTTCCACGCTGGTTTGTTAGATGGCCTCAGAGGCTGAAATTAGTGCTAGTTCACATTTATAAAGACAATCCGGAATATGCTGAAAGTTACAGTCACTGTTGCTATGGCTTGGAAAGAGGCTGGTTACTTGTGATTGGCTAAAAGATGAAGTGCAGAACGAGCCTTCCAGGCAAACATAACCAATTTTTGGGCAAGTAACTAAAATGTTACTTGCCTAAACTTTGACCACAACTGCACTTTTTTTTTTCTTATGCCTTCATATGGGTGGAACCCCAGTCATGATGTTTCAGTGAATTGTCTGCTCTGGATCAGAGAAGTCACGCTACTTCTACATACCTGTTCAGTATCATTGGCCAGTGTGACAGCATTCCCATCCATATCGGTGGGTGATATGGTTACTGCTCCGCTAGCCGTGGCCTCCTCGGACACCAGGAGCTGCCCATCTCCTCCTCCCATCTCCTGCATCTCACTGGCCTCCGCTCTCTTCCTCTTGGAGGAGCGGGAGGAGGAGGAGCCGGTTACCCTGGAGACAGTGACCCGGGCAGAGGGGCTGGGGGACAGCTTCAGTCTAGAGGGAGACATCAAGTTACTGAACGTTTTTAAGCAATACAGGGTTTCCCGTACTCATTCTACTTTTCATGATGCACTAAACTGGCGTTTCTGATTTAATACGGTTAAGCACTTTGTCACTAGTTGAGTGAAGAAAATACAACATTCCGCTAATTACACAGTGGTTTCCTCCTCAGGCATACAATGTCAAGTCCATCATTTACACATACACTGGGGTGTTATGGTTTCATAATCTTAGCTAGCATCTTAGAAACAAGGCAAGCAGTTTTCTGTATGCATTCATCTCTATAGCCAAGGACTGCGTGCGTGCTGTACCTATGCTCTTCTCCCTCCAGCAGCTTCCTGTATGCGTTAATCTCCATATCCAGGGCTAACTTGACATCCAGCAGCTCCTGGTATTCGTTGAGCTGAGTGTTCATCCTCTCTCTCAGTTCATTCATCTCTTGCTCTTTTCCCTCTATGGCGCGGCGGTGCTTGTCTCGCTCCGCGGACATGATTTCCTCCAGCTCTCTGACGCGATCCTCTGAGGCCGACGCCTAACACACACACACACACACACACACACACACACGTATTAGCAGCTGACCTTTGCTCCCAGTTCTGGAGTCTGTAGTGTTTGTGTGAGTTACCTATACAGGTGGTCAATGTGAAGTACCTGTTTCTGCAGGGCGTTCAGCTGGTAACCAAGGCTCTCTATTCTAATACGAGCTTCCTGCAGCTCCTCCCTGGCTGTGCTGACTGCCTTGTCGTTCATCTCTGAAGACACCATGGCGTTATCCAACTGGAGGGGAGACCGAGATGGACGGCGTGAGTGAGACAGAAAGAGAGAGAGAGACGAGACAAAGAGGCAGCGAGGGAGAAAGTGGAAGAGAGACAACGAGTATGTCTTACCTTGGCATGGAAGGTTTGTTCCAGTTCTTCCTTGTACAGACAGACCTGTTCATCATGCTGCCTCCTCAGATCCTGATGAAAACAACAGTTTTAGAGTGCCAACAGAACAATTCTTGCTCTTGATTTCTCCCTTCATTTACATTATTTTTCACTGAGTACACCGATTGAAACCATTCATTTTATTGCCCACCCTGGTTGGTAGCCAGGTAGAGAACAAAAACATAATTAGAACTCTTCTTTTTTCATAATTCATTTGAATACAAAAGTTAACAGACTATATGCATGTTTCAATCATGCAATTGAAAAAGTCAGACCTCTATTAACTGGATTTAAGGCATTTTACTGCTTAAGGCTGTTCATTTAGATCATAGACATTAGATGTAAATGGTGTATGCCAGTATACCTGTAAAGCCTGTGCCAGTTTGAACTCATAGTCCTGTCTGCCTCCTGAGTCCACCTCCACTATCCTCTGCTCTTGTCTGCGTCGAGAACCGCGCACCTCCTAACCAGAGGGAGAGAGACACAGAGAGAGAGAGAGAGAGACGGGTAGGGGGTAACAGATAGTGAGGCAGACAGTGAGTGGAAGATGCATGTGCCATTAGCTTGGTAATCCTGCATTCACATCATATGGGAACCACCACCGTAACAACTTGGAATCTTGGTGACGACATCAAAATTCAGGGCCCATTCCTTGTATGCCATTAAATTAATTTGGGCTAATATGAACACAGGTGGATGGAATGGAAGGTGAATGCAATTTCGTAGTACTATTTACCAGCTGAAAGGTGAGGTGAACGGTATTTAAGTAGGAAGCTTGTATCTACCATCTTTCCTAAGTAATGTGGATGCAGCATACTACTATGACAGTCTGATATAATCACATATATGGGCATGTAGACAACCACACAGGTGCACAGTTTGTGACTGACACCAGTTCTCTTAACATTATCCTGTTGCAGAGAGAGAGAGAGAGAGAGAGAGAGAGAGAGAGAGAGAGAGAGAGAGAGAGAGAGAGAGAGAGAGAGAGAGAGAGAGAGAGAGAGAGAGAGAGACACACACACACACACACACTACCTCTTCAAACATGCTCTTCCTGAACTCCAGCTCCTCGGTCAGTGATTGACAGCGGTTCTCCAAGTCCACACGCATCAGAGTCTCTGTCTCCAGCTGGCGCTTGGCAACAGCATGGCTGTCCTCTGCCTGCACACCAGTTAACACCACCAACAATGTTAACACATAATGCATACTCCAACATTGACTGTGACATGAGGTCACATCAGAGGAGTATGCAGAGTTTATTGAAACCACGCTGTGTGTGTGCCAGGGTTGCCTGGGTATTATCAAGGACCTCAGCATCCAATGTGATTCCATACTTTACCCAGCATATGACTGAATTTTGCATTAATACAAACCATGTAGTGTATATTTTTCCCTACCCAGAAATCATATGATGTGGGTCAATGTTGCTGTGGCAAAAGGGCAACCCGAGCTGCCCATATATATATATAGTGCTTGACAGTAACTTGAAATGTTTTAGTTGTCAGACTAAAACTAGCAAAACATTTTGGCTGATAGCAGCAGAAAACATTCTACATGTAAGCCTGCGTGACTAATAGGTTTCAGTTGGTGTTTTAGAATCCTTCCTAGATGTAGTTTAGTCCAGCAGGGCTTCCATACTTCTAATCTCTAGAATGCTGCCTAGGGGAATGGAGTCAGTATTAAAGTGGAAAACAAAGCCTCTTCTTTCAGACTTGATTATGAACCAGGAAATAAAAATGGTTATGTTGCATGGATTTTTCCCAGTCAGCCCTACTACACACCTTAGCCAGCAGGCTCTTGATGTCGGCCAGTTCAGCGGTCAGAGAAGCATTCTGGCTCAGAGCTGTAGAGAGAGATGCTTCACTCTGGTTTAACTGGCCTTCCAAAGCACTTGCCCTGGACACCGCTGCCGCCAGATCGCTGTCCTTCTTTTTAACACTGGAAAGACGCAGAAAGAGGGAGGTGGCGCGTTACAGAGAGAAAGATAAACAGAAAAACAGTTAATACAATTACTGTGTCCCTCCATTACTAGCTATTACTAGCTGTGGATCCTGCCCTTGTCAAATGATCCTCATTCTGGATGCAAACGGGATGTTGGATGAGGTAGAAAGTTCTTTGATGAAGCCTATATCCTAGGCTAATTTAATTTGGAAACAGCAAAGTCCCTTACTCCACATTCAAACTGTGAGCAACAGGACCAACAAGTCACCGGCAGTCCATATATTTGCTATAGAGCTGAGCGACCAGGGAAACTCTGCTGATGTGTGGACGGGCAATGTGCATGCCCGCCGAGAAAAGTTGGCCGCAGCTGAAAGTTTTTGCCATCATCAGCCGCCAACAACCAATAAGATTTCTGCGCTTCCTTGTTACCCTACCACTGTGATTTGTTTCATTAATCCACATGGCAAGTGTTAAATGGATGAGAGGTTCATTACAGCCATTCAAAGATTCTCAAGTCTTTACAACTTTTATTTGAAAGACTACAGGAATAAACAAAAACAAAGAACGGTTGCATGCATCTTTGGAGTAAGTTATGAAGTCATCTTAGTTTTTCTTTTTTCTTCCCTAATTAGTGCTTCCTAGCTAGCTATTAAAAGGATGCAACATTATAAAAAAGGCAATACCCAAGCAGCAAAAAATATGTGATTTGACTGTTGACTGTGTGGCTGCACGAGACCACTACATAGATGCAATCAGCGGCTCTTGTGCTGCCCACAATCGGTCAGAATAGAGTGACCCATCAACCAGGTTGCTCGCAGTGTGAACGCAGGGTTAGTAACAACACTGAATTTCCTAGAGTTAGAGTTACAACAACAGGATGCATGAGACGCAGTGAAAGTGCCATTGCCCAAACACTTTCTAATGATAAAGCTTTGCACCTGCGTGATCCACGTTTCACTATGAATTACTTTTAGCTCAAGAACTCATGTGCCTTAGCTCGCTAAATGCGCAAACTGCTAATTGTTTAACTGACAGACCGACAGCTATGATATTATCTGACAGGTATTCCCGGAATCTGCCATTCCCACTCGGTCACGGTTATATCATATTACCTGCGAGTAACTTCGTCCAGTTCGGCCTGAGCCTTGCCCAGGTCTATTTGCAGCCTGGCTCTCTCTCTAGCCGTCTCATCCAGGACCCGCCGAGCGTCGGCCAGCTCTGCCTCATACAGAGCTTTCAGACCAGTCACCTGCAGAGACGGAAAGATTGTTTCATTACTACATAAAAACATGTCTAGAGAAAGAAAAAGCACATACACATTGTTTGCTCAATTCAACTTTTGAAAGTAGTCTGCAAGATGTATGACTTAAGTTCCTATATAGGTTGTTTTGATTTGTTACCTGAGTGGGAGAGGCAGAGAGAGAGAGAGAGAGAGAGGCAGAGAGAGAGAGAGAGAGAGAGAGGCAGAGAGAGAGAGGCAGAGAGAGGCAGAGAGAGAGAGGCAGAGAGAGAGAGAGGCAGAGAGAGAGAGAGAGACAGAGAGAGAGAGAGAGAGAGAGAGAGAGAGAGAGAGAGAGAGAGAGAGAGATCGAGATCAAACCAATATGGTCAACTACAGAACAGCAACCCTGAGCAGGTAGGGATTCAGTGTCTTCTTACGTCATACCAAAACAATTGAAGTACAATAAAACCTTTATTTTACACATCAGGTATCACCACAGCATTGTCATTGTCCAACAAATTGTTTTAGACATGCCAGTCATTGAAACAGGCCTGCATCACAGCGACAGGACAACTGGAAGAGCGAGTTCTACCACTCCCGCCTTCCACAGTCTTCCGTTCAGCTTTTGGCATTATGAGTTCAATTTGCAACATAAACGTAAAATAAAAGTTTTGTTTTTGTGACCACATTAGATACATCCAAACAGATCCAAACCGTTCTATATTCCAAATGCAAGGATGAAATTGCTTCCAACATTTGTTTAACTTTTGAAATTGGCAAACAGAACAATCACCACAAATGTCACTATACAGAATAAAGTGCACAATAAATCAAATCTTAAAACAATTGCAACCAGAACACAAAAGAACCTTTTCGGTTCTCTTGCACTGAGCTTATAGGTCAAATATGTCACTTTACTTAAGGTTCAGCAACATCTAAACTATACACTTTCTGCAATCCATTATATAAATCCTTGCTGATATCCAGTATGGAATTTTTGAATAGACAACAGAACAATTATCACAAAAGCTTTCAGTGTAGAATAAGGTTCTAGACCTTCCATTAACACTCACAGCTCTAGACAACTGCTTATAGCCAGCATGGACCCTAAAGTAAACCGTCTCTTCCAGTGAGCTAGTGGCGGGTATACATACGTTTTGCAGGCAAATTTACTCAGTCTTTGAAAGATTTACTTGGAGACGCTTCCACTAAGACATAGAATCTTTTTCTCCATTGATGGTTGGGGGTCATTAGGTAGCTGTTCACCTCAGAGCTCCTTGAACAGAGAAGGAAGCTGGGGACACAGCACTGCTCTTAAAGAAGCTGTCCAATGACCGCTTTGCCTTCTCAGTGGATAAATCTTAAAAATGTAGAGAAGGCGAGAGCCATTATTTTGCAAATTATTTTTTTCAAAATTGTTAATCAGTCGCCTTAATCAAGAAAAGCTTACAGGGCATGTGGTATTTTGCATCCACCAAACGAAAATTGACCTCCCATGCTGTGCTTTTCAGTTTGGTCTTCACTCTTGCTTTGATGTCTGGAACATTCTTAATAGCTTAGTCGGTTAAATCTTGAATCAGGGAAGAAAGAGATGTCCAGTAGATCCTGTGTCACAGTATTTATTGTGCATATAACCAAGTACCCTTGACTTAATCGACTTGATAAGGTCAGTATCCTCAGCATCTTCAGCTAGAGTTGATGTCCTCAGGAGACGTAGAACTGGTTTCAGGTATGACATGTGATTTACACACTCTTCACCAAAGAGGGCGTCTGAATTCCAGGAGGCTGCAGTGCTTTGTTAATTATAGTGTCTGTGTCCTGGCAGGTGGGAATCAGGTGGTGTGTTTTCCTGTCAGCAGACAGAACCTGAGGAACTCCGACCTTCCTCAGCTACATTCCTTCCAGGTCAACATGTGAGAAACACTTGCCTGTTTGTAAACAGTGACTCTTCAATATCTATGAAATGGACAGTGAGGCGTAGGTGCAACACATATAGGTGCCACAGCAGCAATAAGAACAAGCACTGTTTTTAACTATACTCGTGTATCCCGAGCTTCGCTTAGTAGAGCATGAAAATTATTTAATATGCTTTTACTTCATTTTCTTTGTGTAGATTTAATTATTTTTCGGTTTTAATAAAAAAAACCTCTAAATAGTATGGAGGAACAATGTGGAGGACGCCATTTTGAAAAGCCATGAACCAAATGAGAGTATAGACTGGTTTCTTTGTAAACACTAGTAGGTATGCATTTTGTTTGATTTTTTTGGGATGCAAATTTAGTATGCAAATGTTCCCTGGGGAACAATTTGTGTTTTCACACCTAGTTCGTGTAGAGCAGTTTTTCCAAACAAACCCTGGAGCAGTTTGCTTGAGGTATGAAGGTACTACCCATTTGGAAATTTGGAATGTGCATGACATGCAAGTTAGTCTTATCCATTTAGTGGTGAGCTCCCTTTAACTTTAACTCACTTAATGTAATTGGTTTTAGTAGTTTAATAGTAATTCTTCTTCCGGACACTTTTTATTGGCACTTAACTACTCTTGCACTTTTTAAGCTATCAATGAGATTCAACATATTCAGCCGTTGTGTGTTTGTGTTTTTGCCCCATAGCACATTGTTTCTCACACAACACAGATACACATGCAGCTCTCCATCTCTGTCCCTCTGTTACTACTACCACCACCACCACCACCACCACCACTAATATTTATTCTACTACTACTTCTTAACTAATCACCTAATCAACCATCTAGTAACAACATAGCAAGCACTGGAAATCTCTTATACCCCTTTCACACCGGAGCAATGACCCGGGTTATTCCCGGGTCATGTGTTGGTGTGAATGGGTTTATCAGGGTCCGTGACCCTGCTCTTGACCTGGGAGCAACGGGTCAGCTCGGCTACGGGTTACACAATGGACAGTCAGCCAGTTCACAACAAGGACCGTCAACAACGAACAAATAGAACCAATAAAAACGAAGAATTGGAAAGATTCCGAAATCACAGAGGCTCTGTCCATTCACAGGGAAGAGGAAATAAAGCCACACATTTCTGGGGCAGGTAAAAGATTCAATTATCTACAGCAATATCACACAGTTACTTGTTCGGCCCTGCTCGGCAGCAATATATACAGATGTAAATATGGTGATACGGGTCCTGTGCGGTCTGGTCTGAATGAGTCCAACACGGGAATGACCCATGTTTCATAACCTGTGTAAATCCCGGTGCTTGTGTGTGAAAGGGGCATTAGCAACCACCTAGTAACACCCTAACAACCATGAGTTATAATCTAAGAACCACCCTGTAACGCCCAAGCAACCAATTATAATTAACCAGCAACATTAGAAGCCATAAAACATGAGCTTGATTTCATTGTATTTACAAAAGTCTGCTTTCATTCTACTTATTCAGATGGCTGCACAATCATATTAAGTAACTGCTTAAAGACATACCTTGACTTCCAAGTTCATATTCCTATAGTTTATATAATATATATATATATTATTACACATTTGTCAAAGTATTAATAACTAAAGGAATTTGTTGGCTAAGAAATGAATTGCTTGAGCTTCAGGTTATCAAAACACACTTAAACGGTTTCTAATGAATTTAAATTTTTAAAACTTTCATATTGAAACAAGTACACAGTACAGAACCTCATCTAGGTATTAATCATAACTGGGGTTTCTTATAACTAAATGAGCTGACATACTCGGACTTCTGTTTAGAATAGAACTGGCGGGAACTTGGATGTGTGCCTAGCCCTGATACATACGCCCAATCCCATTCCAAGAAAAGGTCCGTTTTTAATGATGCCTTTCTTATAGGCAAATGAACATACCTGATAGAACCTGACATAAACCTTAAACTAATAGTTAGAATCCAATATTTAAATCGGCATACATCACATACACCAAGCAGTACTTATTTCAATAAAGTTTTAACTTTATCGGTCCACCGGTTACCCACACAATCTTCTTCCACCAACACACCGTGGAGGGCGGTAAGGACAGCGGGAACCAATTCAAAAAGCTGAGCTTTTATTGAAATAAAGTGCTGTTTTGTTGATCATCATCTCCCACAATGAGTCGTTAAAGGTCCTAAGGCATATTATGCATAATTGCCAGTAAACATTAAATTAACATTTTTTTTAATCGAGGTTAGCGTGACGTTTTCTGTTCAAGTTAATACGTAACGTAAGGCTACAATGTCTTGTGGTGCGGCCAGGGGCGCGCGCGACCTCCCGCTAAATCCTAAATCCACCGGGTCCCGTTAGACATAAGAAATGTTGCCACAAATCTGTCATTAACAAACACATTTCAGCCATTAATGTAGCAGCAGCTTATTACTCACTAGTAAACTAGTGCATCGACTGGTTGTGAGCCAAACCTCCAAGCAGAACAAATTGATGTGTGGCTAGTGGCTAACGTTATCCGTATTAGCTAACGTTAAACAGCTAACGTTATTAAAGTTGCTTTGTTGTGACCACTTGTATCCATTGCTGCGTTACTACAGCTATTTATTGTTGATATTGTATACAACACATTAGTTAAAGTTAAGACCTTTGCGAGATTTGTTGCAGTAAAGTTAACCTTAGATTAAGCTCCGAGACATATAACGTGAGTCAAACCAGATGGTTGTGTGCTTTCTGCTGGACTCACCTCTCTCGTAGTCACCTCTTCTTTCTCGGACACTTTGACCATCAGCCGGTCATTTTCCAGTTCCAGAGCCCGGACCCGGTCGATATAGACAGCCAACCTGTCGTTCAGGTGTTGCAGCTCCTGTTTCTCCTGTAAGCGGGAGATCCGGGTCGGAGACAGTGGGGTAGAGGCCGCCGACCGGCCCGCTTCACGGCTTGGGGTAGCAGTCGCCATAACGGATCTTTTTTTCCAATCCTAAATTTTGCTCCTCCACTCTACAAAAGATTCAGCCAGTAACGATAACTCAAAACCCAACTCCCGGTTATCTTCTGTGAATCCGGAGATGCAAAAAACGGTTTGTTTTCTCAACAAATCGCGCAGTATAAATGAATGAGTAGTTATGTGATCATGCAGCGTTTCACCGGGCTACAGGCTGAAACACACTGATCCCATCCAAGATGGCCGACATCGCTGCCAGGACCCCGCCAAAAGGAGACAACGCTTCCTTACTCGCACTGGATTATGGGAGATGGAGAGAGAACGAAAGAAAGAAAGAAAGTCCTGTTTATAAACTGTAAATTCAGCAAACTGGTTAAAATGCTGGCTCTGGAAATGTATACTGTTGATTTTATTTTTGATATTTATAAATGTCTTCCCTAATTCATTGCATACTCATATTTCACTATGAGATAGTGGTGTAGTCTAGCTTGTTTTAAAAGGGTGGGCATACCCCCCCCCCCCCCGGCCCCCCCTCCACACACACACACACACACACACACAACCACCATCACTGGATGAAGAAGACACTAAAAAAAAAAAATTCAACAGCATAGTGTCTTCTTCATCTGGTGGTTGTGTGTGTGTGTATAGTATAGTTATAGTGTAGAGTTAACTTAAGTCAAATGTTAATGCGATTCATTTTCAAAGTCATGAGCAATAATTGTAGACAATTGTTTGCAGTCTTATTAGTACTGTACCTTATGGGGGATATTAAGTTGTTATAGTCATTTTTAATATTTCAAATAAAGGTTTCTTTTTTAAGAATGACTGAATGAAATATTTTGCTAATAAAATAAAAACATTTATTAAATATTTGGGTTCATAATCATAAAATGAATGAATAATAAAATAGAATGTCAACATTACCAATGGTTACAATGAATGAATAATTAATGAATTATTTTAAAAGCTACTTCTCTAACTTTGTTTGCGATGCAGTATATGAATGGTAAAATGAATATACTGCATCGCAAACAAAGTTAGAGAAGTAGCTTTTAAAATAATTCATGGCTTTTTACCAGTTAATATCACAATTGATAGCCCATTGAAATATTACTGATGGGATAGATTTCTGGATTAATATTTCTCTAAAGTATTTGTTGTTAACTTTCACCCTAGAAAGTCAATCCCATTTATGTAAAGATTTATCAAAATCTGTTGAAGATATATTTGATATTAAGTTGGTCTGGGATTTGAACAGACTTAAAGTACCATCTCGAATCGCATTAATTACAGAGTAATATTCCTTTAGGGTGGTTGTATTTATTAGAGAATTCGGAATATGTGAGGTATTGATTGGCTCACAAGTACAACCCAAGTAAAACCTTTGTACCAGTTTATTTCTAATTTTGATGTCTTGGCTGTTCCAAATAAAATATTTATGTGGAGAATAATTGTTTTAAAAGATGGACCAACATAATATTGCCTGCTAATTTCAATTGGAGTTTACAGCAATAGAGCAAAGGGACACTGTAGAAGAAAGAAGAAGAAAATTTAGACCCGCTCAGACAAAAAATTGGGTATTATATTCCAAAAATGGTATGGCATCTTTTTAACCAATTTATTTTGGTTAAACAACATAAAATCAATATAACTAAGTCCACCGTCATCTAAATCTACTGTTTGTGATGATATTCTTTTTTTGTTTTTATCTTGTGGGGCTTATTTTTCCAAAGAAAGTTATATAACATTTTATCCAAATCATTTAAAAGAGAACTACTAATTTCTAAAGAGGAGAGTAAATAAGAAGCTTGAGATAATCCTTCTACTTTGGATAGTAATACCAAATTCCAAATAGTGTTAGGGCTCTTCCTTTTAATGAGGCTGGTAATTCTCCTTTTTCAATGGCTTTTGTTATGCCCCTGTAGACTTCGATGTAACCTGTGTTTTGTTTCAGATGTCCTGTCAATTAACCCCTGATTGTTGGCACCTGCTGGGAAGACTATTTAAGTCCTTCAGCACCTTTCATTCACTCTCACACAGCAAACACTGCAGCAGCCAGCAGCCAGCAGCCAGCAGCCGCGTTCTTAGCCACCACAACTGTTTGCCCCCCCAACATTTATAATGTTTTAATGAGGCTGGTAATTCTCATTTTTCAATGGCTTCTTTTATAAGAAGAACACACTTTATTAATCCACATGATTGACACACAGCATGCAGGAAGTGGTGGCCGTCGCCAAACACACACGCATGCAGGGAGGGTGGCTGCGGAAATTAATCCTCTGCATTTAACCCATCCTTTCCGCTGCCCCTCCTCGCTTCATGCATGTTTTTCAATTGGGGTTCTTATTGTGGAAGAGGAGAACACAGAAAGGCCCGGGAGATAACCCACCTGGGCACCCCAGAGTCAATAGCGCCTCAGGTGGGAATCGAGCCCAGAACCTTCTTGCTGTGAGGTAGCAATTCAAGCACTGCACCACTGTGCCACGTGCCATAAGTTGCTAATAGGAAGGGGGC
This sequence comes from Hoplostethus atlanticus, assembly GCA_034670405.1. NCBI lineage: Eukaryota > Metazoa > Chordata > Actinopteri > Trachichthyiformes > Trachichthyidae > Hoplostethus > Hoplostethus atlanticus. Next base: position 707,243 of record JAXDDX010000043.1, on the reverse strand, counting down.
AATACAATCAATAAAGGCTTTATAGAATTCTGAGGGTAGACCATCAGAACCTGTAGATTTACATTTTTTTAGTCTTCTGATTCCATACTCTGATTCCAAATCTTTTTTTTTTTTACAGCAAATTTTATTAAATTTATCTGTGACTGTTCTGTCACGTTAGGTTATTAGCATACCTCCCAGAATGCATTTCCTTTGAGTTAACTCAAGATACCCTTCCTTCTTCCTTCTTATTTGGATAAAGTTACAGGATGGAGATTTGCTATGTATGTATTTTAGGGGAATCATAAGTCAGTTTCTGATGAACAAAAAAATATATGTATGGTAACCGTGAGGAAAATAAGTATCCAGTTCAATCCCTTTGAAATATTGCAAATTCTGTCAGACATGGTGAGTAATATCTACCTCTTGAATTTTTCATTAGGGCAAACTATATTAGTACTATAAAGAGCAGTAATGTAAAACACTAATGCAGAAAACAAAAAAATAAACATCTAAGACCCAATTTATATAAAAAATGTGTGGGTGTCTAAGACTTTTGCACAGACTTTTGACAGGTTCTCAATTAACACCAGAACAATGATGAGTTCAGATTATGTGGTTCCAAGTTTTAAGCATGCAAGGGGCAAACAATTATTTGCCTATCGGGTGGTGATTTTATGGAACAAGCTACACTAAATTATGTTTTTTACATTTTTTAGTAGTGGTTTATGAAAAATGTTAATAGGATGGAGAGTGTGCAACCCAATTTTGATATGTATATGATTGGTTTATGATAGATAGATAGATAGATAGATAGATAAAACAAATGTGCTATATATGTGAATGTATGGGTATGTATGTGTGATATTTCACTGCTATTGATTTAGTGTAATAGGCAAATAGCTACATAATTGTGTTTACTACTGTTAAATAGTTTTGTATTGAATTGATTAAAGTGTGTTTTTATTTTATTTTATTGTCGGACTCTTGGGAGAGTAGCCCTCGGGCTAAAAGAGTTCCTAATAAAACAAACAAACAACTGACACTGAAAATCTGTCAATAAGTCAATAACCGGAATGCTGTTCTCAATCAGTGGAATCAATCAATAAACACTTGTCAACATGACCAGACATTTGCTGATTGGTTCATTCAGCTTTACCACATTAGAACACTGAACTTGAGATTTTAAGGAAGGAAGGAAACTGTTTTTAAGTTGAAGTGCCTTAATATTTTTTTGCTGTGTGTGGACACACACTATGTGTTGCTGTCATATTCATCCTGGACCTTCCACATGATGATACAAAGATACGAAGCAAACTCATGACTCATGATGAGTAACTTAAACTGTAAAAAGTTGCAACGAACTGAAGTTGCATTTAACTTGCACAATGTCTAGTAATAACAAACATGTTATCAAATGAGAGGTTATCGAAATAGCAAAAGCACTAAGACGTGGTACATGCAAGGAATACAATTACACTGATGTCCAATAAGTGTGATTATGTTTGGTTGTTTGTTTGACGACATCAAGTGATGAGAGAGAAGATAATTTCAGTAAAGAGGAGGATGCAGGGCTTCAGCTGATTAGATGGGAGAGGGTCAAGTCATGACTTGAGAGCAGACATAACTGTGGGGACAGAAAAAAACGAAACCAGAGGCGTAGTTAGGCAAAATACATAATGTCAAATTAGGTGTGATTGTGTGTTTGACATTGTGTATTAATTATTTAATGTGTGCAGGTTTGATTGAATGTACATGTGGTAAAGAGTTTTTGGTTGCATTGGCATGGAAGTGCATGGGGGCATTGGCTTCATTTTCTGTCACTTTAAAGGGACAATTCCACCCTCAGGTACTCTAAATATCAGAGTTGTTTTGGGATGAAGTGTTGTAATTCATCATTTTGTTGTACCGACTTTCCCGCAATCTGCCTATAGTCTACTTCTTCTTCAGTTAGTGATTTCCTACAGTACGGAATGCCTTTAGACAACCCCCAGAGAACAGGCACAAATTTGTTCCATTTAGCTGTGACTGGAGTAAAGTTGGTACTGGATATTCTGTGGATATTCATTTTTCCACCTTCAATAACTTGTAAAGCAAACAAGTAAAGGCACATTAATGAATATATGTGAATACTGGAAAAAAGAAGAGCAATTTACAACAAATTTCTTTCATGTTTTTAATTTGAGAAGATAATTTTCTTATGCGATTTCCAGTTCATATGGGAAACAAGCTATTGAGGAAAATATTTTCTCAAACATTTTCTGTATCAGTCATTGCAATTATATTCATCAATGTGCTTTTCCTTGTTTGCGTCACAAGTATTTGAAGGTGGGAAAACAAAAATCCACTGATTACACAATATCAATGCTCTCTTTACTTTATTACAAGCAACTTTTTGACTAACAAGGTGTTTGTCAGGCAATCACATCATGTGATTGCTTTATGAAGAACTTGGTCAAAATCAGCAACTTTAAGATCAGTTAAAATGCAATTCATTATTTTTGTTTGTTTAACTTCAGATAAAATCTACTAAAATCTAGTGTAAAATCTACTCTACTCTAACCCTAACCCTACCTGGTATACTTTATCTGGCAAATTAAATGTTCTCATGATTAAAATTAACGAGCACAAAATTTTTTAAATTAACTTAAAATTAACGACTAATAAGTAGTTTGAATGCCAAATACATCAAACAAATGGCTAATTACTGGAGTTTTGTCCACCCTGTTATGCTTACGTCTACCCTATATAGATATTTTGTCATCTTAATTTGACGATATTAGCAAATATCAAACATAGCTGTGTGTTTACCGCAGTAGGAAGAAGGGGTTAATTATACGTGCTAAAGAATTTACAAAATTCTATTTTCATGAAGATTTATTAAGAAAAATGTACTTGTAACAAGCCTGTTTTTCTCAATAGCCACTATTTTAGAATATTTTAACAGCAATGGTTAGAATAAGGGACACAAGATCTCCAAGAAAATCTAATAATAAAACTAGATATGCACTAAAAAACACTTTCAGACAGATACTGTATGTCAATGCTCTTAACTGGGTGGACAAATCTCATAGTTCACATGTCATATACCTATATTTATTAGAATTGTAGGTGCTTGAGCTTGACGAATACTGTTTTCTACAAGTCAGACATGCTATTTGAGTGTAGGTGTGGTAAATTAGATAATAACCTGATCCACCCTGAAAGTGGTGGGTCAATCAACCACTATGGTGGATGGACTAAATCATTCCACTATCTCTATTTTTTAACTTATTGGAGTTATTCATCATTGTTCACACTAAGACACTACTCAATTCAAATCAAATCACATTTATTTGTATAGCTCTTAATCACCGTTACAGTCTATAAGGGCTTCACAGTGCCCAACATGTGAAACAATAAATGGTTAGTACACAACATCCCCCAGCCTTAGACCCTCACAGAGGACAAGGAAAAACTCCCACAAAACCTTTTAGGGTAAAAATGGGAGAAACCTTGGGAGGGTCTACTCAGAAAGGGATCCCCCTACCAGGACGGTTGGGCGTGCAATAGATGCCGAGTTTGGGCAAGCAGTGTATACACAATGTATAAAAGTTTATTATGGTGGGACATCCAGATCTGATGGGGCGGCATCACAGCAGACGGCAGCTCAGTCAGCGTCATCATAGGACTGGGGGACCACGCAGGCGCCAACACTGCCCAGATAGGAGAATGCAAACGCCCGCTCAGTCAGCATCGTCCTAGGAGGGGGGAACCACGCAGACGCCAACACTGCCAAGCTGCAGCCTGGAACAGATAGGAGACACACACCCATACACACACTCTCACTCACACAGACAAACATGACCAGCGTCAGTGGACAGGAGCAGGTAGACCAGGAGAATAGGACATGTAGACAGGATGCTAATATCCATCGGCAGGACCCTGAGCTAGGATGAGTTAACTGGTCTAGCCTTACTCTGAGAAGAGACTGAGCCACTCCCTTAAGGCTGGTCAAATGATAAAGAGAATAAATGGGTTTTTAGCCTTGACTTAAAGACTTCAATAGAGCCTGCCTCTCTGATTGAGGCAGGCAGACTGTTCCAGAGATAGGGAGCCCGGTAAGAAAAGGCTCTGTTACCTGCAGTTTTCTTTTTGACTGCTGGGATAGACAGGTAGGCAGCGTCCTGTGATCTGAGGGCGCGTGGTGGTTTAATCAGATCGGATAAATAGGACGGTGCCATCCCATGTAATGATTTATATGTAAGTAAAAGCACCTTAAAGTCACACCTGGCCTGAATTGGTAGCCAGTGTAATGAGGATAAGATGGGAGTTATATGGTCGAATTGGTCGCTTAGTTTTGGTCAGGATTCTGGCAGCAGCATTCTGGACTAGTTGTAGTTCTTTAGTGCGCCCGGTAGGTAAGCCTGAAAAAAGGACATTGCAATTATCGATTCTCGATGATACAAAGGCGTGTACTAAAATTTCTGTGTCTGCCTCTGTTAGCATGGGTTGAATTTTGACAATATTGCGAGGGATGATAAAACGCTGTTTTAGTGGTCTCCTTAATATGCAACTCGAATGAGAGGGTAGGGTCGAATTTTACCCCAAGGTTTTTAACATATGGGCTCTGGGAGATTACACAACTATCAAAGTTAAGAGTACTATTCTCAAATAAATGTCTATGTCTAGCTGGTCCCACAAGCAGCATCTCAGTTTTGTTGCCATTAAGAAGTAGGAAGTTTATGGACATCCAACATTTGACCTCCAATAGGCAGGCCTCTAGTTTTTGGAATTGGGTGTTATCGGTTGGTTTGACTGGTATGTAAATTTGGGTGTCATCGGCGTAGCAATGGAAGTTAATGCCAAATTTGCGAATGATGCCCCCAAGTGCATATAGATAGAGAATAGCAGTGGTCCTAGGACAGAGCCTTGTGGCACACCAAAGTCCATAGTGCAACACTCTGAGGTCATGTTGTTGTAAAAGACGTGGTGTGATCTATCGAGTAGATAAGACCTAAACCAAGAAAGGGCTGATCCCCGGATACCAATATAATGTTCAAGACGGTTCAGTAGTATTGTATGGTCAATTGTGTCGAAGGCTGCACTCAGATCAAGTAGCAATAGTGCTGAGGTTGTGTTGGAGTCAATAGCTAACAGAAGGTCATTGACCACTCTAATGGTTGCATGTGTCTAAGAGAGAGAGCAAGAACATAGTATGGAGTATGGAGGACCAGAACTAACATAACCATTAATAAATAAATTAATGTATAAAGAAAGAAAGAAAGAAGGACATTTAAAAAATCAACTAATCAGTGTATATATATAGAAATAAATAAAATACTGCATACATGCCATCCATCCGCTTTACAACCTGGTTCTATGTCTCATAGTACCGTAATTTTTTTGTATTTACCATTTTGGCCTTTGTATTATGTATTTTGTACATTCTGTTTCGTGTTGATACTGTTATGCTGCTCGTAACCCCAGAATTTCCCCCCAGGGATCAATAAAGTATCACCTATCTTCATAATTTCACTATCAGTTGAATCTTTATATGATATGTATACCCATGTATTTAACAGGGGATTTTATGGGAATGTTGTATGCCTCTGTTAATTGACTTTGGTGAACTTTAGTCTTAAACCAGAAACTTTGGAAAATATTAATTGTTTGTAGTATCTTGGGAACTTCAGTTAGCTGCCTCATCAAGGTGGTTGTATCGCCCCCTAACTGGCTGATAATTACTAGTTTAATTAATTTAAATAAATACTTTTTTAATAAAGATGGAAAGCATTTCTGTAATTTCTAAAGACAATCGGTTAAATAGGACAACCCTGTTTGGGCATATAGTAGGTTAATGTATCCAATTTCGAACAGGATGCATGTGTAAGGAAACTGCAGTATTCCTCCCAGCCAGCCAGCGGCGTTGTAGACATTACAGCAGACTCTTCCGGGTCAAACGTATCATTACCCAGCAGGCCACAGCAATCAGTCCTTCCGGCTTGACCGCCATTAAAGACAGCAGGTAAGAATTGTATGGTGACTTCTATCATCCAAAATCCACCTTAAATCGCTGCCATCTATCAACTTACACATAGTCAAATAAGACACTCGTAATCAATTTGCTCCATTAAACGTCTGTGTTGAATATTGCAGTGGTATAAAAGATGGGAATGTGGATTTTACACCGAAGTCGCAGCAGTGACTGTACCTTAGCCTCCGGTTCTCCTCACTACACACGACAACCGCAGCGCTCTGCTGTTGCTGACAAACTGCTGAAACTGTCCCGAGTTAGGGCTTTCTGCGTTATGCTGTACATGAGGAACAGAATAACTGCTGCAAAACGAACCTAGTCAACGCTGCTTTCTTGTTACACAAATTAGTTTATAGCCCCGATACGTGTCAGTCTTCATGCGTGAAGTGAACCTTCACGCGAACGTCAACTAAACACATTGGCATTTAATGTTCCCTTGCTTTTCGCTGAATGTACATAATCTGAGACCTTTAAAGAATCGTTATGATCTGGTAAATTCGGCATATAATCTACCAAACGGCCGTCTCCAGATTAAAAGGTAATCTGCTCGCATCGCTAGTTTCCGCCACCACAGTGTGTATGGTGGGACCGATTCTAAAACGTGCTGCTTGGTGTATTGCTGTGTGCCGAATTCAAGAGTGCCATAATCCTTATGTTACTCTATACTGTATATACGTGTGTTAATAAGCAAGGCCGCTTTTAGGCCTGATCATACAGGACGTGTTTTAAGGATTTTGTAGTGGTGAGATTATGAGCGCTGTTTATACATTGCTGGACGCCTCGCCTTGAACGCCCCAATTTGAAAAAGAATTCGGAGCGTCACTGTAGTGTTTTTTTCCCCCTCTACTGCCCGACTGGTAAACAAATAAACATGGTGATCCCCTGAAGTTGTTTTAAGGATTGTTAATTTACTGAGCTGTTGAATGTTCACTGCATGCAAACAATAGTTCTTGAGGTGAAATGAACACCTGTTAATATATGTGTGTGTGTGTGTGTGTGTGTGTGTGTTTTAAGTGAGTTGTTGTTCTAAGATGTGTTTCTCTGTGTTGTCTTCCCCAGTCATGGCCATTCGCTACCCCATGGCCGTAGGCCTCAACAAAGGTCACCCGATCACCAAGAACGTTACGGCGCCCAAACACAGCCGCCGGCGCGGGGTGAGTGTCTGTTGTTGACCTACTGTGGTGGCAATAGTGTGGAGCCAGCCACAAGATCAGTCTGTGCTGTTTCCATCTGGTCCTGTACACTTGAACCACTAAGGCCATGTCCATCTAGGCTGCTGATGCACTCCATACGAAGCTGCAATTTAGCAGCTTTCCTTTATAAAGTGTACTTGGTGTTTGTTTTTGGAAGTACCTTGTTTCTTAAAAGCATTTTGCATCTGGAACAGTAAGATTTTTACCCAAGGACTTTGTGCTAGAATGCTTAATCTGGCTAAGGACAGGGTAAAATCCTGACCTATCTTCACCATCCTGACCCAATATTTCCATCAAATGTGTCTATTGGTATGAGATGTCATCATTATGGAAGGAAAGGAAACTGAACACAGCCAAACATTTCAGATAACAGTGGAGCTTTTTGGAAAACTGTCTAACTTTACTTCCTTGTCCTTCTGTAGCGTCTGACCAAACACAGCAAGTTTGTTCGGGATATGATCCGTGAAGTTTGTGGTTTTGCTCCTTACGAGAGGCGAGCCATGGAGCTGCTCAAGGTGTCAAAGGATAAGAGAGCCCTCAAGTTCATCAAGAAAAGGGTATGTATTGCATTTCCATCCTTTTGCTAAAACATTTATCATGTAAAGCTGCATGCTCTGTCCGTGTCATCCAACTGTAACCTGAGGAACGGCCAAACAACTGTAGTAGTACTTATATTTCCCTCACTTTCCCATTAGTTGGCTGACTCAGAGGGGAGAACAGTAACTACTAGTAGTGGCCGTGCTACACAAGAGTTAATGAGTAGTGTAATGTGGTATTTTAATAGACAACTTAACACATCATTTTAAAGTATTTAATATGATACCTTGACCATTTTTGAAAATCCCACCAGAAAGGATAATTTGACTAAAGATGACTGTTGAAGCTGTCAGCCTTGGTCAGGTATTAGCTGAATATCGACTGACGTACACGCATACTATAGATCAGTGTTCCAGGGGGTTCCAGGAGTCCCAACAAACTGAATGATGGTTAAATTTTACTCAGTTCATTAATTGGAAATTATCCTAATTGGAGAACATATAGTACAGTACAATTCAATACTAAATCAACAACATATGGGACTAAATCTGATCAAATAGGGGTCTGTGGTCTAATATGGCTAAATAGGGGGTGTAGAACAGGGTAACTTCACAAGCGGTGATGTAGAGCATCAATTCATTTGGTGCCAACTGTGGTCGTGGTGATTCTGCACCTCCCGGCTGTGGAGCAAGTTGTCTCAAGGTTGGCGGTTTGATGCCCAGCTGCTCCTGTCCACATGTCGAAGTGTCCTTGGGCAAGACACTGAACCCCAAGTTGCTCCCGATGGTCAGGCCAGCACCTTGCATGGTAGCTCACTGCCGTGTGTGTGTGTGTGTGTGTGTGTGTGTGAGAGAGTGAGATATTGTAAAGCGGTTTGGATAAAAGCGCTATATAAATGCAGCCATTTACCATTCACAAAGGACATCAGTTTCCTCTTGGGAGAAGCTTTTGTGGTGGAACCGCTTGTGACTGTTCATCGCCAAATTGTCAGAGCACTGTGGCGCAGAGCACACTGCTTATAAAGGGGAGGAAAAGAGGATGCGATTGAAGCCAGGCCCACCACAACTACTGATAATGTATTCCTCCTAATCCAACCCTGTGCCACGGGCCACAACATTACCAAAGTTAGTTGCCATGCCCTGTCCTATGATGCTTTGCACAGAGCACCATTGAGTCACAAAATTGACAAAGTAATGTTTGTATCTCCCCAGATTGGCACTCACATCCGGGCCAAGAGAAAGAGAGAGGAGCTGAGCAATGTCTTGGCTGCCATGAGGAAGGCCGCTGCCAAGAAGGACTAAACTTTCTCTCAATAAATGTTTGACTATAAAAATCCAGACTGCCTGCTCTGTTTGTCTTGTGATATATTGTCAGTCTATTCATAACAGGGTAGTTTGACCTGCAGCTACAGCAGTGGTTCTCAATCCTGGTCCTCATGGCCCAGAGCCCTGCTGGCTTTCGACCTGGGACACCAGGAGAATGTATATCCCACCAGGTAGTTAATTGCAATCAGTAATACTCTGGACCCTGAGAACCTGAGGGGTGTTCCACGAAGTGAGCTTACCACTTATCCAGGCTTATTTCGCTTAGTCTGGCTCATTTTCAGGTTTATTCGGTTCCACAAAGCAAGCTCAGCATAGTTCAAGCTAACGCCGGGGACACACTGGACGTGGAAAGAAAAGGAAGCGCTGCGATCGGCGCCGAATGAGCAAGAAGGAATTTGGTTTGCGCCGATCTCCGCTGGTTTTCTCGATGTAGTCTCTCTCTCTTATTTATTTATATATGAAAAGTGAACAGTGCTTATATTGCCAAAGCAAACGTATATGAACAGACAAGAACAACAATATGAAAGTACATGCCACAAGTAACAGGGCAACACAAGAACAGCAATGAATGAAAAATTATTAAGCATTATGTATACTTTAGTATGGTGTCTATTAAAATGCATATATACATCTCTCTCTTTCTGCCTGCTCGTCTCTCGCTCTCTGTTTAGACACAGACGGTAAAAGTTTAGACACAACTCAGAAATACCATCAATCAGGGTGTTTTATTTTGAAATTTGTTATATTTTGGAAATTGACCGGATGCTCTATGCCGTTCCTGTGTCTGACTTCCTGCCCAGCTTGACACATTCGCTCACGAATCGAGAAAATCTTAGACTTGACGCCGAAACGATCGCTGCAGGCCGCGGCCATTCGGCGCCCTTCCGCGTCCGGTGTGCACGGCCACATTGGTTAACATGGGCGCGGAAAGAATTTTCGTCGCCGTTCCGCGTCCAGTGTGTCCCCGGCGTGAAACGCAAAGTTCCGGCATCCTAATGTTCAACACTATTACCCTAGACCCTATACTATCAGACATAAAATGTAACGTTAATATAAAATAAAAAATATAAAATGATGTATTCTGTATTGGGGATACAGTCACGGTTCAGAGCGTTAGGCAACCCCATTTAACCATGAGTGTCCAGCGAGACCTCAAGTGCCGGTTACAATTTATAGAAATTATTTGATGACACAATATTTTATTTTCTAAATTATTTTATTTAACAAATTCATTGAAATATGTCTTGAATATGTCAAGCTGTTTCCACGGTTGCTAGGAGACGCATTCACTGTTTCTGTATGGGATTTATAGTCACTGTAGAACACGCTTTCAACCGATCAATTTCCAGGATGGAAACAACCGATTTCATAAAAATATAATAAAAGTAAGAACCAGCCCGGACAGCTCAGTCAGTAGAGCATGAGACTCTCAGTCTTAAGGTTGTGAGTTCGATCCCCATATAGGATCCAGTACAGTACGATGACTGTAATGTAGTAAGATGAACGTTACATACAGCCTTTACTACATCATTTATGGCGATAGTACATTTACAGTCTTGAGGTTTCATATATATTTCATATAATATTTTTAGCACAGCTTTTCAGTTCTTTAATATTGTTGGAACAGATATTTAATAAGGTCTATACAATTTGTTCGTTTTTACTTCAACAATTACTTACGCATTCAATCTAGCAGCAATTCGTTGCCAATCTTTCTCTCTCCCTTTATTTATGGCAATTGTATTTCCCTTTTCATTGTAATATGGCTGAATTCTCCGTAGACCTCCACTAAAAGTCGCTGTTCAGTGGCCGTGAACATTGCGGCTCTGTCTTTACCGTCATTTTTCGCCATGATGAACCGATCAGATCCATGATCGACCTCTCCGGCTACTTAAATAAACTGTATAAATGTGCACGCACAATTATCTGGATTGCATGAGCCTGGCTCTGTTTAGCCCGATCACGGTAGCTTGACTTGGGCTTCGTGGAACCGATTTAGCCCCGATTGATTTGTTAGGTTAATTCAAACCAGGCTTGCGAAGTTAATCGCCGCTTTCCTAAGCCTGCTTTGTGGAACAGCCCCCAGGAGTGAAAGCCACTGCGCTAGAAGACTATGTGGCTTTACCATAGCTGAACTGGGGGATGTAGTAGACTGTGTTGTGGTTGAGGTTACCTTTTTAATTTTAATTTTTTGGCTAACAAATGGCAAATTCTGTGTACATCAGTTAAGTAGTCCTCAACCCTGTACCATAGAGGTCCAAGATTTTGCAGGTATTCATTCCAACCAAACACTACTGCATGATTTCACTACACTTTCAACCAGAGAATTAAACAGTGAAATGAGACGAATCACTGTTTGACTAGTGTGGTACAGAGATGAGAACCACAGATGCAGTAAAGTATCAAGCTAATGAGAAAATGGTCTTATAAGGCCTTTTACACCAACCTTTGATTTACCACTTTTGTTTTACATCCGACTCAGCCTCATGACAACACTTATCTCACATCAGAAACGTATTTGAAGGTTAAGATACTTTCATGTATACTCCACAACAGTTTTAAAAGACACAGTGCTTGACAGTAAGACGCCAGGATAAACCTCATATTAAAATGCTAAATGTTTCTAACAAAAGCTTCCAATTTGTAACCTTGGACATGACAATCTTCTCATACCATAATTTTTGACTGAATTGTGACGCAATTTTAGTTTAACCCTGACTTGGCTGAAATGTGAAAGTTCAACCAAGTCTGTGTCTTTGCGATGGCTGGCTTAAAAAAAACTATTTACTAGCAATCCTGCCTCACTGGTCTCACGAAGGTGGTTATCCACTCTGTCAACCCAGGATTTTCCAATCCAGCATATGGACAGATCCGTATTTAAAGTAAAAAAGAAATTCGACAGTCTCTGTTGCGCTGTGATGAGCCTGTTTTACCATATTAATTAAGTTGAATTCCCCCTGTACAGTTATTTTACAGTCTCCATCAGGTTTTGTAAATACATTTTTGCAATAAAAGGTTATGGCCACGGGTTTCTCTAGGAATTATGCCGTTTTTCCAGAGAAGTCATGTTTTCATACATCTGGATCTGACAGCCTGAACATAATCTGCCCCAGAGTAGGTTAGCGGTGCAGCCTCAGTTACCATAGCGATGTCCCCCGCCTAAAAGTGAGCCACAGTCCCTGGTGTGAAGAGCTCAGCAATATGTGCCCAAAACAACAGATTACATATACTATACATATACTACTTACAGAGCCTGACCCAACTCCAGTGTGGTCGGTTGGATGACACCTATTGTGTCCAATAAATGAAAAATCCATTCACAGACGTTAAGTTGAGAGGACAACAGATAACAGTAGCCAGTGATGTTGTGTATCAGCACTTAATTAAATGAAACATCATCACATCTGGTAATAATAATATAAAATAACATCAGTAATATATCTAACAGTCTGTCCAGAGCCCTATATAATGACGATAGTTGACACAGCAACCTGACAACCCCAAGGCTGGTGCATGTTGGCCAGTGTTTAACATCATCGTGTGTGTCCATCTGCCACATACGTGGCTGCATCATTTCAGTTTAGACACGTTGTCCCGTCTCATGATGTGTCCTCCTGCAGTCAGGCGTAATATGGAGGGTGGCAGCTGACTGGTTGACTAGTCAGGGAGCTGCCATTCCTGCATTTCTCCACATCAGGACCAATCAAGGTTTACCTGGGCCAGGGCCAAAACTAACGACTACAACCATGATGACAAATAATCTGTTGGTAACCAGACTGGTTGGAAAATTAGTGATATGAAAATTGAGTCAACCCTGGCCAGGTCTGGTTTAGCCCTGTAGTTGAAAGCAGGCTAAAGCTGATTCTCCTGGAAGACGATGGGGTAGATCTGGCTGTAGTGGTCAACAAAGTGGACCTCCAGGCCCTCGGTGATGTAGTCTGCCAGGTCGGAGAAGTCCTTCCTGTTCTCAGCTGGTAGGATGATGCAGGTCACGCCAGCACGACGGGCCTGGGACGGACACACACACACAGCGTTACCATAGGACACTCAGACCTATTTACGGTGACCTGTATTGGTTGAACCCTTGTACTCACAGCGATGGTCTTCTCTTTGATTCCTCCAACCGGCAGTATTTTGCCAGTCAGTGACACCTCTCCGGTCATAGCTACGTTCTGACGCACCGGCCGGTTGGTTGCCAGGGACAACAGTGCTGTGACGATGGTGCAGCCAGCGCTCGGCCCGTCTTTGGGAGTCGCCCCCTGGAAACGAGAGCAGCACAACGTCAGCAACAAGCTCCCAGTTCGCCACCACGACACTGGCTGCAGCACCACCAAAAACAGTGTACTCAATAAAGTTTCATCTACTCTAATTTGTCCACCAGTCGCTGCTGTAGCAAATAGTAATAGGATACAGCGAAGAAAAATAGAAAATAAATAATAGAGCACATGGGAGATATTAATTCCAGCATTATGAGGGTGTGCAGAATACCACCAGATAAAAAAAATGAATGAAAGAGAAATTAATGGAAAAATATGTACAATATGAAAATATACCAAAAACATGCAGTATGGAAAAACATAAAATCGCAAATGAGAAAATATAGTTCTGGCCACGATGCACCCTTGCATTTTATGCAAATAATGTACAATATCTTCTGAAATAAGTGGAAATTTAAACAACAAGTATAAAATTAATGTTTTGTGGCTTCAAAATTGAAAAGTAGCTATGGCCTTGATTATTGGCACCTTTTTCTAATACTTGAACAGCCTTTGACAATGATGTCTGCTTCCATATGTTTCTTGTAACCATTGATAAGCTTCCTGCACCTTCCGGCTGGCAGTTTCTCCCACTCTTCAATTGCAACTTGCTCCAGTTCTTCAATGTTTGAAGGATTCCTTTGACCAACTGCACATTTCAGGTCTCATCATAGGTTCAGGAGTCATGGCTGGCGACTCCAGAACAGTCAAATGTTTTCTCTTGAACCATTCCTGGGTGCTTTTGGATGTGTTTTGGGTCATTGTCCTGCTGGAGGACCCATGACCTTCGATTTGTCAGTTTTCTGGGTAGCATATTTCACCAAATGCCTTGGTAATCTTCTAATTTCATGATGCCCTTAATATGCCAAGAGGCCCAGTACTCGAGACAGCAAAATGGCCCCACAACATTATGGAACCTCCATGGTATTTAACTGTAGGTAGGGGTTTCTTTTCAATGAAATCTTAATTTCATTGTGTAACAAAGAGTCAAACTACAATACCCACAATCCTTCTCTACACAGCTGCTTCCAATTTCCACCTGCCCGATTATAAGGACACTTCTCTCATTCACTCACCACTCCACAGCAATGTGTTGTCAACTTGCCTTTGTGTGCGTCTAATGGCCAGTGGCGGAGCCAGGCAATTTTCAATGGGGTGGCCAGGATGGGACCATTGGTCATTTTGGGGTGGCACAGAAATCACTATTATATGAACATAAAAATGCGTCTAACTAGAAAATAAAGGGCTATTTTAGGCACCTACAACACATAACTCTACATTATTTGGAATTCAGGCAATAGTGGAATAGATCAAATAATATTCAGTGTATCCAACATTGTTTTCTTATTCCTGCAGGTAAAGTAACAAAGAAGCTTACACTATAGGGACAAAGTACAAGTGTCCCAAGCTACAGAGTATTACTACTGTTCTGAGAGCAGATGTTCATCATCTTTTACATTTGAGGTCTGTTTCACAAACTGGCCCTCTGAGCTAGCACTAAAAAAGTAAACTTCACTTATTATTCATTGTCAAAACACAAATTATATAATTGCAAAAACTCTATAATGCCAACATTATACTTATTACAAAGGCAATAATGTATTTTCTTTTTGATCCACCTGTCTCAAACTAATGCTCAAAGGCAATAATATTCCCCCTGTCTGCAACATATACATATGACATGACTGTGTCACGCATTCAGCTTACAACAGCTGTATTCTGCAATTATTATTGTTATTATTATTGTGGTTTGTAGCAAAGCGATTCACAAAATCATCTAAGGCCAGGGACTGTGCTCGTCTAGACTCCACACTTAAACTTTGCTAAATAGATACAGTCACGGACGGAATAATTAAAAGCGTCGAAAAGCAATCTTCCTTCTGATATTATTAGCTTACATGTAATCATTTGCAGTGTTGGGCAAGCTACTTGGAAAGTGTAGTGAGCTAAACTACCAGTTACTCTACATTAAATTAAGCTTCACTACACTGAAGCTACCCCCCAGAGAAATGTAGCAAGCTAAGCTACAGCAACATGGCAAAAGTTCATCAAAGCTATTTTTTTTTTTACATTGAACCAACTTCATTCCAAGTCAATACTATCTCAGTGATCAATAAAACTGTCAATCAAACAGATAGGCAAGCAAAAAATGTTCAGTTCAATTGTTTATTAAATTAGTGTTTGAGGTCTTGGAAGTTGAGAACAGCTTCTTCTTGGGGTTGCACAGTAAGCACCTGAACACATCATTTTCTGTTGTTTCACTTAAACTCGTGTATTAGCTCGAGGTACGGCCACGGCGACTCCCTCGGGATCAATTCCTCTATGTCCTCACCCTCTGCCATCTTTCCATCAAGTAAACTCACACTCGCGGGTCTATATTCGCCTGCAGCAGACAAGTCGCAGGCATCAGCCCAAGGATTGGTAAGTGATGTCACCGTCATACGGAAGTGCTTCTGTCGGCTACACATACAGGTCCGTGTATGGCGGTGGCGTCACTTACTGATCCTTAGCAGTTTTATTTCAGACCGCAGCAGAAAGCTCCGCTGCACTTGAGCTTCAGGAATGCCTGGGGAAATGTAGCTTGTGTGGACGCTACCGCACTACTTGATCAATAAAAGAGCTTCGCTACTGAAAAGCTATTTGATTCAGAAAACAGCGCTACTGAGAAATGTAGTTAAACTAGTAACGCCATAGCGACGCTACTGCCCAACACTTATCATTGGTTGGTTTACTGGTCTTGCCAGTTGTAAAGTCAAGTCTCCAGAGGCACTCGTGGGTGCGCACTAAGATGCATCCCAGGTGTGTTGCGGCTGTACAGAAATGGTTCCGCCTCTAAAAAAAACATTATTCTGCCCAAGAAAAATGCCCCCAAAAGGCAATTACGACTGGGGTGGCCAATAGGGTGGCCAGGCTTCAGTCCACGGTGGCCACGGCCACCCCTTGCCACCCTGCAAATCCGCGCTTGACCACCACATCCATGGGAGATTCTTAACAATTCCATGAGCAGCAAACTTCTTAATTAAATTGTGAAGTGTGGAATCAAGAATACCAAGGTCTCTAGAGATGGCCTTATAGCCTTGTGAACGCTTCTGTTAGGTGATAATAGTTTTTTTTTATCTGACTGTTTTATCACTTTAAAAAGAATAATTCATTCATTCATTTATACCATGCGGGCACCTGCAACCTGTCACAGGTGAGTTGAATTACACTATAAATGAGAATCTAATCACGCCAACAAAACTGATTTGAATTGTTCTTAAAAGGTGCCAATAATCATGCCCATGGCCACTATTTAATTTTGAAACCATAAAAGATTTTTATAAATTTCTATTCTTATGGTTTGATTATGTGCTGTTGTTGAAAGTTGTTTCAATTTCCAATTCTTTCCAAAGATATTGTACATTATCTGCATAAAATGCAACAGTGCCAATAATCTTGGCCAGAACTGTATAAGAAGATGATGAAAGCAAATGTAATTGATGGGTAGAATGTGCATTGTATACACATTACATTACACATATAGGTGATTAATAGACATTGTCTAGCACAGCCTGCTTTTAATCCAGGTTCTACTGCATGCAACCCCTACTGCTCCCTGTAGAGAAATAAGACACAGGGCGATCAGAGGTCAGGCTCAGCAGGTGCTCTGGTGAGGCTGCGGCAGAGAGAAAATCGACCTTTGCACTCCCCTCCCTCCGTTCTTTTGGCGAATGTTCAATCCCTCGGGAATAAGATGGATGAGCTACGTGCGAGGGTATCCGTGAACAACTGCAACATTCTGTGTTTTTCAGAGACTTGGTTGACTTGGGATATGGACATCGATCTTGCTGGCTTCTCCATGTTACGTCGTGATCGGACGGAGCACTCAGGGAAATCCAAAGGGGGAGGGGTGTGCCTCTTCTGGGGCCTCATTTATAAAGGTTGCTACGCACAAAAAAGTGGCGTTAACGGGGGTGAAATATGCGTACGCATATTTTACCGCAAACGTCAGGATTTATAGAAACATTCTATGCGGTAAAAGGTGCGCAGTTCTACGCATCCTTTCACCCATGCGTAGAGCTCACCGCAAAGTTTTTCAGACACGGGAATCAGCGACGCCCGATGGGGAGATCACAAAATAAAGCTCAGTCCTCTTAAAAACATAGTTTTATAAGTGTGCTTTCACAGGGATTGTGGTCTGTTGTATCTGTTAAGCCACTACTTAAAACCTATTTTTATACAAAGGCATTCTCTTAACTCTTATTTTACTGATTATTTTACCGGGCCGGCGCCAGGATGAAGTGACTGAAGGGGCAATTTTTCATGAAATAAAACTCATTGATTTAACCATGCAACAGCCTCAGAAAGGCTAAAGAACAACAACATGAGGCTACTGTTCAAAATCAAAGAATACATTTATTAATCAGAGACTCACATTAGGGCCGAAAGTTGTATTTACAACCACGAAAAGCAAGCAGGCTGAGAAACCGAACTAAGTGACGTGTCCGTCTGTCTATCGATCTCCTCCGCTCCGTTTCAGTGGGCTACTATGGACGCCCTAGCATACACCTATGGAAATATTATTCTATAGATACATGAAGCTTAAACTGAGGGGGCAAAAATACAACTGAGGGGCTAAGCATAGTTTACTCTCTCATATGTAGCTCCTTATGCTCAATGTTGTATAACTTTTAAACTGTTTTTAAATTGTTTTTATCATTTTGTTCATCAATTTGTCTACCATTTTTATTTTGTCTTCTAAAGCACTTTGTAACTTAAACTAAAGTTTATTTTTATTATTATTAAGGTGTGCCGGATTATTAGGGCTTGTGCGGTTCTCCACAATGTGGCCCAGATGCCTCTACTGAGCCCCCAAACAGTACACCTTTACGGCGCTCAACCTCAGTGATGAGGACCTCGATCTCGCACTCCGCAAATTTCGCCTTTCTTGCAGTTGCCGTCTCTCCGTCTTTCCCTCATTGATAGTCCAACAAAGGATCTTTAACAACGTCGGCATATTCATGACCTATTTAGCATTGACCATTTATGGATGATTGTGGGACGACACTGGGAGGAGTAGTGGGAGGACACTGGGAGGAGTACACGAGCGCACAATTCACCGCAGGTGGGTATTTATAAAGAGAAGACTGCGTACAGGTGTGCGCCGCACGGTTTTATAGATCTGAATATTTTCTTGCGTTAGTAGATTCTGCGGTTTGTGCGTACGCAATGTTTTAGGATGGAATCTACGCAAAGTTTTATAAATGAGGCCCCTGGTGCGCTGTTTCTAGCGCAAAGCAAATTTTGAGCTTTCGTTCATCTGAACTCGATTTAGGGATAGGGAATTCTCATCTATGATTTTCACTGCCATCTATATACCACCACAGGCCAACACCACCTGAAAGAACTTCACACTGCTATAAACAAACAGGAAACAGCTCATCCGGAGGCAGCCTTCCTTGTTACAGGGGACTTTATCGCGGGTAAATTGAAATCTGTTTTACCCAACTTCCACCAGCATGTCTGCTGCACCACTGGGGTGCTAAAACTCTGGCTCACCTTTACTCCACACACAGGAATGCCTACAAAGCCATCCCCCGCCCTCCCTTAGGCAAATATGATCATAACTCTGTCCTCCTGCTCCCTGTTTACAAACAAAAGCTCAAACAGGAAGTACCGGTGATGCGTACATTGAGGAAATGGTCCGCTGAAGCAGATGAGAGGCTACAAGACTGTTTCGACAACACTGACTGGGATGTGTTCCGGGATTCCTCCGAAAGCATTGAGGAGTTTTCCACGACAGTCACGAGCTACATCACCAAGTGCATTGACGATGCTGTCCCAGCACTGACTGTACGAACGTATCCCAACCAGAAACCGTGGATTACAGGCAGCATCCGTGCAGGGCTGAAGGCCAGAGCTATTGCCTACAAGGAACGGAACACGGACCCGGACACCTACAAAAAAAATCCAGGTATGATGTCCGACGGGCTATCAAACAGGAGAAAGGACAGTACAGGAGAAAGGTAGAGTCCTACTACGCCGGCTCTGATGCTCGACAGATGTGGAAAGGCTTGCAGACAATAACAGACTACAAAAAGAAAAACAACCGAGAGACACTCTGCCATGCAGATCTCCCAAACGAGCTACATACTTTCTATGCTCGCTTCGAGGAGAAGAACACTGAGCCATGCATGAGAGTACACTGTTCCTAATGATTGCACCATCACACATCTGTGGCAGACGTGAGGAAAACCTTTAAACGGGTTAATGCTGGCAAGGCCGCGAGGCCTGACTGAATACCAGGACATCTTTACCAGGTGGTGTCAGAGGAAGGCCCTTAAAATAACCTAGTCAAGTCACCCAGCTCACAGACTGTTCACTCTGTTACCGTCTGGCAAACGGTACCCAAGCATCGGCTCTCGGACCAACAGGCTGCGAGACAGCTTCTACCCCGGAGCCATAAGACTGTTAAACAGCTGACCGATGGCATCCCGGTCGATCCACTCCATCCCTAACCTGCACTGACTCTATGCACCTTACAGACTCTACCACAAACCCCTGCCATTCATCCTGTACTTATACAGTTTATATATATACTTTTTTATATATATTTATTTTTATTGTTATTATTGTACTTCTAATGGGTAAGGCTTGTAACTAAGCATTTCACTGTATAGAACACACCTGCTGTATTCACTACACGTGACAAATCAACTTGACGACTTGAGTACTGCAGTACCCTGATGCTGGCTATATTTTTAATCATTAAAATTAATTATTTCACATGTAAAATATATTTTGTGATGTTGATCTTTCTACTTGTTGAGCATAATTGGAATGCAGACAGTAACAAACCCCATTACTGACCAAACAATTCATTCACTCATTCTGGGTGGCCTGTCATAAAAGAAAGTAGTTCCTACTGCATAGTATTTACTAGTTAGTGTGTGTATTTCTACTGCATACTATATAGTATGTGTATTCTTTTTAGTATATTGTGTTCTATTTAGTAGGTAGTATTGAATACGTTTAACATAATTTATATCACCATGGTTACCTCAGGGACATGCAAGTGCAGGTGGGAGTTCACCAGGAAGTGGTTTTCTGGTTCCTGGATCATGAGGAATGCTCTGGAGTAGGTTGACGCGATCTTAGCGCTTTCCTTCATCACGTCACCCAGCTGACCTGCAGGGGTGGAGCAACTACTGGTTAAAAATTCTCAAGTAACATATGGGCTCCAAAAACATCCACTTGGGTATAATCTCTTGCCTACCTATGTTGAATGCACTTATTGTAAGTCGCTTCGGATAAAAGTGCCTGCTAAATGACTAATGTAATGAGTAAATTAAAAATTGTATTTAAGTGAAATTACTGAGGTCCTCCCCACCCCGACTGACCTGTGACCTCCAGTGACCCCTCTCCGTCTTTATGCCCTGCCCCTCCACTAGGACGACGCAACGATGTCTCAATGAACAGAGTAGATCCTCCTGGACAGAGGAAGAGATGCAGGTAGTTATACACATACTCATGACTCTGTATGTGTGTGTATGTGTGTGTGTGTGTGTGTGTGTGTGTAGCAAGATAAGTATTTAGTACAAGTATATAGTGTTTGTCTGTCTGTTTCTCACCCATCGCAGTCCATGCCAACCCCATAACCACTCCTGGCGGTGTGACATCATACATTCGGTCAACAGTGAACAGCGGTTTACCAACGTAGTCCTGCAGGTTAGCAGGGTCGACGGCTGCTGTGGTTTCTTCACCACTGACGATACGAAACGCCACCTTACGAAAAACCTGGGAGAGACAGACATTAGGGTGGAGATCATTCACTACACCACTGAGTAGACTGAAAATACTGGACATCACACACTTAACCATTGGTCTTGAGAGTTAGAGTTAGAACAGAGTTATATGTTACCTTTTCTACTTGTTTCTGTAGATTTCTGACTCCAGACTCTCTGCAGTACTGCCTGATGAGCAGACTGAGGGCTTCAGAGGAGATGGTGTTCTCCTCAGTCAGACCACACAGAGAACGAAGCTGAGGGACTAGGTAACGCTATGGAGAGAGGAATATTTGAAGTATGAGTATAATACCTTCACAATGTTATGAATTTAGAGGCATCCACAGGTAAAAGCCAGTCATCATGGAATAATGCTGGTCCCCTGCAACAGGTCTCCATTTTCAGGCATCATTTAGCCAGAAGATTGTACCCTAGCAACAACATAGGACACAACATACTGTATGCCCAACTGCAAGAAACATCAAAAAGTAAGCAATGATGAATCAGTACTGTGCTATTGTGAATAATATACACACACATATACATATATATATGCTCAATGCTCATCTGAGGGAACAACAGTTCAACGCACGAAAGAAAATTAATTTTCCACTCATATGATTGTGAGACTTGTTAAATAAATAGACTAGCAGCACTAACGTCACTTTGCGGACATCAAACATCCCAAGTTCAATATGGGAGAAAAAAGTGGCGACACAGATGACCCTATGTGTGGGAAACCCTGACGTATATATCTAAATGCGGTCCAGCGTAAGTTGGTGTTACCTCTGCGATAGCCAATTTCTCCTCTGCCACATATCCGGACACATTAATCATCTCCATTCTGTCCCGGAGCGGCTCTGGGATGGTGTCGAGCACATTGGCAGTGCAGATGAACAGTACCTTGATCAGAGCGGACAGAAACACAGCACTCATGACAACCGAATTTGACATTGTCCTTCAAAGACTGCAGCTTCCTGGAGGTGGCACTACATGCACATCCATCAACACATATGCACACTCCTACCTTCGACAGGTCTACAGGTACATCTAGGTAGTGGTCAAGAAAGTTGGCGTTCTGCTCAGGGTCTAGAAGCTCCAACAGCGCTGACGATGGGTCGCCCTGGTAACCGCGGCCTATCTTATCCACCTAGGTTGAAGACAGAGGCATTATCGTTATTATCATTTTCATCATTACACCCCATTGTATCAACAATCCGTGCACATTGGTCATTTCCAGAGGTAACCTGGATAACCACACCGTTACCAGACCTCTGGTACAGATGAAACTACAGGAGTGGCACACAACCTTTACTGACCTCATCTATGAGCACCAATGGGTTCTCGGTCTTGGTTTTCTTTAGGCACTGGATGATCTTCCCTGGCATCGCTCCAACATAGGTCCTCCTACACACACACACACACACACACACACACACACACACACACACACACACACACACACACACACACACACACACACACACACACACACACACACCTTTGTATACAGATAATGCACTGCCTACCATAGTGCTGTATATGATATGGCTAGTGTCTGAAGTGTGCCATCCTGAAGTCCCTCAATACTATTGCCATTAGCAGAGTAGATTTCCAGACCTGTGGCCTTTGATCTCAGCAACGTCGGTCATGCCTCCCACGCTGAACCTGAAGTACTGCCTGTTGAGGGCTCTGGCTATGGAGCGAGCGATGGATGTCTTCCCCACGCCGGGAGGGCCATAGAAACACAGGATCTTCCCCTGGGTGGAGCGACGGAGTTGGCTCACCGCTATGAACTCCTACAGGCAGACAGAGAGACAAGCAGAAGAGAGAGAGACAGGTATGGACAAACGTGGAAATAAGGAGATAAAAGAAAAGCAGAAAACAAGAAATTTTCATGAGCAGTGAAAAGTAGTATTGATTAAAAAAAAAACAACTGACAAATGCCGGGGAAGACGGCGCTCTACACTGCCGTCAGCGCCGGGGAAGACGGCGCCAACTGCCGTCAACATCGGGCCGGGTTTATTGTGTGAATAAAACGGCTGTGCTGGCCATTTAACTCTCCCCTGCCTGTGTCTCTGCCTGTCACGGACCCCGGTTATGTGGCACCTTGCCACAGACACCAAATTCAAAATGCCAACATATCCCTTTAAAAACATCTAATTTAAAGTGATAGGAAACAGGATTTCATTGATGGCTTGCTTCTGTAATTCAACGTATTTCCAGTTAAAACAGGATGTTGAGGAGGGACATAATGCAGAATGGGACTTTGATATAAAAAGATTTCTTTTTTGGTCATTTATTGTTAAATAGGTGTATGTTATGGTATGGGAAATTAACTAAAAAGATTTCTTTTTTGGTCATTTATTGTTAAATAGGTGTATGTTATGGTATGGGAAATTAACTAAAAAGATTTATTTTGCTACTAGTAGAATTTGAAATTTGATGACTTTGGCGACCCCTTGAGTTCTGTAGCAGTAGTGTCTTACATTGCTGTCGCAAAGATGACTCACCAGTTCTCTAGGTGGTGGTCTCACTTCTCTACAGCCATTATACTATGCTATTAAAATTAATTTGAGAATGATATATTGAGGTAAATATTCTACATGTAGCCGCTTTACAGTAAATAGTGTGTGTGTGTCAATGCTAACCAAGATGCGTTTCTTCACATCATCCATCCCATAATGGTCTTCTTCCAGAACCTCCTTGGCTCGGTCTAACGCCAAGTTCTCCTCGCTGTTGGTGCCCCAGGGCATGCTGGTCAGCCAGTCCAGATAGTTGCGGGTTACACTGCAACATGAACAGATGACTAACTAACTAATACCATAGAGTTGTAACTTGACCCCAGGCCAGTGGCCGTCGAGTAAAACAGAGTACAACACAGCAGAGGAGAATACCGTAGACCCACTTGAACTCTGAAGAGTGGTTGTCCAGCAGTCCCAGTTTGTTGAGTTCTTCATTGATGACGTCCATGATGTGCTGAGGGACAGTTCTTTCTTTCAGTCGCTCTCTGAACTTCTCCTCGATGGCCTCCTTGTCCTCCTTCTCCAGACCCAGTTCCTGAAACACCACAGCAACAGATATTGTTTTATGGGCCCCAGGGGGGGCCACAGGGTCTTCAGACCTTCTGTTGTTCAAACCATGGTTTGGACTAGTCTCGGTTTGTCCCTCTACCACACTTTATCTCAGAAATAAGTGATTGGATTTTCATAAAACTGGGGGGAATTATGCATTTCACCACTGTATTCCAGCATTTTCAAAATTTAAGATTAGCCCAATTGGCGCTACAATTACAGGTCAAAATTAAACATGTTAATAACAAGTCATATCTCCCACGCTACAAAGTTCAAATGACATGAAATGCAGTGCACTATTATCCTTGCTCCAAATTGGCCTCCAGGATCATCAATGTATGCCTTATTGGATTATACACCATTTTGAGTTTCTTGATTGGCCGATTGGCACAGAGGGGGACTGCATCATCTGTATGATAAACCAATATGGAGCACCACAAACTAAGACTGCAGACAATGCAAATGGCTCTAAAAAATGTATTTGCATTGATAACAGACTGGAAACATTGAACTTTTCCCCCCATTTGTAGAACTTGTTAATCACTGGCCCAGAAGGTGGGGGATGACATGGTTACTGTTGCCTTTTTTCAAAGTGCTGTGAGACACTTCTGCTGCAGGGCCCATGAAGGAAGGGATGGAAAGGATTCAGTGTTTTGCTCATGGACAGACGGACAGATTACATCAGAGGCCACATAGTCTATTCCACCAACCTTTTTAATGATCTTGAGTTGCTCTTGTAACAAGTACTTTCTGTGAGTCTGCTTGATTTTCTCTTCAACCTGAGAGGAGAGAGAGGCGTCATAGAAGGAATTAGTTAGGTTGACCAGCAGAGCGGTGCTCGGTAAACAGCAATTTATGTAGATAGATGGGGTGGTCTGACCTCTCGGCCGAGCCGCTGCTGCAGTTTGCTGAGCTCGTATTCCTTCTTCAGCAGAGACAGAGCCTTGTACAGACGCTTGGGGATCTGCAGAGACGCACACACAGACTTTAGTGTCTGAACAAACATCAGGTGCTGAGCTATGTGCTAAATGAAATGTCAAGCTGCATAATGCTGAGATGGGTATTGTATGGTCTGCAGGCTGCTCACATTAGTTTCCTCCAGGACGTCCTGTAGTTCGTGAGATTCTGCTCCCGTGAGAGCTGCTCCCATGTCGCTGAGGTAGATGGGATTGTCAACCACTCTCTGTCCAGCCTGCATCATCTGAAGGACCGACTCCCTGACATACATATAGGGACATGCATATATGGATGAATAATACAAATATTTTTGGATTGAAGCTGCTGATAGTCGATACTTTGGGCCAATATTCAATATTCTTAAATTTGTCCATTTGCATGCCAAAAAATGTCAGAAAATTCCAGGCATTCAGTGTTTCAGTTTTTCCGGGTGGAAAAGCCTCTGAAAAGCATTTTGACCAGGGGACACTAATATTCTCCACTGAAACCCAGGAAAATAAAAAATTTAAAAATTAAATAATGATCAAAATGTCTGATTGGAATAAATTCAGGTTAAAGTCTTCTCAAAGACAAAATAAATGTAGTAATGATTAATTCTACAATAAATTTGTAATCAATCAAACTGCATCATATCATCAGATTAGAAACCATATCCTATTTTTAATAACAGGATTGGCTATTGGTCTAACCCTAGCACAAAACACATAGTGTCCACTATATTAGGTCCACCTCCCCATTGCTCCTCCAGACAGTGAGTCAGGTATAAATAATGCATAAGCATAAAGCATGCAGACAGGGTGGAGAAGTTCAGTTCCAGTTCCAATAAACGTTACTCTGACTTAAGCCATGTGGTTCGATGGTTGATGCCTCCTGGGATTTCAGAGTTCACTGAGAATGATCCCATAACCAAAGCTCAGTACAACAGTGATGTGCAGTAAGGCATCTCAGAACTGGTCCAACCTTGCAGTGGATGGGTTCCGTCAACAGAAAAGCCTGCTGGCTTTCATTCTGTTAAGGAAGGTCAATGTGGATTCTGAGATCCCAGTGTCAGAGAGTTGGGCACGATGATGGGCAAGGGAATGGCAACTACATGTATATTAGAAGAAGCAGATGAGGGGGCAGAGAGAGTTACATGCGGTTATTATGGGTCAGCAGAGTGTCAAACTGGATGAATCTGGTACGAGTAATCCTGTTGAGGTGGAGCAGTTGTCTTCTGCCGGTCTGAGCACACCACATGATTCCAATTAGACTAGTTAGTCTATATGAAGAGAGGCATTAGAGTCAGTTGGGGAGGGGTTTCGCTGGAGAAGAGACAAGAGCGGTTCTTTGTTAGGGAAAGATGAAAAGTGGCTCTGACCTTGCTCTTGAGGGAAAGCAGTAAGTGATACAATCAGATTCTAATTCCCTCCTAGCCGTTCTTTTGGGCAGCAGCCTGAATAATTAGTATTTCTAAGGTCCCTTGATGAAGGGAAGAGATGCCAGTATGGCTTAGGGGATTTGGACTCCAAAAAGGTATGCAGGCATTGTGTAGTGGTATTAAGGTATCATGAAAACATGGAGCCTCTCATTGGTTCAGGTGTGCCTGAGTAGAGCTGGAGCTAACACCTGCAGGACAGGGGGTACTTGAGGACTGGATTGGGAACCACTGGTACAAAGGAACCTGGCTTGAGGGGTCATTAGCTCTGTCATTGTTGAGGTGGATTGTAGCTCACAAAGACTCTGGCCTGGATGAGGAAGGACTAGAGAACTAGTAAGACAGGAATATTTTGGATGGCCTGTAAGATGTAGAAAAATGTTGTGAGGACCTCTACATGAGAATCCATACCTGGGAGAATGGCAAGATTAGTTTTGAAATAATGAAAAAATTGAAGTTAGATGAGGCAAAGAGTTGGGGAGCGGTGCATGCGAGTAGTACCTTGAATATAACGTGGCAATAAGGAGTCTTGTTTTAGGCTAAAAGGGGCTATGTCCCAATGGAAGCCTCTAAAAACATTTGCAACAAATGTGGCTGAGGGAGTCACAATGTAACAAGAAGATGAAGCCGCAGTGGACACATGATCACCAAGACTGGATGATTGAAAAGTAGAAAAATGGCCCACCAAATCCTGGTTTTGTGACATGCAGGTTGCCGGCATGAATCCATCCTGGTGTCAACAGTAAAGGCTGGTGGTGGTGCAATGATGTGGCATCATTTAAATATACCTAAATGTTGTTGCTGACCAGGTCCATCACTTCATGACCACAATCTAGCATTTATCAAATTCCAGCAGGATAAAGATGGTTCAGCAACATGACAGTAACTTTACTTCAGTCCAGATCTCATTGGGATCAGGTGGATCACTGCAGCATGGACCAGGGTCCTTGTGGAAGGTTTCCAGAACCTTACTGAATCCAAGAATTCAGGCTGTTTGGAGGAATAAGGCGGTCCTACCTGCTACTAGCTAGGTGGACCTAGTAAAATGGCCACTGATTGTGCATAAACATAGACACACGCACACATACGTGTTATAGCACAGTAAAACTGTGGGCCAATGGATTTTGATCAATGATTGATTGATTGACTGACCTGTAGAGAGGGTTGAGTGCGATGATGTCCCTGATGGTTTTCACTATCTCTGCTGTCAGTGCCTGGAGAGCATATACGCCACACTGTCAGATTCTACTGTAATTCTACTTTACTGTACCATCCTGTCAGGGCCGGCAGACCACATAAGAATCAACTGTACTTTACTGTAATCTACCATAGATTCTATTGAAAATGTGTGTTAAATGTGTGTACCTTAACCTCCTCTGTGACAGTAAAGTGTTCATGTTGAATGTTGTCCACCTCAACCATCAGGATGTCAGAGGATGGCAGAAGCTGAAGCTCTGGGATTAGGTCTGCATCTGAGATCTGACCAGTAAGAACAGAGCAAAAAATATATATATCAATATGCACATAAAACACAACTACTACTAACTCTAAATGTTAAAGAGCAGGACCCAGGCAAATGACCCTTTGCTATTCTCTTTTGGTCCCAACCCATGATTTAGGGGTCTGTTCAAACAAGTATGTTTGGAGCGGTTTATTTGAACTCTGGAGTGTTTTCTCCTTTAGTTCAGTTTGTTTGGCCAGGTGAGAACAATGCCATTGGAACTGCACCGAGACGCCTGAAAATGCGGGTGGTTGGATGCGAGGGAGAATCAGGCTGATCCAACAACGGCTGCAGTCAATTAATTGGACTAATTGCACAACTGCAGCCTGGAACGATTTAACCGTGTGTTTGTTTGTGAGTGGAAAGTAGACTGTCTGGGGTCCGTTCCAGGAAGCAAACGCTGAGTCTAAACCTGAACTCTGAGTTGATTAACTCATAGATAGGAAACTCTGGGTTTTCGGTTCCAGAACGGCTGATCTGAGTTAGTTCAATCAACTCTCGGTATGTTAACCCTGAGCTAAGCAATAAATATGACGACAATAAAAAGCCATCATCAATGGAGGTCCGATACTACGATTCACCATGGCAACCGGCAAGCAGAAAAGGTCGTCGTACGTCACCCCACTGGAGTTGGAAGTGCTACTACGTGCATTTGGGGAGTATGAACACATTTTCAAAAAGAAGAGCAACACAGCTGCATCGGCAAAGGAGAGGGAATTGGCGTGGGAGAGAATCGCTGCCCGAGTCAATGCGTACGTTTCATTTAACATTTAACCACACTTTATGTGAGAAAGTGGTAGAATGGTATTGGAAAAAAAATATTTTCATTTAGGTGCAGCTGAAAATGAAATATAAAAACATACTTCAAATGGTGTACTTGGGGCGGCAAATTAGAAAGGCAGATCTAGAAATTTAATTACTGGAACACAAGTTAGAGGTGGGTGCATGGTCACAGGTGAAATGTGTTGTATAAAAATAAAAATACTAACTGTTGCTTTTGTATTTGTAGGAAATAAAGAAGACCAAATGAAATGTGTCTTTATTTGACTGCTGGGGGTGGTGGTAGCTTAATCCGTGAAGTGTAAACGGCATATTATATCTCGGACAGCTCTTCCATCCTGGACATAGAACATCTAATCGGGGTCTCAAAATCCTCTCCCGACATAAGGCTATGCGAATTACTTCCGCTTGAATATCGATCGGGTTACCGAGGAAAGGACACGCCATGTCCGACAGCTGCTTCAGGTTCAGCAGAGGGAGGAGACAGGGAGAAACTCAGGGTTTGTTCAAGAAAACCTGCCAGCGAGCAGGTTAGATTCACAGAGTCAGTTACCATGGTAACTGACTCAGAGTTTGAGTTACCTCTCTTTCTGGAACGGAAAACCCAGAGTTTCCCTCATCTCAGGGTTAACAAACTCAGAGTTTTCACTAAACCCGCTTTCTGGAACAGACCCCAGTAGGTGCACCGACCCGAGACAGAGAGACAGAGCTGAAAAGCTGAAGACCCGCCCGGGCAACAGGGGTCCGGCTGTCCTCCCCACCCTCTGCCAGCCTTCAGAAAATGGCAGCCTAAGATGAATTTGAGGTCTTCATCACTACTTTCCAGCTTTCGGCATCCGTGTCTGGGTGACCTGCGGAGGAGTGGGCCGTGCACCTGCTTCCCCTGTTCACGTGGGGAGGTGCAGCGGGCGTGACTTCCTGACCGTAAACAGGGCCATACTCGAGTGGCTGGGGTCGATTCCCGAGGGACAACGACCACAACGACAACGGCCGCCTGGGTCCAGAGACATCGGCCTGCCAGCCTGGAAGCACCAATCACCCTGGCCGAAGACCACCTGGCAATCTACTCCTGGGGGTCTCGTGGGGGTCCCCTTCCCACGTCCATCCCCGACAGGTCCATGTCCTATCCCAGCGCCTCGGATGAGGGCGACTGTCTACCAGCTGACCCCACAGGTTCCAATACCCCCCCAATCCTGCACCCTGAACAAATTCTTTCCCCCTTTTCTCTTTCCCCCCAGGTCCTCACGCACTGGAAACGACAAACACTGTTAAATCAGTTCCAGGCTGCAGTCCAATTAGCCTTAATTGGCTGCGGTGGGTGTTGGATGCAAGAAGAACAAGCCTACCAGCCTGATTCACACATGGTACATACATGACCATGGAAGGAAAATCATCTCTACAGACCTTGTCCTCCAGCTGCTCTGCCAGTGTACCAGGCTGGTCCTTGCGGGTGCGTTTGGTTTTGCGTCTCGGCGGAGGTTTGGGTTGTGACTCTGCCTCAGACTCCGTCCATGCTGATGGCGTTGCCGACTCCTCGGGCTCCACCTCCAGCTGTCGTGTGATCCGGACCCTGACAGGTTATACAGCGGATAGCAGAAGTTTTTTTCAGATATAAACCCATTAAATCAGACTTTTTCCACTTTCATTTGGACATACCAACCAGCAAAATCAACTTAAAACAAAAGGTTACTCATTTCTAACAGGGGATGCACTTGTTTAATGGCCCAGTACCCTCCCAGTCATTGGACACCAGTAAGGGTGGCGTGTACTGCTGAAATTGCATGCAAAAATACCTCTCACAGATAAGAGTGAGAAGAGAAATGTAGTTCAAGGTAGCCTAGCATAGTTAATATAGCTCATATTACACCAAAATTTGAATTGTTGCAAAAGTGTCACCCAATAGAATGTCCAGAATTGTGATAGCGACGCAGCAGTCTGCTTAGTAACAACAAACCACCGGTTCACCACCAAAAAAGGTCTTTTCACTCAGTCCCAAAGCGTGAAGTTGTACGGTGCGTAATGCGTGTGGTCTGAGCAAACCTTAACTTTAGAATGCCATTCATTATGATGTGTTTGTGCTACCATTAGAGGATTTGTAGCTTGCATTTCTTTAGATATTCTTGATACATTTATGGGCACCAGAGTGACCTTTTTTTCCAGCCCTGTGAGTCTGGATGTGCAGGTGCCTATAAGTGAAGGAGTTCACCACTTTTTAAAGTGTCTGCACCTCTATTATTGGCTTACTTGTTGACCACATAACCTTTAACCAATAGTAGAAGTCATTTGTATTAACATAATCATGAATGTTCAATTCTATACAATTCTGTGTAATCCTTTTGAGTTTTGACTCTTTGACTTGAATAAACTGAATAGATTGAATAAACTGTGCAACTACCATTCCCCTTCCTGAGATTTCTTCAACACTCCTAACCGTAAGTCTGATCAGCAACTACAGGAAATATTTGGTTGAGGTTATTGCTCCTAAAGGAGGTTCCAGCAGTTACTAAATCTCATGGTTCACATATTTTGTCCAATCCATGAACAATATGCTCAATAAAGACATGTAAAAGTACAAATTAGTTTTGTTTTTATCTATTTTATGACTTGAAGAGCAGACCATATTTTAGGAGCCATTTATACAGGAATGCAGGTAATTCAAAAGGGTTCACAAACTTTTTCTTGCAACTGTATATGCAACTGTATATGTATATAAATTCCTATAATAGGGGACCTCTAAATTTGTATGTATGTATCCAATCAGACTTACTGCTGTAATCATAGCAAAAGCTGCTTCTACTAAGTAGTAATTATAACACAGCCAAGGTGTTTTAGGTTTTCCATTCAAATACATTGTCAGAAATGAGTACTCTTTTGTTTTAATGTTGAATTAGCTGGTTACAATATCCATATGAAAGTGAAAACAAGTCTGATTTGATGGGTTTTTTAAAGATTTGAAAGGGAAGAAGAAGATATTCATATTTTCTGTACTTTGTGGCGGTACAGCCTGAATTTAAAATTGATTTTCTTTGTCTACGCACAATGACCGATGATGTCAGAGTGGATTTTTTTTAAATTTACAAACCTTTATAAATTAATTAAAAATGAAAAGCTGAAATGTACAAATTGAGTAAGGTACTACTACTACTAGCAGCAGGGAGTAGTAGTGGCAGTAGTAGCAGTAATACTAGTAGGTAGTAGTAGCAGGGATAGTAGTCGTAGTAGTAGCAGTACCCGTAGCATTAGTAGTAGAATTTCTAACCTGCGATGTCCCATGACGATCATTCTCAGCTTGTCTCCCAGGTCCTGCATCTCATGAATCTGAACAAAGGTCCCTGTAGGGTAGATGGCATCCAGAGACTCGACCACATCTGATTCATTACTGTAGAGAGACAGACCGACAGACAGTCACTGGTTAGTGCCAACACACAGCCCTATAGAGGGGTATCGAAGATTAATGGAAACACAAAAAGAGATGCAGACATTTAAAAAGATATCCCTGTGAATGTGATGGAAGAGTAGTTTTGTAATATCCACAAGTGTCTTATCACTGTGCTTCCCTTCTGTATTTTTGTAGTGGTAATAGTTAGAAGTCATTTTAAGTTGGGCTCCAAATGTAGCTGTTTTGGTCCCAGTTTTGGCAGAATAGCAAAATACCACAGAATTGTCAGGTTTGGGGTAAACTGTTGCAGAAATACTATTATATTTCTTTTGTCTGAATAATTAATATCATGAAACAGATGAAATTAAACATTTTTAACACCTTGACAATATGTATGGGGCCTGGAGCTCTCAGAAAAACAATGCAAGATAAATAAGTTAACATGTCAAAGCATGATAACATGTCAATGAAGAAAAAAGGAGGAGACTCAGAACTGACTGAAGCACTGAATGGTAATCTAAGATCCAAAACAAGCCTGAGACTCGCCCTGAACTGGACTGTGCCTAAGTGATGCACACATAAACTATGTACACAGGTGACTGTGGTGTGAACAGTCACCAACAGAATAAATCACGTGTTTCAAATATTTTTAAAATCCTCATCTTGACAGGAAAGTAAAGGGGGATCCTTTATACCCCTGCATGTATGTAGATGAGAACATCAGATCTATGCCACGCAAGAGGAGAAATGTTGGTGTTATTCTTGCTGACAAGAACTATAGGTTCCTGTTGACAAGCCCATATCAACCTACCAATTGAGCCAAATCAAAAGCGTGCTCTTGATTTGGATAAAAGGTAGAATTTCTACAAGGGAGTGCATTAACAGACTTTTTCAACATGGATACATGTAAATTGTTCCAAAAGGTATGTCCTTACTTATCGTCTCTCTTTAGGAAGACTCCAGCGTAGGGCTGAGCCAGACGAACCTTCCGCCTCAACAGCTCCATCAATGCCTTGTTCTTTACCTGACAGGAAGACAGACAGACAGACAGACAGACACATTACAAATACAAAATATTGATATCATACACACACAAAGGTGTGTAATTATTTCATATTTTATTAAATGTTTTGGGTGAGCAACTATGTATAAGAAGAAGAACAGAAGAAGAACACACTTTATTAGTCCACACATTTTCTTTTTTATGTCACACACACACACACAGCATGCAGTCGGTGGTGGCCGCAATACAGGTGGTAGTGAGGCAAGTTGAACAGTGGGAGTGTGTACTGATTTAGGCAAGGCAAGTTTATTTGTATAGCACCTTTCATACACAAGGCAGTTCAAAGTGCTTTACATGAGGCATTAAAAGACATTTTAAACAAGGACATTTATAAAA
This sequence comes from Hoplostethus atlanticus, assembly GCA_034670405.1. Lineage (NCBI taxonomy): Eukaryota > Metazoa > Chordata > Actinopteri > Trachichthyiformes > Trachichthyidae > Hoplostethus > Hoplostethus atlanticus. Next base: position 673,670 of record JAXDDX010000043.1, on the reverse strand, counting down.
AATAAAAAAAAAAGAATAAAATTAAATAATATTGGGTGAGCATGTCAGCGATGTATTTTGGGCCTAGACCATTTACTGACTTGTAGACGAGTAATAATATTTTAAAGTCAATTCTCTGACACACTGGAAGCCAATGCAGGGATCTGAGAATTGGCGCGATGTGGTCAAACTTTTTCATCTTTGTTAGTAGTCTAGCAGCAGTGTTCTCAATGAGCTGTAGCTGTCTGAGTGCCTTTTTAGGGAGACCCGAGAGAAGACCATTACAGTAGTCTAGCCTACTGGTAATAAAGGCGTGAATGAGTTTTTCTAGGTCTTGTTGTGACATGAGTCCTCTGAGCCTTGCTATGTTTTTAAGATAACAGTAGGCTGATTTTGTAACAAACTTGATGTGGTTGTTAAAATTGAGATCTGAGTCCGTAATAACGCCAAGATTTCTGGCTTGGTCTTTGGTTTTTAACTTTCAGCCTTTCTTCTTTGGCACCAAAGACAATTATCTCAGTCTTGTCTCTATTTAGCTGAAGGAAGTTCTGGCACATCCAGTCATTGACTTGCTTAATGCACTGGCACAGTAAGTCTATGGGACGATAGTCATTTGGAGATAGGGCTATATAGATTTGGGTGTCATCCGCATAGCAGTGGTAGGCAATACTATTATTTTGCATAGTTTGGCCTAGTGGGAGCATGTAGAGATTGAATAGACAAGGCCCCAGGATTGAACCTTGGGGGACACCACAAGTCATGTTGGTTAGCTCAGATTCATAGTTGCCAAAGGAAATAAAATAATTCCTGTCTTGAAGATATGACTTAAACCAATTTTAGACCGTGCCGGAAAGTCCAACCCAGTTTTCTAACCTGTCTAGAAGTATACTATGATCTACAGTATCAAATGCAGCACTAACATCCAATAGGACAAGGATTTAAATTTTGCCTGAGTCGGTGTTAAGATGAATGTCATTAAAAACTTTAACAAGAGCAGTTTCAGTGCTAGGGGTCGGAATCCTGATTGAAAGTTGTCATAGCAGCCAGTTGAGACAAAAAAATTATTAAAGTTGCTGGAAGACAACTTTCTCAATAATTTTACTAATAAAAAGGTAGATTTGATATAGATCTGTAGTTGCTAATAATAGAAGCATATCAAGGCTCCTCTTTTTTAGCAGTGGCTTAATGACTGCAGTTTTCAGGGACTTTGGAAAGTTTCCTGATAAGAGAGAGCTGTTAACCATTTGCAGTATGTCTGTTGCCAGGCAGTCAAAAACATTTTTAAGAAAGCTTGTAGGCAGAGCATCAAGGCAGCAGGTGGATGACTTGAGTTGTCTCACTGTTTTTTGAGTATTGCAGTCAATGCCATTAAACTAAAACTGAGATTTAGTGAAAATGCTAGTAAAATGCCCAAGGGCAACAGCTGATTACACAACAATGAATAAGGTGGCAACAAAAAACAAAGCAGCAGTGATGAATGTAACTGTATCCCTAGAAATTTTATCACCATAATTGCTCTAACTTACTAGGGATGGGTATGAGTATTCGAGTATCCGAGTAATCAAGTACTTGAAATGGGCATTGAAATCAATCTGCTGGTCCAGATGGCATATCTGGACGAGTACTGAAGACCTGTGCTAATCAGCTAGCTCCAGTGTTCACCACTATATTCAACATCTCCCTGGCTGAGTCTGTGGTCCCCGCCTGCTTCAAGAGATCCACTATTGTCCCTGTGCCCAAGAATGCTTCTCCAGCATGCTTGAATGACTACCGACCGGTGGCCCTCACCTCGGTGGTCATGAAATGCTTCGAGAGGCTGATTAAGGACTACATCTGCGCCTTCCTCCCTTGCTCCATGGACCCGCTGCAGTTTGCTTATCGTCCCAACAGATCCACGGATGATGCTGTCTCCCAGGTACTGCACACCACACTCTCTCATCTGGACAGCCGGAAGGGGGGCTATGTGAGACTGCTGTTCATTGACTATAGTTCAGCTTTCAATACCATAGTCCCCACCAGACTGGCTGGCAAGTTGATTGAGCTGGGACTGAACACCCCCCTGTGTGCCTGGATCCTGGACTTCCTGACCGCCAGGCCCCAGGTGGTCAGGGTGGGTAGACACACCTCCAACCCCCTCACCCTGAACACAGGATCCCCCCAGGGTTGCGTCCTCAGCCCCCTACTGTACTCCCTGTACACACATGACTGTGTGGCCAGGTTCAGCTCCAACACCATCATTAAGTTTGCGGATGACACAGTGGTGGTGGGCCTGATCTCCAACAACGACGAGAAGGCCTACCTGGAGGAAGTTGCTGATCTGTCACTCTGGTGCCAGGACAACAGCCTCCTCCTGAATGTCACCAAAACTAAGGAGCTGATTGTGGACTTTAGGAGGACACAACAACAGAGGACGTACTCACCACTGGGGATTAATGGGAATACTGTGGAGAGGGTGAGCAGGTATAAATACCTGGGAGTCAACATCACCGAAGATCTGACATGGTCCACACACACTGACACTCTGGTGAGAAAGGCGAGGCAGCGCCTTTACCACCTCAGGCAACTGAGGAAATTCAAAGTCTCCCGGAGGATCCTTCAGTCCTTCTACTCTGGCGCTGTAGAGAGCATCCTGACAGGAAGCATCACTGCCTGGTTTGGCAGCAGCTCCGCTCAGGACAGGAAGGCTCTGCAGAGAGTAGTGCGTTCGGCCGAGCGCACTATTGGAACTACACTCCCCACCCTGCAGGACTTGTACACCAGGAGGTGCAGAACCAGAGCCTGCAGGATCATGAAGGATCCTCACCACCCCAACAACGGACTGTTTCAGCTGCTGCGGTCAGGCAAGCGCCTCCGTAGTCACGCTGCAAAAACAGAGAGACTGAGACGGAGTTTCTTTCCTCAGGCCATCAGGACTGTGAACTCTGACCTCACCAGGGCCCCCACCAAGACACACACACTGCCCCTCTTATGCACACACACATTCACACACTTAGGTAAGACTACACATAATTTATAATTTATATTACACATACAATTTTCCCTTTTTTTACTATATTTTTTTATAAAGTGCTCTTATTGTAAATATTGTGTTGTTTTTTTATATAGAGCTCTTAATAACTGACATTGTAAATAGTGTGTTGGTTTATTGTAAATAGTGTGAACCTGTTATTTTGCACATTTCTGCTGAGCATTGCCACTTTCATTTCACTACACACCTCGTGTGTGTATGTGACAATTAAAATTCTTGAATCTTGAATCTTGAATCTTGAAGTATTGAGTAGGCCTATTATTATATTATTTTTTGTGTTTTTTTTGATGATGCCTCATTATAATAATTGCTTGGGTTAACCTATTTATTAACTGTTGCCAAATAAAAAGCAAAGCAGCGTATAAAATACAAGTTAGCTTAGTTGTGTTTCGAAATTTGAAATTCATTATTGGACACAAATGACTGATTATTATTATGGTTATTATATTATCTTTTAATGTAATATCCGTACATCCGTGTATCCGTACATCTTTTGAAGGCTGGTTTTGTTGTTCTAAAATAGATTTGGTTAAGGTTGAGTACTTGAGTACTAAATTTATGTTATTACTCAAGCTGTGAATTTTTTTTTAAATGCCCATCCAACCAGGAGCCTTGTGATCATTTCTTTGAAAAGGCATGCTGATCAGTACAGGTGAACTAACAGCTAACCAACAACAACTACTAACAGTAACCATTTACTTTGTATACACATTACATTAGAAATGAAAACTATACTGTTGAGTAAGCTCCCAGAGTAATTGCATTAGGAATGGAGAACAATATTCTTGGTTAAGTGCTTTATTTTGGTAAGTTTCATCACCTCAGAATACCTTATGGGCAACTGCATCATTTAACAACTGAAAAAAAAAGTCATTCAAATTAAAATCCATTGTCTAGATGGAAGATAGATCTACACTGTGCTTATATAAAGGCAGCAAGGCACAAGTTATCCAACCATGATACACTGGATCATTTTATGACAATGTCAATGCTCACTGCAACGGACAGTATAGTCAGGCACAGTCGAAAACTCAATCTATCAAATAATTATGTTCCTATGAGATTAAAGTCATAATGCTGAAGCATTTTAAATGAGCCCACGTTGGAGGAGGTGAGGTTTAATTTATAAAAACCGCTTGATAATATTGGATGTGAACTAGTAAAATTCACCAATACGGTAAAGTAGTTTCACTATATAACAGACTTCATGATTTAAGGATTACACAAAAAAAAAAAAAGAGAAGACAGAAGTTTCAGACGTTGAATCAACCTGAAACTAAAAATGCAGAGAATCCCACAGTATAATCACGTAACCACTTTCCTCACCTCTATGATCTTGATGAATCGAGGAAACACAGGGTTCCTGCTGACGGCGATCAACGGGACATTAGGAAACACTTCTGGTACCAGCATGGGAGTTAGGGCCGTCATTTGCGCTCCGTTGTACGGCGCTCCCCCGTCTCCCCCCGATTCCTCTCCCCCAGACCCCGCGCTCTCACCGCCGTCCTCCCCAGAGAACCCGGCTCCACTGGCCCTGTTCCCGAAGGCCCTGTCCGGGATACTGTGGAGCCGGTAGACTGGGTTCAGGAGCTCCCAATCGCCGCCGAGGATGCCCCCAATCCGCGCCCAGCGCTGAGGTCTCCCCGTTACCCTCCAGCCTCCTGTCATTGCTGTGCTGTGTGTGCTGTGGCTACTGAGTGTTTTCTTTACGGTTCTGGTGGTGGTGTAGGACCGTGCGGGTGTGTCGGTCAGGAAGGACCGGGTGCTACTGGTTCTGAACATACCGGGCCAGTTTAGTGTCCGTACAAGGGATGCGGTTCTGTGCATCTGTCTAGCAGCTCCGAGCATTTTCATGCAGGCGGCCATGTTGATCTGGAGCGTTCTACAGCATGTGACAGTCCAAGAAGGTTATATAGAAGAACTTGAGAATGTCCCAAAAATGGCCGCCCATTCATATGAACGAAAGTTGCTCACCCAGCGCATGCACACAAAAAAAAAAATCGCTTCCTGGTTTACTTCCGCGTTGTGCGGCCGGTGGAACATGCGCATTGATGTCTGCTTACGTATTGCCGCTGTAGTAGTGCGGCCACGAGTGAGCATTTCTGTTGCTAATAAAGGAATATAATCATGGCAGAAGATACTGCCCTGTTTCTCAAAGACTCCTCGCAGGTATCTGTAGCACTCAGTGCTCTCCAATCATTTTCCAAAGCTACAGTTTTTGCCGATTGCTTACACACGTGTTGCGAACTTTGGCTCATTGTGTCAAAACTCTACACACAAGCCAAGTAAGACACAACACTTGGAGATAAACATCTCACTTGTATGTCAAAATGAAACTCTGCAATCAAAACCTAACAATCCTTTTTCAAAATGGCATTTTTGCAACAAACTTATACACACATGCACCATATTTATTTAATTATTATATATACATATATATGTGTGTATATATTATATTCAATATTCTTGCAATTGTTTATAATAAAATATTAGAATGGTGCAATTAAGTGTTTGCTGTCAAATATTTGAATTACTCTTTCAAAACACACTGATGTACTTTATACAAAACACTGCTGTCTTTAGTACTTTGTATACCTTTTCAATTTTCTCATACAGGCTTCTGTGAAAGATTGTTCCAGTACAGTACATCTACTCACATTTCAATGAACACAAAAATAGAAAGGCTTCAGGAAAAAAATACAGCTTATTTTTTGCCATTGCAGGTTTTTACAACAAATAAAAAACAAAGAAAAGTAGAATTACAGTACAGTAATCAATACAATATGTTACTGTAAACTAACAAAAATAATTACAGTAAAATGACAAAAAATAGTATTGTAAGGGATGGGCTGGATGGTTTATGGATCCCACCTTCTGTTTGGGTCTGGGGGGGGGGGTTGGGTCAGACACATTAAGTCAAAACTACAAGCTACAGGCAAGGCAGGTGCCCAGACAGGAAATATGTCTCCGTCTATTGCCTGGTCCCCTTCTTTGTTCTTGTCCTCGTCCTACTCCTCTCTCTCTTCCTCTTCCTCTCGCCTCCATGTTTACAAAGTTCTCTGAAGAGAGGTGCGCTTACCTGAGGTCTATTTGTAGTGCTATGGCTCAGACTGATTGGTGTTCAGATAGATAGATAGATAGATGGCTCTTTATTGTCCCAGAGGGGAAATTGCAGTTTGCAGCAGTACAAAACAAGAGAGAGGCACACAACACTATACAATAAACAAATTTAAGGGCAGAAAACGGTATAAAGTTTGCTGCCATCTATCTATCTATATATCTGAACACCAATCTGAAGACTGAACACCAATCAGTTCAATTAGTGTAGAAGTGTTCATGTGTGTGTGTGTGTGTTGCCAATTTCAGGTATGTTCTGCAGTTTGAATAGAAGTATTTTCCCAATGATTGCAAGAGATTTCATTCTTGAACGAAGTGTCTAATGTAAGAAACAGTGTGTAGTGTTTTGCAAGATGTGTGTAGCAGAAAATGTGTTTGTAGTTTGGGTGCCTTTGTTTAAGGCATGGTTACAAAAGTTAAGGTTTTGATGCTTTTGTCTAAGCATTCACTTTTAGTGTAAGCAATCGGCAAAAACTGTAATAAATGTGAATTATTACCAGTCAATAACTGCTCAGTCATCTCAATTTGTAATATCCCTGTGAAAAATGTTGTTACTTATCTCGGGGTTCAAATTCCTAAAGATAGTAAAACTAGATGTTCTTTAAACTTTGCTCCAATTATAGGAAACACCCAAAAGATTCTGAACCACTGGCTACAAAGAGACTTGTCTCTTAAAGTTAAAGTTAGAGTTCTGCTCACTAAAGCAGAAGGTCTGTCTCGTGCTGCTAAGTCTTTGTATGTCGATAACCCAACATGCAAATCTATTTATAGTATGCTAACCAATTTCTTATGGAAAAATAAGTAATTATTTGCGAAAAATCTGTAGTTCTGAATTCATATAATGTGTGGGTTACATTTTTATACACTTTAGCTCTCTTAACAACACATTTAAAATAAACTGGCTTAAACAAAATCTATATGGAATTTTATTTCTCATCATGTTTTCTCACACTTAAGTGGCCTAAAATTCATTCTGCTTTGTAATTATAATATTTGAAAAATTCCAGTCAAACTCTCAGATTACCATCAACAAGTTCTCTTGGCTTGGGCACTAATTTACAAACAGAACTTCTCTTTATTTTTTATTTGGAACAACAGTGATATTTTCTTCAAGAACAAGTCCTTATTCTATGAACATTGGTTCAACAATGGCATAATACTGGTGAGTCAACAATTGAATGAAAAAAGGTCTACTGTACAGCTACTCGGAATTTCTTTCAAGATGCAACTAAGAGATTTCTTTCAAGTTAATCCATACATTTTACTCTGTTAAAAATTTCTTACAGAAATTTAAAGGTGATATTGACGTAAAGTGTCTTTCTTATAGTCTTGTATCCCATCTATTTTGGTCTTGTGATTATACACACAAACTATGGAAAGATATTAACATTTTTATAATAGGTAATATTTTACCAGGTTTCTCCATTTACTTCAAAAATATTGTATTTGGTTGCTATGAATACAGTAATAAGGAAGAAAATACTTTTTGCTTATTAATTTAATACTAATATTAGCTAAATTCCATATTCACAAATGCAAATTTACAAAAAACTACAGTTCATTGTATTTCTGAAGGAAATGGATAATTATGCATTCACAATTTCTTCCTATAACAACAAAGCAATTAAAACAATTATTGTATGCTCTTCTTACAAGGTGTTTAATTAAGTTAATACTATATAATCTCGCTTTTTAAATTTGTATTTATTTATTTATGTTATTTCTTAATTGCCTTATGTTATATCTTATCTCCTATTTCCTTTTTCTTTATGTTGACATCACATTATTATTTGTTGTATCGTATTGTTTCATGATGTGAATAAAAAAAAAAAAGAGTGAGGTTATCAGGTTGAGGTTATGGTTATCAGGTGAGCGCACACTCTGCCGGCAGGAACGACCATACAGAGGTGACATTATTTAATTGATATGCCCCACCTTGCATTAACAGAGGCTTTTTTGAAGATACTATTTAATATGATCACTTCTGAAAATAAAAAGACATTGATTTGTGAAGGAGACTTTAATATTTTTTCACAACTCTAAATTAGACAAGACAAATCCAACAAAAAGAGAAACCCTCTCGTTTTAAGGATAAATAAAACATTACAAGATTTGGGATTGATAGATGTCTGGAGCGACTTCCACCCATCCCATAAAGAATATACCAAGTATTGTGCATGACACTCTGTATACTTATAGATTGACTATTTTTTCATACAGCATTGAAAAGGCATACACTTCAAAGTTGTAAAATAGGGTCCAGGGATCTATCTGATCAGTCAAAGATGTGTCACACATGGCATCTTGATAGTAAACTGGAAAATACTTTACCCTTTGTAGTAATACTGGTATGTTGAATGGCACAATCTTTAAGGAATGGATAAAAACTAAAATAGATCAATATATCCCCACACAACATTATGGGATGAGGCAAAGGCAGTACTACAGGGAAAATGTATGAAGAAAAAAGTTTTTTTTTGAAAATTATGAAAAGAAATAACGAATAAAAATTATGAGGAAAAAAAACAAATAATGAAAACGTCACTTAATAAAAACAGACAACAGAAATTACTGAACTTGAACTTGAAAAATACAAAAAGGTAAAACAGACAGACAGAAAAAAAAGGACCCCTTGATTCTGGAGGACATACAACTAATTCCGATTGAAAGTAATAAATTGTAGAAACTCTCCTCACTGTTACGGCCTCTGTCTGTCTGTCTCTGCTACCAAATCCAGGATAATGAACATTACATGTAATGGATTATATAACTAAAAATCAAATCAGTGCCATCATAGTTGATCTAGACGCTGAAAAGGCTTTTGATTCAGTAGGATGGGATTTTTTTATATCAAATGCTAGGTATACTTGGCTTTAAGAAAGATTATACAATGCTTTCAAACACTGTACTCATCTCCGACAGCAACAATAAAGGTAAACGGTAACATGCCTGTCGTCAAGCATTGTGTTAGAAAGAGGGATGTACCAAGGATGCCCTTTAAGCCCCACACTCTGCATTACATATAGAACCATTGGCACAAGCAGTCAGACAAACAATACTTTAAAAGTGATAAAAACAACTCTGGCATTTTTGTTGTTGTCATGTTTCTTTCACTTTAATATCTTGTTAGATTAAAAGTTTACAAATATGAATTTCTCTTAGGAGTCTCTTAAAATTAGATTTGCTTGTCACTGAGCATCAGCGTGCCCCCAGTATTAGGTTGTATCTACTGGTTCATTTCAATAGAACATCATAATAGTTGGAGTAAAACTAATCTACACCAATGATAAACCGGTAGAGTAACTGTCACCCCCAGTCTTCTACTTTCATTTTCCTTTATCAATTATTAAAGCTACAAATTGGAACCTTTGTCTTTGAGGCAGGAAGTATTGTTAGTCCCGCCCTCCTCCCACTTAGCTGGTCAAGTTCCTGCCCCAACACTTGTCAGTCATCTTGATGAGGTTTCTACCCTGAAGCAGCATCTAGGTGAGGCTGAGGTACAGCAGCCACCGCAGGCATTGGAGAAGTAGATCTGCCAAAAAAAAACCCATACAAAACAATGCTGATGTTCACCATGTTTATGAACGAGTCTTGTCTTCTGCACGTTTAGCTTTGTTGTTCTTACTGCTTTCCTCCATGTTGTTATTGCTATTGACATCACCACTGGCCACACCTTCCCTCAGAAAATGTCCCAAACATCATTGAAAAGACGATTTCAGGCAAATGGGGGATTTAGGCATGTACACACATAGGCACAGACTGATAATGTAGAATATATCCTATTTACTCACTGTTATTTTATTGTCAGTGTTGCATATTGTAGGTTTAAATTAATTTAGTGTGAATGAAAATGCACAATTCAACATCAAGGTTTATACAGCAAATTTAGCTTGCATCTCCATCTGCAGTGTTCGGGAAGCCTGTTATGTTGCCTCTTATGTACTGAGTGATATTTTGCGCTAAGCTTCAGTTTGATTTGCTGAATTATTAACTTGCATGTGATGTTAAATTATGTTCTGATGTGTAGTAAAGCTAAACTGTTAATCACTGTTACCAGGACTGACCTACAGTACCTCCTAAACGTTGTGCAGGTCTGATCAGCAACTACAGGAAATGTTTGGTTGAGGTTATTGCTACTAAAGGAGGTTCCACCAGTTACTAAATCTCATGGTTCACACACTTTTTCCAATCCAAGCTGTTAACGTTTCAACAATATATTTAATAAAGACATGTAAAAGCACATTTTTTTGTGTTACTTGTTAAATCAGTTTTTTTTTAAATCCATTTTTATGACTTAGATGAAGATTAGACCACATTTTAGGAGCCATTTATACAGGAATGCAGGTAATTCAAAAGGGTTCACAAACTTTTAATTGCAATTGTATTTCAGGTCTTCAGTCATTACAATCACTTTGACAACTGAATCTAACGCTGATCTGTGACCAGGTTGCCCTCACTGAGTTGCTCTGGATAACAGGATCAGTAAAATGCATCAAATGTCACTGTAATGGTTCATATGGTCAAGCTTAAATGGTGCAACCTGAGCAGTGATCCCTGGTTAAAACATACATTTTAATCTTTTGTATCTATTTCAGCCCAGACCATCTGTCCATGGCTGTCTGAACAGGAGGAAAGACAGCTGTGAAAAGATCAAAACACAAACAGCACGGCCAACAAATAAAATTATACAATGAAAACAAACATGGAATCTGTGTTTTAAAGCTGCACTAGGCATTTTAACACGTTGGTGGCTGCAAATGGCATCGAGAGGTAAATGTTTGAGAACTTGAACTTCCACAGCCAGAAATCCTGTAAGGTGGCGTTAGTGAACTGCACACAGGCTGGTCTGTGATTCTTTATACCAAAAAGATACCAACGGAATGGTGATTCCAGCTTTATTGAATTTCACTCTTAAATTTCAATTCGTCACTTCCTGTGGGGAGAAGATTTCCCACCTGTGACCATACCCGACATCAATTTAATTAATTGAATTTGGGCAAAATAGGGTGAATCTACAGCATCTCAATTAGGGGAACAGGGACACTTTTCTCTGCTGCTTCTCTGTGATTTAGGCTAATCAGACATCTGGATTTTTACATGGAAATACTGTCTAGTGCAGTTTTAACAGCACTAAAAAAAACAACTCCAGAAAAAAAAAAAAAACACCATCTCTAAGGCAGAAAATGTAACATTAAAGAAACTGGACAACACCAGAGGAGCAGTTGATTTACCTCATGTTACCAGTGTTCGACCAGTGTCTGATAGGATAAATCAAGTGTACCTCAGTAACTGAAATATTTGAATATTTGCTTTGGTCTATAAGTAAAACAAGGAGAAGAAGAGGACTAACAGTGTCACCACTATGCTAATATAAAGCACTTTCAGTAACCATAGCAAGCATTTTGAGACAACGTAGCTGGGCAACTTTGGCAACAATTCTTTTGACCGATATGTGTTTTCAAAGGCCAATACCATGCACGTTTTGTATTGAAGCTGCCAATACCAAATATTTTGTACCAATATCTTCCATTTTTTCCATAATCTAAATTCATTTCATTTCTGATTTAAATTTGGCCAAAACTTTACAAGTATTGAGTTTTCCCCCCAGAATTGTATTCTTGTCACGGTGGAAAAGCCTCTGAAACTGCACTTAAACCATCAGGGGACACCAAAATGCTCCATTGAATCCCAGACTAGTGACATGGGCTAGCTGCTCCTTAACCCCACCTATTCAATGGTAAGGAGAACTCTGGGATACATTACTTTAAACACAGAATTAATTAACAAAAAACATTATTACACAATTAAATGAATATGAAAAATGTGCCAATTTTACAACTTTTTAAGTAGCTGTGTTCAGTGAGGAACCTCCTTCAATATTAGAGGTGGACGACACTTTCTTTCTTTCCTTCCTTCTTTCCTTTCCTTTAGCACAAGAATAAAAATGAAATGATAAAAAAATAAACAACTTAAAAAATGCACAAAGACGACCAAAGAAACCCAAAAGGGCTTATCATGTGGCTCCCTGGAGAAACAAAAAGGTTATATACAAAACAAATGTTAACTATCAATAAATAAACAGTTACACTAATTAAGAAATCAAAACAAAAAAATCTATGAAAAATGGATATTACTAATATTTGTGCATTAATAACTGCGTTACCCTTTTCTTAAACAAAGGGAGAGACCAAATGCAGTAACAGGGAGTTCATTATAGGTTTTTGTACCTCTGAAGCGTATATTGAACTGAGACATAGTTGTACGAATAGCAGGTAACAGAAGTTGACTTACATTTGCATTATGTTCATGATTATTTTCATTCCTTGTTAAGTAATTGTCAAAAATAGAGGGCAAGGTGTCTGACTGACTGGATGATATCTGATATTTAGGAAAAGGCAAATATCGTCCCAATATGTCGGCAAACCAATATATCAGTCTAACCGTAATTCTAACCAACCCTTTCATTACACTTACGTTCCTTATAGCCCAGTGTCTTATCATTGCATTGATTTTGTCCCATTTATCAACCTGTGTGTCTGCTCAAGGCAATATTTCCTATCTCTCCTCAAAATGTTGTCAGTTTCCTTTTTCCAAACTCGTGTAAAAAAAATCCCATCATGTTTATTCAGTACTGGCTCATGGTGGATGTGAGCACTTTCCTGTCTGAGGGTCTCCTCTGTTGCTCCAGTCTAATCATTGGTTGGGCTTTGTCTAAATGCTGGGAGCCTGACTAGAGCTTCCAATGGCAGTCTCTTCCTATGTTCACCATGCTGGCCAAGCTTTGTTCATCATGCTGTACCATTTGGTTGGTACTGGTTATAACCAGTCTACACGGTGGTTCCAAAACCCATGTCGTCCATGTCCTGACTGTCTACATCATCCTCGCTCAGAGAGAAATCTTTATGGTTGCAGATCACTCTGTTAGGACTGCAGTAGTTAGTGGCTGGTCCTGCTCTGTTCGGACTGCAGCTGGATTCTACGTCTGTTAGGGAAGAGTTGGCCATACTAGGCTCCCCTATCCCGCCTCCTCCTGCTGCACTCAGTCCACTTCCCAAACCCACCCCACCTATAGGTCCCAGCCTCTCGGCCTCAGACATCAGAGCCAGCATGCCGTCCAAAGTGGCTCTGCTCTCACATATGCTGTCCAGCAGGTGGCAGCGGTGCTGTAGCTGAACGACCAATGTCTCTCTCTCCTTTAAAGACTGTTGGTAATGCTGTATGGTCTCTTCGCATCGGCAGAGTTTCTCGTTGAGAAAAGATATTTCTCTGTGAAGAGAGAGAGGAATGGAGATTATTGTCTAACTAGAATTACTCTTCTGAAACTGCTGGCAATGATGGATGGTCTCCATCATTAGGATTACAGAAAAAATCTGTGATATTTTCACAGTGACAGCTTGTCAACAGCTGGGTTTCCATCCAAATATTGTTTTGTGAATTATGAAGTTCTGAATTTGAAAAGCTGAATGGAAACTGCAATACTCAATATTGCAGTATCAATAAAGAAGCATGAGCATGAAATATGACAAACATTCAGCTGACACTAATAACAATTTACCCAATACTAATAAATTCTTGAAAGATTTTTCTTCTGGATGTGTGATTTTGACATTTAGGAAGCCAATTTATTCACTTCAACCCAGCTGATGGTCTTGTATTTTTTGCAACATTTCAGAAGTTTGATCAAAATGTGAATGGAAACACAGCTACTGAGGAGAAAGATTTCCCTCTGAGGCAGACAAGAATAAATATAAATATAAAGAATAAAAGTTAATAAAAACCAACAATGACATTTTCCATCAAAAATCCCAACGTGATTTTCCATCACATAATTTATTCGATGTTCAACAAGATCGATTTAGATCAATTTCTACACATTGACCAACTTTTTATTTTGTGGCAGCGATCTCGAACAACGATGGCGCGGCCGTGTCTAGACGCCGTCGTGGCAGCTCCGCGGAGATTGTGCGATTTATAATGTAAATGTACAATGTAAACACATGACTGTGTGGCCAGGTTCAGCTCCAACTCCATCATCAAGTTTGTGGATGACACAGTGGTGGTGGGCCTGATCTCCGACAACGACGAGAAGGCCTACCTGGAGGAAGTTGCTGATCTGTCACTCTGGTGCCAGGACAACAGCCTCCTCTTGAATGTCACCAAAACTAAGGAGCTGATTGTGGACTTTAGGAGGACACAACAACAGAGGACGTACTCACCACTGGGGATTAATGGGACTACTGTGGAGAGGGTGAGCAGGTATAAATACCTGGGAGTCCACATCACAGAGGATCTGTCATGGTCCTCACACACAGACACTCTGGTGAGAAAGGCAAGGCAGCACCTTTACCACCTCAGGCAGCTGAGGAAATTTAAAGTCTCTCGGAGGATCCTTCAGTCCTTCTACTCTGGAGCTGTAGAGAGCATCCTGACAGGAAGCATCACTGCCTGGTTTGGCAACAGCTCCGCTCAGGACAGGAAGGCTCTGCAGAGAGTATTGCGTTCGGCCTGAACACACTATTGGAACTACACTCCCCACCCTGCAGGACTTGTACACCAGGAGGTGCAGAACCAGAGCCTGCAGGATCATGAAGGATCCTCACCACCCCAACAACGGACTGTTTCAGCTGCTGCGGTCAGGCAAGCGCCTCCGCAGTCACGCTGCCAAAACAGAGAGACTGAGACGGAGTTTCTTTCCTCAGGCCATCAGGACTCTGAACTCCGACCTCACCAGGGCCCCCACCAAGACCCACACACTGCCCTCTTATGTGCACACACACACACACACACACGCACACACACACACACACACTTAGGTAACGACTACACATAATTTATATTATATTACATACATACAATTTCTCATATTACCATATTTTTACAGTGCTCTTACTGTAAATATTGTGTGTTTTTTTTTATATAAGAGCTCTTACTGTAATACTGTAAATATTGTGTTGGTTTTTTATTGTAAATACTGTGTACTGTTGCCCTTTGCACATTCCTGTTGAGCATTGCCACTTTTTAATTTCACTGCACACCCCGTGTGTGTATGTGACAAATAAAGTTCTTGAATCTTGAATCTTGAATCGATAATGTGGCGGTGTGCCACAGATGACCCTTTGTATGGGAAACACAGCAGCTACAAGACATGTTCAGTACGTAAAGGACATGGCCGTAATAATAGACACGCCTCACTGTTAACAAACTAGTTGGATATTTACCTATATTTATATGCCCATCTTTGATTGAAAGCAACAAGTTCAGGCTCGTTCTCTAGGGGGGGTTGTCAAAAGGCATTCTGGGAAATGTAGGAAATCACTAACGTAAGTAGAAATAGAGGAAGCAGGTTGGGGGAAAAGTGTGCGGGCCAATAAAGTTAATTACAGCATCACAAAATAACTCCTGGAATGTATTGAACATCACAAATTGATGATATCTAACAGTGTAAGAGTATCCAACGGGGGATTTCCCTTTAACAGTTGGAGCATGGGAGTCCCACAGTCTAGAAAATAGACAAAAAACTGAAAATATGTGAACAAAAAGCACTCCCGGTTCGCTTTGCATTTTTCATTACATTTTTGTCCCTCCAGCTCACCATAGAGTGGCTACGTACTTCCTCTATCTGCCCGCTCGAAAAAACAAGCATGGTCTGAGGAGGAGATTCAAATTCAAATGATTTACAGTGGTTCATTCTGTGAACCAAATATTATTGAGTGGCACAGCAAGCCTTTTTATTTATTTTAAATTTTATTTGAAATTCAGTGTTTCCTTTGTGCTGCCATAATTGTGTCAACGTTGCACTTTTTATTTCATGTAACTTGATTCTGCTGAAAAATACCGAGTATTCTGTTAACGTTTCTATTCAAATCTTATAAATAAAATAATTATAAAAATGGAATAGATCAAATACTCTGAATTCACTAAAAGGCTGAAACGGTGTGAAAACACCCATCATACGTTTTATGGAGAGTACAGTAACGTTAGGCTACCTGGCTTGCTAAAGGGAATTAGTGTAGTTGCAAAAATAAGTGAACCTGTTCTTGCATTAGTTAAATCAAGTAGGTAAGTAGAATCATGTGGGTAAATAATTGTAGATATTGTAGATTGTACAATTGTAGATTGTAAATAATGTAGACAATCAAAGGTCAGATATTTGGGGAGGAGTTTGCCTGGCACTCCCATAAATACAGGTGAGAAACTTGGTCAGCTTGGTGTTACCTATGCAGGTGAAAGTAAAACACTCTGCCGCAATCAAAAGGAGACCTCAGAGGAGCTGAGGAAGCAAGTAGTGAGTGTGCATCAGTGCAAGAAAGTCATAACAAAAAGATTTGGACTCCATAAGTCTACTGTGAGACAAATAATATACAAATGGAGAGCTTTTAACACGACGACAGAGACTCTGTCTAGAAGTGGATGTCCTTCTAAAATATCAACAAGAGCCACAATAAATATATTAAAACTAGTAAAAAACAACCCAAGAATAACATCCAGAAATCTACAAGCCTCCATTGCTGCATCTGATGTAATTGTGCATCACACTGAATAGAAATAGCATTCATGCAAGGGTAGCCGAGAAGAAGTCTAAAAAAAATAAAGCTGCATGTCTGCACCTGTCCTTGGTTTCCGTTATCTCCTGAGTGGCAGCTCTCATCTGGTCATCCTTACGGATCAGGCTCTCAGCTTGTTCTCTCACGGTGTTCTCTGCAGCCTGCAGTCTCTCCTCCAGATCCAGCACCCGAAGGTGAAGTGCTGCTAGGTGGGCGTTGGCCTCCCTGATTTGGACCGGGGATGGGGAGGACATGTCTGACAGCTTACCAAGCAGGGGTCAGACTGCTGGGAGTACACATGGAATTACGGGAGCTTAACATTGGGAATTCATTAGGGTTAGACCGATATATGGCACTGATATTGTCCTTTCATTAAAAATGATATCTGGTCCAGTAAGTGTTGTTCACCTTAGATATGATACATATGATGCAGTTTGATTGATCACAATTGTATTGGAGAATTGATCAATAATATAAAGTTGCCTATGGGAAGCCCTTAACCTGAATTGATTCTCATGGAACATTTTGATCAGATTCCACACAAGCATAGATTATTATTATTATTAATAATAATACGATTGAGTTTTAGTGTCCCATGGTCTAAATACTGTTTCAGAGGCTTTCCCACCCTGACAAGAATACAATTTTGTGGGAAACACTAAGCCTTTCTCCATCAGAATATGAAATCGCTTGGACTTGATGTGAATCAGGAAATTATTAATTGCGTGTCCATCAGATGTTAAAGCGATTTAAGTAATTTTCCATGAGCCATGTCGTATTTATTTCCAGATGTGCATCAGGTTCAAGCAATTCATTATTTCTGATTGGAAAATGGCTTATGGAATACTTTTAATTTACATTTCTTTACATGAAAATAATCAAAATTAAAAAGGTATTGAATATCGGAAAACAAAAATTCATAACACCAGCTGGTTCTTAGTTCTATAGTGCGCTTTATGTTGGCTTGTACAGTCTTTCTGGTTAACTACATAAGTTTACTTGATGTTGTCATGGGCTAGCAGCTAACTTGTTAGCTAAGCTAACGTTAGCCAGGCATCGTTAATAAAGTCAACAGCATCTTCAAAATCTCAACAAGAGACTTACTGTTTAAATGCTCCGCTACAGCTGTCTGTCTATCTAGCTAATGTTAGCAACATGACATTACAAAGGGTTACGTCGGGTTTCTTCATCTCCTCTCTCAAGGCTATGGTGGAGTTCCCTAGGTAGTTTCTCTAGTTACCGTTTACTAGTGACGTAACGGTTCCACTTAACAACCAGTTTATAGTGCCTGTCGGCGGCCAAGTTTCCCATTAAAGCGGGGTAGACGGCAGTAACAAGCTGGCAACCTGTGGAAGTGACCCGGAAACCATCCAACTGCCACAGGGTGCACTCGTTTAATGGTACCCCGCTACATAGACGCCGCATTGACTGCTTCTGCCCATTGCTACGATACGTAAACGTCGCCGCCATATTGGTCCGGGGAAGACTGGCCTCTAAACAAATACAAGTAAACGGGGAGCTGCGGTTTTTCTGGATGAAAAGCACTATAACGTTTACATTTCTCAACCGATTTAAATTAGTCCTTTTTTATATTCAAGGGTTTATGATCTACGTGGAGTAGAAAAAAAAGTTTTGTCTCCAGTTACTTAGTTAGGCTATAATCGCTGCTAGACGCTCAAGAGAGCAGTGTCAACGTTAGGCTCACATGAACTGAGTTACTTACGTGGTGGAAAATAATTCATTGTCATAAGGCATTGTAAAAACTCAGGTTTGTCAAGCATGGATTTGGCTTATTTTCCTTGGTTAATACTTGTGGAGATGTCCATATATAATATAATTTAATGTACATGAAATGTGCATAAAGTTATTTTTCTGTCCATGTCCCGATCATTTTAGCTTTTCTTGTGCTCCAGGTCAGAACACAGCTCATTCACTTTGAAATACTGGGGGAAAAAAAATCTAAATAGCGCATTTTTAAGTACTAATAATTGACCATCATTGAGAAAAATGGAACAAAATCGGCAAATACAAATTACAATAGTGAGACACTGGCAGTCAGTCTTCTTTCTATATTTTTATGGCAGTGAAAGGATACAGATATACTCCAAGACAGACAATTACAGACAAAGACAATTATAAGATAAGATAGCCTTTATTGATCCCCAGAGGACAAATAAAGAGGGAAAATTCAAATGGCCTATCGAGATCTATTTCATCTATATTTATATATCAATATTTCTCCAAACCGATTTTTATGACAAGCTACTCGTTTCGGCTAAGCGGCTGACATATTATGAATCTGACTGTAGTTAGCTGGCTAGCTAACTTTTCTCACACTTTGAAGGTTTCCCAAAGAGAAAGAGTTGATACACAGCGATTATAGCCTAACTATCGAGATTCTACGTAACTAGAGACAAAACTTTTTTTTTTTACTCCACGTAGATCATAAACCCCTGAATATAAAACGACTCACTGAAATTGGTTGAGAAATGTAAACGTTATAGTGCTTTTCATCCAGAAAAAACGCAGCTCCCCGTTTACTTGTATTTGTTTACAGGCCAGTCTTCCCCGGACCAATATGGCGGCGACGTTTACGTACGATCCACAGGCCAATGCGGCGTCTATGTATATGTCTATGCCCCGCTACCCTCTGGACCACGTGACGGGCGGACACTAGCACTGGAGTCGATAAATACAGAACCATAGCTAGCCCTTGCAATGAGTAAGATGCGCACCCACATACACAAGCATCAGCACACATTTCTATTTTTATATCTGACGGCACACATAAGTGTTTGTCAAGTATTCTCTGCGTATTGGACAAAGTAGACACACAAGCATTTGTTTTCTGTTATGGTTATTTATTAAGGAAATGTTTTTAACAAACTTGAATTCTTGTCTCCTTGTTTTTCCCATAGACATATACACATTGACGCCGCATTGGCCTGTGGATCGTACGTAAACGTCGCCGCCATATTGGACCGGGCAAGACTGGCCTGTAAACAAATACAAGTAAACGGGGGAGCTGCGGTTTTTCTGGATGAAAAGCACTATAACGTTTACATTTCTCAACCGATTTCAATGAGCCGTTTTTATATTCAAGGGTTTATGATCTACGTGGAGTAGGAAAAAAAAGTTTTGTCTCTTTCCAACACATCTTTCTAAACATTGTAAACAACTCTTATAGCATTAATTAATACACAGGACAAGATGTTACTATCCCTTGTGCCATAATCCAAGGTAAACACATGTAGAAGCCCAATTCAGATAAAAAAACAAAAAACAAACAAACAGTGATATAACCACCATCAGATGCAACACCATAGTAGACATCAGGCTACACCGTCATAGATCTACAGAGTCATTCCCTAGATGGCACCATTTGCCAGTTACCTACCCTAGCCAACAGCGGTATGCGGCACGTCATTGGGGTTATCAAGTGGGCACAATTCCTTCACCAATGTTTCGTTAAATTGGGCACACGACACCTCAAGAAGGCTTAACTGTGTATTCCAGCGTCCTGGAAACAACCCCCTCTATGCCACCACCTCACAACTCCCTTGGCATATGATCAGTTGAACATCTAATCAATAGTTGAGCTATTACATTATTAATTTAAAAAAATCCTACTCGATTTATAATGTAAATGTACAATGTAATAACTTGTTATACTATAAGCAAATGTTGTAAACATTATTCGTTCAACATTATAAGCTGATTATTACACATTTTAAATTAATTTTCTCGTTAGACTGTAAGGTAATAATAAGTTACAGATTACTTTATATAAGGAAACTACTAACTGTACGGTTCCGATTGCGAAATATTTTGTAGAATGAGGTGATATTTATTCAGCGACTACCTAATAACTAAACAATATTGCACGGATTCTTTTTCCAACAAAGATTACAGGAATGCTTATATCTTATGATTGCTTATATAACGGAGAGTGGTGCCATCCTTATACTGATACACTTTACATTGATTTTTTTCCCGTACGTAATGTGTAAATAAAGTTTTACAGTTTCTTCGTTGTCTCGCGAGATTTTCATTCCTCTCAGTGCCCTTGATGCCAAACCATAATGGGTTACTGGGATCTGCAAGAGGGCAAAGACTGCGTCGAAAAAACATGGATCACTACCAAACTCGGCACGGCTATGGGTAAATATCGCTACAAATAAAACCATTCAGAGTCGTACTGGCTAAAGACGTGGGGTGCAACACTGGACAGTTGATACTAACCGCACGACCTAACGTTTCAGCTAACGCTAGCAAGCTAACGATCGCTACTTATAGTAAACAACATTTTACAGTTAACGTTGGTAAGCTAGTGACACTAGTGGTCTTGTGAGTGTTGCTGCCTAATTTACCTAACGTCGCTAACCTAGTTTATATATATTTTCATTACGCTAATTGATTAACGCCTTTGCCCAACGTACCATGAGTGCTAGCCCCGATACAGATAGTTGTCGTATCATGACACCGAACTCCATTCAAATATTTGATAGTTTAATACTACCTTGCTTGTTGGCTAAAGTACACACCTGGTAATATAAGACAACATCTTGCCTGAACCGATGTGATGCATGGATTAATTTGGCGTACATCCAATACACCACGCAGCACTTCAATAAAGTTGTATTTCCTCAAGTCGTTATTTCCATAATCAATTCACAACCTAATACACCGTGTAGGGAGCAGTGTTAACCAATTCTAAAAGTTGAGATTTTAATGAAATCACATGCTGCTTGGTGCGTCATTTGTATGCCGTATTTACCAGTGGAGTCTAGGGATTCGTGAAACATCTTAAGCCATGATCTACAAGTTTAGTACCTTTCCCGATAAGCAAGGTAGAATCAAGCTGCTAGAGTTTTAAGTTTTAGAGTTTGGCGTGCATTCACAGCAGCATTGCTCTGAAATGAGTATCACATTATTACATCCCGAAATGGGAGATCCACTATTCAACAAAATTTGATCTTACTCTAACATGAAGATATTTACTTGTTTTACGAGGACGTTACTATCTGTACTTTGAAAATATTGAGCAGATCTAGTGCCCAGCAGAGTAATGTCCAGGGTTGTCAGCATGGTTGTGAATCGTGTTGCAGGGCAGTCAAATTGTGATGTTTTGTATTAATCAAATTTGTGTTTGTTTGTTTGTGTCTTTGTTTCAGGCCTGGTTGGTTCTGCCTATCACATAGTAGCGTTTCAACCTGATTCGGCAGTGGCAGCGCTGCAGAGGGCCACCAATGGGACTGTTACCATGGGTAAATATTAGAACTAACCAGGGTGGGACTTTCTGGGTCCATTTTGTTGTTGGTGTTTGGTGGTGTATTTTTGTTATTCCTGTGGTTTAGCAGCCAAACATAGATGACTTGACATCACTTAAAGATATTTCCAGCGCAGCTACAATGGAGTTTGATAGCAGAAGATTTTTCAGCTATCTAAAACGTCAATGGCAAATGCCTTTTGGTATCAGAATCAGAATCAAAGAGCAAGGGCTTCTTTCTAGTCCCACCATTTTGCACCAGCGTTCAACAATCGTACGGGGAGAAATCATTCATCATCACTCTCATTATATATACATTTATTTTCGCTGAGCCCAAGGTTGTTGAACACAGGACAAAAAGCAACATTGCAACCCATGTTTTATTTATATATTAATTTAAAACCTTTAATTATACAGGGATATCCAGTGAGAGAACTGCACCACCAAAAGAAAAGACAGACAATAGACTCACACAATAGAAATCATCAAGTCGCTATAAACAGTCCCAAGTATGTACAATCAATGTTTCAAGTAAGGTCTTCAAATCCTTCAAATTAGGAAGTCCAGTTTCAGCACAGCTTGTAAAGTCATTCCATTTACTCAGGGCATAGTACGTAAAAGTAGACTCTCCCAAATCCGATCATTAACCAAATCTTAAATCTTCTAATGCTGATATGGATTGTGTGTTTGTGTGTGTGATGTAGCCGCCCTGGGAGCCATCTTTGGCATGGCAACGTGTCTCAGCGCTCAGGCTCGTGATGCTCCAGACGACCCAGTGAACTACTTCATCGGTGGCTGCGCCTCCGGGGTCTTCCTTGGAGCCAGGAGTAAGTATTGACAGCCCAGAGAGCGCTCTATCATGGCTGTAGGTAAAACACCGGCTATGTTTACACAGAGAATGCCCTCCTTAACCCGGTTATTCCGCTAACCTGGTTTTAGGTCAGTGCATGGACACATCATAACTAGGTTAGAATAACCCGGGCAAGCTCATACATCTTACTGCTTGTGACTTTTTGGGTTTTATTGTCTTTCAAACTCAGACTCGCACAGCATTATGGGTACATTTTCCCAGCAGCAGGGAAACAAATAACACACACGTTTTAGGCTACAAGTTGCCTTAAGTTGTCAAAGAGGCAAGGAGTTTGACAACATTTTAATGTAGACAAAAAACATGGTGGCAGTACTTACTATTGGGATTATCGTATATATTTTGGAAATATTGGTCAGCCGATATAAGTCCTTTACAGATGTATCGTTATCGTCAAAAAAAGTGCCACCAATGAGTCACCATTAGAATTCCTCCTCAGAAATGGTGAAAATAGGGAAATTAACGCATGGCAGCGAGTAGGTTCAAACAGTAAAATAATTTGGCCAGCAGGGGGTGCTCCAGCAAACCCTCAGTAAATAAAAGTCTGGACAGCTCCATGTGAGTTGATCAGCCAGAGCTAAACCCATTGCCACCATGCCAGGTGCTGGTTTGCAGATTGGAACGTAAGAAGTTTGAAAATCTGGTTGACAATGGTAACGATCGCCCTTGTCATTAAGTTTAGGCTCATTATCATGGTAGCCATAGCCAGCTGTAGCCATATAGAAGCAGTGCTTATACAGCAATGTGCTATACAATGCCAGAGTATGTGTTGTATTGCAGCAGTCCCTTGATAAAAATGTGGGATATTTGTCAAGGATTTTATTTTTCGCCTCGTATGGGGGAAAAAAAAAAAGTGTATCTGCAGATACATAGGATATCGGAAATTTAACATTACAAATATTGAAATTGGTATTGCAGCCAAAAATCTCATATTGCTTGTGTGTGTGTGTGTGTGTGTGTGTGTGTGTGTGTGTGTGTGTGTGTGTGTGTGTGTGTGTGTGTGTGTGTGTCCCCTCTCAGCCCACAGTGTTATGACCGGTACATCAGCCTGTCTGGGTCTGGGAACTCTGGCCTTCTTCACAAAGATTGGCAAGATGGAGGGATGGAGGTTAGCCGGCCCACCCAAACTTTGAAGAAGAGGAAGATGTGGTTCAGATGTATATTGTAAATTAAGTATTCCTGGAATAAAATGTTTGTGAGAATGACAAAATACCCCCTGGATTAGTTCACTTCATCTCAAATATCATAAATTCTCTGGGAAGTTGGGGGAATTTTGCAAATGGGCCACTTCACAGGAATGTAGCAGAATGTATTTTCCCACTTGTTTCACACATTTATCGCATTTGATGGAATGGAAACATCTTTGGATGCAAAGCAGCATGGCTTTTAGAAACCCATTTGGTCATATTGGGTCCAACATTTCTATTTTGTAGCTTGTTGACCTCAGCATAAGTGTCAACAACCCCCAGAATGTGTATTTACCACAAGTGTCAAACTTAAGACTATTTCTTGATACTTAAAACACAAGAACAATTACTTACTTTGAGGGCACCTCAATTATCTCGCTATAGTAGAGCAGCAATTCAGAGGGCATCTCAATTATCTTGTTACAGTAGAGCAGAAAATCAATTAGCATTTAAAAAATGATGCTTTTGAGATGCCCCTACCCGGGGTAGAACAAATCGCAGTATGGTCCCGCCTTTCAGCAAGATGTCCTAATTGTCATGCTTTGGGGCTTATGAGCATGTTCAATAAAGAAATCAAGGATACAGCTCTATCTGAACCCATGCCTGTAACAACACTAAGCTCTTCAACCAAATGTTACATACCATGAAAACTACAGATCATGGAAAAGATCATCGAACATCACAAGGACAAGTTAATATTCATTGAACTTCTTGGTAAGTTAGATGCTGTATACCGTGGTATGTCAGTTGGTCATGTGGCATCTTCACCTTTACCTGCTTTGCAGTTCTTCCCATTTATAAGATGGTACTAGAAAGTATAGTATTAGTACATATGGCTAAGAAATGGAGAACGCCAATTATACGAATAATTCTGACCTGTTGTATTTTGTTATCGCAATTTGGTTTCTTATATCCCACCATGCTATCCACATTGATTTTTCCCCTGTTGCCATTCCCATTCCTGCTAAGGGCTGTATTGCTCATCTTTACTTCAAAACAAGAGCGGCCATGTATCATCACCTTTTATATAGTAGTGAAATGTTGCTTTAAAGCCCAGCTTCAATGTCATCAACACATCTTTCTAATTTCTTACCTATTTTTAAAGCACATAATCTTAATGAGCGGGTAAAGGATTTATTTGCCGTTTTATATTGTTGACACTCTGTATGTGGTAAACTATTAAGTGCACATTCCCTCCAATTTATTTCATATCAACTGAGCCTATATGCTTGGGTCAGATTCTCTCTAAAAGCAGAGCCCACTGGAGTTCCTAACGCTTCACAGTGACTTCTTATTACTGTACTATTGAATGCTGTAGCTGCACAGCCCTTACAGCAGGGGGTGGTAGAGGACAACAGACTTGCTGAAGGTGCCTCTTAGATAATTCTTTGTTAATAGAAACTACAGTTGATTCGTTTCTGACAAGCTTCTCATATCAGATGGTTTTCAGAAGGGTTTGTGGGCGTTCTTTTTTTCTCCAACATCAGAATACTGCAAATGTCAAGATGTTCTTACTGCTTTCTGGATTTAATTGAGTAGACATGAGAACATCATTATGTTGTCCTCCAGGGTTACATTCAAAGGCTTCACCTCTTACATGGTACAGTGATTCTTTTACCATAATTTTAAACGTAAGGTTTTATGATAATTAATTTTATTGCAGGTTCGGGTCTATTCCTGAGGGTTGTGTCCTCTAACCTATTCTCTATATTTTATGTACAGATGATTGCAGAAGGGCAGGCTAGCACTGTCACCTCACAGCGAGAATGTCCTAGGTTCACATCTCAGCCCTGGTCCTGGTCTGTTTGGAGTTTGCCCACATGGGCTTCAAGTCAGGTGAACTAGAGACTCTTAATTGCCCATAGGTGTAAACGTGAGTGTGTTTGTCTGTGTGTGTGTGTTCACCATGTGATGGTGTTTCCCTTCCTTCCACCTAAAGCATGCTGGAATAGGTTCCAGCCCCCTGTGACCCCGAATAGGAAAATAATAAGTTGGAAAATTAATACATGATTGCAGATGCCAGCATGATGATAGGCATATTCTAACGTTTGCTGATGATTATTGATTGTTGATTGATGATTATGGTTATTATGAGTGTCCTCCAGGAGATGCACCACTGGCCAGAGGTGGATGATTTTGTAGCACAACTGAACTGACCATGTTTTGATTTTAGAAAAACTGCTGTTATCCCTTACTACTATTTCACCAAAGCCCACAACAAAGAATTTGTAACAATCTAAAAATATGGTTGTAATGGTTGTTGACAAGAAACTGAACTTCAACCGGAACACGGAAGTTTGTAAAAAGAGACCGCAATTGTTATTTTTTCTGAGTTGGCTAAACTTTTATAATTCTACAATTTAATCTATTTTAACTTTCTGCATAACTACATCGTTAACCTGTTCATCACAAACAAAAACAAGCTGTCCAACATTGTAAAGGTGGCTTGTAAAATCACTATGAGTGAAATTGCCCCCACTGAAGCAAATCACCCTGAGCAGCAAATCACACTGACATACTGGCATACTATGGGCATACCAGGAGCCTAAATCCTAGTTTTCCCTCACTTCATTGGCAAGACTGCAACAAAAGATACAAATTTAAGTGAGCAAGTATGCAGCTATGAGAGAGAATGCGGAGTCAATGTGAAATACATTAAGACAAGGCTGAATGATCTGAATGGCAAAGTTCCAAACAACTAAAGGGGTCCATACTTTTATTTTTTTTTAACATTATTTCTGTTAGTGATCAAAGCCAACCACAAAATGTGCTTCAATAAAACTCAGCAGTGTATTTAAAAACACAGAGCTAGTAAAAATGCCTTTGAGGCAGAAATAACTGAGGGACAATTCATGGTGTCCCTTCAGGAGTTCAGTTTAGAAACATCTCATTGTATTTCACTTTGACCAATCATTTTGCTCACTCTCGTCACAAATTGCGGAGGCGTGTCAACACAGGAGGCAAACGTCGCAGCAAATCCACTTATGTCAGAAATCCAAGGTAATAAAAATTTACATTTATATTCACACTAAAACAATCAACTCTATTTACAAAAAGTGAGCAATATCTGCTGCAGTTTGTTTATGGTTGATTTTAATTTCATGAATAAAAATGATTTTGGATGTGGCTGTTCCAACAAGTTAAAAATGTGAATGTTTCCAAGTTGTAGCAAAGAGATGTCATTTTGCTCTTTTTCCATATACATTAAGCAATGTACACTGTTCAACTGGCATAACTCCTGTCCATATTTCCACATCATAAAGTGTATCATAAATTCTTTGTCATGCAGTCTTTAAGATTTTTAACTGCCAACTAACTTTCACGCAGCCCGTACTCCTCGGAAAAACAGTAATTGCACTGAGTGGACGATCCTGGGTAAATAATGTTAATCAATTAAGAGGCTGAATGATGGTCCCCGGTCCGGTCCCTTGAGCTCAATGAACAGGAGATTTGTTGGAGTGGAGATTTACAGACAGAGTGACAAAGAGCTGAGACAGCATATGTTTTACTGGACAATCCTGGAGCTCACTGTATATTAGCACTGACTGTTGACTGTCTGTCTATTGAACATTATGTTCTGCACTGTTCAGCGTACGTTAAATTGGGCTTAAAGAACCATATAGGTCTGATTGAGACCCCCAGAGATCAACATACTATTGATTGAACTTACATATTTTAGCTACTAGATAAAATCAATATGGGGCAGCATGTGAGCCATCTGCATTAGCTCAGTGTTGCATGTATATCATAGACGTAAAGAACTATACTGGACTAAGTGTCTGGGAGGCATGGGGCAGACTAATCAATATACTTACAATGTTATGTGACCGATCAGTTGATAGATTGACTGAGCCTGCTCTTTAGTCTCTACTCACAAATTACACATGGATTTCAATTTTGGGACTGCTGATGCTAAACTGCAGCCTGGCAGATGAATAAGACAAAAGGGCAGATGTCACCTACAGTCATGCTTGAAAGTTTGTGAATCCCTTATGCAATTATAGAAATTTCTTGCTTTTACCATGCAATCCATATTTAATAAAAAATAACATTTTCTCAACTGAAAGTGAAGGATCTACATTATATTTGCCAATTTCATGTCTTTTATAGGGAATTGTCCTAAATGGGTCAAAAATGTAATAGACTTATAGATAATGTAAAAACATCTTCTGACTATTTTTCCTTTTTCAAAGTTAAAGCACTAGCAGTAGCGTCAATAACCTATAGAGGACTGTATTCATTTAGCTAATATCTGGTATTAGTTTTTAAAAGACCAAAGACCGTTTGGACCCCATTGTAAATCTAGTGTTTATATGATCTCACTGGAGCCAGACTACACACTCGTGCATGCACGAGTGCTCGAGTGTCTGTTAATCCTACAGTAATTTCCTGGAAAGAGGCGTGTATAAACATTCCTCTGAATTTCCGAATAATACTTGTGCATGTCTGTGTTTGTGTTTGGGTGTGCCAGCTGAAAAAAGGGATTCTAATGGGATTCTAAAATATACCCTCTCTCCTTCTCTCTCAATTTCAAATTGGTGCTCTATTGGTATGAAGTATAAAATTCAACAAACACTAATTCAAATGACAGCAATCAAACTTGACCATATGACTAACAATAAACAATACATATACAATAGATATGTCATCAAGTTAGAAAAACAGACAATCAATTATCAATCAACCAATTCATCTAAATACATAAATTCTGCATTCTCAAACAGTCATGCTTTCCTTTTTTTCAAATTGTCAGTGGTTTAAGACATGTTTGGCTGCAATAGTGACGCACTCCTTTTTTCTCCTAGAACGAGTACGTATTGAATTTGGGAAGGTAAATCTCTTTCATAATTAATGAAATGGAAGAGGAAGTGCAGCTCATTCTCCACTTCTCTTTGGCAGCTGAGTGAACACAGCCTGTCCTCCCTGGGCTGCCAGGTCTGCCTGTGACTGCCTGTTTCTGCGGCCAGGCTGTTCACTCTGTATTTTGTCATGGTTTTCCTCTTTATTAATCAGTCACAGTGGTCAGTTTGTCTGCCATCATGTTTGTTTAGGATCAAATAAGTTCCCAGTTTGCTTTGGAATTGTGTTAATTCTCTCCAACATGTTTCATGGTTGTTTTTTTTGTTGGGTCGTGTGAACTGGGGGCCATGTTGAGGCATGGTTGGGTATAGGGGACCCTATACCAAGTCTTTATAATGGTAGGAGTTAGAGACAATATAATTTGATGGCTTGTTTCTGAATATTGAGTATTAGTGGATATTGGCCTAATATGGTCCTCAAACTTCATATAGTGCAATCGGTTCCATGAAAACGTGGAGGCAAATCCAAAATTCAGTTAATTTACAGCCTTGTTAAAGTTGCCCGTAGAGCTAATGACTTATTATTTTACTTAATTATTTCATGCATGTTGATGCACGTTGATTGAGCCCAGGTATTACAGAAGTTACTTATATATTTAGTCTCTGTGGTTGACATGAGAATCAAATCATCTGCAAACAGTAATTTGACTTCTGTGTCTGTGTGAGTGGCACCATGAGCTGTGGATTCTTCTAATTGTTGGGGAAGTTCATTAATATAAATATTAAATAAGGTCGGGCTGAGGCTGCAGCCGTGCCTCACTCCCTGTTCTTGTGTGAAATATTAAATTTGTCATTGTCCAATTTTAATTGCATAACAATTGTTTCTATATGAATGTGGTTGGTGGTCTGGGAATTATAGAAACCCAATTAGGCTTTGGTTTAATATCCCATGTTCAGATGAGAAATTGACAAAAAAGAGTTTAAAATGCTGCCTAGATTGCTGTTCACACAGACTATACAACTATAATTCTGTGGGTCAAATTTGCCTTAATTTTTAATGATCCCTTCATTCCAGATCTCAGGAAAAAATCCATTGCATTGAATAAAATTAAACAATTTTGTAATGGCCAATTGACATTTGTCTGAGCAATACTGTTTTTTTCCCTCGTCCTCATTTCCTCATCACTAGTCATCCTGTGTATGATGCAAGTCACAGCTGACAGGGTTGGCGACATTATTTAAATAGTATATATTTGAATACATATATAGTACATATATAGTATATAGTCAATGTGAGGAAGGTAGATGTGCATGGACTCAGGGTGGTGTAATAAAGCTCCAGGAATCAATGCTTTAGGGGTGAATCATTTATTAATTATAACCTAGTGTGGGTGCACGCTAATTACACGCTAATTACAGTGATGAATTACGAAATTACGAAAAAGAAAAAAAACCTAAACAAATACATTTATACAAAACAATATTAACAGAGTGTCAAACTCTAACCAGCGCAAATCTTTTACAAAAGGTATTTTGAACAGGTCACAGTGCTCTCACAGCAGCACCTACCTTGCCCCCTGATAGGTAAAACTTAATCCCTTTTATAACATCCCCCGAAACTATGCTGCTTTGGGAGAAACCACTTTCCTATATTGCAGAGGTAGCAAAAAAACATTCATGCATGATAATTACAGACATAAAGAATATTCAGGCCTTCCATTCAACACCATGGTTCTATTCATCACAGACACTTTACCCTAACTAAATAAATAGGGATCATTAAATGTCTCTCAAAAATAATCTAGTAACATATTAATATTTACAATAAAATTACCCCACATCGGGACAGAGTCCCCATAAATGGGGCAACGGAGCGCATGCCTGCTCTTTGTGCCCACGCTCTGAAACTACCGGTATGTTTAAATGAATGGATGATACAAGGCGATCTTGCCAAGTGGTAAATAAATGATTGAAACAAATGTATGTGTTGTGTTTACATCAACCCGGTTTATGGTGTACACTGTCATGGAATATGGATCAACATAAACGTACGTTTAACAAAAGACAATGTGTAAAATAAGCTGCGCACACTCAATTTACACGGCGACAAACACAAAACACAGGGAATACAATGTATAGTCTGACGGAATGACTGGACAATGAACGGTAAATGGAGAGTACCCAGTACCTCACCGCCTGACATGCTGTCCTTTGCCAGTCAAATCGCAACATAAAGATGAATGGCATCAGTAAAGAGAGAGAGATCACTGTTCATGAGGACTTAACTGACAGTCTATGCTGTCAACCATCATGAAACAGGGCTCTGAGAATGGCCTGAAAACAATCAGACACCGAAAGACCTTGCACACTCTCTGAAAAAAGA
Organism: Hoplostethus atlanticus; assembly: GCA_034670405.1. Taxonomy (NCBI): domain Eukaryota; kingdom Metazoa; phylum Chordata; class Actinopteri; order Trachichthyiformes; family Trachichthyidae; genus Hoplostethus; species Hoplostethus atlanticus. The sequence continues at coordinate 642,496 of JAXDDX010000043.1, read as the reverse complement.
GACAGAGGTTTCCACCCAGGGAAGAACAACTGAACAGACCTGCCTGACCCCTCTCCTCACATCAGCCCCATGTCACCCAGGCTGTTCAACCACATCCTCAGGGAGGGCCTCTCTATGCTGGAGCGGGAGTCTTTTTTTACTTCAGTCATATAATTCTAGACAGAGAGTAGGTGACCGGTATGCTGAGCCATGAGAGACAGGAGATCAAATCGCTGCACAGAGGAAGAACACCAGACACTGAAAACAGAGCTCTGCAGGCGATGAGAGGAGCTGGAATCCACAGTCTATCACAGCCACCAGGAAGCCCTGCAGAAGGATCTCCAGCAGCTCAGAGAAGAGATAGGCATCTGTTGTGTTCACTATTTAAGCCCTGTTGTTTTTGCTTGTCTTTGCTCCGTCTTGAGTTCTTATGCCCTTGCTATGATCTCTAGCCTTAGTGCCCCTTTGAATTCTAGTTACACGCCTAGTCTTTGATTGTTACTTGTTTTCATTGTATTTTGTTGTTCCTTCATGCTCCACTCCGGATCCCAGATTTGTTTCTGTTCTGACATCATCCGTGCACTCCTCAGTCTTCCAGAGTCTCTTGCCACCTGCTGCTGAGGAGCCCATGTAGCTATGCAGGACCCGATTCTCTCTATCTGAACGTGACCGTAGGATGCAGGAGAAATGCTGCATCTACTACGGTGGGTCTGGGCATGTCCATGCCTCATATCCAGAGCTGTCAGAAAAAGCCATGGCTTGTCCAGGAGTGGGAGATCTGTCATGAGCTCAAGTATCACTCTTGAGGCTGCAGTCCTGCTGCCATACACTCTTGCTTGGGGTAATTCATATCACTATATCACTATTCATATCACAGCCATAGATGGTAGACCCCTTGGTTCTGGTAGTGTTCATCACCTCACTATCCCTCTTCGGCCGTGTGTCGAAGATCACCACCAAGAAACTCCACCTCATCAATTCTCCCAAGCTCATGCTAGTTCTGGCCACCCTTGGCTGTTCCTTCATAACTCCCATATAAATTGGTCCACTGGTACTCTCCTTGAGTGGGGTCCCACTTGTCACACCACCTGTCTCCTTGTTAATCCTTTTCTCTGTTCTCCTGAGCTTTCTGTTCCACCTCCTGATCTCTCTCAGGTGCCTCCCAAGTATGCTGACCTCGGAGAAGTCTTCAGCAAGAAGCGATCTACATCTCTCCCACCTCACCGTCCGTATGATTGCGCCATCAAGCCATTGACAACCAACAAACAATATCCGCACCCTCTGTTGACCACGATGTTTGACCTTCTGCAGGGGCCAAGCTGGATCTCATCTCTGCTTAACCATTCCATGTTTGTCTAGCTTGATGACATCCTGGTTTTCATCCAGCCCTTAGCCCTGACTAAGGGCTCCTTTGCCCAGTTCTGCTGGACTCCCAAAGCTCAAGAGGCGCTCCTCAACCTCAAGCAACGTTTCAGCATGGCTCCGATTCTGGTGCTCCTTGACCCCACACTCCTGTTTGTGGTCAAGATGGATGCTTCTGATGTCTGGGTGGGAGTCGTGTTGTCCCAACAGACCACAGAGGACAATAAACTGTATCCATGCGCTGCCTTTTCCCATTGCCTTTCACCATCAGAACTACAACATTGGGAACAGGCAGCTGTTGGCAGTCAAACTGCCATTGTTCATCTGCTTAATTTAACAGCACATGATCAAACAATAAGAATAGAATTATTAATAAATATTTCATGGCTTCAAAATTGAAAAGTGGCTATGACCATGATTATTGGCACCCTTTTCCAATACTTTGTTGACCAGCCTTTGGAAATTATGACTGCTTCCAAACTTTTCTTGTAACCATCAATAAGACAGTTGCGAGAAAAAGTGTGTGAACCCTTTTGAATTACCTGCATTCCTGCATAAATGGTTCCTTAAATATGGTCTGATCTTCATCTAAGTCAGAACATATGGCACAAAGAGGCAACTCATCGACTCCAAGGTAACTGTGGGTCTACGATCATGACCGTGGTGCCAACCTATAGATCTGGTGCTTCGGCTTGCCATTTCTGGCGTGCTTGGAGACCAGGCAGGTAGTATTTTAGAACGTGCTTCCAGAAATGGTCCGCCAGCAGCTGACTGTCTCTCCATCTACGCCGACTCAACAGGTCTGACTCAGGGTAGACGACCTGTGGGAGGGACGCGTCTCGCCGCCCCATCAGAAGAGCATTTGGGGTTACCGGGTCCGGGTCAGCGATGTCTGAGGAGGTGTAACCCAGAGGTTTTGAGTTGAGGATTCCCTCGATCTCGATGAGCACCATCCTCAGGACCTCTTCCGTCACGGATTGAGCTACCAGGGTTACCCGCAGAGCTTGCTTGAGGGAGCGGATCTCTCTTTTCCAACAACCACCAAGTGTGTGGCGCGCTTGGGGGGTTGAAGGCAAACTGGATTTGCTGACTGGCAAGTTGGGCCTGAACTTCTGGTTGGAGAGCTGTGAAGGCTTCCTTCAGCTCTCGTTCTCCTCCCCTGAAGTTTGTCCCCCGGTCGGACAACAACTCGAACGGTTTTCCTCGCCGAGCCACAAAACGTCTGAGTGCCATCAGATAGGAATCAGCATCTATGCTGCAGAGGAGATCAATGTAGACTGCAGGCGTCGTCATACATTTAAAGAGAATACCCCATCTCTTTTCACTCCGGCGACTGATTTTAACCTCATAGTGGCCGAAACAGTCTACTCCGGTGGAGTAAAATGCAGGCTTGTGGAGACGCAGTCTAGCAGGGGGCAGGTCAGCCATCGTGGGAATCTGAGGGGTACCGCGCCATTTTCAACAGTCGGTGCACTCCCGCTGGTGATGTCGGATAGCCTCTCTGCCACGGATGATCCAATACTTTCTATGGACTTCAGCGAATACTCGCTCTGGGCCTGGGTAGCACAGTCTCTCGTCAAACTCTTTGATGATGAACTTGGTGATCCAGTGCTGGGGGTCAAGCACGATTGGGTGCAAAGCATCCTGATCCAGCAGAGTGCTGTGCCGCAGGCGACCTCCCACTCGGATCAACTGCGTGGTATCATCAAACTCGGGGGCGAGAGTGACCAGGCGGCTGCTACAGGGTACTGCTTTCCCTGATCTCAGGTGTGTCACATCAGTGGCGAAACAGTCCTGCTGTGCTCGCTGGAGAAGGGATATCTCTGCCTCCTTGAAGTCACTGGCTGAGGAGTTTCCCTTGGCCGCCCCATGATTAGAGAGCGCGGTAGCCTCCAGAAGTTTGCCAAAGTGGTGAACTGACTAGCTTCTGGGGTGTCTGGGATTGGCGCTGTAGCAGTGAGGCCGCAGAATGTAGTTTTCCTGAGCTCATCTCCTTCAGTGGGTGAAGTGACCGGCTTCTTAGGCCACTGCTCGGGAGTCCCTTGCAGGAATGATGGGCCCTGGTACCAGCGACTCTGTGTACCTAGCTCAGCAAGAGCTTTCCCATGGGTGATGTCATCGGCAGGATTGCTGGTGGTATCCATGTAGCGCCATGCATCACGGTCTGTAAGGTCTTGTATCTCTGCCACCCTCGTGCCGACAAACACCTTAAACCAACATGAGTCTGATTGGAGCCACGTGAGGACCATGGTGGAGTCGGACCAGAAGGTAACTTGGCGGATGGGAAGAGAGAGCTCTGTCAGGAGTACCTTGGCTAGCTGTGCTCCAGTAAGTGCCGCACATAACTCCAGATGAGGGATTCATTGCTGCTTCCTCGGCGCTACCCTTGACCTTGCTGTAAGGAATGCCACCTCAACCTTCCCGCTGGGGTCCTCGGTTCTGAGATAGGCCACAGAGCCGTAGGCCCGCTCCGATGCATCACAGAACGCGTGGATATCTCTTGAGCTGGTGGGGGAATCCAATTCTCGACTGCTGTAGCACCTAGGAAGGGCTATATGCTGCAGGTCTGGCAGTTCCCTCTCCCACTCTCTCCATGACTGGAGGAGGACTTTGGGTAGCTGGGGGTCGTCCCAGTCTCTCTTCTTGTCCCAGAGCTGTTGGACTATCATCTTGGCCCTGGTAGTATAGGGAACGATGTAGCCCAGCGGGTCATACTGGCTAGCCAGGACCTTATAGATGATGCGCTTTGTGACCTCAGGACAGGCGAGAGGTCGGGACTTGTATGACAGAGTGTCGGACTGGCAGTGCCAGTGGAGCCCGAGTGCTGATTCTTGAGCGTCTGCTTGCCCTTGTGCAATCCAGCATTCAGCGCTGTCCGACCTGGCATCGGAGGGAAGATGACAGATCACAGAGGGGACATTGCTTGCCCATTGACGCAGGTCGAAGCCTCCTTCCGCTAGGAGTTTCCGGAGCTGGTCCACAAGCGCTTTGGCCTCCTCCTCAGAAGTCAAACTCAGCATACAGTTATCCATGTAAAAAGATCTTTCAATTGCCTCTCTGACGGCGTCATCGGGGTGGGCATTGTCCCTGGCATGTTTAGGGAGGGCGAATGTCGCGCAGCAGGGGCTAGATGTAGTGCTGAACGGGAGGACACGCCACTCATAAACGCTGGGCGGTTCTTCGCGGTTCATGTCTCTCCAGAGAAATCTTAGTAGCGGCCTATCTTCTGGGAGGAGCCTCACCTGATGAAACATCCCGCGGATGTCACTGCTGATGCCAACCGAATGCTCTCTGAATCTGAGGAGGACTGAAAGCAGAGATGGATTTAATGTGGGCCCAGGGAGCAGGAGCTCATTGAGGTTATTCCCTCTGAACTGGAATGAGCAATTGAACACTATGCGGTTCTTGCCATTGTGTTGCACCATATGGTGTGGGATATACCAGCTGGTGGCGGTGTCCTCCTCAGCACCAGGTGCTAGTTTGACCGCGTAGCTGGCCTGCTCCAGCTTCTGGATTTCAGCTTTGTAAGCCTGGGCTTGATCGGGTGCCTTCGCCAGCCTCTTCTCTATGCCTCTTAACTGTGAGAGCACGGCTTCCTTTGGCGCTCGTAGCTGAGGCATGTTCTTAGCACGCAGGAGGGGAGTAGCATACCGTCGGACTCTGTCCACCTCAACCCTCACGGTCCTGGCCTCGAGAAGGTCTATAGCCTCCTGGTCATGATGGGATCTTGTGCTGGCCTTCTCGCTGCGCCATGGTAACACGTCAATCTGCCACAGCCTTTCGATCTGACTGTACAAGTCAGCAGATGAAGGGAGAGTGGATGTGAAAAGGCACTGCTGTTCAGAAAGGCTATGCCTCAACTCCTGCGTGGGGCCCTGCAGGGTCCATCCAAGGCGGGTCTTGATGGCACCTGGCCCTCCTGGAGGCCCGAGTCGGACTGGTTCCACTGGTGTTATCAGGTGGGGGTAGTCCGATCCAATGAGTAACACCGGCTGTACCTCAACGATGTGCTGCAATGGCAATCCTCTGAGGTGGCGAAACCTTTGTTGCAGGGTGTGGCGGACTGGGGGGAGGGAGGGTGGTAGGCTTAGGCTGGACTCAGCGGCTGCGTGCAGCCGGGCCTTTTTAACCTGTGTGTGGATGTGTGTGCGAGAGGGACGCGCCAGTGTGAGAGGCTGGTGGCGTGGATGCAGGAGCCGGCAGCGGATCGAGGGCTGGTGGACTGGAGGAGCGGACAGCGAGCCAGCAGCAGCCGCGTCTGAGCGGGGTCCGCGGCTGGAGTGCCGGGATGGAGGCGAGGGCGCAAGCGGCGAACAACGGAGTGGGAGAGCGGGCGTCCAAAGCCGGCGGCGACCGGCCGAGCTCTGGAGGTTGCAGTCGGGAGCAGCCTGCAAGGGCTGACCAGTCGGGGTTGGGGCGGGATGCCCCTGGAAGCCTGGCAGGCTGGGGCATCCTTGGTACTCCGCGGCTGACCTGCCGGGAGGGAGGAGGCACGCGCCGGGAAAGAGGGCGCTCTTCACTGCCGTCAACGCCGGGGCCGGGTTTATATTGATGGTGATAATAAAACGGCCCTGCTGGCCACTTGACTCTCCTCATGCCTACGTGTCTCTGTCCGTCACAAACCCCGGTACGGTGGCAACTTGCCACACAGGGCACTGACAGGTTGGGTGTACTTGGCCAGGCCCAACTGTTTGGCAGTGAATGCACCGTGGATGTGGTACAGTTTCCTAGGCTCTGCAGCGGGAGAGACAGTGAAGGAGACTGCCGCCCCATGAAGAACTTGCAGTTCCTGTCGCACTGTGCGGAGGGTTATGTCCTCTGGTTGTCCCTTCAGCCCAAGCTGCTGAGCAGCTGCATTGAGGAGGATCGTGCGTTCTGATCCATCATCCAGGATCGCGAAGGTCTCCGTTCCTCAGCAGGACCTTACTGACCTTTAGGAGGACCTTACGACCGGCCTCCAGCCGGTCGACGTACAGTACCTCATTGGTGGTGTTAAGCAGGACAGAATTTGCGACTTCAGTCTGATCCTGGGCTTTCTCTGGTCTTTCGGGAACACTCTCAGAAACCTCATGGAATACCATTAAGTGTCGGCGGTTGCAGGTCTTGCAGTGCATTTTAAGGTTGCATTCCCGCGCATGATGGTCTCGACCACAGCGCCAACATCCATTCTTCTCCTTAACCCAGCTTTCCTTCTGCTCTCGGGTTAGCCGCTTGAAGTTGGTGCAATTATTGAGCGAGTGGTTCCCGTTATCACAATAAGGACAGTACATCTTCACTTTATCCTTAGTGATGGGAGCCTTTGACTGTGCACCTGGGGGCCTTGTCTCTGTGCCGAGGAGGACGGTGGTTGTCCGGACAACAGGCTTAGGCTCTCTTCTCTGGTCCCGGCCCTTTGCCGGGGGCTCCCTCCGTGAGCTGTTAGCGAACCTCGTGTTATCCTCTTGTACCTGGATCTCATATTCCAGCCAGTCTGCCAGATCAAGCAGAGTGGGAATGGGAATCCGGTGTGGGTGGATGTACCGGCGGAAGCTGGATCTCAAATCATGGGGGAGTTTCCCTAGTAGCCTAGAAACATGTGAGCCGCACTCCAGTTCCACCTCACCTTTCCGGCCCAGCTGCTCCAACATGCCCACTAGTGAGCGCGCCCGCAGGGCGAACAGCCTGAAGGCCTTGATGTCCCCACTGGCGATATTCGGGCCATCCATCAGGATCTGAAATTTGAATCTCTCCGTAGCGTCGTCTGGGAGGATGTTTTCCAAGGCGATTTTCATCCGTGAGAACTCTCTGGGGTTTGGATGAATGAAGTCTGGTATTCTGGGAGTGGGTCCCTTGTACATCCTCGAGTGGCTACTGGGAGATGGGGGGCTCTGTGCTCTATGCTGGGAGTGGCTCCGATGGTGGTATGGAGACAGTGAGCGCTCTAGCTGAGAAGAGCGATAATAGCGGTGATGGTGGGTGGAGTCTTGCCGTCTATGGGGCTCCCGCCTATGGCCCTCGGCACTGGACGAACGTAAATGGGAGGCGTCCTGATGGGGGTGGGCCAACCTATCCATTACCTGCTCCTGTGGTCCCATCGCTGGGCCAGGACTGCCTGAGCGTGCAGCCTCTCCAGGGGTAGCGATTGGTCTCTTGGTCCGCGGGGCTGGAAATAGGTGGGGGTCGCTCCATTCTTACCTCGTGCATACTTTGTCGGGGAGTTGGCACAGGATGTGTGGATGGCCGGGAATGGTATTGCCTCTGCTCCCTCTCATAGCTTGACCTGGGATGATGGTCTGCACGGTCCAGTCCCATCCTCTGCATTTCTGACAGCAGGACGTCCTGCCGACGGCGGAGGTATTCGATCTCCTGCCTCATTTCTTCTTTGGTGATCTCCCACTTCTCCCTTATCACCCATTGTGATGGTGAGTAATAGGCCTGGCTGACGGGAGGTGAGAGTGCATGGTCTGCCGTACATTGCCGCTCCTCTTCATCAGCTGTGTAGCGGCTTCGTGGGTGTGGTGGGTGTGGTGCTGTATGTGGTGGTGACAAACGCGTTATAACTAACAGCAAATCCTGTATTTTACACAACATACAGCTGCAATCACGTTACACACAGATGACAAGAATTGAACACTCACAGGTTTTTGCACGGGCCAACCTGACGGCAGTGGGTGGGGACAAAACTGCTAGGTGTATTATGTATGTGATTGGACAACCATGGTAGTTGACTGACAGCTGTGATAACCAATAGGCAACTGATAAACGTAAATGAAAGATAGAATGGGAAAAGGTTGGCCTTTTTAACATGCTCACTGAAGTTATGGAAAAGTTGCCTGACATTTTGAACGACACTTGTTTTGACCATTTTAGGTACTATGTGACTTTCCTGAAGCTCCAGCAAAAAAAGAGCAAAATCTCTTTGAATATTTGTTTTAGCTTCTGTTAGCTTCTGTCTGTTTCTCCCAAAAAGAGGGAGGTGTTTCTATTTGTGCCTCTTCTTCATTTTCGCTTATGTAACGCTTATGTATGTAATCTTCAACTTCATCAACTGTCTCAGGTACTATGACGTGCTTCCACATGTTTTCTTAGAGATTATATTTTATTATATTACCTAGGGCATCCATTATGGCCACACTGAACTACAAAATTGTCTTCACTTTGATGACCCTCCCTAAACCCTCCCTTTCAAGCCACTGGCACACCTCATTGCTTGTCCAGATTTTTTAAAGAATCCATTTCTATAAAAAAAAGAAGATAAAGCACATCATTAAACTAGAAAAGTAAACATTGTGTGGGCTAACATTCAAGCAAATATTGCTGGTGCACAACCCTTCTATTAGAAGACAACAAGATGTATAGTGAAAGTTGCCATAAGGTCACACAACACATCATGAAAAAGTACCACCAAACAGCAACACTTACTGCACTTCAGTACTACTAATCACTTTATGACAATTGTGTCATATTGAAAATTCTGAAAGTCTTAAGCTACCCAAGATATATATATATAGTTTACCTACTATTATCCAGAACATATAATCCTGTATCAAGTTTGCGATCCTTTTTACATCCAGCTTCTCTGAATAAATCCAGTTGATGTAATCCTCACACTGATTACCAAAACAAATCCAGTGCCTAAACCCAACCCCTTCCTGTTTGCAGATATGAAAGGAGTCTTATGGGTTATGAGCCTGCACCATAATGCTTTTACCTCTTCATTTCTTTTAGATCTGCAAACATGAATAATTTAGAACTAGGGGAAGGGGACAGGAGCTGAATTCAGATTGGGAGTTTAATGTAATCACAGTAATTACTGTTGATTTGCCACACCTGCTGGGTGGAGGAGCAGTATGCGCTGACATGAACATGACTTTAGAAATCTCTTCTATAGACTCTTTTTTAACTGACGTTGCAGGTAAGAATGCTTTTTTCAGCTTACCTGTTTACTGTTCGGGATTGGGTGAAGCAAAGGTTTCATGGTAAAATATTAAATAACCATTAACTTGTAGAAGTTTGTAAATTACTTTGCTCTTATATTTTCACTATCATGTAATTGCCAAGTATAATTTAAAAAAAAACACAAACAAGGCTGCACACACCACACATTAGGCCTCATTCATGAATGTTTTCGTAAATTATATGTAAATTTGTTGTATGTGTGCATGTACGAAAACACGAACGTGGGATTCATGAAACGTGCGTGAAACCTCGATTCTTCGTAAAACAGATGTATATTTGGTGAATTCCAATCGTTCGTAAATTGTATGCGCGTGCCTATTGAAGCCAATTTGCATAGGTAAACGCCGTGTTCAACGAGTAAAAGTTTGCACGTAAAAGGTGTGCATACTGAAGGGTTGTGTGCAAGTAAACCAGGGAAAAAGGGGAACTTGGCGGAGTCCGAAATGGAAGTGTTGCCTGCATGCATGCATGAGAAAAAAAACCCAGCAGCAGCGGAGTCACAAGAACTGATAAAAGTAAAGCATGGCAATGTAATGGATTTTTCATAAAGAATAAGCCGTTCTAAGAGCCTTCCCGCATGTTTCCAAACACACGAACACATGTCTGCATGTTTCCAAGCACATGTAAGATTTGATCGTACCATACGAACAAATTCAGATACGAACAAAATGTCGAATCCGACTATGTTCGTATAAACGGTCGTACTAACATTCAAATCTGATCGTATGCACGTTTTGTGAATGAGGCCCATTCAGTTGCTTGCAAACATGAAAAGGGGTCCATGGAACTTGCGTGATACTCTATTCGACATGAAAGTGTAGCATGTCTTTCTGTTCTACATTATCTATCTATTTGTGAAACATAAAACAAAAATCTACAAGTCTAAATCTATGACAGGACATAGACTATTGAATCAGGAATCATTTGTGGGACAGTGACCTGAGGTGAGTGTGGAAGGTATGCCTCCGGAGCCCTGGTGAGTTTGTTTGGGAGGGGTCTGGAGTAACAGGTCTTCCTTGGTGAATCAAGCCTGAGTGTTTGGTGGAAACCTGAGCAGGTGTTCGCTTAGGTCATATTTAACATTTTAAACGTTGCATGTTGTGGGAGAGAACCCTCTGCTGGGCCAGAAGTCGTCAGGTCCCCTACCACACTGCTTACTTGATCACTCAGAAATAATTAAACAAAGACTGAAGAGTTCAAGATGATTATAAGTTTACTGTAAATCAAACAGAGTACAAATAAACCGAGCTGGTCCATGGAGCAACTTGATGCCCCTTCTTGTGGAGCTAACTCTGGGCTCCCTCCCCTGCTCTTGTCCTTGATCTTTTAGTATCTTTTAAGACACCAAGATGTTCTTGTCTTCTGGCCATTCTCCCAAGATTTCCAATTCCCCAAAGATAATGGTGTCCTTGGCCTTCAGTTGTTGGCCCTGCATATCTGCAATGTGGGAGAGAGACCTCCTGCTTTCGACACCTTGAATTACTAGAGTTGCCTGTGGTGATAAAAAATATATACTTCTTTCATAATGAATAATAGAATCCCTTGAAGTTTATTATTGATTGTAATGGGAACACATATCCTCTCCACAACAATTAATTCTGTCTGGTGAAGCAAGTTTTTTAGGGAAGGCCACTATACTCTGAATTACAGCAACAGTAGTATGCACTTTTCATTTCTTGGTACCATTACCTGGTATAAATATGTCCTACCTCATACCTATACTGCACGTAATTGACATTATTGCCCTTCTGCTAGCCTCCAGTCATCATTTGCTAGCCTCCAGTCATCACCTCCTTATCATTTGAAGCCTCCTGCTTTTTATACTACAAATAACAGACTGACTTGAAACTTCTTATTACTTAAACTAACTTCTTATTCTATTCAATTATGTTAGTTTATTTAGGTTTAAGCCTAATAGCTACGTTTTTTTGTCTTATACACACACTATTCCTCTGGTCAGGGTGTATTGCACAACCACACTGATCTGAGTGGAACCAGCTGGAATTGTATGTGTGTGTGTGTGTGCGCGCGCGCGCCATATGTTAGCTGGAAACCAACAACATTCTTGGTGTTGCATATTACTGCTGCTGCCAGAAGGCCCTACTGCCTAGTAGAATTCACTATCTATGATAACCTGGTATAATTACTGTAAACAAATGATACCATGGTGGAGACCATTGGTAGCCTCTATCTCACACCAGTGGTATTGTTAGTGCTAGTGTTTCTCCAAATCAAGACCAGATTTCCCATGAACCCTGCTGCTTCCTGAATGGAGTTTTGATTGACATGTGGGTGAATAGATATTGAAAGAAGATATTGAAAATTTTCATTTTGGGGTGAACTAGCCCTTCATGGAGTTAGAAGCTTTTTGATTAGCTTGCTAGCCCAGTGTTGCAGAGGCTAACAGAGCAGTCTGACCTGACACAGCAGATGTCTGTATCTCCCTCTAGACCAGTGAAGATTTCCCCTTGGCCCAGTGCCTGTTGTCTGGAGTGGCTTCCCAGGATCAGTGGGAATCCTGCTGGATGATCCAGCAGCATAGCTCAACACAGCTGCTAACATACCTGTCGTTTTTACACTGCAGGAACCTGAACCTTTTGGGTACTTTTTTGAGCAGGAACCTTCTCAGCAGGAAACTTTTTAGTTCCCCAAAAGAGTTTGAGGTTCCAAAGTATCAGTGAGATTAAGGAGAATAAGGAGAATGTGGTGCGCAAAAGTGAGTTTCATACATCATTTAGGTACACGACGACCCCCACAACAACAGCTCCACAGATCAGTGCCTGTACCTCGTCGTCCATCTGTCCATTTTTCAAAACAATAAATAGCTGCGAGATGTGTTTCGATGAGATACAAAATGTATTTGCTACCGGTAATGAACAAGCACAGCTGTTTCCCGGTATTTAAAAATGGTGGTTGGCGGATTTGACGATTAAGCTTATATTGACCAATCAGCATCGTTCAGTACTGCAACTCCGCCCCAATGGTTCCTGGTCCCCCACAAAAGTACTACTTTTTTGTGTCCAGGGACTATCCAAGAGGAACCTTTTCTGGGCTAGTTCCTCTGGTGGGAAATGTCGAAGTTCCTGGAACTAAGTACCAATAGTACTAAATTCCTGGATAGTTCCTGGAAAAATGACTACAGACACACACACACACACACACACACACACACACACACACACACAGGTTAGACTGATATTGGTTTGTTGGTATATGTTTTTTTATTATCTTATTACTAAAATGAGATCTGATCTAGTCTGATATAATGAATATGATGTAGTTTGATTACATATATATTGTAGAGTTGATCAATGCTACACTGATTGTCTGTGGGAAGCTCCAAACCTGAATTGAGTCTTAAGTTGTTTTGATTGGGATGCACAAAAGCATTAATAACTTTATATAGCACTTATCAAAACAGAGCTATGAAGAATAAAAAAGAATAGCCGAGAACAGGATAAAGAGATAAAACAAAATAAATGATAACATACTAAATACAAAAACTTTCTGGCGCTGAAGGATAGATCAATCAAAATACAAGAAAGTAATTTATAGCTGGACAGTGAAGCCACAAGGTGAGAGTAAATCAAAAATAGTCTCCAAAATGGGTTGAAATCAAATAAAAGCAAGTTTAAAAAAAAAGTTTTTAAAGGGGGGGTATTTTACTAATTTTGGGCTATTTAAAACTGTTCCTGGGGGTCTTTACAAGATGTTTGTGAAGTCTATATAAAACAAATCTTTATGTCTTTATGTTCAGCTGGAGGAATGAATCCTTACACCACTGAACAAAATCATCCACAATAGGACCATGGCTATCCTCCCCATCTTGTAGAAGACAACGACAGCGTCATGATGATGATGATGTCTATTGTCACAGGAACTTCGACAGTTGTTAGTATACAGGACGTAAAGGAGGTGGAACAGGCAGCATCCTTGGGGAGATACAGTCTCAATCTCTCCCTCTAAATTCTGTTTGTTAATCCAGCCCACCAAATTTAAATCCATGGAGAAGTTAGAAGCTAGCCAGGATATGAGGCTAAATGGTATTAAAAGCCAAGGAGCAATAAAACAGGAGATGGGCATGTGTTCTACTACCTTCCAGATGTTCATAGTGCAGAGGGGTTGCTGTTGTGTCCTCCACTCCATGCCTGGCCCAGGAGGCAAACTGCAGTGGATCCAAATAACTCAAATAACAAGTAGCTCCTTCTTGACCAGCTTCTCATATGACTTCATTACCACAGAAGTCAGGGAAACTGGTCTGAAGTCATTGACGGCTTTCCCCCCCTGTAAACAGAATGATGTGTGAAGTTTATTTTGCTTTGGATAGCTCAGTAGAGGATGGAAAGGCAAAATCCAATGGCTGGGTGGTAAATTGTGGTCTATTCCTCCCTGATATATTGGATCCTTGCTGGCCGTTATTGAGCCTCTATGATTAAAAATACTAAAACATATAAGAACGTAAAACCTTGAGAGAAACTGTGCAGGGCCTTATAAGTGATTGAAAGTGATTCTCTTCACAGTGAAGTGAAGCCAGTACAGGGGTAATTTGCGACCTAAGTTTAGTTTTGGTTAAAAGACGAGCAGCAGCGTTTTGGACCACTTGCAGTCTAGAAACTGGCTAAGGCAAGTGTAGGAGCCATGTGAGTTTCTCTTTCTCTCTCTCTCTCTCTCTTTTGTCTCTCTCTTTGCGCATTTTCACTATGCACTATGGTAAGTGAGGAGGATGCATTTTTTGTTGACCGCCTTTGTATGTGCTTTTATACCATAACCCCTTTGTAACTTGGGATCTGCTGATAAATTTATCCTCTTGTCTAATAAATGTTTGAATGGATTTCTGGACTCCAACTGGATCATTGCGCGTCAAACAAGTGTCACACTACTTCACTTAGCCTCTCAACGATACTTTGATTAGAGTAAAGTAGATCGCATGACAAAAGCATGAATTACTTTTACTCAGTGACTTCAAAAGACAGGGAAGTTCTAATTTTGGCAGTATTTCTCAACTGAAGTGTCAAAAACACCCTCATCCTTCTCTGTCTTCCTCCTCCTTTTACTTCTCCTGTTCCTGTGTCCACTCTCTCTGTTGTTCCAGAACCACAGGGCAGCAGGGACCTAACACATACCAGTATCTATTCAAGGGGGTGCACACCAGGCTTTGATGGACACAGGCTGTTTGTAATCCATGAGCCATCAATGCCTGGATCGACCTGGGGCAGTGGTGAAGGTGATATTCACAGGTATCCTACGGTGCCAGTGGAAATTAGATTCCAAGGCAAAGAGTATATAATAAAGGTTACGTTTATTGGGCATGGATTTATGGGATCAGTTAACTCTCAATATTCACAAATAAACACAAAATGATTCACAAATATATTTTTCAATGCACACACAAATATTTATAGTTTCATATCAATGTAAAACAAATCCACATATAAATGAAGGAAGGTTCACAAATATCTATTTCCGATGCACACACAAATACGTCTTGTTTTATATAAATGTAAAACAAATCCACAAATATACTTAGTACTATATATATACTTTAAAAACAGCTGCAGTGTTCATGTAAAACATATTTCAATGTTACATTTATTTACAGACTGTCGATTCTGCATTCATAAACCTCCAGACACGTGTGAACCTCATTACATTTGTGTGTGGATTTTTGAGAGTTCCCTGACGTGGTTAGATTCACAAATGCATTTTTTCAGACGTCTCTTTCCATTTCAGCCAATCACACTAGCATGTGATTTCAATGCTGTGTCCCTAATCCCGACGAGCATGGCATCCGGTAGCAGTAAATTAAACATAACATGATTAGCCAATCATCCCCTTGTTCGTGATTGAATACATTTGAATTATGATCGTCTGATTTCGCTAACAATGTGTTATTTACACAGCTAGAAAAGTTAGCTAGGCAATATTTGAACCATGTTAGGCCATTTTTGCCATAGCATCGCCAAGACAATCTAATGGTGGACGTTGCAGTATGTGTTTCACAGTGGGACCTTTGAGGGAGTAACACAGGGGGCAGAGTCCAGTCGAAGACTGTAGCAGGAGTCATAGGCCGAATCCCATTTGTCATTTTCACCCCTACGACTCGTTTTCGAGTGCCCCTCGCCGTTCGGCTTGGCCCTCGGAACAGAGTCACAAGGGGTAGTGGTTGAAATTTCCCCCTATGAAATGGGACAACCCTTCAAGAGCCTGATACGTCATCGATGATGTTTACGTAAACAGTTTTTTATCGGACATTACACACATCACAGTGACATTTGCCATTCATCTGATGGAGATAGAAAAGCATGGACGCTCGCGATTCGTTCACAATTTAACCGTTTCATGCTACCAATCGATCAAACAAGTCATCAAATAAAAAAGACAACTGCTTCATTACCGGGCCACTTCTAGTGATGGCCGATTCGCGAACGAATCGTTCAAAAGAACCGAATCAGTTAAGTGAGTGAGTTGATTCGACTCGCACACGCGACTGAATTGATTCAGCAGCGGTTATAGCAGCGCCAGAATTATTATTTTTTTTTTTTAAAATCACCAGTTAATTTATCAAACAATCACCAGTTAATTTATCAAACAACATCTTAAACATTACAAAAACTGTTAGCTCTAAACCTTTCCCTGTCTCTGTGCACTTTCTCCAAATATCCCTCAAGCTCCTGTTTCGATGCCCTAAGGCTACCATTCTTCTCCTTACTAAATAACGACTTCACAAATCTGAATGGATCCTTGTAGAATGCTATTCTATCTCGCTCTTTCTTTTTCCTGTTATTCCTAATGTTCTCTGCTCTTCTTAACACTGCCAATCGCTCCTTCACATCTGACTGCAAACTATTAATACCTTCCTTCTCCACCTCTGTAGCCTTCCTCCACTGCCTCCTAAGCTGTCTTCTCTCCCGGATAAGTCTGTCTATCTCTTGTTGGCGCCTGGATTTAACTACCTCGACATAACTTCATAACTAACTTCTTCCTTTTCTCAAAGACACCAAACCTTTCTACTCCATAATCATAAATAACAACTCCCATTTTTCCAACTTACTCTCAGCAGTTCCTTTAAGCTTGTCTAAAACCCTAACCAAGTCACTATTGATATCTTCCCATTTCCTGCTTTCTGCCGCCCCTTGCCACTTAACTCTACGCCAGTTTAAGTGGTATATCAATGAATCACAAACACGATTGGAAGTGTAGCAGTAACTGTCTTTAGTGAAAACAGGAAGGCAACCCCAACCCCGTACAGGAAGTATAAACAAACAACCAGGTCACATGGTTACTATGACAACTAATAACATCACTGGCGCTACCCTCTTTTCTTCAAAGTAAAACTCCCTCCCCCACCAGCACGGCAAAGGGCACACAATAACAAATGTCATTCGTCAATACAACCCGCACACACAAACAGGGCAGCAGTGCAATGCAAGATGAATGGCACCATAGACAGAACAAAAACACTGGTCTAATAAAGTTCAAAGTCCCCCAGTCTCCACGGCAACTGCCGGCGACGCCCTGAGCGCCGAGGCTCAGCACCCGAGGCAGGAGTAGGCTCAAGTGAGCCGAGGAGGCCATCCCCAGGCCCATATCAGCATGTGGTGGGCACGGCGCCGGAGGAGGCTCAGATATGGCCACACGGAAGAATGCCGTCCAGCTCCTCATCAGATGCAAGGCAATCATCGAGTGGATCCGAGTCCGCAGGAGGACCCTCCACCTTGTAGCAGTCACTCAACTTGACCCTGTAGGAGGTACGATGTAGTTGAGTACCTGTGAATTTCTGGATATTGCACCATGGCCCATCAACGGCAGTGACCAAGTATCTGTCACGAGCCCTTGATTTGTTCCGGTTACCATACAGATACACAAGATCACCAGGTCGGATGGTGAGGGTCTAAGGCTGGGGGATGTCGTGTACTAATCATTTATTATTTTCACATGTTGGGCACTGTGAAGCCCTTCACGCTGTATGGATGATTTGTGACACACTGCGAGTGTTGCTTCATGATGAGCTCCTGGTCGTCGACAGGCAACTGCCTATGGGAAAACTGGTCACGCTGAAGCAGCATTTCACAGGCAGACAATCCACGTGACCTTACACGGCTGTTGAAGTGGGCTGTGGCGACGGAGAGCAGTAGGGGGGTAACAGCCCTGCAATTAGGTTCGAGGCAAAGGATCTCACCCTGAAGCTCTTGAACAGCCTTCTCAGCCACAGGGTTCTTGTTGACATTTTTGGCGTTGCCCACCTCGATAACCAGCCTGTGCCTCGCGAGGGACTCATCCCCCACCAACGCAGCAAACCCAGGGGCCGGGTCAGTCCTGATCACTGCAAAAGGGCCATCAAGGGGGCACAGGCCCAGGCACAGACGGAGCAAGGCGTCTCTGAGTGTCTCCCGGCACTCGTCCTCAATGAGAGAAGACAGCGTAAATGATGTGACACACTCTCAGACAACCAGAACAAATTGGCGGTCGCGCCTGAGCACATCAGCTGCAAAAGTCGCTCCAACGACCTCAGGTGGATCACTCGTGGACTTGTCGGTCACGAACACAGGGGCTTTCCTCAAAGCTGTGCACTGATGGCAGCCATTGGTGACACGTCGAATGGCCCCGTCCATGTCCAATGCATAGAAGTATCGCTGCACAACAGTTTTCAACGGGGTGGTAGTAGGGTGGTCAAGTTTGATATGGAGGGAGGTGAGCAGACCATCAAGGATGGACCTAGGCACCACAATACAGTCCGTTGAGGGCGCAAGAGGGGTGTGTGGACGAACAACCAGGAGGCCATCCTTAGACACTGGAGACATTCAGGTAGCGTTTCACATCACAAATGTTAGTCAGTCTCTTGGATGGGCGTGTACCCTGACGGAGATGAGCGCAGGTCCGTCTGAGATCAGAGCACTCTGACTGTAGTGCTAGCCACGCTGCCCTGTTAGTGAAAGGCAATTTCTGGGACCCACACATGACATCCTCAGCAGTAACCTGACGCACAACTGAGTCAGCGGTGGTGCAGATGAAGGTACATATCTGGCAGGTAGGGGTGTCACACTCCGGTGCATTACGGCTGGCAAAATCAGATGGCAGGATAGCCGCTCCCACCACATGCCAGATCAGAACCTGAAACCAGCTAGCCGTATACAGGAAAGAGGTGACACAAGGGCTTGCTGAGAATTCACCCCTGCACAGCTTCTCAAAGGCCTGAATGCATGGCTTGCTGTCTGTCAAAACACAAGTCATCTGAGAAGACTGGATTATGTAAGGAGCAAAGTGTTTCACTGCCGCCGCTATAGAGAAGGCCTCGATCTCACAGGGCAGCCAGGAAGTCTGGTTCTTGCGCACCTTTGCACTAAAGTAGCCCGCCACTTTCACTGTGTCCTTGCAGGTGATGTACAATGTAGATCCCAAGCCAGGCTCCCTGACCGCACCATCAGTAACGATCCACAGCTGATCAGCGGGCCGTGGCAATGTGATGGCACGAGTTGAGGACGGCCTTTTGAGCGTAACTGAAGGCACCCAGCAGCTCGTCTGACCACTGGATCACATCCTTTGAATCACATCCGGCGACCACATCGTCAAGTGGGGCAAGCATGGTAGCACAGTTCTTAAGCACACGAGCCAGCACCTTGTATGTGCCAATGAATGAACGCAGTCCAGTTACAGTCTGTGGAGGGGGGCATGCAGTCAGAGCAGACACACGGTGAGGGCTGGCCTGGATGGTTCCTTGACGCCACACCCAACCCAGGATGGAGGTCTGTACAGGCGCTACAGTGGTCTTAGTGGCGGAAAGTTTAGTCCACAATGCTGTAGGGCAGAGAGAACCCCTCTCCAGACAGCTAGCAGTTCCTCAAGAGTGTTAGCTCCGCAGTACAAATTGTCCGCCACTTTGGCCACGTGGCCCAGCTCGAGAAGATCCCCAAACACCCTGCATGTTAACTCCTCCAACGCTGTCTCAGACCCCGGCATGCCCATAGCGCTCCACACGTACACACGCACACCCTTGAATGGTGTGACAACCCCACAGTATTTCCATGAATCTCTGGACAGGGGATTTGGTAAAAGGCTTTGGTGAGGTCTGTAGCGATGACGTATTTCCACTGAGCTATCAAGCGCAGGGTGGAGTTCGACGTCGGGCATCAGGGAGGGTTGGGGTTTACTGTACCGGCCAACATCCGCGAACGCCGTGACAAGGCGGAAGCCACCCCCAGGCTTCTTAATGAGGAATGAAGGATTGATGTATTCCACTGAAACGCCAATATCCTCAGGCTTCCTGAATACACCCATCCCCTCCAATATGTCAAACTGCGCCTGAAGTTCTTGTAGCTGACCCCTGGAGTACTGCGGGACCCTGCCCTTGCGCTGTGGGGGTTGGACAGGCCCCATGTTCACCTTGGCCTGAAAGGGGCCCACAGCGCCATTACAAATTCCCTGTGCAGTGCTCTGAACTTATCTCTGACATCAGGGGGCATGACGTCGTCCGGATCCAAGGTCACAAGGTCAGAGGGCAGGGCAGACCTGGTTGTAGAGGCAGGCTTTGGGGGGTCAGCTGGTACTGCTGTGTCACCGAGTGTGGGGGCATACGTGGCACGGACACGGCACAAATGGTGGCTTTTCTGGACCGGCTGCGGCACACCAGTGAGATTGGGGACACGGATCTTCCCTGACACACCCCGTAGCAAGGTTGGGGTAGGCCATTGGTAAGTGCCCGCCTGGTCACACAAGGCATCAATGTGCGGTTCGACGGCCAGCTCGCCGTCCACATCACAAAGTTCTGGTGGCAAATCGAGCTTGATGTATTCTCCCGGTCACACAGTAGTTTTAGCTGGTGCACGCAGCACGTGCGCGCATCGTACTGCATGTCTGTCCATAGGTGTGTTGTAGGTGCCATAGTGGTAGACATCGTCTCCCAAGCAGACCTGGTGTTTGGCTGGTCTGATGGAGACATCATTCTTTTCCATAAACGGAATTCTTGACATACTTCTTAGGAAATAATTATCCATGCAGTGTCTCTGTGTTCCCTCTACCAAGCGCTTCTTCCTTCCTTGGTGAATTCTAAGGCCCTTTAAGGTTGTTACCTTCTGCCAGCCACACAAGCAAACCTGAAGCTTCTTCCCATCTACCTCTGAACTAGTGGCTTCCACTGACATGTTTTCCCTACTCGTAGTCAAATCCATTCCAGAGTCAATAGCCGTGTCAACCAAAGGTGAGTCATCTTCCGCCCCCTCACTCGCAGACTCTAGGGGTGTGTTTCTCATAGTTGTGTCTGTAGCTAAGTAGGGTGTAACCACTACTACTGCAGCAATGAGTTGCTAACCCATTGCAGCCCCAATGGGGTCTATTTCCCCCTGTCAGCTGTCTTTTCATACTGTCACTAGGTCTTTCCCTAGTTGTCATCTGCACTATTAACAACAGTCAGTAGCCTGAGCTAGCTTTAGCATTCATTAATACACAGGACAAGATGTTACTATCCCTTGTGCCATAATCCAAGGTAAACCCAATTCAGATTAAAAAAATAAAACAAACGAGTGATATAACCACCATCAGATGCAACACCATAGCAGACATCAGGCTACACTGTCATAGATCTACAGAGTCATTCCTCAGATGGCACCATTCACCAGTTATCAAGTGGGCACCTTCCTTCACCGATGTTTCTTTAGGTTAGGCCCACGACACCTCAAGAAGGCTTAACTGTGTATTCCAGCATCCTGGAAACACCCCCCTCTATGCCACCACCTCACAACTCCCTTTTACCCTCGCCTTCTAATGCCTGCTATCAACCTAGCATTACCCTAGCCTTGGTTAACCTTGATCCTAGCCTTGACCTATCATTAGCCTTGCCATATCAGTACAAGCCTGCCTAGCTGATACATCAACACAACTAGACAACACAGCTAAACAGTGTGTGTGAGTGTGAAGGGAGGGGAGGATTTGAACCCTGGTTGGATACGATTCCCGGGTTAGGGAAAGGGAAGGTCGTCCCTGGTTCGGGTACGAGGAGCGTGTGTGTGTGTGTGTGTGTGTGTGTGTGTGTGTGTGTGTGTGTGTGTGTATGTATGTGCTACCATACCTTTACTTGACTGATGGGCAAGCAGTACAGACGCCCCTCAATACCACAGTACTTGGTATGTTACAGGATTGTAACATCTTTTGTCTGACGGAAACATGGCTGACCCCGCTGGTGCCGGATCGAGTCATATGCCCAACCGAGTCCTTCTCTGTTTTCCGTGCGGATAGAACGGAAGAGTCTGACAAATCTAAGGGTGGAGGGGTTTGCTTCATGACCAACAACAAGTGGTGCAACCCCAATGACATTAAGACTCTTTCTCGTTCCTGCTCGTCGAACCTGGAACATCTGACAATCTCATGCCGTCCATTCTACCTTCCCCGGGAGTTCAGCTCGGTCATCACCACAGCCGTCTACATACCACCACAAGCGGACACCGACGTAGCACTATCGGACCTACATGATGTGTTATGTCGGCATCAGAACAAGCATCCCGACGCGGCTATGGTGGTGGCTGGGGACTTTAATAGGGCGAACCTAAAAAAAGTCATGCCGAACTTTCATCAGCACATTACGTGTGCTACCAGAGGGGAAAGAACGTTGGACCACTGCTATACGCCGTTCAAGAGAGGCTACAAGGCTGTCTCTCTCCCTCCGTTCGGCAAATCAGACCATGCCGCCATTTTCCTGCTACCGGAGTATAAACAAAGGATAGCACGGGAAGCGGTAGTGACGAGGGACGTAAAGCGGTGGTCTGACCAATCAGAGGCTGAGCTACAGGACGCTCTGTGTGACGTCGACTGGGACATGTTCCAATCCAGTTCCAGGGACGTCAGCGAGTTTACGGAAGTAGTAACGAGCTTCATAGCAACACTAGTGGACACCATCGTCCCCACGGTAAAAGTTAGGTCCTTTCCTAACCAAAAACCGTGGGTTGATAGATCCATCCGCGACGCTTTGAATGCCCGCACTGCTGCCTATAACTCCGAACTTGTATCCGGCAACATGGACGAGCACAAGGCAGCGTCCTATGGACTGAGAAGGGCGGTGAAGAAGGCCAAGAGGAGGTGTAAAGACAGAGTGGAGTCGCAGATGGAGCAGCGCGACACCAGACGCCTATGGCAGGGGCTACGGACTATAACCGACTACCAGGGCAGACCCCCCGCAATTGTGAGTGCCGACGCATCCCTAGCGGACGACCTGAACTCATTTTATGCACGGTTTGAGGCTAGCAACAACAGCGCTAGCTCGCCGGCTAACAACATCACTGTTAGCGCAACCGAAGTGAGTTCTACCGCTGGGGATGAACACACGCTCTCTGTGACCGAGCACAGTGTGAGGAGGGCTCTGACGAGGGTGAACACCAGGAAAGCTGCTGGTCCAGATGGCATATCTGGGCGAGTACTGAAGACCTGTGCTAATCAGCTAGCTCCAGTGTTCATCACTATATTCAACATCTCCCTGGCTGAGTCTGTGGTCCCCGCCTGCTTCAAGAGATCCACTATTGTCCCTGTGCCCAAGAATGCTTCTCCAGCATGCCTGAATGACTACCGACCGGTGGCCCTCACCTCGGTGGTCATGAAATGCTTTGAGAGGCTGATAAAGGACTACATCTGCGCCTTCCTCCCCTGCTCCATGGACCCGCTGCAGTTTGCTTATCGTCCAAACAGATCCATGGATGATGCTGTCTCCCAGGTACTGCACACCACACTCTCTCATCTGGACAGCCGGAAGGGGGGCTATGTGAGACTCCTGTTCATTGATTATAGTTCAGCTTTCAATACCATAGTCCCCACCAGACTGGCTGGCAAGTTGATTGAGCTGGGACTGAACACCCGCCTGTGTGCCTGGATCCTGGACTTCCTGACCGCCAGGCCCCAGGTGATCAGGGTGGGTAGACACACCTCCAACCCCCTCACCCTGAACACAGGATCCCCCCAGGGTTGCGTCCTCAGCCCCCTACTGTACTCCCTGTACACACATGACTGTGTGGCCAGGTTCAGCTCCAACTCCATCATCAAGTTTGTGGATGACACAGTGGTGGTGGGCCTGATCTCCGACAACGACGAGAAGGCCTACCTGGAAGTTGCTGATCTGTCACTCTGGTGCCAGGACAACAGCCTCCTCTTGAATGTCACCAAAACTAAGGAGCTGATTGTGGACTTTAGGAGGACACAACAACAGAGGACGTACTCACCATTGGGGATTAATGGGACTACTGTGGAGAGGGTGAGCAGGTATAAATACCTGGGAGTCCACATCACCGAAGATCTCACATGGTCCACACACACTGACACTCTGGTGAGAAAGGCGAGGCAGCGCCTTTACCACCTCAGGCAACTGAGGAAATTTAAAGTCTCCCAGAGGATCCTTCAGTCCTTCTACTCTGGAGCTGTAGAGAGCATCCTGACAGGAAGCATCACTGCCTGGTTTGGCAACAGCTCCGCTCAGGACAGGAAGGCTATTGGAACTACACTCCCCACCCTGCAGGATTTATACACCAGGAGGTGCAGAACCAGAGCCTGCAGGATCATGAAGGATCCTCACCACCCCAACAACGGACTGCTTCAGCTGCTGCGGTCAGGCAAGCGCCTCCGTAGTCACGCTGCCAAAACAGAGAGACTGAGACGGAGTTTCTTTCCTCAGGCCATCAGGACTGTGAACTCCGACCTCACCAGGGCCCCCACCAAGACCCACACACTGCCCTCTTATGCACACACACACACACACACACACACTTAGGTAACGACTACACATAATTTATATTATATTACATACATACGATTTCCCTTTTTTACTATATTTTTATTTCCAAAGTGCTCTTACTGTAAATATTGTGTTGTTTTTTATATAGAGCTCTTACTGTAATATTGTAAATATTGTGTTGCTTTTTTATTGTAAATAGTGTGAACCTGTTATTTTGTCCTTTGCACATTTCTGTTGAGCATTGCCACTTTTTACATTTCACTGCACACCCCGTGTGTGTATGTGACAAATAAACGTCTTGAACTTGATGATTGAATCTGAACATTTAAATTAGATTTCATGTTCTAACATGACCTCAAAATTCTCTTGAACAATAGTTCTACAACACATGCTGAGAGTATATTGTACACTTGTTTCAAAACTGCTATATTAATAACATTTACTGTGACATATTCACTGATGAACGTCTTCTCTGCTTGTTTGAAGCGAGGTACCTCAAGCCTTCCACACACATCATCCAGGTCTCCTTCTCCTGCAGTGGTGATTCTCTTCAGTCTCTCCAGGGTGTTGTAGGTGGAGTTCCAGCGAGTTGCATTTGGAATGACCAGCATTCCAAGTATTTCCTGGATGATGCCTGAAGACTGTGTGCTGCGGCTCTGTTTGTTCCAGAGGGCTTGACATTTCCCCAGGGTGGATCTGGATATTTCTTTGGAATTGCTCTGAAATTTTGGCAGCCTCTTCTGCATCTCTGGTGTTGTGGTAAGTGATAATCCTCCTTCCTCCTTTCCTTCCGCAAAATTTGTCTGTGGAGAATCATTGTTCAAGGGATTAAAACATTCTACAGCACACCAAGCGCATCAATCATGACTAACAAACTAATCTCTCAAAACTCACACTTCACAGAGGCACCAGACAAGGATGTCCACTCTCACCTTCACTATTTGCTCTTTTCATCGAACCATTAGCAGCTGCAATACACCAAAACAACAATATCACAGGCATCAATACCAATAAAATATTACATAAAATCAGCCTATATGCAGATGACGTACTACTATGCCTACAAAATCCAAGTAAATCAATCAAAGCACTTATCAATGTCATCAACACATTTCGGATTACTCAGTAAATTGGAATAACTCAACCATTCCATGTAAATATTTTTCCAGTTTAGTAGTATTAAACCAATTAAATAAAATAGATGCTGTCATGCATAACACTCCAACCCAACTGGGTAGCACAGCGCTAACCAAGTGGACAGCTTGCGCTACCCAGCAGGATAACTTGATAGGCGGTGT
Source organism: Hoplostethus atlanticus (assembly GCA_034670405.1). NCBI lineage: Eukaryota > Metazoa > Chordata > Actinopteri > Trachichthyiformes > Trachichthyidae > Hoplostethus > Hoplostethus atlanticus. Next base: position 617,215 of record JAXDDX010000043.1, on the reverse strand, counting down.
CTTGTTAACTGGACGTATCTCTCATAACTGGGTATGTGGTGTCTACTAACTGGGTATGTGGTGTCTGCTAACTGGATACGCAGTGTCTACTAACTGGGTATGCGGTGTCTAGTAACTGGATATGTGGTGTCTACTAACTACATATGTGGTGTCTACTAACTGGATATGTGGTGTCTACTAACTGGGTATGTGGTGTCTAGTAACTGGGTATGCAGCGTCTAGTAACTGAACGTATCTCTCCTATCTGGGTATGCAGTGTCTAGTAACTGTACAATCAAAGACTATATTAATCATCATGTTCTTTGGGTGGTAAACCCCATCGTGAGGTATGTACTACAATCGTCCATCTTCTCTGCTTAGCTGCTCTTCAGGCACTCTCACTGCGTAGCCTTTTGCTATTATGCCTTTCATGAAAGCCGTGTAGTCCTCATGAAGGCCTTGGTTCCTACTGAGCGTGCTGCTCTGCTATGCAGCGGTTGTTTGGCATCTGGTAGTCTCACTTCTCAATTGCAAACCAATGCAGTAGTGTCCATCACCAAGCTGTAAGGATTTTGTGATTGCATGAACTGATGAGCTTCATTGCCGCTGTGTCTTCACAGCTGAGTTCTGAGAAGTCTGTGTTGTACTGCTTGACCAACAGTTATTCAATGTTTACTATAGAGATGTGGTTAGCTGTGTAGCTGCTCCAATACCCATTAGTTGACTTATCGCCCTCTTTTCTTCTTAGAGGTCTGTTCACTACCCAACCAAGGGCAGTCTTGACTGCGTAGGGTCCGTCACCTTGGCTGTTAATCACCCACCTTTGGAGCATTGGTTCCTATCAACAGGCTGATCTCTGCTTTCATCTGTGGGAGTCATACTTCTTTCAAGTAGGGCCACCTCCTCACATCTTCCTGTAAGGGAATATTATCCTTCTTCACAGGGATATCATTATGGGTGAAGACTTTTGGCAGATCAACGTAGACCCTTGCTTCAAGTCCACACACTTCCAGGTCTGACAGGATGTAGCTGTGAACTGGCTTCTCTTGGCCCATAGTACGGAGTAGGGATGTGCATGACTGACCAAAATCATTTTCGAATAGTCTATTGTTCTTAAGACCGAATTTCGAATATTCGACCCCCCCCCAAAAAAAAACAACGAAAAAAAAAAAATGAAATTCAGTTATTCTTTTTAATAGAATGGATCATTAAAATCAAAGGGTATTGCACATAAATAGGCACTTCATGCGATCGTTTCGGCGTCTGGTCTAATTTTTCTCGATTCGTGAGCGATCGTGTCAAGCTGGGCAGGAAGTCAGACACAGGAACGGCATAGAGCATCCGATCAATTTCCAAAATATAACAAATTTCAAAATAAAACACCCTGATTGATGATGGCGTTGGATATCCAGTCAATATATATACATATTTCTCAGTTGTGTCTAAACTTTTACCGTCTATGTGTCTAAACAGAGAGCGAGAGAGACACAGAGAGATTGTATGTACATTTTTTGTTTTTATTTCACACTTGCTTTGGCAATGTAATGTAATGTATGCCCCATGCCCCTTTGAATTGAGAGAGAGAGAGAGAAAGCGACGAGCAGGCACACACACAATCAGACAGAGAGAGATGGAGGGAGAGAGAGAGAGAGAGACAGAGAGAGAGAAACACCAAACCCCTACATTGAGAAAACCAGCACAGATCGGCGTGTGAACAATCAAACTCCTGCTTGCTTGATCGGCGCCGATCGCGGCGCTTCCTTTTCCTTCCGCGTCCAGTGTGACCCGGGCATAAGGATAAGTCCTGCCGCCGAAGTAGTATTAGTACAATAGTATTAGCCTATATTTAGGTTGTAACTAAACCATTCATTAAAAATAAATAAATAATACTACTAATAATAATATTATTTTTTTTCCGACTCTGACATGAAAATCGAATGTGGAGACTGGCACGACTATTCGAAAATTTGAAAATTCTAACTCATCCCTAGTACGGAGTAGTATTTCCATCCTCCTGCCTCCGATATTCATGATAGCTTCGGTACAGAAGGTCGCTGAACTCCTTGGATCCATGAAAGTGTATGTTTTCACTGTCTTCCCACTTCTTTTGGACTTGATATTCACCGGTATGATTACAAGGATACATTCTCCTCCAGCCCCGGTGTATCCACAGCTTTCTTGTTCGAGAGACACAAGAGCGCTTGAGATGTTCTTACCTTCAGTGTTGCGGTCTTCTTTCTTGACATGTAGAATGCATGGGTGTCTCTGAGAACACTCTTGACACGTCATACTCTTCTTGCAGTCTTTGCTAATGTGTCCCTGCATAAGACATCCAAAGCAAAGGCCTCTAGATTTCAGAAACTCAATTCTGTCTTTCGACTGCTGTTCTCTGATGTTACTGCTCAAATCCAGAGTGTGGTTCTTCTGGCAGAACAAACAGGGTTTCTGGAAAGCGTTGACAGGTTTGGTTGAGCTCTTCTTCTTAGAATGTGAGTCCTGTGCCTTTTCTTCTCCAGCAGGAGTGACAGCTGTGGCAAAACTGCTTCCCTTCTGCCTGACAGACTTCAGGGTCTTTGTGTCTGCAGAATTACCTTTTTTTCTTCCTTCAGTAGTTGTGCTGTTATCCAGTATGATAACGAACAGTGGGTCACTTGCAATTTGTGCCTGTCTGTAAATGAAGTTCACCAAGTCCGTAAACCTGGCACTTCTTCCCAGTCTTTCTTGAACATCAAAAGCCGTCCCCCTCCACTTCTCTCTCACCTTGTAAGGAAGCTTTGAGATGACAACTCTCATATTTGTAGGGTTGTCCATTTCATACACGTACTCAATATCTTCCATCAGGAAGAGAGCATAGGTGTTCAGTGCTTTCCTGTCTTCAGACTTGATCTGCAGTCACTTCAAAGCTTTATTTATGTAGGCGCTGGCTATCTTCAGTTCGTCATTATAATGCTTCTGAAGTAATGCTCTGGCTTCTAGATAGCCTCTGTCTGGTGTCATGTGTTCACAGCTGCGCACAAGATCTTGTGGTTCCCCACCGGTAAACTGTTCCAAGTAGTACAACTTGTCTCTGCTGCTCTCAGCCTTGCTGCCAATGGCTTGATCAAAAGCTCTAATGAAGGACCTGTAGGGGACTGGGTCGCCTTGGAACACAGGAATATCTCTCCCATAGGTCTCCTCGGCCACTTCCTTCTTATCACAGCTTCATGTGAGCATAGTTTTTTGACTGAATGTAGTGTCGCTGCTTCAGTTTTATTTTTTGCAATACTTAGGGAGTCCATGAAAGCAGTGAGCATGACGTGAACAAAACACATGTCCAAGGTAGTAAGTTTAACCTGTTACTTAGCAAAAAATGAACGGTACAAAAATACATGGTTAAGCACGGTCAAAAAACTGTATCGCTCCATAGACTCTAATGCTCACGCAGACCTGAGGTGATGAGGTCACTATAATAACTCCAATTGAGCCTAAACAGAGGCATTTGTTAACACAAATATGCATAACACTAATAATCAGTGCTTAATTTGTGCGACAACAACGCGTATTTTAAACTGGTATTAAACAACGTTACGTCCAGTGAACATTACAAGAGTAGGTGTGCGAGGCCGCGAGCCAATCAGAGCCTAATATGTAAATAGATACACGCACGCACACACACACACAGACAGACAGACTGGAAGCTTAAAAAAATATTACAACGTCAACGTTTAGTTAGCTACTGATAGCAAGCCGACAAAACAGATTCACGGTTAACGTTAATGCAGCACAAAGCTGGCTTCTGGGCTGGCATTGAATTCGGATCATGTCTAAAAGACAAAACACGTTATTTTCTTACTTTCAAAAGCCTACCTGCACAAAGCAGAACCATTAGACCAGAGGGAGGGACAGAAATGCAGGCGTTGTTAGGCGACACAGAGGTAGGAAAAGTTTACCCTTTTTCCTCCGCCGGGGGGTGGATTGGTTGGGGGAGGCGAGTTGAGCCCCGGCATCTCTTATTTTACAAATTAAGCACTGCTAATAATACTACTAATGGAACAAAGTATTAACTTAAATATGCAAACTTAACATTTCCAAATATGGCTCTTACACAGGGTAAGTTGCCACACTAGCAAAAATTTGTTCAACATTTCTGTCATATAGAGATGGTGATTTTCCGCTTTACCGACTGTCCCTTGCCTTCCCACTGGTTAAATAACGGTTCAAAATGTTTGACTGTTTAAAAGGCAGCAGTGTGCTCTGTTGATTTTGTTGGTTTGATAAAGGATTATGACTCAATAAAGGCTCAACATGTTTTAAAATATATATAATATAAATAATTTTTAAAAAGATCAGTAATTGATTTATCTGCCTTGACTGGTGATATTCCACTTTACTACTACTGGTGCTATTACTACTACTACTAAACCAATCAGTTGCAGAGTGCTATGTTAACCCACATTAAAACACAGAACCAGAATAAAATGGGCACATTAGTAGTTGAAGGCCATCATGTTGAAAAACAGATCGAAAAGATATTGAGTGTACTTCAACAAGTTTAAATATTTTGATATCATATTCCATCTAATTGTAAATGTTAAAATGTGGCTACATGCTTGCATGATTGGATGGCTGGAAACTGGATTATATGATTAGGATTGTCATTTTTCAAGGCTGGTTTCTGAGTTTGGTCTAGGTTCTTCACAGGCCTCAGTCCACACTGGCCGGTCTGACTCACTGACATAATAAATAAAATGCAGCCACCGGATTGGCAGAGGGTCGACTGCGGTGGCCTATAATTGGTCTGTGGCTATGAATATGCAAACTAATCAGGAAGTAACAACTGAGAGGCTGGGCAGGCATAGAACTTGAGGTTAGAGGTTTTTAATCACACAGTGACCATATAATTTAATATATTGTAAATCAGCCATTATAACTTAACTATATGCAACCTCTCTCTACCGCTCTCTCTGTCTTTTGTCCACAACCCATTCTTCTTTCTCTCCCTGCTCTCTATAACATTTTAGACTCTTTCTCACCAACCTCTCTCTCTCTCTCTCTCGCAATCTGTCATTCTCTGTCTGTCTGTCTGCCTTTCTATTGATCAGTACCATATGTGTTATTAGCTTATAGATCTCTCTCAGAATGAGTCTATAAAACCAGTTCAGACTGATCAGACCTCATTATGCACACTGTGAGCGACTTGATGGATCGTTCTATTCTGATTTGTCAATGGTGCTCCGATTGCATCTTTATGGTGGTCTCATGCCACTGTCTTTTTAGTCATGTCATGTATCTTTCACTCTTTTGGGATTGCCTTTTATAACAATAGATTGTTTTGATGACTAATTTGGATAGCATTTATCAAAAATATACAAAAAAAATGAAAGTGTTCTCCAAGCATCTTTATTTCTGTTGTCTTTCAAATAAAGGTTGTAGAGAACTGGGAAGCTTTGAATGGCTGTAATCAAATTCTTGTCCATTTTGCACTTGCCAGATGGAACTATTGTTCATGAAACAAAATCTCATCAGTAGCGAAACAAGGCATCACTGGAATCTGATTGGCTATTAATGACCGATGACTGCAAAGCCATGCCCACCTTTTCTCGGCCAACAAGCTTGTTGACTGTCACACATCGGCCAGGTTTACCTGGTTGCTCAGCTCTATAGGAAATGAATGCACCTCTGGTGACTTGTTGAACATGTTGCTCGCAGTGTGAAGGCAGGGAGACACATAGGGATGAGAGCCGAGAAATGGAATGCGGTTGGACGTTATAAATTCACAACTAACCACAGTCAATAAATCAACCTGACAGCTAACCAGCCAGCAGGCGCGTCAGTCAGTCAGCCAGATAATGAGCATTGCTAATCATCCATTGGTTTATAGTGAGAAGCAGAATTGGTTCATGATGTTTAAACATTGTGTGTTGGTGGCCATTGGAAAGCCACGGACAGAACTTACAATGGAGAGTTAGACTGGCTGTAGCTGTCTTCCCTTTGTATTAATGGTCTGACGTCAGCCCGGCATCTCAGTTAATGAAGGCAGGTATGGCGCCTCCATCTGCACTTTGTGGGAGTAATGCTGCAATTAAACCTGACACCATTCCACTATAGCGAGGCTAATAAATAGTCTAACAAGCCTTAACAAGCCTACAGATTTCTGTAATGTTATAACAAGGCGCAATGAGCCTAACAATGTCTCTCATGTGGAGGTCTGGCCATCTGAGCAGATTCCATCCTGTAGCCTAAAGCTCTATTTACACAGGACCTCAGGAAAAAGGAGAATGAACAACTTCTACCCCTTGTTTCCCTGAGGTGTATTAACATACGACAAGTTTTTACTGTGATGTGTTCAGACCCAAATTAACACGTAAATATGACTGGAACCTTGTGGGAAGTATGTCGTAACCTATCTGTTATGTCAGCTGGCACCTTGGGACAATTCATAACCACACTAAACACAAATAACATGACAAGCCTATAGTCTGTTAAAACAGCTTTTCAATAACAACTGAAATTGCTTTGGCAGTCCCTCCACTGACTTCTGTCCTGTGTTGAGGATTTGTTGATGAGATATTGTCAAATGATTCAGGGAAAACTGGGTGTTCAGTTACAGGTCCTATTGTATTGTATAACAGTGTTTCCCCAATCAAGTTTTGTAACAGTGGCGACGGGCTAATTTAGGTTTTGGCTCTGGTGCTAAAGCTGCTCTGAATTGGTACTTCTTGAAGATTCTAAACATTGGCTATATGTTGCTTATGGTTTGCAAAATTGAGCTGGATTATAATATTTTTTTGAATTGCAGTGGTGGCAATTTTCTGTTTCAGACCTTGTGGTGATTTTGGATGTGTGGTTGTATTGTACCAAACTATCCCCTCCAATGTTTCACTCTGATTACTGTGTTTTTTAATGAGCTCTCTCCTGTCTTCCTAGATTAGAGTTATATACATATCATTATGGCCTAACCCTCTATCAAGCTATCTATTTCACTTGGACGTTGTGTTTGTTTTCTCTGCTGTGTATCTACTATACCATGCAGGCAGCAGAGTCTGCTTTTTCAACCAGCAACATTGTGTCTTTCCTGGAAAGTGCTGCACATGTGATTATTTACTTAGCATTAACCCCTAACCCCTCACCTCCTTAGCGTGTGGCTTTGCCTCTACTGCTGTTCCTGTCTATTGAACCTGTTAGGTCTGTGTTATCTCGAAAGAACGAAGGTACACGATAGTGTAACAAGAGCCGGGAGATGTTGCTGTGTGGCCATGGGATGCATATGAAAACCAACCTTTTTCCTGTGCAAAAATAGTGCACATTTGATGTTGTTTCTCATTTGTATATAGTACCAGTCAAAAATTTTAGTACACTTGCTGTAAACTAGGTTTTTTCATAATTGACAATGTTTTAAATTGTATGCATTTCTGTAAATACTTGAAAATGAAACACATGTTACAATATACAATACGAAACATAAGGAGTACCAAAGCAATGTTCAATAAAATTGAAAATTGCCTCTAAATCTAAACCCTTTGACTTAATAACAGCCTCACAAACATGAAGCATTCGGTTAACACGTTTCAGCAGGAAATACAGGTTATTTCCTGCCTACCCAGCTCTTTTCTAGTAATTCCAAGAGATGTAGGGCATTTGAAGGTTTCTTTGACTCTTCTGAACTACACTATATGGCCAAAAGTCAGTGGACACCTGACCATCACACCTATATGAGCTTGCTGGACATCCCATTCTAAAACCATGGGCATTAATATGGAGTTGGACCCCGTTTTGCGGCTACAACAGCCGCCACTCTTCTAGGAAGGCTTTCTACAAGCTTTTGGAGTGTGTCTGTGGGAATTTGTGCCCATTCAGCCAAAAGAGCATTTGTGAGGTCAGGCAGTGATGTTGGACGAGAAGGCCTGGCTCGCAATCGGCGTTTTAATTCCTCCCAAAGGTGTTCAATGGGGTTGAGGTCAGGGCTCTGTGCAGGCCAAGTTCCTCGACACCAAACTCGTCTAACCATGTCTTTATGGACCTCGCTTTGTGCCTTCCCCAAACTGTTGCCACAAAGTTGGAAGCGCCCAATTGGCTAAAATATCTTTGTATCCTGTAGCATTAAGATTACCCTTCACTGGAACTAAGGGGCCAAACCCTGAAAAACAGGGTGGCTGAAACACCTGAACTCAATAATTAGTAGGGGTGTCCACTGACTTTTGGCCATATAGTGTACCAGAGACAGAAATTTGAAATTTGGAAATGGAGCACTTTAGAATGAGGTCTGAGGGGTTATATAAAGTTCTCACAAGAAAACTTAATCAATACAAGATATCTAACACTTACAAAATTGAACCCAGCAACGAGCCTATGATCTGGGGGACAAAGGATACAAACTGTTAACCCGGCAGTTAACAGTTAATGCACATTATGTACAAAATGCAAGACGGTCGAATGCCCTGTCAATAATATTTTTATTACATGCTGAAAAGGCATTCGATCGTGTTGAGTAAAGGTATTTGTTCAGAACTCTGGAACATTTCAACTTCGGCAAATACTTAGAATACTAGATTAAGCCTTTCAAGAGTGGTACATCTCCACGCTGTCCTAATTGTAAAATCGAGATTGGAGACCTTCTACACATGACATGTTCAAAATTAGAACAATGGTGGGAAACCATAGAGAACATGCTTAAAAAGGTCCTGAACATAAATTTCATTTGTCACCTTGCATAGTCCTCCTTGAAGATTTCACTTAACATTTTTGGTCTCACCATGACGGCAGCGAAAAAAATTATAATGTTCAAATGGATAAACGAAGACCCCCTAGTCTCTCACAATGGATAAATGAGCTAATTTCATGTTTGCCACTAGAAAAAAAGAGGTAACTCACAGATATTTTTAAAAACCTGGCAAGACTGGATTAACTACTTAGAAACACATAATTATTCAGACTGTACTGCTCTTTCTTACTTATTTGTTTCCCTAACCCTTTTTTAAAATTTTTAATTACATTTTTTAACTGATCTTGTCATCTTCTTGCTACTATATGTGTACTATATGTGTATTGCAGGAGATATAAAACATGAGTGTAAATGCCATATGGGATACATGCTTGTGTCATGTATTGTATAAACTACGTAAGTACAACAAGTACGTAATGTACAACATCACATTATGTAAATGGCCACGTACCTTTCTATGTTATATTAGTATTATTTTTTCCTTATTTATGTGTCTCATTTCCTATTGCGATATGTTTCAAATCCTCAGATCGTTTGATGGTCTTGGCCAAAGCAGTTACACACACTTGCAAAGCACTTGCGATTTGGCTTAAGGATTGACCATTTCTTGAAGTAATTGCCGACTTAGCTAACTTAGTTCGCTTAACTGCTTCACATATTTTGCTAAGAACAGAGCCCACAGGTGGATACTGGGGTGGTGGTGGGGTGAGAGCTTCATCAGCATCGGCATAAACACCAACAGAGCAACGTAGTGTGCAGTGCGGCAGTGGCAGCAGCAGAGAATGAGCAGTGAGATTGATGGTTTAAATAGACAGCGCAATTGCAGTGGCTATGCATACCCTCAGCTGACTGAGCTGTAACGCCTCCTCGAGTGTGACTGCCAGAAATAACTCCACTATGCTATGCAAAGCTTCGTTCCAATTTTCTTCACTGTATCCTATCACTATTTGCTGCTGCAACGACCCAGTTTCCCCATGGGGATCAATACAGTTTCATCTTATGTTATAATAGTTATTTCTGCATCCATTCCTAAACTAATAGTCAGCTCCCATTGCTTTAAGCCTTGTGTTTACCACACCTACTCCTATTTCACCTCCTGGCTACAACAGTGAACTAATTGTAGGTCACGCACACAGATGCGACTCCTGGTTTGGAGTGCAAACCACCATTACTGTGATAGAAGCAATTTTTCAGCCACACCTACACCACTACCACAAAGTGAAACAAATTAGGCAGATAGCACATACTTTATGGGACAACTATATAGTTAATGACATGATATTAAATTGAATGTAATTTTTATGAATTCATATTATAAGAATGGTTAATCTCTGCTTCAAATGGGATTCTAAACTGCTGGCACACTAAATTCAAAATCCATGCGACATAAAAACTAAAATTCAATAACAACCACATATTAGATATATAATCACAGATTATTATATATATATATTACACACATTATTAGAATCAGTATGGGGAAGTTGTTTTAATGTGTTCCAATGTGTTCTTGTGTTCTTTTTCTATTGTGAGAGTGTGTGTTTAGAGAAAGAACAGCTGCTCACAGCCACATATTCTTTGTAATCTTCTTGTGATCAAAGGAAGGATTTGGTCATCTTGATTGGCTGGTAGATAAACAAGCTAATCCCCACCCATCCATAACACACACACACACACACACAGGTCATGGTTGAATGATATTCCTATTTCATCCTCAGTTTAGACAAGGTAAATAAAGCTGGTTGATGATGATAGATGGTACCTGTTATGCACACACACATCACACAGACCGATACAAACACGTACAGACACCCGCACCCCCATATACACATACCAGAGTCAGTAGCTGGTATAATGGACAAGTGTGTGTGTGTGTGTGTTCTTTTGAATTCATGATAATTTCTAGGCAATGGTGAGATAATGGGTGATAGTGAGGTCACCAGTTAACTGTTGAGTGCCTCAAGGGTCTGTTCTGGGTCCAGGGGGTCATTGTGATACTGCTGACATCCAGTTGTTGTACTGACAAACATGAAAATATCAACCTATGATTGTTTCAGAAATGTCCAGATTAATTTATTTCTTGTTTATTTTTTAACTTCACTTTACTTTTACAACATCAATCAACAAATTTCAAATGTCCAAGGATGAAGGGGAGGCAATACTGGAGGGCGTCCCACTGGAGTTCCAGGGCATATACTTGAGTTAAAGAGATATTCAAGCTTAAATCAATTTTTGAGCTGTAAACATATGTTGACTTCTAAAACCTATCAATATTGGACATAAATTCAACATTGGAGTATAAATTATAAGTTTAGCAGTCCAATTTTAGCTTTCGGGCAAAAATAAATTCCCTCTGTTGAAAATTTGAATTTGAATGGGATGAGAAATGCTTTGGATTTTAGGTGTAGGTGGAGAGCAATGATGGATCTGATTATTCAGACGTTCAACGGAAGCATTCATGAAGTGTTTTACTCAGCACTATGGAGGATTAGTGGATAGTTCACTGGAACACTGCAGTTTGTTGTTTTAGCTGGGGTACAACATTATCTAGATTTGCATCAAAAGTCAACAGCTCCCAGCATGCCAACAACCACACACCTGGTGGCTGGATCAGAGGGTGATCGTGGAAACCATGTACATGAATATTGTGAGTTTACAGTTTTTTACAATTGCTAACAAGCATTTATCTATACTTAAGATACTTTTTCTAAACTCTTAACATAGCAACATCACACAATTAGCCAAATAGTACATTTTCTGCTCAAAACCACATTTTGTTAATTAAACACCAACTCTACATTTCAAAATGCAAAAAAACTTTCTCTACATACACTAACTCTATCAAAACACGGCAAACCCGACTCAATATCAAATCATTCTTTCAAAACACTAGCACGTTTTCTGTATGTACTGTAACCCATGTCTACATGTAGAGTAGCATAGTGTAAAACTCACTATAGAACAAGACATATTGGATAGATACCATACCTGAACGTATTGGTGCCGGTGCTGGTGACCCGCTCACTGTTCCTTTCAAAAGGAACTGTGTACAACTGTTTCATTCAAACTCTGTGTTTGGTCTATTTTACACAACTTAAATCAGCTATTTCTCAATGTTTCAGTGATCTGTTCATTGAAAAATGCTTATCAGCTGTTTCAATAAAGCTTTTGAGCTGCTACTGTTGTTGCAGAAGTAGAGGCTTTATATTGTATTTAAGGTTTTGAACATTAGGTTTTCATTTCTGGCATGCTGTGTGCAAGCATTTGTAAATAAGACAAGAAAGCTCCATAATTTTGATATTGGGTAAGCTTGTATGTAACGAAAATGTAAGCATTTTAGAAATGTGTTAATTGACTGCTAATGGTGTTAATGGTGTTAATGATGTTGTGCTAATTGTGTTTAGAGTTTTGAAAATGTGACTACAGATTGGACAAAAGGATGTTAGCGATTGTAAATCCAGCACACGTCTTATGTCACTTTTCTCTTGTTTTATTATATTGCTGTTAAGCATTTCATTTTGGGGGTGACTATTCCTATAGCAAAATTATTTTAGTCGCCTAACCTGACATTATTTTATTTGCCTAAACATAACCGTTTGCTACCATCTGATCTCCAGAGTGCTGTTCAATTCACCATGTTACAGAGGCCATGTAACATATTTACAGGCAAAAAACGGTTACAAATTCAATGATTATACATAGATGCTTGGACGTGAATTTCGTTGCATGCACTTTTCTAGGATCAATTTGATCGTTGGATTTTTAGCACAGATGAGGCCAGTGCTGTGCAGAGCTCTGATTATCCCTGCTCCATCAGGCTGGATGCAGCAGAAATACAGCATTGCCTAGTTCATTCCAGGACCGGATTGGAAGAATGAAATGCCTTGATACGATTTGCACACCATCCAAAATCAACTGACTGATAGGAGATGACGCAATTCCAGAGAAGAGAACATTATGAGTCATCCATTACAGAGACAGACAACTAGAAGACAACCTGAAGACAGACAAACAGAGAGACACAAAAAAACATAGACTTGGTAATGGCGACACTCAACATTCTCTGCATCATATTTTCCTCTCTTTTTAAAAACCAAAGAAGTTCCCAGGCGCTCTGTTGTGATATAGTTCAAGAGCGGAGCTGATCAGAACACGTCCGTCCGTCCGGCTACAGTCAACATGACATACATAGAATGCGACAGATTCAATTGTGAACAAGGTGTAAAACTAACTCGTTTCAACGTAATGTTTAGTGTAGACTTTACAGACTTATGATCGTCTAGATCGTCTTATGATCGTCTTCTCCTTTCCATTTTCCCAGTGGTGTCTGCACACAGACAGCCTAGCTGGAAGGATCAGGGCTCGTTTTCCTACCTTCATAAGAAGCCATTTGCTGCCATTCATTCTTGTACAGTAAAAAAACAAATTCCGCAGACTTGAAAATTGCCTGAGCTAGATAATGCTAACGATAATGCTAATTCTGTTTTATCGTGAGCATACTTAACGTCCATTGTTCATAGTTGAGACCATGAAGTTATTTTAAAACATTGAAAAACAAGTTTTTAAAAAATCGAATTACCTACGGCTTGCATTGCAGAATGATTGGGGAAAAGGTAAACTAGACGTAGAGAGTAGTAAATGGGCTGTAACTTTAAATGGCACCAGTATTCTCTTGATCCTTGCCTTGATCAATAGATTGGTAGATGGATGGATTACTGCATTGATGAATGGAGGAGGAGTGTGATGATAAAAGAATGAAGCCAGGGCAAATAAACAACAGTAATATGTTGTTTTGTTGGTTGGCTCTCACAAAACACCAACAAACATGCTGGAGTCGAAAAGTCATCATTGGAACCACAACCACAAAGAGGTGGTCACCTGGGAGGAAATTAAGGTGAACGTGTGTGTGTGGCAGTGTTTCATGTAGTTTATTAGTCTGACCTGACCTGACCTGCTAAACTAGCTACGCTCTACTGCACACACACAGGCTTACACACACGTAACACACACACACATGCATTATGTGGATACACGCACATCAGTGCAAACACACAGGTATGCAAGCACACATACAAACACACTTCACACAGTCTAACCCACAGTGGTGGGCTGATCCCCAGCCATACCACAGCCTGTTTGTTTTTCTTTAGCTAACACAGAGCAGAAAGGCTACCCTCCATGGCAATTAGCTCTTTATTTAGACTGGGGCAAAGCAGAAAGGAGACAAAATTCTCTTTGGTTTGATCTGAGTGTAATCGTTTCAATTTTCTTTCAAATGTCTTGACCTGAAATTGTTTCTATTTATATGCAGAAAATATATTTCAGACTTCATACTTATATTTGGTTAGGTTGATTAGGTTGAATATGATGTTGGGAATCCTTAGTGTACTGAAAGATATAGAGACAACAAGTAGCATATTTTAAATTACAACAGTGCTTGTGAAGTTTCATTGTCACACAAACATATATGTTATTTGTTATATTTGTTATGTTAAATTTCAGCACTGTTTCAGCACTGCAAAATCAACTTAATCAAAACTACACACATCAAACAACGAGAGGACCTACTGGCAAGATTGACACGTTTGACACAAATAATAGCTACTAGCTAATCCGCATGGACAATACCATATAAACATGGTTAACTGCATTTACAGCATTTGTCAGCATTGTTAGCATTATCAATTTAATCAAATACACAAAAAGAACCAACAGCCATACTTGATGCTAAGCTACATTAGCTAGCATCCAGAGGTGTAAAATTCCGGCTTCAGAAAGTAAAAGTAGTAGAATGGAACTAATTAGAAAATCTAAATAAAACCCTGGAAAGTCCTTTTACTTTCTGGACCTGGATTTTACACCACTGCTTTACATCAATGCTACCTGTGTGACCGCAGGCGGTGTGAGACAGCTGTCAACTGTAACACTGGAAATTTAAAAAAATAAAATTACCTTCCATTTTCAGTTGACAGTTACAAATGTAAAGCAAAGTTGCACATCAATGTATAATTCGATAATTGATTTATGCTGTTTTGATATCAGTTAAAATGACATCAGACCTTACTGTGGACCTCAACGATGGATGTAACTGTTCTCCGAGCATCAATTTGGATTCTTTCATTCTTTCAAATAAAAGTTATAGAATAGCTTTGATGGATGGTCCATTTTTACACTTGCCAGGCAGAACTATTGTTCATGAAACCAAATCACATCGGTAGGGAAACAAGGCTGAGTGGAAATCTGATTGCCACAAAAGGTTCAGCCGTCGGCAACTTTCCTGGGCGGACTAGCTTGCTCACTGTACACACATCAGTTTCCCTGCACATTCAACTCTATAGGAAATGAATGGACTTCCGGTGACTTGTTGATTGTGTTGCTCGCAGTGTAGAAACATATTTATGTGTTTGATAATAAGCAATATTGAGAATTTCTGAGTTAGGGAGCAAATTAGGACCTGTTCCTGGAGGTATTATATATTATTGTCTAATTCTACTGTTGAAAATTTGTTTGTGAATCAAACAAATCACTGTAATAAGTCACTCAAAAGTCAGTTGTGAGTCAACCATTACTAGCTCATACAGGCAAGGAAATGCAGGAAACATTTTTTGGGGATTGCTATTCTCATATCATTCTCAGAGAACATGGATGTAAAAACAAAAAATACCAACTGTCAGAATGTTAGAGTTAGAAACTGGTTTGTTAGTTATTGTACTGTATGGTTATATTTGGAAAATGTTAGAATCACTTCTTTCATTCCATTCCATTCTATGTGGCAGGTTATCTTTATTGAACAGGATAATATTGTCTATAGCGTCATATAACATATATAATTTATCATACATTCACATATACGTATTTATACCATTTCATGTAATAACATACATGCACAGTCATTTGGCACCAATAAATAATAGCTTGTCTATCTGAATAAATAAATATAACTTACTGCTCAATAGTCTGTGGGTCATAAATACACATTCTGGTGTCATACGAAGGCAGAGAATGGGTATACACAGAGACCAAAGATCTGATTTTGAAGTCTTTGTGGCACAGATCTGATCTACACATGGCTGTTTAAAAAGGAGAAACCCCATGGAATCTGACTTTGGCCATGGAAATCAAAGTTAAACATGAAAAGTTCTGCTGCTGTGTAAAAGCAGCCATTGAGGCCAGGACATTGTAAATATACCTACTGTACATCTGGAAAGTGTCTACAAGCCATGAGAGGCTCTGTAGGAAAAAACATCTACAATACAGAGTACTGACCTGTTTTGTTACAGTTCTGCTGTTAAGATCCCATCAAAAGACTACCCTCAGTAGACCATCTAGTCTGGACAAGGTTTGGCCAATATGTGATTTTTAAGACTGATACTGATATTTTTGGCCTGCAGCTGATAGCCAATACATAGTATTTAGTGTTTCCCCTTCATCTCATTAGAAACAATTCAGGTTACCGGCTTCCCATAGACAACCATTTAGTAATGATCAATTCTACAATAAATACGTAATCAATCAAACTGCACCATATCAACACATTTTCAATAAAAGGACAATACTGACCATATACCAGGATTTTTCTGAATTCCGAACATAATGATGGACATGGAGATGAAACTTAAAGATTATGTAAAATCATTTTTCAAAAATCATTATGGACAACCAACATTCTCTCACACGTTTCAGGACAAAGTCATACCACTGAAAGAAATATTGTAAAATGTCATGAATATATGGGTTTCAGGGAAAAAAAAGACTTTTTATATATTTTTATTTTTATAGATTGGTTTCTGCAAGACGTACAGGCATGTGATGTCATAGGTTTGGAGTTTGCATGACATTTTTTTTGTCTCAGATTGCAGGCAGACAGCCCGGTCTATCTCAGGTAGCTCAGACTACAGAACTCCTCTGTTAGTTGGTTTGGGCTCTGGGCCAGTAACATACATACAGTAGTCCCACTGCTACAGCCAATGCTGTTGGCAGTTGGTATGCTTTTAATATAAATTTCACGCTTAATGTTTCAGGGTGGTGAGATATTTGTCTGACATGTGACCAACTTTAAATAAGTATTCCTGCATATTATTGTAGTGGTTTACTTACTTACAGCCATATCCCATGTTCCAGGGAAATATTTGCCTTATAGTGGATGAGTAGCAAAAAGGTCAGTGTGATATTTACATCCCCCATGTGCCAGGGTTAACTATTGAGGTGTACTGTCACGAATCCACAGTGGTGAGTGAAGAGTGTTTTCTACTGCAGCTATACTGCGGCCTCTGGGTCACTAGGATTGCACCCATAGCTATAACCAGGGTCCAGAGATGAGTCATATTTTGTCGTGCACATCCTAAGTGCTGAGACAATCACACTTGCAGCTTCTGAGAGTGGTTGACTAACCTTTGGTATGCTATGGTATGCCAATGGCTGACTTTAGTTCAGTATAGCAAGAGTTCAGGTCCAGTAATATGCTGTCTTAATAGCATTTGGCATGCAGTAGTTCAGTATGTAATAGCTCCCATCTGGTCCTTCCTGGTAAGCGTTCAGCTGAATCGACTCAGAAACTCTAAATGGTGTGTCCCTGAATGCTAACAGTTGTGTCATACGCAGCGACATTTCTGTGCAGAGTATTCATGCAATGTCTTATATTTATTATTAATATCCAACACCACAGTGTCTCCCTCGTATTGTATTGGCCGACAACAGGGGGTGCGGTCTCTCCGGGATACGCCTTCCCTTCTCCATTTCTTCATGATGAGGTCATAGTTGCGTCGCTGTTTGCTACAGGAGCCACTGCAGTAGCGGAAGCTGATGGTCTCGTCACTAAGGTAACCGAGGCCCAGGTCACTGACTGTTAGCTGCTCCTCCCGAAGAGAACACTGTCTATGGGCCTAGGAGAAGAAAACAGGGAAGGTCAGAATGCTAGAAGGAGAAAACAGGAGGATGAATCACACTGATAGGGGCAGAAAACAGGAGGAATCAGGCCAAGCATGTGCACAGATAGACCAAAACCGATGCTTGTGCACCTCCCCGATTGCATTCTGGTAAATTTGGGATGGCTTGGCAAAGAACTATAAACTAAGGTTCTGTAGCCTAGCTGGCGTCATGGTAATAGAAATGGATTGGGAAAATTTCGAAACAGTTTAGTGTGTGTGTTAAAAAGGATGCATGGTTATTATCGTTATGACAAAATGGCCAAGAATGTCACTGATGTCTGTTGATTCATTGTAGCTAATAATGAGTACTAATGATGAACAATCACAATAAGAATAAATTTGGTGAAGGTCACTTATTTACAGTCACGTTATATGCACAATGTGTCGGCACATAAGAGAGCAATAGCTCTTTCTATTGCCTATTACAGTGTTATACCACCATATGAGTTACACATTGTCATGTAACACCATCATTCTGCTGTGAAAGTGTTTGTGAAAGTTGATTCTCTCTCTTCTGATCTTCCTACACTAGATGACTACATAACCCAGCAGCATGTCCCCTCCTCCCCCTGTCTGTATTGCAGTGAAATCACAGGTAGGACAGAGATCAGCCTACTGATTTAACACACACAAGAGTCATTTCCACCTCATATTATCATAAATTTGAACAGTGGTGTCATTTTACTCTCATCACTGTTGTAATTTTAAAATGAAATTCAACATATCTTTCATGGTTGTCATATTTTGTAACTGTCCTTTCAATGGCAAATCCATGAAGTTTGAATGTACAGCTTTTACAGTGTTGAGGTCAACATTATGAAATGGGCATGCCTGGAGGTAAGTCCACTGATCACAAGGTTGGCGGTTCGATCCCCAACTGAAGTGAACTCTACTTTAGAATATAAAGAATAAAAATTCTTCTGTCTTCTGAACATGCAAACATTTAAAGTGCACGCGCGTAAGCATGAATAGATTGTAAATTACAATAACTACTATGAAAGGTTTTGTCCTTTTTCTGATGCAGTCTCCTTTCCCAAGTGATTTCAAGTATTCTGTGTAGCATTTCTCACTACCTAAATGCATTTGCTAAACTATGTCTGCTGTGAGAATAATAAAAAAAATAGTCTATTAACCATACACCATAACAGCAGTCACTAGGCACACCTAGGGCCATATGTATAAAACTCGTAGATTGTGTAGATTTAGGTGTAGAAATCTGTGTACGCACAAAACAGGAAACATGCATACGCTCAGATGTATAAAACCCCACGTACGTCTGTTCCCACGTGTTTTTTCTTCATACATCTCAATCATCCTGAAATTGTGCACACGTGCACGAGCCTTCTGACCATGCCCACAATTTACTATATATGGCTTCCAACACACCCCCAATTGCCTGGTTTGCATATAAAGGGCCAGCATTTAATTGAGTTTTGAGGAGAAATGGCGAAACAATTGAAGAAGAAATTTTATTTTATTTTTATTTATTTTTATTATTTATTATAATAATCATATATTTTTATATATATGTATTATATTATATATATATATATATTTATGATATATATACTGTATATATATATATGATATATTTCATCATATATTTATTTTATATGATTGTGAACTAGAAATGATGGTTGGGCAAATTGAAAGAAGGAAACAAATATTATTTGTTAGCTTAAGCTCTGGCATAACTACCAAAATGAAGCACACTGAATGGCAAAAACTAACAGAGGCAGTGAACGGCGTAAGTTCTGAGCAACGGACCCTGGAGGAGATGAAGAAGAAGTGGTCCGATTTCAAGCGCGAGGCCAAGAAGCGCATTGCTGCGCACAGGGTTAGTGTGCGAGCTACTGGAGGAGGAGAGGGGACCCCAGCGCTCTCTCCGCTTGACGAGCGCATGGCCTCTATCCTGGGCCAAACTGCCACTAGTGGATTTGTGCCAGACGAGGTGGGAGACACAGATGCACCTGATCAGATGAAACTTGGTAAGTCGCCCAGTTTGAATTTTATTGTAATCGAAAAAAAGACTAGTTTGTCCTTTGTTACAATGTAGAATATTTTATTCACAGATTCTGATGAAGACCCTGGTGCCTCCAGTGAACAGGTTGAGGGTTGGGGGAGAGAATCCGCTGCGAGTGCGCCACCGCCTGCTCCGACATGTGCACGTGTTCTCACTGACCGTGTCCTAGAATCACAAAGGGACATAATAAACGCTGTTGATAATGTTGCAATGGAACTGAGGGAATTAACCCTAACCCTAACCCTAACCCTAATTACATGGAATTACCCTCAGTTCCAGTTCCATTTCCATTTCCAGTTCAGACACTCAGGGAATCGTTAAATGAAATAAATTGTACACTAAAAGAACTTGTGAAAAAATAAAGTTAAAAAAAAAAAATCTGCTCCTGCTTGGTTCATAAAACACACAATGTTCACTTGACTTAACATGCTTAGAGTCGCTGCATTACAGCAAGACGCATTTGGACTGCTGCTGCAGCTGGCGGGTGTTCAGCATCGGCTTCAACTGGGGGGGCATCAGGTCTGAAGCGTTCAGGTGGGAAGGGAACTGCATTCCTCACCGCCAGATTGTGCAACACAGCACACGCCCTTACAATTTTGCAGACTTTTTGTGGCTGGTAGAGTAGTCTACCACCTGTGGCATCCAAGCACAACCATCTCCCTTTTAAAAGGCCAATGCAACGCTCTACTACAGAGCGCGCACGGCTGTGCACCACATTATAACGTGTCTGTTGTGTGCTCTGGGAGTTAATAAAGAAGTAGCCATGGCTTCAATGCGTACCCATTGTCACCTGAGGGCATAAAATGTGTGCATTTAATGGTTTAAAGTGCATGAAACGGAAACAGCATAATTATCAAGTCAGTAATTAATCATCTTACCAAGAAGCCATCCATCTGGCACTGCTCCAGCTTGAAGTCTCCTCCCCACACAGCTTTGAGACAGTATAAATGAATCGTGGCTTGACCCAGGCCATTTGGCAACCACATTTGTTAGCAGCATTTGCACATCACAAATTATCTGGACATTGACGGAGTGAAAATGTTTCCGATTAACGTAAACAAATTCATCCTCCCAAGGTGCCCTTATTGCAATGTGTGTGCAGTCGATAGCTCCGATTACATTTGGGAAACCGGACATCGCTGCAAATTTTGATGTTGGCCTGTTCAACTGCTGTGTAAGGGAACCTGATGTATCGATTGCTCAAAGAAATTATGCCGCCCCACACCATGGGCATGACCCGGCTCAGGGCAGACTGGGATATCCCTGATCTGTCAGCAAGCTCCCACTGAAACGTCCCTACGTCGCTAAAAACCCGAGTGTCGTCAATACCTGTAGATGGACGGGGATGGCATGGTTCCTCCGAGAGTGCCGTTCCAACACAGGGCCCAGTTCAACACACAATTCCAAGAGAACAGCTCTTGGGAATCGAAAGTGGCCCATTAGCCAGTCATCACCATGGGCCAGAAAATCACTACAGTCTCTGAAGGCTCGTTCACGCCTCAATTGCGCAATATCTTCCAGCAACGCCAAAGCAGCCATTGTATTATTTGGCACAGCCATTACGCACGGCTACAGCCTTTATATAGTGACGTTTTAACGACCTGTTAACTGGTCACACCTGAAGGTGTATCCCCAATAATAGGCTACAAATAATAATCTTTATTTATATAA
Source organism: Hoplostethus atlanticus (assembly GCA_034670405.1). Taxonomy (NCBI): domain Eukaryota; kingdom Metazoa; phylum Chordata; class Actinopteri; order Trachichthyiformes; family Trachichthyidae; genus Hoplostethus; species Hoplostethus atlanticus. Next base: position 595,914 of record JAXDDX010000043.1, on the reverse strand, counting down.
AGATCATGTATTTATTTGTTTATTTATATAAAGATCATTATCATTATAATTATTATAAAGCATAGTGACAAACATATTTACTCAAGATAGAACGAAGTGAAGGCTTGTCAAAAAAAGGTTGTTAACCACTCACGCATCACTATGTAATCATAGTGGATGTTTTTTTTTAAACTATAGATTACATCCTAACACAATGTAGTGAAAGAAAAAAGCTCTAAATAAAATGTCACCCAAATTCACACTTTTATTATCCCTTTTTGCCATCTGACTCAAAAAAATGCATATGGTACGCATGGTGTGAAGGATGCGTACCGGTACGCACATTCTCGCCGCCCGTGGATTTTTATACATTTGGAACCTGCGTGGAAAGTGACGTAAGTACACTTTTCGTGCGTACGCATGGTTTATACATATGGCCCCTAGTCTTGTTTATTTACACAAAAATAACCATTTGAGAAAAATTCCTTTAAGGAGCTTTATGTAAAAGACAAGTTCTTGATATGATCCATAAACAAAGCCAGCAGCCTGTTGTACCAGCTGTGCATTTGATTGTAAGTTCCAGTGTAAACAGAGAACAACATGAATGTCATTACATGGGTCGCTGAAAAAGACCAGCCCCCTTAATTGGTTTCTGTACCATGAAATTTGTATGTAGTTTAATGTTACTAAACTACATGGGTATCCTCATTGTCTCTAAATGGGAAAATCTGGTCCCATTTAATGGACATCTTCCACTATATAGCTAAAGTTGACAATATTTCCATCTAATTACCTTGGTTTGGTCACGCCCACCAGCACGCTTAGGCCGGCGCCCAGTCTGGCTGCCCTCTTGATGCTGCTTCTTTGCAAGGAGCCTGTCAATGAAGTCCTTTAACTCCGCCTCAGTGAAGGACCGGAAGAGCTGCATGACTGGAAGGCAGGAAAATACAAGTATGAAAAAACACCTTGATGACATACTTGATAAAACTCACATTCTGCCAGTCTTTCTACCAAGAGCCTACCAAGTGTGAATATAGAAATAGAGTAGAATAATAAAAGATATAATACAAATAGAGATGGAAGTGGGGCAAATGAGAATTAAGAAAAGTAGAGAATTACAGTAGTCTAGGCACAAGATAGTAAAGGCATAACTCACTTTCTCAAGGTCAGCAAAGGAAAGATAGAATCTAATCTGGTCATATTTCTCAGTTGGAGGAAGCAGGACAGAACAACATTCTTAACCTGTTTGTCAAAGCAGAGGTCAGAGGAAAGAAAATGTATCCCCAATTTATCGCCACAGGTTTAATGTCCGAAAGGCTACCGAGTCTGCTCTGAATCTAGTTGGAGGGGCCAAATAAAAAAAAACATTTCAGATTTGGAGGAGCCAGAGGGTCTGACAGTGAGTATGGTCTGAACAGGGAAGGATATCAAGTTTTGGGAAGTTCGCAGGTCATTGAAGTAGGCTGGTGAATTTAATCATTTTCAGGGGAGGTTTTGAATGTTATACACAATGTCCGCTGAGAGCATCCGTGCACCCAATATATTAGGGTGTAAACCATCCTTTTTAAAGAAACAAGGGCACACCCAGAAGAGATTCAAATTATTGATAAAAGACGTGATGAGCACTACATTCTGATTATAGCCATGTGTGGGGCCTCAGGAGCCTGGGAAAGACAACCTATTCTGCAGCCAAGTGTGGGAGACGGGCAAATGAAATCATGTTTGAGCAATTCTGACTTCTGACAAAAGCAATATCATTTGTACCAATGTGGAACAACATCTGGTTGCCTTTTCAGAATGTCGGGAACTTGCTCGCCTGGTGTTTGAGCAGGTCGTCTTGGTGGCTGTGACCACAGAGGGTGAGCAGGAGCTCTGTCATCTGGGGCCGATGGCGGTGGAACAGGGTAGGCGGTAAGCTTAGATGGTGGGAAAAGGAAGCAGATTGGAGGTTCGGTTTCAGATAGGTCCTCCAGAACTTGGTGCGTATTGTCCAGATGGAGATCCTCTTGCAGAGGAAGACAGAGGGAAGCCCTCCTTTCTGCTTACCACTGCAGACAAGGGACTATGGCTCTGGGGCAAGGAGAGTTGAGCAGTTCAGGGTCTTTGTCCTCGCTCCTAGCTTCATCTAACGCAGTGGTTCTCAATTCTGGTCCTCGAGGCCCACAGCCCTGCTGGTTTTCATTCCAGCCATCTCTTCCGGACTGATTTACAATTAACTAACTGGTAGGAACAAGGATTGAGAACCACTGATCTAGGGGTCCTCCACATCAGCTGGCACAGTGTTGGACCGCATAGGTCCAGCTGCACCAGCGACCACTGCAGCAAGGGGATCAAGGAACTGCTCATCCTCTCTAATCTGTGAGTGGATTTCCTGCCTTCAAGCTAAGTGATCCTCTGGCTCTGAGGCAGCCACGTACAGGTAAATGGAGGCAAGGGTCCAGTAAGCTGACTATAGTTAAAAAATGGGTCTGAAAAACACAAACAGGGCTAGCCAGTATAAAGGCACTGCTTCTGTGTTGGTGCCTTTATACTTATACTATGGAGGACTAGCTAACTAAAGAGGCTAACACAGAGAGAGAAGGCTCAGGGCAGCACATACACATGAGGGTTCCCTGTAATTTTGTAGCAAGACACAGGACCGAACTCAGGGAGGAACCAAGCCACTATGATTTTAACAAATCGCTGTTGCTGCTGCTGGAAACAACTGTGTATCAAGTTCAGGAAGTGGACCACCAAACAACAAAATGTGCCCAGAAAACTAATTATCTAGTTTGGTGGAATTGGGTCATCATAGCAGAGAAGATATAGATGAGATTAGGAAAATAGTAAATACTGAAGATGCAAGAAGTAACCACACCAACCAAATGTATTGAAAATTATACAGCAAACAGATAAATATACAGTATGTTTCTTGACAGATACACAGGTTGATTCAGATGTGCAAGCATGCATCGGTATCTATTCACATTATCACGTGTATCAGGAGAACAAATATACAGAATTGTGTCCAGACATGTAAATATGCATTATAGCTATTCACATTATCAGTGTCAGGTTTATTATTAAAATATGTGCAGATGTGCATTCCTAACTTTCATCTTGCAGAATGTGAAAATGTACATTATTGGCATTGGATAGAGGATATTTGCAGGAACATGTACACATCATGTGCATGGACAAAGATCAGAATTTGATAAGTAGGGCTCATGGAAGTAGCATATGTATAGAAATATGTGCAGAACATGCAGATGTGCATTGTTAGCTATCATCTTGTAAAGTTTACAGATGTAGGTAACATATACAGTCATATGCTTAGATCAGATGTACTGAGTTGTCCAGACTATAGGAACAAAAGATCAGCTGGGGCTGTTGTGGCAGGAAGCATTGTACAGTCTGATGGCAGTTGGTTTAAGTGCTCCTTGCCCTCATTTAACCCAGGTATTAAAATGTGATCTGCCATTACTAACCTAAGGCCAGACAATGGTGTTGGGGAGGACACCTACTGTCCCTTATGCTTGGGCATAGCTACTTTTATGACATATTTTGTCAGGATGCAAAATTTGTCTGACCCAAGGATGATACACCTGGCGATATAACCAAGTGCTGAGATATCTAGCAGCAGCTATTAAGAGCAAGCGGGCAGAAATCAACTCAACAGCTGACAGGATCCTTCCTGTCAGCCTTCCTGTAAGATAGTACAATTGGTTTGTCCATGAGGGAGAAAAGAGGAAAGAATCTCTCGGCAGGCATATTGTAGGCCAGCTAAGGGTGAGTAGAGATTGGAAAATGGCAGTAGATTTGGGGAAAAAGTTGATAATCCCACAGGAAAAAGTGAGCACTAACCTAAGGCCAGACGTGATGTTGAGGCCGTAGACACAGCAGATAGTGTGTTTTGCTGAGCTTAGTGGGGTGGTTCTGGAATGCCAGAAATCACTGTTGAGCCTTCTAGAGGTGTCATGGGCCTAAATCAATGAATCATCTGTGATGGGAGGTGCCCACTTCATAACCCCAGTGACATACCTGCACTCACACACACAACCCTGTAGTATTTAGATTAGGTGGCTAGTGAATGGTCACCATATGTGAATTGAGTTGCTAGTGTTGAGTGGCCCGAAAGAATCAAGTTAATTAGAGAGTCAGTCTTCCCATCACTAGATCTGGCCCTATAGCAAGCATCGGTAGCATGATTCCATTATTTTCTATTTCCTGAACGAAATCCTTTGTTGGATTCTATTAAATAACGTTAGATTGCCATCAGTTTTGCATTTTTTTTTTTGATGATTTCTTGCTAGTAGATCCACCTAAAGATTCCTCGGCGTTTGGCGGTCTCTGTGTTCCCCTGTCTGATGAGAAATTATTTTGTCCCGCTAATTCCCTGCAATTTCGTGGTATTTTGTTAGACCGTATAGAAATGAAATCCTCCTTGCCAGAAGAGAAAAAAAGTCTTGTGTCCGTGACATCATGTAGTCTTCTGTCCGCCGTGCAATTCTCAAAGCGAGAGTTATTATCACTCACTTTGCTATGTGAATAGTTCAAGGACGCTCATTTATCCAGGCCAATAGATTTAGCATCCTCTGTTCCAAACCTTCATGATCCCTTGATGAAGGATGCCACTTCCCATTTGTGCTTTTCCTGACTGACATCTTCCACCTGTCACTGGCCCAGGCAGCTGTCCCTGCGCGCTTCAAGACCACCACCATCGTGCCGGTGCCAAAACACAACACTGCAGCGAGCTTTAATGACTTTCGCCCTGTTGCTCTCACCCCCACCATCATGAAGTGCTTCGAGAGGCTGGTCCTGGCTCACCTCAAAACCTCCCTACCACCCACATTGGACCCCCTCCAATTCGGCTATCGCCAGAAAAGGTATACAGAGGACGCCATCTCCTTAGCACTACACTTTGCCCTCTCCCACCTGGACAACAACAACACCTATGTCAGAATGCTGTTCATCGACTTCAGCTCAGCATTCAACACCATCATCATCCCCTCCAAACTGATCACCAAGCCCTCTGCAACTGGATACTGGACTTCCTAACCAACAGACCCCAGTATGTAAGGTTAGACAACCACACCTCCTCAACCCTCACCCTGAACTGTATTGTGTATTGTGTAACACCGGGGTCCCACAGGGCTGTGTGCTGAGTCCTCTCCTCTACTCCCTCTTCACCTACAACTGCACAGCTGTACATGGTTCCAACACCATTATCAAGTTTGCAGACGACACAATGGCGGTTGGCCTCATCAACAACAACGATGAGTCGGCCTACAGGGAGGAGGTGCACCGACAACAACCTGGCCCTCAACACCAAGAAGACCAAGGAGCTCATTGTGGACTTCAGGAGGTCCAAAGCCGGCACACACACCCCCATCAACGAGACGGAGGTTGAGCGTGTGGTCAGCTTTAAGTTTCTAGGCGTCCACATCTCCGCGGACCTCTCTTGGACCCTCAACACCTGGACCCTTGCTCTGAGGATTTAAAGCCAGCAGTCAGCACTCCAAGGGAATCCTTCTCCTTCCCAGCTCCCAACATACCAGAAGGACCAGCTACAATATCCACTATGTCTCAGAGGTTTAGTACTATGGGTTGTGTTAGGGCAGTGTTATTTTTGGGATAAACTGCAGAGAATGTGAGAAGCTCACAGGCAGATCAGATTGAAATAATTGCCTTGTAAATAATTTAAAAAAGAGATTTAAAAAAATGAAACAAATGCAAATCTTGTTGTACTGGTCATCTGGTCCTTGGGAGTGGGGAAAAAGTGGAGTCACTTTTATGTCTGTTCAATATACTCTGCCCAAATTTGGCATCTATTGCACGCCCAACATCCTGGTAGAGGGATCCCTCTCTGAGTAGTCCCTCCCAAGATTTCCTAAATTTTTCTCCTGAAAGGGTTTGTGGGAGTTTTTCCTTGTCCTCTGTGAGGGTCCAAGGTTTGGGGGGTGTCATGAACCACCATTTATTGTTTTCACACTTTGGGCATTGTGAAACCCTTTGAGACTGTAACCGTGATTAAGGGCTATACAAATAAATGTGATTTGATTTATGTTGTGTCTAGGTTTTCCCCTAGACCCGCCATAACAAGGCTTGAAATAGTTCCAGACCCTGATGAGATGCAAGCCTCAACAGCGACACTTACATTCTGACAGGATGGAGCTGAGGCCTGCTGTAGAGTGCCCCCTACGCCTCCTTGACAGCATCACCGAGGACGAGGAGGAGGAAGGCGATGGTACTGCTGCTGATGAGGACGACAGTGATTCCCAGTTGGGGAGGAGCCTGCGTTTCATGGATGTGGTAACGGGGCTTCTAGACAGGAAGCAGCAGAGGACTGCGCCAAATATCACCATGGAGATAATGACCGACATCTTCCATAACCTCATCTTAGAAAGCCCGGGAACATGAACAGTCTGAAAGCAGAAATAGACAGACACAACACATACTGGATCAGAATGGCAAGACAAGATCAAGAACACATGACATGGTGAGGCTTGAGTTAGTCTCTGGTCACTGCCAGGCACTTGGTTTACTCACTGTTAAAGTCACAATGAAATGAAAAATGACTTTAGTTAGCTAATTCTCCATAGCATAATGTACACTTATTTAACAATAAATGGCAACAAATTTACAAAATGTTTATTTTTAATGTCAGAATCCCATTACTTTTTTGTGTATTTTTAGTGGTTACTTCATGGCATACCAGTAGGTGAACATAAAAATTAGAATCAATACTGTTCCATATTTTACCTCCCTCTGTCCCTCCCATCATTTAAAACCTGCAACGTCACAACTTTCAAAGTGGCAACATAATATGGCGCTACATTTTGGGTGATGACCCCCAAAAACCCTGTTTTCACACTATAATTGCTTCCCAGTGGCTGGAATTTATTCAATTTGAAGAATTTATGACGGCTCAAGATTACAGAACTTTTGAAGACTTATTTAATTTAATGCTTGCTCATGTCATGTAACCTCATATTAATAGTTCTTGACCTCTTACCTTCTTACTGTATTGCTGTTGTATTGCTTTTGCTGTCAATTTGATCTGTTTTTGTATTTTTCCTCCTTTGTAAATCATTTTGCTTATATTATTATAACTAATATTGTTTTTTACTTAGTTCATGCTTCTTCTTCAAGAATATATTATTTAGAACTGATACATATATACTTTTTATTGATCTTTGAGAAATGCTCGTATGAATTTGAATTATTTCTCAAATTGTTTCCACACCATATCATTCATTCAAATATTAAGACAGGTATGCCCATAATACACAGTTTGAATCGCTTCTAACTATATATACATATATATGAATATATGAATATATATATATATATAACAAACAAACATATATCTTACAACAAATTATTTTCTATAGCTCTCTCTTTCTCTATATGTGGAAACAGGTCGCACAGCTCCGAAAACGATGCACTTGATTGACAGAACAGGGATCTAACAGCAGGGTGGGTGCTTCAGGAGTGTGTGTGTATGTGTGTGTGTGTTTGAGGGTTTTCCAGATTAGGAAACAGTAAAGTGACATCTGCAGAATGCTGTCAGGTGTGTGTGTGCTTGTTCGTGTGTGTTTTCAGACATGCCAGGAATGGGGGTTTGACAGTCAAATACCAAATTAAGCCAAGCTGAGTGAGGAGAGAGGGAGAAAGATGAGCAAGAAAAAAAGTGACACTAAGAATGGAAGAAAAAACCTCTCCTCAAACCAAGATTTTAGAAAAAAGACTGTGCTTATTCTACGTCTGACCAACAAAATACGATGTGCTCAGGTGAAACAGTGCAAACAGTACAAAATGGTTTTGTGTTATGCCATGCTAGCTGTTTTTGAGTAATGCTTTTTTTTCATGATAATGAACATTATTAAGTCATCTACTCCATTATGATTATCAATGTGATGAAATTATGCATTGTAAACATATAAATGATGCTGATATCAAATAAATGAAGAGGAGAGTATCAAAATACAAAAAAGGTATGAGAGGTTGAGGACAACAAACCTTTTAAAATATACTGTATGTGTTAAGGTAAATGTGGGAAATTGGTAAATGTATACATTTCCCAGTAAATGTAAGTGGAAAACACTAGTCACAGTAGAGCAAGGCTGTCTCAGTCCTGTCCCCACGTTTTGTTGTGGGTACGGGCAGCACACCACGTGGCCAATATACCTCTTCAGACTGGCTTCTGTAGTAAACTGAGATCTGACAGACTAGTATAACGTGCAATCAACGTGTTACAGAAAAGCATCAGACACTCAAGGACTGTGAGATAGCCTTGCTACAGTGACTAGCGTTTTCCACCCAGGTTAATCGGGAAATGTACAGTATACATTTACCAAATTCCCACATTTATTGTAACATATTAAATGTATTGATGTGTTGATTATATTGCTACCATAAGGCATGTTATCAGTAAGGGTTAAGCAAAAAATTAAAGAATATGATACCGTCTTGCAACTAAAATATTGCTGTCACTATTGAAACACCTGTTTAATCAAAATTATAATGTTTTGAGTTATAATTATATGGTAATAACTGATTGACTGTACATGCAATTTAAAAAAACAGTAACTATGAAAAAATACTCAAAGTCACGCACATTCAAGTACTTCACAGGTGCTGGACAAATGAAAAAGTGCTCCTGTTTTAAAAAGTGCACAGCTCTTCATGATGAAGGGCATGATGGCTTGATACAATTTGTATTCTATTTTCCCCAAACTTCAACTGTACATTATTGTCACTGTTGGGTGAAAAGCGTCTGACTCCAATTTTAGTGATTTCATTTTCCTTAGGCTGCTGAAACCGTTTAAAGATCAATTGGATAAGTTCACAAATGCATGGGTTCATCTTGGCTGCCTAACTCGGGATAAATCAGATTCTCCTTGGTTTTAGACCTGCATGACATGAGCTCCATTCCAAAGATCAGATCTGTTCTCTTCCTCTCCCTATGTGAAACAGTTTGCTGAGGATTTATACCTCTGTCCTGGCCTGTTGACGTCAGTGTGTCAATCACACTAAATATACAGACGGGAAAACACAGGCATTCTCTGTGTGTGTGTGTGTGTGTGTGTGTATCTGTCTGTTGACTTTGACTTTTTTTTTACTTTGATATGAATCCCTCAATCAGGAACAAATAAGATACAGCATTTTTCAGTCTACATATACATATGGCTGTGGTGTGAATGATTGTCATCCAACATAAAACTCCCAATACAAACTATGACACACAGAGAACAACATTAAAGAAAACTTCAATATCTCCATAAAATGTTCTTTATTAAGGCCTTACAGATTAATTAACTAGGCCATATTTTTGCTTGTGGCAATTCTGCACAAGAACATTTAATATGTCAAATTAAGGAAGCAAGATGCTCTCAAAATGCTGTTTTATTGTGTGCAGTATTGAATTAATAATAAATACATCCACCTTAAGTGACTACATTAAAGAGTGTAGTGCAGCGTGTGTCTCAATGAATAGTATTTATATTCTGTAGGACATAAATATCTGAAATAAATATGGTTGTAATATTTTATTCCCTTTGTAAATATTTGAGCCTAAATAAACATTTTTATAAAAGAATTGTAATTGTAAAAGGCAGAGAGGTGCAAAACCAGACTATCATTTTCTTCTTGAGTTTTAACGGCGGTTCAGCAAACAACATTAGGTAAGTTACCGCCACCTTCTGCTCCAGAGTGTGGACCAGAGTATCTAAATTCTATACACCAATCCTGTTTCTTTGAGAATGTACTCCTGGACCGGCAAACTCACAGTACCCCTGCTAATTCTGTATTGCTTTTCTCTGTACCCTTCCTTTAACTTCTAATTTGCTCAGTGGAATATCTAGATCAGTTCCCTCTCTCTGAAAGGTTTGTTTAGCCAGAGTGTTGACAGCTTCATTGCCTCTCAAACTAACATGAGCTGGAACCCACATGATCTTTACATAAATACCATGCTGTATGGTTCTTGAGTATATTTGGAAAACTTTAAACAAGAAATCTTGACGGCTGCATTCAAACAAGAAATCTCCACAGAATAGACTCCAAGAAAGTTGGACGCATGTTTACCCGCTTCAATTTCCATCCCTGGGATCACAAATGCAGCTCCTGTGAATTCGTTCTCTGGCTCCTTAGACCCATCTGTGTACATTTTTTAAAAATCTGGGTACTGCATTTCAACATGGTTACAGACGGTGGATACCAAGTTAACTCAAGTAAATACAGCTCTATCGCTGGAGATGCAAGCAGCCATGGCGCCACCTCACAGTATGACTCATTATCAAACCACAAACATACACCTCCTGTTAAAGAGTGTTTCCCACGCACCCAAAACTACATTTCTGAGCCTTTTCATGTTCCCAGCATTCTTGTTATAATCCTTTAGTAGGTTGAGACTCTTTATGTCTTTGCAAGGTTAGCCCAATAATTAATCATCAGCTGTTTCGTTCCTCTGACCTGTAATGGCTTCTCACCCACTTCTACATGTCGAAGAGGTCTTCATAGTCCCACTACATACACTAAAAGTATGCCAAAAGTCAGTGGACACCTGACCATCACACCTATATGAGCTTGCTGGACATCCCATTCTAAAACCATGGGCATTCATATGGAGTTGGACCCCCCTTTGTGGCTATAACAGCCGCCACTCTTCTGGCAAGGCTTTCCACAAGCTTTTGGAGTGTGTCTGTAGGAATTTGTGCCCATTCAGCCAAAAGAGCATTTGTGAGGTCAGGCAGTGATGTTGGACGTGAAGGCCTGTCTTGCAATCTGCGTTCTAATTCCTCCCAAAGGTGTTCAATGGGGTTGAGGTCAGGGCTCTGTGCAGGCCAATCGAGTTCCTCCACACCAAACTCGTCTAACCATGTCTTTATGGACCTCGCTTTGTGCACAGGGGCACAGTCATGCTGGAACAGCAAAGGGCCTTCCCCAAACTGTTGCCACAAAGTCGGAAGTGCCCAATTGGCTAAAATGTCTGCGTATCCTGTAGCATTAAGATTACCCTTCACTGGAAATAAGGGCCCAAGCCCAAACCCTGAAAAACAGGGTGGCTGAAACACCTGAACTCAATAATTAGTAGGGGTGTCCACTAACTTTTGGCCATATAGTGTACTCTTAGAGTAGCTTCTCCAAGAGAGTCAGGCCACAGTCAAACATAGAACGAATTATGGTCACATACATGGTTCTCAAGGAGGAATGATCAGCCCCCGATTTCACTCCGATGGCATTTATTATTTTCTGTCATTTTTCAATTACCTTGTTAATGTGTCCTTGGTCTTTCCAGTATTTCCAGCTCTCTGCCATACATTTCATACACATTTCAAGTCACATTGGCATGTATTCTCTTCCAAGTAAAGAATACCGTCTATGTTTTTTCTAGAGGAAACTTGAACCCTCAATCATATGCCCATTGTTCCACATTACCAATTCCTTCTCGTACCTTTTTCACAGTATACTGAATATTTCTTTGTCTTTTCCACAAAGCACTGTCATCTGCAAAGGGAGATTTTGCTATAATCTTGCTGCACTCGGGAAAATACATCATTAATCATAATGGAGAACATCAAAGGACTGATCATACTATCTTGAGGTGTCCCATTTTCTACTTTGTGTCTATTTGAAAGTTCTAATCCAACAAAAAGGATCCAATTAAATATTCTACCACCAACTTCCATCACGTCTGACGTAATCAAAAGTACTTTCCACATCATATCAACGGCTGTTTCTACTTAAAAAAATAGTGCTATCACTGATTCTTGACTGACTTGCGCTTCCCACACCACATCTAGGCATATTACTGGATCTATGGTTCCTTTACCTTTCTAAAAGCCACATTGGTATTCCTCAGTTTTCAAGATAATATGGAAATCTCTCTGCTATCATACGTTCCATAATCTTGCATGTGTGATGTAAGAGCTATAGGTCTGGGCGGGCGGCTGTGGCTCAGTGGTAGAGCAGGTTGTCCACTGATCACAAGGTTGGCAGGTTCGATCCCCAGCTCCACATGTCGAAGTGTCCTTGGCCAAGACACTGAACCCCAAATTGCTCCTGATGATCATGCCAGCACCTTGCATGGTAGCTCACTGCCATCGGTGTGTCGGTGTGAATGGGTGAATGAGAAGCATATATTGTAAAGCACTTTGGATCAAAAGCACTGTATAAAATGTAGACTTGTTCAGATTCTTTCCTGGTTTCCTAATAGAGATCGCAATTGCCTCCTTTCGCGATTCCGGTAGTTTTCCTTCATCCTACACTGTATTTAAGATATAAGACTCAAGATCAGCAGTAATGCCGCCTCTTTGATATGTTTGACAGAACCAATATGATCTTTACCCGGGGAAGCTGTTTTGGACTTGGTTATAGCTCTTTTCAATTCCTCTAAGGTGAATGGGGCAATAATCAAATCATCCATATCCTCCCTTTCTAGCAAGAGTGTTGCCTCTCAATTCCTTCCTCAGAAAGATCACCTGAGATATGTACCTGATCAATATTGCTATCTCATCTTCAATCCTCAATACAGGATAGTCCCACTGTCTCCTGTTGCCATCCATCCTCTTAATCCATACCCCAAACCTCTCAAACAGGGGTTGTTCTTCCAATGCTACCACAAACTTTATGCCAGCTTGCCCTCTTTGCTTGCTGAGCTGTTTTTCCAAACACTTTAGACTTTAAAGGCCCTCCATTCCATGTGACCCACCAACTGCTTCTCTTAAGTGATAGCAGGTTCGAAAATTCCACCCTCAGATACTCCTTCACTGTTACATATCATCAATCTGGAGTTATTTTGTGATGTTTTGTAATTTACCTTGGCATTGTACCCACTTTCCCTCAACCTGCCTTGTCTACTTCTACTTGGTTAGTGATTTCCTACATTTTTCCAGAATGCCTTTTGGTATCCTTCAGAGAATGGGCGTGAACTTGTTGCTGTTGCATTCACGTCATGTCGGACGAAGCAGAAAGATGGGAAGATTTCCCATTGCTCCAACCTGGAAGCGTTCACACATTTAGCTTGTTGGGAAGCCCTTGGCTATTGCTAGCTAGACAGAGGTAGGACAATACGGCCCTCTCCGATAGTAATGAATACATCTCCATCCTCTTATTCATCTCAGTGAATAAGGGTCTGTATGTCCAGGTGCTTATGCTACTTGTTGGTGTATCAGGGATTTATCTCTGGATCCAGCAGGGAGCAGACCATATCTGGCTTTGTCTCTAAACCAATAGCGAAAGCTGTTAGAAGCCTATTCAAAATAGAAATAATAATAGTACACCACATTTATATAGAGCTTTTCATAGTACCCAAAGACGCTTAGTTAAGAATGGTATCTCTAGTTATATGAGCATAGGCGAGGCTTAGCCTTCTAACTTCTGGCCCTGCTGTCTCCCTGAGTCTCGCTTAAGACTTACATGAGAGTCCCCATCCTGATTGGATGAGAGCATGTGATGAAAATTTTCAGCATGCACACTTGCGCGCAAGGTAGTGAAAGCCATTAAAAGGCTACACCTATGCTCATAGAACTAGAGTTATTATGCTTAACTATTGTTTCAAATCAACCCCGTTTATCAACCTTTTGACAAGTCAGAATGTATAGGGGCATTGTCTCCTCCAGCAACAACAACGTCCATTTGGCTGGCAGTACAAAAGAGCCTTATAAAAGAGCCCCGCTCTAAATTGGATCTCTAAAGTATCCTTTCCATAATTTAGAAGGCTTTCAATATGTTAGACGACTGTGTTATTAGTCTGTCTCCCAAAGGGGGACTTTTCTCATTGAATGGTATTGTTGTAATTGTTCAATGTCTGTTTAAAAAAACACATGAAATAAATGTAGATATTGCGAATTTTGCTTCAGTCATTGTTCGATTTGAAATAGAAATAGAGAGGAAAAACAACCAATTTGACACAACTGTCCCAATACTTTTGCATTTAACAGTATATCCACCATGCCAGGTAGTTAATCAATCCCACTTCATCGTTGTTTGCCAAGTTTCCTCCAATAATCTTGGCAATTTTCACACATAAATAAAGATAGGTGTCAGTCATTACTTTGAGGAAGATGAGCAAGATGAATCTGTATTCTCAAGAAACAGGATACCAAAAGAGGAGCATATCCACTTCCAGAGCTACAACCTGGTACTACTGTATCCATGGAAACACCATGAGAACACCAAAAAAAGCCCCCCAAAAAAGGACAGACAGACTGATAAACTGTTGAAGAGAGAAATCATAAAAAACAACAGTAAGAAAAAAAAAAGCTGACATGAAAAAAGGTGAAAGGCTATCATTGAAACACCAAGACCCAGTAACTAGGGTGTTAAGAAGAAGGAGAATGGGACAATGACTGCCTTTATTTGTTGTTATGAGCACATGCCTTAGTTGAATAGTAATGATACACAAGGAATAGTACTGAAATGGCACTTAATGACATCAGCAGTAAGTGTGGTATAGCACTTTAAAGTTTCACATGGAGAAAAAAGGGATGTAGCATATAGTGCCGCGTAGGAATACAATGTGAGTGACACGCCCTCCGATTTGTCTAGTCTCCCTATTAAAAGAAAACTGTGCCTTTGAGATCTCTTTAAAGGCGGCAGTCACTTGGTTTGCGCTTTTATTTTTTAAACTACTAACTCAGCCATATTTTGATAATACAGCCATACATGTTAACAAATAATTTACACTGTTATTTTCTTTAGAATAACTGTACATGTCTACTTGATCAGCCTGAAACTGAGCATCTGTACCGTTTACTAAAACCCATCCTGTTTCAAAAGCCAATTTTCTATCTCTGAATCTGATTAATATGTTTTTTTAAGCCTTTGTTTACCCCCATATTCTCCAGAACTCTTTTGTGATTGTAAACCTTCTTCATAACCTCTGCCACGGTGGAGCGATAAGACAACAATAAACACATTGTCCCTTTCAGCACACTTTTTTTTATTGCTGTTACTATTACAGCAAATCACTCTGATTACATCGGCACTATAAACCCCTTATATCAATTATTTTGACATATTTTTACAACATTGTAAACATTCACATTTTCTTTTCGAACAATTTGAAAACACATAGATCGGAAGCATATGTACAAAAACCTTTCCCTTGAAAAAAAAAAAGTAGGACGTTTTATCTGATCTTTATCTGTTTTATCTGAGAAGGGAAATTCTGATGAAATGTTTTTAAGAGTTGTGTTTACATCCTGCAATGTTTTGGCTCCCTCCACCGCCATGTCACCCCAGTTCTCCAGTATAGCCCTGACACATATCGTCTGTCTTCTAAACCCTGAGCCTTGTGGTGGTCTGTTCTCACTGTTACAGTCATCGTTTCTTTAACACAGTGTGTACAACCATACAGCTCAGCATCAACTGCCTGACACATTAAGCGTGGTAAGTCTGTGTAAAGCATTTATCAAAATCATTTATCAAAGATGAATACAATTTCTTATACTCAGCTGATACTTGTTATTCAAGAATACATTATTTATAATTGATACAAATCATATTTTGTAGATCTTTGAGAAATTCTCGTAGTCAAAAGTGAAGTATATCTGAATATCTTGTTCGCACAACATTTGGGGCAGTAAAGGTTTTCTCAAATTGTTTTCACATCATATATTTTATTCAAATATTAACACGTGTGCTAATATTACACAGTGTGAATTGTTTTGGTCTTTTAACAACTAATACCAGATCTTGACTAAATTGATATGGTCCTCTATGGGTTATTGTCACTGCTGCTAACTTTAACTTTGAAAAAGTTTAAAATGTTTTTTATTATTATTATTCTTTTTCAAATGATGAAATCTTGTTTGAGAAATATCATTGGGCTAAAAATTAGTATTAGTTTTTGATAAATGAAACAAAAGGGTTCTAGGTAGTGGACTCAGACTTTTGGACGCCACTCTACCTCATTAATATTTATTGTGCCTAGATGCTTTTTTATCTGTCTCAGTCTCTCAATGATGTTGGTCTCCTCTTTCAGTTCCTCTGCAACATTTAGAATTTCTGCAGTAGTCGGTAGCACAAAGCCGAGACAATCTTTTGTGCAGCAGGGTAATCTTTGACAAAAAGTGTTTTTCTAATGGCGGTAATGTTGCAAAAATTTTTGCTTTTAGGCTACAGGTAGTGTACCACAGCTACCTTTGATGACATCAGTGACGTCCACACCTTTCAGTTTGTTCTGAGTATGTGTCAATAAGAGTCTGGACCGGGGTGTATCTTCTTGTTTTTCCGGTGGTAGGGTCATTGTGATTAATGTCATTTCCCCTTTAAAGTAGGGGAAATGGGGGTCAGAGCAGCAGCCGCATTACAATCATCCTTGAAAGGACTTGTTTGAGTTCATCATGGCTTTTGTATGCTCTACCATGTAAATAATGTGTCAATGCATGAAAACATCCCTCCGAACCAGAAACCCGGTAGTAAACCAGGCTTCGCATTCTTTAACAGCCACTAGCAACATTTTCTCCGGTCTAGTTGTCATTACAAATGACATGTCATCACATTTAAAAAAAAAAAAAAAAAGCAGGCATCAGGGACTTGAGGGTTTGTAATGGTTTCAATATGATAATTTAAACCACCCCGTCCAACTGTGCTTCAAACACTCTCACTGTTTAAGGGCGTGCACACTTCTAAACTTCAAAAAGTCTTGTGCCAAACATCTAATGTGTGGAGTACTGTGGACTACCGAAACATTTCCTCCAACTCTCTTGTGAAAAGATATGCCCACCCCCTCTCAAAAACATAGCCCGACACTCTACCGTCGCTTGTCTGACACTCAAATTGTGGTGTCCAGGCTTTATGAGTTAGAAATATCATATTGGAAGGAAACAGAGCCGCATCAGCCAGAGGCATGCTATGTTTCGGGGTAAAAACATTAGAGCTACCTAGCTTTTCCGCAAAAGAAGCGTAGTGTTCTGGGTTGTCGGTTGGCCCAAATAAATACCAAAACGTCAAAGGGAAATAGATGAAAAGGTATCTGGATTTCCAGTTTTTACACAACACCTTGAACCTAGGACTTCCATGTTCTATTATCCATGTGTCCATTGCCGCTCTATAGCAAGACGCACCCAAGATGAGTTTAGTTTGTTTTTTATGAATGTTGAAAAACGTTTAAAATTATTTGGGTGGTAAGATGTTTCTTTAACTTAACTTTAATTTGGCAAATCAGTGTTTGTGTCATACCTAGCTGGAATTTAAACTCTATATCACCCAGATAAATTAAAGAGGCCGCACTGTGTGAAATGAAATGTCGAAAAAAAAATCCATATTGGATTTGACATTCTCTTTCCCAGGCTACCCCTGCAATAGCCTACCCCCAGAACCATTTGCTGGGTTCCTTTGATCCCATTGTGGCAGACTGGGGCATCTGCCACAGAGAAACTGTAGGACTACATTCCCCAGCAGACCACAGCCGGTCAGCCATCTTGCCCCAGGTTATGATCATCATATAATGCCGTTATAATCAGGCAGGTCAGCGCTCATTGCCTGACCTTAAACACTCAAAGGGTGGCTTCTACAGCTCAGGAGGAAGACGATCCAGGGAATTGAGCAATTCAAGAGATTTACAATGAGACATTAGTCAAGATGGAGGGCTGTCATGGTTCAATGAACATGCTTTCAATAATCTGAGGGGCCGCACTCTGCTAGTAGGGGTGGATGGTTCGTTGCCATTATGTCAACTAGAAATAATGGAGGCAGAAGGAAGCAGAGAAGCACAGAAAGTGAGGTTGTCAGTAGCAAAGAGGATGAGGAAGAGAAGGAGGAATTACTGTGCCAATAGATGGTAGTTTATCAGAATCAGAGAAACACCATCCTGTGGCAATCATGCATTAGTACAACTGTATTGGCAACTCTACGTTCTACTGAAAATATTTCTGATGACTGAACAAAGTGCAGGTCTTTCTATATGGGCACCTGCCCCTCATAGACAGCAACCTAATTTATGTTTATCTCTTTGTGACTGATCTGACCTATTATCATGGTTGTCTAACTCCAGTTAATTTATCCTATTAGACAGCATGAAAAAAATGATCTGAGCCACAATAATTTAGACATCAGATTAAAGATACTTCTGAAAAGTTACCCATAGGGCCTTGGATTACTCAGAAAGCTGTTTGAAGGGAAAGGGCATGTATGTCTTATGGTCGAGGTTTGTGTAAATACTGCAATACTGTCAGCTCTACAAAGTGTGTGTGACTGCTGTATCTGGTTGGAACCCTGTTCATATGGGAATTACGTGTCAGGGTCAGATAGTTAGCTACTGGTATCACCCCCTTGATGGCATAAAGACAGCAGCCAGCACAACAACAAGTGCAGCACCACCCAGCACAGCACCAAACAGCGCAGCAATCAGTGCAACACCATTGTACAGGTCCAGAGGAAACACTGCAGCAACTTATTTTTTTGTCCCTATGGGAACGCTCCAGATGGACAGTTAGTTAGCTGCTGTTGTGACCCTATAAGACAGCCGTATGACCTCTAACCCCAGGCTGAGGGATGGACCCTTGGGGAACATCGAGGTATTTCCTGTTTCCTTTGACAATCTTTGGCATGTCTTGGATTACAACCAGTGTCACTCGAGATCCATACCGCCTACGAGCACAACTCAGTGTAACTTAAGTTGAATTCAACCTTTACATCAGTGTTTCATAAACTATGAGTGGGTTGTGTGACTGTTTCTGGTGGGACCCCACATGCCAAGAGTACTGGTATGTTCTAATGAGCCTCGGTCTACAGATCCCAATGTGAAAAAAATGAACATGTTACAAAACACAACACAATACAAGTCAATGTGTCACACACATATTTCTTCACACTGGTAATGACAATCACATTTCTCATGTTTCCTTCTTGTGAAAGACTTGCATCAATTCTCTTTTTTTAATTGGATCAAAAAAACCTCAATGAAAAACGGTGGTTCTTTGTGGTTTGATTAGTCAACAAGAACATCAATACCACCACAACCAGTGACTTTATGGTTGGACAAGTCAATCATCTGGTTTGGGATAGAAAACAACGTGGCTCCTTGTTTGGTTGTAAGAAAACAGCTTTGCTCACGGATTTATATACTTTTGGATATTGAAAGACATCTCCTGGCGCGGGGCTTAAACTCAAACACCAACCATCCAGCCATCGACACTGTAATAACTCACAGTGCAAATTAGTGAAATCAACTAATCTTTAATCATTAACTCGATGTATATAGCTGTGTTTGTCATTTTCAACTTAAAGTTGCTAGTCATCACCTTCAGAATTTCAGAAGTGTGAGTTACTTTCTTGTGACTTAAAATTAGGAGTTGAAAGCTTAGTTGTTAGCTTATTAGCATACTTCCCAGCATGCATTGCATTTGAGTTGAACTCTCCAGAAACCCTTCACTTCTTGTTTGGATAAAGTTACAGGATGGAGATTTGCTGTGTAGAGAATCATAGATCAGTTTCTGATTAAAAATGAAAATCATGATAACCGTGAATGAAATTAGTATCCAGTTCAATAACTACACCTGATACTGAATATTACAAATTCTGTTCGACAAAGTGAGTGGTATCTACTGCTTGTACTCGCATCAGTGCAAAGTGTACTTGTTGCAATGTATCTTATCACACATGAACAACTGACACTAAAAATCTATTCTCTAGTGAAGGAGTAAATAATTGGAATGCAGTAAATTCAAATAAACGCTTGTCAACATGACATTTTTTTTTTTGCTGACTTAACTTATCTTAGGTCCAGTCAATGAGTTTTACTACATTAGAACAACTACTACGACAACTTTGACCCAACTATTTTGTACTATTTCAGTCAACTTGAAATGTTAAGGCAGCAGGGAAACAGAGAATGATTTCTACCCATTAACGTTACAGATCTGACCTCGGTGGCCGTCTAACATAGGGAAACATCCGATTTCATGTGGTTTCTCCCTGTTAAAAAAAAAAGTATCTATGCTACACAGTTAAAAATCAGATCTCTTGTGCCTAACGGTAGTGTGGTTCTCATTTAAGTAATGTTTTTCAGATGATTTCCCAGTTGTGAGAGATCACACAACCAGGCTGTACATACAGCTCTGGAATAAATTAAGAGACCAAATTATCAGCTTCTCTGGTTTTACTATTTATAGGTATGTGTTTGAGTAAAATGAACATTTTTTTTTATTCTATAAACTACTGACATGAGTTGTGCCTGTGTTGGAATTCAACAGACACTGGAATGGAATGGCTGCCATACATGTAGAGACACTGATTCAAGAAAGATTACATTTTTTCCAGAGCTGTATTATTTATACCTCTGTTACATGCCATGCTCTCTTTCTCTCTCTCTCTCTCTCTGTCCCACTCACACACACACACACACTGCTCAAACATACTGTAACCACAGTATTTTTTTGACACAATATGAGAGGTAATTCATATTCGAAGGCAGCTGGTGTTTCACAACTTCAACTTCCTCTCCAGAAATAAACATGAACACACCTCCATCTGGCCTCCAGACATACACTGACAGTACAAAACATCACCTCCTTAATACTAAGATTGACCCCGACTTGCACAAGCAACACCTCAACCTTTAACCTGTGACCTTCCCTTCGTCTACATCAGGACTGAAGAGAATTTTACAGGTCACAAGCATTCTTTTTAAGATTATTTTATGGAGAGAAGCAAGTCCAATAATTAATTGGCACATCACAGTTAAATAATAACAAATTGTATAATTTCTAGTGAGGAACTTTCCTTTCCCCTTCTTGTATTCTGGAAAGTGTGGTGATAGATAGGGCTCTTATTTTGGGCCCAAATAATTTAGCATAAAACAGTGATATTGTTTATTTAGGTTGATATGGCCATGAGTTATACAATATATCCATGCAGCAAAGCCATTTGGTGGCAGTACACCCACTCAAGAGGACAGTTTATTGAATGTTATCATTTCACTGGTGTATGCTGTCACTGACTGGTGCCTAACCTACTGGTCTCGCTTTTACTGGGAGCTGTCCTTTAGTAATTGTGGATCCATGTCGAAGCTGCCCCTACTGTATGACATTCTATTGCAAGCTGAATAAAGGGTAGACCCCCTTGTCCGTATTTTTTTGTGTGTTCTGTTCACTGTTTCACTGCGACAATGGCAGAAGTTTACATAAGTAAAAAAAAAAATTGCATTTCAGTTCATTAACGTTATTACTGTGCAATTTAATCCTTGTGCCAAAATCCAGGGTGAGCATTCATATAGAAGACTAATTCAGATGTCAAAGAATGATACACAGTACGAACTCACAAATGGTTGCCATAGAGGACATCAGGTTACTAAATCTATGAATCTATGGAGTCATTAGATAGGCAGCACCAGTTACTAACTACCTATTCTAGTTGTTACAGCATTGAGTGTGGGAGTGCAACTCATTGGAGTTAGAAAGTGGGCACCTTTCTTCACTGATGTTTCATTGAGTCAGGCCCACCCCACCACAAGAAAGCTCAACAGTGTATTCCAGCGGCCTGGACCCCAACCGTCCCCTTACCCATTCTCAGCAGACCAAAGCCTGCTGTGCCACTTATGACTTTACTGCCAACAATTGAGGTCTGAAACAATCCGCTCAGTGGTTAGTGCATATTGTTTGAAGTGCAGCAAACCACCATGGCTATAGGACTGTTGCAGGCTGATTGCTGGAAACTGAAGAGCTCAAGTTTGGTTTTGGGGTTGATAATTTGAATTTCACATCCTATGTTGATTTTGATTTTGAGGTGAACTTGTCATTTCATTTCATTTCATTTTCTCATGATGACATCTTATTATATTGATATGCACGAGCATTACATTCCCTAGACCAGCTTGGTGGGAACTACCAAGATCTACCAAGGTCAATGAACAGATTCAACAAAATTGAAGTGAAGAATAGTCAAGTAGCTCAGACATGAGCTCAGTGTCTCTCCTGAAGCCCTGCTCTCAACCATTTCCTCATCCATATCAATTTGTCTCCATCTTGCACATGGTGTACAGTATATGTCATATTAATGATTCTGAATTTTCATACGGAAATCATTTGACTATTGACAATAATAGTCAAATGACTTTTTTACTATCGTTAATTTCTGCCTGATCTATTCAGTTCTAGTTCTACACCCCATCCACCATGGTCAGTATGTATCCATCATCAGACAGTTTTAATCAAATAAGCAAGGATAATCTAATTTTGTTCAAGGCTCAACCTGTCATCAAAATGTCTGAATAAAATGTCTGGCAAGTTACTTACTCTTGTCAAACCTTGTATCCCGTTGAGCTCACAAGTTTTAATGTTGATTTGAAATTAAACAACACTGCCTACATCATGCAGATTTTTATTACTTCACCCAGAGCTCGAGACTTGAGACCTGGACTTGCAATTTGACTCGTCTGCTTGACTTACTTGCGACTTGACAGCAGTGATTTGACCAGTGATTTTGCCCCAGCAAAACCCGAGCAATAGCTGTTTATTCAGAAAACAATATAGGCTACAGTGACTGTTTAATAAGTTATTTCCAAACCACAAGCCCAGTTCACTTTTTTGCGCACTGCTCTGCCTTTCCGCGGTATTTGTTTGGAAGGTAACCATGGTAACAGGCTGTGTGGATGCGCCGAATGGATAATAGGGATGAGTAACGATGAGCTACCCTAACGCTGATGGAAACAATCAATAAATAACTCTAGGTAAGTTAACTCCTCCTGCTAAAACAAGTCTGACAGCCTCAAACATGGCTGAACAATAAAAAAGAAAAAACTGTTTAATTATCTAATTTTCTTTCATGAACACATTCATATTCTGTGATGCACAACCTATAAAAAGGAAAGTAGGCTCCTCCAATTAACTTGTTGTTTTTTGTTGATTTGTTTTTTCCCCCGTGCTCCTAAATTCTATGTGGATTGGCTGTAGGTGCCCAAGTCTAGGCCTACTTTTCGTTGCTATAAATATTTAACATTATTACTGAGGCCTCTTCATAAGTACTGCACCTGTAATTATTATAATTATAATTATATAATTATCATATTGTGCTGTTTGAGCTGCAGAGATTTAGAACCCCCAGAATTATTGGCAACCTTAGTAAAGATGAGCCAAAAAGGCTGTAAAAATAAACATACAAATAATTAATGAATTATATTATGAATATAAAAGCTTGATTGTAGGAGATTTTACTGGCATTCAGAGACACCTGAAAGACGACTTGACTTGCAACTTGACTTGAGACTTGACGTGGACTTGAGCCGAGAAACTTAAAAACACCTATGACTTCAACCATATGTGCACGACTGCAAAATTCCTTCAGATCCTCAAGCTACAAGCATGCATGAACTGGGACAATGGCAGTCTCCATTTGATTGTCTGTTTCTGCAGCATGATACAGCGCTGTTTTCAAATGAAATACCAATGCAGTTACTAAAGGTAATTCATAATGACTTCATTAAAAAAAAATGTTGGTTTCAATCATGTGTTTTTGCTTGTCTCTTGCTTGCAGGGTCACTACAAGTCCAGAAGATTCAATAGGTTACACTGGCACCAAAAAAAAGTCATGAGCCTAGATTACCAGCAACAACTGAAGTATGGGTATGTATTCTAGTTTTATGGAATTGCCTTAGTGTCAGAGGAACTACAGTGTCTGCAGGGTTATTTATTTATAGAATACTTCAGCATTTTAATGTAGGTTTTACATGATTTATCTTCAACGTAACGTCACCAGATGCAGTGTTTCCAACCTGAGCACATCAACACCACCTTCCTCTCCAAACCCAGCAATTTGTACTACTCAGACATCTTGGCAAACAATTGAAATGAAGGTAAGACTGACCAGGTTTTAACCTTGTAGTCATTGTATCAGTTGAAACCCAAAGACATAAGAGCACAGAGCCAAACCATCAATAAAAGTGGTAATGTCTGAATACTTTTGGTGCTCACTATATATTGTCCATATAAAATGCATTGCTTCTGGCTGTCTGTCTTCTGAGTCAAAAACGTCTATTACAGTATATCATAGATTAATTTACAATGTATTGATTAAATTGCGTTTTTTTCCTCCCTTAGAGTCCCTTAATCCCCTGGTGCAATACTATAACTACAACACTGAACTGCAATCATGCACTGTGGACCAACAACACAATACAAGAAGCACATGTTACATTGGTTCAGCAATGGGTAAGGAGTGAGGACATCATTAAAATCTGTAGCACTGTTTTAAATAAGGAGGTTGTGGCACATTTATACCTCAAATGCAAAAGCAATTGTGATCACATTGTGAGACATTATAACACCCAGATTTTGACATAAAAGTTCATCAGGGTCTTACAGTTGCACTGTGTTACCTAGCAAGCACTCCGACTAAGGTGGTTTAGTGAAAGAAATCATATAAAGAACGTTTGTGCAAAAAAGATAAAATGCTTCTCCTGTCACCCGAAATATATACAAGTTGAAGCAATCACTTTTAATCCCCTTTTCTCATTAGGTGATGGTAACACACAAGTTTATACTATGGTATCCTAAGAATAAAACATTTAATTTAATTGCTCATTATTGACATTAAATTGACTTTGCTAAGTGCCTAAGGCTTGTGATACACAAGGCACACTATTTCGGGCAATGTACATAGACAGCGCTCCCAGCAACAGGCAGCAAAGTGAGCCACAGCATCATAAATCTATTCAAACGTTTCCTGGCAACAAGTTCTCCTTATGTGATTAAAGCAACAATGCTGAGGCAACTCCTTGGGCCCTGTTGCCCATCAAAGTTGCCCACATATCACTGCCTTAAGTACGGAAGCCGAGAACGGCTTCCAATTATTTTTTTTACATTTTTTTACGATCACTAACAAGCATTTACCTATACTTAAGATACTTTTTCTAAACTCCTAACACAGCAATACACCTACATCACACAATTAGTCAAATGGTTAATTTTCTGCTCAAAACCACATTTTGTTAATTAAACACCAACTCTACATTTCAAAATGCAAAAAACCTTTCTCTACATACACTAAATATATCAAAACACGGCAAACCCGACTCAATATCACATCATTCTTTCAAAACACTAGCACATGTTTTCTATCCAAGAGGAACATATAGTCAATCATAACACAATGACTTTCAAAATACTAACAGTTGATGGCATTACAAAAACTGCATTACTTTTCATGTTTCAGTTCGACCTGCATACAATAGACAATATGAAATCCATTGTTTTTTATAATTAATTTTCAAAACTCTAAACACAATTAGCACAACATCCGTCGGTTGTGGGCCAAACTGTAATCTATACGATCTTCAGCATTTCGCCACATGTTCTCGTCCACATCACATCTTATGTCGTCTCTCGCTACGCACCTTGGATAGAAACGCTTGGCATGCATGTATGTGTAAACACAGTATGTGTAAATACTTTTCAGTATGTCCTACTGTATGTCCTGTAACCCATGTTTACATGTAGAGTAGCATAGTGTAAAATTCACTATAGAACAAGACATATTGGATAGACACCATACCTGTGGACGTATTGGTGCCGGTGCTGGTGACCCGCTCACTGTTCCTTTCAAAAGGAACTGTGTACAACTGTTTCATTCGAACTCTGTGTTTGGTCTATTTTACACAACTTAAATCAGCTATTTCTCAATGTTTCAGTGATCTGTTCATTCAAAAATGTGTATCAGCTGTTTCAATAAAGCTTTTGAGCTGCTGTTGTTGCAGAAGTAGAGGCTTTATACTGTATTTAAGGTTTTGAACATTAGGTTTTCATTTCTGGCATGCTGTGTGCAAGCATTTGTAAATAAGACAAGAAAGATCCATAATTTTGGTATTGGGTAAGTCTGTATGTAAAGAAAATCTAAGCATTTTAGAAACGTGTTAATTGACTGCTTATTGTGTGGAAACAACATGAATTGTGTTAATGGTATGGTCCACAACTGACGGATGTTGTGCTAATTGTGTTTAGAGTTTTGAAAATGTGACTACAGATTGGACAAACGGGTGTTAGCGACTGTAAAAAAACTGTAATGCCATTAACTCGAGATCACAAGTTAATCTTGAGAAAACAAGCTTTGTTTTCTCGAGATAACGAGATAATCAACCTGTTATCACGAGAAAACAAAGGTAATTTCCTCTTATTACTGATATTGTTTATCAGAGATCGGGAGTGACATGCCAACATGCATAGATGGTGTCTTGACAACTGTAGCAACTGATTTAAGCTCAACTCCCAAACCCACCCCACAGAGCAGTATGTGTATATCATGGTCCACTCTTGTGAATTTAAACAGAATGGTGGCGTCAGTGTTTCTCAGTGAACACCAATACAACACAAATGTGAAACACAAAAAAGAGGCTGCCCTGAGAGTGAACGGCAGCCTGACAGCTGTGGAATTTAAGAGGAGGCTGAGCTGTTGAAAGGACAAGACTGCTGTTACCAAACCAGAACTTGTCCAAACGTATAACTTACACTGTGTGGAAAACACGTTAGTTGCTGTCAGTCAGTCAGTTCAACTAATTTTTGCCTGTTAGGCTACATATTAATCTACTCCTCTGCAGCTCGCGTACAGTACGTTTAGCCTACAGGCCCGTGTTGTAATGGAAATCGTCCTTTTGTTTTCTCGAGATAACGAGATAAATTAACACGTTATCACAAGAAAACGAGCTTTGTTATCTCGAGATAACGAAATAATTAACTCTTGATCTTGAGATAACAGCATTAAAAAGACGGCCTTTCTCGGCTTCCGTACTTAAGAGACCAAAGTTTCTCCCATGCATTGCTTCTACACTGTTTGGAATTGAACAGAGCTAACATATGGAAGTTTTCATTGGACTTCAATATCCGTAACCCACAGGAGACAATCCACAAATATGTACCACGATCCACAAATATTCCAAATAAATTTGATTGACTTGCAAAAATGCAGAACTAATGCAGAACAAATGTGAAATACACACATTTTACATTTCATGTATTTATATTTGTAGTTCCAGAACATTTTCAGATCTAAATTTTGCATGCGAATTTGTGGATCACAAAATATTTGTTTGTAGACCACTTTACATTGTGCACCAAATGGGCATGTACCACTGCAAGTCAGTAGATGGAGATTGGTGGATTGTCTCCTGTGGGTTACGGATATTAAGGTCCATTAAAAACGTCCATACTAACACAGCTAGATAGACAGACAAACACACCATGCTCACATTCACACCTATGGGTAATTTAGAATCTCCAATTCACTTGCATGTTTTTGGACATTCCTTTTATTGGCCAGTCTCAGATGTGGCTTTTTCTTTGCTGCTCTGCCTAGAAGGCCAGCATCCTGGAGTCGCCTCTTCACTGTCAACGTTGGGACTGGTGTTTTGCGGGTACCATTTAATGAAGCTGCCAGTTGAGGACCTGTCTGTTTCTCAAACTAGAGACTCTGATGTACTTGTCCTCTATAGCTCAGTTGAGCACCGGGGCCTCCCTTCTCTTTCTATTCTGGTTAGAGTCATTTTGCGCTGTTCTGTGAAGGGAGTAGTACACACCGTTGTATGAGATCTACAGTTTCTTGGCAATTTCTTGCATGGAATAGCCTTCATTTCTCAGAACAAGAATAGACGGACGAGTTTCAGAAGAAAGTTCTTTTTTTTCTGGCCATTTTGAGACCATAATCGAACCCACAAATGCTGATGCTCCAGACACTCAACTAGCCTAAGGAAGGCCAATTTTATTGCTTCTTTAATCAGCACAACAGTTTTCAGTGATCAATTAGCCTTTTAACACGTTAAACTTGGATTAGCTAACACAATGTGCCATTGGAACACAGGAGTGATGGTTGCTGAAAATGGGCCTCTGTACGCCTATGTAGCCTATGTATTCCATTAAAAATCATCCGTTTCCAGCTATAATAGTCATTTACCACATTAACAATGTCTAGACTGTATTTCTGATCACTTTAATGTTATTTTAATTGAAAACAATTGTGCTTTTCTTTCAAAAATAAGGAAATTGATAAGTGACCCCAAACTTTTGAGCGGTAGTGTATTTTTTAAATTAAAATGTAATTTTTACTTTTTTGAAAAACACATTTTTCCAATCTTCCAATACTTGGCACATATGTTGACTACAGGTTCAGAAAAATGTCTATAAAAGTGTTTTAAAATTGACCAAAAGGAATGCCAAAAATGAATTTTGGTTGTTATTGGTACAACTTTTACTTTTGAAGATATTCAAGTTTTATTTCAAATTATTTTGCAATACACTCTAATGGCAGAACACATGAAAATAACAGGAAATCCTAAAATAAACAATAGAAGAAGATAGAAGAAGATTACTTCATTTGCAACTCGGGGTGCACACACGCACCAACACACACAACACATGCAAGGGGGGAAGGTTCCAGGAAGTAAAATGTAAGTAGAGAATTTAGATCCATATAATAGTTACTTATAATAGTTAGTTTTTGTGACATATTTGGCTGCAATTGATGCTGTTATCCTGTCACCCAGGAATTTTTCCCCTTGTGGAGAAATATTTTTTTACAGTGGAGGAGGCAGTGTATCTCAGTCTCAACCTTCCCTGTCATGCAGTGACCACACACTCACTCCTCTCTGGGTTGCCATGTATTTTTGTGTTTTCTTGTCACTGAGCCTGTATTTGGTTAGAAGTTGTCTCTGCTTACTATTTATGACAGAGTGAAGGTAATCAGCTAATTTGTAATCTCTGTTCAGGGCCAGATTACAATTAGGTTTAAATGTTTTTAACTGGACTTGTCATTTATACATATTTAACCATTCAGCATCTATTTTGAAACTGTTTGGTGCACTTTCTTGCTTTTGCTTTTGTTTTCATGATGTCTTCCATTTGACAGAAAGGCGATTCTACGCATTTATCTTCCTAATTGTGAGGAAAATTCTATAGACTTTCACTTTTAGTGGATTTATTGTGAAACATTGATTTTTAACCCAAGGTAGTACCATTGACAGTGATCAATAATTGGGTTACCTAATAAAAAAGGATATCTGTTTTCCTGATTTCTTGCCTTTTTTGGAATATCATGATGATTTTTGCGTTCTTGAGGTTCATGTTCAGAGCCCAATCATGGCAATATTTCCAGACCTCTCTCTCTGTCTCTCTCTCTCTCTCTCTCTCTCTCTCTCACTATATTTGGAAGATTAAGAGAGAAACAGAAGGAAAGGGGGAAGAAGGGAGGAGACGGGAGAGAGAGACTGACAATTATACCTACATCTATATCCATATGATGTCATTCTTATAACGTGCACTTATGGAGTGTTTGCCCTGCCCTGTCATTTCCTCAGAGGTGATACTGGGCTGCTCCTGGTGCTGGACCTCTACTCCCTCATCACCTTGCAACCACTCTGTATAGATCTGGCAACCAGTAGTAAGCATCTAACAACCACCTATAACATACTAGCAACCACAAGTAATCTCCTTGCAACCACCTAGTAACACCCTAGCAACCACAAGTAATCACCTAACAAACTCAGTGCATACTCAGTTTTGATGACAATTATTGTTTGTTTGACAGCATGATTTCATATTTCTTTTAAAATGTACCAATAACTAAATAGAGATCACTTGTCAAACAGTGTGTCCAGTCCTGTGATGTCTTCTTCCTTGGATTTACGGTTGATGACATTTGAGTTTCTGCAGTGCCCTTTTCTTTCTCTTTTCGGATCAATTAGAGTAGCAAAACGGAAATGTATTTATTTGAAAATGTTGTGGATTTTTGCTTTAGTTTTCCAGAAACATCTCAGATGTCTGAGGTTTCAATCTAGATTATAATGAGTGGTGAAAAGACATCCTCCTGACTTTGAAGGTCTTCCATTGGCAGAGTGGTTGGTCCTCTTTCTGGAGTGTGTGTGGCTCCAGAATCGACAGTTACTGCAGTAAATCCGTTTTTTGTTCTTTGTTCTAGGTATTGCAAGGGTTGAATAGAGTGAACTCTATGGCTGTGGTCCAGTCAGTCATGGATTGACCACTCCAGTCCGGCAAGCTGACAGTGTCTTCTATACTGCCAAACCACAGCTCACTACTAAATCAGATAAAGTGGAAATGGAAATGGGGGGACAAAACTCTCCACTGCGTATACACAGTGCAGTATGTGTGTTTTCTGTGCTTATCAGCTGATTGCCAAGCTGCCTCTGGGGTGAATTTATTTCAAAATTAATCAAAAATGTTACCAGACACTATTTTCAAGCCACAGCACATTCGTTCTTGAATATTTCATAACATGTTGAATATGAAACTTTCTCTTGTCAGAAGTCCACAAATTAAGAAGAAAAACTGCTTCCTGAATTGTTTAATGAAAGCAAATTGATCCCAGCCCTGCTCTGTCTGTAATGTAGCCGACCTGTGCACTGCCACGCTCGGTTAAAAATCGTTTAACTCCTTTTAAAACTGAAAGTGTAAACAGCTGCAATTGTCGGAACCAGGCCATGATATATGTGGCAAACATTTTGAGGCTGAGGAGCAACATTTCCTTCAGCAGAAACAGGGGTTGGCAACAAAACTAAGATGGATAATAATAAACATAATAATGAAATAAAAAACGAAACTTGAATGCCTCAAAATGTCTATTTATCTTGTGTGTCAAGTAATGTCTGCTATATGTCAAGCAGAAGCATATTTTAAACAGTAACTAAGTATTTGTTGTTAATGTGGTGACGTGCAGGGACGTCTAGGTCAGTAATGTGTTTGGTGTTTAGGTTTAAACATTTGTGTATATGTTTCAATGGCTGTAAAAAAAAAATGGTAATACTCTAGTATGGTTGAGTTGTCTAAACCCTCTCCGGGTGGCATTAGTATTACCAGGGGAGGTCATTTCTACCTCAGGACCACGGAAATTGTCTCCGAATTGTCTCCGAATTTTCTTCGTGAAATGACCTACTGTATTTTGAATGAACTCTGGCGTAACAGGGTCATTTTTACTCCCGGGACTCATTAGACTCTTTAGAATAGATCAAATTGTATTGATCCCCCATGGGGAGATTGGGTCTTTGCAGCAGCAACAGTAATAGGATTCAGCAGGGGAAAAAAAGATGAAAATATAATGTAAAATGAAGAATTAATTACAAGATAGTATAGTTTGGCACCTTGAAAAAAAAATAGAGGAAAATAGCGGATAGAGGGCAGGAGCTGCTGCATCTGGCGTTACAATGATATGGAGTGCAATGAGTTTTGCTTGTTTTGCTGTACCGTGGGTGACATTATGTGGTGGGTCCTTGGATTACCACGGTTCCCCAGTAAAAGATTTTAGTCTGGCTGACTGGAATTACCGACATTCATGGGCAAAATCAAATTACCGAACTCCCCTGGTATTACTATTACTGTAAAATGTGTGTGTAGAAGCTACAATTTTTGTCAGGCTGCTCCAAGTTCTTACCGTTGGCCCGGCTGGTCTCTCCCAACCATTACCTGCCGACACCTGGACTCAGCCTCAGGACTGGGAGTTTGGGGTGGGGGACCAGTTCCAGTTGAGTCCACAGGGAACCAGGGAAGTGGGGATTAATGGGTCTGAACAAAATATCCTGTTTCAGTTCAGTCCAGCACTGTTAGAGCTCCTGCTGGGGCCAAAAGCCAGATTCCAGGGGGATAGGGAAGACCTGGTCCAGGAGAATCCACAGAAACTGGAAAAATGCTGTGTGAAATATCCTGGATTCTGCTGGGAAAAACAACCGCTGTGTAGGTCCAATCCAGCGGCAATTCACTCGAGTCTGGTCTCGTCCAGTGGTTCTGGTTCTAAAGAGGTTCTACCTCAGTATCAGGATCCGAACCAGGTCCTATTCATCTGCTGTAATCGGTATCGCGACCCATAGACAGGCTGCTTTACAAATAACAACAGCAGTGGACCCATAGTTACAGAGCATAGATCTCTAGGCTGTCACGCACCACACACACACACACACACACACACACACACACACACACACACACACACACACACATACAGCAGAGTAGTTTTCATAAAACAATGATGAGTGTAAACTAAACTTGTTTAATCAAGCAGTAGTTCCTAGTCTATCTCATTTCTCAGTCCTGGAAACCCAGAAACTCTGCTCCTCTTAAAGAAATAAACTCTTTCATGATGAAACACACACTCATAAGGGGTTAGAGATTACAGAATGTAATACAGACATACACACACACACCTCCATTTACATACACACCCTCTATGGTAGGAGCCAGCCTCGTGTCGGAGCAGAGATCTGGTTTTGTTACGACGGGCTGCAGAATGGGCAGACAGCGGTGAGAGGAAGAGAGGAAAAATGAGAGTCCCAAAGCAATGAGGAGAGACAAGGACGAGCATTCGGTTTCCTCGATCAAGGTAAATCTCATCGCTTTCCGCGCCAAATAAATCCAAAGAGACAGAAAATGACTGAGTGACAGAGAGAGAGAGAGAGAGAGAGAGAGAGAGAGAGAGAGAGAGAGAGAGAGGGGAAAAACAGTACTTTTGCTTCTCCAGGAATGGAAACGTCTCAGCATCCAGGTTGAAAAGGACACACACTTTAATCCAAAGTCCACACAGACGGATCTGCAGCTACAAACTTATTGTACCCAGAACCAACTGGTCCCACAGACTGGTCCATATACTGGGAGCCAGAACCCCAAAGCTTCAGCTGGCTGATGTTTTGAAGGTTTAGTTCCTCTGCTCCGTTATCCAGGAGATTGACGTAGGAGCTCAGTTGCATCTCATCCCATAGATGAATTACTGCATTAGTTAAATTGTCCCTTGTGTTGTACTGCGTTATCTGTAGTAGAGGCAGTGAAGTACGCTGCTGCACTGTCCCTCAGCAAGGGTAGTATTCTCTAATAGTACCAATATATTCTATATAGTATATACTGAAGTAGTACAATTAGTAGTATGCAGCTGTAGGGTGTTCTCTGGTCATTACAGCAGTAGTATCCCTCTGCAGAGTCCGTGCTAAATTAGGTTTCTGTTGTTGTTATATACTAATAGTAGTAGTAGAGAAAATGAAGAAATTCCACTCTCATTTAAGAGCAAGTCTCAAAGCATTCCAAGTTAAATGTAAGTGGCAGTAGTGTGCTTTGGATGGTTAGTTGTAGTTTCAGAAGAGATTGGACTATTCTGCAGAAGTTAGTAAGCTGCTATGGCAGAAAAGTAGAAATCCTGCAGCATGTAGTAGTAGCACCAGTATCCTCTTTAAGCAGTGGGAAGGAGCTGTGTCCTGGGATGCTCTTGCCTCAACGCCCCGAGCCCGCCCACTCACACACTCCCAGCCCCACCCCCTTCTTCTGTTACCTCCCCTGCTATGCTTGAAACTTCATACCCACAAGCCCACATGCAGTGGAAGCAGCTGGTGAACCAAACTAAACTCATTTTACCACCTTTTAAGGCTGAGATAAATCTCTATGACACAAATTCATATTATACATCATAGTAGTATCCAACTTTTATTACTATCTTTTTTGAAGATAAGATGTGTGTGTGTGTGTGTGTGTGTGCGCGCGCGTGTGCGTGCGTGCGTGCGTGCGTGCGTGCGTGCGTGTTTGTCTGCATGTGTGTGTGTGTCTGTGCATAGGAGGCGGACTGTGGAAGGAAGCTAGAAAATGCCCTTAGATTGTCAATGAACCAGACGTCACATTCACATTCTCACTCACATTAGTGGGAATTTATGGGCCTCCTTCAGCTGCTGCTGACTCAATTGAGAAATCTGCAGATCCACTCGTCCAAACTTGAAAAATCCAACAAAATGATCTAATTCTACTGATCTAATAGGCCAGAACAAATTATGACGAGCAGTTTTTGATCTTGGTATCAATGATCACTGCCCTGTCGGTTGCATTAGAGATATAAGTAAAAGGGAAACTCAACCTTGTTTCATACACTACAAATCCCTGAGGCTTACTTAGCTTTAAGCTTCTATACTAATACTTTTAACACTGTGGTTGATTAAAGGCAAAGATAAACTCTGCCTTTAAAAGGTATTTTATTACTGCTGGTAATCTCTGGTAATAAACTAGGGCCTTCCCTTTTAGATGATCTGACTGTATGTTTTCATGGTGTGAATAGTGCTCCCCACTTGATATAAATACAAAGATACAAAGAGATCAATTAAGGAGGATAGTCTAGATCCTTTCTTTCTCAACATAACTTACATACAATTTTTTCCAAAAACCTGGAAAACTGCCCTTGTTGTCCCACTGCATGAAGGTGGAGATTCAGGCGATTGGAAAAAAAGCAATCTTGTCCTTAGCAAATGTTTTAGAATCCTTACAGTAATTAAACAGCTTAATGACTACCTTGACAGAAGCTTTGTGCTCACCAATCTAAATTTAGGGTGGCTTATAGTACCATCAGCGCTACCTCACTGGTTAGGCTTCTGAATAATGCAGTTGGTCATTCTCTATTATTACAGAGGCGTGCATTGGCTTTGATCCTGCTGCCTGTAGTTGGTTTCAAAACTAACTATCAGATAGATCTCAATGTGTAATGCTGGGTGATGCACAAGCATAATGTGTGAATATAAGGGGTGTGCCACAAGGCTCTATATTAGGTATTTTCTATATTATCCTGTTCATTATTTACATTAAGAACATACTGATAATATACACCTTTATGCAGATGACATAGTCCTCTATTGCTATGCTGACTGTAGATCTGGCTATTGAGAAATGCAGCTTGCAGTCAGTGTCAGTCTCAAACTTGTACTGAATGCAGCTACAACTAAGTATGCTGTTTTCCAAAGCTAGCAATATTGATTATAGAAATGTGCAAATCAATACTCATATAATCATACCCATATTCATAGGGTTTCTCTGTATACATATTTAGACATATGGATTTATAACAAATTCACTTTTAATACCCACATTGATATCTTGACCAAAAATTTAGGATGAAGCTAGGCTTTCTATATAGAAAGATTGTGGAAGCAACCTTTCTCTATGTTTTAGACTATGGTGACATAATCTATAGCCATGCGGTAGTCTACACTCTTAAGAACCTAGATGCTGTCTGCCACTCAGCTCTTAGATTTATAACTGGCGATGCCTATGATACTCATCACTGTATTTTATATCAAAAGGTGAAACCAGCACTGGTTTGTTTTATTTATAAAGCACTTAAATTACCTTAAATTACTTTTTTTATTTTACATCACTAATTGACTGGAGAGTTGGACCTTAAATGACTCTCATGATTGACTAATGCTTTAGGTTCCTCAGGTCAGCAATGATCTGGGACAGGCTGCTAGATTCTGTGCTCCATACACTTGAGGTACAGAATACACTGAAACTTGAAGCCTTTGTCATGTTAGGTCAAATAAAGTATTATGTCAATTTTTAAATTGTATTTTTACTGCACTCAGCAAAGAAGACATTTCCCTTCTTGAACAGCACCAGATTGGTTCTCATCTTACCTATGAAACAGAAATAAACAGAAGTGAAATAGTCTCTATTGATGATATTGTTTCTTCAGACTCACTGATTACATATGGTGTGCCTCAAGGCTCAGTTCTAGAGCCACTAGCGTCTTCTTTATATAGGTCTGCCCTTGGCTAGTATTCATCAGCATAGCACCTCATTTTTTGCTAAGCCAAAAATATCCAAGTGTATCTTGCAGTTAAACCATTATGATCCTAGTAAAATGGTTGTATTACATGGCAATCTGCTGTCAAGAACTGGATGTCCCAATATAAATTCAGACAAATCCAATTTATTGACTCATCTTTTGGTCCTTTACCTGCCAAGATTATATTGATTTTAACTTTTAACGATACAGAGAGTCTTCTGCACACTTATACACACTAATATTCGTGTCACGCCCTCCACCTCTGCCTCCTAGCAGTCTCTCTACCTGTCTGTCTCTGTCTGTCTGTCTGTGTGTGTGTGTTGGCGGGTGTGGCTCCAGACCCCGGCTCCTCCCTGACTCATCACCACCTCCCGCTCACCTGCTCTACCCTGCACACCTGCTATCCATCATCTCATCACCACCAGCATAAGAACCCCGGCTTTCCATCCACTCATCGCCAGATTGTTGTTTGTACTGCCCCGTCAGTCTCGTTCTCGGCCGCTTTGCAGAATCTTCTCAAAGTTCCTCCTTCGCCTTACTAACCCTGTTGTTCTTGTATCCAGATCCAGTCTCTTTCCCTGACCCCCCGCCTGCCGACCTACCACCGTCTGTCTACCCTGCCTGCCTGTCTCCCAGCCCTGTTCATCCCACTCCTGCTCCAGCCCGTCTTCCCCTGCCTTCCCTACCCTGCCACCCTCTGTACTATCCCCTAGTAAAACCTGGTTTTGTCCCTACCTTCGCCTCTGTTGTCTGTGGTTTTGCACTTGGGTCCTGTACACGATCGTAACAATTTGGCTGTAATATCCTGTTCTCTACCAATTGAGGGACAATAATACACTTGTTATGACTCTGGAAGGCTCTGGAACACCCAGCCAATATGAATAATTTTTTTAAACCACTAGGGAGGTAAAGTCTGCAGCTTTTCATTCCACCCAAACACTACAGCAGCTCATTGAAGACCACCATAAGCTGTGCCAGGGACTTGTCAGTGTTGTTGCAGTTCCCACTCGTTAACGATAGAGGGTGATAAAAGTCATAGGCTGCATAATACCCCTTTAAATTACTTCTTAAAATACATTGTTATTCTTTTATATAATCTGTTTTGACCTATGTTATTCTCCTCTAGTCATGTTTTTAATTTATTGCTATGATCCTATCATGAACATGAACAACTATGTGGGATATGTGTGCATTTTCTGGTTTAGAACTGCAAACGCTATAATTAGATACAGCCTACTTTGGTGTAAGACAGTCCGTAACTGTCATATGGGTCTCAGAGATTGTACGTTTATGACAGCCGGTGATGGAAGATGTAGTAATAAAACATTTTTTCCACAGGAGAGACACAGATCATGTTGTTGCCTTGGAGTTCAACTTGTTTGTCTGCACACACACGTAGACTTCATATGTAGATTCCTCAGTATTTCAACAGCAGTGTAATTGTCCTCCTCTAATTATAATCATAACCAATAATCACAAACATATTTCTCCGCTCTCTGGTTTGTCAATAATCGGAACCATATTTAACACTCTAGACCACCGCCAGTTGTTGATCAGAGGGCGGCAGAATAAAGGAGAAGCTGGATCAGTGCAGTGTAAACACTTTAACTCAATCCAGATTCAGACATCAGTTTCAACATCAGATTTGTATGGGAATTGACATTAGCGGGACAATTTTCAGCTTTGATTTCTTAGTCTGCTATGAACTCTATCTACTTAAAAACAGACTAAGACAATGCTAGCTTTTAATTTCTATCTCTTTCAGTATGTTCTGTTAAACCAAGAGGGACAACAGTAAATTGTTTTTCCTCACACGTTCCCTAGCAGCATTAACAGACAGATGGGCTTAATCATTGGTATTAAGTGTGGATACCATCTTCATTCAACCCCTCCTCAGACCGCAATGACAAATATTTCAACTGCTAATGAGACGGCACTAAGTCTTAAAGCTGTTTTTTAAAATAAAATACCATCTAGCATTTTCATTATGTTAGACATACCTTAACTGGTTCAGGTGTGCCTGACTGGAGCTAAAACCTGCAGGACAAGGGGGTACTTGAGGACTGGATTGGGAACCACTGGAAGCCCTCATACTGAACTGATTCCATTGCAACCTTTTGATAACATTCCACAAAAGAATGCGTAAATGTTTTATCATTATTAGCAACAGCAGTAGTGGTGGTATCCTGGGTTTCAATGGAGAGTTTTATGGTCCCATAGTCTAAATGCTGTTTCAGAGGCTTTTCCAGAATAGAATTCTGGAGGAAAACACTGAATATTTGGATTTTTAAAAATAAAAATGATCAGATTTTTCAAGATACCAAATATGGCCATATTAGATCAACAATCAGCAGCTTCAATGCATAAAATATTGGTATTGGCCTCCAAATCTTCATATTGGTGCAACTCCAATTTGTACATGTGTATCCAGGGATAAACACAAACACCAGACAGAATCCAAAATAATGGAGGAGGAATAGAAATGTACACTGGACTGACATATATTAACACCTAAGAAGCACCATTTAAAACTTAGTCAAAAATAAATTTCTGACTATTTTTTTTTATTCCAGCTTTATTTAATCAGGTAAGCCAATTAAGAACAAATTCTCACTTACCATGAAGGCAAATTGGTAAGAAATATAAATCTGATGTAAGTTAAATGAGGATAGGGCCTTTAAAGGGGCGGAATTAATGCTTTTCTTAAAATGAACTGATTTTTGTTCATATTGGTGGTTTGTCTCATGGAGGTAATTCACCCTCCTTTTATTTACAACATCACTGTGTAGATACCAGCGTTTCCACGTCGCTATAGAACTGTTCCTGCTGATATGGCTTTAACTCCAGCGCTCTCTGCTGGACAAACAGAAAACCTCATAGCAACTATTCCCCATCCCTGGTCCTCATGGGAGTTCACCATCTAGGGACTCAGCAAGCTTCATATTTCAATGTGCAGTTTGAATATCATGACGACTGGGTACCCCACATAAACCAGGATGCAATTCCATTAGACTTCAAACCAGCTTATGGCAACAGTTAACAATATTGGACTGGTTTAACACTAGAATTGCAGAGCTGAGATCAGTCTTTGAGCAGGATATGTAGTATGTAAGTACTAAACTAAGCCTATAGGATAACAGGCAGCACTCAGGGTAATTGGAAAATTATTTATTGGCTTTTAGAAAGATCCAGTTCATAAGTCACCCAACTGTGAAAATATCAAAAATACACATTTCATTTCAGACATAGGGTGTATACACTGGCCAGGTAGGTCAACAGGTAGCATTTACACAGCAACTAGACATTTCACTCTGCATGGGTCTGATCTCCAACCTCAAGCACAAACACAGTCTGATATTTCCCGATTTAGAAAACCATGAGAACAGCACAGCTTAACCTCAAACTGTTGAAGAGAAAATAAATGCTAAAAGTCAAGATTTCACGGTATTCGTGTAATGTCATTCGCATGATCTTGGACAGATTTTTTCCAAGTACTAATTTGTGAACGCAGATTTGAGTTTCAGCTCTCAGGTTTCTAGTGCTGGAAGAAAATGATTGGCGAATCTTGACTTGAAGTGTCAGACATGAGACAAGATGAGAAAAATGAGATTTGCCCATTGAAAACCCAGATGTTGTGCTGCTGTGTATATCCAACCTCAGAGGCATTGAACCGTCCAACTCATTCATTCCCTATCCTCCTACTGGAGCTTCTGAAAACACAAGGCCTGGACTGGTGTGTGTGTTAGTATTACTGTCCACCTCTGACAGTAGTGTGTGTGTGTGTGTGCGTGTGTTATAGGTTGCATTGAAAAGTTGACATGTCAACCTCTGAGACCAGTAGGTAACATCTTGGGACTTGCTGACAAGTCGCCTACATAGCAACAACAAAAATAAAAATAAAATCCATATATATACACACATATATGGAAATCTGTATAAATCATGTTTAGAAGATGAACACTTCTGGTCAAACATTGTATTATTTCGAGACATAAGGCTTGTTCTGCTTTGTTTAGCAAAACATCTGTAGTTACTGAAAAATGTTTATTTAAATATCTTCTAAAAATATGTTGTCTTTGTTAAAAAAGGTACAACGTGTAGCATTTTGCATTACTCAACATCCTGTCACAAAGAGGATGTAGAACATGTAGCACCTTTAAATAACATATTAACATATTAAATTGAGAAGAGAGTACAAACAGTGTGGCGCTATTCATTTGGCTAATACCCAGTATTTATCTCAAATACTTCTGTGGAATTTCAAAATGCCAATGTGTTGAATGGTTGCCGTGGGGGCAGATGTGGGGGGTGGTGCATCTATCCTGACAGTAACATGTATAAATCAATCAGTCTTGGTCGTGGCCTCCGACAACTTGATAATGCTGAGAGTGTCTATAGAGACAGTAGTGCTGGACCATGAAGACGACGTCAAACACCACCGAAAACAAACCCAGGCCAAACTTAGTGGGATCACCAAATATCAGCAACCACTCATCTGAAGAGAGACAGAGAGAGAGAATTAAAACACACACCGTTGTCTTCTTTAGCTCTCAGTAGCACACAGCACATCTTTAAGTCAGATATGCATTTATATACTGTTTATTGTATATTATGTACTACATGGTCAGTGGAGGAGGGGAAAAAATGTAATGACACTTTCTTTGATGATACTGTATGGATGCATTGTTTTGCATATTGGAGGTCCTCCACTTTTGGGCAATAAAGGCTAAGAACAACTGATGGTGTTTTGAAACATACAACTTGCCATCTCAACATAACTGAACAGGCATAGTTAATGACTGATTTGGTGTTTTGATAATGTCAGCTTGTTAGCTAGCTGGTTAGCTAATCATCACTGTCACTAGCTAATGTACTAGCTGCTAGCATTAGTCAGGGTCCTCCCTATGTTCCCAGGGCTCTATGTTCCCTCAATGTAGCTGCAAACAGCCTCATGTTCCATCAATCCTATGTTCCATCAACATAAAATAGGTATATCGTCCATATATATCCAAGTAGAAGTGGGGAGAAAAATTTGAGGAAACAATACAGTGTAGGTGTAAGTTCAGTGGGAGAACGTTAATAATACAAACATCTTTATTGAGCCACATGATGTTGAGAGTGTGGACAGTGGTGATGTAGAGATGGATCAGAGAAACATATATACAGTGTAGCTGGCCTGGTAGTCCACAAAGATGAAGGGT
This sequence comes from Hoplostethus atlanticus, assembly GCA_034670405.1. Classification (NCBI taxonomy): domain Eukaryota; kingdom Metazoa; phylum Chordata; class Actinopteri; order Trachichthyiformes; family Trachichthyidae; genus Hoplostethus; species Hoplostethus atlanticus. The sequence goes on along the minus strand of JAXDDX010000043.1, from coordinate 555,238 downwards.
AGGGAGTGAAGAGGAGGATATCGCTTGAAAGACAAATTTTAAAAGTTTCTTTTAAATTAGATTTAAGAACATGTATGTTGGATGTCATTCCGATGTGTTCAATGAGTAAAATGTGCTGTCATTTAAGTGTGGTTGGAGGTATGACCTTTGGTGCCTGTATGACTCCAATGGGATGTGGAGGGCTGTGGGAACATAGACCGGGGAACATAGGCCCCTGGGAACATAGGCCCCTGGGAACAAGACAGTTTACTGAGTCACAGTAACCTACATTTGGAATCTACCTTATCAGACTATTTTTACTAATATTACCATGGGTCTAACCTCCACTGGGGACAGGGCAATAGAACAAAATAATGTACCTTTTCTATAGGATTTCTATAAATAGCATTTCTGTATTTCTACAGTCAACAGTGACCATGACGTGACCTGTTGCTCTGTGGGCCAATCACCTTTGTTTTGTAAATGTCAGATCGTAGATGTGTAATTCCCCCAAGTTTAGTCAAAATCAGGCCAGTGGTGTCTTGAGATATCGCCTTTGACTGTAAGGGCCTTTTTGGCCTAGTGGTGCCACTATGTTGAGCCAATCAGTTTTATGTTGAAAATGTCTGATCTTAGTGTAAAGATGCATCATTGCCTCAAGTTTTCGCCAAAATCAGGCCCGTAGTATCTGAAATAACACGCATGACGTCGTGGCGCTATGTTGGGCGGATCAGTTTTATTTTGTAAATGCTGGATCTCAGTGTAAAGATGCATAATTTCTCCAAGGCTCATCAGAATTGGGCCAATGGTGTCTGAGATATTGCATGTGAAGCTTAGGGGCTTTTTGCAGACTTTAGTTCGTAGACCCTTCGTGTGTGAATCGTGTGTGGATGAATTTAATGTTTTGGTAAAGACTGTCTCAATAGAGCAAATAGGGTCCTCTAGACCCCCCACTCCAATTCTGCCCCCCCCCCCCCACACCTTTCACTTTCACTTATTATTCAATGTGTATTTACCGTTGTTATAAGACTGTAGGACCATCTGTAGAATACTGAAGTTTCCCCCAGTGAAATCCAGCAACACATTGCCAATGCTCCAACCATCAGTACTCTGTCTTTTGTAGTTCATATAGGCCTAGAACATACACACCATAAAATTACTGATACTGTAACCATCTGACAATGGTAATTCATAAGGTCAAGAATACACATAACATAATACATAGTAAAATGCAAGAGACATTTAACTCTGAAGGTTTGAGGGAACTTTGAAATCAAATGGGTTGAATCAATTTCATCTTTTCCTTTTAAATTATTAAAATAATGTAAATAAAAATATAATAAATGAAATAAATTTCAGAGCTATTTGTCTGGGAGACTTCAGTGTGTGAAAGCTGGGAGAGCCCAATCAGAGTTATTACCCATTACAAAAGGTGTTCCACAAGGATCAATCCTGGCCCCTGTCCTATTTACTATTTATATTAATGACATTATCTTATCCCTGAGTGGTTGTCAAGTTCATCTTTACGCAGATGACACTATTATTTATTGCATTGCAGACTCTGTACAACTAGCTATCGAGAACCTACAGCTCTCATTTAATGCTCTGCAAGATGCGCTTATTGGCCTTAAGCTGGTACTTAATGCAAGCAAAACAAAATTTATGGTGTTCTCAAGGGCCAGAGATATTGCTTACAATAATTTGCATATATCAACTAGGAATGGGTCCGACATCGAAAGGGTTACAGAATATAAATATCTGGGGATCTGGCTCGATGACAAATTTACATTTAAATATCATATAGACAATCTTGCAAATAAATTGAGGCAAAAAATTGGCTTCTTATATAGGAATAGAACCACTTTCCCAATGATTAGCAGAAAGAGGATTGTTGAAGGAGTTTTTCTATCTGTTTTGGATTATGGAGACGTGATCTATAGAAATGCTGCTCCTTCCACTCTTAAACCTTTAGATTCTGTCTATCATTCTGCTGTCAGATTTATTACTGGTGATAAATATGATACTCACCACTGCATCTTATATGATAAAGTGGGTTGGCCTTCTCTGGCAGATTATTCAAAATAATACACATTGGTATATGTTTATCTTTAAGGCCATTATTGGAAAATTACCATCTTATGTTGTTAGATTGGAATTATGGACCCTATTTGACACGCTCAGGTGATTGGCTTAGGCTTAAGGTTCCCCGAGTACAGACTGAACTCGGAAAGTCAGCCTTTTGTTTTAGTGCCCCAGCTGCATGGAATGATCTCCAGCTCACGCTGAAGATTGCTTCCTTCATATCACATGGACGATTTAGAAATTTAATTGCAGGCCTGCCGGCGACAGTATGCAATTGTTTTTAGTTTTGACTTGTTTTTATGATGTCTTATATGTTTACAATGTAAACTGATTTCTTTATTTATTACTAATTGTTCTATATTTGCATATTGATATGCCTGTAAGTCTCGGCGACATTGTAAATGAGGGTAACCTCAACTGTCCATTCGAGAATAAATAAATACAAAAATAAAAAATAGTTCACCTTGAATTTCTGGACTGTGTGTAGATCAGTGACAAGAAAAATCCACATTCAATTAATTTTGAATTGAGGCTGTAACACCACAAAATGCTGAAAAGGTCAAGGGGGTTGAATACCAGTGAAGACACTGCCTACCTGTGGTATGTATTTGACCAGAGTGACTCCTAGTTTAATGTAGGAGAAGTAGTAGAGGTAATCCAACCAGGTGATCTTATTGGCTACTGCCACAAACAGGCTGATCAACGCAAATGTCCAGCCAATCAGCAACAAGCCCAGGGCCACCCGGGACACCTTCTGACCCCCCCTCTGGACAAGAGAGGATCACACACACACACACACACACACACACACACACACACACAAATTATATTGTCGTTGGCATGCATTAAACCAAAAAATCTGTGAAAAGATGATATTTCTGCCATATTGGCAAGGCTGGACGTAACACGCAAACAACTCATTACTTTGTGTACTTGACTTTTTAGAGTGTTTGTGAAAGTCAGTAGTTTTACATTTTGAATCACATCCATTACAGCTGGACAATTTACCCTTGTCCTGTTTCTAATGCAGTGCTGTGATTGGTCAATCAGCAGAAGCGGAGACAAATCTGGTTTTACTTTGTTTATGCACTTAATTTTCTGAAGACTGTTTTCATTAAAACAACCTAATTTGAATCCTGTGTCCTCTTGTCCTTTTTACACTTCATGGGAAAGTTAATATGTAATGATATGTGTTTGTTTTAAAATAACTTGGTAACTTTTACTCCTGGCATATCTTGAATGAGCTACTTTTACTTTCATAGGATTTTTAAAATCAGTAATTTTACTTCTAGTTAAGTTAAATTCCAGCAAAGTAACAGTATTGGTATTTGAGTAGGGTATTCCCTTGCATATTAGGCCTGAGCAGATACTGTTTAAATACGCACCTCGTACACAGCAGCCTGACAGATGTAGACCAGACAGAATAGAAGAGCATGGAGACTGAAAAAGACATCATTGGCATTTACAGGGTTAATTCCATTGGGGTTCTTATCCAGAAACTCCTCCTGCAAGACAGACACAACACACAACACTTTGATAGAGAATCACATAGATAAATGCAATTATTAGCTGTTTTAACAGTGTAAGGTTGATTTACCATACGCAATCAGATTGTGAAACGACAACATATTTTCCCAGAAATGTTCTCTGTGAAATACTACACCACCCACAAGCTTTAGCTTGAGTTCCCACCAATCAGAGATGTTGTGGTTACCATGGCAACATTAACAACTCCAAAGTTACACATGGCTGGTAGCCAGACCATAGTGAAGTAATGTTAGTTTGTTAGCGACTGGCATTGGTGATTGAAGTCGCTTCACCATGATGACTTTTTTTAGGGATACAAATCAGTATTATATTATTAGGTGCTCAGGAGCACCTCTAAAAGAACCAGGCTCGGTGTGGTCTTAGTTTCCAGGGTTTTTCCCTTTCCTTTCCAGTTAATTTCCTTCTCTTCTGTGCTAGTTCCAACACTGTGCTGCCACAGCACTTAAGTGTTAACGGGTGGAGTCTTTAAAGTCAACATAGTTTCACTCACACCAATCATGCACATGTATGAATGCCATGTCATGTCAGGCAGGAAGAAGGCTCTACTGTCTAAATAGAAGACAGATGAGTCCACAATTGAACTGTTTGGTCGCAATCAAAAATGGCATCTCTGGACCTGGACGACTCAACATCATTAAGGAAACCATGAATTCTGAGTGATACCAGAGAATTCTTGAACAGAATGTCAGGCCATCAGTCTGAGAAGGGCTGAAAGTGGGCCAAAAGTGGCTGTTCCAACAAGACAATGATCCAAAGCATTCAAGCAAATCTACCAAAGAATGGCTCAGGAAGAAGGAATTCAGTGTTTTGGATTGGCCAAGTCAAAGTCCTGACTTAAATCCAATTGAGATGCTGTGGCAGGACCTGAGGCAGACCGTTCATGCGAGACAGCCATCAAACCTCATTGAGTTGGCAGAGTTCTGTAAGGAGTAGTTGAAAATCCCTTAAGGAAAATCCCTCCTGTAGCCACGGAGGGGAGTAAACATCTCCTGTAGCCACTGATCACTCTTTATAGAGGAATTTATAGCGGAATATAGGGTATTCCTCTATAATATATGAAATAACGACAAACTGTTTTTCTGAATCAATTGTTATAAGCTTGGTAGCTGGTTGGTTTGGTTCAGAGCGTAAATCTCTCTCTCTCTCTCTCCCTCTCTAAATGCCTATGGAGAAAATCAAATGGGAAATTTACTTCTGGAATCAGAGCCACTGAAAAAAGGGGCGGACAATTTTCTTTCCTGAATTAACACCAAATGTTTTTTCCTCCAGCTGGATGTTGGGTAAAAAGAAACCATTTCTATTAACACTGACTGGAGTATGGTGATGTATGACTGTATACAGTAGATTACAAGATAAAGTTACCTTGATGTAAGGCACCCAGAACAGCCCTATATTGAAGACACTGTAGGCGATGAAGCCAGTTAAGTTCAGAGCCAGGAAGTCAAAGTTCAGACCGACAACACTGAAAAAAACACATCATAAGCATAAGTTAGTATCAGTAGTGTATGGCAAGGTGTGGTATTCTCTATACCTTAGTCCAGTGGTTCTCAAAGTGGGTCCTTGAGGGGATTCTAGGGGGCCCCCAGCAAAATGAGGAATACTTTTATTTCACTTATCATTTATTAGACGCTATTATAGAATATATAAGAATGACAATCATAGGTTTCACTCTCACCACAATTATCTGCCCAAAATGCAGTGCAGAAAGCTCTACAATAATAAGCGTCAATTTGGGGGTCCATGATATGAAAATGTTTGAGAACCCCTGCCTTAGTCTACGTTTTTATCATTATAATGGAGAGCAAAGATCAAACCAAGAAAAAACCCGTAATTTGTTTGGAAGTCATATCTTTAAAAAAAAAAATACAATCAGGGAGCAATCAGGATTTTCACTCTAATTTGATAGGCTGATAGTTTGGTGACCAATGTCCAATACCAATCTCCATTATGTCCAATATGTCCAATATAAATAATATCTTCTCAGTCAAATTAATGATGCAATGTTGTTCTACTTTGTCCCCAGAAAGTTTGTCGCTATAAGTTGATATATTTGGAATTTTTGGTGGTAAATAATATTAGATGCAGTGACTTTGCCATAGCTTAGGGTTTAGTGAACTGACGCATCTGGTTATATGCTCAAGAGGGCTACATGTACAAGTGAGTTTAGAGCCTTTACGAGCCTTAAAGATGCAGTACAAATTATCAAAATATATCTGTGGGGGGATGATAGGGTTGTTGATCAATAGCAATAACTCAACGATTACTTGACTTGACTTGCGTCACAATGAAAACTAATGAAACTCTTAAATTTTAAGCAAAAATATCAATGGACAGATTTAATTTGGTGTTTACCCAATTAGTGCTAAAGTATGCTAATTTGGTGCTTATCACATTATTGGTGCTACGAGTTTCACACCTCTACAGGTGTAAATTGTTGAGTCCACTTTTATTTAAAATATTAAATTGTTATCCTGAGCCTTTTGTTTGTATACTGTTTATGGTTACGCAAAATTACACCAGCTTCAGTAATATAATGTTATTAAAAGGAATCATATTTGTTTTCATCCACTTCACACACACAAAAAAAAAAAAATACACAAAACATCACTGACTGCATAGCAAATTTTTGACAAAAGCCACCACAAAATCAACAGGTAGGCAGACAGACTGAGCAACTACCTTTTCCTCCTCCAGTTTTGCCAGGCTTGAGGATAGAAGGAGATTGACCAGGCCAAAAAGTAACTCCATCCAATCACCTCACTGATTATTGACAGAGCATTGCTATGGATAACCATGAAGTGGATCCTGGTGGTCACACTAGAAGAGAGAGAGAGAGGTTAGCAAGTATCATAGACAGGAAGAGTTTATCCTGGTTATAATATGCGCACTATGTTGCCACCCCAGGTAGCTGTGTACAGTCTACTTCTTATACTTGCCAGAAGGGGCATCATCTCCATGTGAAGATATGTCTAAGAGATTGTAGTATTTTCATTAGGTCCTTGTTGAATTGCTATGTCTAAAATACCTGTGGTAGTAACCTTTATAGACCAGCTAATTACCCATAAGTTAGTACTCCTAGTGGTGCTAGTTTTCACTGCATTTGCACTGGAATAATTGATTTATCCATTTCACATTTCAAAACAATTCAAATTGCTGCTCGAATCGTTTGGCTAGCTAGTTCCCTGGTTCTCAGATAAGATTTGTCATTTTCCAACATTCGATTCATTGATTTAGGTTTTTCATATTGGTTGTTGGACTTCTTCACTGTAAGCGAGCTTAATCCATTGAGGATGTAACGTTGGCGTAGTAGGCCTTGCTAAATGTATCCTAGCAGTAACATTCCTCTTAAGTTGTACTAGTTAGCTATAATTGCCTATTTTACTACATTTTTTGCCAAGACTCTCACAAGCATGGAACTAAATAGTTAGTAGTTAGCTAGTTTTCAGTTGTTACTGTATGTCTTGCACTGTCCATTTGCAATGTATGGTAAGTCCTGTACTATCTGTGCACCTGTCAGTATGTACTGTTCTATCTATTATTAGGTCTGTTGTCCTGTACCATGAGTGCCAGTATGTACTGTACTGCTATGTTAGTCTGTTAGAAGTCTTTGTGTGAAGTCTGCAATTCTCTTAGACACTCTTAGGACCTGGAAAGCACTAGCGCACTTGTTGTGAATAAATAGATTCTTGGTCTGATGATGGTTGGGTGGAAGGACAGAGGGATGATAGGATGGAGTGAAGGGAAGGATTACATGAGTGAAATTAATGGATGGGAAAAAGACAGTGAGAATGCTGAATGGATAAATAGATAGAACTACAGGGGGGCCAGACAGACCGCCAGAACAAAAGACTACATCAGTGCGGTTTCAATACTGAGAGCCTACCTGTCGATGTCTGTGTTGTTGCTACGCAGGCAAGTGGTCACCTGACCAACATGGTGGGCTGCCACCTCAAAACTCAAAGAAGTCGTCTCCGCTTGCAACAACACCTGCACAACACCAACAACATGCATCCAAGTTTTACATAGTGTATGCTAAACTGTTAGCATGATGCCTACTATCACTCAACATAGAGTATGCTAAAGTGTTAGCATGATGCCTACCATCACTCAACATTGTTTATGCTCAAGTGTTAGCATGGAGCACCGGCACCAATGATCTACCGGGGACACGTGGATAGTTTTGGTGTCATCACTTAAAATGAATAAGCTGACCAATGGGACAATGTACCAAAATCTGCTCAACGACACTTTGACAAGACACATAGTGGTTGCTGGCATCAAACCCGAGACCTTCTTACAGAAGGGTCTCTCTAACCAATAGCCTATTCTACCACCTGCAGACATGTACTTGGCAATCAAACTCTTTTCTATGGCTGCAATTTACTGTGTGTGTGTGTGAGAGCCACACACCAGAGAGTTACAGATAGTGTGTGTTTGTTCTTTGTTTGTTGTTAATGCTCCCTTAGTTTAGTTGGTGTATCTTAGGCCTGATAGAGCTGTGTTACCTGTTGAGGTAATGTGATGATAGACGAGTAGTTCTGCTTGGAGCTGTAGGTCACATTTAATTGGATTACAGCTGACTGGTTGACAGGGCAACTGGAGAAACCGACAGAAATAGTTCTTTAATGCATTCACTAGGGCTGGGTGATAAACCGAAAATTTACCGAGTGCCAAGTGCCTTACTCAAGGGCACCTCGACATTACTTGCTGAGGGAGACAGTGTTACTCATCAGACACATCCAAACATAGATCTAGTACTCAATGACTGGTCCAAACACCATCTACAACAAACTGTAAGTGCAAGTGTACACCTTGCAGACAGGTGATGGAGGCTTGCAGTGGTCAGATGGTTAACATGACATTTACTTTACCTAGAATAAAAACCAGATCGAGTCAGGGCTTTGGTGGTGAGGTGGGTCAAAGCAGTGTTATTTTAACCTAGCATCAACTCCACTATTAACCTGGGATTTTTCAGAATTTTTTCTCAGCGTGTCCTACTTGGAATTGATGATTGCATTCTTAAATAGGTAGCCGAAGTTCACTTGAAGTTCTGCCTGCCTCTGGTTCCCTCCTTCCTATTGTAATACTTGATATAAGGAAACTATTAACCGTACAGTTCCAATTCTGAAATGTGTTGTAGGAAGAGGTGATATTTATTCATTGACTACCTTATAAGTATAAATTTTTGCACACAATTTTCAACAAAAATCTATATCCTATTTTTCTTTGCTGTGTCGTTTATCTTTTTGTTGCTGGAATGACCCAAATTCCCCACAAGGATCAATAAAGTTACATCTTATCTTATCACAATCTTATCACAGCTAAACAGCAGTAGCCAAAGGCCAGTCTGACAGGATAATGTGGATTGTATTAGCAGGCAGTGCTCAGCAGATGCACGAGGGTGCACAATGACACAAAGTTGAAAAGTATGAAAAAATATGAATTACATTAGGAGGGTGTTTAAAACAGTAGAACATACTGAGACGAAGAAATTAAAATATGTATGATATGAAGACAAAAAAATTAAATATATAACAGAACAATCATAAAAATACCAACATACGTGCAATATACAACAAATGAGAAAGAAAACAAATTCTAATTTACAGCTTATATACATGATGTGTCGTTGCTATGGTTACCTGGAAGTGACGGTGATGTTGGCTTTAGACTTTTCCTCCAGGATGACAGTAGCAGGCGCAAACAAAGACACTCTGGATCCTGGTGGAGATAGAAATAGGACATACTAGACCATAAGTTTTACATGGAACATCATGCAATGTTTAGGCCAAACACACAGAAGTGAATATCTGACTTATCTATTACTGTTACATTCATATCTCTTAATGTTAAGTCTTTGGCTGCCTGAACAGTTGTCACCCACCAGATGTGATGTTAGAGAATAATAATAATAATCATTATTTATCTAGCACTAGTTACAGAGCATTTTACAAAGGATTTAAGAACAAAGAAACAAATAAAATCAACAGCAAAAGCAATGAAAGCAAGGTAAGCAACATGTAAGCAAGGCAAGAAACATGGAACTAAACCACATAGGGAGAGCAAAAGACCACTACATGAAGGCAAATCTATAAAAGTGGGTTTAACAAGTGATTTGGCAGCCTGGATTGCAAAGACCTGATCAGAGAAGCATCAGCAGGCTTGTTAAGTATTCAGTTCAATTGAAATGTCCAGTCCAAAAATCAGTCAGTCACCAGAGGTGTTGGTCAGCATCCAGAGGAGCAGCAGCATGGCTAGTAGCCGTCTCTCTGCCATGCCGAGTCCAGACAGCTACACAAAGGACAGCAGAATGATGGATGCTGCTGGCCTGGAGGACACAAGAGGCACACAAAACATCTGAACATTTAGACACAGCAATTCTTTTCATATTAACACCTTCATATTAACCATCAAAATTATAATTTTGATGCTACAGCTGCTTCTGACAAGAAGAGAGCCTCAGAGATCTAACTACCACAGTGAAGGAAAGTCTGACAACCTTCCCTTCTCTCTTGGATGGAGAGGACAAACTCCTTTCAATCGTCTGGCAGTTTAATGCTGATTTGCAGCATATATACATGTCCAGTCATGCTGGTCATATCTGTTTGTGCGAGTGTGAGAGTGTCTTGTATCTGTTTCTCTGCTTCCTGGATGGAGTATTACTCAAATGCTCAATTGTTGTTTTACTTGCTAGCTTTTCATGACTTTCAAATTTCCTGGGTATGGTGATGTTGCTATCAATTTCGAAATTGCAAGAATATACATATTTTCTGGTTTATTAGGTCCACCTTCCTAGCTAAAACTAATGCAATCTAATACAACAGTCCTGCAATAAATGCTACCATCATGAAGGTTATAATGTTCAGTTTTTGTTGAAACGGTTTTAAAGAGGTGTTTCTAATATTTAGTCTAACCTCGCTGTTCTAAATGGGGTGTGCTTAATATTAGAAACTCCTCTCAGTATATCACAAAACAATGCAACAGCACCACAAACTACATCCTCCAAAATGATCTTACAGTTGAATCAACACCTCTCTAAAATAGTTTCAACAAAAACTGAACATTGTAACCTTCATGAAGGGTGGACCTAATAAACTGGTAAGTGAGTTTATGCATTTAGGTGATAGTAGGGAATAATTCTGAAGCAGTGTTTATCTATTCTGTGAGGAAAGCTCTGTTGGATGTGTGTTAGGTTCGCTGACCTGCCATTTGTTTGTCTCTCTCCCTCTCTCTCTCCAGTGAATGTGGACACTGGAGAGTGATCACATTACTGCAATGATTACTGTCTCACATTATATAGTGTCTTGGCACTATATAATGTATTGAGCACATTTGTTTAAGTAAAATTGTCTGAAACATTTTTTGCGTTACATGAGTGCATAAGTGTCTAACCTAACTCAAAGGTAAGTGAAAAGTAGTAAGTGTCTTTTCCAGGGCCTGACCGATCCCTCCGGATAACAGATACCTCTCTGTTCAGTAGCCGTTGCAAGTAGGTCTGAACTACTTAACCATTACAAACTCTAACATCCACATTTTGGACGCACCATTCGCTATCCGTATACATATTCGAAATGTCCATGCACATTTAAGACATGGAATGCTTTGATTGTACATCAAAGTAGAGTGTTAGTCATATTCAAAAAGAGTTGTCTATATTCAGCTGTCACTTATGTACATGCAAGAATTTAGCTAATGAAAGTACTTTGTTCATATCAACACACAACATTGAAGAGAAATGAAAATGTCTGTTGCATGATTGTTGGCTGTAGTTTTCAAACCAGTATTTATGGAACTTTTAAGTCTCATAAGAGTCACACACCTCAAACCCTAACTGATTTTATACCAGGTATTGTGAGAACAAGTACAGTAGTATCACCATCATTACATGATTCATTTGCTGATTGCCAGGACAAGGAGTGTGTGGAAGAGGAAGTTTCTGGTACATCCCGAGATTGGACAGGTCAACACAAGGCACTCCCAAGTGTAATTGAGCAGCAGCTTGCAGCAGCCTTATTGAAGATTGAAGAACTTTACTACTTGATAAGCTCTGCATCAGTCCCACTATCTAGAGGTTTTCTAAGTGATATCCTTGAGCGTCACAACCTCCAAGTTGATGACTCTGTAGGTACAGAAATCACCATAGCAGTTTGCATTTAACCCAGTTCAAAAAGCAATTGAAAAAGGCGGCCCTCTTAGCACTTCGTATCAACGTAAACAATATTACAAGGAAAGATTCGGTGTTGTGGAACCAATTACCTACATACTTGATCATAAAACTAAACACACCTTTTAGTATGTCCCACTGTTAAAATCCATGCAGCAAATTTTAAATTGCAAAGTTCTTCTTGATAAGATTAGAGGAAATCATAGAGGACAGCAGGACCTTGAACTTAACCCATCTTATGAATTCAGGTCCACTGAAGATGGTTGGCATTTTAAAGAAAACAGCTATGCTGAGGAATTACGAATACTAGGAAACCTGCCACCAGGCTCTCGCTCATTTTTGTCATCTATTTATGTTGCAGTACTTTGCAAAAGTGGTGATGTAAAAACATAGGGCTATGACAAATCTTGGAACCTCTTCTGCAAGATTTTAAAACTCTGGAGGACCATTGTGTGTATGTCCGTTTATTAGGTATGTCTCTTAAAGCTATAGTGCAGAGTGTAGTGGCTAATAACTTGGGAGCGCACGGCATTGCTGGCTTCATTGAACGTTTTTCGGGTGATTTCTTCTGCCGGTTTTGCACTGCAAAAAGTTGTCACTGTGTTGCATCTGGTGCTTTTAGCCTGAGAACTAAAGAGGTCCATGCAGATCATGTAAAAGCAGCTCTTGAGAATAATGCCCATTGCTTTGGAGTTAACCGAGAGCGTGTTTTAACCAAGAATCTGTCTCATTTCCTTGTTGTCTCTGGTTTTCTTCCTGACGTTGCTCATGACACATTTGAGGGTATTGTGCCGGTCGAGCTGGCTTACTGCTTGGGATCAATGATATCAAAGACGTTATTTACACTAGATTACCTGAATAAAGCTATATTGGCTTTCCCCTGTGAATGGTCAGACAAAACAAATAAGCCACATGTTGTACCACAGAGTTTCTTGGGTCGGAAAACTATCAGAGGCAATTCCCATGAAAATTGGAGTTTCCTGAGGTTTTTCTCCCATTTTTGATTGGACCTCTAGTGCCAGAAAATGAGCAAGCATGGCTAGTGTGGAAGAATTTATGTATCATGTGTGAATTCTGTAATCTTTGTGCTGACTCTGCATCCTTAGTGTAGCGTCTAGGAGCTTTAGGTGTGCGTGTGTGAGGGCGTTCTGTTTGACGTCAACTGACTTAGGGCCCTGTAAGCCAAAGGTTGGGATTCGTATAAACCATACTAGAAGGCCGGTCCCTCTAGGAGGCACCGGAGAGCCTCTACCCAGAACGTCCTGACACAGCACACATTGTTCAGACCAAACTATTAGAACGACCTTGTAGATGTGTAGAAGCAACCCCCCTTGTAGAAGTAGCCCCCTTGTTTAGAAACTACTGTGCTAGTGTGTTAGAAGCTACCTCCCTTTCTTTGTTTTCCTTAGCTTTATAATCTCTGTTCAGAGGCTTCTCTGACAGAGATCCGCATACCATACCCATGTGTGTGTATCTCTCCTGAGCTCAGTATAGTATAGTATTGTATTGTATTGTATTGTATTGTATTCTGTGTTACTAAATGTTGCTCATGTAATTCATGATTGAAAGACTTCTGTCTAGATCTGAATTTATTCAACAAACTGGCGTCACAAACAGGATCTCAATACAGACTACTAACGGGGTGAGTACATAATTTTATTGTGACCTCCCACGTAGGTGTGTCTTGACGAGATCCAAAAACGAACAAATTTGATTAAAATTAACAGAAACCAAATCAAAATGCATTTCTGAGTGATAATCAGTGTCTGAGGTGGTGAACCGCCTCTAAGGGTACGCGGCTACACGCTACCTGGCTGATATCACAACGAAAGCATTCCAAAAGCATAACTGGTGTAAAACAAAACTTAGGACTGAGAGCGGTGCATTGGTTAAGCCCTAACAAAGATATCGGAGTTGAAATAGCACTCGGTGACCGTTAGGCCGTTGAGAGTAAAAAACCCAATCGTGATTGGTGATTACTGTCTGATTTATGAAGTAGCTGCTGTTAAGACGTTTAGTAAGCAAGATACCTTGACTGGATGAGTTCTAGACGCAATCAAGCACTATATAATAGTAGTGTATGTGTGGTGTGACCACACGCCCAGTGTCACCGCTGGAAGTCAAAAGTTTTGATTGTCATGTATTGAGCACATTTGTTTAAGTAAAATTGTCTGAAACATTTTTTGCGTTACATGAGTGCATAAGTGTCTAACCTAACTCAAAGGTAAGTGAAAAGTAGTAAGTGTCTTTTCCAGGGCCTGACCGATCCCTCCGGATAACAGAGACATCTCTGTGAGCGGAGAGTGAGTTGCGGAGACGAGGGTCAGAGCCTGGCCGGTCCCTGCAGACAGCGGAGGCCAAAAGGAATGAAAGATAAGACACACTTTTAAGACTACCGCAGCAGCGCTAAGGTAAGGAGTTGTTTTCCTTTTCCTAAAGTGTAAGTGTAAGCCACTATCTCGCAAAATGGGCTGTGCATTGTCAAAAACTCAACCTGGGGACCAGAAACCTCCATTTAAATGTAGTAAGGCCATGAGCGGCAAGATCCAAGACATACAAAAATGTTTTGGCAAAACCATTGTACCCAAAGGCTCTGCGGCCGAGATAATAATCAAAGAAAAAGATCTCATCTTTGCAGTGCCATTCACACATGATATGTATGACTGGACTGGGGGGAAGTGGTCAATTGGCGGATAATTTGCCCCAAAGAGAATGCAAATTCTGACAGACAATATCGAGGGTGGTCAGGGAGATCCGAAATGGGATTATGATTATATGAAAAAATGTTTGGAAGTTTGGCGAGATGTCGCAAAACGACACCCGCCCCCAAAGCAACACAATAAATCCCCAAAGCAGGGAGATGAATCAGAGGCTAAAACCCCTGACACCACCCAACCTCCTAAAGGTAAAATATTGGAAAAGTCGCGAAACTGGTCCCCTGAGGTGCCTAAGGCGATAGAAAAAATCGCCTATAACTGCTCATTCTGCACGATACCCCAAGTCATCGCAGCTGTGGGTCTGACAGATAAGGCCGTGGCCTGTTTGGCGTTGGATGACCTTGTCTCCGCGTCCTCACAGGCCCGAGCACTGATATATGCTTGGGCTAAAACACAATCAGGGTTAACGGTTCCCAAACTATGTGAAATGTTGAAACGTGGTGGTTTGGAAATGGAAGGATTGTTTACAACAAATGCAAATGACGGGGGGGTCAGAATGTTTCCTAAGAAAACGGTAGAAAGATTGTATCCCCCTCTGCCTGAGCCTGAAGATAATTGGGTAGAGACGTTGGCCATAGCAACAGCGATAAGACAGGCAGACAACCCAGCACCCCAAGGGCAGGGAGGCGTACATGTTGGTCCACAGGCGGAGGAGGGGGCAATGGGTGGTGTAGATATGCCAGAGGAAGGGGATGAAAAGGAGGAGGAGTTGACCTCCGAGAACAGGAAGAAGGCTTTCCTTGCTGAGAGAAGGAGAAAACAGGACGAGGAGGCGAGGAAGAGCCTCTGGCCATTTCAGTCCTGAAAGGTATGAGGAAAGGGAAAGGAGAAACAAACCAACAATGAATCCAAAAATAATGGTAGGGGAGGTGGCCATAAAAAAGACATGGACACCGGCTGAGGTTAAACAAATGTTAGCTGATGCCCCACCCCCAGTGAAGAGACCTGTAGCTTTTCATGGTTGGCTGTACCAAACCTCTGGCATATATGATGTGCTTCCCTCGGATATGTTGCTGCTGTTGAAACATTCCTATGACGCAACATGGCCGAATATACAGACTAATTTTCATGTCCCAGCTGGTGTGGATGGAGACTGGGCTCCAAATGATAATGATGACCACAATCCCACCAGAGTCACATGGTTAAAAGGGGCCTGTAAAACAGCTATATTCAATAGTGCACGGAGTGTAGGAGATTTCAGTCAAGTGACAAGCTGTGTGCAAGGCAAAGATGAGTCCCTAACAGATTACATCAGCAGATTTTGCCTAACTTGGGACACTAATGCAGGAATCCCACTTTCAGAAAATGACAAATTGGCCGTACAAACCCTTATGTGTGGCCTCCTGCCTCACATCTCCGGTGCGGTCAGACTGACCACCCCAAATTGGGGAGTACAGCCCTTCTCATCAGTCACTACATTGTTGCTCAATTTAGATCAACAAGGTGTTTTCACCCGATCCCGAAAACAGACTCTAAACATGGCTCAAGGGGAATGGCGGAAACCCCGAGATAAAGCTAATGATAAATGTCATAACTGTGAGAAGAAGGGGCATTGGGCCAGGGAGTGTAGAAGCAAAAAGAAAAACAAGAATAAAAAAGGAAATAATAACACTCAACAGCAAACACAGTTTGCACAGTATGGTGGATGTGGACAGTTCCCTCCTCCTCCACCGCCTTCAGTCCCTCCCGCTCATACAATGAGTTACCCCCAGCAATAGGGAGGCCAAGAGGAAGAACACGATCAGTTTCACCAGTTCACACGAATTCGGCTTTCAAAACCCCCAAAAGAAGACCCCACTGTGAATGTATGTGTAGCAGGAAAGAGGATAACTATGCTAGTCGATAGCGGTGCCACACTGTCATCAACCCAAGCAGATGAAAATATTTTGAAACGGAGTAGACAGACAGTCACGACGGTGGGGGTCATGGGCATTCCTATGACTGAGCCACTGTCTAAACCTACAATTGTTACAGTAGAAGGGAATGAACTGCAGCACAGGTTCATAATGTCTAACACAACCCCAATTTCCTTATTGGGCAGAGATGCTTTGTGTAAATTGAATGCCGTGATTTATTGCACCCCTGATGGACTGTTTATGGACTTACCAGAGGAAAATGTTTTTCAGGCTGCCAACATGTTAACCCGATTTTCTTTATTCCTGGTCTGTGGGACGCTACCCATACTTTTCTGATTTTCTTTCAGAAACAAACATCATTGCAATGTCCAAACAGTCACCTAGTCTAACTACTAAACTGCTATCAATGTCTCATCTCACCTCACTGCATTGTACCGCATTGTATGGCACTGTACCTGTATCATCTTCATATGCTGAATTGGCTGACCCGCGTTTGACACAACCAAACACTTTAAGCGCTCCATCTACAATCTTCATAGGCGTTGAAGGTTGTGCAGCTGTACTTCCACTGTCTACAGAACAACTTGCATTTTTTCAAATGCCTGATTCACTTCCCCATGTGTCCTTGGCTGTCGCCTCTGGCTATCAGCCTCAAGATTTGGGCCCCATGTGTGTTGCGCTTTCACAGTTGACTCCTCTTCAAGAAATGTCGACCCCTTGTGGGATCCTTGGGTTACTACCTGGCGACTGTTTCAAATTAACCCTCCCTACACTTCCTCCCATTCCAACTTCCTTTTCCTTCCAAACCCCCTCCCCCATTCCCCATTACTCACCCCCTCTTGCCTTATCAAAGGTTCCTCCCAATTTGTGGGCGCTTCACAAAAATCATGTAGGTTTCGTTGCCTCAGCACCACCACACGTGGTGACACTTAAAAAGTCAGCAGCGCTTCCATGCATTCGGCAATATTCATTATCTGCCGCTGCCATTGCAGGTATCAAACCGGTCATTGAGTCATTGCTGAAACAAGGAGTTCTGGTTGAAACCAATAATCCATGCAACACACTATTCTCCCCGTCCCTAAACCAGGTCGTGCAGATGAATGGCGCTTTGTTCAGGATCTGAGGGCAGTGAATGACATCGTGGTCCCTATGACCCCTCTTGTGGCAGATACAATTCTATTCTGGCTAGCTTGCCTGCAGATTCCCTGCATTACACAGTTGTTGATCTGTGTGCTGCATTCTTTTCCATCCCATTGGATGAAGACAGTAGATACCTCTTTGCCTTCACATACAACGGTAAGCAATACACCTGGACACACCTACCCCAAGGCTACACAGAGAGCCCCACAGTCTATTCTATCGCTGTTAAGCGTGACTTGGATGCATTGACCCTCCCAGGCGGAAGCACGTTGCTGCAATACGCTGATGATCTGTTGATTGCTTCACCCTCAAAGGAAGCCTGTGAGACTGACTCCATCGCTCTGCTTAATCATCTTGCAGAGAAGGGACACAAAGCCTCTTTGGCGAAGTTGCAGTTTTGTCTCCTTTACGCAAAAGATTCCCCAATTGTCGCCAACTATGCCACCTGCACCTCGTCGCTCTAAATCAAGTACTATACTTCGTGTACAGCGATCAACTCATGGCGTGAGTAACTTGGCCTTACAAATAATGTATGACTACGCGCAAAATCAGAAGCTAAATTCATGTTGGGTTTGCCAACATATGCCGCCATCCACTCATGCACCTATGGTGGAACCAATTCCGTTCACCTACGCTGATTGGCAACAACTAAATTGGAGCGGACTAGTGTCAACTATTCCCGATACAGATGCAGACTGTTACACCCCCACCTCTGTTATTTATGACCAGACTGAACCGCGCCGACACATAGTGACATATGTGATAACTCAGCTAAATAGAAACTATCTGCCGACTGGCGTAAATGCCACATCTCTCTTACATTTAACCTATTTCCGCCAGTTCATGGGACACTGGCCTAGTGTATCGTGTTCAAATGACTCTAACTCAAACTAACTGTTCCACTGAGACACATCTCCAGGACACCTCCATTGTCTGTGATCCATCTCCGTACGCTCCAACTCTTAGAGTCAGCGCGCTAGTATCAGTGACCCCGTGGGCTCAAGAGATGCGTTTGGTGTCGCATAGCATAAATATGCACAATTGCTCCGCCCCAATGGTGCGCGTCCCTACCCGTGTGCGCGACTGTTCTCTGTCATGGCCCCAATTCACGTGTATGAAATGTACAATGTGCCTAATTGCTTGCAGCATTCCGATGCCACAGGCGTAAATCTTGGACAAAGTAACTGCTCTTCGGTTCTTACATTTAACTTTACCAGCGCGTCTCTCCTCCCTGAACAAGTCTATTTCGTTTGCGGCCCACAAGCCTATAGTTGCGTACCGAAGCAAGCTTATGGCACATGTTATCTAGCCTATTTAGCTCCCTTGGTTAGACCAGCTACCTCAACTGAAATTGCTGCTTTGTATACTCCCTTACACCGCGGGAAAATAACTCTATCCACTTTTCAGAGAGTGGTCGGCGTGCTAATCCCGGGGTATGGGATGTATTCCTCCCATGCTGAAATCACGGCCCTCTCGGAAGTTTTGGAAAAATACATGAATGTTTCATGTCCGGCCTTTGCGAAATTCATGGTAGGACTAGTCACTGTCGTAGTGGTTTTCCTCCTAGTCTGCGTGTGCACATCAGCATTGATTAAATCTTGCGTCACTAAAGCAACTGACAATCTCGCTATGTACCAAGTACGTGCCCCTGAGTCCGCCAACGTGCAGATTCCAATGGACTGGACACCCAAACAACCATGCACATGTTGCGATTCGGATTTTGACTCAAATTCATACTCGACTTAATCACTAGTTTATCACATGTTTCCACAACTAATTGAAGATGTTTAATTTTGAGTGTAACAAACATTTTCATAAGTATTGATCACATGGAAATGTGTATAACCACTTTTGATTTGCAGGTCGCCTTAATTTTCCTTAATTTTACATTTTATTGTTACATTAATCATTGTAATCATTGTAATCATTGTATAATGTGATTTCTTAATCATAGAAAGAGTTCCAAGCCCTGGGTAATGGTAATTAGCTCCAGCTAGGTTTACAACAGCTTAGTTGAACAGATGTATGTGATACCAATGGTATCAAAGGGGGGAACTGTGGAAGAATTTATGTATCATGTGTGAATTCTGTAATCTTTGTGCTGACTCTGCATCCTTAGTGTAGCGTCTAGGAGCTTTAGGTGTGCGTGTGTGAGGGCGTTCTGTTTGACGTCAACTGACTTAGGGCCCTGTAGGCCAAAGGTTAGGATTCGTATAAACCATACTAGAAGGCCGGTCCCTCTAGGAGGCACCGGAGAGCCTCTACCCAGAACGTCCTGACACAGCACACATTGTTCAGACCAAACTATTAGAACGACCTTGTAGATGTGTAGAAGCAACCCCCCTTGTAGAAGTAGCCCCCTTGTTTAGAAACTACTGTGCTAGTGTGTTAGAAGCTACCCCTCTTTCTTTGTTTTCCTTAGCTTTATAATCTCTGTTCAGAGGCTTCTCTGACAGAGATCCGCATACCATACCCATGTGTGTGTATCTCTCCTGAGCTCAGTATAGTATAGTATTGTATTGTATTCTGTGTTAATAAATGTTGCTCATGTAATTCATGATTGAAAGACTTCTGTCTAGATCTGAATTTATTCAACAGCTAGTGTTGATGGATTTAAAAGATATCGTTGAGTTAGTTGTTGCTCCCGTGCATACTGATGAATCCATCTCATACCTTGAAAGCAAAATAGTTGAGCACAGACAGAGGTACCAAGAGCTGTGCCCTGGTGTCAGACTTCTACCCAAGCACCACTATCTTGAGCACTACCCTCAGATGAGAAGGTGTTTTGGCCCTCTAGTCGCAGTCTGGACAATGCGATTTGAAGCCAAACATAGTTTCTTTAAGCAGATTCTGAAGCACACAAGTTGCTTTAAGAATATACCTCTGTGTGGGAAAATCCCCTCCCACTCTAACCTTCCTCTACCTGCCTCTCTGCTTCCTGGATGGGCAGAGCCTCAGAATCGATATAGGCAGCCAGCTCACCTGTGGCAAACCCTTTGAGAACAAAGAAGCTTAACTTTCCTTTGGTTTAAAATGCATTTATAGCAGCTTTAGTAGTTTTATTTGTTAGTTTTAGTTTTATTTTATTTAGTAGATTTATTTGCTGTACTGATTAAGTTTCAGTAGTGGTAAAGTTATTTCTTCATTCCTAGATTTACACAGTAATTGTGTTTGGAGATAAATGACCTTTGTTGGATTATTAATTATTGAAATTAGGAATTATGACGTCTAGATTAATATCCTTTGTTATCCTTTTTCTTCTGTTGTTCCATAATAAAAGATTGGACTGGAACTCCTGCCTTTGCTCATCTGTCCTAACAAACAAGCCATTGAGTTGGTGATAATCCTGGAACCAGACTATCCTCTTGTCATCTCCCGCCTGGACTACTGCAACTCCCTCCTTGCTGGTGCCCCGGCGTCTGCCATCAGACCTCTGGAGCTTGTTCAGAAAGCTGCAGCTCGTCTGGTGTTCAACCGCCCCAAGTTCTCCCATACAACTACCCTTCTCCGTTCTCTACACTGGCTCCCTGTAGCAGCTCCATTCCAGTTCAAGACCCTGGTGCTAGCCTATAGGGCAGTGAAAGGAACAGCTCCTTCTTACCTCCAGGCTATGGTCAAGCCTTACACCCCCTGCCCGACCACTTCGCTCTGCTGCCTCGAGGCGACTGGTTGCCCCGTCGCTCAGAGGTCCCTGCGGTACGATCTACACGGTCACGGCTCTTTCTCTGTCCTGGCCCCGCAGTGGTGGAATGAACTCCCCACTGATGTCAGGACAGCAGAGTCGCTGCCCATCTTTTGCCGCAGGCTGAAAACCCACCTCTTCAGGAAACACTACCCTGACCCTTCCTCTTAGCCTTGCCTATTTGTCGTCAATTATGTGTCTGAGCTCTGTTTATTGGCTCTTGTTCATTTGATACACTTATTTGTCTTAGCTCTTGTTTATTTGGTTCACTTATTTGTCTTAGCTCTTGCTTTATTTGATTCTCTTATTTGTCTCATTTGTTTAAGATAAAGTAGGTTGCTAACTTATTGCACTCTTACCTTAACACTAGTTATGCTCTTAGTTGCTTGTTTAGGAAGGAAATGCACTTACGATTTCTGGTGACTAGTAGTTTTCTTGCCTACCTATGTTGAATGCACTTATTGTAAGTCGCTTTGGATAAAAGCGTCTGCTAAATGACTGTAATGTAATGTAATCCTTAGGAGATATCAGTATTCCTTCAAGCTAAATATTCGTCACTCTGACTTTGGCTTCAAAACATCAGCTGATGATTGCTTTCCACATAACCATGTTGACCAAGAGGCTCAGCGTCTCTCCCGATTCTCCAAATTAGTAGTTATCTGCCATTTTGTTTCAAGTCTGTTCACTCTGAACAGACTTGCATACATGTCATACAGCTGACTACAACTTTTGGATATTGGATTTAACAACCCGGACAACTTTATTGTCGATCTCCGGGCTCATTCCAGAGATCGTCAAGACAGCGGACACTACCAGCCCGGCTAACAAAATGGATGAGCTGCGGATCACCACTCACAAAAGATTAAGATTAAGATTCATTTATTGCATTTTGGGTGCACACATGCACTAACACACAACAACACACACATGCAAGGGGTAGTGACCACCGAACACAACACACACATGCAGGGAGGGGTGTCGAAAATGAATTTGTCCTCTGCATTTTCCCATCCTTGCTGTCCTTCCTCCAGGAGCAGCCAGGAGCAGTGGGCAGCCCTTTTTTCCTTCAGGCGCACGGGGACCAATTCCAGATGTAGATCCTGGTTGTGGTCAGGGACAGGACAGGACGTTGCATGTTTTGAGATGGGGTTCTTTTTTATAGGAGGAGACCCATGTGAGCACGGCGAGAACATGCAAACTCCACACAGAAAGGCCCCAATCGGGAGATAGCCCACCTGACTGCCGACAAGCCTGGGGAGAACATGCAGATTCCCCCCGGTGTCAACAGCGCCCCAGGCGGGAATCGAACCCAGGACCTTCTTGCTGTGAGGCAGCAATGCAAGCACTGTGCTACTGTGCCACTATTATGGACTGCATTATGGACATCATGATTTTCACAAACATGGCTCAACAGTGGTGTCCCTGATAGCGCCATTGAGCTAACAGGGCACTGTGTCCTCCGGGTGGACAGAATAGCTGATGACTCCAGTAAGACCAGAGGTGGGGGACTGTGCATTTATGTAAACAAAGCTTGGTGCACGGACACTGCCATAATGGAGAGTCGCTGCTCTGCTAACCTTGAGTTTCTCATGGTTAAGTGTAGACCGTTCTATCTGCCCAGAGATTTTACATCTTCTGTTGTGACTGCAGCTTATATCCCCCGGATATAAGCTTGCAATGAAAGAACTGCATGCTGCCATTAGGAAGCAACAGACTAAGCACCCAGAGGCAGCCTTTATTGTTGCGGGTGACTTCAACCACTCAAACCTGAAGACTGTACTCTCCAAATTCCACCAGCATGTCCCCTGCCCCACTAGAGGAGACAAGAACTTGGACCATGTGTACACCAACATGGCTGAGGCATACAAAGCCATTCCCCTCCCCCACCTAGGACAGTCTGACCACCTCTCATTGTTCCTTGTCCCCAAGTACTCACCACTTATCAAATGTGTGAAACGCACAGTGAGGACAGTTAAAGTGTGGCCAGAGGGAGCAGACTGTACTACAGCAGTGGTTTGAAGACACAGACTGGAGTATGTTTGCCACTCAGGCCACCCTGAACTCCCACACGGACATTGATACTTATGCCTCCTCCGTTCTGGACTATATCAACACAGTAGTGTTACCACCACCAAACAGATTACAACGTTCCCAAACCAGAAGCCGTGGATGAACAGAGAGGTCTGCCTGCTGCTGAAAGCACGAGACACCGCTTTCAGGTCAGGTGACGCGCAGGCCTACAGTTCATCCAGGTCTAACCTGAAGAGGGGCATCAAGAGGGCCAAGTACAGCCACAACTGAGGATTGAGGAGCACTTCAACAACAACTCTGACCCCCGACGCATGTGGCAAGGCATCCAGGCCATAACGGATTACAAAACCACCAACACCTCCCCCCCTACCTGCGACACCTCCCACCTTGATGAGCTCAACAACTTTTATCCCCGCTTTGACGGGGACAACCAGGAGGCAGCCATCAAGACTGTGCACTCACACACTCACCCCCACTGATGTGTGTGCTGCATTGAGTCGGACTAACGCGCGCAAGGCTGCTGGCCCTGATGTAGGGGTGGGCAGGTATGGCCTAAAATTTATATCATGGTATATTTAGAATTTTTGGACGGTCACGGTATATTTGTTTTTCTTATAATAATAATAAAAAATGCTTTAGGAGCAGTACAAGACTCTGGGATGGTAACAATTTATTCCCGGGGGGTTAACTATGAGGTTTCTACTGGGCTCTTCCATTCATAGTATTCTGTAATCTGTAGATTATGACAAAATTGACATTGAACTTAATTGTTTATGAATGTTTTATTGTGCAAAACTGCACTGTATTAAATATATGCAAACTTTTTTCCAAAATAGGTTCTGAACAATACAAAGAAAGATTTAAAAAAAAAAAAAAATACATAAAAATACTTAAAATAACTTCTACTGTATATAACAAAAACTTCAAAGGTTAGGCAACATGCCAAGAAAAGAATTATAAAGATAAATAGCACATTATATGCAAACCTTTTTCCAGTTTGGCTGAAGTATTTTCGACCTGGCATCACATACCTCGGATCCAGTGTTTTGATCAATGCCTTAAACCTGTTTGTATAGGAACCATGTCCTTACATAGGTACTCCGTTATGGAATGTGGAATGTCCTTCCACCGCTTGCTTTTTTTCGTCATACGGATAGCCACTGGAAAATGACTCGGCTAGCGACGTCTGCGTTGTGGTTTTTCGTTTAGCCACCACTTGCGGAGGGACTGCTTGTGTCTGCGCGCATCCTAGTACTCTCTTCATACTCGCGGACATGTTTTGGTTTGAGGTGATAAAAGAGATTGCTCGTGTTACCACCGCCGGCAACAACTCTTGCTCGACATTGCTTGCAGATAATAGTTTTCTGTCCGACTTTTTAAACCCAAACCACGTCCAGATGATGGACGAGGCACCTTTCTTTCTAACTAATTCTTCTTCTTTGTTTGCATCGGGAACGGGAGCTCCCGCATCATGCTCGCTGCCTTCCATCTCACCATGCATCTTCAGAAAGCATGCGTCTGTTTACGTCGAAGTTTATGTTGCACTACTCACTTTTTCACATCGTCTTTTTCCACAAACTAGTTTATTAACTTTAAATGGCAGCGCGCAGTTCGCTAGCTTTGTGTGTTACGTTTGTAAATGTGAAAAAGTATTTTTACATTCAAAGAGCCTAAAAGTAGCCTTCTACCGGTACATCCGGTAGAGTCAAATCTCTACCTTGGCACGGATTTCTACCGGTATACCGGTTCAACCGTTATACCGCCCACCCCTACCCTGATGGCATCCCCGGACGCGTACTCAGCGCCTGTGCTGGGCAGTTGTCTGAGGTCCTGACTGACATCTTCAACCTGTCACTGGCTCAGGCAGTTGTCCCCACGTGCTTCAAGTCCACCTCCATCGTGCCGGTGCAAAAACACTCCACCACAGTGAGCCTTAATGACTTTCGCCCTGTTGCACTCACCCCCACCATCATGAAGTGCTTCGAGAGGCTGGTCTTGGCTCACCTCAAAACCTCCCTACCACCCAGATTGGACCCCCTCCAATTCACCTATCACCAGAATAAGTGTATGGAGGACGCCATCTACATGGCACTACACTCTGCCCTCTCCCACCTAGACAACAACAACACCTATGTCAGAATGCTGTTCATAGACTTCAGCTCAGCATTCAACACCATCATCCCCTCCAAACTGATCATCAAACTCGGTGACCTTGGCACTGAAGACTGAAAAAGACTGAAGACTGGAGACTGAAGAAAGTCCACCTGTCTCCTCAGATTCTGGTGAACTTCTACCGCTGCACCATCGAGAGCATCCTTACCAACTGCATCACAGTCTGGTACGGCAACTGCTCTGTTTCAGACCGGAAAGCACTGCAGAGGGTGGTGAAAACCGCCCGACGCATCACCAGTACCTCACTGTACCATTGAGTCGGTCCAGCACAAGCTGTGTCTGCGAAGGGCGCGCAGCATCGTTAAGGACTCCTCTCACCCCAGCCACAGACTGTTGGCCCACCTCCCCTCTGGGAGGCGCTACAGGTCCCTCCGTTACAGGACCAGCAGGCTCAGGAACAGCTTCTTCCCCTCAGCTGTCACCGTGCTGAACTCTGCACCACGGTGATAGCAATCTCCCCCCCCCCCGACTGAACAATGAACAATGACCTCCCTACTACTGCCACACTTCAGTACCTGCACTATATGCTTTAGATATATTTCTGCACTACTTACACCTTTGCACCATATATTTTATTTATATATAGATATTTTGTACCCCGTTTACAATGTCATTACTGTTCATTCTGTACATATCAGCATATTCATATTCTGTACATATTATTATATTCATATCTAGCCCTTACTGTTTATTTAATATTTATATTACCACTATACACTTCTGTACTTCGCTATTTGCACTTCTGGTTAGATGCCAAACTGCCTTTCGTTCTCTTCTTGCTTCTCTTCATCTGAGCCATATTCAGTGTAAGAGAGACAATGGCATCAGTGACTAAACCCCAGACCATAATTCCATTTTTGTCTTTAAGGCCATGTTTTAACATTTCTGTCACTGTTCTCCATGCAGAGTTTACCACAGCACTCACCTGCTGACAGGCAATTTTTTCCCCTCCTTGCTTGTTAATCCATCACTGACAAAGTACAAAGTACTTTTTGGTGTACCTCAACCTCAGTTAACAAAACTACAATTGCTGCGTCAGAAAAAATTATCTTGCTTCTCTTTGTCAAGAGAGATCAATGACATTTCCTGCAGCATGTTCATGGAAGATTGTTACCATATATGGTTAAATTCTTATGTTAATGGTGTGGACATGTGGAGTGTGAACAACTAAATATTTAATCAGACTTTGGGTATTTTTCTTTCTTAATTCTGATAAATGCTTTAAGATGTACAGACCTACCCCAACTTTATATTGCCTAACGATGGAAAATAGAATGGATATATCTTCTACTAGTATGTTTTGGTTCCTGCCTGCTTCAATGTCCAAGTTTAATATTGGTCAACTGTTATAAAACAACCAGAACAGAGGAAAATCCCATTAAGGCACTTTCATAATCATACAGTTAATCAACAAAAACTGCCAAATCAATAGCAGTCAAAAGTATTAAGATGCTGTTTTATGCCTTTAATTGAATGTTTGTTTTTTATATATTTTGCTGTTAATTATGTTCCCATTATAGCCTAAATATGATCAAGTCACTTCAAAATAAATAATATTGAAAGTTAGACAAGGGTCCATGTTCATGGTATAGAGGGTATACTGTTCACCCACTGTAAACCCTGACAAGTAAGCACATCAACGAATATATAGTCATGATTTCAAGTTTGTGAACCCCTTGTGCAATTGTAGAAGTTTTGAGTTTTTACAGTGCAATCCTTATTTAAGGTTCTGTTTTTATTTATTCAGGAATTATATTTCATATGTTTTTAGAGGAAATTGTGCATGTAGTAAAATTAATATAGTTTAAAGGGAATTACTGCAGGTGCAAAAACTAAGTGAGCCTCCTCTTGCATTAGTTAAATTGAGAAGGTAAGTAGAATCAGGTGGGTAAATAATTGGGTATTAAGTTAACCAATCAAAGGTCAGATCTTTGGGGAGGATGGTTTAGTCCCCCCCCACCCCCGTCCATTTCCCCCCTCAGGAATCGAGTATTAAATGTGTATCAGTCTGTGGAAGGTTGTAAAGTCATATCCAAAAGATTGTCTACTGTAAGACAAATAATATACAGTATATATATATATAAATGAAGAGCATTTAACATGACAGTGACTACCTAGAATCTAAAATATCACCAAGAGCCGCAAGAAAGTGTTAAAACGAGGAAAAACCCAAGAATAACATCCAGAAATCTACATGCCTCCATTGCTGCATCTGATGTCACTGTGCGTCCGTCAAGAACACTGAATAGAAACTGTCTAAAACTGAATAGAACTGTCTATAAAGAACAAAGCCGCCCATCTTAAGTTTGCCAGAGATCACCTACCTACCTACCTAAAGCAGACATCATGAAGTGGTTTAGTGTTTTGTTCGACCAAACATTAGCATGGGCAAGATGCATGACATAAGAGGTATGATTGTGGGTGCAAGATGTGGTGGTTCCAGCATCTCAATAACAGCTGCCTTCCTGGGATTTTCATGCACTAGAGTTTATTGAGAATGGTTATGTTTTGTTAATAAGAGAGGTCAGAGGAGAATGGGCAGACTTGTTCAAGCTACCAGAAAGGCCACAAATGCTCCAATAACAGCTCTTTGTGTTGAATCCATGCCACGAAGAATTCAGGTTGTTCTGGGGGCAAAAGGTACTAGATAGGTGTACCTAATAAAGAGGCCGGTGAGTGTATATATATTGGAAATATATTGTAAAAATATAAACTCATGGATAAATGCCACAGCAATTTGTTCAATTTAATGTTACATGTGACAAAGATAAGTTGTCAAACTAACAGCTTAGCATCGAAAACAAACATTTCTCTCTGGGTCATTACTAGAAGTAGGGTATAAAACAAGACAAAAAAACTAATTGAATCCATTTGATATAATTTACACTACTTTTACTGCAACTCATTGGTGTGCAAAATGAGAAAAACGCAGAGTTGCTTGGATGCCCATCTCCCCTCTGGGAGGTGCTACAGGTCTCTCTCCGTTCCAGGACCAGCAGGCTCAGGAACAGCTTTTTCCCCTCAGCTGTCACCTTGCTGAACTCGGCAGTGTTCGGCAGTGGCTCAAAAGGTGAAAGAGAGAGGGCATCTAGCACAGTGGGTAGGTCCCAGGATAAGGCCAGTGGCTTAGACATGGGAAGCTTATGTCATGAAGCGACACACTAGGGGGGTGTCTTACCTCAAAATCAACACAGTAGGGCCAAGATAGCAGCATCACACCTCAAATAAAAAGGAACTTATGCTCATAAAGGAACCTCATAGATGGGGCCCAAGCATTCTGAATGGTATCAATACCATTTCGGGGAAGTCCTGCCGTATTCAAATTGAACCACTCACAGGCCAAGCCCAGACTTCCTCTGGACAGTTGATCCGCCCCACAATTCAGGATCCCTGGCATGTATCGCCGTGTATCTGATCAGATCAGATAGTGAGTCTGTGTGCCACTGTGGGACCTCTACCCCCCTTGTCTGTTGATGTATGCTACAATAGTAGCATTGTCTGTCCAGACCAACACATGGTGCCCCTTTAAACTGCTCCAGGCGCCGTTTAATGGCTGCACGCCCTGACCTGAAAATGCATGTGCATGTGTGTGGGGTGATATGTTGTGTGTATATCTAGTCAGGGGTGTGCAGAAAAAGAATTTCACTGCATGTATGTGTATGTGACGAATAAAGTTCATTCATGAACCTGTTTCTCTTTAGTGTCAGCTGAACAGCCAAGAGCTCCAGACAGTTTATGTGGATAGAACACATGTGAATGTATATTTATCATGTGTTTGTTCTCGTCTCTCAGCTTGCTGAAGAACTAGACATCAACATTGCAGCGTTGCAGCCTGGGACCGTAGGCACTCTAAAACTAGCCTAACAATTGCAATTGTTCTCCATAAATGAGCCTCTGGGTGAATTTAAGTTAGGAATTCTTAAAAATGGCAAATTACAATGTCAGGTGGGTACAGAAATTGATGGCCTAAAGAGAAATCCAATGGAACTGTCAACTAGTTATGGAAATTAGCACTTTCTTATGTTTACCACAGCGCTCACCTGCTGACAGGTAAACATAAGAAAGTTTGCCACGGGTTTCCCCAAATTAGCTTCTGGGTGACTTTGAATTAGCATTTCTTAAAAATGGCACAGTAAAATAACTTCATGTTTCACGTGGGTACAAAAAAAATGGACGTCCTGCATTGGAATTGTTAACTAATTATTGAAAAATATTTTTTTATGAACGTAAAAGTTTGAGTGAAGTACAACCGTAAATAGTTTGAGTCTGGCTCTATTTTTCATTTAAAAAATAAAATAAATAAATCAACTTGAGACGCCGTATTTGCTCCAATGGTGATTACACCAGTAGACGCGCAACAAAATATAAAGCGCGACTGGCAAGACCGTGGTTTGACAAAAGCCGTCTCAGTTGACCGCAGTTATCCTCGGGAGTAAAAAAAAAAAGTACTACCAAATACCAAAATATACCCAGAAATGTCAAATCACCAATATCTTTTTTAACTGGTGTTTTAGTATTTTACGTGGGGTTTTCCTTTAACTACATTCTCACTGAGTGTGGTTGGCATATGGCAAGCACACTGATATAATGTAGTTGGTAAACTATCGGAAATTCACGCTCACAAACATTATATCACTTTGCAGACATACATTTCAGTGTCGCCAAAAGTACCCCGACGCTTAGAAGCGTCGATTATCATTGTATAAATCGGTAGGAAAATGAAATGTTCCCTTACCGTAGTTCGGTTTGTTTTCCGCTACTTCCGTGTTACAAATTGCAGCAGATCATATGACTATGAGCCATCAGCTGACTTTCGGTTTGCAGGCAGTTCGTAACTAACTAAGGTGCATTCTGCCATCTACTGTACCGGAGTGTACAGATTCAAGGCTAATCTCCACCTTTCTTTATTGTATCTGCTGCATCAGAATATACTGTAGTCTACACTATGTACAGTATAAATAATAATGATAGTAAAAACAGGGTAAAACAGTAAAACGGGGTACAAAATAGCATCCTGCCTACATGTCCTATTGTCCTGGTCTAGCTGCTCCTGTCCACTGACGCTGGTCATGTTTGTCTGTGTGAGTGAGAGTGTGTGTATGGGTGGGTGTGTCTCGTATCTGTTCCAGGCTGCAGCTCGGCGTTGGCGTCTGCGTGTTCCCCCACTCCTAGGACGATGCTGACTGAGCGGGCGTTTGTGTTCTCCTATCTGGGCAGTGTTGGCGCCTGCGTGGTCCTGTAGTCCTACAATGACACTGACTGAGCTGCCGTTTGCTGTGATGCCCCACATCAGATCTGGATGTCCC
Source organism: Hoplostethus atlanticus (assembly GCA_034670405.1). Taxonomy (NCBI): domain Eukaryota; kingdom Metazoa; phylum Chordata; class Actinopteri; order Trachichthyiformes; family Trachichthyidae; genus Hoplostethus; species Hoplostethus atlanticus. The sequence goes on along the minus strand of JAXDDX010000043.1, from coordinate 524,561 downwards.
ACCATAATAAACTTTTAAGCAATGTGTATACGCTGCTTGCCCAAACTCGGCATCTATTGCACGCCCAACCGTCCTGGTAGGGGGGTCCCTCTCTGAGTAACCCCTCCTGAGGTTTCTTCTTTATTTTTTCAATCCAATTATTATGGCTGCCATCTCAGTTGAATATACTGATAACTTATCAGAAAGTCTGTAGTAAATACTCTGGAATATACTTGAATATATCCTCCAGTATACGTATACTATGCCAGTATAATCCAATCCATACTCTTCTGTTATACAGTCTATATTCCAAGCAAATGCATTTCTTCTGTAAATAATCCCCACAATACTCCCAACATTCATTAAGTGTCTCCATTCCCACGACCTTTCAAACAAACCCAATAAGTAAGTGACAATTTCAAATCAATTCAATTCAAGATCGAGAGGAGTTTCCCCCGCCTCAAGTAAATCGTTAATGGCAGTTGTCCTCACTGACCCTATACAAATAGCTGCTGCTGCTCTTAAACCACACACCCATAATCAAAGGAGGATCTGATCAGTGCTTGATATTGGATATTTTCATTTTTTTTCTAGATTTTTGTATGTCTTCCATGTATACCATTCATAAAACCATGAGTCAAGACACTTAAATACATTTAACCTTTCCAAGTTTACATTTTCAGGTATTTTATTAGTAGTAAATATCCTATAATATAGGATTTTGTTATAGATAGTCTGAATGCCCATCATCTTCATTTTGATAAGCAGACACTCCATGTTGTATCATAAGCCTTTTCAATGTCAAAACAGCCATAATTTCTTTCGGAAACCACTTTGTTAAGGGCTTCATCCCAAAATTGAAAAGATCAAGAATATCATTGTAACAACTCCTTTTGGTAAATAACATAGTAGAGCACAACTGAAAAGGACAAATGACATCTCTATCAACAAAAAACATTTGTGTCAAAACAGTCATTATTCAAGTATTCCCATGTATAAGACATCACAGAACAACTATTACATTCACAATTTGGACTGGGCAAAAAGGCGCCATATTTTTTTTAGCATATTATATAGGAGCATCTGCATGATAACGTGCCTTTTTGCATTAGCTCCACAAGGTGGCGGGATGTATACACGCACAGAATAACTCAATCATCACTTTCCGTTTGTTTTTCTCAAAACGGAGAAGCACCGACAGACTTTCTTCCTGCTGGTCTTTTCTCTTGCTTAGGAGTCTCTTTTTGCTTCAAGTATCTTTCCTCCTTGTATTTCTCTCTGCGGATAATTCACGTTCATGGATAGTGGCGCCCCACTAATTACTCCCCTGACCTTTCCCTTAGTACCCACTATGTGACATTTCACACTAATACCATGCATTTGTTAACTGCACAGGATGGAGCTTCCCTCCTGCATCTTCTGAAAATATCATCATTACTTTCCATTGAGCTTGTTCATTTTTCTTGGCTTTCTCAGTGCCCCGACTTTCACGCTCACTGCTGCGCGCTTCCTGTGCTGTTTATTCCTTACTTCTGTCAAATCCATTTAATTTCCGTTCATACTCATTCTCTGCACTATCTGCCAAGAAATCTGTATTCACGGTACAGTTATTGCCTTTCTGTCAGATTCTGAATTCTCTCACTGAGGATGGGATGCTGCCATCTGTCCCTAGCCATCTCTCTGTTCATCTGCCCACAACAAAGCTGTCAGCTGACTCCTCTCACTGTATGTGTAGTAAGACGTTCCTGTATTAAGTATGAAGTTCCTTCTTTGCTGTGTTTTGATCGGTCATTTTAATTGTATTTACGAGTACATTTCCATAGACACTTTTACGTAATATTTTCCCCACAATTTTATTGATACAGCAGTAGTTAACAATATATCACAAAAGAGTGCACACAAAGTTAAACCCAGACTGGGGTAAAATAAAAAAGCAGATCGGAGTGGCGTCGCGGGTGCCACCGGCCCGGCCCGCTAGCCTGGAAGCCGCCAGCACCCCGGCCAACATCACCTGGCCCCACTGACCTTGAGCCGCCCCGGGGAAGACTCTTCCTCGCCTTGATCCTCGCATCCAGGAGTTGAGTCAGTGGACTGACTGGCCGTTGACATGACAGGCTGGCCACCGCCCCGCCCGCTGCGTCTCCCCCGGGAACGGGGAAGCCGCCGCCTGGCCCACTCCGATGTGGAAAAACCCGCTCCTGGACGCCGACAGTACAGAGGTGGTGAGGGAGGCTCCGCGCCATCGTCGGCCGTCACCACATACAAATGTATGTTCCGTCTTGATAATATGCATAATATTCTATGCATTATATTACACATTTCTGTTAGTGGTTTAGTTATTATCAAATCTACATGGTTTTCAAAAGGTTAAAAAAAAAAAAAAGGTTCAAAAGGGTTTATTCGTCACATACACAGTTATAGTGGTACAAAAGTGCAATGCACGGTGGTAAGCGTCACTATGCTAAAGTTGAAAAGGAAGAAGAAAAGAAAAATTACAAGAAATAAAATAAATTTAACAATAAAAATATATAGACAATAAGTCAAGTATGTATGTACATGTGTAAAAAATGAATGTGCAATGTAAAAAAACAGAATGCAAAATGTGCAAGTTATGCAAACATTACATTTTTCATTTCCAGTTTATTCAGTAAATGTATTAACGGTTGTTCCTGTGGATCTTGAATATTTCAGTTGTAATTCACACAAGGTGCTGTAATGAATACATGCAAGTTAGGTTAGAACTCTTGCCATTGAGCAAGGCACTGGCCTTGGTGCTGAAGTTGGCCTCCGGGCACTGTGTCAAGGCTGCCCACTGCTAAGTAGTCAGGATGGGTCAAATGCAGAGGACGAACAGGCAACTTCATTCACTTGGAATCCTAAATGCATCACATCCCATTTGCTGGGTTATGAACTAAAGGTGTAAACATTTTGGCTATAAAAGGCCCCTAGACTCTAAAACAGCCTCCTCTCGACCATCAGAGCTGCACAATCCCTTCCTCTTAATGTCTTCTGAAAACCCACTTTTATAATGGTGACATGTTATGTGAGCTTAGTTTTTTTTCTGTTTCAACGCGCTATTTAATGTTTTAAAGACCGATTTATAAGATTCTTTCATGTTTTTAATTATGTCTACTCTGTCTAACCCTCTATTTTTTTAATTAGTGGGCTAGCTTGGCAAGCTAGCACACTACTGTTATTCTCACTATTTCTTTATTATTAGTGGGCTAGCTTAGCAAGCTAGCACACTACTGTTATTGTCACTATTTCTTTATTATTATTCCCCCCACTTTTTTGGTTTTTTAAAGTGTAACTAGTTTGTCATTTTTTGTACTAGAAACTTCATACTTACATCAAAATGTTCATATTCTTTTGTAGTTTTTGGGGTGTATTTTAATTTTTTTATAGTTTTTATAGGTTTGGAAATATTTATAGTTTTATTCATAGTTTTTTTGCCATTGAAATACATTGTAGAATGTTCAGTTCTCACTCTAGCAGCAGTTGGAAATTTGAAATTTTGTAGTCGTTTTCTAACTTGTCGCTACTCCTACAGTTTATATTTATTATATACAGTACATTTATATAGCACATTTCATACAACAATTGCAGGTCAATGTGCATTACATAAAATGAGAGAAAAAGGAAAGGAATGAGGACATAAAGGAAGAATAAAAAGATAAATAAATAACAAACAACAAAAGCAATTGTACTGGTGCAAACGGAGTAAGCATAAAATCATCATCATCATCAAAATAAAAGTAAAATAAAAGAACAGTTAGAACTTAAACATTACACAGTAATAGCCTAGGGTTTATTTATATAGCACATGTAATACAACAATTGCAGGTCAAGGTGCATTACATAAAATGAGTGAAAAAGGAAAGGAATGAGGAATGAGGAAGATAAACAAAAAAATAACCAAAAAAAAAGCAATTGTACTGGTGCAAACTGAGTAAGCATGAAATCATCATCAAAATAAAAGTAAAATAAAAGAACAGTTCGAATTTAAACATGATACAGTAATAACCTAGGGGCCTTGAACCCCAACAATACAATAAATATTGCTCTCAGGTTTTCTGGCAGGGAGTTCCATTACTTTAGATGGACCAGAATATCATGTGGCTCAACCAGGGAATTCATTGCTGCAGTGAGGTCACGGTGCTCCGCCTCACGAATGGGGGTTAGGAAAATGGCGGCACTAGAAAGAGAGAGAGAGGGAAAATCAAATCAGTCAGCTTATCACCCCCATCAGTGGCCACGTTTTTTTTTTATTGCAAAACACTTACAAATTTACAAACATATAAAAATTACAATTACTTACAAAACAACACAAGATGTACAGGGAGCAACTCAAAAGTAGTTGACTGATTCAGCTGCAACTTCAGGTTCAGGAATGAGTTCCGGCTCAGGTGCCACCTCAGGTTGGCAGGTCTGGCTCAGTCAGCACTAGAAAGAGAGAGAGAGGGAAAATCAAATTGGGGCATGTGTTGCTGGAAAACCCACTCACATCAATGCAGGAATGAAAATCTTCCCTTTCATTGGCATTTGAGAAAGCAGATAGGTCTTTACCTCCTCTTTTGTCTAGCGTCGTGGCTATATCTCAGTCTGGAACTGGCCGTGATCACTCCGTCTGGCGCTCTGCTTCTTCTCCTCTTCATTGCACTACAGTCCCCTACTACACTCCCCGCCCATATATACAAGGTTATTACAACTCTAGCCAGCATAAATCAATAGTGACATTGGAGCACAGCAATTTTCACACATGAGGTAAAGCCAGCAGAGTACACAAAAAGAAAAAAAGGCAGTTTTGGTAGGGGAGAAAACAGGAAAAGCGAGCAAGCAATCTAACTGTCAACTAAATAGCATCCAATGCATACCCATAAAAACAATGAGCCAACATTGAATTTAAGCGATGACTAACCCGGGTCTTTGACCCGAAGTCGGTTTATGTGGGTGCTGGGGTTTGCAGGGAGTGCTTTCTTTATGTAGTATAATCATTGTGGCTTGCAGTAAGTTCATTTGCAGTGAGTCAGATGTCCACTTATGGATATTGGTTAGGATAATAGTAGCTATAGTAGTAGAGAGGAAATCAATCAGGTTTTCTCCCATCATGACAAATTTACAAAGTAGTAAAAGTTACAATATTTACTATTCAAAATTACACATATGTCTACGGTCTAACTTCAAGTAGTATTATATTGGCTTCTACTTAAGTCAGGAATTAGTTCACCCGGCGTTTGCACGCCTCGGCAAGGTGGCTCGGGGTTAGGACCACTAGAAGAAGCTTGGAATACTTTATGATCTAAAGTTTCATGGTAACCCATACATAATCAGAAGAAATAGTATCTTTATGGTTTGAGTATAGAAGTATAGTGGTTTATGTATTTTTTGTTAGCGTCGTACTTATAGTATAGTTTGTGTAATGGCTAGTAGTACGTATCTGTGTGGCTACTGCATTTCCCTGCTTGTATGTACTAATCCTTACTACATTCTCTGCGTTTCTAATATCAGCTTTTACTAATTGGCCATCATAACTAATGAGTTGACATGGGCACGAATTGGTCCACGTGGTTAGGCACCAGATCAAAAAACCAAGCAAAAGTTTGTAGGAGAACCCTTGAAGCAGCAAGAACTGCGTAGGAACCCATTTATATTTTTGTGATGCTCTTAAAACACATGTTTGCCAAGCATGCATTGAAGAACTCCAGTCACAGTCTTCCGTGGCTCGCCATCATTGTTAGCGAAGTAGCACTAATGTTACCTGTTGGCTCATGTATCATTCATATGATGTTGCAGTAGTGCATAGCATTCAACAGCAGCTAAGTAGCTACGACTACTAGTCATTGTGGTGTGTGTGTGTGTAGTAGTGTTGGGGGGATGGATCATCGTGAGTAGATTATAGAAGTTCTGCATTAACATATAGAACAGTTGTAACCTAGCAATAGTCTGACTATCCATTTTACATACTCTATTGTTCAAACTGTGGGAGGATTGTGATTGGTTAGCTGACTGCGATAGATTGAATCAGGGACGGTTTGGTCTACCCTGCAGCAACGGCTGCGGTGGCCATGTATACCGATTGCAGCCTCTCTGTTGGCCTTGTGTTTGTTACTTCATGGTGGCGAGTAGAGTAGTTAGTAATGAGTATTAGGGTCTTATATTATAAGCTTCATGGTGTAGTAGTTGTAATGTAGTAGTATTATCCATAGAGTTTTGGTTAGGAGTATTATAAGTATAGTGTAGTAGTAGTATACATAGTTAGTAATGAAGTATTTATATCAGATTTTTATTGTTTATTTAATACTTCGTGTTATTAGTATTTGTAGCTACTGGCTTGGGTTTGGTTAGGCCCCAATAGGTGGCCGGTGGTTGGGGACCCCTGATCTTGACACCCTAGCAAACATATAGCAACTCCTTAGTAACTACAGAGCTGCGTAGGCAATGCCATTTATGTTTTTTGTAGGATTTAGCTTTGAACACCTACTTGTTTTCCCATAGGCAATGCATTGGGAGAACTCTCAGTGGGAACTCTCAGTTGCTCGACCAATACATTTTTGTTATGCAAATAGTACCTCTCTGATTGGCTCTTATGTATTCATTCATAAACCTTGATAGTAGTAGTAGTAGAAGCAGTCTAACAGCAGCTAAGCAGCTGCCGACTCTGGGTCTAAGGTGTGTGTGTGTTTGTGTGTTGGGGGGATGGGCATCTAGTGAGTAGAAAACCCTAGCAATGACCAAGCAACACCCTAGCAACCACCTAGCAACCACCTATTATGTCAGACTAGGGGGAGGATGTGAGTGAGGTGTAGGCTGGATGCAGGATAGAATTGAGTCAGTGGACTGGTCTGGTTCTACCTATGTCCGGCCAATTAAGGCCGATTGCAGACGGGTCCTTTTGGCCTGTGAGGGGAGGCTGAGAGAGAGAGAGTTGACTGTGGCTCTTATATAGTCATAAGCTTTGATGGTTGCAGTAGTAACAGTAGTAGTAGTAGTACTAGGAGTAGCAGTATTAGTAGTAGGAGTATTAGAAGTACTGGTGGTAGTAGTAGTATCAGTAGTATTAGTAGTAGAAGTATTTATAGTAGTAGGTAGTAGTAGGTTTTGTCGTTATGATAGTAGTAGTAGTAGTAGTAGCAGCAGGAGCACTGATAGTAGTACTATTAATTCTGATTTTACTACATATGCTTCTACTCCGTCTAATACTTCTGCTTTTACTATTTGGCCTTTACTTCTGCTCTGGGGTTTGCACAGCCGGCGTTTGCCCGGCAATAGGTGGCCCGGTGGTTGGGGACCCCTGATCTAGGACACCCTAGCCACCCTATCCTTAGTAACTACAGAGCTGCGTAGGCAATACTTCGGGCTGCACGAAGCTAGCCCACTTCACATTTTCTACAGGAAATGTACTTTCTAGTTTAATTTTACTCTTTTTCTTTCAAATAAATTCTAAATCAGCATGCATGGAGCATAGCGCATTCAGCGAAACACAGAACAAAATTGGTACATGCATTTCTAATTCAACAAACAGCTACAAGACAGTAAAAGAAGGTTACATATACACTGAGAACCCTGAAAAAAATAACAGAAAAGAAAACCATAATGTGATGTGGAATGTGGGTTGGTGCAGACAGGCAAGCATCCTGTCCCTGATGTGATTCCCAGGAGATTCCTCTTCACCTGGGTCATCAAGGTGAGGATCCTGGACATCTTCATCAGGGTTGATGTTTTCATCTGGCTCCATGAAATCATCAGGCACAGATTGTGTAGTGCCTCCATCGTGCTTTTATCATTCCAAACACTCGTTCCAACTATTGAATGAGCCCTGGAATGATGCCGATTGTAACACTCCTGGACCAGTCCTTGAAGAGGGAGCTTGTAGGGTGTGAGGATGGTGATTGGCCTCTCCAGGGGCCAAATATATAAAACTGTATATTTAGGTGTAGACATCTGTGTACGCACAAAACAGGAAACATGCATACGCAGTCATTTTGTCAGATTTATAAAACCCCACGTACGTCTGTTCCCACATGTTTTTCCCTCATACATCTCAATCATCCTGATATTGTGCCCACGTGCACAAGCCTTCTGACCATGCCCACAATTTACTATAAATGGCTTCCAACACACCCCCAAGTGCCTGGTTTGCATATAAAGGGCCACCATTTACTTTAGTTTTGAGAAACGGCGGAAGCATTTAAGATGCAATTGAAGAAACGCAATTTTACCGACTGAACTTGAGATGGTTGAGCAAATTGACAGAAGAAAACGATTATTTGGAAGCCTAAGCTCTGGCATAACAAAATGAATGATTATTTATATAAAGATCATGTATTTATTTGTTTATTTATATAAAGATTATCATTATAATGCATAGTGACAAACACTTACTCAAGATAGAACAAAATTAAGGCTTGTCAAAAAAAAAGGTTGTTAACCACTCACGCATCACTATGTAATCATAGTGAAGTTTTTTTTTAAACTATAGATCACATCCTAACACAATGTAGTGAAACAAAAAAGCTCTAAATAAAATGTCACCCAAATTCACTTTTATTATCCTTTTTTGCCAACTCGCAACATCACACTAATCTGACTCAAAAGGCTGCGTATACGGTACGCATGGTGTGAAAGATGCGTACCGGTACGCATAGTCTCGCCACCCGTGGATTTTTATATATTCGGTAACCTGCATGGAAAGTGACGTAAACACTTTTCGTGTGTAGGCATGGTTTATACATTTGCCCCCTAGTAAGGATATCCACCATCCACCAGGAGAAAAAAAAAAGCCAGCAGGTGGAGCCTGACTGAAGATTGAGCTATTTCTTAGGACCCTGGCTTCATGTACAGACCCTGGATAGCCTACAGAAATATCCAGGAATCTGCCTGTCGCATCACAGATGGCTTGCATTTGGATGGAGGGGAAAAGCTTGTAGTTGATGTAATCAACTTTATGCTGATTCCCTGGTGGCTTAAGAGAGCCTTCCACCCCAGGGCAACTAACTGACCCTCCCAACAGCTTTGCCCCCCCCACCGAACTCCCCACATTATCTAAAAGAAACCTAAGCACTAAACATAAAACAACACCAGGACATACAAGAGATCTAGATATTTGTCCTGGTGTTAAAATGTTACAAGAACTTAACTCCCTGGTCAGCGAGACCCTACCCTGGGGGTCTAAGCTTGTTGCACTGCCGACTCCCCAGGGCGCCGCAGGAAGGACAAGGATTCCACAGCACACCGCCCCAGCTCTGACTAACTACAGGAGGCAAACAAAACCTCCCCTCCTAGCACTGGAACAAACTTACCCCCTATCGTACCGGTCTTTGTCACCGGCAGCCCTAAACTAGGTGGCCCTGAGAGCTCAACGTGCTGCAACTTAAGAAAACACATGCAAGTAGACAAAACACAAGCAAATTAAGAAAACATCTTCATCAATTTGACAACACACGCAACAAATTACAGACAACACACGCTTGATACCCAAGCCTCGAAGCGCGTGTCGAGAACGTATCGAGGCTTGTATCGTTTTAACATCATTACGTCATCGATGACGTTTGAAGCCTCATCCACGGAGTGCTTCAGGAATGGATTCGGGGTTGGCGGACAGTTTTGAATTACGGTATCAAGCGTAACATCACTAGCAGATATCTGCAATATCTGAATCATGCGATCACAATGTTAAAATCAACCAAAAACACTTAGATTTTAGCTCATTTTCCAACACCACTGACTGTCCAGACGTGTTCACCTTTAAGTGTCCTCTGGAAACACTTCCGTTGTCGTTTGGCGTAGTTGCAGCGTGTTTCTGTATTGTGTTCTCTTAATGTGTTGTGTTGTCTGTAATTTGTTGTGTGTTGTCAAATTGATGAAGATGTTTTGTTAATTTGCCTGTGTTTTTTTTAAAGTTGCAGTGCGTTGACCTCTCAGGGCCACCGTACTAAACAGGTGCGGCCGAAACCCTCCTAGTCCAACAGAGTGCCGTACCGCAGAATGCAGAGTCGCTCCCCGAAGAGGGCAAGCAATCACTGCTGCTCCACTACAGTATGTTTTACTATACTAAATAATCTAAATGTCATCACTGACTGTGACTTCATACGAAGTGGCACTCGGTATTACTCGGTATGAACATACAAACACACAGTTATTATTCCTTATAATATTGTGATTGTTCCTACTGGCTTATTGATGTTTTTTGCACTTCATCTCATTATTCTTACAATGTCATATTGTGTCGCTTACGGGCATAAATGTAGACTTTGTTCGAAATCGGGTACTAGCCACACTTAACATACTATTTGTGAGGTTAAATGAGTATGTAGTATTTAGCATGTTAGTTGCCCATGCCGTACGTAGCCTTACACCTTCAGCTCGTGGAAACATTAAGACGTGGATGTAGTTTCGGTAGGACAGTTAATGTGTGAACACCAGTGTTTGACCTTCTACTTCCTGCCTGCTTACTCTAACCACTCTGACTGTTTGAGAGGATAACGTCACGTGTTTTATTTTCCTTTCTAATCGCCGAAATGTCCTTAATGAAGCCGTGGGCTACGCGCAGTCTGTTTTCACGGTAATGTCCACAGAATGCTGTTAGGAGACGCATGCTAGCCAGGAATTAGCTAAGAAAGTTAGCTTGTCAAGTTAGCTTGTCACTAGTCATAGATACTTTATGTTCGTATGGAGAGAACGGAGCTCCAAACTCCGTTCAATAATCTGGCTGTTCGATCTAGTAGTGCTTATCGACAAACGCACGTGCCAGTTAAATATGATTTAAGACATTTTCAAATCAATAGCAGTTTGGCGTGACCTGTCCATACAACAGAACAGAATATAATGGTAATGCCGTGCGGCTGGTGCACAAAGTGATGAAAAATTGAGGCAGTGGTGGGTTTCCCGAAATACTCGTTAATTTCACGAATTTTTCCCCGAAACAAAGAACTTATGGAAAACTGAACACGCGCTTATAGTTTTAGAAATGTCATGAAAAATTGTAGCTTTTTTTTTTTTAATTTTTGACGTCAAGCCTGGCTGCATGTTGTGATTTGAGGAATAAAAAACCCAAATCAGAAATTCCCTGATAGCGTCGGTCCGAATACATAGTTGTAGCAAGAAATAAGACCTGGCAAGTTGACATCAGATATTCAATGTAAAAAAAAAAAAAATTATAGTTGCAATATAGACTAAGAAATGTTAGGAAATTGTGCTATATGTCATGGGAAAATTATGGAATTTGATAAGCAAAAAAGTGTAACATTCACAACACCCTGGAGCTGGTGCTGTCATTAGAAGTATTCTCTGCTCTATGGGCTAAAAGTGATAAAAGGAACCAAGTTCCATATATTTTACTTTAAATATATGTGTAGCCTAGCGTACATTCAAAATCTACATGCGACAAGATAAAGTTCATAGTTGTATAACTTGTATCTGATTAAAATGCTATTTGCAAATTCCTGATTCTTCAATCTAGTAAATCAATTCCTTGAATCGACCTGTGATGCCTCATGGCGGCAGGGTTCTTGGAGTTGATCTTCAAGTAGTTCTTGAAATGTTTTGTCACAGCAATCCTTCTGGAACGGCACATGAAATTTTCAAGAAGTTACTTGAAACTGTGCCTGAAGTGTTGGAATCCTCAGTAAAGATGTGTGTCAGTGAGTCAGTGAAGCGTTGTTGTTTGAGTGTGACAGAGAGGGTAACATATGGCCCTAACCGACTATACTAACACGTACAGCGAGGAAAATATGAAACATGTTTTTTTATTTCACAAAATCTATATACTATGTGATTCTGGCTTGTTTTGGCGGTGATAGATCACATATTTTGTTGTGATTTTGTGTGTGCAGATGTGTCCATCACGTGGCCACCGGGACCGGATGCCTCTCCACATTGTCTGTCCGCACACACCCTCCCTGGCTGGTCCAGGCCTCACTGCTCCACACACACACGCCTCAGCTGAACTCAAACAGGACGTCTGTGGTCCGCTGTGGTCGGCAGAAATACGAGAGACTCTACCCAGTTCTGCTGGTCCGGCCTGATGGATCCACGGTTAACATCAGATACAAAGAGCCAAAACGCATCCTGATGGTTCGTATGTTTTCTGCTTTTCACTGTTCCGCTACTACTCTCCTTTGAAACCCAGGCTATTATTATTACAAATGCTACCACTACTGCCGCTTATAATAATACAACACATTGATCCTTACTTGTGTGGAATCTGATTAGAATAAAGTTCAAGTCTTCCCAAACACGTGTATTGTATTTGTCCATTTTTAGGCTATATTTTGAATGTTTGCAAGTTTTAGGTGTGCGTGCGTGCGGATCCCTCCTGTGTGTGTGTGTGTGTGTGTGTGTGTGTGTGTGTGTGTGTGTGTGTGTGTGTGTGTGTGTGTGTCCCTCCTAATGTGTGTGTGTGTGTGTGTTGTCAGATGCCAGTGGATTTGTCTACTCTGTCTGAGGAGGAGCGGCGAGCTCGACAGAAGAAGAGAGAAGTGAAAAAGACGACGAGACAGCCGGCAGTCCACTACGAAGAGGACTTTAAAGCTGACGACTACAGCCGCTTCTGGAAGAAGAAATAACCTCTTTTATATCTGTGTGTAATGCGCAATAAGACTCTGGAAGAAGAAATGGAAACCAAGGACAGTCTGATTTCTGTTATCTAGACCAGGCACGATCTACCCTGTGTCTGTATCTTAACATCCCCAGCCAGGTTCTGAAAGGGGAAATAAGACACCAGTTCGACTGATAAAGGTTTTTGAAGGCCGATGCAGATATTTTTGGGGATTAAAGCTGCCAATAGTGAATATTTTGTGCCGATATTTTATATTTTCATCCAATATTCTATACCATCTTCATTCGATATCTTTGATTACTTTCATTCCAAAAAAGTTTTTCCCCCAGAGTTGTATTCTTGCCAGGATGGAAAAGCCTCTGAAATAGAGTTTAGACCACAGGGCAGTAAAACTCTCCATTGAAACCCAGACTAATGAAACTCTGGGGTACTTGATTTGGAGCTGTGGTCAGGGAGGAACCTCCTTCATATCGGAGGTGAACAGCACTGACTGGACCACATCTAATATTTAATTAAAGGCCAATACGAGCCCAATATATTGGTCTAGCTTTCTACATCTGTGTAACAATTGCAGACAATTTTGGGATAACTAATTTATTTCTCCATCAGTATGTATCAAGTCAATCTTATTTGTCACGTAGTGGATACAGCAGGTGTGTTCTATACAGTGTAATGCTTACTTACTAGCCCTACCTACAGTGCAAAAGACACTAGAATCAAATTAAGTACAATGATAAATCAAATGAAATCACATTTATTTGTACAGCCCTTAATCACCATTGCAGTCTCTAAGGGTTTCACAGTGCCCAACATGTGAAAACAATAAATAGTTAGTACACAACATCCCCCAGCCTTGGACCCTCAACAGAGGACAAGGAAAAACTCCCACAAAACCTTTTAGGAAAAAATGGAAGAAACCTTGGGAGGGGCTACTCAGTTTGGGCAAGCAGCATATACACAATGCATAAAAGTTTATTTGGCTGCCACTCTGCCGAGCTGCAGCCTGGAATAGATAGGAGACACCCATACACGCGCACTCACTCGCACAGACAAACATGACCAGTGTCAGTGGCCAGGAACAGGTAGACCAGGAGAATAGGACATGTAGGCAGGATGCCCATCGGCAGAAACCTGAGCTAGGATGAGCTAACTGATCTAGCCTTACTCTACTACTTAAAGACTTCGATAGAGCCTGCCTCTCTGATTGAGGCAGGCAGACTGTTCCAGAGATAGGGAGCCCGGTAAGAAAAGGCTCTGTTACCTGCAGTTTTCTTTTTGACTGCTGGGATAGACAGGTAGCCTGCGTCTTGTGATCTGAGGGTGTTTGACGGTTTATATGGTTTAATCAGCTCTGATAAGTAGGACAGTGCCATCCCAAGCAGCTTGAAGTCACACCTGGCCTGAATTGGTAGCCAGTGTAATGAGAATGGATGGAATAGAATGGGTGTTATATGGTCAATAAAAATAAATATATAAAAAAGAAAAAAATAGTATATATAGTGTATAAAGTGTATGGTGCGTGGAGTCAGTGCAGGTTAGGGATGGAGTAGATCGACCGGGATGCCATCAGTCAGCTGTTTAGCAGTCTTATGGCTTCGGGGTAGAAGCTGTCTTGGAACCTGTTGGTCCGAGAGCCGATGCTCGGGTACCGTTTGCCCAACGGTAGCAGAGTGAACAGTCTGTGGGCTGGGTGACTGAGGTCCATGGTGATTTTCAGGGCCTTCCTCTGACACCGCCTGGTATAGAGGTCCTGTAATGGCAGGTAGCTCGGCACAAGTGATGTACTCAACCGTCCGCACCACCCTCTGTAGCGCTTTGCGGTCGAGGGCTGTGCTGTTGCCATAGCAGTCAGGATGCTCTCAATGGTGCAGCTCTAAAACTTGCAGAGGATCAGGGGCAACCAGTCGTCTCAAGGCAGCAGAGCGAAGTGGTCGGGCGGGGGTGTAAGGCTTGACCATAGCCTGGAGGTAAGAAGGAGCTGTTCCTTTCACTGCCCTATAGGCTAGCACCAGGGTCTTGAACTGGAATGGAGCTGCTACAGGGAGCCAGTGTAGAGAACGGAGAAGGGTAGTTGTGTGGGAGAACTTGGGGCAGTTGAACACTAGACGAGCTGCAGCTTTCTGAACAAGCTCCAGAGGTCTGATGGCAGACGCCGGTGCACCAGCAAGGAGGGAGTTTCAGTAGTCCAGGCGGGAGATGACAAGAGCCTGGATGAGCACTGTTATCACCCGGAGTCATATGTATGTGTATGTAAGTGTGATTGTGTCCTCTGTTGTGCTCTGTTGTGCTGTTTTCCCTCCCTGTCTAAGGGCGGTGCTGTTCTGTTTGTATGTTGAGTTTCAGGTGGCGGCATGGAAAAGGAACCAATCCGTCTGGTGTGAGCTGCAGTAAGCAGCTTGTCTTGTACCATTAGATGACATTTTAATAAAAGGTCTGGTTGGACAATGTGGAGCTGATTCTCACTTCTCTTTGCAATAGAATTGCCAATAATAATGGAGAGAATGGTCATTATGGTAGAAATGAACACTCGTGTGTGGCCAGTACATACTACTAAATATCAGCAAACAACTTTAATTTCTCAGGGTATCTGTGGGTCCTTAAATCTGAAAAAGTCTTAGATTATCTAAATTTAAGGCCTTAAAAGAGTTATTAGAGGAAACTTTTGAATTCATTTTTATTTTAATGCGACTATAAAATTAGATTAGGTATTGACAGGTTTTTAAACTTGATAATTAGTTGAGGCAGATTTGGAAACAAGATGGCAAACAAATGCCATGAATTGTGTAGTTTGACCAAAATATATGAATGGAAAGGGCAGTGGTGTCTGTTTTTTTCTGTTGTATTACATTAATTGTACTTTCATCTGATCACAGTAAAGTAAAGTACCCACAGAAACGCTTCCTTCATCTGTCAGTACCATGATGCCATGTGTACCTGGTAACAACGTACAGTGAAGTCTATGTAGAAAGATGGACAGTCCAGTGAGAAAAAGAGAAGAGGTGGAGCGGATGAAGAGGCCCCTGAAACATTTCTTGTAAAAGAACACTCATGTCAACACACTCATGTCATCATATAGGGAAAGTGTGAGATACATAAATAAATCCCTGGAAACTAGTGAACGTAAAGAGCTATGTTTTTTTTTTCATAAGGTGGAGTTGCTGCAACTCCTCTGCCTCTGAGGGAGTAGAGGTCCAGCACCAGTATCAGCTCTGAGGAAATGACAGGGCAGGGGAAACACTCCAAAAGTGCACACTATAAAAATAAAGTTAGATGCACATGTCGCCTATATTCTGAGAGTACATTTGGCTAGCTATTGAAGCCAGGGCCCCTGTTGGCCACATTGTAGATCAGGGGTCTTCAACCTTTTTCAAGGACAGAGATGGATAGAGAAACAGAGCAGGGACCCCCTAGATTTTTTTAAATACAATTTTGTATTTCGTCTCACTGTGTAGGTGATACTGTCATTTTACAAACACCTGCTTATGACCATCTCTCCTTCATCTCTCCATAGGTCTGGAGCTGAGCATGCAGGGGAATACAAGAGAGGAAATATCTTCTACTTTGCTGACAATGTATCTTATTGTTGGTGTGTGGCCTCAGTAAATATACTGTATATATTGTAAAAATCAAAACATAGTTTTATTTATTGTTATTTTGTTTTTGGTGTCATTCTTTCCACACTGTGTTGTAGTGGTTGGTGACCAGGTGACTATGTCTTCTGGAGACTTGTAAAACAGTATATAATGCATGGTGAAATGTAATGCAATAAATGTAATGTTTCATGTGATATTTATAGTCCTTCAACTATATATATACTGCCTGCTGATTCTTTTTTTGGTTCTCGTGAGGTAACCAGCATCCTTCAATCAATCAGAGGGTAAGAGAAGATACATAAGGGACAATGAGGTCAGATAAGATATGGAACAATTTATATGTGACACAAATGTCAACACAAAAGTGTTGACCTCCTGCAGCCCACCATCTTGGTCTAGCTCAGTAAAGACTACATTTCCCTTCAACCTCCGCATAACATGATGAGCTTGGCACATGCACAACTTGACATGTCTATTATAGGCTTTTCACACTTGAATATGTTAGCCCAGGGTTAACTTTAACTCTGGGTTATAATAGCCCTGGGTCAATTTATCTCACATTTCACACTAGTTTTCTTTAACCCTGGGCTAACAATTGACCCCGGGTATTCAGTGTTCAGGATTTCACACTGTAAGCTTGTAGACCCCGGGTTAACGTTTAATGCTAATGTTTAACTCGCTGTTACATCCTAACCCCTGTTACATTCTAACCCCACAACGTTTCACACTATTGTTCTTAGCACCGCATTTCGGGGATAGCACCACAAAAGCGGTGCTAACCCTGCTTCGTAGCAGGGTTTGTTAACCCAGGGTTAAAAGCAGTGTTAACCCTCTTTCAAAAATGCAAGTGTGAAACGCTGCTTAGCCCAGGTTTAAATGTGTCCTTAACCCAGGGTTAAGAAAGACGTTAGCCCGGGATTAAGTGTACTCCACATATGTTACTGCAATTATGTTTACTTCCTCTAAAAGGATAATCCCACTAATATAATTAGGGTATGGTGTTTACACGGGCTCTGCTTTATTTCCTCTTATGTCCTGGTGATAGAGAGATAGAGATAAAACACATTCAAACTTGTTTGGAATCTCATCAAAATGTCTTTTTGCTTAGAATTAGAATAGATTCAGGTTAAGGGCTTCCCATAGACACCCAGTGTTGATCAGTTCTACAATGTAGTCAATTACACTGCATCATATCCATCATATCAGAGTTGTATGACACTGACTGGACCAGATCCCATTTTGATTAAAAAGGACAACATCGGCAACACGTATCGGTTTAACCCTAGTGATAATAGCTTACCAGTGAATTGGGTTTGCTGACAGGCTTGATAACAAACTGATTAATAATTGACAGCTGAAAGTTTACTGCACAGATTCCCACACTGCACAGCAGGATAGACTCAAACTCCTTCACACAGGAAAAGTCTCAAAGCGAATGCTGTCTGTGGGAATCGTTCAGAAGAGAACCCACTGGAGGATTGAAGTGTTTTCAAGGAATCAACAGGATCTGAACCAACATGTCTTCCAGCCTCGCCACAGGTCTGGATCCTCTTTTTCATTCCGTTTCCTGTTTCCGTGTTCTGTGCAGGGCTGGGGGCAGTTGACTTTCATTCACAGCGATTTCTAAACATTTATACATTTTTGTAAATATTTGATAAGGTGAATAGTTTTTATAACACATCACATGACTTTCTCTACATCTGTATGACCTTTTGTAGACCTGAGTGTGCACACATGCTTCTAAAATATATATTGCATACGGTGCCTTCAGAAACTATTTCACCCCCTTGAGTTATTCTGTATTTTGTGGTGTTACAGCCTGAATTCAAGATATTCTTTACAATAATCTATCAACATGGATTTTTTTTTTACATTATATTTCACCTCAGCGGAAAAGCCGGATGTCACAAACCCAATCTGTGGCACAGATCACACTATAGGCAGGATTCCTTTAATCATTAACTCAAAATGCAGTTCAACCGTATCTACCAAATTCAAGCTTATGAGGAGGACCTTCAGCAGCTTCTCCAGCTGGTCTGACCCTGAGGATTGCGGGTGCCACTCTTAATTTGGGTGAGGCAATCAGCTCCCACCTGGATGATTAGTAATGCCACTCAGCTGGGGCAAGATGGCCGACTGGCTATTGACTGCTGGGGAATGTACTCCCATCCAACAGTTTCTCTGTGGCAAGCAGTGGCACTACACGTTGGGAGATGGGAGTCCTGTTGTGTCTGGCAGAGTGGCCAGAAGGAAGCCACTCCTGAAAAAAGAGACACATGACAGCAGCCTGGATTTTGTAAAATCAATTTTTTTAAAAATAAAATAAAACTTTATTTATATAGCACATTTCAAAACCAAATGATAAAGTGCCGTACACAAAATAAAACGAAATACAACAGTGCCTAAAATACAGATAAGTGGAATAAAAGGCATCATGGAAATAAAACAAGCAAATAAAACAAGGCAGTAAAATGGTAGGTAGGTAGGTAGGTACTTTATTGATCCCCGGGGGGGAAATTTCTTTGTTACAGCAGCCAGACATAGAATAACACAAGAAATAGAGAAATAGAATGAATAATCAAAAATAAAAAAATACAATGGAAATAATAAAATAACAATGACGAATTAAAAAATATAAAAAGATATACAAAGTACAAAGTTATGCAAATGCAGTGCAAAAGTCAAATGATTTAAAATGCAAGGTTATAAATGTATGTTTTGAGCAGGAACTTAAAAACATGAACTGAGGGAGGTAGGCGGATGTTGACAGGGAGATTGTTCCATGTTGAAAAAAACAAAACAAAAAAACAAATCAGCTCTTGACTTTGAGCTTGAACGGGATAAAAGAGTTCAAAGAGCTTCATCGGCAGATCTGAGAATGCGCTCTTGAACATAGGGGGATATAAGTTCCATGATATAGGATGGGGCCAAGTTATTCATTGCCTTAAAAGTAATCGATAAAATGGTCGATGTAGATGTGTTAAGATGGGAGTAATATGCTCTCTCCTTTTGGATCTAGTAAGAAGCCCTAGCTGCAGGTGAGCCTTGCTATTGAGCCTGGAATACAAGGTGCTACAATAGTCATTACAGGATGAGATAAAAGCATTAATAACTTCAGGAATGACCTGATCTTGGATATATTTCTTAACTGAGACCTTAAACACTTTTTACTTGTTTCTCAAAAGTCAGAAAATCACCAGAAATCAAAGTCAGAAATGATTACTGTTAGCTGATAGGTTTCCAAGATTGTCATACAATTTAGTGTTGGCATCAGGAGGGCCAAATACAACAATCTCATACTTGCCATCATTCAGCTGCAAAAGGTTTTGAGACATCCAACATTTAATATCAGCTAGGCAGGTGTGGGTGAAGCATAGGCTGGATGTAGGAGAGAATTTAACTAGTAGGCTGATTCTTCCTGTATCCAGCATTGTATCCATGCAGCCAATTAAGGCCGATTGCAGCCGAGTCCTTTCAACCCGTGTGTGTGTCTGAGAGAGTGAGAGTGAGTTTGACAGGAGACAAAAGGGTCGAGTGGAACGATGGAGCGGAGAGAGAGAGTGAGACCGACAGCCGTGACCGACCTGTTCCCGGAGGATCTGGATCCAGGGGCAGATCTGGAAGAGCTAGCCAGTCAGTTTTTGGAGCTGAAATGTCAGCCCGTTGACTCTCCACTCCTGCCTGTGTCTCTGTCTGTCGTGCCCACATCGGGCGCCACAGTAGCAGACCTCCAACCCGACTGGCCAGTTCTTCAAGGTCTGCCCCCTGGCTGCCTCCTCTGGGTGAGGTCCACGCCACTGTTGGTCCCCCTTTCACCCTGCTCCTCGACCCTCTCGTCACCTGTCGAACTCACTCTCTCACACAGACACACACACACACACAGGTTAAAAGGACCCGGCTGCAATCTGCCTTAATTGACCGCAGCGGGTGCTGGATACAGAAAGAGTCAGTCCACTGGTTCAATTCTCTCCTGCATCCAGCCTACGCCTCACCCACACCCTCACCCCAGTCTGCCACACTGCTGTTCATACCTGCAAGTCAAAATCCAGATTGAGCCAAGCTGATCCAGACATTTTCAAGAAGCCTGGAAGCTGTAATCGCTGCCAAATGTGTTTCTACGAAGTATTGACTCAAAAGGTTTTTAGACAAGACGGTGCAGGTGTTCATCCAGGCTCTTGTCGTCTCCCGCCTGGACTACTGCAACTCCCTCCTTGCTGGTGCCCCAGCGTCTGCAATCACACCCCTGGAGCTTGTTCAGAAAGCTGCAGCCCGTCTCGTGTTCAACCACCACAAGTTCTTCCACACAACCCCCCTTCTCTGTTCTCTACACTGGCTCCCTGCAGCTCGCATCCAGTTTAAGACTCTGGTGCTAGCCTACAGGGCAGTGAAAGGAACAGCTCCTTCCTATATCCAGGCTATGGTCAAGCCCTCCAGCCCTCCAGATTGTTGATAAAAATCTATCTGGGTGCTGAAGATTCAAAATTTAATCTTGAATCTTCCAAGTGAAAATCAGGAGCAGTCAACTTTCAGCTGTGTTGACATTCAGGATTTCACAGTGCAGAGAGGAAAAAAAATTCTTGTTGAATAACGTGTACACGGTTACAATGGGTGGTACAATGCATGGTGCAATGGGTTCCCAGTTGACCATTCTACTATTTTGCATGCAGCCAGCAGCCCTACTGGTCCATCCACAACAATGATTCCCAGCACAAGTTTCACCCTGGAAGCTGCTGACATCGCCGTGGTTGTTGTCTACTTTATCTTTGTCATGGTGGTTGGGATCTGGGTAAGATCTGGAAGTGATTCATTTCATTTATATTTTTTTTATCACAAATGATTAATTGAGAATAATGGCTGACATTTCATAATTAATTATTAATTGTTAATTGTTAATTGTTAATAATACAAATGTACATATCAATAAATGGTCTTACTCCCTATGTACTCCCTTAGTCTACAGATAAATCTATTTTGACTGGTCCAGTGTCTAGATTAAAGTGATCTTTACTTTATTCAAACTTTTTAACAACCTGCCTGAGGAAATACAATTTGTAAACTGTTTCCTCTGAATAATACTGTTGGACTTTCCTTTAGCTCAGCTATGGGTCTAGCAATTGTAATTGCTATCTGGCCTAAAATTACAAGATGTAATTTTATACATACTATATTCAACCCTATTTTAATACCCCATACAATAACATGGCTGCTGAGTAATTAGAAGTGTTGGACCTTTTGACACCTCCTCTGACTGCATTCAGCTACTATATTTTTGAGGCCAGCTGAAAATATCCTCAAACGAGCATTTTGCCTCTGTCTCTCCTCTCCAGTCATCGGTGCGAGCCAACCGCAGCACTGTGGGTGGCTACTTCCTGGCTGGCCGTTCAATGAGCTGGTGGCCTGTGAGTATGCTGAGATCTGCTTGGCAGCGAGGATGATTTGTTTTAATTGACCAGTAACATGTCAGTATTCAACTGACTGTACTGCTTATTCTGTTCTATTCTATTCTATTCTATTCTATTCTATTCTATTCTGGTGTGTTCAGTTCTGTTCTGTTCTGTTCTGCTCCGCTCTGTGTGTTCATTAGTCTATTCTACTTTTACTTATTATGATTATTATTTTGTACTATTTATCTACAGATTGGAGCTTCTCTCATGTCCAGTAATGTTGGCAGCGGTCTGTTCATTGGCCTGGCTGGAACAGGAGCAGCAGGAGGCATCGCTGTGGCAGGGTTTGAATTGAATGTACGAAACATTGCCTCTGACTGTGTGTGTTGTTTTGTTTGTGTATTAGGGTTTGGCCAATATCAACTTTTGAAGGCGCATATATCAATATTTTTTGGGTTGAAGTTGTCAATATTCAGTATATTTACATTTTCATGGCCAAATTGCAATGGCAAAATTCCCAGTTTCCAATGTTTCCCAAAACAGAAATTCCCATTATATTCTTGTGTGGAATAGCCTTGCATTTAGACTCTGGGACACTAAAACTCTCCATTAAAACTGTATTTCAATGAGTTTTACTTCTACTACTATTATTAATAATAATAATAATAATAATAATAATAATAATAATAATAATAATAATTTTAAAAAAACATTCATGTTTACTTTTGCGGAATCTGATCAAAATGTAATTAAAATCAGCTCAGTTTAATACCATAATATTGATCAATTCTACAATAAATATGTAATCAATTGAATTGAATCATATTCATCATGTCAGAGGTGGATGACACTGACTAGACTACATCCCATTTTAAATATGTATGTGTGTGTTGCTGTAGGCAGCATGGGTGCTGGTGGCTCTTGGCTGGCTGTTCGTACCGGTCTATATCGCTGCTGGTGTGGTGACCATGCCTGAATACCTGGCCAAACGTTTTGGAGGCCAGAGGATACGCATCTATATGTCGGTTCTGTCGCTCATCCTGTACATCTTCACAAAAATATCTGTAAGACCCATCAGAATGACTTATGTGGACATATATTTACTCCTACTACTACTACTACTACTTCAATTTAGCAGATGCTTTAGCAGATCCATTTATTTTATTGTACACCCTTCTTTTTCAGTTTTACGCCTCATTAAGAACTTTATTTTGATGTACTGCATATATATGAGGTCTGTTTTTAGTTTTTCGGCTGAATGTGGCCGTGTGTGTGTGCGTGTGTGGATGTCATCCAGACAGATATCTTCTCCGGAGCATTGTTCATCCAGGTGTCTTTAGGCTGGGATCTCTACCTGTCCACTGGCATCCTACTGCTGGTCACTGCTGCTTACACTGTGGCAGGTACACATGCACACACATGCACACATGCACGTGGACTCAATATTAACCATGCTGCCGTACAAAGTACAGTTACTGTGTGAGTACTACTGAAACTTAGTATAATGATTTCAAAGTTTTTTCTATGGTAGTATATTGGAACCTTAATATAATGGACTTTAACAGGTGTGGGGAACTTTTATTGTGAAGCCAGTATTCATACCTTTTTTGCTTTGGAAGTTACCTCACTTCCTGGATCAGGGGTCTTTCTATTAGGATGAGAGCATTGGTTCATCGGCTGTTAAAGTACCCCATAACCGTCTAGCTAACTAGCTACAAGATTCAAGATATTTCGGACTGTGTACAAGATTTATAAAGAATTTGTCTAAAAAATCTCATGTCTAGCAGGGTCATTCACACTGACCTTAGTTAACTACTATAGCAACTGGTCCGAAGTTGCTTTCACCTCATCTATCGCAACCACTGCCGTCATCGACTTTTTATTAATTTTATTTAGTCATTATGTCAATTGGAGTTGATCAGATTAGTTTTGCTCCTTTCCCTCTGTTTCTCTTTTCACTGTGAACTATCAATAAAAACGCCCAAACAAAAATCTTGAAAAAAGGGAGAAACAGCACAAACTCTCCATCCTCCATTTATTACCCTAAAGCAAATGAGGCCGTGGAGCTCTTTAATCAATGACATGGTGGCAAGGCGAGCAACATCTACCTTGATTTCAAATTGAAATTAAATGAAATTTGTACAACTGCAAATGAATAAAGCTGGAAAAACCCAAGTAAGACCTCAGAGGGCTAGACAGAATCCACTCTGGCTCCAAGACTCTGTGACTTAGAGAGAGTAGAGAGTAATGTAAGAGAGTAACATAAGGGCCAGTTAATTTTGTGTTAATGGGAAACATTGTTATCTTTATCTTTTTTTTGTTATCTTAAGAGATTATAGCAATGTAGTTAAAGTTCTGAATACATATTTACCAGTTCCAGGTAATGGAAAAGAAACACTGATGGGGGACAAGGGACATCTATTTTGAAATTACACTAAAGATGGAGGAAACTGATTGAGCACGCCACGTTCTAATCCTTTCCCCCTGCAAAATATATAACACACAACCAACAAGACACTGGAAATAAAAGAACAAATAGCCAACTTGTCAATCAGCCGATTCGAGTTTGTGGAGACGCCTCAATTCGATCAAAACTCGAAAGCACATACTGCAACCAGAATATGTTGGAAACAAAAACAGATGTGACATCTTTTGTTATTGTTAGTCTGTACAAGCCTCTTTTCAACATCGCTGTCAGTTTGTGTTGGTATGGGATATGTGTTTTGTATCCTAGAATAGATATGAACAGTCATCCAAAGAATCAGATATGAGCAGCAATTCAGAATTGAGCCTGAAGGCCGACGGTGTGAACGTAGCCTTTGTGATCTCTATTCTGCCTAGTCTGAACACAAGTGTGTGTGTGTGTGTGTGTGTGTGTGTGTGTGTGTGTGTGTGTGTGTGTGTGTGTGTGTGTTAGTGTAGGTGGTCTGACAGCAGTGATCTATACTGATGCCCTCCAGACTGTTATCATGGTGGTGGGGGCCTTTACACTCATGTTCTTAGGTAACACAAACACAAACACACACACACATATGATATATGAACTCTGTCTGATGTCATCTAGATGTAGATCCTGGTGCTGCTCCATTGACAGTCAATAGGAAACAGATGTTGTGGCTGCAGTGGATTTCCAGTGCTATGGGTTTTGGTTTTCTACAAGGCCAGTGAAACATCTTATTGTTGTTGAGGTTTGGCACTACTGTAATGGATTTTTCATAAAGAATAAACCGTTCTAAGAGCCTTCCTGCATCTTTCCAAACACACAAACAAATTCCCGCATGTTTCCAAGCGATGAATGATGAATCAGACTATCTTCATAGAAACTTTCGTATGAATGCTTTACGATCAAATCTGATCTTACGTACGTTTCGTGAATGAAGCCCATTATCGGCTCCAGATATCAGTCAAACCCAATTAGTTTAACATTCCTTTTCAATGGAGCAGTTCCAGATAGTATTGCTCATATTCACAAATATGAACTAAGATTATAGCAACAACATATCTTGAGTATATTGAGTGTGTGTGTTTCTGTACATTCCAGCTTTCTCCAAAGTTGGCTGGTATGACGGCCTTTTGGACCGCTATCCATCAGCCATTCCCGCAGTAACGGTTGCTAACACCAGTTGCCACCTGCCACGTAGTGATGCTTTCCAGTTGCTAAGAGATCCATTGACGGGGGATTTACCCTGGCCGGGTTTGATGTTCGGTCTCACCGTAGTGGCTACGTGGGTCTGGTGTACCGATCAGGTAACAATAACTAGACTGATATATGTGACTGATATTGTGCTATTGGCGGTGTCCTGGTGTCCTGGTCTATTAGTGTGCTTCCTTGTGTGTGTGTGTGTGCAGGTTATAGTCCAGAGGTCTCTGTCAGCCAAGTCTCTGTCTCACGCTAAAGGAGGCAGTGTGTTGGGAGGATACCTGAAACTGCTGCCCATGTTCTTCATCGTCATGCCGGGCATGATCAGCCGAGCTCTCTTCCCCGGTCAGTTAACAGAAACACACACACACACACACACACACACACACATCTATGCATTTACATTTCAGAGTGGAGGGTTGCCTGGAGCAGTTTAGGATTCAGTGGCTTTCTAAAGGGCACTGTTGGTGGTCACTGTAAATGTAATGCCATCCAGGCTGGATTATCAACCAGGCAATCAGGGCAAATGCCATGGGGTAGTGGAGGAAGAGTTTAGGCCCTAGGCAGAGACCATTCTGGGGTTACTTCCACCTTAACCAACTAAGTCTATATGCTACAATTAGTGTTGACAAATCATTCATTCACAAAGTTTATGGGAAATTGTTACGATGATGGGACAATGATTTCACTCAGCCTTTCAGGTCCCCCCTTGGAAGGGGCCCTGCCCACATGCTCTGTCTCTGAGTCTAATGATATTGAGATGGGGTCCTTACATAGCCACAGCCTCTTGATGTAGCAGGGGTCAAATGGCTGCAGATCATGGGAGCTACATTCAGTCATTGATGCAAGGGGCCCCAATTTGGGGCTTGGACCACTGTATCTACACATTCTGTGTAGATCTGTGTGTATCTACAATACTACACCTGTCAGTGTAAAAAATGTAATATATCTTATAGCCAGGGGTCACGTGATGAAAGTGCATGTGAATTTAAAAAGAGAGTGATAAATTGTGAGGTGACAATTCAAAGGAGATTTTATTAAATAACTGGGGCCTCATTTATAAAACTTTGCGTAGATTCCATCCTAAAACATTGCGTATGCACAAACCTCAGAATCTACTAACGCAAGAAAATATTCAGATCTATAAAACCGTGCGGCGCACACCTGTACGCAGTCTTCTCTTTATAAATACCCACCTGCGGTGAATTGTGCGCTCGTGTACTCCTCCCAGTGTCGTCCCACAATCATCCATAAATGGTCAATGCTAAATAGGTCATGAATATGCCGACGTTGTTAAGGACGTTGTTTGTTGGACTATCAATGAGGGAAAGACGGAGAGACTGCAACTGCAAGAAAGGCGAAATTTGCGGAGTGTGAGATCGAGGTCCTCATCACTGAGGTTGAGCGCCGTAAAGGTGTACTGTTTGGGGGCTCAGTAGAGGCATCTGGGCCACATTGTGGAGAACCGCACAAGCCCTAATAATCCGGCACACCTTAATAATAATAAAAATAAACTTTAGTTTAAGTTACAAAGTGCTTTAGAAGACAAAATAAAAATAGTAGACAAGCTGACGATGAACAAAATGATAAAAACAATTTAAAAATTATTAAGTTAAGTTAAGTTATTAAGTTATACAACATTGAGCATAAGGAGCTACATATGAGAGAGTAAACTATGCTTAGCCCCTCAGTTGTATTTTTGCCCCCTCAGTTTAAGCTTCATGTATCTATAGAAAAATATTTCCATAGGTGTATGCTAGGGCGTCCATAGTAGCCCACTGAAACGGAGATGAGGAGATCGATAGACAGACACGTCACTTAGTTCGGTTTCTCAGCCTGCTTGCTTTTCGTGGTGGTAAATACATTCCCCCCATTGTGGAGAGAGAGAGAGAGAGAGAGATGCAAGCCGCAAACTGCTGTTTCTACGCGCCTCCCCCTGCTGATTTTGACAGAGAATCGTTATCGTTCATAAATTCTCTGCAGTGCTCCGTTCTTATGTGAGTCTCTGATTAATAAATGTATTCTTTGATTTTGAACAGTAGCCTCATGTTGTTGTTATTTAGCCTTTCTGAGGCTGTTGCATGGTTAAATCACTGAGTTTTATTTTATGAAAAATTGCCCCTTCAGTCACTTCATCCTGGCGCCGGCCCGGTAAAATAATCAATAAAATAAGAGTTAAGAGAATGCCTTTGTATAAAAATAGGTTTTAAGTAGTGGCTTAACAGATACAACAGACCACAATCCCTGTGAAAGCACACTTATAAAACTATGTTTTTAAGAGGACTGAGCTTTATTTTGTGATCTCCCCATCGGGCGTCGCTGATTCCCGTGTCTGAAAAACTTTGCGGTGAGCTCTACACATGGGTGAAAGGATGCGTAGAACTGCGCACCTTTTACCGCATAGAATTTTTCTATAAATCCCGACGTTTGCGGTAAAATATGCGTACGCACATTTCACCCTCGTACGCCTTTTTTGTGCGTAGCAACCTTTATAAATGAGGCCCCTGGTGATTTCAAATTTTCCTTTCCTTCATCACTCAAAACACAAAATTGTCATTTATTGCTTTTACTACCAACTCACAACTGTTACACACCCTCCTGCCACTGCCAAGGATCAAACCAAACTGTGTCTAAATATCCCAATATATGCCTTATTTAATAGCATGCTGAAATACCAAGATGTTATATCATTTTCCAGATTTGATTTAGCAGACATTGGGAAAATACAGTCCAAGAACAATCTACAAGCGACGTACAACATAGTCAGGTTTCATTTTTTAATAATTAGAGCATGTTGAGAATGGACCGGGCCCAGGCATCTTACATCATTGGTAGGGTACACAGACTCAGGATGCAGGACGTCAGGTGCAAAAATAAGTGGTTTAATTATAGCAGCTGCTGGAAGTGACAAAAACTGTGTCAATGTCCATAATTACAGTGAATAAAAAAAAAAGAATGAATGAAACTATCAAATTTGCAAAATTTATCAATCTCTCAACTCCCAATCTTCTAGGAGACATAGGGCTTCAGACACTCTGGGTAATTATAGCACAGCCCTCCTAGCAGTCATTCCAGACTGGCTTAAATAGTGAGGTTTCCCTCCACTTCACCTGGGCTAAACCATGGTAACCGGAACAGCAGGGAAGTATTAGGACCGCTAAATAAATATGGTTCACATGGCAATAAAGATCTATATATAAACTAACACTATTTCTTAACATACTATTTACACCCCGGGGAACATCTATTAGCAAAGTAAGCATTACAATTAGGCATTTTACCCAATTTCTATACCCACTGGAACAGAAACGTCTAGTGAAGAGGTAACATATCACCATGCAAAATGATAATAATACTGCTTTGTCGTTTGTTTTTGGGGGTCGAGAACAAGGCTTTTTAACCTTTGTATCTGAAATGTATTGCGACATCTCATGCTCGCTTGTATCACCGTCCTCCATTACTGAGTTTTTGAAAATGTCTTGAAACTCCAATGGGCAGGGGAATGTGAGTTTTGAAAAACAGAAATCTCAGGTCCTAGCCAAGTAATCATTGAGTCGCCACTACTGCGATCAACTCCCACAGGTATATTATGGTCATTTTGTACTATGGGGTAGTAAAAACCTTTTCTTATTGCACCTTTTAAGTTGTCTCAATCACTTTAACTTGCTTTTATGGGGTATACTATATGTATGATTGTTTATGACACATGGTTTATTCTTTGTGTCCTCATTGGCTAACTAACCAATTAACTAAGCTTTGTGTTTTTTCTATGTGTGTGTATGTGTGTGCAGACGAGGTAGGCTGTGTGGATCCAGCAGTGTGTCAGAGTGTGTGCGGGGCTTCAGTTGGTTGCTCCAACATCGCCTACCCTAAACTAGTGGTGGAGCTAATGCCTGTGGGTAAGACACACACACACACACACACACACACACACACACACACACACACACAACACACACACAACACACACACGTTGGAGTTATCTTCAATTCAGTCATACATAGACAGAGTTTGCTGCTTTTAAGGATTTCCCTTATGCAGGGCTCTTCGTAATCGTAATTTCCCTTAGCATTATGCACAAATGATCAAAAACAAATTAACAAATGAACAAACACCATCAAACACACAGACCCCAGCTCCTAAATGACTATATAAATATTTGTTCTTGTTAATGCATTGTCTTAACTCATTTATTTATTCAGTTATGTAGCCATTTCCAGATTTATATGTATTTATTTATTGGCTTTATTAATGTATTAATTTATTTCTAATCATGGCCAATTATGTCCTCTGTATACCTGTAAATAGACACACAATATTATTCACCATTACTGTGTTATTTGACTCTCATCTCTCTCTCTCTCTCTCTGCCTTTTTCTCTTTCTGTCCAGGTCTTCGTGGTCTGATGCTAGCAGTGATGTTAGCTGCTCTGATGTCATCGCTGACCTCCATCTTTAATAGTAGTTCTACTCTGTTTACACTAGACCTCTACCACAGAGCCAGGCCTAAAGCTACTGAGAGGGAACTCATGGTGGTTGGAAGGTACACACACATGCATATGATACATATAATATGCTTATAAAGTTAAAACAAGATTTTGTGTAAAATAAAACTGAACTAAAACTATCTTGTTGACTTGTTAACTAAAATAAAATACAAGTATATGTGAAATGTTTTTAGTTTTGTAATATTATAATGTATTATAATGATACCTTTCAAAAATACCACTAAACCACCCCTACCAAAAATACTAAAACTAGAACCGAAACGACACCTAAACTAAACCTATCAAACCCACACTGAAAACGAACTAAACTGAAATTGAAACAAATATTGAAAACTAAAAAATATTGAAAATAAAAATTAAATAACAAATTATAATAACCCTGGGCATTGAAAAATCGTGAGCCCACAACAACCTTTATCGGCAACCATATGACTAGTGGAACCTATTGCCCTAAGCAACAAGACTATTAGGACTCATTCAAAATCCTTATGTACCATCATCATCCTCAGCAGACATTACCTGTGGGGTTCCTCAAGGTTCAATTTTAGGTCCCATCCTTTTTCTATTTACATGTTCCCTCTTGAACATATTATCTATAGACTTAATATTTCCCACCACTGCTTTGCTGATGATACACAACTATACCTACCCCTGAAATCCAGAAATTCAGATAGCCTAGCTACTTTTAAAGAACACCTCACTGACATAAAGTGGTGAATGTCTGAATTTTTTACAACTTAATGAAGACTACTCCGAAAATAGTATTCATATTCATACTCATACTCATACTAATGTGTGTATATTTTCAGGGTGTTCATCCTGGTATTGGTGTGTGTTAGTCTGTTGTGGATTCCAGTCATCCAAACAGCCAATAGTGGACAACTGTTTGACTACATCCAGTCAGTAACCAGCTTTCTGGCACCGCCCATCACTGCTGTATTCCTATTGGCTGTCTTCTGGCCACGCGCCAATGAGCAGGTCTCTCTCTCCCCCTCTCTCTCTCCCCCTCACACACGTACACACACACACACACAGACATACACAGACATGAATGGATGCATACATATCTCTGCAGTTCTGGATAGCTCACAGGGTAGAGTATGGCACTAACACCATGGTTAGGGGTTTGATGCCCCCTGGGGCCATCCATGATAAAAATGTAAGCACTTATGGTACTGTAAGGTGCTTTAAGGTTCTGTGGATAAAAGCATTCACTAAATGGCATACAAGCATGCTCTCTCACAGCATGAACACAGAAAATTGAAGGAAAATTGCACCCTCAGATACTCGAAAACATTATCAATCTGTGATATGCAATGCATTCCAGGAGTGACAAATCATGTCTCATTCCAAAAAGGGATTAAAGTCCACAAGATGCACAAACTGTCACATCTGTATTCTTCAATATGGTATAATCCTGAAGTTTGCATAGGAAAAACAATTGTATACTGGGAACAGTGTCACTCTAGTGGGATACATACCATCAGTGATTTGTATGAAGATAGTGTGTTTTTTGTCAGATATGAGATGGTATAAAACAAATTCTTTGTCATGAAAATGGTCAAATTTAAAGATATTGAATATCAGCACAAAATGCCCTTGAATACATCTCTGCATGCTATATCTAATGTGTGTGTGTGTGTGTGTGTGTGTGTGTGTGTGTGTGTGTGTGTGTGTGTGTCAGGGTGCATTCTGGGGTCTGATGGCTGGTCTGGTGGTGGGAGTGGTCAGGATGGTTCTGGAGTTCGTCTACAAGGCTCCTTCCTGTGGTCAGCCCGACTGTCGCCCTGCTCTACTGGCTAATGTCCACTACCTGTACTTTGCAGTCATCCTATTGACGCTCACTTGCCTTGTCATCGCTGCTGTCAGCTTAGCGACGCCCCCAATACCTAAAGAACATGTAAGGATCACACACACATATACACACATATGCTCATGCTTGAAGGTTTGTGAACCCTCAGGGGGTTGTCATTATTTCATAAACCTCAATTCTTAATGAAGACATCCCAAATAAAGAGCATAAACAAATACCTATGCTATATTTTCATTGTTTATTTAACAAAACTGGTTTATTAAACAAAACTCAGATATTCCTGTGTGCAAATATATGTGAACCCCTTCAATCAATAACTTGTGGCACCTCCTTAGAAGTTTAATAGCTCAGACTTTAATATTAACCGCTGAGTCACCACAGACTCGATCTCAAGTACGATTTGAAATCTAGTCAGGAGACTTTGTAAGGCATCCAGTCCATGTGATCAACCCATTACAAGTTTGATAATCTTGTATTGTTATGAATAAGGACAATTCTGCAAATACGCCATTGCAGCCAATCATGTTGTATGCAGCATAGAGTGGCCAAACCAGGATACACACTGTCTGATGATATGCTTATTGTTGATTAGTAGACGTATTTATTATCCTCTCCTCTCTAGTTGTACAGGCTAACCTGGTGGTCCAGACACAGCCAGGAGCCTCGTATTGACCTCCCTGATCCCTGGGTGGCCTCTGACCCTGTGACCTCTGACACCGGCCCTGACGTAGACTCCTGGTGGCGGAGGGCCGCTCTGTGGCTCTGTGGTCTGACCGGTTCTATCTCCGGTCTATCTCAGACAGTACAGGACACTAATGTGACCTCACTCCGAGAGAAGCCACTCTGGAGGAACGTCTGTAACGTTAATGCCATAATATTACTGACTGTTAATGTGTTTATTTGGGGATACTTTTCCTGATGTTCAGGGTTCAGAAAAAAGCAGGCCAATATATGAAACCGATATTAGTCTTTTATAAAAAAAAAAATCATTAAAAATTAAATCAAATAAAGGAATATAGGTTCCTTCCTGTTCACAGCTAGAAATGTTTTTATTTTTTATTTTTTTTATATATATCTGATTCATATATATGATTCTGATCAGAGATCATTCCAAATTATCCCAGTAACGATTTTACTGCTTTGCTGTTTCAGACGCTTTTCCCTCCCTGACAAGAATACGATTCCAGAGAAAACATTGAATCCTTGGATGCATTTTATTTAGTGGATTTCAGAATGAGTGTATTGCTGTGGATGAACTCAAACTATAACCTTTGACCTTTACCAATACAGCAACAGTTTCAAAACACCATCTTCTGTCAGCTTATTACTTTACTAGATGATTGTTGTCATGTACAGTAAATTATTCACAATTTCTTTATCCATTTATATTGTGTTTATATTCCATAGAGGCCAATTGGCCATTTTGTACTTTTCAATAAATAATAAATAATAAGTATATTAGCAAATAAATGAATGTTGATATTTGATAGAACTTGTCTAATGTCTAATGACTCATAGCAATCAGGGTGAATTGTATTTGATGTTCCATGAATCATGTTGGTTTGCACACATGCACACATGGAAACACACGGCTGACTGACGTAAGGCCTGAGCTGCTCATTCAAGAGAGACATGAAATAGATTTTCAAAAAAGTTGTTTATCTCTAATATTTTCCCCGTACATTATTATTATCAAGGCTTGGATTTTGTCTTAGATAGAAAGAAAGGGGAAGGATGTGATTGAAAAACAGGGGAATCAGCAGTCATATGAAAGAAATGTTTCTGTCTCTCCTCACTATAATTTTGTTTTTATTCCTTCAATAAATACCACATTTTTGTCCTGCGCTCTGCTGCATATTCTGTTCTTGTTTTTGATAAGTTGATAAAACTTAAAATAACGTTGTGCTGTGTCATTTCTATTGACATAATTTCATACTTAAAGGATGGAACGATCAGTAAATGGGAACCAAAAATCTTTTTGGTTTCCATTTACCAATCCCATCTAATCTTTTTCTTACAGTCATTTTGTCACATTTACTGTTTACTGCCTTGTTTATTGCATTTCTGGAACCAAATAAGAAATCTAGAGCCTTGACTTGGGACTCTTAACTTTTAACTTGCTTATTAAAATTACAATTAAAGTAAAGTACATATATAGTAGATGTATGCCTACAACACACTTTTTGGCCCTGAATAATAATAAAAAACACAATGTACTGTATGTCTATGATCCATGTGTTTAGAACTCTTTGTACTGCTGTCCTCTGACCACACAGTGGCAGCACTGAGTCTCAGTGGGAGCACCTTGAGACCCCTAGTTATTAAAGCTGGTCCAACTTATCCCGCAATGACAAAGGTGGCCCTAAAATATGTTCATCCCTCAAAGGATTCCAGGGTGATACATTTTGGTAAGCATGTGTAACCCAGAGAATATGTAAAGCATTGCTCTCCTGGCCTTACTGGGTTCTTTGATTGTGTACCTGCCTCGGCTTGGGAATGAAGATTGTCTCTAAGCCAATTACAAGTTCAGTAGCTCCAATGGAACTGTTTCTTCAAGATGAGTTAAGCTAAGGACAAAGGTGCTCAAACCACAAACACTTGGCAAGCTTCTCAATTTCGATTAAGCCAAAAAGATTTCACCTTCACCAAAGGCTTCTGTTCCCCTGAGCTGCTGCATGCTGGTTTATTGAATTTACAATATCTTGTTTGGTGAATTTGAAACTGCTCATTGGACTCTATTTCAAGTCAAATCAATATCAAGCCATAATAATGCTGTGGGCTATTATTGATTATCGAGTTAGTTTGAGTTGTGCTTTGAACTAGTGTTCTTGTCAGGGTTACGGTTGTATCTGGACCCAAAATGCAGACCACGACAAGGGAGTAGGAAAAAGAGGATTTAATGGAGGAGCAGGTGATGGGAAGGTGGGGGGTGCAGAGGCTGGGCTGGATGGAGCTGGGGCAGGCAGGTGAGGCAGGAGCGAGGGAAGCAGGCAGGAGCTGGGGCAAGCAGGTGAGGCAGGAGCAAGGGAAGCAGGCAGGCTGGTGGGTTTCGGCGAGGAGACACGAGGAGTGAGGCGTACAGGGGATCTTGGGAGACAAGAAAAGACAATGAGAACAGACTGGAGGCACACAAGGGAATATACTCTGATTGTCGGCCAAGAGCAACCGAGAGCACAACTACCACGGTAGTTGGCGGAACAATCTGGCGATGAGTGGTTGGAGAGCCTGGGTATAAATGCTGCTGGGCTGATGGCTTGATAGGCGGCAGGTGTGGAGGAGAGGCAGGGCCGGGAGAGGAAGCCACACCCACGCCACACACACACACACACACACAGACAGACAGAGAGACAGACAGGGGAGGTGGAGACACAAGGGAGGTAGAAACACAGGGAAAACCTGGGGTCGGGGCTGGAGCCGTGACAGTTCTGTCCCTAATTTAGTGTCCTGTGTTATTTAGTGATGTGTCCTGTGTCATTTAATGAGGATCTTGTACTATTAGGGGGATACTGTGTCCTGTCTAGTGTAATTTAGTGTCTTGTCCTGTGTAATGAGTCTCTTACTATCAGGTGGACACTGTGTCCTGTCCTGTGTCCCTTTGTGTCCTGTCCATTTCTGTCTTGTGCTGTGTCATGTGTGCCCTGTACAATTAGGTGGATATATAATTAATATAGTTTATAGTTTATTTACAGCTGATACAAGATGGAGCACATGGATATTTCCTGCCAAATTTAATTATGGGACAAAACTGCACAAAATAGGACAGGACACAGGCGACACTACACAGGGCACACAAGGGTCACACAAGGGTTATTCCACTAAAGCTATCAATATTGTAACATTTGTTTTTAAAGGCATGTTCCACAAACAGGCTGATTGCTACTACTTATACTTCTCAAGGTGTATTATGCTAAAACACATGTATTACTAGCATTATTACTACTGTCATACTTTTAAAGGTATATTACACTAAAACACTGTTTGTATTTGTAAAGGTATATTCCACTATTACTGTTGAAACTTTCAAGGTACTTTGTAATTACTGCCCTGCTTTCCTGAGACACTGGCCCAGCTGCTGAAGAGACGGGAAGAAAGGATTGTTAGATATAGGGAGTGTAAATATAGTGTAAAAAATTGTTAAAGTTAGCAATCTGATCTGGAACCTTATGAATAGGCGGCTGATGTCAATGCAGTTATACACAACCCGCCTACTGTGGGATATTTCATGTTATTGTCAGTGTTCCAATATTTGAACATTTATGACCCATCTCCCTTGCACTGCACAAATAATGGCTAAATATAATAGAAACAAAAAAATAATAATTACACAAATAATATAATTTGGTGTAAATGAGACAAGCTGAGTCAGGGGGGCACTCAGTTAAAGGCACAGTTACCCTGAACTGTCATACATTACATTATTGATTATAATTTTAAGCAGGCTAATCTGTAATGGTTTATATTTTGAAAAGAATCAACGGTGAATATACAATATAAATCACTGGTGCACTACATAATGGTAGTGATAGACAATGCTCTAACTTCTTAACAATGCTAACAAAAGAACACATTAGGTGTAGTAGAGAAATAGGATTTCAGCTTCTAAGGCACTATTCTGGGCAGAAATGAACTTTTTGTCAAGTTTAGTCATTTTATTTAACTGTGTGTGTGTTTGCCATTGGCATCAGTTGGGTATGGTAAAGTGTGGTAATCTTTTGCCTATAAGGAGAGCAAAGATCAAGCATAAATGACCAGAAATGTAAAATAATCATATCAGAGAACATTCAGAGCCAATTTTTGTCTAAGCTTGGTAGTTTGGTGACCTACACCTAATAATTTATTACACTGACCAAAATAATATTTTATTGGTACCTTTGTGTAATACAATTTAATATAATTTAATTAATTTAATTTAATAATATAACAATATCTTGTCATTCATAAGTCAGAAGTGTGTGTGTGTGTGTGTGTGTGTGTGTGTGTGTGTGTGTGTGTGTGTGTGTGTGTGTGTGTGTGTGTGTGTGTGTGTGTGTGTGTGTGTGTGTTGGCCGTTGCCACTAGTGACGCGTCTCTATCCAGTTTAGTCCTACTCCGGTGGCCTTTTCTCGGCTTGCAATTGGCTGCTGGGAACCGTCCGGTTTCTCTGATGGGCTAGGCTAGCTGTCACTTAGCTAGCTGAGTCTATTTAGTTTAGCTGGGTTTATTATCGGATCAGATTAAAACTGCAGCTCAACAACGTATCCTTAACTCCACAGTACGCGGACTTTATGTTATTTTCAGGCGCACAGTAGCACATTGGCTCTCTGGATAGTTGGCTAGCTAAGCTAACGTCACCAGCAGCTTCGTTATTTTTGCAGCTTTTTTTCACCCCAAGACACGTTTCCGAAATGTCTTCAGACGAAGACAGGGCCAAGGAGATTTTGAAGGGCTTCAAACTGTATCCTTTTTCTGTAGAGGAGGTATGCTGGGGTTCTTCTCATGTTTGTCGGATAGTAAAGGTAGATACCTTGTATGTTACTATCTAGCTACATGCCAATAACATCTTGCTGTGGCTATCTTTGGTCTAACGGTACTGTAAGGTTAGCAACTGGCTAGCCTGTCATAAGCTTCACCTGTCATTTTTTAGCTAGCTGGTGGTATTGTGTCCGCTGTGATTTGACAGGATAAACATGTATCTCTAGCTAAGTTATCGGAAGCTAGCTCACTATCTAAAAGACTGTCTGACAGCAGATGTGGCAGGCCTTGACTTTTGGCTAACTTACTTGGCTAGCTACTCTGTGAGCCAGCTGTAATGATGCATACTTCTCAGCAACAGTGACACTCTCGTCATAAATAGTGACATATGTAGGGTTGACCTAGTTGGTTTTGGCTGAGGCATCATGTTGCCATATGCAAACTGGCCTTGTCGAGCATCGTTACCTCGCTAACGTAGCGAGCTGTTATCTAGCAGTAGTTTATGATGGCAGCTGACTTTAAAAACATTGTCATTTAAAAACCGTACATTTAAGACACCAATGAGCTCTCAATTCAACAAGATTTCACCCTTTAGTATTGGTTCGCCTCTTATTCCACCAGAATACACTGCACGCGCCGTGAACCAATTCTAAAAGCTGAGATTTTGTTGAAATAAAGCGCTGCTTGGTGGAACATCTGAACGCCGAGGACGCTCGCGAGTCGTTAAAGGTCAAGTTCTACCAGATGTGTGCCTTTGCCAATAAGCAAGGCAGCGTTTTGTAAAGGAATTTTGGCGTGGCGTTGTCTCCGTACAAGAGGGAAGGGCACGCATTTGCGCTGCCAATTGCCTGGGACTGCTGCTTGGGAAAGGGACAGTCCGCCCAAATCGCCGATGACAGGTCTCTGTTTAAGGGCGGAGGATACTCCTAGCTGGTGGAAAGGGACAGAGCAAGCGGGTACATATTCACATAGACACATATAGCTGCTAAATCCAGCTGGTGCCTTTCCCACATCAGCCCTCGGTCCTGCGATAGATTTGTCCAGTGGATGTTTTCATCAGTTCCACCACTTAGTAATAAGTTTAGTGGCTTTTATTGATTGATAGTTGCTGCATTACTTAAACTGATTGTATTCTAGCACTGTCAGTATATTTTTTACTTCTATAGCCATAGGCAATAATAATAGAATAATAACGTGCTTCATAGTCTGCAGAGTAAAAAAAGTAAATCGTTTTTTTTTTTTTAAAACAAACAAATAAACCAGTAGATGATTTCATAAAATTAATTTGTCCTTAATCATCCTTGACAGCTATAAGGAAGCTGTTAGCTGTAGTCAAGAATGCAATACTTTATATTTGTGTGACTTTTTGGTTGTAGGCAACGGGATAGCCAAAGACATTTGTATCTGAGCCCTATTATAGGTGTGTGTATGTATCTGTCTGTCTACCATTTAATTATTATCGTTTAGAGTTATTTTAGCAGCAAAACTTAGTTTTCTGAGATTGAGTGGTTACTTGGCAAAGTGGATGGTCAAATAGGATAACTTACTAGCCACAGCCATTATGTACTAGTCAATCCTGGTGGCTTCTGCCCTAGCCTAGGCCTTCTTTAGATGAAACAGAGCTGAAGCGTTTGCATATGGGAGGTGATAGCATGAGTGGATAAAAAGTTAAGCAGGCATCAGAGCATGTGGATGCTTCCCCTCTTATTGTCTTGACTGTGTCATTGCGTAATCAGCTAGGACTGAAATGGCCTCAG
This sequence comes from Hoplostethus atlanticus, assembly GCA_034670405.1. Lineage (NCBI taxonomy): Eukaryota > Metazoa > Chordata > Actinopteri > Trachichthyiformes > Trachichthyidae > Hoplostethus > Hoplostethus atlanticus. The sequence continues at coordinate 485,881 of JAXDDX010000043.1, read as the reverse complement.
TAATACCCTCTAGAATAAGCAGCGCACGGCACTCCCTGCTACAGCTACTGGAATAGCCCAGGCTTCCTCTACACTACAACCAATAAGACAATGACTAGACAACTTTTCAGCTGCCACAGGACCAGCCGTTACTCTTAAAGACAACAGGGCAGAAAGAAAGGTGCAATGTATGAGAACTGAACCAAACCCAGAGCAACGACTGTGATCTAGGATGCTGCTTTGTTATTTCCACTTAGTGTCCAAAGTTAACTTTTTGGCTCACCTACCAAAGGCTGATAAACGAAAAAAACAGAAAATATTCAGCTATCTTAACCATTAAGTTTTGGTGTCAGCAAGGGCTTCTGTCTAGGCCCACCATTTTGCACCGACCTTCAGCAATCATACAGGGAGGAATCAATTGTAGAAGAGGCAGAGATACCACTTTCTCCACAGACAGTAGCCTCAAGAGACCAGAATGCAATGTAGCCACAGGAAATGTTGCACTCCGCTATTGTTAGTGCTGTCTCCTCCTAGACGTAAAACCCACAGCTGAAATGCGAACGAAATGTAGCAAATCACTAAGTGAGTAGGCGAGGCACGTTGCGGGAAAGTGGGTGCAACAAAGAAGTAAATTACAACACCTCAGCACTAAATAACTCCTAGAATACATTGAACATCACAGATTGATTATATCTAACAGTGTAAGAGTATCGGACGGTGGAAGTTCGCTATAATCATCCCGGCAGCGGAGAAACTGCAGAAGAGCAGTGTCACAGCCAGCCAATCAGGAGCGTGTTTGTGTTTTGATTTGATTTGATTGGCTCACACTCAAGAGGGTGCAGATGCCTGCAGGGACAAAGTTTGAGAACAGGCAAAGACAATGCGTATAACCGAGGTATTCAAACGTTACCGTGTCAAAAAGTTGCTGGCCAATTCAGTGGTGACCATTATTGATTTATCTGACAAATTTTACAGACATTTTTGTTTCCACTAAAATCCCAATTCCCTCAAGCTTGTCATCCTCAGCCTATTTGTTACTGCTGTTTAAAGGACTCAGCCCCCATCCTAAACCTTCTGCCTGTGGTCAGGGTGTTTAGGATCAGACATACTACTCCTTACCTGTTTGTCTACCTGTCTATCTGTTTACCTACCTGTCTGTCCCTGTACGCTAGATTGTAGGGCGTGTGTGTGTGTGTGTGTGACCTGTGTGTGTGTGTGACCTGTGTGTGTGACCTGTGTGTGTGTGTGTGTGTGTGTGTGTGTGTGTGTGACCTGTGTGTGTGTGTGTGTGTGTGTGACCTTCCTCAGTAAGGCCAGGCCTCTTGGCATAGCCTGGTAATGCCTAAATCCACGGTTTAGTGGGACAGGGATTTGCTGCCTTATGGCCATGCAGCACTGCTAAGGATAATGTGAACACGGGGGTAATCACGAAGCACCGTGCTATAGGCTAATGCTAATGTTGACTAGCGATGCCGCAATACAGCCCTAATAAAACTAATGTTCACAAGACACCGCAGTGTGCCGCTAATGCCATCGTTGACTGGCAGTGTTGTTACGATACCAGAATTTTGACTTTGATACCAAGTTTAATATCTAAAAAATGTATACCACTACGATACAAACAAGAAAAACCATCAAGCAACACTGACAGCTTTCTAGCAACTTTTCCACAGGGGTTGTCAGTTTGTAAGCCAAGTACTTCCATATTTGGCTCCTGACACCAGTTTATCAGTTCAAGATGTGGTGGACTGTTCATACCAGTTGTTCAACCAGTTTAGGTGGACTGGGATCCAGTTTGAAGCTTCTTTTCATTCTTCCAATCCTTCTTCTTTTTTTCACTCTTCCAATCCTCCTTATCTTTTTTTTTAACTGTTCCAATTTACATACTTACGCCCTCTGACGTTGAAATGGAATTTCAGCTTGCATAACATATTTGGTCAAACTATTGAACGCTAGAATTCAATATTGAATTTTACACTCTTGTTATGGTATCAAAGTAGTACTGACCATGTCGGTGAGGCTATCACTAACCAGCCATTCTATACGAACAATATACAACTGCTCTACATGCTGTAAAGTTTCTATTGTTACTGATGTTACAGTATCAAATGATCTGCTGAGCTAGGAATGAACACTTAAGCATTAAGTGATGCAGCTCTACTGTTACTGCTGGGAGAACTGGGCTTCTGCTAGGCTAGTTTTCAGTCGGTGAGGATTGTTTGAGTTGCTGAAGTTAATGTGGTATCGATTATACTGTACATCTTTTGATGTTTAACAGCACTTGTCAATGAGCTCCAGTAATGTCTTTCTTAGGACCTCCGGTAGTACTAAACCCTTTCTGAAAGCAAAATCTACCCCACTGTTGATGTTAAACCTAAAGCTTTCTGGAAGACAAAACGGCTAAACCTCTCCAAAAGCCAGACACAGCCCCGTAAGGAGGTGGTGGTGATAACATGATCAGGATCATCAGTCATGATTGTGAGGCAGTTGTTTATTGGGTTTGTTGTATTTCTCTTCTGCCCAGCCTGTCCATAGCGTGTTACGATTAGGGCTTGGGTTGGTCTGTTGGCTCTCTGGCTTCTCTTCACTTGCAATTCAATCAGTTCAGAAAGTGAAATTTACTGCAACACACATATGTGTGTATGTGACTTAAAAACCTTTGAACCTTGAACCATATTAAAAACCTTAGGTGTGAGAACGGTGTTGTTGATTTGACCAATTAGGAAATAACTTAGCACGGATGCATTCTGGGTCCGAAATTACCACCTGCCATGTGCCAAATGCTGGTAAAATGTGTCTTTGGTGGACAAATCAATAAGGGTCACACACCACACATGCACTTCAAACTTGATCCATTGTATAAGTGAGTGAGCAGGTTTTAAATGAATACACTACCTGATTCTATACACAAAATAGCACTGAAAATGGGTAGAGTGATACATTTTGATGAAATATGTGTATTTATCAGCTGGCAAAAAATATTCTAGGCATGTACTGTATTTTTTAGGTTACCAGCACTTTGGACACTGAATGCATGAAAACATGAATAAATTGCACTGTTTACAAGTTATATCAATTACAATATAACATGTAACATAACATTGATTACCTTTTTTGAATTGATTTGTTTTGAAAACCTTTGTAGAAGGGTAGGGCTGGGGTTCATTTGTACTTGTTAGGCTTGGGGTTAGGAAGCTGCCAGTGTTTTGAACCATCAGCCTCTTTAAAAATGAATGCAGACTAAAAGGTGACAGCAGCTACTCACTGGGGACTCATTAGTGTGTGCGTGTCTGTGCATGTGTGTGTGTGTGAGATATTTGCAGGCACCCTGGAGGTTAACACAGAACCTCCATAGGTCCTTGGAGAGAGTATTGTACCACCTTTTGTATGATGTTTTGAAGCTGAAATCGATTGCTGTGGAAGTTTTTATGTGTAGTTTATAATGAAGTCATGAAGATAGATAGATACTTTATTGATCCCCGGGGGGGAAATTCTGGAAAAGAAGACAACTGAAGTGTAGATATGTCCTCACTTCTGTGATGAATTCAAAAGAACCTGAGCGCTAAATTAGTTTTCATTTATATTGTGCTGTATTTGGTGAGACATCCATGTGTTGCTGTTCTGCTGAAACGTTCCGTGTTTCATTTTCCCTTTTTTCGGCGCCGGCAGTCGGCACAGATTATCCTGTAGTGTGAACAGGATCAAGACTGTTGATTCTGTGTCAGGCCAAACAAGCGGGCCGAGACTCACCAAATCACTGAAATCCAAATGACCGTGGCAACAGCCAATGGGACAACAGCAGCCTAAAGCTTAAAGGGGAAGAAAAAGAAAACAAACCGGAAGAGAAGTAATATTTAACAACACCCGCTCACATAGTTTTCGTCAGTTAGATTCCCAACTCCACTTGCGCCACTGTTGATTGCTATACAATTTACTTTTAGGAATAAATCTCATGAAATGGCAACATGCCTGGATCAGTCCACAAGCATTCAACTCGGCACACATCTAGAAAGGCAGGAGCAGAGTTGGAGTGGGGGGGGTAAAGCATTGCTACCATAGGATTTGACCATAGGTGTTTTTGAAGGCCCATACCAGTACTGAGATTTCTGAGTTGAAGCTGCCGATATCAGATAGATATTCAATATCTGATATATTTGACTGTTGTCATGCCAAAAGACATTATACTGGTCAGCTGTCACTTGCAATTCAACTCATTCAAACTGTAAATAGAAAGTATTTTAGCTAATAACGGAGCATTCGTTCTCCAATATTTCTTAATAGGGTGGGTGTGACAAACCTCATGGTGAACTTTCCGGTAAATTTTCATTTGTTGGAAAAAAAATCCACATGCTGAACATGCTGAGAGGCCCAGCTATGGTATATAGTAGTTAGCTTAGTTCAATTTATTGCTAGTCGTGTGTGTGTGTGTGTGTGTGTGTGTGTGTGTGTGTGTGTGTGTGTGTGTGTGTGTGTGTGTGTGTGTGTGTGTGTGTGTGTGTGTGTGTGTGTGTGTGTGTGTGTGTGTGTGTGTGTGTGTGTGTGTGTGTGTGTGTATATATGTGTGTATGCTGATGCCTTATTGGAATATGTCCAGGGCTATATGGACCTCTTCTCTTCTATAGCCAGAGCTTGCTTTATCACATTGATAAATGTGATTTGCTATTAGTGGTTTTGAGGGCTAATAAGGAGACCACTCTGTCTTCTTCCCAGTATCAGTCCGAGTAGTGGTTTGTTAATGGCACTTACTTGGATACTTAGTATAGATGGACTATTGGTAATTGCTCTGTTTTGTTTTTAATCTTTTTTTTTAATGGATTTTACATTTACCAGCTGGTAGCTTTGGTGTTTGGAGGTTGGTTAAGTTTTGGTTACACATATATCCTTGATCTGGTTCTGGCGATATAGTAGGCTAGCTGAAAACTAAGATTTTAATTACAACACCAACTTCAACTTCATTGTCCTTTTACCCTTTGAAACCCCTTGGCAGCTGTGGTGATTGGGGTCATTCGTGGGTTTTGGAGGTTGGTGTATGTTGCAGCAATAAAACTCATTTAGTTAATGTTTAATGATAAAACACCGGGTCTGTGCTTTTTGAGACAAATTTGATATTGTTGTATTCTAGGCATGGTGGTAGTTTTCTTACTATGGTGAACCTCTGCTTGAAGATGGTAGAGGAAACCGTTTCCTCAGTATTTCAGTGCAGCTTACTCTTTATGCTAGCATTGAATCGTTTTAACATTTGAGCGATAAGATGCATTGTCACCCATGAGACCCATGTTATGAAGTAGTTTCTATTTGGAAATAGACTTCATAATCTATGTCATGTTATAGTGTACTAGGACTAGCTATTGCATCTACTACAACTGCTTTCAGCTAACCCATACAGTTTCCTCAGAAAATACGCCTTTAATATGACCATAGAAATTGGCTGCACACAGGCTATATATTAGCATAGATTGTGTGTGTGTGTGTGTGTGTGTGTGTGTGTGTGTGTGTGTGTGTGTGTGTGTGTGTGTGTGTGTGTGTGTGTGTGTGTGTGAGAATTGTTGGGGGGGGGGGGGGGGGGGTCTGGGGATTATGTGCATCACAGATGGTCTAGAAACATGTGTGTGTGACACTAAGTAGTGTCTGAGGGTGAGGCCGCTAAGTGGAGAATCTTCCAGAACAGTGTGTGGTAGGGCATTCACGACTGCTGCATTTTAGTAGTCATCAACTACTCCCAAAAAGTAGTCCATTAATCGTGGGAGATATATCAGATTTTTTTCACCCAATAACAATGATCAATTCTCGTCAAAAAGGTCTCAAATACAACCAGTAAAGGGTTAACTAATGTAGGCGGGACCAACCTGGGGGTAGGTGAAATAGCAGAGTCCTCAATTGGCTTTGAGAGGCTGTTTACAAATGAGCCACAATCTGATTGGACTAAACCCCCAGCAAGCTTGTCTGAGCTTGAGATACTGTTTGACTGCAGTAACAACGCGACTGCTTTCTTGTAGGGATAGCGGGAGTCTTTCCTTCTCTAAATAGAGAGGTGCAGGGATGACGTATTTTTGTAGGCCAACCCGGAGGTTAGCATCGCCAATTGGATTTTTGCATTGGATTTTGGATTATTGCAGAAAATAAGCTCTGTGGCAAACAAGTTTATGATACTTACACGTTTTGTTCAGCAAGATATAAGATTCACAAATGAACACCACTTTTATGATTTTTGAAGCGTAAATGCAATCGCCAGAAGTAAAGAGCTAACGTTAACAACTACACCACGGTCGCATGACTTCAACGTCACCACCACTAAAAATACTCTAAATTGATAAATCTACAAGTTGGAAAGTTTGAGTTAGAATAGTTTGGAACAGCGCGAGTATAAACACAACTAGAGGCTGTAAAGGCCGACTAGTGAGTAGATGAGTTACTGTGTTAGGCGTGATGGCATTTAATGTCCCCGACAACCTCTGTAGTCTCATTTAGCCACTTGTTAGCAACCGCCTTTTTTAAGACGCGTAAAAGCTTCAAAATTCATGAATGGGGTATTTTATGTTGTAGAACGTAGAACGTAGAATGTCAAAACCTCTTAAGCTTGTGTTAACCAGAGACCTTATTTCAGGCATCTAACCAAAAACCCATTCAAAAAACACAGACTTCGAGACGAGGGAACCGGAAGTGAAAAAATGTTCACTCTCTTCCGGGGTTTAGGACTCATTCCTGCACCACTCTATTCTGTTTAACATGGCATAACGTAGAAAATGATTGTTCAAACAAATCTATGTTCAACAACAACCAAAGTTATGTCCACCTTCGGTCGTTAGAAGGCCATCTCAAAAGCTCTGAATAGCCTAGTATGATGCACTATGATTACATGCTCAAACAGTTTGAAATACAAGATCAACTTCAGATATAACTTGTGAAACTACTGTAGCAATCTCGCCAATAAACACAGGTTGCATAAAGTTTACGAATGTATTGGTTTATTGAAATAAACAATATTAATAGTGACTGACACATTGACATTCACTCTGTTGGCGCTTCTCCTCGCTAACGTTGCCGCTGCTAGCACTAGCCATATGCGGGTGTAGCTTTAAATGGTTATGCATACCGCTGGTACTGTTGTGCTACTTTAGGGTAGCCTTACATATATTGCAGCTGACAGTTTTATCTGCTCTGGTAAAGTATTTCCACACTGTTGATTGTAGTCGAGCATTGGGACATACAGCCATGTTTCTTTCTGCCTCTTGCTCTTGCTGCATGTCTGCTGCTTTAGCGACCCACACTGCACAGTGTTAAAGTCACGCATGGCAACTATGACTTGTCAACAACAACTACCCACAGCGCCCCCAGCTGCATATCTGCTGTAGATGCATTGCCACTGCTTTATTACTGCACCGTGCTAAAACCACAGATGAACGATTAGTCTACAACGATGCACAGTGTCGACTAGTGGTTTTGATAGTCGACTATTCTGTGAAACCCCTAGTGTGTGGCGTTTGTTCCTACACACCGTCAGTGTCTATCAGCCCCGACGTCCACAGTCAAAACGTTGACTCTACTGCGCTGAAGAAGTGATCGCGATGTCCTAGAATATCTTACCTGACAAGAGGAACAACTGGCTGACCTCCTGCGCCAGCATCTGTGACTGAAGGTTGCATTGTTGTCATCGTGGCTGTGGAGGTCAGGAACAGCTGACTGACTGACAGCCTGGTGAGTCAGTTACCTGCTACTGGGCAGCATCATTTGCATAAGGGCTTTTCAGCTTCTTTCTCACAACACACACAGTCCATTGCCAATACTTAAACCACAACATGGTGAATTCTAAGACATTTACACTGGCTGATTACATTATGTTTTAGTTAGCTAATTGGATATCAGATATTGGTTAATGAAATGATAGGAACCACCAACCAAAGTGTACATAATCACTTAATACAGTATGTCCCATGTCTTTAGAAATACTGAGTTGTAACAGCAAATAATAAGAAGATACAGTAAGACATTTTTTTTTTATATAAGAATAGCGTAGATGAGGACACATTGAGTGGAATATATGAATGAAAAGTATGGAAGATTTGTGAAATAACAGCAATTACACACCCTGTGGCAAAAAATTAATTAATTAAACATGTACAATATACATGCAGTATAAAATATAAGTGAGAAATTGTGAAAAAATATCAAGATGTATGCAGTATAAAAATTAAAAATAATGTAAATGAAAATTGAAATATATAAATGAAAAATAATTTGGGAATATTAAGAAATTTTAAATACGTGCATACATGATACAGAACATGTAAAAAAAAAAGTATTCACCTTATCAAATATATTCAGTTGATAGATGAAAATAACATGTAGAAAGTGCAGATATGGATATATGGGATCAAAACCCAGGCCGGTTCTGTAAACCAGAGGGTTGATGGACATTGTGTTTATTGGTTAGCTAGCCTTTGCTGTTGCACCTACATGGGACTGTATTGGGTCAGAAGTAAGGATTGGGTTGGAAAAACTAACAGGAGGTACAAGTAAGAACTGTCCAGTCAGTTAGATTGCCTAATGTCCTCACAATGACCTGCATCTAGTTTTGCTTTTAAAGAGGAAATACAAACTGAAACCTCTCTACAGCTGAATATCAATTTAATTGACTATAGTCTATTAATAGATATAGATCTTATTCAAAAGACAAGTCTTTGCAGAAAAGCCCAGTTTGGCCCAGTTTATTTTCCGCTCTAGTGGTTTAAATCTGCCATGGGTATTGCAGTGTAGTTCTGTTCTTTCTGTATATTCTCGAGTTTTGTTGTTGTTCGTCAACCCCTGCCTGTCAGTAACTGGATGAATCTTCGGGATGCAGAGACCGGCAAAGTGCTGTGGCAGGGAACTGATGACCTGTCACTACCAGGAGTAGAACATGAAGGTACACTCGCACACTAAACACACACTAAAACACATTCGCACGCACACGACCACACACAGGAGGACAACTTTATACCTTAAACTCTATGTGCATTTTAAAATACGCTGTAAATTACGCTAAACCACATCAATCATGACTACAGAGCCTGAGAGTGGTCATCTTGTAGGAATAAAATTTTGCATATTGATGACATTAGTCTATTAGCCATTCATGCATACAGTCATGCTTGAAAGTTTGTGAACCCCTTATGCAATTTTATAAATTTTGAGTTTTTACCATGCAGTCCTTATTTAATGAGAATTAGCCTTGAAATAAACTGAAATAAAATATCTATATTTACCAATTTCATATGTTTTTATTGGAAATTGTGCACGTCGTAAAATGGAAATAGTTTAAAGGAATTAGTACAGATGCAAAAATAAGTGAACCTCCTCTTGTATTAGTCAAATCAAGTAGGTAAGTAGAATCAGGTGGGTAAATAAGTAAGTATGGCTGGGCGTTCAAAGTCGTTCAAAATGGTTTGTTTCGTTCTTCTTTGCCCTGGAACTAAACGCTTACTGGTTAGCTTCGATGGGCCCATGCTGTGATTTTGAGACAAACATTAACATGATTTGTTTTGTCTTTAGAATAAACAGAAGGCAAGGAGTTGCCATTATGAGTGAGCCTGTTTTACACTGTTGTTACAAAAGAGGTGTTGTTGCCATTGATATCGATCGTAAAAATGGTTTGCATGTATAGAATCGTGGCATTTCAGGCTTTCAAATGGTGTATTGCACCCTAATTCCACCCTAAAATAAACATAATTAAGGTGAAAAATGTAGCTTGAGTGCCCTTCAGATAAAATCCAGAGATCTACAAACCTCCATTGATGCATCTGATGTCATTGTGCATCCGTCAACAAAAACACTGGATAGAAATAGCATCCATGCAAGAAGCCTTTACTGTCTAAACAGAACAAAGCTGCCCATCTTAAGTTTTCCAGACACCACACGGGTAAACCTGAAGGTTTCTGGAAGTCTGTTCTCTGGACAGATGAGTCCAAAATTGAACTGTTGGGTGGCAATCAAAAATAACATGTAGCCCTTAATCACAGTCTCAAAGGGCTTCACGAACGGCCACATTGTAAAACAAATAATGAAAACAAATATAAGCGGCCATTGTCCAAGCACATGGGCCAAATTATTTGACAGTGAAAATATAATTTTGATTAATCATATTAATCATTTTGGAAAGATTCTACATCTTTAAAGATGGAACATTTCAGGGAAAGTCCTGCAACTGTAGCTGAAATGATGCCTGACATATTGCCGTTCGAAAAATCTCTCTCTAACCTTTTATTTTTCTGACTGTTTCTTTCGGCCTCTCCAGCTCGGGTTCCTAAGAAGATCCTGAAGTGTAAAGCAGTATCCAGAGAACTGAACTTCTCCTCCTCAGAGAAGCTGGAGAAGTTCAGGCTGGAGCAGAAAGTTTTCTTCAAAGGACAGTGTCTAGAAGGTAAACAGCCAAAGCGCTACACTTCCTACAACGGCAATTTGAACCACGCCTCAACCATAGGGAAACCAAAAACTAAACCAATATCAAAACTACTTCTCAGGATTCAAACCCACACCTCCACACCCTATAGCCTCAAAGGTGGTTCATGCATCACATGGAAATGGACTTGACAGAGTGCGCTGAGGTCGCAGGTTCGAACCTCAGCGTAACCTCTGGCTTCGTCAGGCGTCCCTACAGACACAATTGGCCGTGTCTGCGGGTGGGAAGCCGGAAGGGTATGTGTCCTGGTCGCTGCACTAGCGCATCCTCTGGCCGGTCGAGGCGCCTGTTCAGCGGGGAAGGGAACTGGGGGGGGATAACGTGTTCCGCATGCGATATACCCTCCTGGTGAAACTCCTCGCTGTCAAGTGAAAAGAAGCAGCTGGCGACTCCACATGCATTGGAGGAGGCACATGGTAGTCTACACCCTCCCCAGCCACCGGAGCAGCGAACGGGACTGCTTAGGCAGGGGGAATTGGCCATACCAAATTGGGGAGAAAAAAGGGGAAAAAATGTAAAAAATAAATAAAAATAAATAAATGTTATAATTGCAGCCAAAACGGCTGGGTGCATTGGAGTCGCGCACCACCTGATTTTAGAAAAAAAAAAGTAAACCGACAGGGACAGTGCCACAGTGCCTCCGTCTTGTTGGGGGGTGTGGAGAGTGCCACTAAAGTACTGGAATTCTGAGGCACGCAGTGAAGTTGTGAAGCATGAATGCCAAGGTACACAGGCATGTACCAAGCCTTTGATCACTCAGCCATCCTGACAACTAGTGTGTGTAACTAGAAAAATATCTGGTCTGAACTAACGGTATGATTGTAGACTTCTCACACACCTTGTAGATGAGCAATATATCTCTGCTGAAGACAATATTGTAGACTCAAATAGTATATCAGGTTACAAACGGGGTAAATGTGTCTTGTGTGGCTGTTGAAGCAGCAGAAGCAGCAGAAGCTGAGCTCTCTCTATCTGTGTCTCTCTGTCCAGAATGGTTCTTTGAGTTTGGTTTTGTCATTCCTAACTCGACCAACACATGGCAGTCTCTGATAGAAGCAGCTCCAGAGTCCCAGATGATGCCGGCCAACGTTTTAACGTGAGTCTGTACTCGTACACTGTTTTATCGCCTCTGTTTGTTTCTATGCTGATGATATAGTGTTTTATCTCATCTCTAGCTGTGTTCCTATACGACTGTCAAGTGAATTCTAATCAAACTTTTGAAAGGTCACAAAAAAATTTAATTAGGTGTGTTTCCATCAGCTGGGTTGAAGCATTTAACAATGCACAGGATATGATCACTGAATCACTGAATGAATCACTTATGCCACATTCCAGGGAGAACTTTTACAGAAATCCAATTTATACCTAAGGAATGATGTCCTACCGTACCAAATAGCTATAGAGGATGTAACAATTAATACACTATATGGCCAAAAGTCAGTGGACACCCCTACTAATTATTGAGTTCAGGTGTTTGAGCCACCCTGTTTTTCAGGGTTTGGGCTTGGCCCCTTAGTTCCAGTGAAGGGTAATCTTACTGCTACAGGATACGAAGACATTTTAGCCAATTGGGCGCTTCCAACTTTGTGGCAACAGTTTGGGGAAGGCCCTTTACTGTTCCATGACTGTGCCCCTGTGCACAAAGCAAGGTCCATAAAGACATGGTTAGACGAGTTTGGTGTGGAGGAACTCAATTGGCCTGCACAGAGCCCTGACCTCAACCGCATTGAACACCTTTGGGAGGAATTAGAACGTCGATTGCGAGCCAGGCCTTCTTGTCCAACATCACTGCCTGACCTCACAAATGCTCTTTTGGCTGAATGGGCACAAATTCCCATAGACACACTCCAAAAGCTTGTAGAAAGCCTTCCTAGAAGAGTGGCGACAATGGAGACTTCTACATGTTAGATCATCATGGCGGACAGACATTTTAGACATTTCAGAACATTCAAAGCCACTTTCAACTGCTGTGCATGATCTGGCCGATCATGCCAAGCCTACATCATTGTTTATTTGACTTCACTTTTCTTTTTATTACATAATGTTTTCATTGACAGAACTATTTTTTGGCTTCAAGCGAGTGTAAAATCTTGTGCTTTTGTGGGGATATTGAGGAAATAAATGCATTTTTGTTTCTATTCAGCCTTTTTAATTTGATTTGTCATAATTAGTTTGGAAGCGAATAGAGAATGTCCTTTTGTGTGACCAAAGGCAACGTCTCCAGACCGACTAAGAAGATTGTAGGCTAGTGAAAGTGACTATTTTCACACATAATTCACCTTTAATTCACTAGATGTTAGCTAGAAAGTGAAATAAGGATGATCATTTTGTTAACAGGTTTCACTGTCCCCACTGTTATTTTACCAGCTTCTCTATAGTCATATCGAACAACTTTTCAGATGGCATTCCATTCCTGATCAAACTAATCTAGTCCCGTGTTTACCTATTTGGGGTTCCTTGACATGGAAAAGTTTGAGAACCCCTTATATATTTGTTGTAGGTATAATGATGCAGATGCTCTGTATATCTCTCTTTTCCAGTGGTAATGTGATCATAGAAACCAAGTTCTACGATGATGAACTCCATGTCAGCACCTCCAGGGTACGACTCTTCTATGTCTGACCCCCGACCCCGCCCACCCTAACGCGACTTCCTGCTAAGGTCTACAAATTACCAAGTTGATCCACAACTTGCAGAAGTAAATAGCTTGTCGCTGACCTGGGATCGGCATGTTTGCCGACTTTGCTGGTTTTATCGTCTTGACTTGAATAATTTCTAGACCTTGTGAGGAGAGGAAGAGAAGGGGAGAGAAGAATTCATCTTTCGGTTGTTTTCCACTGTTCCCAGATCCGCTCTCTCTGCCTTTTCCCCAACAGACTGTTCCACTGTAAATAAATCACCACTGATCTAAAGTCAGCCAGGGAGCCGCTCTGTAAATTACCTGATTTGTACATTTTATTTGAACTCTCCACTCTCACTTCAGGGGTGTGAGGGGAATGCAGCCAAATACCTCTCCTGAGCTACGTTCAACAAAATGGGCAACATTTGCTAAAACAAGCACACATTTCATATGTTAGTCTAGAGCAGTGTTTTTCAATCAGCTGCTGACAAGTTTGGTTGAAATAAAATATGAAGACTGTCGGGTCGTGATGGCACATTTCTGAAAACCACCGAGCTAGACTGTACCACACTGATGAACAAACAGCCTGGAGAGGAGATACATGGCCAGCATGTTTTTTTTTTTTTTTTAAGTGTCATATTTTGCAACGTTGTGCTGATAATTGACTTCAAGAGTTAAATGTACAGTGGCCCTGAATTGCAAAACTAATGAACAAGTCAGAAAACAACAGCAAATCATGAAACACAACAGCAAGCCATTACCACAACAAGTCAGAAGTCAGAAAACAAAACACATTAACGCGAATCAAACCGAAACCGGTAGGTACCCATTGAACAATGATTCCTTGTACCGGCTGTCTGGTGCACCAGTAGCATTTGTAAGCATTGGATCGGGGCCATTCCGCATCATAGGTGATTGTTCTTCGGATCGGCAAATTAATCTGTTCGGATACTGATGCTTGAATACCATGCGGGTTGCACAACATAAAACCTTTTGTTGGGAGGAAAAAATGTCAGCAGTGCGGCTTTTCTACGAAATTAACAAGGATAATAAAACTGCAAAATGCCAGCTGTGCCAAGCCAAGGTATCTCATGGGGGTTGCAATATGAAACATTTCAATACAATAAATTTGATAGAACACCTTAAGTCACCCTATATGTTATGTAGCCTATTTTCTGTTACTTACTTATTACTTTTTCATTTGAGGATTGTTTTCATAACTTAGTCTGCAGCCTATGAATGACAGTAAATTGAGAAGTACACAGTATTTGTACTCTGATTGGCCCATGTATCGTTTCTGCAAAATTCATATTGGTGCAGTTCTAGATTTCTTATTTGTGGTGTTTTCTGATTTGCTCATTTGTTTTGCTTTACAGGGCCACCGTATAAACGACATTTATTTAAAACACCGAAATTCCGACTGAATCATTACATTATCAGGTACAGACAAATGTATGGAGGACCAAAACTGACTTAAGTATAAATAAATAATGTATAAATAAATAAAATAAACTAATGTGTGTGTGTGTGTGTGTGTGTGTGTGTGTGTGTGTGTGTGTGTGTGTGTGTGTGTGTGTGTGTGTGTGTGTGTGTGTGTGTGTGTGTGTGTGTGTGTGTGTGTGTGTGTGTGTGTGTGTGTGTGTGTGTGTGTGTGTGTGTGTATAGAGAGAGAGAAATAAAATAATGCATGAATGCACACAGTAATAATGCATTTATAAGGAAATAGATAAAAAGAGACATTTATAAGTACGGAATTCAATTCTCAGGGGAATAAATACACAAATAAGTAAATAGGGAAATAAATATAAACAGAAATAAATTAATGAGACAATAAATAAATAGGACAGAAATATACATTTATACCAGATTTCATCTATTTATTTATTTATTACTGTGTGCATTCATGCATTATTTTATTTATTTATATATATATATATATATATATACACTGATTCGTTGGTATTTTTTATTTATTTATTTATACATTAATTAATTTATACTTAAGTCAGTTTTGGCTGTCCATAAAATGGAGTCGTAAACAGCTGTCAACACAGCATGTTGAACGCAGCTCTGCTCTATGCGTCCTGGCTGGATTTTTAACTTCGGCTTCCAGTCCATCTCACCGCTGTGATGTTATTGTTTTATGGGTTTTTTAGCTGCTAACTGAGATCTGTAAAATAGACTTGTGTGTTTAATACGACAGGCGTTGTGGATTAAAGTTGTCCAATGTTTAATAACTTCATGGTGTGTCTGGTCTTTACGGTGTTCAACAAATTATCTTGACTTGGATTGACAAATTTTTGTATGAAGCTACTGGCAATGTTGTGTTACCACGCAGCGTCTGACTTGCAACTCCTGCTCCATGCTTATCTTTAGTGTTGGGCATGTCAGCGTGTTATCAGGAGCATCCTGACATATTAATAGCCAGCATGAGGGTTTGACTGATAGGGTTTTTGAAGACTGATGCCCCTGTTTTTCAATTGAAGCTGTCAATATTTTGCACAGATATTCAATAGCTTTAAATTTGACCGTTTTCATACCAAAAAATACAAACATGCAAAATTCCAAATATTCAGTGTTTTCCTCAAGTGGAGAGGCCTCTCAAACAGCTTTTAGACCATGGGACAATAAAACTTTCCATTGAAACCCAGGATAATAACCTGCCTTCTACCCAATGCATGCTGCGATAGGCTCCAGCCTCCACTAGCCTGCAAAGCAATAAGCCGGAAGAGAAAATTTCAAGTTTGAAGTTGGACGAAAAGGAAGGAAAGGACATTATCATTACAAGGAGCCCAGAACTGCTCAAAGCTTTTACCCTGTTGCCCCAGAAGACCTGGGTTCAAACTCCCACCCTGATGGAAGCATCGCTGCAAAATTTGTCAGTGTTAATTTAACCCCCGAGTGTAAAAATCAACACACTGTCAGTGATTGTCCCACCCATCAGAGTTAATGGCATTGACATTATCATGCTAACATTATTAGATAGCAACCAGATGAGAAGTCTCAACAGATCTGACAATCAAAACCTGCCTGTGAATTGAGGCCGTAGCCTGGTCTAGATATAACCTCTATAATACTAGATCAAACCAGCCTGAGTACATACTGTTCTTTGTTTCACTCTTTCTGTGGGGGAAAAATGGGAAAAATGTCATCAACTGCATGATGAAATTTGTCAGTTAAATATTTCCTTGTTTCCTTGGGGAGAATAAGACCCTGGAGGTGGCTGCCTTCCAGTCAACGTTCAGGGAACAAAATTAAGACTAAGGAAAATTGAATTGGGAAAACCGAATTTGAGATTATAGCTATTATTCAATTATCATTCAATGGCAAGCCTTTGCATTACATTTAAAACTGCCTCGCAAATTCCACTTTTGAATTAATTTATTCAACAAATCTATTTTTTTTTTTTTTTTTAATGTAATTCAAATACAGTTTCTGCTGCACTCACGTCTTTTCCATAGAAACAACAAGGCAAAGGAAAGTGAGTCAGTGAATGTGACTTGACTCACCTAGATTCACAGTGTTTGAGTATGTTACTCAAACTCACACTTTACTTTGTTAATGCATTTTATTTTGTTTTTTTACTTTTTCAATCAAAAGAACCTGGTCTGAACATTGAACAGTGTGTTTAGCAACTCACTTTATTCTGAAATGAAATGAGCTACGTTTTACTTTTAAGTAGATTTTCACAACAGTAATATTACTTATACTTGACTAAAAATCCAGCAAAGTAACAGCACTTGTACTTCGCAAAGTATTGTGTGTTATTTCTCTTCAGGTATTTCTCTGCATGTCGGAGGACAGGGAGCAGTCCGCTGAGTCAGCGGTTGAACTACATGTCCCAGCAGTCTTTGCGCCCCGTGCCTCGTACAGGCTGTCGACCTTGGAGCTTTAACGTTACTGGGACTGAAGCATGGCGAGCAAGGAGCCCAACGTAAGTGTTTTAGATGCCAGTACTACAGCAAAATAGCTCTTAACGTTATGATATCCAACTGTCATTTATTGTACACATTGTTTAGCAGCTATTCATGTAATTAGTCAACTAGCTAATGAGCTAACTCCAAACTGTTAGTTGTCAAACATTAACTAATGTTAGCCAGGTTAGGTTAGTAGGTAACATGTTGCATTTGTTAGCCCTCTGGCTAAACCTCCATATATGTAACAATTATCATGTATGGAATCTAACATAGCTAAATACAGGTAATTGGTGGTATACACAGCTTACTGTTAGCTTAGTGGACTGACTGCCTTCATCGCCCCCTTGTCGTTAGAATCTATGGACCCAGTTAAATTAAAGATTGTTGTTGATGTGGTTAGTTGTTAATTTAGCTTAATGAGAAATATGGAAGTGTGGAATTAGTGAAGTTAGGAAGTTAGCTCCGATACGTCCCGTTCTCTCTAGAGTACGGAGGGAAGGTCATGCCAGTGTCCATTCAATAATCCGACGGTTTTATGCTACCGTGCTTATCGGTGAAATAAATTATCTCATAGAACTTGATTTAAGATATATTGTCTATTGTTAGAGTCCACTCTTCATATCGGCATTTCATTTTAATACAAATTCAATTTGGGAACAACCGATACGAGGAAAGATCTAGGGCTATTGGTTTGCCTGTCATTATCCCTACAGTCAACTTCCACCAAAACACACCGTGGATAGCGGTATAAAACAGTTGAACCAATTCTAAAAGTTGAGATTTTATTAAATAAAGCTCTGCTTGGTGGAATTATCTACTTGCCGA
Source organism: Hoplostethus atlanticus (assembly GCA_034670405.1). Taxonomy (NCBI): domain Eukaryota; kingdom Metazoa; phylum Chordata; class Actinopteri; order Trachichthyiformes; family Trachichthyidae; genus Hoplostethus; species Hoplostethus atlanticus. The sequence continues at coordinate 468,105 of JAXDDX010000043.1, read as the reverse complement.
ATTTACCAACAGACTCTTCCGATTCGTAGAAGGTGTTAAGTCATGTCACACCAGGCGTGTACCGCTGCCAATAACTGAGGAAACATTAAATTGCAAAACAAATAAATTGAGCTTGGCGTGAGTTTCTCTCCATACCAGAGAACGGAATGTTATTCAGGTTCGTGACCAGTCACGTATTCCTAGCGGCTTCATCCACTGTCAGTGTAGTACTAACGTGTTACACACCTGTTATACTAACATGACCCTTGAGCTCTCAAATGATATCCGGCCAGAGGAATATTACAGACAGGGCGGGGGGGTCTTACTGCATAAGACCACCAGGTGGCACACATCACTAACCAGGAGAGTAATTTAAATCCTCAAGAGGCTTCCTAATAGCGTCTGATGAGCCAGTATGCAGAGTTCAGCAACAACGTTAAAATAGTTTCAGATCCCCTTCTGTTATAAGGTCCATTGTCTGAGACTTTAACATTAACTAATGATTTCTCTCTTTCAGATGTCAGAGCTTTATCTAATGGACTTATTGTAGGGTGTGTTTATATCCCATGATGATGTGTGTATGATGCTCTACCCTGTGCTGCTTTATGTTGCAGTTTTCATGTACTAGTTTGTGTCCTCTGTGCAGCTTCAGTGTCCAAGACCAACTTCCCCGCAGGGACAATAAAGTTTCTAAGTTAATTGTATCCTATCTCTCTCTGTCTCTCTCACACACATATACTCTCTAGCGGATTGTTCAACTCCTAAGGGATCTGGCAGCTCGGATGTCTTCATCTGGCGGCAGGGGGGCTGGATTAGGACTGAAGCTCCTGATTGGAGCTGGGGCGCTGGCATATGGCGTTAAAGAAGCCACTTTCACAGGTACACGTGCAGACATGGGAATTCCTGCAATATTATGGCATTTTGAGAGGTGTATTCCAGACAGAGAAAGTCAGGGAATTTGATAAATACTTGTGGGGAATTTTACAAATGGGTCTCTTTACAGGAATATAGCAGAATGTATTTTCCAACTTGTTTCACGCATTCGTTGCATTAGACACATTCAAACCAGGAAGGAAGAACTTTTTTAGTTCATGGAAGCACTTGATTTTACTTATGGAAAGTCATAGAATTTTACAACAGGACCACAGTGGCAACCCTAGTTATATTAGAAAGTAATAATAGTAATGATTTTAAAATGAGCTAATCCCATATGTAATTTATATTGTCACTGAAAATTATATAAAAATGTGTGTTACATTCTTCATTGCTGACATTTGATGTATTTTAGTTTCACAATCTAATATTTAATGGTGTGTGTGTGTGTGTGTGTGTGTGTGTGTGTGTGTGTGTGTGTGTGTGTGTGTGTGTGTGTGTGTGTGTGTGTGTGTGTGTGTGTGTGTGTGTGTGTGTGTGTGTGTAGTTGAGGGTGGTCAGAGAGCCATCATCTTCAACAGGATTGGAGGAATGCAGATGGACACTGTACTGCCTGAGGGGCTGCACTTCAGGTACTAACACACATTGATTGGTTTATAGTATCCATACTGGTTGCATCCTCACTGGCTTAAAGGAAAAATCCACTCTAAATTCAAAACAGCTATTGGCAATGTACCTTGTATTTCTGGGTCCATTTCATTGTTTGGCGGTGTATTTTTCATATTCCTGGGATTATTTGGCCAAACGTTGACGGCGTGACATCACCTCAAGATATTTCCAGCGTAGCTACTATGGAGTTTAATAGGAGAAAAGTTTTCAACGATCTAAAACATCAACGGTAAATGTCAACATCAACGTTAAAGGTGTTTGTGTCAGTTACGTAGACTCAAACAGCAAGGGCTTCTTTCTTGACTCACCATTTTGCTAGCGCTACCGTTATTGGTCTCTCCACCTACACTCAAAACCATAGCTTCCACAAGCTTCCAACTGGGGAAAAACTCAACCTCCTAGTGGTAATTCCGAATATGGTCTGATCTTCATCTGAGTCATAACAATAGATGGTCACAATGTAATTTAACAAATAGCACAAAACAAAAAACATTAACAGCCTAAGCTAGAAAAAGTATGTGAACCTCTAGGTACGGTGGCCCTGAGAGCTCAACGCACTGCAACTTAAAAAAAACACATGCAAGTAGACAAAACACAAGCAAATTAAGAAAACATGTTCATCAATTTGACAACACACGCAACAAATTAAGAAAATATCTTCATCAATTTGACAACACACGCAACAAATTAAGAAAACATCTTCATCAATTTGACAACACACGCAACAAATTACAGACAACACAACACATTACAGAAACGCACTGCAATTACGCCAAACGACAACGGAAGTTTTTCCAGAGGACACTTAAAAGTGATGAACACGTCTGGACAGTGGAGTTGGAAAATGAGCTAAAATGTAAGTGTTTTTTGGTTTATTTTAACATTGTGATCGCATGATTCAGATATTATAGCAGACATCTGGTAGTGATGTTACGCTTGATACCGAAGCCTCGAAGCGCGTGTCGAGAATGTATCGAGGCTTGTATCGTTTTAACATCATTACGTCAACAATGACGTTTGAAGCCACATCCACGGAGTGCTTCAGGAATGGAATGGAGTTTTGAATTACGGTATCAAGCGTAACATCACTATCAGGTACCTGCAATAATATCTGAATCATATGATCACAATGTTAAAATAAACCAAAAACACTTACATTTTAGCTCATTTTCCAAATCCACTGACTGTCACTTTTAAGTGTCCTCTGGAAACACTTCCGTTGTCGTTTGGCGTAATTGCAGCGCGTTTCTGTAATGTGTTGTGTTGTCTGTAATTTGTTGCGTGTGTTGTCAAATTGATGAAGATGTTTTCTTAATTTGTTACATGTGTTGTCAAATTGCTGAAGATGTTTTCTTAATTTGTTGCGTGTGTTGTCAAATTGATGAAGATGTTTTCTTAATTTGCTTGTGTTTTGTCTACTTGCATGTGTTTTCTTAAGTTGCAGCCCGTTGAGCTCTCAGGGCCACCGTATCTAGGAGAGTGAGCATCCAGCAATGATCACAGTAAGAGCATGCTGCATAATAGTCAAGGAGATGACAAAGAACCCTAAGGTAACAGCTAAGGATCTTCAGGCATGTCTTGAACTTGAACTCTCTAACATCTGTGTTCATGAGCCCATAATAAGAAAAAAAACACTTAACAATAGTGGTGTTCATGGGAGGAGACCAAGGAGGAAACCACTGCTCTCCACAAAAAACATTGCCACCTGTCTCAAATTTACCAAAGACTACTAGATATTCCACAAAGCTTCTGGAACAATGTTCTGTGGACTGATAAGACAAAAATTGAACATTTTGGGAAAATGGCACAACGCTATGTTTGGAGAAGAAGAAACACTGAATACCAATAGCAAAACCTCATCCTAACCGTGAAGCATGGTGGAAGGAGCATCATGGTTTGGGGCTGCTTTGCTGCCTCAGGGCCGGACGGCTTGCAATAATTGAGGAAGCATTGAATTCCAAATTGTATCAGGAAAATCTACAGGAGAATATCAGGGTAACGGTCTCTGATCTGAAGCTTATCAGAGGTTGGGTCATGCAGCATGGCAACCCCAAAAGCAAACAGAATGAAAATTTGCATTTTGGAAAGGCCAAGTCAGAATCCTGACCTTAACCCTATTGAAATGTTGTGGCATGAAGCAAGCCATTCATGCAATATCCCCAAAATATTGATGAACTGAAACAGTTCTGTAAGAAGGAATGGTCAAAAATACCTCCTAACCATTGTGCAGGTCCGATCAGCAACTACAGGAGGTTATTGCTGCTAAAGGAGGTTCCACCAGTTACTAAATCTCATGGATCACATACTTTTTATCACAGCTTCTACAAAATCGACAAAAATCGACAGTTTATGAGTAACTAGAAATACCTGGTGCAGTTCGTTTGTTTGTTGACAAAGCAACTTGTTAACGTTGCTATGGAGCTAGCTAGCAATGTGTTCCCAACGAGTTGAACACGTAAACAATGGGCAATGGGAAATCTACTTTGTCCAACATGACATGAATGCAGTAGCATTTCCGTTCTCTGGGGTTTGTCAAAAGGAATTCTGGGAACTATACGAAACCATTAACTGAAGTAGAAGTAGACAAGGCAGGTTGAGGGAAGGTGGGTACAATAATAAAGGTAAATTACAAAATAACTCCTGGAATGCACTGAACATCACAGATTGATGATATATAACAGTGTAAGGGTGGAATTTTCCTTCAACTGGCTTATAGGATCCCATGCTTTTATTGACTGGCTATTTATACTGTAGGATCCCATGGTTCCAGTACCCCATCATCTACGACATTAGGGCCAGACCCAGGAAAATCTCGTCTTTGACTGGCAGCAAGGGTAACGAACACACACGTACACTTGAGTCACTTTTTCCGATATTGAGTTGACAGAAACTATTTCCAGTAGAAATTGGCGACTGCTACCATTCAATTCAGGCCTGAAGTGCTAGTGCAGCTACAAATCAACGCTGCCACGAAAAACTGTCATGCAGTGCCTGGTGTCCAAAATTTTTAAATTCAGCTCATTCCCTTTCCATTGTGTTAACATCTTGTAGATACTCCTGATATTGATTTATTTCAACTTTAGGGATTTTCCCATTCCCATCTACCTCAAGTTCGGACTCCTATTGGGTTTCTTACAAGCTACAGCTGAGAGAGTGTAGGAAACATTGTATGTATCTGTATGTGTGTAGACCTCCAGATGGTGAGCATAGCAGTGCGAGTGTTGTCCAGACCCATGGCTTCCAACCTGCCCGCCATGTACCAGCGACTGGGGAAAGATTACGACGAGAGAGTTCTGCCCTCCATCGTCAACGAGGTCCTCAAGTCTGTGGTGGCGAAGTTCAACGCCTCCCAACTCATCACACAGAGAGCCCAGGTACTGTTCATGTTACTGCTCACTGCCTGGCAAGATCTGCACAGAATGCTGGTTGGACTTAAAATTAGGGTCCCATAGCTATACATATGGAGTGCGTACTCTAGGATACTGGCACAGGGTTAATGAGGGTGGTGGTGAGCAGGAATAGTCATGGTCAGATGACTTGTTGAATTGAAGATACTGAGAGGCCCCCCACTTTAATCAGGTAGGGGTGGGTGTATGCTGCAAAAACACATTGACAGAATCTTAATAAAGGAGCATCCTAATAAACAAGTTAAATGCAAATAATAAATAGTAAATTAATTAATTATCTTAATTTCTTATCCTGCTGCTTCAGATATACTCATACTTCAGATATACTGTAGATTGGTTTACATCATACCTGGAAGGCAGAGAGAGTAATGTGTTGGGATTGGTGCCGTATGCTCTGCCCCCGAGATACAGGATGGGCAATCCTCAGGGCTCAATCTTGGGACTGTTGATTTTTAGCTTATACATAAATGATTTACCGGAAAGCTGTAGTGGTGTTGACAGCCAAATGCTTGTGTTTTCTAGGTGTCACTGCTGGTACGCAGGGATCTGTTTGAGAGAGCAAAAGACTTCAGCATCATCCTGGACGACGTGTCCATCACTGAGCTCAGCTTCAGCAGCCAGTATACTGCCGCCGTAGAGGCCAAGCAAGTTGGTAAGACTCGCCGTGCGACACACACCATCTGACATCAGATTCACTGTACAACATGAAGCATGGATGAGAACGGTATGTCATTTTTGTTTTTCTTACTATTGCAATAAAAATGCTTCTGAGGTATGACATTTTTCACATACTGAGGTATTTTAATAACAATTATTGTGCAGCAATGTGATCATACACAAAGTATAGATCAGTTTTGAAAAATAAAAATGAAGGTCCTCATTCATATTTCATACCTCTCACTTTTGAAATAGAATCACGTTTGCAGCACATTCAGTCACCATTTCTCCTCCTACATTTCGAAACGCAATAATGTAGGAATGGCTGTATGAGGCAGCTAATTGGCTGGTGTCGAATTTTGAGATGATGAGCATTTGGACAATGTGTCTTTTTCCAGGTCAAGTGAAATGATGAGGTTCTACCAATAGACACTGTGTAGTCAAAATCTATACCATAGAGCAAATTGGTTATTACATACATTATTACATAGTTATTACATGTCAGTGTCCACTAGATGAAAAATCAATAATCATAGAGGCTATGAAGTTCATTACACAACATCAGAAATTAATACATGTGAGCTGTCAGTGTTAACACTCTAAAATAGTCAGTGAATGCAATAATCAAGTCTCTCTGAAATTAAAACAGCGAGGCCACTTAAAGGTCCCATATTATAGGAATTAATTTCGTTCTCCATTTATATACATATGATTAAATATGTTTACCGGAGAGGTTGTTAAAATTAGACTTTGTTTGAATGGTTAAAAATAATTCTTGCATCTCAAAAATCCACCCTTTTTTACAGGCAGTTTCAGACCAACTCCAGTAAATGCATCACAACTGGACTTTGTTCTGATTGGTTCCCTTCACTAAAAAAAACCTGAAATCCATACAATCAGGCCAGTTGGCAGCATTTGAAATGGAAAGCCTCCACTCAGCATGTTTACCTCAATTGAATTAGAGGAGCTGGTGTTGTCGGCCAATCAGGGTCCTGTATTGTGAGGACTAAGTACTTGCAAAACCACATGTGTTTGTACCCAGAGCCATGAACTTTGAAGGGAACTTTTTTAAGAATGGATGGTATGGTCTGTAGCTGAATCTGAAGGAAATAGTTCACTCCTCTGGAAACACAGCTTAGCTAAATGTAAAAACAAAAAACAAAAAATAATGGAGCTCAACATAAAAGGAACCACAATTACAGATAGTGTAGCTATGGCAAAGGAATTCAATACTTTTTTAATTTGATCAGTGGAAGAGCTTGCTGAAAACTTTGAATCAACAGGACTAGAAATTCCACACCACACAATGAAAGATAAACCAGCATCATTTTACATCAAAGAGGTGGATCAAGGCAAAATTGGTAAAACTATTAATCAACTAGGCAACTCAAAAGTGAAAGATATATTTGGTCTGGACACTGTTTTAATCAAAAAGAACAGCTCAGAAATAAAAAAATAATAATAAAACTGTCAAATGGCACATGAGCATTAATAACCAATGTAGGCTTAATGTGATCGAGCAGGTCAAACCACCATCACCAACATCACCAACGACCTATTTAGATTGTCCATCGGCCAATTATGATCGGTGGCTGACTGCATCCCAAGACCAAAAGTTTGAGAAAAGCATTGGGTAACGAAACAGAAAATATGTGGGCAAGCTGATTTGAAAGTCCCGTTACCTTCTGCTGCTCATAGTGTGAATCTCATAAACATTGATTATGCCACTGGCAGACTTGCCATTGTCAATACCAGACAATAATCGGTCCATGCAAACTGAAAGGACTCCAGTAAGCTCTACCAGGGGCTTCTCCAGGTAATAACTGATAACTCTGTGTGTGTGTGTGTGTGTGTGTGTGTGTGTGTGTGTGTGTGTGTGTGTGTGTGTGTGTATAGCCCAGCAGGAGGCCCAGAGAGCCCAGTTCTACGTAGAGAAAGCCAAACAGGACCAGAGACAGAAGATCATCCAGGCTGAAGGAGAGGCTGAGGCTGCAAAGATGGTAACTACTCGTTCCTGTATGGATGGGAACTTCAGTTGTCCATAGAAACAGCTTGATTTATAGTGTGAGGGATTTAAATAACTGATGAAGACCATTAAAAGTAAATTCCAAGTATTCCCCCAAGAGCTTTATTCTTGTCAGGGTGGAAAACAAATGAAACAGTAACAGCATGTAGACCATCATGGGACACTTAAACACACTGAAAGCCAGAGGAAATGGAATTGTTTTAGGGTCAGCAGGTCCTTATGAATAAAGAATTAATTTGCAAAATACATTACTGAACAATTAAATGCATAATACATATATGCATAATATATATGCAAAGTCCAGTTTCTATGTTGCTGAAGTCAGGGAGGAACCTCGATATCAGACAGCACTGACTGGACCATATACGATGTTTAATAAAAGTTCAATATTGGCCCTGTATATCAGCCTAAGCCTGATTAAAAGTAACTACAACACTCCAGACAGGATATAGTGGTAGATAATGTCTGAAAATCAGCTATCAGCATAGTGCTTCCATCGGATTACATGCCAGGTTGTCATCACTACTACACTGAAGATGGAACTTCTAAACCTGCTGTCTATCTATTACATCCCCGGTCACGTTGCACCATTGGAAAATGTTGACTAAAATGTGACTTCTGAAACGACGTGTCTGTGTGTCATCAGTTGGGTGAAGCAGTGACTAAGAACCCAGGATATCTGAAGCTGAGGCGGATCAGAGCGGCGCAGAACATCGCCAAGACGGTCAGTACTGTTGTTCCCACTACAACAAAATACAGACAATGCACACCGCCTGACAATCTGTCAGTTTGTTTCATTATCATACAATTAAGTACAGTACATATGTTATCCATGTCTCGGTATGTTCCAATGTTATTTTGATCACATTTATAATGCTGTAATTCTTAGTTTTTAACGTTTTTTTTAATTGTCAATGTTATTATTAACACCTATCATTTTGCTCTATTCTTATTTAAATTACTTTTTTTTTCTACTTGTTGCTGAAATTAACCAATTTCCCCGCAGCGATCAATAAGACTCAAAAAACTCACTCAAGAAAGCTAGACTCACCAATATTAAATCTCATCCTTTTGGTATCCTTTGGTGTAAAGCATCACCGGCTGTAGCACTTTACTGACATCACCTTACAAGATATCTGGTTATTGAAGTTCTAAAAAATTTAAACGGTTACCTATGTAGCCTACCTAGCTGCCAACAAATTAAATTGCATCGTGCAGCTTTAAAGTACAAGAGCCAGAAAGCATGTATCACCAGATACAGAATAATTTGTCTGAGGTGATTTTGTCATCAGAATAATTTGATTCATATGATTCACATTTAATGCAATGGGTTGGGCAAAGTCAAATTTGGCTCCTGAAGGAAAAAACAGTCGAGAACTACTGGTCTGTGGAAGTGTTGTTGTATCCCAGAATGACCTGCGTCCTTGAATGCATTCTGCAATAGTTGAAGACCAACAGAGAAGTCGAGGAACTGGAACATTTTGCAATAACAGCCATTTGTCCCCTTGGTGGTGGTGTTGGTGATGATTATAATTGGTATTGCGGTTGTTTCCAGTTGGCGTCATCTCAGAACAAGGTGTACCTCAAAGCTGACAGTTTGGTCCTCAACCTGCAAGACCCGTCATTTAACAAGTAGGTTTACACACACACACACACACACACACACACACACACACGTACAAATAGTAATAGTCAGTGGTGGAAAGAGTGCCAAAATATCCTACTCAGAACTGCGGAAGCACAAACCAGAAACCACTGTTGATATTGCACATTTTATAGACTATGTTGAGCTTCTGAAAATAAGATTTTGAAATGAATTTTCTGTAGTAGCTACATTGTGCATATTGGTAAGCAAAAGTGTTTTTTACTCAGACTGCTATTACACAATTATGCAAGACATATGCCACAGCACGCATTACTGCCTTCAAATCAGCATTGCAGGTGGTCTGGATCCATCAAGTTCTTGTTTCCTGATATTTGTTAGATTAAAGTGTAAAAAGGCAGATTCTACACACATTCAAAGCCACATCTCTGAAGCAAGTAGCATAATTAACCCCTCTCTCTGTCGCAGTTTTCTCGCAGTTTCACACAGTTTGACTCCGCCTCGCTGTCTCACTCTCGCTTGACAACATAGTAAGGCTATAAAATGCCCGTTTGGCAGTCAAATCTAGTGAAAACTGTCCTGTGACACTGTTCAGCCTTCCATTCATACCACAAAACCTCAACTTCCTCCCTTATCTTTTTTTTTTTTTAACTCTTTATTTATGAACATTTTTCACATTTTAGGGACAGCAAGCAATAAGCAAACAAGAAACAAAACAAAACAACAACAAAAAAGGGACAAACATGAGGTCATGGGATGATCAGTAAATCAAGACAAGATTGCCTAATTTAAAATAAAAAATCACATGTGATACATACAATAATTATGCAAGATCTGTCTCATTGGCTAAATAAACACACATGTTTTTCTCCCAGCTCTTTTTGGAGCCGTATGGAGTAGAACTTCCCTTATCTTGTATTGCGGGATACTCAATCGTTCCAGCCGACACTGCTCTGATTGGCCGCCTCACTCACGGCGTGAGGCGGCCAATCAGAGCAGTGCTCATTACATACAACCTACACGCAATTGCCTGGCGGAGGCGGAGAGCAGAGCGCTCATGCTGCTCAAGGTAAACAAATAAGCTTGATGCAGAAATCTACCATAACCATGGCGGCCTGCTCCAGAAACAACACTGAGACCGTACATGTTTGAGCCGGAGTCTGACCCAGAATGGGAAGAGGCAGCTGAGCGGTTCCACTTAGTTTCTCAATGATAACAATTCTGTGTAATATTGTACTTTGTTTTGTGTATGTGGGTGTGTGAGCGACACTCTCTGCTGTAGCCGGTCTGTTTATGGCTCATGTCCATAAGCTTATTGAATACAACTTGCAGACAAGCTAGGATTGACAATTTTGTTGATCTAGTTAGCCAATATATTATTGGATGCAACCTATTTGCATCCAAACAGCGCAGCCAAACAACCAAACACTATTGTACTAATGGTGGCTAAAGTTTACCAAGCCTGACACGTTCGACAGACTTATAAAACAGACACTGGTCCCAACAAATAACTTAAAGATGAGTCCTGACTCCAACCAATAACTTTACTTTTACTTTACTTTTAATGACTCCAGCTTTAGTTTTCTTACTTCTTCCACGCCCAACAAGCCCATGGCTAGCCCCGCTAGCTCATTAGCTAACCAGCAGTCGAATATACTAACCAGACTAATTTGGTAAACTAAATCAAAACATGGTGACACTTACAGATTCCAATTTTGCAGATGGGTCACGTACCTTATGAATTGCTCCATCTTTAAGCTTCAATGTAGATGCTAATCCTGCCATTGCTCAAGCAGTCGAGGACTGATCATCACACACAGAAAAAACTGTAGCGTGCCGTGTCCTGGCATTTTCGCGTGTTGGGAGACTGTGCAGGGATCTATGTTGCTGCCTGCATCCTACAAAATAATAACTGGAGAGTTGATATATCGCCGTAGATATATTGTTGTTTTAGCTTCACTCGTCGCAAAGTAATGGTGCATTCCAGTGTACTTGGAAAAAACGGCGTCCGAATGTGATATGCGCCGATTCTATTCACTAATGGCGCTGTAGTAGTTGATGTTGAGTTTAGATGCTTGTAACATTCTGAGACTTACCATACAAACATGAGTTTGCTGCGGGCGATTATGTTTTCCCGAGCAGATGCACTGGAACACATTTAGATTGGAAGTTAGGAATACCGACTCGGAATTATCGATTTCCGAGTACAATGGAATGCACCATAAGCAACGGCTTGCGGCACTGCCGTGAGCTGCATTTTGCGACGACGTAAATGGGATTGGTTGTTCACCTGGGCGTGGGCATGCTCTGAGAGGGGCTGGATTAGCACCTTATGACGTCCAAAGGGGCTACTTTCTGAAACGGGCTGTTTTTCTCCTATCTTTGGCACCGTTTTTGGAAAAAGGAAAATACAGAAAAACGGGTTGACTTCCAGATTTCAAATTTTCTCAGCTGCTTAGGTAAATGATTTCCTGTGGAACATGTATAAGCGCCAGGAATAAGCCGTTTTCCATAATATGGGACCTTTTAAGTTAGTTATTTCCTGCATTGACCAAAATGCCTTTTGAAAGGGCGTGAACTTGTTGCTGCTTCATTCATGTCATGTTAGACAAAGCGGAAATATGGGAAGACTTCCCATTGTTTTGATTTATTTTGGGGAAAATCTATTATAGGATTTTACAGGGAATCTCTTTCATTATGCATTAACACAAGTACTCCAAGATACTCTAACCAAGGCTGGGCTCTGACTACTTAGGCAATGAGTCTTTTGTTAATATTTAAAATGAATATTGTAACTACTTTCACTGCATTTACTTTCACTGCGTCACTTTAGTCTGCATTTACGTTAGCCAAAGTGACATTATTTTAAACAGTTCTCATAGACTCTCATAGGGATATCTGTCCTAAGTATAACACCTCAGATTTGAATGAAATGGTTACCTTCAATGTGGTTTGAATTGTTTGTCCCACACAATCTTCAACATTCTGTACCTGTCCCTTGATGTGTCTTCTGTGATTTTGAAATCCTTGCAAAATTTCCCAACTGAACTCTCCTAGGTAGAGCACAGGTTGTTTTCCATTGATGTTGGTTCAGCTCCTCCCACTCTTCCACTGGCAATTCAATATTTCCCTCCCTCTCCCATTTATCCTTTATATACAAAGTATTATATTTTTGTATAGTAAGCCAAAGTATATCTTAGCGATAGTCCTGTAACATGGTTCTGACCTGTAGGCTGATACAAAAACTTTTTAAATCCCAGAATCTATTAGTTTTAGTGCCTTAACTGTATGTCTCTATAAAACTCCTGATGTTGGTTCCCTGATTTAAGAGGTTACAACTTGAATCTATTATTGTTTCTGTTGGGAGTAAATTCTGTACCGATCTCTGATGGATTGGTCAGGTATGTAATTAATGGCGAGGATTTTTTGTACATTAAATTTATAACCAGATAGCGTTCCATATATTGTTCTGGAAAGGAACTAGCTGGACGGGCCAAGTACACCAAGACATCATCAGCGAATAATGCTATTTTATGTTCTCCCCCCGCCATGACTATACCTTTTTATTTACTTGTTTGTCTAATCCATTGACTCGGTAATCTTGATCCTAGCTATTGGCTTGTTGTATAGAGCCTGTATAGTTTTTATAAATGTCTCATTGAACTGAAATTGTTGCAAAACGGCCTATCTAACTGAATCAAATGTTTTATTTGCATCCAACCCTACCATGACAGCTTCCATCTTTCTCTGTTATATAGTTAATCACATTCAGTGTGCATCTGACATCGTCCTGTGTTTGTCTTTGTCTAATAAAACCTGTCTCTGGCAAAATTCTCTAGTAGTCTGGCTAAAATACAGGCCAACGGCATATAATCCTGGTTAAGGACAGTTACAGGTCTAAAATTTGAGCACCCCAGTATCCTTCCCTTCCTTTGGAGTGGCTGATATTATGGCTTCCCTCCATGAAAGTGGGATTTTTCCTCTCTGTAACACCCACTTAAATGAATTAAATAATGTAGGGGTTAGTGGCTCCCTGAGTTATTTGTACCATTCTGAGGTGTACCCATGGGTACCCAGGGGCTTAGCTTTGAGTCTTGTAATGGCTGCATTTATTTCCTCAGAGGTGATTTCTGCTGTTACATCTATCGTGTGTTCCTTGGATATTGTGGGCAGGGGTAATGAGTCTGATCTGTGTATTGTGTGTACTATGCATTTTCGCTACGTGGTTGGGAGTATAGGTTTCTGTATGTCTCAAAGCAGCTCTGTATGGCCTCAATGTTATACAGTATTGATTTGGTATGAGGATCCCTTGTCTTATATATGCCATTATCTGCCTGCTGCTCTCTTAGTCTATAAGCAAGAAGTTTTGCCCACCTCCCAGTACCTCTGTCTTAGGAATGTCAGCTTTTTCTTTATTTCTTGAGCATAGAGCATTTCTTTTGGACTTCACGCATAATACTGGGGTCCAGTGTATCTTTATGTGCTCTTTCTAACTAGTCCAATTGTAGATTGTTCAGCTTTTTTGACAACGCCATCATGGCATCATCTAGCATCCCAGAGCACTGGTCGTTCTCTGCCAAATGGGTCAGGATTTCATTATTCAACTCAACTTCTATATTTCTGTAGTCTCTTCTTTCTGCCGGCAGAGAACTGGACATATAAGTTGCCATTTTTAAATCTTGGCACTGCTGTAAGGGGAATCGTAGTAACGCTGTCTCTCGTGACCAATGAGACCAAGCGTATTCTCTGTTCAGGTAGTGGAACATACCATCACAAAAAGGCTGAGGGATAACAGAGCAGGAGCGTTTACTTCCATCTCATACAAATCGCCCTGTTTTAACAATCTAACCTGCAACATTCTCTCCCATAGACTTGCACTGAATTGATTCTCAGAGATATGGAACAAAACGCGTCGCATACGTCGCGCATTACAGAACACGTTTTTTAATTTCCAATTAAGGGACGATTACGTATTTGATGGTACTGTTGGCAATACCTGTATAGGCTGTATACTGTCTTGTTCTACCAGGACTTTTCCCAATACAGACTTCTAATGAACAGTTTGGGCATGTATTATGTGGCTTTTATCGAGTTAATTTCTCTCCATTTTGCTTTGAAACATGAAATGCACCCACAGATCTGCCTTGACTTTTCTTTTTTAACCCAGCCCTATAGTTGACCTAATGTTTCCTCCACATGCAGGTTTGAGTGACAGCATAATAAAGTGTGACTGCTTTTTGTGCTCCTGTTTTTCAGCTTTTCACTGGCCCTAAAGAAGTGAAGAAGAGGAGGATGAAGCTCAAGGAGAAAGGCGAGATAGGGTTGTCCCTGTCCTGTCATCAACAACTCAATCTGAATAGGACACTACCATGTCTGAATTGTTTGTGGCATACAGAAAGAATGTACGTAAGACAGACAGGGAGTCAGTATGTTTTTCTCCTCATATTGTTGGCAGTGGCCTCTATCTCAACGAGCTGAACATGAAGTAACTTAGTAGAACCGAACTTGATTACCTTCAAGAGTTTTTCAAGAGTTGAATTAACAAATAAATCAGAAATAGACCATTTAATCAGTCAGAATTCACACAGCCAGTAAGGATGGACACACATTACAGAGTTTTCAGTTGAATGTAGCCCCTAACACGCATTCTGTTGGCAGGACCAAGCTGTCATTGTAAATAAGGATTTTGCTCTGTGCAATATTACTGTATTACTGCCTGGGATCATCTCAGTCCTGGGCCTGCTAGCTACTACACCCTCTATAGCACTACAGCTTTGTCATATAGATATTATTCATCCCAAACAGCATCTGGGATGTTTTGCTGCTACTTCCAGTTGACCCCTGAAATGTAAAAGGCTTCCAGTTATCCACATCGTAGGCGTAATTGTACATTTTGAAGTATTTATGAAGAAATCACATTTGTTGTTGCACTCGGGGTGCGAACTGTAGTGGCAAAGTTGGCTTTCCTGTATTTGGTGTCTTTGGGTTGATCCTGCCCAATTACAAGCCAACCAGGGCTTGTAAACAAAAGTCACATGACTCAAGTAGCTTGTTGATTGGACAGTTTTGGTAACCTGATACCCATAAACCCTTGTGTTTTGCGTTCTCACTCCTGACGAACCGCATCGCAGTTCTCTCGGAAGAGGACCGACACCCACATTTCAGGTGTTTGGTGCAGTTATTTGGTGCCACCTGAGTTCAAATGGCATTTGCTCACCTGGCAAACAAACCAAATTAAAAGACTAAATACTCCAAGTTTCGAATAAAACCCATGTCTCACAGTGCTCCAACCTTGGGACACTGTGCCGTTTCTCTACCCTTGTCTTTGGTGGTCCGACCTGGAGGGACTCTGCCATTTTTTACCCACGTCTCTGGTACTCCAACCTGGGGGGACTTGGCCGTCTTTCTCCCTGCCCCAGGACCACCCGGGACAAGCCCAAGCCCCTGACCACAGGGCCGTTTTGCCATGTCTCTGGTTCTCCAACCTGGGGGCATGGGTGATTGTGATAAACTTGATGTGTTTACCAACGAACAGCGAGAAATGTGGGCTTCTCATGTCAGATTAGGATAAAGAGAATGGTTTAGGCTGATTATATTGCATGCCATTGCAATAGAGAAGGAAAGTTTTTGTTTCTTGGTTGTAAGATGTTAGCAGCCCCTCCAAAATGAAATGAAGGAAGCATCAATGCCTGAACTTTGTTGGAAATTGAGTCATTGGGCATCTTAACACTAGGCCTATGACTGATAACAGGGCCCTCATTTATCAACCCTACATATGTACAAATGTCTGTGAACCATGTGTAAGACCCTTTCTAAGAAAAGAGTGGGATTTATCAATTTATGCTTATGCTAAAAATGGCTTCTCTTTGTGAAGAGACATCAAAGACATTTCCTGCAGCATGTAAAGCGAACCATACCATATATGGTTAATTAGGGGCATGTCTTTGTTAATGAATGGCTGTGCATGAGCATGACGGTGGTTTCGAAAGTGGTATTTATTAAGGCAGATTACTACAGGTGTGGTACCCACATTTGATAAATGCCGAACATTCAAAGATTGTCTACGTAAGAGAGGATTTACAATCTTTTCTAGGCAACAGTGAAATGAGGGTCCAGAGAACCTGAGAACAAAAACATCAATCATTAAAATGAATGCACAATACTATCTAAACAGAGTCAGCAACATACATTATATAAAGCAATTACTAACAGAAAACGGGAAATACTGCTTTTTTTCCATTCATAAGGGGTATAATAGAAGAAACCAATTAACTAACTAAACCAACTAGTCCAGTGATCTGGAGGCATAACTGGATTTAATGAGTCTTTTATTTTCACAGTACAATTTTACCCCAGAAGACGAAGTCAGCAGATAGTTTGGGCGGGATACTGCTATGATGATATAACTAGTGTTGCCACTGCAGTTATTATTATTGTAATGTGTGTTTATGGAAAGACTGCTCTACGCTGTTTTCATTTTCTATGCAGCTTATTGGCTCAGAGGCTGTGCTGTTTGAGCTGCAATTGGTCAGCTGAGAGACTCCAGCCTTCTGATTGGATTCTGATATAAATAAAGAGTTTTCTTATGCCAACACTTGACCCCCTCATCATCCTTTCTGTGTCTGTATCTGGTTGCATGTTAGCAGTGCAAGTTGATGTGGAATGAGAACATTTTCTCCTTTCACAGGGTAACTGCGGTCCTTAAAACAGTTGAAAAAAGTAATATATAATTTAAATTTAAAGCCAAAAAAGTATTAAAATGTCCCGTAAATATCCCGGCCTTAATTTAATTTTTTTTACCATATGACAGGTTTCCTTTTGCTGCGTGTCCACTGTTCGATAAATACCAAACAGGGTCAGTAGTACAGTATGCTACTGCTATCTACTTTACTAAACACAATTGTCCCTTAATACATTTCCTGGTGTCTTTTTTTCTTATGCTGCCATTTATATTTTCACAACATTAATTAACTATGTTCAATCAGAAATAGGCTGGTGTGTCAGTTTTGTTTCTTTATTTTTGTTTTTAAATTGGTCTTAAATTTAATTCCAGGTAGCATTAAAAGGCTCTTTAAACACTTACACTGTTTAAAGACTTACACAGATACTGTTTCAAATAGTTGTACCTCTTATGCTTACTACTGAAGTAATGGACCAGCTGGAGGAGGGTGATTGGTGGTCAGGCTTGTAAAAATCTAATTTTAGCCTCCTGATAAATGTTCATTTTCCCAGCCATCCCTCCCTAACTCCTACACACTCAAACGTTCACACTGGCAAGACAAAATCATCCAAGTGCATATTTATTTTTGTCAAAGCTCCAGTTTGTTACATCATTACGAATATTACTGTATAGGGTTTTTTGGCCAATAATAATATTTTCAGATTGATGCTGCTGATAGCTGATAATTTGGGCATCTTTAAATTTGACAATTTCCAAGCCTACAAATTCCAAGTGCAGTGTTTCAGTATTGTTGTCATGGTGGAAAAGCCTCATGAAACATGAAGACCATAGAAAATGCTCCATTTGAACCCAAGATGATGATGATAATAATAAAACATTCCTGCATACTTGTGTGGAATCTGATCAAAATGTCTCATTACAATCAATTCGGGTTAGGACTTCCCATAGAAAGCCAGTGCAGTATTGATCAATTCTATAATAAACATGTAATCAATCAAACTGCATCATATCAAAGGTGGACGACACTGACTGGACCAGATCACATTTTTAATGAAAAGAAAATATCAGCCAAATACACCGATCAGCCACAACATTAAAACCACCGACAGGTGAAGTGAATAACATTGATTATCTCGTTACTATGGCAACTGTCAAGGGGTGGGATATATTGGGAAGCAAGTGAACAGTCAGTTCTTGACCTTGATGTGTTGGAAGCAGGAAAAATGGGCAAGCGTAAGGATCTGAGCGACTTTGACAAGGGCCAAATTGTGATGGCTAGACGACTGGGTCAGAGCATCTCCAAAACGGCAGGTCTTGTGGGGTGTTCCCGGTATGCAGTGGTTAGTACCTCCAAAAAATGGTCCAAGGAAGGACAACCGGTGAAAAGTTAATGCTGGCTATGATAGAAAGGTGTCAGAACACACAGTGCATCGCAGCTTGCTGCATATGGGGCTGCGTAGCCGCAGACCGGTCAGTGGCAGAGGGGTAACAATTTCAAAGGGCAACAAAATGACCTGAGAGAACTGCAAATAACCAATGCTTGATGTTCATAAATAAAATAGTGATAATTTCCAATGTTTCTGAAAAACCTTTGCATTAAAAATTGCACTGAGGGTCACTGCAATGACCATCTAAAATGTCTCTCAATTCAAGTAAAACCAAAAACAAGCCATGTAGAAGTTCACAGTTTTGAGATTCAAACCAAAAGACATTCAATAAAATTACATTATTCCAATGTAACAAAGAGTACCAAGTGTTGACATTATTGCATCTAGCACCTCTAGAACTTAAGTCATACAGTGCTTTTTTTCTGTGCTCAAATACCTTTAATAAATCAAATCCTCTGCCTTTTTGGTTATGAGAAAATCACTATGGTTCCAATCTTCACAGCATTCTAAATTGCACAATGAGACCAAAACTGTGCAAGTACCCGAGGTTTATACACGCACACAGACACACTCACACACACATAGACACACGCACCTCTAGTTGAGTTTACTCCTTAATCAGTCCCACCAGGATCTCGCGGCGTTTTTTTCTGATTATTGCGGCCCAAAATGATTGAATTTGCAGCGGCTTTCATCAAAAATTGCGATGCAATTTGCGATATTTTTCGTGTTATCTTGTGGTAAAACAGCAGGAATTGATGAAAATTTCGAGCCCCCCATCCTGCCCAAAATATTGTAAACTGCCCACTCTGTTATTTCAGTTGTTTTTTTTAAAGTAGTAGAGTAATCGTCACACATTAATACCTCCTGGGGCCGCCGGCTGAAAACTAGTTTTACTACACATGATCTCTGTCTAGTGCCTTTCTTTGTCTTTCATTCCTTTTTAATCCTAGTTTTCTTTACATTCTTTTTGTTTTGTTTTTTCCCTTTAGGCTGCAATGCAGCATATCTACAGTTTGCCATTGTAGCACCTGTAAAAAGATATATGTTTTAATGCCTGCCCAATCCCTTCAATGTTTTGTTTAATAATACTGTGGCATGTAGTTATTTGGTCAGTTCCAGGTTTATTGCACCTGCCAGTAGGTGGCGGAGTGAGCGGTTTGTAGTTAATTTTACTGGAAGACATAGAAGAAGGCGAGTAGGAGTGGTTGGTCTGTGCCGATAGTGGCGGAGTGGTGTGTGTCCGGTGCTACCTTATAGCCAACTTGCATGCTTTACAAAATATTGCCGCGAAGTAATAAAATTAAAGTTTTCTACACTACTAATGCAGTCGCTGTGTAAATGGTGTAACACCATCACATCATTAGTTGACCCGTCACGTTCCCGTCCCGCTCTAATCTGTCAGGTCTGTCAGTGCTGCCAGTTTGACATAGAGACAAGGAGAGAGAGGTCCGGAGCGGAGAACGCACATCAAACTAGTCACCGGCCTGTTAGCAGCAAATCAACTTGAACAGCTTATAAAATGATTAGGCTACACCGCGGCGCGGCCCGTCCAACCGGCCCAAAGACCCACCGGGATTCGTCCCTGTTGTCCCCGATTGGCTACTCCAGCATTGTCCTCATGTGTAACCATATCAAAGGCTCAGGATAACAAGAAATCAAATGGTGCAAATTGCATATTTAAATAAAAAAACAACCTCCCGAACATGTAGGAGTGTTAATGTAACACGTGGGAGTGTTATTATTATTAAGGTATTAATGTGTGACGATTACTCTACTACTTTAAAAAACAACTTAAATAACAGAGTGGGCAGTTTACAATATTTTGGGCAGGATGGGGGGCTCGAAGTTTTCATCAATTCCTGCTGTTTTACCACAAGATAACACGAAAAATATCGCAAATTGCATCGCAATTTTTGATAAAAGCCGCTGCAAATTCAATCATTTTGGGCCGCAATAATCAGAAAAAAAAATCCTGGTGTGACTGCTTAATTGCCAGGTCACTTTTCAAACGAAGCAGGCAGGGTTTCAGAGGTTTTCCATCTTCCAAACCCATTATGAGTCTTTGGATAAACATAAAGGTGTAGGTGAGCTTTTTGGGATATTCCAGATGCAGGGCATGAATCAGACCGTATACCATTAAAACAGCACCAGGCAAACTGGGGAAATTATCTATGATAATCCAAATCAGAATCTATTTCCTCCAACAAAATTGATTTGAATTGTTCTAAAGGGTTCAATAGTCGTGGCCATGGCCACTTCAATTTCATTTTTTTTTTTGTTCTTGTCTGATCACGTTAACTCAGCCTTTACTAGTCATTATTTAGGTCAGAGTCAATTCCAGTTGTGTCCACCAGATGGAACTAAAACAAATCAATGGCTTGACTGGTACAGCTCTTGTATGTGTGTTATCTGAATTGTTTGTAGTGCTGTACCTGTGTGAAGACTTATTGAAAATGAAAATCTCTCCCTGCCTGAATGTCTCTCTCCCCTCCTCCGTCACACTCTTCAGTCTCTCTCTCACTCTGTTTCAGTGTCTCTCTTCCTTTCTCTCTGTGCCTCTCTCTTGGTGGGCGGGTGCCATGGCAACAGTGACATCATGCCTGAGGTTGAGCGGGGTCCATGGCGACAAGCCGTGACATCAGAGCAGGTGGTTGGGTTTCTATAGTAACACAGCCACCAGCTCAGCGGGTGTGTGTTTGTGAGCGAGAGAGACAGAGAATAAGGGGTTCTTTTTTTTCTTTTTTCTTTTTTACTTTAAAATAATTTCCTGTTTCAGAGGAGGAAGTGTGGTTCAGCTACAGCAGAACAGAGGGTGTGTGTGAGTGTAAGAGAGCAAAGTGAGTGTTTAATAGTATGTGGAACAGCCTGACAGCATTAGAATGACACTAATAGACAACTACAATGAGATATACACACACACACACACACACACACACACACAATGTGTTTGACACTTTGCCTGGAGTGAAAGGAGGAGAGAGAGGAAGCGGAGCACATTCTCAAAAACTTTAATTTATTTTCACAAGAAATTTCAGATTACCAACCCTTCCTGGTTTTGGCTGGCGAACTAACTAACTGGTTGATTAAAGCTGCACTAGTACAGATTTTAATGTAAAAATCAGCCGGAAGCAGGAAGTGGGCTGCAACAGAGAAGAGTTTCTCATTCTTATATTTACATTACCGTCATTTAGCAGACACTTTTATCCAAAGCGACTTACAATAAGTACATTCAACGTATTTAGGGAAGAGAATTACTAGTCACCAAAAATCATTGCCTCCCCAAACAAGCATCTAAGAGCATAACCAGTGCTGAAGTAAAAGTGTAATAGTAAAAGTGCAATAATCTATCTACACACACTTTTTTTTTAACAAAGCAAATAGGCAAGTGCTAAGAGGAAGCTTCAGGGTAGAATGTTTTGAAGAGGGGGGTTTTCAGCCTGTGGCGAAAAATGGGCAGCAACTCTGCTGTCTTGACATCAATGGGGAGTTCATTCCACCACTGTGAGGCCAGGACAGAAAAGAGCTGTGACCGGGTAGATCGGCGCAAGGGGCCAAGGAGCAACGGTGCAACCAGTCGCCTTGAGGCAGCAGAGCGAGGTGGTCAGGCTGGGTGTAGGGCTTGACCATGGCCTGGAGGTAGGAAGGAGCTGTTCCTTTTACTGCCCTATAGGCTAGCACCAGAGTTTTAAACTGGATGAGCTGCTACAGGGAGCCAGTGTAGAGAACGGAGAAGGGTAGTTGTGTGGGAGAACTTGGGGCGGTTGAACACCAGACGAGCTGCAGCTTTCTGAATAAGCTCCAGTGGTCTGATGGCAGACGTCGGGGCACCAGCAAGGAGGGAGTTGCAGTAGTCCAGGCGGGAGATGACAAGAGCCTGGATGAGCACCTGCGCCGTCTCGTCATTGAGGAAGGGGTGAATCCTCCTGATGTTGTAGAGGAGGAATCTGCAGGAGCGTGTTACTGTTGCGCTGTTTGTCGAGAACGACAGTTGGTCGTCCAGGGTCACACCCAGATTACTCACAGTCTGAGTAGACGTCACCACAGCATCATCAATGGTGATGGACAGGTCTCGGTACGGACAACCCTTCCCCAGGAGGAACACCAGCTCAGTCTTGTCAAGGTTAAACTTCAGGTGGTGCATCGACATCTACTCTGAGATGTCTGCCAGGCACGCAGCAATGCGTGCCTCCACTTGTGTGTCAGAGGGGAGGAATGACAAGATCAGCTGGGTCATCGGCATAACAATGGTAGGAGAAGTCCATGAGAGTGAGTAACGGAACCAAGAGACATTCTGCAAAGGAAAAAACAAAGAGGACCCAGACCTGAACCTTGTGGAACCCCCGTAGTCAGCCTGCGTGGTTCCGACACAGACCCTCTCCATGTCACCTGGTAGGAGCGACCCATCAGGTAGGATGCAAACAGGGAGAGTGCAGAGCCTGAGACACCCACCTCACCTGGAGGTGAGGGGACAGAGATTTTTCAAAGAAGAGGACAGAGTGGAGAGAAGAATATCATTGGCTGGTATCAGGGCGTAGGAGAGAGGAGGGGGGGGGGGGGGGGGGGGGCGAGCAGTAGAACAGTGTCTAGTGAAGCCTTCTGGGTAGGAGGAGATTGGGAGAGGGAAAGGCCAAAGAATGAGAGGATGGAAAGAAGAGATTCAAGCTTCTCGGTTTGGATGTTGAAGTCACCAAGAAGGATGAGTGCAGAGCCATCGTCAGTGAAATGTGAGAACTCACCAAGAGTGCCTGGTGGTTGATAAACAACAGCAAAGGTGTGCTTGACTGGATGAGTAACAGTGACAGCATGAAATTCAAAGGAGGGTGGAGAGAATTGTGGAATAGGAAAAATTATTTCCATTTGGGGGAAATTAGCAGGCCAGTACCACCACCTCGCAGCTCTGGGAGTGTGGGTGTGGCAGTGTTTTCTGGGGTGATCCAAGTCTCAGTTAGAGCAAGTACGTTGAGGGAGAGCAAGGATGTGTAGCCTGAGATGAACTCAGCTTTTGGCACCGCCAACTGGCAATTCCAAAGCCCCCCTGCCACCACTTGCTCAACATGAGTTGAGAGAGTAGGATAGATGAGATTAGTGGGGTCACAGCGCCTGGATGTGACCCGTTGCCTGTGCGACCGCTGGACAGAGGAACAGACAGGAATAGGAAGAAACACATACAACACATGGTAGTCCACAGTACAATGACAGAGAATTTTTACATATATATATATATATATATATATATATATATACATACATACACACACACACCGATCAGCCACAACATTAAAACCACTGACAGGTGAAGTGAATAACATTGATTATCTCGTTACAATGGCACCTGTCAAGGGGTGGGATATATTGGGAAGCAAGTGAACAGTCAGTTCTTGAAGTTGATGTGTTGGAAGCAGGAAAAATGGGCAAGTGTAAGGATCTCAATGACTTTGACAAGGGCCAAATTGTGATGGCTAGACGACTGGGTCAGAGCATCTCCAAAACGGCAGGTCTTGTGGGGTGTTCCCGGTATGCAGTGGTTAGTACCTACCAAAAGTGGTTCAAGGAAGGACAACCAGTGAACCGGCGACAGGGTCATGGGTGCCAAAGGCTCATTGATGCACGTGGGGCGAAGGCTAGCCCGTCTGGTCCGATCCCACAGAAGAGCTACTGTAGCACAAATTGCTGAAAAAGTTAATGCTGGCTATGATAGAAAGGTGTCAGAACACACAGTGCATCGCAGCTTGCTGCGTAGCCACAGACCGGTCAGAGTGCCCATGCTGACCCCTGTCCACCACTGAAAGCGCCTACAATGGGCACGTGAGTGTCAGAACTGGACCATGGAGCAATGGAAGAAGGTGGTCTGATGAATCACGTTTTCTTTTACATCATGTGGACGGCCGGGTGCATGTGGGCCGTTTACCTGGGGAAGAGATGGCACCAGGATGCACTATAGGAAGAAGGCAAGCCGGAGGAGGCAGTGTGATGCTCTGGGCAATGTTCTGCTGGGAAACCTTGGGTCTGGCATTCATGTGGATGTTACTTTGACACGTACCACCTACCTAAACATTGTTGCTGACCAAGTACACCGCTTCATGGCAACGGTATTCCCTGATGACAGTGGCCTCTTTCAGCAGGATAATGCGCCCTGCCACACCGCAAAAATTGTTGAGGAATGGTTTGAGGAACATGACAAAGAGTTCAAGGTGTTGACTTGGCCTCCAAATTCCCCAGATCTCAATCCGATCGAGCATCTGTGGGATGTGCTGGAAAAACAAGTCCACAAGGCCCCACCTCGCAACTTACAGGACTTAAAGGATCTGCTGCTAATGTTTGGTGCCAGATACTACAGGACACCTTCCGAGGTCTTGTGGAGTCCATGCCTCAACGGGTCAGAGCTGTTTTGGCAGCACCAGGGGGACCTACACAATATTAGGCAGGTGGTTTTAATGTTATGGCTGATCGGTGTGTATAAAGCACTCAGTCTTTGACGGTTGTTAATTGAAGAAGTCACCCTAGCCTTTGTTTGCTTGATGCTTCCAAAAACCACAGTTGTTTAAGACTGCTTCCACTGATTGGTAATTGTCTGCCAGGAGTGCAGGCCCCGCCCCGACAATTAACAAAGCAATTGGCCTAGCTCAGGTGAAACTACCTCCAGTTAGGGGTGTGACACAAACAGAAACTGGGCTTACTTGTCTTAACCCTAGGCTAGTAAAATAGCACACTAAATACACAAAACAGCTAAACAACAAGATATATGGACAAATAACAACAGTTTGGCCTGAAGGTGTGGCTACAAAGACAAACTGGCTACCCAGTATACAGATCAACTGGCTAACTGACCACCTAGCAGCTAACAACAGACTACTGATTAAAGCACTGTACTAGCTACTAGCACAGTAGCTCGTACAGCTAATAGCAACTTGTTTAAGCAAGAAGAATCTACTCAGCCTATTCTAGATGAGTCTAGCAGTTCAGAATCCCCTCCAGAAGTTAAATGTATACTAATTGACGCTGCAGATTCACCGTATTTGGCCAAATTAAACTCTGGTGTCGATGTGGACACTAGTGGGAAATCTCCACACAGAAAGCGAAGAATCCATGTTGTTAGTCCCACTGTCCTTCCCCTCAGTTAGTCCAGTTCCCGCCCCAACACTTGTCACTCATCTTGATGAGCTGTCTACCTTGAAACAGCATCTAGCCTGAGGGTGAGGTAACCAGCTTTTAAGAAGGACATTTATATGCTTTTTCCGCTGCACTAGTGTGCCATACTGTACCCATGCTGTCACAGTATGTTTTTCAGGGTTTTTTTCATGGTTCAGTCGGATTACGGTACAATAACAGCCTAATGATACAGTGCCTTTATGTATCTGATACCAGCCAGCTTTCAAAGGGTGCTGCCAGGATGTTACCATCACTCTAGGGACACACAAGGTCAATAGTCAGTTATAACTGCCATTTTTAATTCCTCAGCTGGTGTAAACATGCAGAACTGAAGTGAAAAGTCAGAGAAAGAGACAAAACATAAACAACAAATTACCGCAACGATGGGAAACAGAAGAGTGAGGCTGCATGCTGTCCGTGGTTGTGAAAATACACACAACCATTATGGGAGTGGAACCAAAGCGCCTGAACATCGCACCGCTTGGGTGAGAAAAATGAGTGCAGTGCCAAAGTAGCTTTGGCACTGCAGAGCGACAGCAAAAGGTAGAGCTTGTAGCTGTAATCCAACAGTCTACAGAAAATACCTAATTTTCATCTTATTAGGCAGCAAAAAAGGGTCTCAATGTAGGCACCACCTTATTGATCTGTTCGCTGAATATAATTCAGATGGATCAAGTAAGATACACCCTAAGCTTGCCTATTCCAATGATACAGTTGTGTTATGGGTTTTCTGCTGATCACTGAGATGAGATGTTCAATTTTCATGGTCAGGCAGTCAATAAAAGTTGAAGCATCCCTGCATTTCTTTTTACATGTTAGGTAAATGCCCTGTGGGGCGCCAAGGAGGGCAGCCACGGTATTGTGAGCGCCGTGTCTACTGTTCTTCTTTTTGTATTTATTGTTTTTGTCACTGGAATGTGCATTTCCTACACACGCTTGTAAAAATTGGGGAGTTAACTCCTCCTGTACGGTGGCCCTGAGAGCTCAACACACTGCAACTTAAAAAAAACACATGCAAGTAGACAAAACACAAGCAAATTAAGAAAACATCTTCATCAATTTGACAACACACGCAACAAATTAAGAAAACATCATCAATTTGACAACACACGCAACAAATTAAGAAAACATCATCAATTTGACAACACATGCAACAAATTAAGAAAACATCATCAATTTGACAACACACGCATTACTGTAATTCAAAACTCCATTCCATTCCTGAAGCACTCCGTGGATGAGGCTTCAAACGTAATGATGTTAAAACGATACAAGCTTCGATACGTTCTCGACACGCCGCTTCTAGGCTTCGGTATCAAGCGTAACATCACTATCAGATGTCTGCAATAATATCTGAATCATGCGATCACAATGTTAAAATAAACCAAAAAACAGTTACATTTTAGCTAATTTTCCAACTCAACTGACTGTCCAGACGTGTTCACTTTTAAGTGTCCTCTGGAAACACTTCCGTTGTTGTTTGGCGTAATTGCAGTGTGTTTCTGTAATGTGTTGTGTTGTCTGTAATTTGTTGCGTGTGTTGTCAAATTGATGAAGATGTTTTCTTAATTTGTTGCGTGTGTTGTCAAATTGATGAAGATGTTTTCTTAATTTGCTTGTGTTTTGTCTACTTGCATGTGTTTTTTTAAGTTGCAGTGCATTGAGCTCTCAGGGCCACCGTACTCCTGAGTTATTTCCCGTGTTTTCAAACTCTTCCTGAGATATCGGAAGGGATGTACCAGCGGGCAGTGCTTATCCCTCTGCCCCGCTAAAGAGGCCCAGGGGGTGGTACAGTGGGAAGTGAGCAGGCACTCTCGCTAGATGGAGAGGGCAGGGTTTCAGAACACTTCTACCTGAACTCTGTCTCTCCAATGTACACTCCCTGGGAAATAAGAAAAATGAACTGGAACTCCTGCTCTAGACCATCATCGGCTATGCGCAGATTTCTGCCTTCTCTTTCACCGAAACATGGCTGGAGGTGGGCCACTTTTACACCACCATTTTAAAAGGGCATTCCGCTCTAAAGCAAACTGCTACGCCGGGATCCTGTTCGTGGACTTCAGCTCAGCTTTCAACACCATCATCCCAGAGCTGCTACACCACAAGCTGGCCCAACTTGTCTCCCATCTGCCAGTGGATCTCTGACAACCTACAGGTTATCCGATTAGGCCCACACCATTCCAGCCCCCTAGTTACAAGCACAGTGCCCCCCCCATGGCTGTGTGCTGTCTCCCCTCTTATACTCACTGTACACCAATGACCCCTCCATCAAGCTGCTCAAGTTTGCAGACGACATCACTCTGTCTACAGGAGGGAAGTGTCCTGGCTGGCATCATGGTGCTCCGCCAACAACCTGGCCATATAAATGGCACAGGGGTGAAAATGGTTGAGTCATTTCAGTTCCTGGGGAACACCATATCCAACTCCTTCAAATGGGATGACAACATCTGTACCTTCACCAAAAAAAGCCTAACAAAGGATGTACTTAACTACGACAGCTCAGGAATGATCCACTCGGCTGAGAAGATCACTGGCTGCCAATTCTTCTGATAAAATCGCCTCTGGCCCCACCCACACCAGCAACCACCTACTCATCAAATTCACCTCTGGCAGGACCAGGCTTTCTCTGGCACTTCCCATAACCATGCTTCTTCCCCGAGGCCGTCCAGCTCCTCAACAAATGCCCCTAGACACCTACCCCCCAATGCACTACTAAGAGTCACTTAATGGACTCATGAAACAATGACTATGAGGTTAAAGTGCAGACTGTCAGACTGTCTTAATTTGAGGGTATTTACATCCATATCGGGTGAACCATGTAGGAATTAAAGCACCAATTCCACAATTTTAGGTGACCAAAAGTAATTGGAGAAATTAACATTCTGATGTTCGTTTGACATTTTCAATTAATGGTCTAGTTTTTCCCCTAACAAATAAATATAGTAAATAAAGTGTTGTGTGTAAATAAACTGTTTCAAGTGGTGTGACGTAGAGCTCTGCGTAGGAGAAGTGAAGTGAAGTGGAGTGGAGAAGTGGAGGCTTTCCAGTTCAAATGCTACAAACTGATCGGACAGATTCCAAGAATTTGTTAGTGGGGGAAGCCAATCAGGACCAAGTCCTACATTCAACAAATTGGAACAATATAATATAAAGCAAACAAATCTGTGAATTTACAGCATGGAGCACTCGAGATGGAGGAACCGTTTGTAGAGAAAAATAATAATGTGCATTGCTGCATGTGCATTGCTGTCTGTCATTATCTCCAATCTGCTTTTAGATAGGTCCTGTGCTATATAAATACTATTATTATAATTATTATTATAGTGGTCCCACTCAGTGTGAACTACTTTATCATTGCTTTAACCCACTGTGTGTTGTGCTGCTCTGGACAAGGTCAGTAGTTCCTTACTGTTACAGACTGGCTGTGTATCAGTGGATAGCTAATCTGACACTGTTATGGATGTAGAACGAAGACAATAACCCTCTTCCTCCATGTGTGATGGAGGGAGGTGTAATCTGAGAATGGATTCTTCGCAGACAGTGTGATTTCTAATTGTTGGGAGGCAGATCATCTTGATCATGCTCAGTGTTTTCCCTCATCTTTATTTCTTACTTTGCACACCCCCAGCACTCTGTAATACATATTTTTTTCATACTTTCATTCATGCATTTCTACTTCTTGACATGCTGGAATTGTCAGTTGTGTTATGTTTAATACCCAATTTTCTATAATACCCTATTTTTCTTTGCGGTATCCTATTACTATTTGTTCTTGCACTGACCCAATTTCCCCACAGGGATCATTAAAGTTTAATATCACTACAATATACCACATAATATTATTTTACATTGCTGAAGTAAACAACTTATTAACCAGAAAACCCATGCAGTTTTGAAACAATACAGTGGATTGTAGCTGGGATTTCACTCAACCAGGAAAGTAAAACATAAACATTTCAGTTCAATAAACATTGACATAATGGGGTTATTAATAAATGATGGTATTGGCACTACACTACACAACCATGCACAACAGCTTATATAAAACACAGTCTCAGCGAAAATTGACAGACACACACCATGCTTTACAGGCTGCAGCAGGTTTCTGGTATGGCTTCAAAGCAGGAATCCACTTTGAAACAGGCTAATAGCACTGTCAACACCCCCAACACCCCTCTCTCTCTCTGTCTATCTACTGTTACAAGAAAAAGTTTGTGAATCCCTTTCAATTACCTGCATTCCTGTATAAATGGCTCCTAAAATATGGTCTGATCCTTATCAAAGTTATAACAATAGATAAACCCCATGTGATTTAACGAATAACCTAACCACTAAAAATGTACTTTTGCGTGTTTTTATTGAACCGCCGGAGAAGAGTTGTTGAGTCGCATGAGTCTGGAAAAGGCTACAAAATAATTTCCAAAAACTTGGCCTCCATCAGTCTACAGTCAGACAGATTAGTTTAAATTAAATGTTGTGTTAAACTGTATTTTGCAGACTGTAGAGGAATAGACTGCTGGTTGGCTGTAGCCCCAAACAAGAATGGAATAACTGTCTGATAATGGAATAAATGGGTTGAAAATACAATAAAACCTATTAATGAGATAAATCACTGGATGATGTAACAATGTACTGCATTATCAGTATATCAAAAATGTACAAAGTCACTCTGAAGATGTCATATCCAGGTTTTATTACAGTTTGACAAACTATTACATTAGCAGTTGAGTTTTTAATGGTTCCAGCGCTGTATGAAGAACAAGCGACTATCTCATTCTAAACCAGTCAGTCCAGTTCCAGTTTGGATGGCGCCTCCACTCTGGGTTTTCCCTGCAGCCTCTCAGTAGTATTAAATATCTCTTCCTCTGCTGCTGCTGCTGCTGCTGCTCCTCCTCCTCCTCCTCTCTCAGCCGCCATTTCACACCAGACTGCTGCATTCTGCTCTGTGATGGAGGAAGAAGGATAGGGCTTTGTTTCTATGGAAGGAGAGGAGAGGAAGGGAGAGGATAGAACGAGAACAATCAGTGAAGAGAGGAGAAAGGAGGAGGGGAGGGAAAGGAAGAGGAGAGAGCAGCCAAGTTTACCTGTAGTCTTGACGTGCATACCACACCAGACACCACTCAAAAATGCTGGGAGTTGAATGTTGCCTTGCCTATTGGCAAGCAAACATACCCGGTGAAACATATATTAAGACACTGGGCCTCATTCACAAAACTCATCTTACTTTTCTTCTAGAGAAAAGTGAAACCCAAAGTGAAATCCATCTGACGGTGGATTATGTGCGTACCCTCAGGCGTATCTGATACCAATTGTATCAGATATTGAATGCCAATTGTACACTGAATGTGCGTGCTGGGAGTGCTGACTTCAGGGTCGTGTGCAAATAGAAAGCACTCATGGAAAGGTGGAGAAAGCAATGGCAAAGAGACCCAAGAAGAAAATGTAAAGCTTTAAAATATAAGTATTGTTGTCGGGAGGGAAAGTGTAAGCAGTGAGGTGACAGTAACTGAGGAAAAGTAAAGAGCATGTCGAGAAAATACAGTTTTGTGTTGGTCAGGGGTGTCAGACTGTAACCTCTACCACCTAGAGACAGACTAGTTAGCCGTGAGAACCCTGGTTAATTTAAGTTCTATTCAGTTCAGTGGAAAAGGCCACTTACTAATGCCTAATGCACCGTACGTCAAAGCACATGTTCAAGGCGCATGCCCACACTGCCGTTCTGCAACATAAACAAATCGTTGAGGTTTAGGTTCACAGATTAATTGTTTATGGAGTGTTATTGTTTTGTATTGAAATTTAAAAAAAATGGAGATGGTGCTTTGACGCACACATACACAGTCTATTGCTCCAATGGTGTTTTAGCAGGCCAGCAATAGCATGGAAACCTCTTTTTACATGAGTCTACTGCAGAATATGGGAATGTGATATATTATGGTGTCACCTTAATGATACCATCCACCACATTTAGGAGCGTGCGGCTGATGGATGGCTAAGATATGCAGGCTCGGCCACCTATCTCCCTCTGGAACGTTCCCGGTGGCCAGGAAAGTGAGAGCAGACACAACCTGCACATGTGGAGGGATAGACCGGGACCTTTTTGTTCTCCTGCTCGGTTGTGCCCCCGGGGCATTGCAGAGATCCAGGAGAACTGCCCTAGGTAATCTAAAGGCTAAAGGCACGCTCTCTCAGTAATGCAGTAATTCATAATTAATCACTTGGATCAATCAGCCAACCACGTGTTTCCAATTTAATAGAATTGCTATTATGGCTATATGATTATTATTAACCTGTTTAGGCTTATAAATGCATGGACCCTTACAAAAACATCACATGTGGAAATGACATGTGGAAAACAACATGTGAGTGTTCCCACATGTTTTTTTGAGACGTGTTTTAGTTTTTCACATGTGAATAAAGCCAATCACATGTGAAAATGTTGAATTAACATGTGATTTTGTGACACAGACTGCATTTTCACATGTGGAAATGTGACTTTGACACACATATATTTTCTCATGGAAATTTCATTTCACATGTGAGTAAAGCATATGACACATGTAAAAGTGCAGGGCTTCCATTTCACATGTGACTTTTTGTAAGGGGATGCACATTTTGTTGTTAATATGAGGTCTGTGACTACTTAAAGTGACTTTGCATGAAGATGAAACTTTCAAAGCAGAAACCTGTTCAGCGTATCCGCCCTCACACATCAGGAAAGAAAATAAATTAATGCTGAAACATTTGTAAATACATTTCAACAATCAAATCTGATCGTTCACGCATTTTGTGCAACATGATGTAACTCAGTGTCTGTTGTCTAAATTCTGTAGATTAATTTCTTCAATTTGTGTCACTTCAGGTGTTGCATGCAAAAGGCCCCTTTGTCTGAACCATTAGGATCCACTTTTCAATTTGGAATGTATTCAAAACACCAATGAGCTCTTTAATGCAATAAAATTTCAACTTTTAGAATTGGTTCACACTGCTCACTACCAGACTATTCCGAACTTCCATGTTTTGGTAAGAAATGACAAGAACGAGTTGACGATTTTATTGTAGTAAGTGCTGCTTGGTGTATTGGATGTATGCCGAATTGAAGAGTGGATCCTACCGATTCATTAAAGGTTTTAAGTCTACTGGGTATGTTTTAAACTGCCAGATTTCTGAATGGAGCTTGGTGTATCGTCTTCTCCATACAAAGGAGAACAGGATGTCTCGAGGCTGCTGTACCCACTGCTTAGTAGAAATGTGTGTCAATGTGATTTAACTATTTTTGCTCCTGACTGAGCTGTTTTATTTCCATTTTTTTGCCCTCCTCTTTCTTATTTCTGGTGTTTTTGCCAGACCAGCGAAGTAAAAAGCCCCAAAGGTTGTGGGACTATGAGGAAGTTTTATGAAGGTGGTGATGTAGAGGGATGGTGGCTGGAACCACATCCTCCTCTGCTGGCCAAGGACTGAATCTCCTCTCAGCCCTCCCATTTGTAAATAAAGAATAATAGAGGAGTGGAAAAAATACACAAAGAATCAGTTACTGACCAAATGGTTACAGTACAAAGGTTTCTTCAGGTTATTGTGAAGAGAAGAGTTTATGACTATGTTCCCCTTCATTGCTGTAGGTACCTGAATCTCAGATAAGTGGTATTTCTACTTCTTGTTCATTATGTGTCTAACTTGGAATGAAATAACAGGAAGGATTTAGTTTGTTCAAGGCTGTTAAAAAGTCACTGTCTTGAAAATATATAAGTATTTCAAAAATACAAAATTGGCAACATCACACATCAGCTGTCATTCAGGATTTTCTCATTATCATTACTATTAGACAACTTTAATGCAGAATCAGTTACATGACCGACCGCAGTTTGTCTGTTTCTTCAAATTACCAAGACTCTATTCTGGTAGGTCTGACATTTATCCACTGGAGGGCAGCAGAAAGAGAGAGATAAATCTGAGAGGAGAAACATTGAATCCTCTACGCTTACATGTATAAAACGATGAAAATATGCACTTCATATATGGTTCACATGCATCCAAAGTATTTCACCTGCTTCAGTCATATGACCCCACTGTGAATCACATCCTTTATCTTACTGGTTCTGAGTTACTGGGCTAAGAAAGCAGCAATGCCAAACAACTCCAAGTATGAAATATTTAAACATCCAGTCCAAGAATCCCTAAAGAAACAAACAACTTTGATGAACGGACTGAGAATAAACACCGATTAAGCAAAACTTAAACATATCCTATGCAAGCTTTTCACGCTGCCTTCAAACAAGCTCTTTGTTAGCCAGTAAGCTAACCCTATCAAGCGTAAAATAATTCTGCATGTAATTTTTAGCATATCTGAGATGCCAAATTAAACAAGCTACTTAGCTGGCTGCCTAGCATCTCTACCGCTAGTTTGGTAGCTAACTTAATTACATTTTAAATTTAACTTAATTAAATGTATTGCATTCAAGTTATAGACAATTCACATAGAGAGAGGGTGTGAATTGTTTTCTGTATTTGTCAAATTATAGCATGCTAGCTCCATTGTTGGTTTGCAGTGCCTTCATGTTTTTCAGCCTCCACACAAGCTGATTAGTAGTCTATAGTGGCTCCAAGCCTGGTCTGATTGAAAAGGGAAGCCAGATGATGTTGTGATGTGATTCACTACTTTTGGTAAGAGTGAAATCAATTTAGCAATTTGGTGGCATTGATGTTGGAGGTAGCACTGTACAGCCGGATGGCTGTAGGCACAAAAGAGTGCTTGAAGCGCTCCCTTGTGCACTTAGCTTGGATGAGACAGTGGCTGAAGGAGCTTCTCAGGCCGTTCATCTCATCATAGAGGGGGTCGGGTCAATAGGGTTGAGATCTGGTTACTGCGCTGGCCACTCCATTTTAGACAGAATACCAGCTGACTGCTTCTTCCCTAAATAGTTCTTTGCCCATGTTAATTTTTTCCTTTTATTGCCCAGTCTCAGATATGGCTTTTTCTTTGCTACTCTGCCTAGAAGGCCAGCATCCTGGAGTCGCCTCTTCACTGTTGACGTTGGGACTGGTGTTTTGCGGGTACCATTTAATGAAGCTGCCAATTGAGGACCTGTGAGGCGTCTGTTTCTCACTAGAGACTCTGATGTACTTGTCCTCTAGCTCAGTTGAGCACCGGGGCCTCCCTTCTCTTTCTATTCTGGTTAGAGCCAGTTTGCGCTGTTCTGTGAAGAGAGTAGTACACACCGTTGTATGAGATCTCCAGTTTCTTGGCAATTTCTCACATGGAATAGCCTTCATTTCTCAGAACAAGAATAGACTGATGAGTTTCAGAAGAAAGTTCATTTTTTTTCTGGCCATTTTGAGACCATAATCAAACCCACAAATGCTGATGCTCCAGATATTCAACTAGCCTAAGGAAGGCCAATTTTATTGTTTCTTTAATCAGCACAACAGTTTTCAATGATCAATTAGCCTTTTAACACAATAAACTTGGATTAGCTAACACAATGTGCCATTGGAACACAGGAGTGATGGTTGCTGAAAATGGGCCTCTGTACGCCTATGTAGATATTCCATTAAAAATCAGCCGTTTCCAGCTATAATAGTCATTTACCACATTAACAATGTCTAGACTGTATTTCTGATCAATTCAATGTTATTTTAATTGAAATTGTGCTTTTCTTTAAAAAATAAGGACATTTATAAGTGACCCCAAACTTTTGAGCGGTAGTGTAGGTGATGGAGTCGTCGACTCCCAGGTGTGCCTGGTATGCGAACTGCAGGGGGTCCAGAGAGGCTGGCACTAAAAGGCTTTACTGTAGACAGCAAGGCAAAACACAAGGTACAGGGCAGGAACGGGAAACTACAGACTGATAGAAATATGAATAGAACTAGAGCAGGGGGTAGCGGCTATAGACGAGGAAAAAACAAACTAGCAACAAACACACAGTGAGCAGGGCTTAAGTAGGGGATGATGGTGTGATGATGATGGAAGACAGCTGTGCAGCAGCAGCCTGGCGGGAAGTCGTGACACTCCCACAAACCTGCAGCAGAGGGAGACAGAGATACACACACACACACACACACACACACACACACACACAGACCAAGACAGAGACACTAGGGAACAGGGGTAGAGGAGGATGCAGGCTGGGCAGGTGTGACAGTGTGTAGTATACATACAATAAAACAATGACAATGTGTTGGGACATAAAGCCAACAGAGTAATCTGACCAGAAAAAATGGTACTGGGGGTTAGTTGTCAGTTCTGTCAGTTCTTTATTCAGATTCAGAGTGTGTTCACTGCTGTTGTCCAGCTGTCACAACTACAGCTCTTACACCTCAAATGGACCGATGGGCTTCTGTGTATTCCAATTGGCTAATAGGAACTTGCTCATTCTAACAATTAGTTTTCTATTACTTTTTACTCTTCAGCACACATGAAACACATAGCCACTAAAACAACAAGAACCTCTTCCTTCTACCTGCCAGACAGTGGTTGATTGACGTTGGTGTGATGTGAATTTGGCCAGATTGAACTTTGGCGTCCAGGGGTCAAATAATATAAATGATGCACAATCCACACAGAATTTGGAAATTTGCAAAAGTGTGCATTATTTAGAGCTTTTTTATTTCACTACATTGTGTTAGGATGTAGTCTATAGTTTAAAAAAAAAATCACTATGATGACATAGTGAGCGTGAGTGTGTGAGTGGTTAACAACCTTTTTTTGACAAGCCTTTTTTTTGTTCTATCTTGAGTAAATAGGTTTGTCACCAAATTCCCACATTACTGGGGAGTAAGAAGAAGCCTACACCTTCACGTGTGACCAATTAATAGGTTGTTAAAACGTCACTATATAAAGGCTGTAGCAGTGCGTAATGGCTGTGGTGCCCCCAAACCTCAACCTGCTGGAGGCATCAGGGTCTTCATAGTCAGAATCTGTTAATAAAAGTGGGCTACATTGTAACAAAGCACCGATTACATAGCCTAACTCCTTACAATAAGATCCAAACTGGGTGTTCATCTGGGTACCATCTGGGTAGATGCATCTGTGTCTCCCAAGTTGCTGGGCACAAAGCCACCATGGGAGTTTGGCCCAGGAGGCAAGCCACAGAGAGAGTGCTGGGTCCCCTCTCCTGCTTAACTGGGTCCCCAGGGCCCAGAGCTCTGAACTAACAACACTTACTGCTGCAGTTGCCTTTTGCCATTCAATATATTTTATCTTGTATGCAACGCCAGAGATAAAGCCTCCAAATAATAACTTCACAGTCTGTGAAATTTTGCTTCTCTTGTGGGTGTGTTGGAATCCATTTATGGTAAATTGTGGGCATGTCCATAATGCTTGTGCATATGTGCACACGTACACAGGGTTTTAATCTGATGAAAAGACTACATGAAAGAGTACACGTTTCCTATTTTGTGCGTACACTGTTTCTACACTTAAATTTACACAAAGTATTATGCATCTGGCATAAAACCCTAACCCTGGTTGTGGCCCTTCACAAAGTTCCCAGCAACCATAGCTGGCGCCACCATGGAGGTCGAATGGATAATTGGCTGTGTAAAAATCATAAAAAAAACAATTGCTAATACAAACAACAAGGCTAGACAAAGAGAGATACCTGAAAAAAATACAAATACTGTCTAAGTAGGCCTGTAGAAGAGTAAGGCTAGAAAGAGATATCTGAAATATATTGTTGTGGTGTGTCTGTAGAGCCATTCAGTAACATCATAAGTAAAAATGAATAAGAGATGATGAGATTTGTTTCCAAATTGAAATTACTGTGACACAGTAAACTCTCTTGCCTTTAGCCCTAGTCTCTACTCCAAAACACTCTGAGTTGGAGTTTGAGAAGAGTCAGCTGACTTAACCAGACTTAGCTAGCTAACAGTTAGAACTAGCCAGCAGGCTAATTTAGCCTTGTTATTGTTAATTACATAAAACATTATGTAATTAACAATAACAACAAAAATACTGATCAGTGCAAAATATCAACAACATCAACAGTTATTCCTTTTAATCGTATGGCCCCCTCTTTTTTTAAGTACATTTTAAAATAAAGTTCCAAGACCTACCCTTGTCAAAAGGTCCTATAAGATTTGTTATTTTTACACTAAATCCCTATTAGATTGTGAAAGTCCAATTGGATTGTTTTCCCTTTCCAATAGAATCGTATAGGATTTTAATTCTCCTTCTAAAAATTATAGGATTTACAGTTTTTGAAGGATTTCACTCCTGTCCTGTAGAGTTCAATTAAATAAAACAACAACAACAACAAAGGAATGTGTATGTAGCAGACTCGCTACTCTGGGGTCGTGACAGGATGTGGTGAGGAAGGTTTTGCTAGCCGGCACGCCCTTTTATTTATTAAACACAATACTAACTCACTTCTCAAGACTTCTCTGTCTTGAACACCGTTCCTTGCAATACAGCCCTCCCATAAAACTCATCAGGCACATTGCTCTCCTGAATGCCACAAAGAGGAAGCAGTAAAGAACTTTTCACTGGCTCTAGAGGTCTCTGGAGGGGACAACCGAACAGAACGATACTGTCAACTCTCTTTATGTTTGTTGTCAGGGGATTGCCAGTTATTCAGTCTTGACAACCTTGTCAACTCTGTGTGAGATGCTGTCACCAGTGTGAGATTGCTTGAGTAATTCCGGGAAATATTGAAGGATGCTGTAAACTGCTGAGCAACTTACATTGCTATGGAGTTTGTCCCATGGCACAACCAGGTGAGTTTTGTCCCCCTCAAATATAAAGGCTGACGTTGTCCATCGTGGTCCATGCTTTTTCACAGAGAACAGCAAATGGGTCAGCTGATGTAAAAGACTGCACTGACTAAAAGCAGCCAGTGTTTCAGATATTTGGTTGGTAAGATCTTATGTAGTACTGGCAAACTATAGAAGAGTAATCAGCTCCAGCATTCTGGTCAACCCCATCTTCAGTAGCCTTCTCTCCACACTCAACGTATTCACGGAATCTCAACGTAGCCTCTTCAGGAGGATACACCCTTATGTAGCCCCTTTCTTTAGCTATCACCTTTCCCTCATTGAAGCAGAAGCCACATCCATATGCCCCAATAAACTGGTGAATCCCCTGAGCTACAGCTTGTGCTACAGTGGTGGCCAATACGGGGAAAGAATGACAGAGGAACATAGACCAGCTGGTTCTACATTGTCAGCCACCTGGCCGTCATGCAGGCAGTGCAAGCGGCAGTCCTGCAGCAACACACCCAGACACTCCTGGCCTTGGTCCAGACCCAGGCAGCGGATCATGACGCCCTGCAGGAGCTGCTGCAGAACTATCGCACGGGGCAACAGGGGGGTCTGGCCGTCCACCCCACCCCCTATCAGCCTCCAGCAGATGATAGCCGACAATGAAGCTGAGGCCTTCCTCACCACCTTTGAGTATCATTGTGTGGTCGGTCTGTGGTGCAGTGGGCTGGGACTGACTCCAGCGGGACCCCGGCGGCACGTGATTTGCTTCGTCCTGCTTCCCCTAGCTCAAAAGCATTTCCAAAATAAGGTCCTTCTTGTCCTCTCTCTTGACATTGAGAAGGTTATCCATGCTTTTATCTCATCTCGGTTAGACTACTGTCTCTCTCTCTACTCGTGCCTTGACCAAAGGTCCTTCTCCCATTTGCAGTTAGTGCAAAATGCAGCAGCAAGACTTTTAACTAATTCAAAAGAAACGGGACCATATTACCTCGATTTCAACCTCACTTCACTGGCCTCCAGTTAGTTTTAGAATTGATTCTGCTATTAACGTTTAAGGCTCTACATGATCAGGTCCCTACTTGACTGACCTTTTAACCCCCATGAGCCGGAGTGTAACCTAAGATCTTCAGACAGGGCACTTTGGCCTGTTCCTAAGTCCCGAATAAAGACTAAGTGACCAGGCTTTTGCCATCAGGGCGCCTAGTCTTTGGAATGCCCTGCCTGAAAAAATGAGACCAGTCAAATCTGTTTCTTGCTTTAAATCCATCCTCAAAACTTTATTTTATGAAAAGGCCTTTTTTTAATATCTGTGTTTATTTGTCGCATTGTTTTGTTGTTTTATTTAACCATTACTTCCACTACTTCTTTATTTTGTGTTTTGTGTTCCATTTTCCATACTCATGATTACATTCTTCTGCTGCTTTTCTTGCTGTACTTTTAAGGCTTATTATTTTGTTAAGCACTTTGCAACTGTTTTGAAAAATCCTGTACAAATAAAGTTTATTATTATTATTATTGTTCAGGATAGTAGACAGATAGTAGCTGGTCTTGCTACCAGCCTTTAATTTAAAATCCTGCAATGTTAAGTACAAGCAGGCATCTACTGTTTTTTAAATTTGTTCTAATGGGCTTCTCTATGTTCTAATGTGTTCTGATATGTGTTAGTGTTTTCCAATGTGTATTAAAGTGTGTTCTATGTGTTCCAATGTCTTCCAGTGTGTTGTTGTGTGCTCCAATGTGCTCGGTTTCTGTGCAGAAGGGGATTTCCACCCCAGAAGGAAATCAACTGTGGGAACTGGAGTGTGTATGTGTGTGTGTGTGTTTCCAGGGACTCTCCACCAGATGCCAGTAACAGCCTGATGTTTAATTAGGCAGGAGAGAGAGAGAGAGAGAGAGAGAGAGAGAGAGAGAGAGAGAGAGAGAGAGTGATAGTTGTGTGAATCCATACCTCCTCTATAAGATAATTGGACTGTCATCTGAATGTTCTTAACAATGACACCACTGTTACTGAATAACCAATCAGCTTCAACCATTACCCACAAAACAGCCAATCAGCTCTAACTGGAAACAATAGCTGACTATACAGAGAGGGGAAGGGGGGTGAAAAATAGGAGGGAGGTGAAAGAGGGACAAAGACTGGTAGTGGGAAAGGGAGGATAATGAGTGTGCGTGTATGTGTGTGTGTTTGGTATGTATGGTTTATTGTCCATACTAGGTTTGTAGCAGCAGACCAGTGGAAGTGATCTGAAAATGAAAAGACTATATTACTGTCTTCTACTTTCAGCAGCAAATGGCTTATTGGTCCCAACTAAACTCTATTGGTTGAGTTGACTAATATGACTTTGATTGTTGATCCCGATACCAACCCGATGCCAGTAAGTTGTGCTGACATTCAACATCTCTTTTTCATGCCCAATTTTCAATTCTCCCAAGTATTCCATGTTCAATTTTAAGTGTTGTCAGCGTGGATAAACCTCAGGACATGTGGGGACCTGCACCATATGTTTTTTTTAATAAAAGACAATATTGGTAAATTGATATATCAATCTAACCATAGAATGGTATCATTGTATTGGTGTGTGCTGTGGATAGTGTAGGCTAATGTTCATGTTCAGTGTTCATGATGGTTTTAGTTCTTATTGTTTTTGTCACACTAGCAGTGCTGGGTGGTGTTTATCAGGAATATACCATTCCCACCAATGAGTACTGTAATTAATTACAATTACTATCCACCCGATTTGTTTTCATCATATTTAGTGGTCAGTTGAGAAATGGTAGAAAAGTTTCTCTGGGTGGAAGAGAGAGAGAGAGCGGCAGAGAGACATAGTGTAAGTATGAGGTGTGTATGTCAAACATGTCCATGCTCTGGTAACATGCAGCAACACGCTGAACCCACAACAGCGTCTGGAAAAGGACATTTTTACAACAGCAGCTACAGTATAATGGCTGTAGACCAAGCCTGTGTTTTAGCCAGCCGTCCTGTCTGGATTACACTGCGCTCAGTAACTGTGACATTACTCTGGCACATTTGAAAGAGCAAAACGGCATAACATTGCAAAAGGCAGTACATTTCTAGAGACAAATATCATTTTACCCAATTTAAAGTAGTAAGGGTCACTGTCTTGACACGTATTCCAAGAAAAAAGGAAAGGACGACTGGATGTAGTACATTTAAATTAAAACTGGACCCGGGGAATGGACCACCGGATCATCTCTTTGTCCCTAGCTCAGTAAGCTCCCAAGTATTGTAATGGGGTCACTCTTCCCAACTGACTGGTCACCCGGGTGCCACTCTGGTTGGTTGTTTGTTACAGCTTGTTCCACAAGTGCCCAGAACAAGAACCCCAGGTAACGTCCTCTCGGTTTGCTGCATCCACTGCCCATTCCACCCGTCCTTGGTCTCACCTTTCGGTTGACTTCATCACTGGTCTTCCACCATCACAAGGGCATACCGTTCTCCAAGATTGCCAACTCATGTTCCCCTCTTCTCTTCCATAGCTGCACCTCTCTCCTACCTAACCAAGAAGGGCCAGCCCAAGAAGAATTTAGCTTTAAATATGTAAGCCATAGCTATAAACCTAGGGATGTTCTCTGATTGCAGTTTAACTTTTGACAAGCAGGATAAAAGGGTTGTATAGCTGTGCAGCTGAGACTTTTTAAAAATCCAAAGTACTGCTATATCCTCGGCTGTCTTGGAGAAGGTCATTCATTCATTTACTTCTGCCTTTTTTTGCCTGCAGCTTATCCAGAATGCTGCCACAACATGGAGATCAAAATCAAGGGCTTGGAGCCAGAAGGGTGTATCTGGCATTTTGGGTGAAAATGAGATCTATATAGTTGTGACATCTATTTAGTTGTGTAAATATTACATATTACAAAGATTACAGATATTATTAAAAAAAAACATAATTTTGACTACAAATACAAAACTTAATAGCCTTAACTGAAAAAAATGGTTATTGATTGGAACCAAAAGGGCATAAGTACACCCTTCTGGCTCCAGATAATGCAGGGAGTAAGTCCACTTCAACCCCTTTCAGCTCCAAATGTTGGTAAAGACTTCAAACATCACTTAAATATTCAAGGCAGTCAATGGAAGTGTACTGCATTCATCTTGAAATAACAATTTCAACAACTTTTCTTGTAATAACAAGATCTTTCAATATAATCTCATAATCAAGAGTTCTTTTCTCTGTATTACGAGATCTTGTCTCCATATCACAAGTAATGAATCACAAGGCTCTTTGGTTTCCGATTCACTTAAGTGAAAATTTAGGGGAAACCTAAATACATTCCAAACCCCGTAAAACATGTCAATACACACATTTTTTTCACTTCAGCTATGTAGAATATTTTAACATCAATCAGTTAAATTATGTTATATATCAATAATTATGACATAGGTGGTCACCATAGTCTTTAGTCTATCAGTGTTGGACTGACACCAGTGATAGCTCTATAAATCTTTGGGCCACTGATGCAACAACTGATTTAACACAGGACACATCTGTCACATAGGTGGACCATACCTGTATATGGTCACAACCCTGACAACTGTGAGCATTGATGAGTGAATAAGAATTATCAGCTGTCCAGAACAGCATGAAATCTGCATTGGGCCCAAAAAAAGCTTATTTTTCCCCCCCTGATTTGACATAGAAAACCTAAGCTATCTAGCCGTGCTTGAGTCTCTATAGGACTATAGGATGTTTTAGCCCTTGATATGATGCCACAAACTGGAAATATTGACATATTGGCTTCAAAATGGTAGTAATGGAAATATTACTATTATTATACTATTATTTTTGACCTACTATTTGTAGGTCAAAAAACTTTTTGAGCCAGACTAGAAACAATTTGTTTTGAAAATATGTGGGCTTGTAGTTATAAATCAGGGCCCAAAATAATTTAAGTTATGGACTGACAACACTGATACGATTATGGTGACTACCTATGTCATATATAGTAATACACAAGATAATTTAACTGAATGATTTTAAAATCATTTTTTTTCTACACAGCTAAGGTGAAGAATGTGTGTATTGACATCCTTTACAGGGTTAGTAATTTAAGAACTGTTAGCTAGCATGGTGGATATTGTTTTGGTCTGAGAATAGAGATGATTGATAATAATTCAGTTGTCACTCTTTGAATATGCATACCATAGTAAGTGAGGGTAATGTCCTCAAGATATTGGTGTAAAAAGCTAGGGCCCACCATCTATGTTACATTTTGGCCCTTGGCGCTCCATGTCAAATTTTGGATAGCCATGCTATTTGTTTAACATGAACTTTGCAAGATTTTAGTCTGGCCTATTTAATAACATAATAATAGCATAAAAGTGTAGGCAGTTTTAGCATAATCCATGGAAAAGTAAAATACCATAAATTATTTGTGTGTCATTGAAACTATACTTTTTTACACATTAATAACAACTTAGTGTACTTTTTTCACTTACACCCTTAAACAATCTCAACGGAGTGTGGACAAGTTGGTGCCAAAAGGTGGAACTAGTATTTTCTTTGGCATATTCAATTACATTTTTATTTATTTGTGTATGTATGTGATGACATCAATATCAAATTTTATTTTCAACACTTCACTGGTTACCTGTTAGTTTTAGAATCAGGTTTAAAACTTTACATGACCAGTTTACTGTTACCACAGCATGGTTTGCCTCCCATCTACATCACCGACCATTAGAGCCCTCCTGTCTGGCCCTCAGTCTAAAGTCTAGACTGAAAAAGTAGCTATGGCTAGCAAAATCACTTGAGTCTTCTAAATCTCTTCTTGAAACCCATTTTTATACAATTACTTTCTGTCACAATTATTTGACTTTGAATTTATTATTGACCAATTTTATTTAGTCTTGTGCTTCTTTCTCTACTCGCTTGTTTCTTGTTCTTATGCTCGGTAAAGCACATTGTAAACTGTTTATGAAAAGCACAAAAAGGTGTAGATTATTATTATTATTATTATTATTACTTGTTTTAGTCAATGGACACCTCTGTCAGTGGTGTAAACCATTAGACTGGAGCATGACATAATAAGTTGAGGAAACTAAAACTAAACCAGGATAGACGGAAATGTCTTTATCATTATTATTATTATTATTATTATTATTATTACAGTAGTGGAAAAAAATAAACCATGAAAAAGCAGGATTTCAGCTCTGCAGATTTGAACTGGCCCTGTAGTCGGTCCAGTCCGCGATCCAATCCTGCTTTTACCTGTAGCCACGCCCACTGCGCCTGGGCTGACTGACTGACAGCTAGATCGGCCAATCACCGGACGCAAAGCGTCAGCTTTATGTTCGCTCCAGTTCACCAACGAATCAGGGGAAAGCTTTAACAATCACGACGCCATACGGGCTAAACGGGCCGCCATGTTGGTGAGGGAAAAACTGTCGCTCATTCCTGGATAGCGATAAAAATAGAGGCTTTACACTAAACCAAACTAATATTAATTCTCCA
This sequence comes from Hoplostethus atlanticus, assembly GCA_034670405.1. Lineage (NCBI taxonomy): Eukaryota > Metazoa > Chordata > Actinopteri > Trachichthyiformes > Trachichthyidae > Hoplostethus > Hoplostethus atlanticus. Next base: position 423,504 of record JAXDDX010000043.1, on the reverse strand, counting down.
TGATCTGAATTTGTTCTCTATTTTAAAGATGTTTCCTTCATTTTAAATGTACTTGTTTGTAATGGCGTTTCTGATTATTTAGTTTTGTACTTAAGTGGTTGAATACCATTTTATAAACTTTTATTCAAAACAAAAAGTTTAAACCTTTGTCTGTGAGCTTGAACAGTTTCACATTAAAGCACTATATTTTTAAAATGCAACAGACGTTACCTTCAGTCTCTCTCTCTTCCATTCCCTTCTCTCTCGATCCCTCCCATCTTTCGCTCAATCCTTTTCCTCCATATCTCTCACTCACTCTGTTTGTGTTTATCTGGCTCTGCGACCTTCAGCCAAACAACCTGCTGCTGGATGAAAAATGTAAAGAGAAAGATGGACTCACATAATAATGAGACAATAATAAAGAACAATGGGACCAGTAAGGATAACAATGTATAAGCAATGTAACAATAACATAACTAAAAAAAAGGTAGAGTTCCTGGACTAGTTGTAACGAACTACACCAATAGCAGAAGTAGTAGTAATTCTGTAGTAGTGGTAGTTGTAACAGTAACAGTAACAGTAGCACCAGTAGAAGTGGTACTAGTAGTAGTAGTAGTAGTAGCAGTACTAGCAACAGTAGCAGTAATACTATTAGTAGTAGTACTTGTAGTAGTAGTAGTAGTAGTAGCAGCAGCAGCAGTAATAGTTGTAGCAGTAGTAGTAATAGTAGTATTGGTAGCAGTAGCAGCAGCAGTAGTTGTAGCAGTAGTAGTACTAGTAGTAATTGTAATAGTAGCAATAATAGCAGTAGTAGTACATTACATTTCAGTCATTCAGCAGATGCTTTTATCCAAAGTGACTTACAATAAGTGCATTCAACATAGGTAGGCAAGAGAAATACTAGTCACCAAAAAGTGCATCTCCTTCCCAAAGAGCATAACCAGTGCTAAAGTAAGAGTGCAATAGTAAACGTGCTACTAATAATAAGATAATAACTAAGAAAACTAAGATAATAAGCTATCTACCTTTTTTTGTTTTGTATAATATAACAATACAACAAATAGGCAAGTGCTAAGAGGAAGGGTCAGGGTAGTGTTTCTTGAAGGGGTGGGTTTTCAGCTTGCTGCAAAAGATGGGCAGCGACTCTGCTGTCCTGACATCAATGGGGAGTTCATTCCACCACTGTGGGACCAGGATAGAAAAGAGCCATGACCGGGTAGATCAGCCGCAAGGGCCTCTGAGCAACCAGGGGCAACCAATCGCCTCAAGGCAGTAGAGCAAAGTGGTCGGGCGGGGGTGGAGGGCTTGACCTTGGCCTAGAGGTAGGAAGGAGCTGTTCCTTTCACTGCCCTGTAGGCTAGCACCAGAGTCCTTAAACTGGATGTGAGCTGCTACAGGGAGCCAGTGGAGAGAATGGAGAAGGGAGGTTGTGTGGAAGAACTTGGGGTGGTTGAACACCAAGCAAGCTGCGGCTTTCTGAACAAGCTCCAGGGGTGTGATTGCAGACGCCGGGGCACCAGCAAGGAGGGAGTTGCAGTAGTCTCCACTACTGCAAGTAGTCCAGGCAGGAGATGACAAGAGCCTGGATGAGCACCTGCGTCGTCTCGTCAGTGAGGAAGGGGTGAATCCTCCTGATGTTGTACAGTAGGTAACTACAGGAGCGTGTCACTAATGCGATGTAGTAGTAGAAGTAGGAACAATAGTAGTAGCAGTAGTATTAGCAGTAATACTGTAGTAATAGTAACAGTAGGAGTAGCAGTCGTAGTAGGACAAGTGGTAGTAATTGTAACAGTAGTAGCAGTAGTAGTAGTAGTACTTGTAGCAGTAGTAGAAGTCATAGCAGCAGTTGTAGTACTAGCAGTAGTAGTAGCAGTCACAGCAGCAGTTGTAGTACTAGCAATAATAGCATTAGTAGAAGCGGCAGTAGTAGTAGTAGTAGTTGTAACAGTAGTAGTAGCAGTAGTAGTAGTAGTTTTCAGCTCAGTCCCCCGGTGGGCGTGTTGCCTGTCAGTCCTGTCAGGTCAGCTATGGAGCTGACCAACCCGACCAACCTGACCAGCTCCAACCCGACTGGCCAGCTCTCCAGGTCAGCTCCCCAGCTGCCTCCTTCGGGACAGGTCGTCATGCCCGCTGCAGGTCCAGTGCTCTGTGTTGTCTCCTCTCCTTTTCCTCTCTCGACTGAAAGAGACACACATATTTAAACTTTCCCGGCTGCACTTGGCCATTCAGCTGTAATTGGCCATAGTCGGTGCCAGATGCATGGAGAACCAGCCCACTAGATTCTCTAGTAGTAGTGGTAGCAGTAGTAGTAGTCATAGTAGTAGTAGCAGTAGCAGTAGTAGTAGTAGTTGCAGCAGTAGTAGTAGTTCGACTAGTAGTAGTGGTAGCAGTAGTAGTATTTGTAGTAATAGTAGTAATGCAGTAGTAGTACCAGAGTAGTAGTCGTAGCAGTAGTGGCAGAAGGTTGCAGTAAATTTAGATTGTTCTTTTGTATAGTTTTTTGTAATGAGATAATATTTTATTAAGATAATAATAATGATGATGCATTATTAAAATACCTTAAGATAATAGAAGGATAATAATGCATAAGGCGTGAGATAATAATAAGATAAATAATAAACTAATAATATAATAAAAATCAGTAAGCATACTAATGTATCCTCAGAACTGAATAACTTTATTTGACCAAAAAACGTTAATAGGCTAAAGTGGGTCAGTTAAACCCAAATTAAAGATGATGATGGTGATTGGTGAAGATGATGACGTTACAGTGATGAGCAGCAGGCCTACACTGCCTATTAGAGAGGGGATTAAAACCATGCATGGAAGGTTGGTGGGTGTGCAAGAGAGCGAGCGAGCAAGTGAGTGAGCGAGGAAATGCGGGTGTGTGAGTAAGTGAGCTAGCAAAGGTGTGTGTGAGGGAGTGTGTGTATGTGTAAGTGTGTGTGGCTGACAACTATAGTGTGCGTGTCTGTGCGCGCATGCATGTGTGTGAGAGAGCGAGAGGGACAATGACAGACAGCGCGAGATTAAAAACTTCGTGGACAAACATTATTTATGATCGTGTTCCAGATCGAGGGAACACACACACACACACAGACGAGGGAGGATTGTCTATTGTTCCTTCCTGGCCAATCGCAAGCTGAATAGTTTCAGCGCTATCCAACCAATCGCCGTGTCTCTCCAGGTCCCTGTCCCGCCCATTAGTCTATAAATGCAGGAGCCAAGACTAGTGGACACGCCGCTGGCAACACAAGGACTTTTTTTTCTCTTTCTTCAAAAGGAGTAAAAAAAAACAACAACGTCCTTTTATTTTAAATTGTTTCTGACGGGACATTAGTTTGTTTCTCCGGAGAATATCTAACATGGCGGACAGTAAAGTGGAGAGCAGCGGGGAATTGAGCGCCAAGGTAAGGAAGAGAGGGATGGAGAGAGGGAGAGGAGAATGCTTTCTAACGTTACCCACTGGCTCCATTTATAACTATATTACTAACTAGCCTGCAATAGTACAGTGTCAATATGAATGAGGGATGGAAAGACAGACTTTCTCTTTATCTAACATTATTACATACCTTATGTCGCCTCACTAGTTGCTAAACCTTGAGTACTTTATTAATACGTGCTCTACTATTGTAGCCCATTGAAGCGCTGAGGTAAAGCAGCTGTGTGAATGGATGTAGAGCGGAGACGGGTTTGTTTCTGCTGCTCTGTCGGTAAAAAGAAAAGCTGTCAGCGTCCCGGTGGCTTTGTAGCCTACAGCCTCTCCATTTAGTCTACAAACCAGACTTGAATAGATTATACCCCGACGCCTGTCTGTTAGCCTACAAACTGGACTAATTGGCTCTGATGTCTACACTGCTTTCCGAACCACCTCCACCGCCAACAGAGCCGATACGTGCCGTTCTCGCATGTGAGAACTGTACGCCAAACTTTATTGAAAAATATGTCAATTTAATTCTGATATTGGCACAAGGTACACACCTTGTAAAACATGACTCCGTTAGGTACCATTAGGAGCCACTCTTCCATTTGGCGTGCACATAATCCACCAAGCAGCACTTATTTTTAAAAATCTCAACTTTTATAATTGGTTCAGATCAACGCTACCACCCACCGTGGTGTATTTTGGAGGAAGAAGATTGTGGGAGTAACAGGAGGACAATTTCTGGTTGAAGTTTTAGTGAAATAAGCGCTGCTTGGTTGATTATATGAAAATTGTCTCCTACTGGTTCAGAAAAGGTTTAGAATAATATATTATGAGGTGTGTACTTTTGCAGATACGCAAAGATATTGAATTGCCAGATTTTTGGACGTAGTTTGACGTATCGGGGCTAGACTGGACTATACCGAACCAGCGTGGGCTCCTAACATAAACTGCTATAATAATAACTAGATTATCCATTTTAGCCTTCTCAGTTGGTAACGTTAACTCCAACCGGTAACGGAACAATAACCGACCACAGTGTTCGTCTCGAGCTCCTACTCGTTTGAGAGCTCGAGTTTACTAACCGGAGAGAGCGCCTTGTTCGTTTGTTTATTAATGTTGTTATTATGTATATTACCAGACCTTGGAATCTCGCGCCTTCCAGTCCCGGTCGTGACGAATTTTATTATTATAAACGGTTATTTATGCACGCCACCGCTTCACGCCCCAGCGCGTGCGGATGTTGTCCCCGGTGGTTCTGAGTGAGCGAAACTGGGTATATTTGGTTTCGCGAACCCCCGGTTCCATTGCTCAAGGCTACCGACCTGACATACAGTAAGTCTGCCGCCTTCAGCACGAGGCTGCGATTACGATTTAGAACGAATTGAGCGCGAGCCTACCGGTTGCCTACCCGTGCTCTCCTCCGGTCGGTTGGTATTTTGAGCAGCCAGCTGGTGCTTGAGGGAGGGAGTGAGGGGGCAGGGTCATACCTGTCTCGCGGGGCCATCCGTTCAAGACTTGGTTTGATGTTAAGCCGCAGCCGCAGTCGGGCGCGATGGAAATATATAAAACAGGACACCGTCTACCGGAACGCTGATTGTCTATGTCAATACAGTCAGTGATCGTATTATAGTGATTAATAGTTTGATGCATGGGCAGAGGAAAGCACCACCGTGTGTGTGTGTGTGTGTGTGTGTGTGTGCGCGCGTGTGCGTCTATAAATGCGTACTGTAGGCTCCAGTCATTGTATTTCCCCAGGCTGGAGGAAAGATCGGCCCTAAGCAGCCATTGACTGCCCACCGCTTTGACAGACATACAGACAGACCAATTAGAATAAACTACAATTCATTCAACAAGAAAAGAGAGACAGACAGTTAGATACATACAGTAGCTAGATGGATTATCTTGTTGGGTATGTTGATACAGCAGGTAGTGTTAGGGTGTTTGGTCTTCAACAGACCAATGAAACACATATAGCCTTAAGTTCAACCACAAGACATGGGGGGAAGCAGCAATGCTCCTATGGAAGACTTTAATATGCTACTATAGTCATTGTTCCACTGGGAGTTGTAGTGTTTTTACGGGTGTGTCTTCTGGTTTCCCTATGAGGCTCCAGTCTCAATGGACTACAACAGTTTGAAACGAAGCGGCACGCAGAGGGAGGGACTTATAGAGAACTGGCCAATAAGAGACCAGAGCATCAAAGCACCGCCTTCTAAATATAAAATTAAAGGCAACGTGCAGCGCAAGTTAGAGGAAGGGAGGAGCGACAACACCTCTGATAGATTCCCGCTTCTTTCAGTAGAAAGCACTTACTGTAGCCGTCTACCATTAATCAGAAAGCTCCATTTTCTCAACTCTGTGGGTGTGGCTGATAGGGGCGGGGGCAGTTAATACTCAAGCTGATTTCCAACCAGACCTGGGTCAAATAGCAGGTTGACCTAGCGGTTAGAGAGGCCAAGGGTGTATTCCAGCTGTGAGCTGGTGACAGGAAAAATGACTGATGTCACAGCTATGGTGCCCACCAACACTGCTGAAGTGCCCTTGAGCAAGGCCCACTTAACCTCAACTGCTCCAGGCGCGCTGTTCAATGGCTGACACCTGCGCTCTGTCCTCTGACCTGAAAATGCATGTGCATGGGGTGATATGTTGTGTGTATATCGAGTCTAGTGTGCAAAAAAAGAATTTCACTGCATGTATGTGACATATAAAGTTCATTTCATTTGCAAATACTTTCTATGGTTTGTTTTAACCTACTTGTTTGCCAGGTGGATGAGGTTAGAATAATAATATACATTTAGGTATATGTGTGTATGGTTATATGCTGATCATGTAAGAGGGGAGTGCTAGGAAAGAAATAGATACATTAAAGATGATACATTGAGAACTAAAAAGTTCAGACAGCCACAGTAAAGTATTTGTAATGTATTTGATATTCAACTTTGTACACGTTTCTGAGATCAACAATTTACTTGACACTGTCTGAAGTATCCTGATGCCATCGAGTACTCTCTGCAGGCTAAAAAAAGACAACACAGAATTATTTGCAACTGCTATTTGATTCAGTTTAAAACTCTTATAACGGTTGAGTCTTACTGTCAGTAGTGTTTCTCAGCTTTACTCCCATTGTGAGCCTTATTCATCCAAACACCACATCCTATAGGTTGGTAATTGCCATAATGTATGTACGTGTGTGTGTGTGTGTGTGTGGTTTCAGGAGCTGAAGGAGAAGAAACAGACAGAGGAGACAGAGAATGGAAAAGATGCTGCTGCTAACGGCAAGACTGTAAGAAAACAAAACCTGCTCTCCTTCCAACTTGTAGAACATTACAAGCCCCGCGGACAATGGACATAACTCTGTCTCTCTTCTTCTGTTAGGAGGAGGAGAACGGGGAGCAGGAGAACGAGGTAGAGGAGGAAGAGGAGGACGTGGGAGAGGAGGAGGAGGAGGACGGAGAGGGTAGGTGTCATCAGTCCATCCTGGGGAAGAAAGAGTTGAGGAAACAACAGAAAGACAAACAGTGCGTCCTGAAAGGTCAAGAGGTCAGAGAGAGCAAGCCGATAGTTGATAATATTTTGTGCAGGTATTTAATATCATTACATTTGATCAGTTCATGTCAAAAAAAAAATTCAGTATTTCCCCCCAGAATTTTGTGTATGTAGTATAAAAAAAGTGAAGGGAAGCATTCACTTTTGTAGTCACACGTTTCAAGTACTTTTTGCCATCCAGCAAGTTCTAGAATAGGACACCAAATGATGGGGAACAGGGATCCCACAGGTCAGGGAATCCCTGAAATATCATGGAATTTGAAGAGCTATATGCACTTTTATCAGAACCATTCTGCTCGGTGTAACGCAGACTCTACAGTTAAATACATTACTTTTGTTTTGAGGAAATTATGAATACACGCATACACATTTTACAAGAATACTACTTTTGTTTTCTAACTACGGGGCTGTAGTGTATAAACATTCTGCGGCAGTTCTGGTATCACCAGCAAAACCACATTGGTTTCCTGATTGAGCCTTTAGTTATCTATAGCCTAGTAGATATCTATAGCCAACTACAGTTCCAGGGGGAGAGAAAAGCCTCATATGACATATGATACTGTTGACTCAACAGTAGTGTTGGTGCACCACCTAGTGGTCACACTGTGTATACACACAACATCTTCCTCTACATTATATTGAGCTCAATGTAAGTCAATTAAATCCAATGTAGGTAATTTCAATTGAATTCCATTCAATACATTTTAGAGAGGGTGGGCACACAGAGCACAGCCATGGGCTTTAATATTTCTTTTTTTTGGAAGGATAAACTAAAATGGATGGCTGTAGATGTGACCTGAAGGGTTTAACACCCTGACAAAGCAATCTGTCCTACTGAATTACAACAAGTGGAATAGGTTGTTCTGGATTTTGTGGACTATCAAAATAATTCACATTGGTAGAATATGTCTATGTTCAAACTCTAAGAGTTCATGAATAGCAGCGAAAAAACATTTAACACATTTATAACTGAGGTAGTAGTTCTGGAAACTAATATTTCATTCTGTGTCCTGAATCACTTTTGTCAAAAAGTCGTTTTGCTTGGCTTTTCTGTCAATTGTCAATATGGAGAGCTGGGGAAATAGTCTTAATCCCAGTGATACCATCAGATCAACAGATATAGGATAATACTAAAAGTTCAGCCTCTGACTCTTGTATGGGTGTGTGTGTGTGCTGTAAACTGAGAACGTCTACCAAAATGTCATACAAATATGACTTCAGTCTGCTGAAACCTGCATGCGTCCATGTAACAAAAACAGTCCATATAGTGCTCTGTGACATATTGTATTGTATTCAGGTGATGAAGATGACGACGAAGATGATGACCTTGACGTGCCGACAGGGAAGAGAGCAGTTGAGGATGATGATGAGGAGGAGGTGAGGAACAGCCGAATGGTGATTGGACAGAGCCTTGAGTTAGTTAAAGTGCGTGGTTGAGGAAACAAAGAAAGCACACTTCTTTTGCTAGCCCGGAGTGTTAAGCAGAGCCTTACACATTAACAACTACTGGAGGCTCATATTTATTGCCCCTCAATTTAAAGATGCTGCATTTGAAAGACAGTTGGTCTGTTTGCTGTTTGAACTTGATTAAAGTAAAAATTGGCGACATTTAATATGCATAAATGTCCGTTTTACTACTCTAATTGCTATAACACAACCAATTCAACCACTACCAGTTCATGAAAGCTTTCCATCTGCTGTTCTAAACACCAGGTGTCAGGTAGGTCTTTCCTGGGAGAAATCCTCTGGACACAGGAAGTGATGCGTTTTACGTTTCCGGTTTGTTTGGAATGAATAGAAGAACTGGGTAGTTAGCATGAACAGCGATAGCCACCATGGCTGAACAGACAAAGAAAAGTGCGCCACCTACAGAAACCCAAACTTCATCAGCAGGACATCCAATAAAAACAAAGACGTCACAGTACTGAGTGCTTAGCACCAAAGATGGAGAGAAAAATGAGGACCACCAGGATTACAACTTTAAAAGTAGTATGTTTTGTAGTCCGGGTGGCAGTTGGACGATACTGGCTGAAGCTTTAGAGCAGGGGTTCTTAACCTGTTTGGAAGTGCGACCCCCTTTTGAGGGTTAAAGTATTTCTGCCGTGCGTTTGTTAGCAGACACATCTTGTGGTGTCTTGCTTCCACCGATTATAAACCACTCTATTTCTTCTTTCCACAACACTGCACATTCACATCGCGATATCAGCTTCCAGCGCGCAGCGTGGTTGATACGTAGCAATTGAGGTCAAGGTTCAAAATATTTTTGTGTCCTTTTACAATAGAGATAGGTAGCTAGATTATTTATTGTCCTCCTAAGAGGAAATTTGTTTCCAATGTCTGTACACACACAGGAAAAAAAAAGATAGATATATATTTTGACAAAAAAATACTTCTTTTAGCACCCTTCCCGCGACCCCCAGGTAAAGATCCCCCGCTTTAAAGTAAAGTCAAGTAAACAATGAATTTCCTTGGAACATGTTGCACAAGCTGAGCAAAGTCTTCTCAGTCTGTCTGGGTCTCACCATGTTGTTCCTTTATTTCCAGGACGATGTTGGAACCAAGAAGCAGAAAACAGGCGGCGACTAGAGACTTCTGCAGCACCCCCCCTCTGCCCGGAGGACAACTACACCATCAACAACAGACAGCCAGTTTTCTAGAAAACCCTCCAAGACTTCGGAGCCCTCCCTTCTTAACAAGAATACTTTTTAAAAAAGGAGAATTTGTTTGTATTTTTATTTACATTTTATATTTTTGTAAATATTGTTAGGAGGTCGGCCATTTTGCGACAGTGATCTCTCTCTGGTGCTTTGAAGACTTTTAGATTCATCCTTTCGTCATCATTCCATCTCCTGTCCAAACCCCCGTATGAAGCATCTAGCTGAGCATTCCAGCCCCACACACCTTAAAAAACACTGCGGCATCTCCAACACATCACTACGTCTGGTTACACACACATCCAGGGTTACTTTTTACAACATATGTTAAGTTCTAGGGTCAGTAGTAACGAGGCATGTGTTGTCTTGTAGTCAAATGGGAGTGTTAAAGTGACTCGGCGATTTTGAGAGTGCAGAGTGTATATTAATTGTACCATCCAATGGTAGTTTGTACGAGACATCAAGGCCGTAGCTTCCTGCTGTCTGTCCGTCTATATCTCTGTCTGTTATGGCCTGGTTTAAATGGTTTTATGTCCGTGATATTTTGTTGAACAATAAACGGGAATTTTGATTTTGTTCGTTCTTAACTCTGTCTGTATTAGTTTCTATCTGTCAGAGGCTGCATTTACCCGTGGGAAAAGAAAAGAAGAAAATCTGAGAGCAATGTGAGCTAGATCTGATCTTTTCAACAGGGAAAAAAATCCTCAGATGAGTCACACTCGCTGCATTTCCACAGGGAAGTCAGATTTCCAATCCTGATTTTCTCAGGGATGGTTAAACAGAAGGGAAATCAGATTCCACGTAGTTTCTCTCCCCGTTTGGACAGCCAGGAGAGCAGACCATCAGATTTTTTCCTGTGTGAATGTAGCCCCGTAAGAAGTGATTGTCATAGAAGCTCATTGTAAATGCCTCATCATGCCTTAACATGGAGAAAACCTGGTAATTATTCTGATGAATAAATTGACCTGACTTAATTGTCCTCTGATAAATGCTTCTTTGACCTCTTCAGCTCCTTCCCTCTCAAGATTTCCTCCAGGGTTTTACATAATCTACAGCAAAACCTTCACAAGATCCGGTATTACAGTAATTATTTCCTGGTAAATTCTTGATTTATGAACTGACCTGTAGATGAAGGTGCAGATCGATAGTTTTAATCTGCCAATTAAAAATAAACTGGGCAACCACGCAAGACACTGATAAGAGCATCAGCTAAATTGCCAATAAATGAGTAAATAATTCCCTACACTTGACTGCAGGCATTTCCTTGTTGGTAAAGTCAGAATTCAGAAAGTCAGACAAATCAGGGTCCACCACCAAAGTTCCCAAGTAGTATTTCTCATCTGAAAGCTGAGGTTTATCTAGTAGTACATGCAGTAAATAAACACCAGTCATTAAAGTTATGAACAAAGTGAGTCTTTATTACAATAGGAAGTGCTGCTATTCTTTCTTTTCAGTCATGATTATATAATATTCATATTTAAATCAAATTACTGTAGGCGTCAGGTTGAATCCGATTATCTGGCAATGATCAAACATCAAACAACTCTCATGCAGATATCAAATACAAACTAACAAAATCTGATTGACTCTCTGGGCAGTTCTTTTAAACAACTTCACAGGGTGAAACTGTGGCTGATTGGTTTATTAAAAAAGGAGAAGAAAAATGTATTTCCACCCCTGCCTGGGTTGGGGGTTTATGTGGGTATTCGGCTGCGGAGGTACTCCAACAGGGCATCTGTTCCTTTGGCCAAGATGGCTGCTCTGGGCATCCGGAAAGGATTTCCGTCCAGACTCAGACACCTAGAGGGAGAACAATTTTCAAATTCTCTTCTCAAGCCAGAAAAACAAATTCTAAAGCAGTATTCCAGTATTTTGCATGGTGATATATTCCATCTTCACTCGATATTCCTGTTGGATCTCTGCTATAATTAGCTAGCTGATGCCTCTATATTATGAAAATGGGACTTTATTATTTATGTCAATTACAGGTAAGCTGTCAGAGACCTGTTGATGTTGTTCCAATTCCTACCCGCCACCGACAGGTTGATGAAAGTCAAAGATTACTTAACCCCTTTATGTTCTGTACAGGAAGTCACCCATTGGTGAAAGACCTGTCTGGAAACTATTTCATCACACAAAATGAACGGGGATTTAAAGATTCATCAGTATATGTGTGTGTTTTAACTGGGGTTCGACCATTACAGGTTTTCAAATGCTAATGATATTTTGGACTGAAGCAACCGATAGTTGATATTTTGTATATTCAGTATCTTTAAATTTGACTTTTTAAAAAGCATTCAGAGTTTACACCACAATTTTATTCTTTTCAAGCTAGTAAATCCACGGAAACAGCATGGGACACTAAAACTCTCCTTTGCAGCCCAGGATAATAATAATAAAATAATAAATAAAATAATAATACATATTCATGCACACATCAAAATGTTGTGTGGAATCAATTCAAATTCAAGCGTCCTCGGTGTGTGTGTAGGTTAGAGTAAGGTGTATTATCCTACTTCAGGCTAGTACACAGCCCCAGTTCAGGTGGTATGTTCAGCAGGTCGTTGTTTGAAAGGTCCAGAGTTGACAGATGGACCAATTGCATCAGACGACCAGGGTCCACCTCGCCCACCTGGTTGTTGCCAAGCAACACTGTCTCCAGGGAAAATATCTGATACAGGACGTCAGGGAAGGACTTGAACCTGCAACCAGTCGGCAAACAGTGAGCGGGGAAACTGGAAATGATTGACTGACTCGATAAATGTCTGTCTGATTGGTTAAACTGACTGACTAATTGACTCAAACTTACCAGGACTGCCTAACTCAAGGCTCGATTCAGAGCAAGGTTTTGTGTTAAGTGTCTCTTGAATTGAAAAATGCCTGTTTCAGTAGTTTCCATTCATCATTGCACGTTCATGTCCAATTATGTCTTTTAGTTTTTGATAAGAACAGAATTTGAGAGACTGAAAAACATTGACAGATGTTAACTGTCCTGACAACTTTCGGTGCTCACATATTTATTGGTTTTATTTAACAGCACTTGATCAGACAATAAGAAAATAAATATTAATAAAATCTTTTATGGCTTCAACATTGAAAAGTGGCCATGGACATGGTTATTGGCACCCTTTTCTAATACTTAGCTGAACAGCCTTTGGCCGGCCTGGACAGGTCAGTCGGTAGAGTGGGTCGTGGGTTTGATACCCACCTGGTGTCAACTATCACCTTTGTAAGTTGCTCTGGATAAAAGCATCTGCTAAATGACTGTAATGTAATGTAATGCAATGATGTCTCAAATGTTTCTTGTAACCATCAAGAACTTTCCTGCATCTTTCTGCTGGCAGTTTCTCCCACAGGTTCTCAATGGGATTGAGATCAGGATTCGTCGCTGGCCACTCCAGAACAATCCAAGTTTTCTCTTGAACCATTCCTGGTGCTTTTGGATGTGTGTTTTGGGTCATCGTCCTGCTGGAAGACTCATGACCTTCGATTGACACCCAATTTTCTGACACTGGGTAGCGCATTTTGCTCCAAAATGCCTTGGTAATCTTCTGATTTCATGATGCCCAGACATCCAGTATCCGATGCAGCGAAGCAGCCCCACAGCATTATGGAACCGCCACTGTATTTGACTGTAGGTAGGATGTTCTTTTCTTTATAAGCTTCATTTCATTGTCTGTCAACAAAGTGCTGATCTGCATTACCAAACAGCTCTAATTTGGTTTCATCGGTCCACCGAACATTTTCCCAGAAGGATTTTGGTTTTTCCAGGTGGGTCTTGGCAAAGATCAATCGGCCTTCTTGTGTTTCTCTTTCAGCAGTGGGGTCTTCCATGACCTCTCACCGTAAGGCTCTTCTTGGGTCACTGTCCAGTGTATGGTACAGGCTGAAACCATTACCCCAGACCTCTCCAGGTCAGCCTTATTTTTGGATGTCATGTGAGGTGTTTTTTCAAAGACTCACACAAACCTTGGACGACATCTTCCTCTTACCACCACATCCTGGGAGATTTGTAACAATTCCATGAACAGCAAACTTCTTAATAACATTGTGAACTGTGGAAACAGGAACACCAAGGTCTCTAGAGATGGCCTTATAGCCTTGTGAACGCTTATGTTTGGTGAGAATAGTTTTCCTCACATCCTCAGACTCTTTTCTCTTCACCATTTTCACATAAGACCAGGGAAGCAGAACAGAACACACTTTAAAATGGATAATTGGTTCATCTTTACCATGTGGGCACCTGCAACCTGTCACACGTAAGTTGAATTAAACTGCAACTTAGTGTTAAGAACAGATACCAAAATCACCCAAAACTCAGTGCATTTTGATATAAGGGCAGGTTTTAACATTGCATGATCTCCATGAGTTATCATGAAATATAAAATAATATAAAATCGTCTTGGCCAGTCAGAAGACAGTCAGAACAAGCTGTTTTATAATAAATCATAGTCTATTCAGAGGTTTGTCTTTGAAAGGAACAGTTCACCACTGAAGTTTGTACAGCTACCAACAGGCCCTTTGGACTCAGTGCAATGGTTTGGCTCCAAGACAGCCAGAGAAATTTGATGGTTATTTCATGCTCTTTTTGGAACTCTAAACATCCAGATCCCATTCACGTCAGTAGTTTGTTAGAAGGCTGAAATGGAACTAGAGTAGCTAACTACCTGTGTGTTTGGTCGAGGTGGGTAGACAATGACAGAACCCAATGACAATGACAGAATTTTCATTTGGTGGTAAAATGTTCTGTTAACAGCTAGTCACTTACCTGTTACAACTGAGTATAATAGAGCGTAGTTTAGTCAGGTTCTCCACTTCAGATGGCAGACAACATAGCTGGTTGTTCCTGACAGAAAAACACAACAACCAGTCACAGTCACTACATTAATAGACCATTAGCCCCCTTTACTGTTTCAACATAACTATCCCTTTGTCTTCTTGTCTCCTGCACTTGTTTATCAAGTCTGGAAACAGGAAACATACTACATGACATTGACCACCGGTTGCATTTGGGAAACACACACTTGACGCCCGGTTGGATTTGAGGGATCCACACTACCTGAGTTCTAACGTCATGTAACCCTCTAATATGGTGAAACCATAAATTCCACGCTAGTATAACACGGAACCAAAACTAACATGGAGACGAAGCATTTGTCTGTACACGCTATCCCCCCCCCCCCCCCCCGTTCTCTCATGCTCAACTCTCATTGGCTATTGCCGGTATTTGTTCAGATTTTACTGGTTGATCAACTCACAATACTGGAGGACGTCAAGACTTATTCAGATTAAAAATCAAACATGTTTAAATTAAATAATGGTCATGGTCACAAATGGATCTGAACCCTCACACACTACCAGATCATTTATACGACCACGCCAAGCTAGTGTGGAATCAGTCGTGATGCCAAATCGTGGCTATAATCAGCCTCCAAGACCTGTAGTGTGTCTCCAGCCTATACATGAAAATTGCTGATGGGGAAACATGAATGTTATCTTATTCTACTTTTTTTCTGTGATCCTTAGTGAGCATAAGAGCGGCAGCTAAATGCCTGAGGCCTATTACATGGTCTACGCCAGCAACAAACACAACAATGCAGAGGGCAACGCAAGGAGTATTTCTTGTTCTTGTTCTTGTTCTCTGTAGCAAAATGTGTACTCCAAATTTCGTAATGTGATGCTAACGCATTGCAATGTTATACATATCAGGTAGAGGCACTAAATGAACAACTACAAACAAATAAGTAGTCGCTTCTGGTGTAAACACAAAAATGGGAGTGACACCTCATCGCCCTTGTGTGTCATAAGGATCGCAGTGCAGTGGAAAATGCATAACGAAGGAGGTTGTCAGATTTTGATGCTGACATCTGAAAATACTGGAAATGCCTCTCTTCATCCAAGTTCCGCATGGGAAAATGAGAGAGTAATATTCATCATCTTGCATTGTCAACCTTGTTAAAAGGACACACGTGCCATTTTCTTTTCAATTTTTCAGTTTAGCGGCAATTGCAAATGTATAAAAGTAGACATTCCTTGACAATAGGCATTTTTAAATAGCCCAGTCATGGTCACTGGCTCCACAATTGGGGCTTTGGTGTCCCCTTTTGGACAAGTGGTTTATAACCTCAAGAAGCCGTCAACATGCCTTTACTATGTAAGCGGAGAGCTTGATAACCTCCCAACTTGCTTTATTGTATGTGTGTCTTGCATTAACTATGCACCAGGCTTGACTTGTAAATGCAAATGTGTTCAGTGTGTGTGTGTGTGTGTGTGTGTGTGTGTGTGTGTCTACCTGAGGTCTATGTGTGTCAGTTGCAGTAACTTGCAGATTTCAGGTGAGAAGCAGTTCAGTCTGTTGAAGCCCAGATTCACCTCTGACACTGACGACTGGAACTCTACTAGCCTAGAGAGAGAGAGAGAACAAAAAACAGCAGAGGGGAAGAGAGGAGAGGTTTTATGGTTAGTTTATTAAACCATTGGTAAAAAAAAAAAAATCTTCCAACTGTCAAGAATGAAAAATTAAAAACAGACTTTGCTGCATTTGATTGTAAAAATCTGTCAACTAGTGATGGTAGAGGGGATGATGGAAGAGGATATAGAGTAGGATACACAGAGAGACAAATTGACAGACAGAGATAGGTAGAGATATAGATAGGTAGACAGAGTTTCTCCCATGAAATCCTTATTTAATAAACATTTCCTTAACTGAAATAAAGGATCTACATTTACTAATTGCATATGGTTTTAACAGGAAATTGTGCATGCAATAAAATGAAGTGTTTAAAGGGAATTAGTGCAGGTGAAAAAATAAGTGAACCTCCTCTTGCATTAGTTAAATCAAGTAAGTAAGCAGAATCAGGTGGGTAAATAATTAGTATGAAGTTAACCAATCAAAAGGTCAGATCTTGGGAGGACACTCCCATAAATACAGGTGAGAAACCTGGGGCCTGTTCCACAAAGCAGGATTAGAAAAGCCTGGTTTGAGTTAACCTAACAAGTCAATCGGGATAAAGCGGTTCCACAAAGCCGAATTCAAGCTACTGTGATCTGGCTAATCCAAGACAAGCAATTGGTTCAAGCAATCCAGATAATTGCACGTGCACTGCTTTCTTAAGCAGCCCGAGAAGTCGATCATTGATCCGATCGATTCACCATGTACCAAAAAGACGCCAAAGATAGAGCCGCAATGTTCACTGCCACGACATTTGGTGCAGTGACTTTTGGTGGAATTATATGAAAAATTTACAAAATAGGGAAATATGACTGCCATAAACAAAGGGAGGGAATTGTATTGTATTGTATTAAAAACTAACAACGTTGATAGACCTAATTAAATATCGGGTATTCCAACAATATTAAAGAACTGAAAAGCTGTGTTAAAAGTATTATACATGAAACCATGCCATATATGAAACCTCATGACTGTAAATGTACCACTTGCAAAAAACAGAGACAATGCACACAATCTGTGGGACTGTGAGAGCTTTACTGTGGTGTGTGCTGTTTTCTATGTGGCATTAGTAATCTGCAGATCTAATTAATTGATTATTATTAATTATTGATTATTATTGATCATTCTAAAAACTTCTAATGTATTCTAACATTCTAATTGATATATGGGTATTCCTCTATAATACTGCATATGAAACAATGACCACACCCCTGTAGGTTTCACAAACATTTTTGCCTATATTGGACAGTAAACAGTAGGGACAGGAATGTTTGGGAGAGAGGAGGGATGACAAATGCGACAAAGGTGTGGGCCTGATTCAAACCCAGCCCTGATGTAAAATTTTATGAATCTTCCATTACTTTCTATGACCAAGTCCAAGTGCTACCATGACCTGTTATTGCTTCCTGGTTTGTTAAAGTTGTTTTTCAGTTTGGTTTCCACTCCAGTTGGGCTGAAAACCACTTAATGCAATGAATGTGTGAAAGTAGTTGGAAAATACATTCTACTACATTCCGCAAAAGGGACCCATTTGTACAAGTTGTAAAATTCCCTGTTATGCCCCGACTTCCCCAGAGGATTTATCAAATTCCCTGACTTTCCTTGTCTGGAATAAACCTCTCAAAATGCCTTGCTATTCCAGGAATTCCAGTACCGGTGGACAAGTGTGTGTGTGTGTGGTGTGTGTGTGTGTGTGTGTGTGTGTGTGTGTGTGTGTGTGTGTGTGTGTGTGTGTGTGTGTGTGTGTGTACCTGGGGGGCAGGGCGATCAGCTGGTTCTTGCTAAAGTTAACAGTGGTAACAGCTTCACCTGCTGCAGCATCAAACAACTCATCTGGAATATTCTCTGCCTGCTTCTCACTGACACACACACAGCACAAGCATAGTAACACTGTAGTTACTAGGGTTAGACTGATATATGGAGCCAATATTGGCCTTTTATAAAATATACATATATGAAAATATACCAAAAATGTATGCAGTATTGAATAAATATATAATTTGAATGTGTGAATGATGAAATTGTGGGCACAAAATAATGAAAACGAGGTAACAATTCACCAGAATGAGGGAACAATTTTTATCTCATGCAAAACAAGCGCTTTGTGTCTTTAATGTTGTAAATTGTGGCCACTACATGTATTTTGTTCCCTGCAACCACTTCGTGCTCTGTAGAACACAAACATCTGTGCAACAGAAAATGTAAACCCAACAGGCAAACAATACAAAGTGCCATTCATACACTATATATATTTAAGTTTATTGAAATGTTACAATATCGTGAGGAATATTTTAATATTAATAACCTATAGTCCAGGGTGTAGCTGTGGTTATACAGTAGTAGTAATAATGTATTGTTAAATATTGTTAAATATGACTTTATTCCTATTTTTATTCCAGAGGTGTCCTTATATTCAGGTTCACTCTAGCCTGTGCTCATGGAGAAATCCTAGTACATAACAAGTATGTATAAATACTATACTACATAATGCGACACAATACAAGTAAATAACAAATTATATGTAACATCACAGACCTGTATTCCAGCACCTTGAGAGTTTTGATGTTGTGCAGGTTGACTCTAGCTTGGCTGGGCAATGTCATGGCTGTAGGACCCTCATCTCCACTCTTTGGGTCTTCTACACAAGCGCACGCAACACACACACACACACACACTTCAGTAGAGGCAATACAGTCAAAGTCAGTAGAGTCAAGAGTCAATAGGCAGTGGAGTCAATAATCAGTAGTCAGTAAAGTCAATAGTCAGCAAAGTCAGTAGACAGTAGAGTCGTTAGAGTCAGCAGTCAGTAGATTGTATACAGTCAGCAGAAATAGTGGATTGTACCTTTAATTCTCCCTCTTAAATATTTCAGCAGCTCATTGGTTCCTTTCTGTCAGGAAGGCAATAGAACAACCATGTCAGTAGTAGAATGTAGTATTAGTGACGATGAGCATGTGTCAGTTAAGCACCAACATTATCGGCTTTTTAAAAAAATATTGAATAGCTGATCTGAATGTCCCACGACTTATTTCTGGTTACAACTATCACTTAGGGCCGATACTATCACGACATTTCTGATTTGGGTATTTATTCTTCAAGTGGCAAGCAGCCAAAGCTTGACATTAAACATTTCACTGGTTCAAAAAAAGTTTATCAAATTTCAATGACATTTCCAAAACTATATGCACTTGTTCCATTTTCCACACCTTTTACAGGCCTGGAAAACATTTTGAATTCCATGACTTTACCAGGTTTACCAGAACCTGTATGTTGTTGTAATTCTCTGCACAGCCGCAAGAGAGCGCACTCCAACACAAGTCTGCAATTTTGTTAGTTAATAATATCTAAGTATATAACAACCAGACTAGAGAAAGAGAGATACCTGAAAATAGTGTTTTGTGGCTGCAGTGGTGTGGCTGCTGCTCCATTCACTAATGTTAAAAGTAAAAGTGAATAGTGTGATCAGGTAGATTTGTTTCCAAATGTAGGTAACTGTGACTCAGTAAACTGTCTTGTCGTTAGCCCTAGTCTCTACTCCAAATCACTCTGGTTTGGGGCTGGAGAAGAGTCAGCTCAGTTAACCTGATTAGCTAACCTAATTTAGTTATTGTTAACATGTGACTACTAGCCACTACTAACACTAGTGTCTACAAGATATGTTAGCTAGTATGCTAAATAAGATGTGTAAACAAGACAGTGATGGTTAGCTGACCAGATACTATGGTTAGCTAGCTAACAAGTTGACATTATCTACACACGAAATCAATCAGATGTATCAGTGATGAAATGATCAGTTCCCAGTCAAAAAAGCACAGATATCAATTCTGTTGAGATGGACAAGTTGTAAGTTCAGAGACACAATGAGCTGTTCATAGCCACTGTTGGCCAAGAGCTAAGGACCTCCAACATGGCCA
Source organism: Hoplostethus atlanticus (assembly GCA_034670405.1). Taxonomy (NCBI): domain Eukaryota; kingdom Metazoa; phylum Chordata; class Actinopteri; order Trachichthyiformes; family Trachichthyidae; genus Hoplostethus; species Hoplostethus atlanticus. The sequence goes on along the minus strand of JAXDDX010000043.1, from coordinate 403,533 downwards.
CCAGAGGCCATATGTCACCTGGAAGCCCTCTATTGGTCCGACTGTAGTTTGTGTGTGTGTGTGTGTGTGTGTGTGTGTGTGTGTGTGTGTGTGTGTGTGTGTGTGTGTGTGTGTGTGTGTCCTACAGTGAGTAGGTCTCTCCTGATTCCTCTCAGTGGGTTTCCCTCCAACAGTAACATTTTCAGATTGGGCAGCAAGCTGAGAGAGGCTGGCAAACTGACACACACATACACACAAATAAATAGACTTCAAAAGAACACCTCCACCATGTGCAACATTACATGAAGTAATATTTAGGCTGCTAGTTTAAGCTCTGGTAGGCTAAACAAGTAAATAATTGCTAACCTACCATCCCATCGTATCCAGTAGCAATATTAGTATTCAGTAATATAGTAATATAGTAGCAGTATTCAGTAGCAAGAAAAAGTTTGCGAACCCTTTAGAATTACCTGCATTCCTGTATAAATGGCTCATAAAATAAGGTCTGATCTTCATCTAAGCCATAAAAATAGATAAACATAATGTTCCACAGAACATTGTTGCAGTAGCTTTGTGGAACATCCAGGTGGTCTTTGGCAAACTTGAGAGAGGCAGCAATGTTTTTTGTGGAGAGCAGTGGTTTCACTCCTTGGTATCCTCCCATGAACACCACTCTTGTTTAGTGTTTTTCTTATTTTGTACTTATTTTGTAGGTTAGGTAACAGCAAAGGATCTGCAGGCATCTCTTGAACTTTCTTAGGGTTCTTTATCACCTCCTTGACCATTATTGCTGCATGCTCTTGAGGTGATCTTGATCTCTGCTAGACACCTACTCCTAGGGAGATTAGCAATGGCACTGAATTTTCTCCATTTGTATACAATCTGTCTGACTGTAGACTGATGGGGGCCCAAGTCTTTGGAAATGCTTTTGTAGCCTTTTCCAGGCCTTTTCCACTCTTCTCCGCAGGTCCTCTGAGATTTCTTTTGACTGGGGCATATTCCACTTCATCAGATCTCTTTTTATGGAGAGCAGACTCTGTTGGTAACCAAACTTTGTGGGGGTTTTATGACAGGGCACCTCTAACCCACACCTGAATGTCATTGATTGGATCACCTGACTTCAATTAACCCCTTTCATAGAAGCCGTTATCATAGTGGTTCACATACTTTTTCAGCTTAGGTTGGTAATGTTCAATAAAAACATGTAAAAGATTTTTTTGTGTGTTATTTCTTAAATCACATTGTTTTAATCTATTGGGACCTATATTTTAGTAGCCATTTATACAACAATGCAGGTAATTGAAAAGGGTTCACACAGTTTTTCTCACAACCTGTAGCTGTAGCCACTCAGCTAGCTAGCTCTCAAGTATAATATTAAGATTACATTTTCCAGACATATCCTCATGAATTACACTATATGGCCAAAAGTCAGTGGACACCCCTACTAATTATTGAGTTCAGGTGTTTTAGCCACCCTGTTTTTAAGGGTTTGGGCTTGGCCCCTTAGTTCCAGTGAAGGGTAATCTTAATGCTACAGGATACAAAGACATTTTAGTCAATTGGGCGCTTCCAACTTTGTGGCAACAGTTTGGGGAAGGCCCTTTGCTGTTCCAGCATGACTGTACCCCTGTGCACAAAGCGAGGTCCATAAAGACATGGTTAGACGAGTTTGGTGTGGAGGAACTCGATTGGCCTGCACAGAGCCCTGACCTCAACCCCATTGGACTGGACACCTTTGGAAGAAATTAGAACGCCGATTGCGAGCCAGGCCTTCCCAGACACACTCCAAAAGGTTGTGGAAAGCCTTCCCAGAAGAGTGGCGGCTGTTATAGCCGCAAAGGGGGGTCCAACTCCATATTAATGCCCATGGTTTTAGAATGGGATGTCCAGCAAGCTCATATAGGTGTGATGGTTAGGTGTTCACTGACTTTTGGCCATATAGTGTATACTTGGGCAAAATTAAATTAAATGATGAAATACAAAATATGTCTCTATAAACAAATAACGTTAAACAGATGTGTACTGTATGTGCCGTTACTGACTGGGCAGTCTGAGACTGCTGCACAGAATCATTTGTTGAGTTTGGTTCTGTTTGGCTCAGTTGAGAAACAGTTAACTGCTCTATGTGATGATGTCATGAGTCCATAACGTGATGTCACAGTGATGTCATGGACCTACGTGGAGACATCATTGTTGGTGAGGTCGAGGCGTGTGAGCGTGATCAGTAAGGTAATCTGATCAGGAAGTGTTTTGATCTTGTTGTCTCTGAGCTCTAGAACACAAATGGCCGCCAGGCTGGACAGCTGCTCCGCCTCCAACTCCTCAATCTGGTTGTTACCAACATACAGCTCCTAGACAGACAGACAGACAACCACACACACACACACACACACACACACACACACACACACACACACACACACAGTGTTAGTGGTGTAAAGAGTAAGGTAAGTACTTTAATTAGGCTTTCTGCCCTATAAAAGCACTGTTGATATTGCCTGTTTTTGCATGTTGAGCTTCTGAAAATAAGGTTCTGAAATTCATGTCGTTCAATCTACTGGATAAAAAATTGTTCATTGGCTATTATATCATGGTATGGGAGAATACTCTACTCTGATTGGCTGTAGGGGTGTTGATTAATTTCAGATAACCGCACAGCTCTGACGTAGTAGTCTAATCATAGTTCTAAATGATGCCCCAATGTTACATGTGTACCTATTAACCACTGATTGAGATGATCGACTGCAACGTGTAACCATAGAAACTGTTTGACAGCAGCAAGAACAGAGGTCGACATTTAACTGTTGTATACAGCTGGCTAGAAAAGATAAAATCAATTGGAAAAAAATAAAAGAAAATAAGATGAAGAAATCTAAACCTAATGATAACAAAAGGCATCGGACATTAACAGAGGAGGAACTAAACAAAATGGAAGAGGACAGGCATGAAAAAAAACAAAGAAAACTAAAACCTGGGCAGTGAATATGCTTCACGACTACCTCTGGGCTACGGGGATGTGCTTGGACTTGGCAAACAACAATGAGGTCACCCTGAATAATATGCTTGCAGGGATTTTATGCATCATTCCATCTGAATACAGTGTAGACGGTTTACTGGCACTGCGGGCAGGATTGAACAGTCACATCACCGCATCATCCGCATTCAAGAGCTGCAATGATGTATTCAAGTCCACCATAAAAAAACGTCAGGAAAATCGGTAAAGACAAAAGTTCCAACCAGCCACTCCTAACCGGCACCGACCTTAATCATGCCACTAAAGCCCTCTTCCCCAATACTCCCAGTGACCTTGTGAAGAAGGTCTGGTTTGATATCCATCCGCATTTGGCCAGGCGTGGAAGAGAGGTGGCAAGGGACCTCACCAGGTCATCGACTTGAGCAATTTTCTAGGGAAACTACTGCACCCTGATAATTATCCCAAGATTGCTGAAAAATGTCCATTGCAATAGATTTCTCAATTTACAGTAGCCTAGCCAATCATAAAAGATCTGTACTTCTTGTCAACTATTGCACGTCCTGTCAGTTATCAGTTTGGGTATGTGAGCCTACTTTGCTGAATTAACAGGCATGATTATGAATAGATATGGTATTGATGGCATGTAAACTTCCAATAGATGGTGATAAAGGCCTTGCACAAGTGTCTCCACTAGGGTGACAATGTGGCCGACCTATGCTTACATCTCTTCTTGCCTCCTTCTGAGTGAGCTGCCTCTGTTCTCATGGTGCAGCTCGCAGAGGGACTATATTACTGAGTAAGTGATGAAAGAAGCACTTCCACCCTTGCTGTTCTGCCTCCACTGCCCTCTCCACATATCTTGCTTTCTTTCTCTCGTTTGCCTCGTCAACTCGGTCTTCCCAGGGTACCGTCAGCTCGATAAAGTAAACTAACTTCTGCACCTCAGACCACAGTAGCATATCCGGCCGTAGGCTAGTGCTAACTATTTCCGCCGGCACAGTTAACTGCTCAAACAAGTCTACCTTTATTTTCCAGTCTCCGCCCACTCCTAGCTGCCCTGGCTCACGCCTGCGTGCGTGCTCCCTTGATCTAACTTTTTCTCCCTCATGTACAAATGCAATCTGTTTAACTCCCTTACTAACAGCTAAAGAATTCACTTCTACCCATTTTTCCTCAACTGCAGCTGGCAAACATTTCAACACCTGATTGTGACGCCAAGTGCATCGCCCTTGGGAAAGACTAACTTTATACCCTGACATGCCTAAGCATACATACGCTGGAACACAACGGGCAAGCAGCATCCTCACCCTTCCACTGACTAGGATTTTGGGGACACGGCAGCACATCTTAAGTAGCCCCTATAATAAATCTAATTCTGCTTGCCTCCTTGCTCCAGAACTCTCTCCACTTCAAACTTCTCTTTTCTACACTCTCCAAATTCACCCACTGCCCTTGTTTTGCCTGTGACCCTGCCTTAGTACATCTTACTACCTCCTCCTGACAATGTACTTCTTCAACTATACATACATCATATCCTGTGTATTGTTAAATGATATATGATAACATGATATGATATGATAAATGCGAGGTTTTCAATAGTATGTGTTTCATTGCATTTGAATGTGTAAGCATCTCATATGTATGTGAGAGGTAAATGTGTGAAAGCGCAAGGTAAAGTTTGAATTATATCCTATATGGTACCTGATAATAGTCTGGTCAAGATATTTTCAGGTTAATCGGTTTCCATGAAACATTAATAGCCTGTGATTGAGTCTCCCTGTTAATGAAAACACCAGATAACAGAATATTCTCCATCCCTCTTTGAGTGAGCAATAGTAGTTTAATTCTAATACAGGGGAAACAGATGATCCTCAATAGCAGGTCACTGCCATGTTTTCCGTCCAAAAAGTACCCATAGTGCTGTGCGAGTTTGACAAGCGGTGAAAAACCAAAGTGAAAGCAGATGTTTCCATGCCCCAGTAACCTGTTTAATATGGTAGTTAGTCAGGCATCCTAACCAGGTTTCTCATAATCAGAGTATTATCTTAAGTGGGTTATTTTAACCCAGTTATGATGTGTACATGTGTCAACCAAAACCAGGTTACTGGTGTACCCGGGTTAAGAAGGGAATTCTTAGTGCATTTAAATGTAACCAGTGTTGGTTTGGTTTTGATTGGAACAGATTGGACCATTGGTTTTGTTGGCTGGAGCTGTTACTATGGTTACCTTCAGGTTGGGGGCAGGGAGCTGTGGAAGGAGGCGGAGTTTGTTGTGTCTGAGGAAGAGCTGCTCCAGAGCAATCATCTCTGATAGGCTAGCTGGAATGCCAGTCAACTGGTTATTGCTGCAGTCCAACAGCTTCAGACCTGGAAAGGATAGAGTCAAACAGTGACTATGGTTTTACTCTGAGCTTGGGATACAGCACCTCAATAAGAGCAGGGTTCTGTGTATTCTCCAGTGCTAGCAGCGTCTCTGGGTGTGTCTATGAGGATGTATGCACAGGATTAGCCCCAATGACACACTAGATGGCATTGAGATTGTGAGCATGTGTATGTTTACTGTATATTTACTGTTGCTCTATGCCACTCCAATAATGTAGACCCCTCTCAAGCACTTCAGTAGTTTGGCTGAGATGGAAGTGCGAAAGATAACTTGCTGTGTGTTTTGTGGTTGCAAAACTTCAATGTCGATAATAACAGGTTTTTCATTTTAGAGTGAACTGTTCCTTTAACAAGGCACAAAAATCAACAGGTAAAGAGGCAGACAGACAGACAGGTAGTCTTACTAGTCAGCTGGGCCAGGCTGTCAGGCAAACAGGTGAGCAGGTTATGAGACAGGTCTAATTTGAGTAGACATGTCATATTCCCCATGCTGGAGGGAAGGCACTTCAGATAGTTGTTGGACAGGTCCTTCAACCAATCAAAACAGACAGGACAGCTCTATCAGCCAATCAGACAACACAGTAGGCAGGGCCATGTGGGAGCAAGAGTGTGTTTACAGAGTGCTTCCAATGTGTGGTGTACTACAGTGTGTAGTGTACTATAGCAGCACACAGTATGTGTGTATTACCAATTTGGTCATTTGGTCCAACTTTGTTTCAAGAAAGTTGTGTTGTGGATGTGCTTGTGTGTGCTCTAGCAGGGTCTGCTGTGTGTGTGTGTGTGTCTTTGTGATTGTCTGTGTGTTTAGTGTGCATTTTTGTATTAGTTACCAGTTCAGTCAGGTTTTCCAGCTGTCCTAACTCTTCAGGCAGGGTTTCCAGAAGGTTTTCCTGGAGCGTTAGACTGCGAAGGTTCTTCAGAATACACACGTTCACTGGTAACACACTCAGCCGGTTGTGACTTTACAAACAGACAGGTAAACACACACAAAAATATCCAGAATGACATTCAAGATTCAAGATTCAAGAAGTTTATTTGTCACATACACACACGAGGTGTGCAGTGAAATGTAAAGTGGCAATGCTCAGCAGAAATGTGCAAAATAACAGGTTCACACTATTTACAATAAACCAACACAATATTTACAATGTCACAGTTTTAAGAGCTCTATATAAAAAAACAACACAATATTTACAATAAGAGCACTTTATAAAAATATAGTAAAAAAGGGAAATTGTATGTATAATATAATATAAATTATAAATTATGTGTAGTCTTTACCTAAGTGTGTGTGTGCATAAGAGGGGCAGTGTGTGTGTCTTGGTGGGGGCCCTGGTGAGGTCAGAGTTCACAGTCCTGATGGCCTGAGGAAAGAAACTCTGTCTCAGTCTCTCTGTTTTGGCAGCATGACTACGGAGGCGCTTGCCTGACCGCAGCAGCTGAAACAGTCCGTTGTTGGGGTGGTGAGGATCCTTCATGATCCTGCAGGCTCTGGTTCTGCACCTCCTGGTGTACAAGTCCTGCAGGGTGGGGAGTGTAGTTCCAATAGTGCGTTCAGGCCGAACGCACTACTCTCTGCAGAGCCTTCCTGTCCTGAGCGGAGCTGTTGCCAAACCAGGCAGTGATGCTTCCTGTCAGGATGCTCTCTACAGCTCCAGAGTAGGACTGAAGGATCCTCCGGGAGACTTTAAATTTCCTCAGTTGCCTGAGGTGGTAAAGGCGCTGCCTTGCCTTTCTCACCAGAGTGTCTGTGTGTGAGGACCATGTAAGATCCTCGGAGATGTGGACTCCCAGGTATTTATACCTGCTCACCCTCTCCACAGTAGTCCCATTAATCCCCAGTGGTGAGTACGTCCTCTGTTGTTGTGTCCTCCTAAAGTCCACAATCAGCTCCTTAGTTTTGGTGACATTCAAGAGGAGGCTGTTGTCCTGGCACCAGAGTGACAGGTCAGCAACTTCCTCCAGGTAGGCCTTCTCGTCGTTGTCAGAGATCAGGCCCACCACCACTGTGTCATCCGCAAACTTAATGATGGAGTTGGAGCTGAACCTGGCCACACAGTCATGTGTGTACAGGGAGTACAGTAGGGGGCTGAGGACGCAACCCCTACATTGCGGTAGGGGTGGGGTGGGGTGTGTGTGTGTGTGTGTGTGACCAGTCTCTGTCCAGGACCCTGGAGTTGCAAGTGACTGCTACAGGGAGCATGACAGAGGAAGGGAGACCTGTCGGTTTTCCTCTGGCCGCCTGGCTGTCAAACAGGAAGCACAAGTGCCTGGTCCTACAGCAACAGACTCAGACACTCCTGTCCTTGGCCCAGACCCACGCAGTGGACCGTGATGCTCTGCAGGAGCTGCTGTGGGGCAATTGCATTGGTGACAAGGGGGTTCAGCTGTGCCCCCAACCAGCTTGCAGAAGAAGACGGCCAATGATGATACTGGGGCTTTCCTCACCACCTTCGAGCTGTCGCTGTCCATGTGCAGGTGGAGTGGGCCATGCACCTGCTTCCCCTGCTCACCATAACCCATAGGCTGGTCACCTGGGATATGACAAGTCACTACAGCAGATAATGGCTCAATTCTAGTAGCTGGGAATTCGGGCAGATGTGCGTAGGTGATGTGCCGAATAGGGCTGCCCCCTGAAAGTCGACGAGTCGAATCATCTGTCGGAGACCCGTCAGTCAACTGAGATTCTTCAAGTTTTTTGTCAGTCAGTGTGCATTAAAATAACAGGATAAAACAGATAGAAGCTTACAAAAATCCACGGGGATAACATTTCAATTCAAAATTATAAATAAGGGGAATCTATATTTTTATATTCTATTTAAAAAAAAAAAATCCATGTGACAAACATGCGCTGGTATATGAAACGGTGGCAGATCTGTCCGAGAGTCTGTATCAAAACATTGCACAAGGCCCAGCGCAAATGGAACGCGAGGACAGCAGCACGGGGGGAAAAAATGACAAGGAGAAGGAGATAGCCATGCTGCTGATGATGTCAACTGATCAAGAAGAAGAGGGACTGTCACTGATTCAGAACGAAATGAAGACATACTTGCAGGATCAAACAAAAGATGAACTGAACTGGTGGAGAAGAAACGACGACCGCTATCCAAAGCTGTCCACAGCAGCCAAACGTGTACTCTGCATCCCCTCCATGTCTACACCATCGGAGCGAATATTCTCAAAGGCCGGCTTCATCGTTAACAAGACCCGAAGTTCACTTCTCCCAAGTAATGTGGACAAACTAGTTTTCCTCTCCCACACTTTTTTTATTTATTTTATGTTTAAAGAGAAATACAGTAGCCTATAAGCCTGAAGACGAGAAGTTATTATTTCAAAGCGCCGTGAATGCCGTGAATTTATTTAAAACGGTTTCGGTTTCATTTGTTTATTCATTTACACGTTGTTTTTCATGTTTAAACTGAAGTGAAATTTAAAAAAAAAAGGCTATAAGAGCTTGATTTAAACAGAAACACATGTGTGCTGTCTGTCTCATTATTCCGACAAATCCATATGGTAGCCCGACATTACGCCTATATGTCGGCAATTCAAATAGGGCGCAATTCAAATCTTGCATCATATGCAGCTGTCTTTTATTGATTTTTAAATGCTCAAAAATATGTTCCCATGACTCTGTTGCATTTGACTATGTTAATGTGGTCGAAATCATCACTGAAACTTATGCCAATGGATTTTCTGATTGCCAGATAGTCTATATCAGTGGTCTTCAACCCTGGTCCTCAGGACCCACAGCCCTGCTGGTTTTCCTTCCTACCAGGTAGTTAATTAGATTCACCTGGTGTTATTGTATTACTCCCTTCATTAAAGGTCCCATATTATGGAAAACGGTTTATTCCTGGCGCTTATACATGTTCCACAGGAAATTACTTCCCTAAGCAGCTGAGAAAATTTGAAATCTGGAAGTCAACCCGTTTTTCTGCATTTTCCTTTTTCCCAAAACGGTGCCAAAGATAGGAGAAAAACAGCCCGTTTCAGAAAATGGTTCCTTTGGACGTCATAAGGTGCAAATCCAGCCCCTCTCAGAGCATGCCCACGCCCAGTTGAACAACCAATCCCATTTACGTCGTCGCAAAATGCAGCTCACGGCAGTGCCGCAAGCCGCTGCTTATGGTGCATTCCATTGTACTCGGAAATCGATAATTCCGAGTCGGTATTCCTAACTTCCAATCTAAATGTGTTCCAGTGCATCTGCTCGGGAAAACATAATCGCCCGCAGCAAACTCATGTTTGTATGGTAAGTCTCAGAATGTTACAAGCATCTAAACTCTACTACAGCGCCATTAGTGAAGAGAATCGGCGCATATCACATTCGGATGCCGTTTTTTCCGAGTACACTGGAATGCACCATTACTTTGCGACGACTGAAGCTAAAACAACATAGCAGGAGATATATCAACTCTCCAGTTATTATTTTGTAGGATGCAGGCAGCAACATAGATCCCTGCACAGTCTCCCAACACGCGAAAATGCCAGGACAGAGTGGATTAATTTTATTTTTAACGGCAACGGCTACAGTTTTTTCTGTGTGTGATGATCAGTCCTCAGACTGCTTGAGCAACGGCAGGATTAGCATCTAAATTGAAGCTTAAAGATGGAGCAATTCATAAGGTACGTGACCCATCTGCAAAATTGGAATCTGTAAGTGTCACCATGTTTTGATTTAATTTACCAAATTAGTCTGGTTAGTATATTCACTGCTGGTTAGCTAACGAGCTAGCGGGGCTAGCCACGGGCTTGTTGGGCGTGGAAGAAGTAAGAAAACTAAAGCTGGAGTCATTAAAAGTAAAGTAAAGTAAAAGTAAAGTTATTGGTTGGAGTCAGGACTCATCTTAAAGTTATTTGTTGGGACCAGTGTCTGTTTTATAAGTCTGTCGAACGTGTCAGGCTCGGTAAACCTTAGCCACCATTAGTACAATCGTGTTTGGTTGTGTGCGCTGCGCTGTTTGGATGCAAATAGATTGCATCCAATAATATATTGGTTAACTAGCTCAACAAAATTGTCAATCCTAGCTTGTCTGCAAGTTGTATTCAATAAGCTTATGGACATGAGCCATAAATAGACCGGCTACAGCAGAGAGTGTCGCTCACACACCCACATCCACAAACACAAGGCACGAAAGTACAATATTACACAGAATTGTTATCAGTGAGAAATTAAGTGGAACCGCCTCAGCTGCCTCTTCCCATTCTGGGTCAGACTCCGGCTCAAACATGTACGGTCTCAGTGTTGGTTCTGGAGCGGCCACCATGGTTATGGTAGATTTCTGCATCAAGCTTATTTGTTTACCTTGAGCAGCATGGGCGCTCTGCTCTCCGCCTCCGCCAGGCCATTGCGTGTAGGTTGTATGTAATGAGCACTGCTCTGACGCCTCACGCCGTGAGTGAGGCAGCCAATCAGAGCAGTGCTCATTACATACAACCTCCACGCCCTCAAAACAGCCTGTTCTTTACAAAGGAGAAAATGAGAGACTGAAACACACACCACAGAAGCTGGTTTTAGGATTTTGTTTGATATAGACTTCACAAACGTCTTGTAAAGACCCCCAGGAACAGTTTAAATAGCCCAAAATGAGTACAATACCCCCCCTTTAAGCTCCAAATTGCATGCTCGGAAGGGGGGGGGGGGTAGCGAAAGTAATATAGTAATATAACGAGTAACGTAACTAATTACTTTAGATACCAAGTAATAAGTAAAGTAATATTATTACTTTTTAAAGGAGTAATAAGTAAAAAGTAACTTATTACACTTCCTGAGTAACTTGCCCAACACTGCCAGTGACTGGTGTAGTCTATATGGTTCTGTGTGGACTACTGCAATGTGAATGAGGTGTCAAATTACATCACCTATCCAATGCTGCAGGTCGACAAGCTTCTAGACTGGTTAGGAATTACATTACATTTACATTACAGCCATTTGGCAGACGCTTTTATCCAAAGCAACTTACAATAAGTGTTGGAGCCAAATCATTTAAGTTGTTGACAAGAGCAGAGTTTTATGATTTATCAAACTTTATGAAGCCAACCCCCTTTTTGAGTTTGAGTTTTGAGTACTTAGTTTGATTGGCCCTTGCCCCTTAGCTCCACCTTACGTAAGCGGACGCAAGACGCCATATGAGGAAGTGTTTTTTAGTTTGCAAAACGGCGCCCTAATGAGCGTGAAGGCGAGACAGTTTTTCAACCACACACATATTGCTACTGAACCCCTTTGTTTGTTTGATACGGAAACATTTTTTGATCGCCCTTTTGATGCACCCCTTTTTGACACACACACACACACACACACACACACACACTTCTATTTTTGCAACTTTGTTATTCATCAACCCTCCGGAGCCACCTGAGAATCGACATCTACGGGGCGATAGCAAGCAAAGGAGGAGTTTGTTGTGCACAGTGGTGCGTTGAAGCTAACTTCACTCCTGCTAGGACAGTGGCTAAAAGTGTTTTGAAAGCCACTACATCAAGTTGAAATACTATTCGCAAGTTGAACAGCCTCTTGCTCTAACTTCTTGGATAAAGTCCCGCAAGTTTAAGCCTACCATTGACGTTTAATGAAGATGCATGTGTGTTTGTTACGGAATTGAACCCGCTCATTTGGAAGGATTTGGCACGCGTAAAAGCGCACCTTCGGAGCTTTGTTTAGTATTGGACCGTGAAGTATGGATGTGAACGTTTAACGTTATATGGATGGACCCGGGGAGTTTGAAGGACGTATATGGATGCTGCGTAGTGCAATATTGCCGATTTAAGGATTGAAACGATTTACGTGCATAAACAAGACGATCGTCATCAATTGTTTGAATAATATGTGATAATGGCCGACAATTTGAGCCAAGTTAGCCAGACTGCCGCGGCTGCAGCAGTTAATGAGCTAATGTCAATGATTGGATCCCGTCGAGCTAGACTGGGAAAATGTACATGGAGGATGAATGAAATAAAACCATTGCTGTGCGCAGAGGGAAATGTTCGTGATGTGAACAAGTGTATTGAAGCATTCAATCTTGCTCTGAATGATTTTAAGGAATTCCATGGTACTGTTCATATGATGTTGTCTGAAGATGAAAGAGAAACTGATGACAATTGGTTTGAGGGTAAAATTATGTATTTTGATGAGTTTTTGAATGAAGTGTAGGGGTGGAAAGAGGAGTTTGCTCAAGCTGACAAGCACCAATCAGCTGTTATGCCGGATGACAGCGTTTCTGTTGCTACCTCTCGTAGGAGTAGTAAAAGTGGTCGATCAAAATCTACCTCTTCCTCGATCGTAGCAGCACGTCTAAAAGCTGCAACAGAGAAAGCAGAGCTGGAAGCCCAAGAGGCGGCTTTAGAGGAAAGGCGGTCCCTGGAGTTGGAGGAGGTTGAATTAAAAACAAGGAAAGAAAAATTAAAATTAAAAACTGACATTGCAGCCTCCACTGCCAAGCTAAAGGTTCTTGATCAATTTGAAACGTTCTCTCAAACAAGTGCAACAGGACATGATGAAATGACAAAAGAACATTCAGAATCAATGATCTTTGAGCAATCACCAATTGAATTCTCCAGAATAGGAACAGTTCCAAAAACCCCACTGCAAAAGGTTGTTATTCAACAGCAAATTGCATCTCAACCACATCAAAGGCCAAGGTCAACTTTGCAAACCAATGTCAAATCACAGATAAAAGCTGAAAATGTACAAACTTCTATAATGAATAAGCAATTCAAAGAGAATGAAACTGTCAATCAAAGTGTGATATCTGTTGTAATGCAAAGACAAAATTACATAGCTGAGATCCTTGTCACTCAGCAAAGACTTGCGCTACTCCCTGTGAGGGAGATCCCTGTATTTGATGGGGATCCATTGAATTTTAGACCTTTCATGCGAGCATTTCGAACATGGAATCGAGGACAAGACCAGTAACAGTCAAGAGAGACTCTACTTCCTGGAACAATACACAACTGGACAATCGAAAGACCTGGTGCGTAGCTGCTTGCATATGCGGCCAGACAGTGGCTATGTTGAAGCCAAGAAGCTACTTGAAAAGAACTTTGGTAATGAAATTAAGATTACCAATGCTTACATGGAAAAAGCCTTGAACTGGCCAAGCATCAAGCCAGAGGATGGAAAATCATTGCAAGCCTATGGACTCTTGTTATGACCCTGAGTCATATATGTGTATGTAAGTGTGGTTGTATCCTCTGTTGTGCTGTTTTCCCTCCCTGCCTGAGGGCGGTGCTGTTCTGTTTTGTTTGTTGAGTTTCAGGTGGCGGCTGGTGATTGGCCGGGAGACTGGTGGCGCCCACTTTAAAGGAACACCTGCCCAATGCCAGTTGGACTCTCTCTCTCTCCCGACTCCCAACCAGACCGTGCGGTGTTGTGTTTGTGGATTGTGATAGTTGTGAAGTTAGCTTTTGGATCTCTGTGCATAGTGTAGTTCGTATTGTAAGTATTAGTAAGTATTATAGTAAGTATTTTCTCATTAAGCAGTCCTGGTAGCGGTAAGGGTAGGAAGCTGTTTATTTTGATATTTATTCTCCTGTTTAACCTAAATAGGTAGGTAAGACCCCTGTATTTTGTTTTCTTTCTTTTGACGATAGGTAAGTTAGTGTTTTGTATTATAGATTGTTTGTTTATTGTGTTGGCCGTGCCTACCCTGACGCCTATGCTACCATTTCTGGTAAACAATAAAACCATATTGTTTGGACTGCATTCTGCTGTGGCACTGGTCATCCTTGGGAGTGGGGAAAAGGGGAGTCCCTTTATGTTATGCTCAGGTAACTCCTAGGCCGGGCATAACTCTATCTTCGAGGATGTCACAACGCCATGCAAGATTTGAAATACCTGGAAGAACTTGACAGTCCATCCAACATCAGGCTTATTATCTTAAAGCTCCCCTACAAGTCGATTTTGTCAAATCTAATGGCTTATGCTTTGGATGTCTGACCAAAGGACACCTCAGTAAACATTGTAAAAAACGAATGACTTGTCTGAACTGTCAGAAAAGACATCCAACCTTACTTCACATTGAAATACAGAAGAAAGACAGTACACAAGCGAGTGGCACTGCAGCAAAGCAGGAAGAAACCCTCGTCAGTAGTGCACTTGTTTCTATGGACACCAGAGAAGATACCGGGGCTGGTAGAGAATGTGTACTCGCTATTGTTCCAGTACGAGTAAAACTTGCAAAGAGTGACAAGACTGTAACCACCTATGCCTTCCTAGACCCAGGCAGTTCGGCCACATTTTGCACCGAAAGACTCATGAAACACTTGAATGCAAATGGCAGACGGACTGACATCCTTTTGAGAACAATGGGTCAGGAGAAGCCAGTTTCATGCTATGAAGTCACTGGATTGGAAGTAGCCAACGTTGAAGGTGACCAATTCATTTCACTGCCAAAGGTGTATACCCAAAGAAAAATACCAGTCACAAAGGGCAATATCTTGACTCCAAGGGATATCAGAAAATGGTCCTACTTGAAGGAGATAAATTTGACAGAAGTTGATGCTGAGGTGGAACTGTTGATTGGAGTGAACATCCCAAAAGCCATGGAACCCTGGCAAGTCATAAATAGTCAGGATGATGGACCGTATGCGGTTAAAACCCTGTTAGGATGGGTGGTCAATGGACCCCTTGGAGGTTTCACTGCTGCTGATGATGCGGGTCGTCAAAAGGTAATGGCTAATAGGATCTCAATTGCCAGTTTAGAGGAAGTTCTCATGCAACAGTACAATCATGACTTTTCCGAGAAACACTATGAAGAAAGAAGCGAAATGTCAGAGGAAGACCGCAAGTTTATGAAGCTGGCCTCGGACTCTGTAATCCTTGAGGATGGTCACTACTACTTGCCATTGCCTTTCCGTAAGGAGGAAGTAGTCATGCCAAACAATCGACATATGGCAGAACGGGCTCAACATCTCCTAAAGAAATTAAGGAGAGATGAGAATTTCTTGACAGACAGAGTACAAAGACTTCATGAACGACATGATCAACAAGGGTCATGCAGAGAAAGTTCCTCAAGAGCAGCTTATACAAAAAGAAGGAAAAATCTGGTATATACCCCATCATGGTGTTTACCACAAACAGAAACAGAAGATCAGAATTGTATTTGAATGCACAGCAACATACCAAGGCACATCCCTCAACAGTGAGCTCCTTCAGGGTCCAGATCTTTCCAGCACACTCCTAGGAGTTCTATTGAGATTCCGGTTGATTGCCAACATGGCAGATATCGAGAGCATGTTCCATCAAGTAAGAGTTTGTCCTGATCAGGTTGATTACTTGCGCTTTCTTTGGTGGCCTGATGGCAACACAAACTCAAAGCTGGAAGAATACAGGATGAAAGTCCATCTCTTTGGAGCCATTTCATCGCCAAGCTGTGCTAACTTTGCACTACAAAGAACCGCAAATGACAACAACGATAAGTATGATGAAGAGGTAGTGTCTACTATCAAGCACAACTTTTATGTAGATGACTGTTTGAAATCCATAGACACAGAAGAGCATGCCATCACGCTAGTGAAAGAACTTAGAGATGTCTGTGCTGAAGGCGGATTTAAATTGACTAAGTGGGTCAGAAATAGCAGATCAGTTCTGGCTTCCATCCCAAAAGAAGACAAAGCAAAGCAGATGAAAGAGCTGGACCTTGACCGTGACAAGCTACCGGTAGAAAGGGCTCTAGGAATACAGTGGAACATGTAGAGAAGGATGTTTTTACCTTTCAGATCAATATGAAGAGTCAACCAGTCACAAGAAGAGGTCTCCTCTCAATGGTCAGTTCCATATATGATCCGCTCGGCTTCCTGTCACCCTTTGTTCTGAAAGCAAAGCTGATTCTGCAAGAACTTTGCTGAATGAAGTTTGGATGGGATGAAGTCATTCCTGAGCACTTGGCTAAACCCTGGCAAAAATGGTTATCAGACCTGACCCAGCTATCCACCTTCCAAGTTGCCCGATCCATGAAGCCTGACAACTTCAACAAAATCAAGACAGCACAGCTCCATCACTTTAGCGATGCAAGTGAACCTGGATATGGCACTGCAAGTTACATAAAACTAACAAATGAAAAAGACGAAGTACACACTGCACTCATTATGGGGAAAGCAAGAGTCACACCACTGAAACAGGTAACCATTCCCAGACTTGAGCTTGCTGCAGCAACATTAGCTGTACGCATGGACCGAATGTTGAAAGTTGAACCTCAGATTCCACTTTTGACACACACACACACACACACACACACACAAACACACACACACACACTTCTATTTTTGCAACTTTGTTTGTCAACCCTCCGGAGCCACCTGAGAATCGACATCTACGGGGCGAAAGCAAGCAAAGGAAACAGGTGCGTTTGTTGTGCACAGTGGTGCGTTGAAGCTAACTTCACTCCTGCTAGGACAGTGGCTAAAAGTGTTTTGAAAGCCACTACAATAAGTGCATTCAACATAGGTAGGCAAGAGAACCACTAGTCACCAGAAATCGTAAGTGCATTTCCTTCCTAAACAAGCATCTAACCAGTGCTACGGTAAAAGAGCAATAAGTTAGCTACCTACTTTTGTTTAAACAAATGAGACAAATAAGTAAATCAAATAAACAAGAGCTAATAAACAAGAGCACAGACAAATAAGTGAAGACAAATAAGTAAGTGTTAAGAGGAAGGGTCAGGGTAGTGTTTCTTGAAGAGGTGGGTTTTCAGCCTGCGGCGAAAGATGGGCAGCGACTCTGCTGTCCTGACATCAGTGGGGAGTTCATTCCACCACTGTGGGGCCAGGACAGAGAAAAGCTGTGACTGTGTAGATCGGCCGCAGAGCAACAGGGCAACCAGTCGCCTTGAGGCAGCAGAGCGAAGTGGTCGGGCGGGGGTGTAAGGCTTGACCATAGCCTGGAGGTAAGAAGGAGCTATTCCTTTCACTGCCCTATAGGCTAGCACCAGGGTCTTGAACTGGATGCGAGCTGCTACAGGGAGCCAGTGTAGAGAACGGAGAAGGGTAGTTGTATGGGAGAACTTGGGGCAGTTGAACACCAAACGAGCTGCAGCTTTCTGAACAAGCTCCAGAGGTCTGATGGCAGACGCCGGGGCACCAGCAAAGAGGGAGTTGCAGTAGTCCAGGCGGGAGATGACAAGAGCCTGGATGAGCACCTGCGCCGTCTCATCAGTGAGGAAGGGGCGAATACTCCTGATGTTGTAGAGGAGGAATCTGCAGGAGCGTGTCACTGATGCGATGTTTGCCGAGAACGACAGTTGGTCATTCAAGGTCACACCCAGATTCCTCGCAGTCCGAGTTGACATCACCACAACATTGTCAATGGTGATGGCCAGGTCTCGGTGTGGACAACCCTTCCCCGGGAGGAACACCAGCTCAGTCTTGTCCAGGTTGAGCTTCAGGTGGTGCATCGACATCCACTCTGAGATGTCTGCCAAGACCCAGAACTGAGCCTTGCGGAACCCCAGTAGTCAGCCTGCGTGGTTCTGACACAGACCCTCTCAGCGTAACCTGGTAGGAGCGACCTGTCAGGTAGGATGCAAACAGGGAAAGTGCAGAGCCTGAGACACCCATCCCCTCAAGGGTGGAGAGGAGGATCTGGTGGTTCACCGAGTCAAACGCTGCAGACAGGTCCAGGAGTATCAGGACAGAGGAGAGAGAGTTCGCTCTAGTGGCATGGAGCGTCTCTGTCACTGCAAGGAGGGCCGTCTCGGTCGAGTGACCCACCTTGAACCCGGACTGCTTGTACAAATTTGTTACACTTCCGTTAGGCTTGTTCGGAACCCCTGCCATGTTCCAGCACTGCAGCGTCTGCATGCTGCGTCTACTAGATGATATTATCATCCACAATGATAATTGGGAGCAGCATGTGCAGCATGTGGGGGCTGTGTTTGAGTCACTGAGGCAGGTGGGGCTCACGGCCAGCCCAAGTGTGCAGTTGGACAGAGAGAGGTATGGTATCTGGGGTACCACTTGTTGCGTCCTCTGGTAGATAAGACGGCAGTAATTGTAGGCTGCCTAAGTCCCCAAAAGAGGTGAAGTGGTTTTTGGGGCTGGCTGGTTACTACCGGATGTTAATTCGGGTCTTCTCAGAGCTGACCAGCCCGTTGACTGACTTGACCCGGTGCTTCAGATCTGGTCCAGTGGGCAGGGCAGCATCAGCAGGCGTTTGAGAGGGTTAAGTAAGCACTCTGTGGGGAATCAGTTTTGCATACACCTGACTTCACTCTCCCTTTCTGCCTCCAGACCGACGCAACCTGTCTGTATGTCTGTCAGGACCCCAGAGTAGCAAGTGACTGCTACATAATATAATATAATAATATTGACATTTTCTAATATGGGTCCTTATGGGTATGGGTCCGCTCTCTGAATTCCATGTTGTGTCATGACCATAAGCTTTCACTTGGCTAAACAGTGTAAATCTACACATAGCATTAATGTTTAATGTGGTGTGTGTGTGTGTATATATATATACCTGAGTCGTAGCTGCTGTAGCTGCTCCAGTTCTCCCACAGCACTGGGTAAACTGCTCAGATGGTTGTCATGGAGCTGACAAATCATATAAAAAGAGGTACTTTAGCTGTTGAATATCCTGCCAAAATCCCCATATATACACAACCATATATTAAACATAGGCAGTTATGCTAATGATGTCATTAATTAAGCTAATTAATGCAGTAATTAGCTTCATTAATGGCTCCAAATTTGAATCAGATCATCTAATCTATGGGTGGTACCTGTGGTGTAAGTACCAAGGTGAAGTGACAAAAATACCATCTACTGAGGTGGAGGGAAATAAGCACCATATACCATGGCAAAATAAAATAAATACCATGTACCATGGTAGTGGTACATAAATATAATATACCATAGTGGAGCTACATACCATATTCCATTGTGACATAAATACCATGGTGGAGGGAAATAGAGACCATGTACCATGGTCTAGTGACATAAGTATAATGCACCATGGAGGAGGGACATAAATAGCATATATCATGGTAGTAAAGTCTCCCATAGTCCTACTGGAAGACTTTAACACTCACATTGGCAACGGATGGGATACCTGGAGGGGCGTGATTGGGAGGAATGGCCTCCCCAATCTGAACCCAGCAGTGTGTTGTTGGATCTCTATGCTAGTCATGGACTGTCCATAACAAAGACCATGTTCAAACACAAGGAGGCTCATAACTGCATATGGTACCAGAGCACCTTGGGCCAAAGGTGACTGATGATAGGGTCTGCTGGGAATGCCTGGTGGAGGTCTCTGTCCAGTAGGATAGCAGCTCTCACCTCCAAGCATACCTCTCTTACATCCGGGAGGAGGTAATGTTGGAATAGACACTGTTCAAAGCCTCTGTCGTAGAAGCTGCAAGGAGCAGTGGCAAGAAGGTGGTCGCTGCTTGTCATGGCGGCAACCCAAGAACCCGCTGGTGGACACCCACAATCAGGGAGGCTGTCACACTGAAGAAAGAGGCTTTCCGGGCCTGGTTGGGGCTGTCGTGATAGACACATCACTTCAATGTCGCGTGGATCTCGGGAACAGGGCCTTTGGATTGGCAGAAAGGGGTGGTGGTCCCCATTTTCAAAAAGGGGACTGGAGGGTGTGTTCCAACTATTGTGGAATCACACTGCTCAGCCTCCCTGGGAAAGCCTATGCCAAGTTACTGGTAAGGAGGCTTTGGCCGATTGTCAAACCTTGTGATTCAGGAGGAGCAATGCGGATTCCGTCCTACTCACGGACCAATGGACTAGCCTTTTACCTTCTCACAGATAATAAAGGGGGCACAGGACTTTCTTCATGGGACACTGGTAGGTAAGGGCCTCCACCCTCACCTATGGCCTTGAGCTTTGGGTAGTGACTGAAAGAATGAGATTACAGATACAAGTGGCCAAGATGAGTTTTCTCCGCAGGGTGGCTGGCCTCACTCTTAGCGATAGGGTGAGGAGCTCAGCGATCCGGGACGACCTCTGTGTCAAGCCGCTGCTCCTCCACATTAAGAGGAACCAGTTCAATTAGAGTCTTCACGTTTTCATGATACCTTACTTGGTTCAGGTGTGCCTGAGTAGAGCTGGAGCTAAAACCTGCAGGGCAGAGTGTACTTGAGGACTGGATTGGGAACCATTGACTTTAGGAGCTATTTATACAGGAATGCAGGTCATTAAAAAGGCTTCAGAAACTTTTTCTCACAACTGTAAATACCATGTACCCTGGTTGAGAGACATAAATACCATGTACCATGGTGGTGGGACACACAGTCATTGTAGGAGCCAATTAGCGCTCAAT
Source organism: Hoplostethus atlanticus (assembly GCA_034670405.1). Taxonomy (NCBI): domain Eukaryota; kingdom Metazoa; phylum Chordata; class Actinopteri; order Trachichthyiformes; family Trachichthyidae; genus Hoplostethus; species Hoplostethus atlanticus. The sequence goes on along the minus strand of JAXDDX010000043.1, from coordinate 382,934 downwards.
TCTATAAATAGGAACCAATCTTTGTCGGTTCAGGTGTTGCCTGGTTTTTGACCACTCACACTCACGCACACGCATGCGCACACACGCTGAGGCAGATTGTTGCTGCTGTGAGTTAGATGTTTGATTACTGGAAACTTGTTTGAGTTTAATGGACATCACAAAATCAACAGGAGAAAATAAATGGACTGAGTGTTCAACTGCAAAGTTTGTCTCGGACTTTTAATTCATATGACATGCATCAGACACGGAAAAGAGTGCGTCAATTATATCCTACGTGGTGCAATACCTCAGTGGCTTAAAGCGTTGGCTTAGCCTCTACAATCTAGTCAAAAACTGTTTACCTTCCGGGCAACACCTGAACCGACAAAGATTGGTTCCTATTTTTGAGCGCTAATTGGCTCCTACAGTCATGCTTAAACATTTGTGAATCCTACAGGGGGTGGTCATTATTTCATATATTATAGAGAAATAACCTCATAAAATCCTTATCTAAACCTCAAATCTTAATAACAATATCTCAAATAAAGAACATACACAAATATGATATACATTCATTGTTTGCTCAAAACGTTTTTGGCAGAGTCAAACATTCAAGCATACTTGTAAGAGCCAGAGTACACCACTGAGAAAATGCAATAAAGAGAGGCAGAGGCTCAGACTACCGCTGCTTTGGCTGAGCAGCAGGAGACTTGGAGCCACCAAGAGCCCACAGTGACTGGCTGTGTCTGTGCTTCAATTACCCACCCATGCCAACAGAACAAGTCACAATGTCACAATGCTGCAATGAGTTTCATTGTGGTCAGTTTTTGTTCAATTCTGTTGCCGACACTAGCCTAGAGGGAAAGCGGATGTGTGTGAATCCATGAAATCTTTCGCCCACACTGGAATAAGGTGGTGCTTGAAACTTTCTTCAGCAACTGGAAGACACAACCAAAGCGAGCCGGACCAAGAGAGGGCAGATGACTATTGTTGAATAAAATCGTTAACTAAAGATCAAAAGAGTTTGAGTTAAAACAACACCTACATAGATAATAATACGACTATTAGCGAACATTAGCAGTTTCCCATTAATACGAACATTAGCAGTTTCCCATTAGCAGTTCCTTCAGAAACAAAACTAAAATGTCAGTCAGTCACACAGAGGAAATCATAGTAAATAGTAAGTAAAGAATGCTAAGAAGGAAGCATACATTAAAGTTATTCTACGACAACTATAAGTAAATATTTCTGTAAACTACCCCTACATTTGCATGGCCAGCAATGCAATACTTTATTGTGGTTCAATTGCTAAAATTGGCTAACGTAGCTGCTAACACTAGCTAGTTAGCAAGCTAATATGGGGATGCTCATTGTTTCGCCTACACACCCCTTCCAGTTGTGTCATCTTATACCCCTTTCACACCGGAGCAACGACCCGGGTCAGATGCAGCTCGGCTGCGGTGTGAACAGGCGACCCGGGTTACGCAATTGACGGGAACCTCATTGGTTACAATCAGAGGCGCTTTATATGCAAGCCAGTTCACAACAAGGACCGTTTCAACAACGAACAAATAGAACGAATAACAACAGAGAATTGGAAAGATTCCGAAATCAGAGAGCGTCTGTCCATTTGTGGGGGAAAAGAAATCAAGCTATAAATTACTGGGACAGCAAAAGTTTCAGTTATCTACAGCAATCACATAGTTATTTGTTCGTCCCCAGTGACGTATACAGATGTAAATATGGGGACACGGGTCTTGTGCAGTCTGGCCTGAATGGTCTATGACCTGGGATAAACCCGGGACAGTAGTTTGGTCTGAATGGGTCCAACACTTGAATGACCCGTGTTTCATAACCCGTGTAAATCACAGGATTTGTGTGTCAAAGGGGTGTAACATTACATGGAATGTGTTTTGGTGAGCGACCTAAATGTTCGAGTGGTCATTTATGGCTACAATTTTCCATGCTGAATTGCTACCTAGTCATAACTAAGCCAGTGTAGTGATGGATTGTTCACTTTAGCCAGTTTGCAATCCCTCCCAATGCCCTGTGATCATAGTTTGTGTATTGGCTACAGTTTATGGCTAAATTTATCACAGTGCATGGCAGTGAGTAAGTCAATGTTGGGTCTACTTTGGAGCAATTACTGCTGTGTCAAAACTGCACAAACGGCATCAAAGTCATGAGCATATAAATTAACATGGTAATTAGCAGCTTCCCTTGTGTGGTAAAAAATAATCTGATAAAGTAAATGATGGTGTTTTGTTGGTTTGCCCTCCCCCTCACCTACTCACTGCAGTGTTCCCCACATAGGCTCATCTGTGGTGCACCACCACAATATCGGCACGGCAGCAACAAAATAAAAAGTCGATCATTGTATAGATATTGCTCTAAATCGATCTCTACAAGGTGCAGGACACTAATCTCACAAGCGTTCACTCAGCTGTTGCTTGTAAACAGACCACGCGCACATGCCCAGTAGCGCTGCACTCAATCCGACATACCCTCCAGTTGTGAAAACGAAAGTGAAACTTTCTACAATTTACAATTTGCTCTAAATTCGCTCCAAAAACAACTGTGTTACTTACAGTGTTTGTAAAACTATGCAGGTAGTGTCAAACTGCCCAACACAGTTTTAGAAAGTTAACATAAGTGCAGTGCAAAGACTGGCATATTGCTCCTATTTGCCATTGGATTCCATTGGACACACATCCACAACACACAACAAGCAGTGATATATTGAACCCCCCCCCACGAGTAAACTGTCAACCTGTGGGAAACACTGCACTGTTGCAGCTTTCTAATAAATGTTCTGTCTCATTGCGTCTACACATTATCACCTTGCTGCTTACTGCTTCTTTGTTGACTTGGACATGCAAGACAGAAACTGACTGGAAAATCAAGTAGTGTTACGCTGTCGTAAATCTGTATTGACTGCAAATCTCGTCTTCAGAATACAATTTTCAAATGCAAGTGAATGTTGCTGGTTTGTCTGACACAGCTTTCTCATTTTATAGTGACCTAGGCCTTGGGAATGTATTATAGAACATTGTACATTTCATTAGATACATTGTATGCTCCCTCCATCACTTATCAGGGATATGACACTCTTTACACCAGTATGCTATTTGCAGAACTAGGTAGGGTCATGGCCAGTCACAAGTTTTAGCTACAGGCAAAGAAAGGCAAAACATAACAAAAAAGTATCAAGGGCCCAAAGATAATCTAATACTAAAGATCAGATCCAGAACACAAAGCAGTTTATTGTAATATGTAGTTAATTTTGTGCAAAACAGTAAACATTAACTAGATCAAGCTTAGTGGAATATGTACTCCATTCAGTTGTAATGAGTATAGTTGAATAGCCCAGTCTTTTGACTTAAGTCGTTTATATGGAGGCTGCCATGTCACCGGACTACTGCTCACCTCAGTCATTTAGAAAATCATTGCTGGTGTTTTGCTACTGCTTCCTGTTTGGATGGCTTTGAACACCAGGAGACAATCTCCAGGGGGCTGTTCCACAAAGCAGGCTTAGAAAAGCGGCGATTAACCTCGCAAGCCTGGTTTGAATTAACCTAACAAATCAATCGGGGCTAAAGCGGTTCCACAAAGCCCAAGTCAAGCTACCGTGAGGAAGCTGAGGAGGACGCAGTCGGGAGCCACCTGCAAGGGCTGACCAGTCGGGGTTGGGGCAGGATGCCCCTGGAAGCCTGGCAGGCTGGGGCAGCCTTGGGGCTCCGCGGCTGGCCCACCGGGACCGAAGGAGGGCGCCGGCGGAGGGAGACGGCGCCGACGGCGCGGCCGTCAAGACCCGGGCCGTTGGTATTATTCTGGACTGTGAATAAAACGGCCCTGCTGGCCCATTAACTCTCCCCTGCCTATGTCTCTGTCTGTCCGGACCCCGGTAATGTGGCCCCTTGCCACAGTGGTTCCCTGACCGGGAATCGACAGACAGGGACGTCGTCGCCGCGTCGTCAGTTTTCAGAGGACGGCCGGCGACGACAACCAGCCTCCCTCAGCACCCCGCCCAGCATCACCTGGCCCCACCGACTCCGAGCCGTTCCGGGCGGGACCCTTCGTCGCCTTCTTCCTCGCTCTCAAATGGGGGGGAGGGAGGAGGGGGAGTTGACTTCGGCCGGACGGCTCCCCGGCCTCAGTTTGGCGGTGGGGGTATGTGGCGGACTGGGGGGAGGGAGGGTGGTAGGTTCGGCTGGACTCAGCGGCTGCGGCCAATTAAAGCTGAGTGCAGCCGGGCCTTTTTAACCTGTGGGTGAATGTGTGAGCGGGAGGGACGCGCCAGTGTGAGAGGCTGGCGGCGTGTATGCGGGAGCCGACGTGGATGGAGGATCCAGTCGGCTGTGTGTGAGCGGAGTGGAGAGACGGGGCCAGCACCAGCGGGAGAGACGGAGCGGGAGCGGGCCGTCTCCTTCCGCGGCGTCCTGCGGAAGGAGAATTCTTTCACACCCATGTGAAAGAATTGCTTCGAGTGGCAACAACGGAATACAAGCCAGATTTGAAGAGGATTGTTCAAGGCAAGGAATGCCAGAAGTCCCACTAAGCAACATGCATAGTAAAAGAAAAACGCTATTGTAAATTATTATATTTTTGTTTGTGGACTTGGTTGAACTGAGAGTTTGTGTGTGTGAGACAGTGCACACAATGTTCATTGTTGAAAATGACTGGCCTGTGGTCTTAGTACTGTAGGAGTCAATTTCTGTCATTATCATGTTGGTGTGTGACATTTACAATAAATCTGGCTGAGCAGAGGTCTGTGTGTGTGTGTGTGTGTGTGTGAGAGAGAGGAAGGGATGGGGTGATGTTCATGTGTGCCCATGTGTATGACGTGGCTCTTTGCGGTAACACAGTAAAAAATGTGGCTCTTAGTCTCTGACTGGTTGGCCACCCCTGGTCTAGGGTAATAGTGTTGAACATTAGGATGGCGGAACCTTGTTTGAAAATCATTGCGTTTCAGTCGGATCAGTGTTACGGGAGTACCGATTAAGCTTCAACTGTGGTTTAGCCTGATATCTAGCCTGCCCCGAGGCAGGCTAGTTTCGAAGCATAAGTTGCCACAGCAACTTAGCTTGAACTATGCTGAGCTTGCTTTGTGGAACCGAATAAACCTGAAAATGAGCCAGATTAAGTGAAATAAGCCTGGATAAGTGGTAAGCTCGCTTTGTGGGTACTTTTTTGAGCATGAACCTTTTCAGCAGGAACCTTTTTAGTTCTCCAAAAGAGTTCACGGTTGCTTTCTCACCACGGCAAAGTACCGGGGAGATTATGCAAATAACAAAAGTCCAACTGTTTGGTTTCATACATCATTTAAGTGCTATATTACAGCAGATTTATTTGAGATACATTTGCTACTTGTTTCAGATGCTCATGTATCTGCGAACTCGTCGTCAATTACCCTTATAACTGTAAGGGCTGGTATTCTATTGTGCTACAGGCCGTTATGGATGGGAAGGGGCTATTTTGGAACATTTCAACAGGGAAGCCTGGGAGCATGGATGATGCCAGAGTTCTCTGTACATCTAAATTGTGGGAGCTAGTGGACAGAGGGATGTTACTCCCAGACCAAACAAGGAGCATTGGTGGACATGATGTCGGGTACTACATTCTTGGAGATGCAGCATATCCATTAAAGAGCTGGCTTATGAAACCGTTCTCGGACAATGGTCGACTGACATTGCAGCAGTGATCTTACAACTACAGAAGCAGCAGAGCAAGGGTTGTTGTTGAAAAGGGTAGGTGGAGATGTCTGCTCAAACGCAATGACTGCAACCTTAAGATTGTGAAATCCATGGTGGGGACCTGTTTCTCCACAACCTTTGTGAAAGCCATGGTAAGGAATACTTAGAAGAGGAACCTGTTGCTGTCCCATTCAACCAGCCTGAGCTGGCACTGCCATTGCCATATGCAGAGGCTGAAGGCGTAGGTGTACGCCAAGGACTGATGCACTACCTGAACACTAGGGGTGGGTTTAAAAAAAATCGATCTTCATTTGAATGATCCAATATCGATTCATAAAATCCCGAGATCGATCTTTTAAATATATGCCTTTTCCCGTGGATGCATGAAGCTGTAACCCCGCCATGTTCAGACCGGCTGCAGAAGCACTGTGAAGCACCGCGATCGCGTGAGCAGGAGCTTGGCTATTCACACCAGAAGCGCATTTCTCCACGCTGGTCACCAAGCGATTCTGAATTTCTCCACTGGTTTTCAATGTAGGGGGTTGGTGTCTCTGTCTCTGTGTCTCTCTCTCTCTCTCTCTCTATAGCAGAGGAGGCTGGTCCATAGAGGCAGAGTAGGTTGCTCCTCCTCTATTTTTGAGAGGCAAGAGGGAGATCAAAATATAAAAAAGAGTAATTGGTTGAAATAAACCATTACCAAATATTTCTTCTCTCCTCTTTGGAAAAAATCCATTATTGAAGTTCTGATTAAAATGCTTCAACAGCGACACCTGCAGGGCAGGCAAGAGGGGAAAGGGCAGTCTGTGTGAAGTGGTGGTGGGTGTGGGGGGCAGAGGAGGACGGGATCTCTTACATCAATTTAATGTACTTCATTTTTTTTCATGCTAATCTGTTATTGGCCAAAACACGTAAAATGATGCTCCAAGGGAGGACGTCCTCCCTAACCAATCAACAACCAGAATACAATATTGACATCGCGTTGGTCCAATGATAATTTCCAAATTTCATCTTCAATTCTCTACCACTGTATTGAACGTGAGTGTGACGAACTGGCGGTAAAGCGATAGATAGATCATACAGTAGCATATTAGAAAATAAATTATAATTATATTTAGGCCTTTTCAACCAGAGGAGGCAGGTCCAAATTTCCTTTTTTCAGATTTTCTATCGCGCAGTAGCCAGCTACTTGGGTTAGCCAACGCAACAGTTAGCTTGTTGCAGCAGCCCTGAAGGACTGTTACGCTAACGGCGAGAATGGATTTGGAGGAGAGTGGTGCTGCGGCAATTAACGGCAGCGTGAGTGAGGGGGTCACAGAGAGGCATGGACGCAGATGCGGAGAGTGGGATGGGGAAGAACATCTTGTGGATTATTTGTTGTCACGGCCATTCCACAGTTTGGATTACGCAGCAAAGGTGAGGATCAAGACTGCTGGACGACCAACTCCACAGATAACCATGATCAAAAATCACCAGAAAAATTCAAAGCTGAATAAGGTAATAAGATAATATGATATTTGTTAGGTTATTATTATTAGCAGGGGTTAAAGTGGGTCGATTAATGAGTAAATAAATCTGATTGGCAGTTTCATACTGCTTCATACGGCAGCCTGGCGTTCCTTCCAGCTGATGCCATCGAGATACTCACTCAAAATATTAGAAAGTGTAGCCTCTGTGTAGCCATTCACAGCAATACGTTTTCGTTTTAAAACTGAGTTTTGAAACTAAAACGATCTCGGTCCACACAAGCGTTATAGCACCATTTCAGAAATGATCTCCGTCCAAAAAACGCATATCACGTACCATTCACCTACACTGGGCATGCGCGTGCATGGAAACAGGAAGCAGGTTCTCTGCTCTGCTTAATTGCAGAAAATGCCGTTATGAAGAACAGCAATGGCGAAAAGTAAGAGCAGAGATGTCTTTGTTTGGACGGATGTCGAGGTGGAACTGTTACTGAAAGTAACAAACGAGTATAAGGCGGTAAAAGCGGCGGAGAGTATAGATTGGGAGTAGTCGCAAAGCAAATACAGCGACATATTACAGCGGTACCAGGAGCACTATCCATCGCCAGAGAAGGATACGTCTGACTGATAAGACCCAATCAGAAAGCAGCAGCCAGCTAGGGCAGAAGCAACAGGTGAGATTGACAGCAAACACAGAGAGATGTAGAAGCAGGGCAGAGAAGCCTCATTTCTATTCTTCTGTGCCAGTATATATTTTGTTATGTGTTTTACACAACGTGAAGCAATGGAGCTGTATATATTGTTATTTTTCACAAAGTACTTGGCAATTAAATATTAGTAGTATTATTTAATAATTAATTTAAGAAAGTGTGTGGGTGCTCCCCCAACCAGTCAGCTACCACCACAAATATAATCTAATTCTGTGGGAATAACTGTGTACACAATGTGTTGTTGAAGTTATCTGGTTCATTGTGAAATGTCTTAAATAAATAAACAATAATTATTATGAGGTGAGTCATTTTTCCCTGCTGCACCGCTACACCGGATCTTAGGGTTCCCCCACCTGCCAAATCACACTTTAACCCCTGATTATTAGGTTATTATTAGGTTGCTAGTTGGATTATTGCTACATTTGAACATAAGAACATAACATAACTTGAACATAAGAAAGTAGAGATAAGTAGCCAACTAGTGTAAAATAACATGACGCCGTGGGTTGGTTTTCCTCCTGTCCTCCCCAATTTTTTGAGTCACCAGCCGCCACTGCTCTATAGGTATTAGTGATGTTTACATTAGGTATGTTTGTAGCCACCTTATTTACACTGGCTGCCTGGTGATTCAACTTAAAATCTAAAGTTTTTTATTTTATACTATTTTACTGACTGAAGAGTCTGTAGAGTTGCACTATATTGTGTTGACTGCTGTAGTGTGTTGGTCATGTTAAATAAAAAGTACATTAATGTAACTGCCAGGGCTTTGGGGTCAATTCTTAATGTAAACATTAATATTTTTAATAATGCACCAGGTTAGAGGGTTCCTTGTATAACTTAAAGCATTAGTTTTCTGAGAATCTCTTTCATATCCAAGCAAAATTGGTATTGTAACTGAAATATCCCTAACCGAATCGATATTGAATCGAATCGAAAATCAAATCGAATTGGGACCTTGTGAATCAGAATCGAATTGAATCGGGAAATCAGTGGCGATACCCACCCCTACTGAACACATGTACTGCATTTTGAGTGCCTTATTGATACTTGGGTTTTTGGTCTTTTTGCCCATTGTTTTGATATTAAGAAGTGCATTTTTGTTTTTGAGTTATTAGAAGTAGTGATATTGACCATTCATTATTTCAGTAATAAACGTGTAAATACTATCATGTGTTTTGTGTGTGTGTGTGTGTGTGTATGTATGTGTGTGAAGAAAGACTGTAGACATATCAGCAACCAAATTTATTAAAAAGGTAAGGTGCAAACAAAACAAGGTGCAAAATTGACATTTCCACTACTGCAGTCATGTAATCAACCATAGCATGAACTTTCAATATCTACAATAGAATTTATTATAATTTGCTATGTCTTTGTATGATATTATTATTATTATTATTATTATTATTATTATTATTATTATTATTATTATTATTACTACTACTACTACTACTACTACTACTACTACTACTACTACTATTATTATTATTATTATTATTATTATTATTATTAATTATAGTACAGTTCAGCTAGCCGAGACACAACCTTCTGCCAAACTTTGTCGTTCCGGGAGGAGCCCTCGAATGCTCTCTGTATCTTCTCGACTGAAAAAATACAGATCAGTGCCTGTACCTCGTCATCGGTCCATATTCCAAAACAATAAATATAGCTGTGAGTAGGGTTGTCGCGGTTTGAAATTTTCCCACCGCGGTTGTGTATGTGGCTCATCGCTGCGGGATGAGCCGCCCTTTTTTTTTTTTTTTTTTTTTTTTAAATACATGCGAGTTTACCCGCGATCGGTTCAGTGTAAGACACTAGGGTCCTAAGAACAGGAAAAAAATGTCTAACGTCGTAGGAATCCCAAACAATTTCAAACATGTTTGATAATCTATCCATTTGTCCCTCAACATTGTGAAATGTGATAAAAGTAGGGATGTGAATGTGTACACGAAGTTTGAATCATAAACGTTTAGAAAAAATCCCTATCCAGAAAACGTATTATTAGTATTTGTGGCAGCTGGGAGGAGGGTGGGGTGAGAACTTAGCGTGGATCCAGGGGAGAGTTGAGTCGGTGGACTGACTCTCCTGGGTTGCCGGGACGGAGGCGAGGGCGCGAGCGGAGAGAAAGGCGGAGTGGGAGAGCGGCTGTCAAAGCCGGCGGCAACCGGCCGAGCTCCGGAGGTTGCAGTCGGGCACAGCCTGGAAGGGCTGTCCAGTCGGGGTTGGGGCGGGACGCCCCTGGAAGCCTGGCGGACTGGGGCAGCCTTGGTGCTCTGCGGCTGACCTGCCGGAGGACGTGCGCGCACCAGGGAAGACGGCACTCTACACAGCCGTCAGCGCCGGGGCCGGGTTTATATCACTGGTGTGCAAATAAAACGGCCTGCTGGCCAGTTAACTCTCCTCCTGCCTATGTCTCTGTCTGTCACGGACCCCGGTACTGTGGCGAGTCCACCACAGTATTATTATTATTGATAATTTATTTACACAAAAAAACATTCATAAACTGTAGCCTAACTTACAATCGTTGTCATAAATAGGGAAATAAACTACTTACCTACTAAATACCAAGCTTTCAAATCAATCACGTTAGTTAATTATGTTAACCAGCCAATGCGCACGCTCGTAAATTCACTCCGGCTCACTAAACACGCCGAATGTCAAAAAGCTCTTCGTGGCAGTTTTTCTACAATATTGAGGGAGATTACCAAACAGAGCAAAGTGTGTATTATGTGAAAAAACACTCATTATATTAGCCCTAAAGTGTTGTTTTCATTATGAGTTTAGTCATACTTTACACCAAATACACATGAATATGATTAATTTAATAATGAAATGGAAAACAAATAATAAAAAACTTCCAAAATACAGGACTTTTTTTCCCCTTTTTTTTTTAACAACCGCAGTTGTCGCGGTGGTTTGTTTTCCATCCGCGGGTGCCTTGACACAACCGCGGTGGTGCGGTGATGCGGTTACCCTGACAGCCCTAGCTGTGAGACGTGTTCGATGATACAGAATGAGTATTGAACAAGCACAGCTGTTTACCCCAATAGTTCCTGGTCCCCCGAAAAGTATTACCTCGCTAGCAGGAACTTTTTTGAGGGTCAGGAACTATCCAAGAGGAGCCTTTTCGGGGCTAGTTCCCCTGATGGGAAAGGTCGAACTTCATGGAACTAAGTACCAATAGTACTAAATCCATGGATAGTTCCTGCAGTCGGAAAACGACAATAGACACTGTGGGACAGGCTCTCTGAGCAGGATAGCTCCAGTTTCTCAGCAAAGTGGTTATAGTTTCAGTAGACTACATACACCATAAACACTGATTGGATGTCCACATAACTAGCAGCAACATTTTCTTTTAAAATTTAATCTAATTTATTACCAGAGCTACTTAAAATCAAACCTGCAAAATTACAGGATTAGTGAATTTATTTCCAGACATGACAGCGCCTTTCCTTAGAGAGAAGCCAATAGATCAAGGCTCTATTATAATTAGACAAGCTTTTAGAAGAGAATGTGTATTGAGAGATTGGCAAAAACCTCTCTTTGGTGTTTGAAAGATACAGGTTAGGTACACAAGGGATTATTTACAGTGTACCAGTAGATATACACCAATCAGCCATAACATTAAAACCACCTGCCTAATATTGTGTAGGTCCCCCTCGTGCCGCCAAAACAGCTCTGACCCGTTGAGGCATGGACTCCACAAGACCTCTGAAGGTGCATCCATTAACAATAAGGAGAACACTGAAAAGAAATAGCATTCATGCAAGGGTAGTCGAGAAGAAGCCTCAACTGTCTAAAAAGAACAAAGATGCCCATCTTAAGTTTGCCAGACATCACCTGGATAAACCTGAAGATTTCTGGAAATCTGTTCTGTGGACAGATGAGTCCAAAATTGAACCGTTGAACGGTCACAATCAAAAATGCCATTCTTGGCAACAACCCAAAACTGGGAGTGTCATGGACTGGGACTGACCTGGAAGACTCAATATCAGTTAGTTAACCATGAATTCTGACGGATACTAGAGAAGTCTTGAACAGAATGTCAGGCCATCAGTTCTAGAGCTGAAGCTGGGCTGAAAGTGGCTGCTCAACAAGACAATGGGCCTCATTCGCAAAACTTTTCTTAAAATCTTTGTAAGTTGTCGTATTTATGTGCATACGAAAATACCAACGTGGGATTCGTGAAACATTCGGAAAACCTCGATTTGTGAGTAGAACAGGTGTATATTTGATGAATGCCAATCGTTCGTAAATTGGATTCGCGTGCCTGTTCAAGCCGATTTGCATAGGTAAACGCCCTGTTCAACACCGACATGGATCAGAGGATCGGTTCCATAACTGAAGAGACCTCACTGCCGGGTGTCCAGTCGGCATTGTCTATGTAATTGTATTTGTAAGGTGTTCAGTCCATGTGATCCATACATTACAATAATCTTGTATTGTTATGAATAAGGACAATTCTGCAAATACGCCATTGCAGCCTATTAGGTCTTTTTTTCTACAAATGTAGGCCACTGAAACATTTTTTTCGTGATTTTGCATAAAGAATAAGGCATTCTAAGTGCCTTCCTGCATGTTTCCAAACCCTCGTAGGTTTGGCCAAGTCAAAGCCCTGGCCTAAATCCAATTGAGACAGACAAAATCACACTTTCTGTCATTTGTGCTACCTATACTAATGACCCTTACACTTAGTTACTGAGTGAGGTATAGTGAGCTGGTGAATTATTTAGTGTTTGAGTGAGTTTGTTGCCTAGTAAGTTAGTGTGTGGGTTAGTGAATTAGTTACAGAGCTTGTGAGTTACTAAGTTAGGGAATGAGTTAGTTAATTAGTGAACGAGTAAGTTAGATAGTAAGTTAGTTAGTGAGTTAGCGTTACTTACATCTAATGTAGTGAGTCCATGGAGTAGTCTGATGTCATCAGATAGTGCTGTAAGCTGATTGGATGACAGGAGCAGCTTGGTGAGCTCAGTCTGTTCCCACCAGCGATCTGAAGCTCCAAACGACAGATTCTGATTGGCTTCCTCTGGCGTGTCGACGTTCAGCCGATACACATTCTGAGGGACTGAGACGGATGTTAATCTTAACCAGTACTTAATAACTCACTACAGATACCAGGCAATCCCACTGAGGTTAACAAAAGTATTTTTCAAGGTTAACTCGGTCAAGAAAGTATCATCAATGACACACAACATTTGGGGTGCCATAAAGTGGGGGGGGGGGGGGGGGGGGGCTGCATAACATACAATATATGAGGTTTTTACAGGATTATGAGCACCCTAGGGTGAAACACTGTTCTCTCATAATGCTGTCTCCAATATTACATTATACACTGTATGCAATATCACAGCAGGACAAGGAGGACTGAAGTTTTTCTGCAATATGACAGCAGGACAAGGAGGACTGACGTTTTTCTGCAATATGACAGCAGAACAAGGGAGACTGAAGTTTTTCTGCAATATGACAGCAGGACAGGGAGGACTGAAGTTTTTCTGAAGGCAATGGGTGGCCCTATTGTTTATCACTACTACTTGATATTCATATATTATTGGATGTTTATTTCATCCACATCCTGTACATTACAGTATACGGTGGTACGAGACAATGGACGGACACATGTGACATTAACATGGTCACCCGTTTGGTATGCTTGCAAGTAGAACCACTTTAAATCTTCTGTACGCCCGTTTATTCAAGGGTGCAATGGAAACCCCTTCACTACGGTAATTCAACGACACAAACGAAAAGTTTGTGTTAACACAAAAGTGTTAACTGTAACGGTAGCACGGTGTAATTGCACATTGTAACTACCTTCAGTCAGCCCTCGCCCGGACAGGTTGAGTTGGCCGCTCTTTCGGGCTGCCTTGAGCAGTCCGGAAGGAACGGTCGGTTCTCTTGTCTCCGTCCTGAAGCCCGCCGGAGAATCCGCCTTACCCGTTCTTTTAAAACGAGACATTGTCGGTGGACTTAAGGAGTCGAACAATGTGTGTTTATACTCGATAGAACCTCGGCTAGTTAGCGCTCCTTCTTCTTCATTTTACGGCGGTTGGCTATGGTTGGCACACAGAAATGTTGCATTACCGCCCGTTGCTGAATTATTCTTTTGCGTCTGTAGCGCCACCTACTGCTCCGGAGTGTGGATCAGACTATATTCTTTGCATTATCAGTGTGTCTGTTAAAAAATAAACCCAAGTGCCCCATTATTCATACTCAAAACGCCTTGTTAACTCTTGTATACCACTTTCTCTTAACTCTGCTTTCATCACCTCCCTCTGTCTGTCATACAATTTGCATTTAATTGTTTCAATAAGTGTTTGGTTATAGAAATAAGCACAAACAATGATGTATCTTCAAACACTTTACTGATCTGTCATAATTCAAGTGGTGCTCACTGCAGAGCCAAATGAGCACTATAGGTCCAACACTAATAACATACTCTACCGATAATTCCTCTTGGTAGCTTTAGAGTCTTGTTCAGTCCACAATGTCCCAACCTTGTTTATTATAGCTTCTTCCTACCTCTTGCCACTTATATTTCTTAGTGTGTTGACCTTACTTTGCATTTGGTATAGATGGCTCCCCTTAGCTTGTTTTGCTGATGTGTACACTGCCTCATTCCCATACCTGTCTCCGGGTTCTTTGATCCATCAGTATAAATTTGTAAAAATCCTTGGTATTCTGCTTCCACGACATACACCGTGTCAACTTTACCTTTTTCTTCATCTTTATTTTAATTCAAGCAAACACAAATCCATTCCTGGGGTTTTGAGCAACCATGGTATTGGTATAACTACAGTAGGGCTCAGCCTCATACCATATACTCCCATTTCCTCTACAAGGGCATTACCCACCCATCCAAAACTTGAATTCTGCCTTCTTTTTTTATTTAGTGATGTCCTTGTGAATTCACTCAGTAATAAACCCCCAGATGTTTCCTTCTAACCTGCAATTGCATTTCCTCCAATTCCACCTGCCACACTGATACTGGACAAGTTTTAAAAGCCCCACTACATACTCTTAAGTGCTTGTTCTTGAACTGTGTCCAACTTCCCAAGAAGATTCTTTGCTGCTGATTCATATACTACACACCCATAATCAAACACAGATCATATTAATGCTGTGTACATTGTCTTCAAAGAGGAACGACTAGCTCCCCATTCCAACCCTGTTAGGCACTTCATCACATTTATCACTTTCTTACATTTTGTCCTGACCACATTAATCAAGAGTGTGACGCTCCTGTAGGCAGGTATGTTTTGCTTGTCTCTTGCAGGTGATTGGTGGACTGAGCTGATGAGACACACCTGGGCCCGGGTTGTCTCCTCTATAAAAGCTGCTCTAACCAAACCTCTCGCTCTCTCTCTCCACATGCACCCATTGTTTGGTTTTGTTTGACTTAGTGAATGTTCTTTTGTTTGACACCCTTCAACATCCCCTCACTACACTTACACGCAACCACTCACTCACACCACTGACATAACTGACTATCATTCACATCTACTTTCTGTTAGCTAATAAATTCACTATTATTTATTAAGTTGGGTGTGCGTCTCCCTTTTTGTCCGACCACACGAGCCGGGTCGTGACAAGAGTCAAAGTGCACCCCCCAGAAATCTAAAATGACCAACTCTCTCTAGATCTTCTCCATACATTTTGAGTTTCATATTCTCATCAACCCTCTTCCCGGTAAAAAAAAAAAAGGACTTTGTGTTTTGAGTCAAATTTCTTCCTCTCGTCTAAAGAGCCCAGTCATCAGCAAATAGCAATCTTCCTAGATCTACAGGCATTCTAGAAAAAAAACATCATTGATCATTATGGAAAATAACAAAGGGCCGATCACACTCCCTTGAGGTGTACCATTTTTAACTGCGTATCAACTTGATGAATCTGACCCTATATTTACCAAAATAAAATCCATCATCCAGTTAAAGACCCTTCCACTTATCCCCAGCATGTCAATCGAATTTCCTTCCTTCCGCATCATATTGTAAGCTTTTTCAATGTCAAAATATACCACGATTACTAAGTCTTTATTTACCTGAGCCTTCCTAATCTCATCCTCCAAACATATTCCTGGATTCATGGTGTATCTTTCTCTCCTCCGATACCTTGTTATCATACCATATTATCTCTGAAGTAAGTGCTATTGGTCTGTAACTTGAAGGTTTATTTGGATCTTTGCCTGGCTTCTTTATTGGGATTACATCTGCCTCCTTCCAAGACTCTGGCAGCTTCCCCTCCTCCCACACTTTGTTGTTTGAAGCTCAACATCTTACTTATAGTGCCCCCTCTCCAAGTTGTTTCAACATAATGTAGCAGATTTGATCGCTCCCGGGAGATGTAAACCTGGCCTTCTTTGTGGCTCTTAACATCTCATCTAAAGTAAATGGAGCATTCAGTGCATCATCTGTATCTTATCTATTCGCTAGCACCGGGTAGTCATTGTTCTCTCTCTTCTCCTTCCTTCCTGAACTGTGTATCTGAACAAATGTATTTGCCATCATATCTGCTTCATCCTTATTAGTTACTGCTACAGTCTCTTCAGATTTCAATACCGGTATGTTTGTAATCACCCCTCTGCATCCTTTGCTAAGCTTTGGCATGCCCACTTTCCCAGCACTCAGTACTTTGAACTTGCCTATTTCCTTCAATTTGAGTGCATTGTCGAGTTGCACTTCATTAATACATCCCACACACAGATTACCACCATTGCGAACCTTTGAATATATCCACAATGTTGTCTTTCAAAATTCTAGTGAACTTTATTGGGTTCATTTTCCCAATACCACCTTCCTCATTGAATCTCACAATGTACCGTTCTGGCTCTTTCTCTCTCCATTTCTTTTTCTTCCCCCTTGCTCTCTGTCTCTCCTGTGCTAGGGTGTCTCTCTTGCTCTTTTAGTCCCTTCCTTGTTTTTCCAACCAGCTTGTCCTTTTCCTGCCATTGCCTTTTCCAGCCCCCTCACCCTCATCGCTAAATTCCATATCTGTATCTCCCCAGTCTTTTGTAATCCTTTCAAATCACCCGCTGTTGTTGCAGGGCAATCTCAGATAGACTCAGATACATCTTTTCAGGTAGACTTTTATATTCTTGAAAGGATTAGTATTCAGATACTTATTTTTACATCTGCACTAATTCCCTTTAAACTATTTTTATTTTATTACATACACAATTTCCAATAAAAACAATATATGACATTGGTAAATATAGACCCTTTATTTCAGTTAAGAATGGTATTGCATGGTAAAAACTCAAAATTTCTATAATTACACAAGGAGTTCACAAACTCTCAAGCATAACTGTATATTACAGCAAAGGAATATTTTAGTTCAAGTCATGTGGGTTCCAGCTCACAAGGGGGAATGAGGGAAATGAGAGACTGGATACACTTGCAAAGGAGGTACTGGGTTGAGAAATAATCACGGAGGTCCCTCTGAGTAAGTCAGAAACAAAAACAGTGATCTGGAGTAAAATTAGTAAGAGCTGGCAAGAGCTGTGGGATAGTGGAACAACACCCAACGTGCAAATGCGACTACTGCCAAGAGTGTAGTAAATATTCAAGAGATAGACAGAGGTTTGTGGTAGAATTGCACGTATGGGTTGACCTTCAGTAAATAGTGTGCGTTTAATATTCCATCAGGAAATGTCAATTGTAACAGTTTATTCACCTATCTGAGGGAGAGTGGGTAATGTGTAGGATCTAGTTTTGTGTGTTTGTTGTTGTAAATACTGTATATGGCAGAAATGTAGAATGTAAGTCTCTAGTTCCACACTCCAGCACTGCAGGGGGCAGTAATGCGCCTTACGCCAACCGCCGTTAAACAAAAAGAAGAAGAACCTCGCCGCTGTCATCAAGCCTGCCTTGAGTTAGAACACCACGTCAAGTCACCAGCTGTAGCAAAGCGTATAAAGTAAGTAACTGCGAGGTTCCGTTGTTCATGGCGTAGTGTATTGGCGACTTGGGACTCTGTATGAATTACGTCTTTAACGAGAAGTAACTTAGAGTAATGTTTACGTAGCTAGCTCGCTAACGTTAGCCGGAAGGTCTTTTAAAGCCTGGTGACGTGACGTTAACCTAGCTACCTCACCCGCAACGTGGGTAGCAACGCTGTTATGTGATACATTTTGCAATAACGGGATGAAGGTTTTATGTTAACTAGACTGTAATGATGTTAACTTTTTATTGTGCAATGTGTAATGCCGCAAACAAGTATTTGAATTTCACAAGCATCTAAAGAGGACCTACATCCACTACTACAGCACCATTTGGCCCGAGTTTGCGACTGGGAATTCCGACTTGAATGACTGTTCTATTGCACTTTTCCGTGTCGGTGGTCGAGTTCTGAGTACAATGGTTTGCACCATAACCCCGATATAGTCAGTTCTCTGTCGCATAGAGAGAACATCACGTCAATAGATAGGGTCCAACTTCTCTTCGTACAGCCAACCCATCAAGCAGCTCTTATTTGGATAAACTATCTTTTTGAATGGGTTTTCCAGTTATTTCCATAATTTTAATATGCCAAAATACACTGTAGAAAACAGTGTGAAACAGTTGTAAAAGTTGCGATATTATTTTAGATTTATTTTAGATATTATAGTTTTGTTTAGTGCATTATGCTGAAAAATGTACCCTAACTATTCAGTAAAGGTATTGGGTTGTATTTTATGAGTTATGCTCGTGCTGACAAGCAAGGCAACATTAAATGACTATAATGTTGAATGGACTACTGTGGCTGGTAAGGCTGTGGTGCAAGCTGTTTAGGCAAGTGGACAGTCTTTAAATGTAAAACTACATTGTTACACCTGAAAACCTAAATTAACAGGACTATCGCCCTAAATCATAATCCTGTACATCTGTGTGTGTGTCTGTCACCCTGTATACCAGTATGGCCAGTGTCGACCAGTTAGCTGCAGTAGGGGTGGCCAGTGTCGACCAGTTAGCTGCAGTAGGGGAGGTCCTGGTGGACCCCGGAAAGGACCTGACCCGACGCTTCAGAGCCTTATTCACCCTGAGGAACTTGGGAGGTACCTCCACAAAACATCTCTTAACACACCTCTGCGTTACAAGTCTAGCTACACATGTACAATAGTCATGAAGGAAGAAAGACTAGAATACAAATGCACAAATATTTAAAACGAGAATAAAAACATTAAATAGGACCCTAAGCCTAAACAGGTGTTTCGAAACACTGCAAATGAGCTGGCTGGCCTGATCTAGTTGGCCTGGTTTGGCAGGTTGTTCCATAGCCTCTTCGTATTCAGTCCGGACTGTGGGACAACTAAAACAGGTCTGCCCAAGGTTTTCATAATTTAAAGCTCAGAGAGAGAGCTAGGTACTTGTCCAAAATGAGCCTTAAAGATAACCTTTTTTAAAATCGACCCTAAATTGCACCGGTAGCCAATGAAGTGAAGCTAAAATTGAGGTAATCTGCTGTCAGGAGTCTGGCTGCAGCATTTTGGATGAGCTGTCATCTGGATTTGCTCTGCTGGTTAAGACACAATAGTAACTAATTAGCATCTGGATTTATTCTGCTGTGCAAAACACAATAGTGAATAACTGCAAAAGCTGTCCAGAGAGTGTGATGTCACGCACTATGGGTAGGATTCTGGGTAAGGGACCTACTCAGCTAATCGGATGCTGTTACATGCAAACCAATAAGGAACTAGTTTGCTTTAAGCCAAGATGGCGTCCAACAGGATGTAAACAAAGTGAATGAATTATGTATTTATTTACTGGAACTTTGCAAATGTAACCTGAGGGGTGTTCCACAAAGCGAGCTTACCACGTATCCAGGCTTATTTCACTTAGTCTGGCTCATTTTCAGGTTTATTCGGTTCCACAAAGCAAGCTCAGCATAGTTCAAGCTAAGTTGCTGTGGCAACTTATCCTTCGAAACTAGAGATCAGGCTAAACTACAGTTGAAGCTTAATCGGTACTCCCGTAACACTGATCCGACTGAAACGCGATGTTTTTCAAACAAGGTTCCGCCATCCTAATATTCAACAGTATTACCCTGTACCCTACCCTGTACCCTACACTATCAGACATAAAATGCAACGTTAATAGAAAATAAAAAATATAAAATGATGTAGGCTGTATCGGGGATACAGTCACGGTTCAGAGCGTTGTTAGGCAACCCCATTTAACCATGAGTGATCCAAGACTTCAAGTGCCGTAATTGCTTTTAGAAAACGGTTTCAACTCATAGAAAGAATTATTTATATACAAATTCATTGAAATGAGAAAGTATCTTGTGAATATATGTCAATGTTTCCACGGTTGCTAGGAGACGCATTAACTGTTACTGTATGGGATTTACAGTCACTGTAGAACATGCTTTCAGCCGATCAATTTCCAGGATGGAAACAACCTATTTCACCGAATATAATAAAAATAAGAACCAGCCCAAACAGCTCAGTCAGTAGAGCATGAGACTCTGTCCTACGGTTGTGGGTTCGATCCCCACATAGTGTCAATGACTGTAGTGTAGTAAGATGAAACGTTACGTATAGCCTTTACAACTACATAATTTATGGCGATAGATAGTACATTTACAGTCTTGAGGTTTCATATATGGAATGGTTTCATTTATAATATTTTTAGAACAGCTTTTCAGTTCTTTAATATTGTTGAACACATGATATTTAATAAGGTCTATATTGTTCGTTTTTAATTCAACAACTTACGCATTCAATCTATCAACAATTTGTTGCCAATCTTTCTCTCTCCCATTATTTATGGCAATCGTATTTCCCTTTTCATTGTAATATGGCTGAATTCTCCATAGACTTCCACTAAAAGGCGCTGCTCAGTGGCTGTGAACATTGCGGCTCTGTCTTTACCGTCATTTTTCGCCATGATGAATCGATCAGATCCATGATCGACCTCTCGGGCTGCTTAAATAAACTGTGTATAACTGTGCACGCGCAATTATCTGGATTGCTTGAGCCTGGCTCGGTTTAGCCAGATCACGGTAGCTTGACTTAGGCTTTGTGGAACCGCTTTAGCCCCGATTGACTTGTTAGGTTAACTCAAACCAGGCTTGTGACGTTAATCGCCGCTTTTCTAAACCTGCTTTGTGGAACAGCCCCCTGTTCCCAAGTCTAGTCTGAGAAGGCTAAATTATCATTTGGCAGTCTGTTGTCATTTTAAGCTTATAAGCAAAGTTATGGCTAAGTGGCAAGGTCAGTGGCAATGTCGGACTGAATTAATTATAGTAAATATATACAGAAAGACCATTTGCAAAACGTCAGACATTTATAGGGCAGAATTTCAAGTGGACAGGTAGACCGCTTCATCTTGGCTATGGTCTCAACTAATGAATGAGCAGGGATAAAATCAAATGATGAAGCTTGATGAAAAATGGCCTACTTAGATAGACAGTATATGTAATGTCTTGCATTGTGTGATGTCTCATTTGAAGTTTAAACTGTGGTAGGTGCTGAAGCCATAGAGTGGATCAGCAAGGCGTTCAGTGACGAGTCTGCCCTACTTAAGCATGAGCTGGCTTACTGCCTGGGACAGATGCAGGACAGACGGGCCATACCCACACTCACCGCTGTTCTCAAAGACACACTGCAAGAACCGATGGTTAGACATGAAGCAGGTAAATATACACACATACACACTGGTTATACTATTCCCAATATATGCTATACTCTCTTGATCAGACAGAATGTGACACTCAACTGTCAGTTTAACCAGTCAGTCAGTCAGTCTGTAAGTAATGCTTTTTCCAATGCACACGGCTGAGGGGATTTACAGTATGCGCTCTTTAGGCCTCCAGAGGCGTAAGAGCCCTGCATTAGTGTGCGCTCGTAAACCAGGCATTAGGGTAGAAGTCACACAAGTATGTGATTTCCTAATTGTAGTGTCTAAGTCAGTGCATGAATAAAAGATTTTGTTCAGCGATTCTCTTAATGACAACAACACTGTGTTACCATAGCACTTTGATGTTAATTCAAGTTTTTAATGTCAACGTAGTTTCATTCATTCCAATCATGCAGTGTAATGTAATGCAATGTAATGTAAAGTCATGTAATGCAGTAATCAGCACAAACATTAACAGAAAATGGTCTGTACAGACCATTTTATATAAAAAAATAACAAAACTTAGCTGTAATGTTATGCCTTCATTCTCTTGAGGCTTACAGCACCTGTCTTTCCATATGTTACCAAATAGGCTATTTCACAAAAATATGAATACGTTAATGCATATTCAGACATTAGTGGGAACCAAGCCTGATTTGTCCTGCCCCCAAGCAAGTGGATCTTCGTCATCATCACTTGCTTCCTTTACAGATACCTTTTCAGCTTAGTGTCTCCACTTTCGCATGTGAATGGAGGATTTCCCTGTACGCTTGTGGAGCAGGTCTCCAAGATTCTCTTTCTTTATTGGAGGTGGTGTCTTTGCTCCATCATCCCCAGCCGTTGATGCACTGGGCCCTGACCCATTTCCGTGTGTGCTCCATCCCTCTTCTTCAGGCACTCCCACCATCTCCTCGATCAGCGCTTCTTACATCCTCCTCCTCGATATCACCATTGTCCCTGTATCTGGGATTGAGGATGGACATCTTTGCCAATAGGTTTTGTTCTTTGTTCTGTTTTGTTGTTTTATATTTCTCCAACATGCAGCATATTTTTTATTTCATGTCTATTTGTTTTGAAATATTAAAATGTGAAATGAACATGCCAAACATGAACATACAACAGTATTTGCTTTAGGACTACATCATATGTAATATCAATGGTTAAACAACTCACCAGCAATAAGCTGTGCTTGGGAAATTTAAGCTCTGTTTGCTCTTTCTGTATCATTTCCTTTTTTCCTTTCTTGCAGACTTTTTCCCATTTGTCATTGCGTTTGTGATAGCTAAATGCAGATTGTAGGTTCTTAGGTGCTCTTGCCTAGGGCACCAAATGAGCCAAGACTGCCCTTGGCTGAATCCACTAATTAGAAGGGGTGTCCGCATATATTTGGCCATGTAGTGTATATGTACAGTTGCAAGAATAAGTTTGTGAACCTTTTTGAATTACCTTTGTTCCTGTATTAATGGCTCCTAAAATATGGTCTGATCTGAAAAGTCCTGAAAATAGATAAACCACAATGTGATTTAACAAATAACACACAAAACTGTGTACTTTTACATGTCTTTATTGAATATTTTCAAATGTTAACAGCTTGGATTGGGAAAAGTATGTGAACCAGGAGATTTAGTAACTGTTGGAACCTCCTTCAGCAGCAAAAACCTCAGGCCTGCACAATGGTTAGGAGGTATTTTGGACCATTCCTCCTTACAGAACTGTTTCAGCTCATTGATATATTTGGGGTGTCTTTCAGAACTGCTTGCTTCAGGTTATGCCACAACATTTCAATAGGGTTAAGGTCAGGACTCTGACTTAGCCTTTCTAAAATGTGACTTATCCTCTATTTAAGCCATTCTGTTGTAGATTTGCTTTTGTGTTTGGGGTCACTGCAAACTTGAGACGGGCAGCAATGTTTTTTGTGGAGAGCAGTGGTTTTCTTCTTCGTATCCTCCCATGAATGCCACACCTGAATGTAATCTCATTGATTGGATCACCTGACTTCAATTACCCCCTTTCATAGACGTGTTTATCTTTTTGCATGACTTAGATGAAGATTAGACCATATTTTAGGAGCAGTTTATACAGAAATGCAGGTAATTCAAAAGGCTTGTAGGGCGAGCTACCGGCCATGCAGTGATTACCGGACCCTGGCTTGCCATCACCAATACCATTCCCCTGACCATCCAGATCAAAAGGCCTCATATCACCGCCTTCTGGTCCAGGTACCTCCTGCTCCAAGCTCTCCTGGAAACACAAGCATATAAGCACACTCCATCCACTCCACTCCACTCCATCAGCAGGAGCCTCTTCCTCAGTGGGTTCTCGTACTGTTTCTGGCTCCCTGCTGGTTCTGCCTCTACCACTTCGGCAGCCTCCTCCTCCACAGGTTCTTGTCCTGGGTCTGGCTCAGGCTCAGCAGCAACCTTAGGCTCTGGTTCTGACTCTATTGCAACCTCTGGTTCAGGCTTGGTTGCAACCTCGGGCTCAGGTTCAGGCACGGGTTACAGTTCGGTTGCCCCCTTGCCCCCTACTACCTCAGGTTGAAGGTCGGGTTCAGGGTCTGGTTCAGCCTCTGGTTCAGGCTCAACCACCTCAAGCTCTGGGATGGGCTCAGGTTTGGGCTCAGGCTGGGCCGGTGGTGGGGGAGCTGGGGCTTCCTCTGCCACTGGCTCTGGCTCCTCCTTAATCACCTCAGCAGCCTCCTCCTCCACAGGTTCTGGCTCAGGTTCAGCTGCCACCTCAGGCTCGGGTTCGGGTTCAGGTTCAGGTACTACCTCGGGTTAAGATTCAGTTACTACCTCAGGTTCAGGGTCTGACTCAGACACTGCTGGTGCCATTGGCTCCTCCACTTTTCTGGTTTCTCTGCAGCCTTCTGCTCGTTGGTGCCAGTTTCAGCACCTCTCTCCCAGAACTTTTGAGCCGTGCTTGGGTCGCGGAAGAAGCACTGGGCTAGACTGTGGCCCCACCTCTCACAATGACCACACCATGTGGCTGGTGCCACAGGACAGGAAGGCGACCGATGGTCAAGGTCCGCACAGTCCTCACAGTAAGTCTTGTGCTTTGCCTTGTCACACTGGCATGACTCTTCAGTAGCTAGGGGAAAGGATTAAGAATTGTGCCCTCATGCAATTGTCCTCCGGGGACACAGCTGCATTCATCACCTTCCATTTCGTCCAAGGCTTTGGGTGGGCCTCTTCAAGCTGGGGAGTGGCTGAGACATCATCTCCATCTCTTTAATGGAACCATTTCCTGTTCTCCAACTCGGCGTGATGATCAGAGTGAACTTAAAGTTATCTCCATGAATCAAATCACTCAGGAAGACCTTCAGCAGCCTCCCTGGCTGCTTTCTGGCTGCTCTCTCTTGTGCACTGCAGATTCCACTCTTTAAGTCTTCTAAGGTGAGGCAATCAGCTCCCAACTGCCTGATTATTAATGCCCCTCAGGAGGGGCAAGATGGCCAACCTACTGGTGTAACATTTTGGGGGATGTAACATTTGGTTTGGGAACCAGATCCATCGCCATTATCAGTAAGACCTTATTCAAGTCTAATTAACCATCTTGAGACAGGGAGACAGTTTTAAGCACCCTCAAATAAAATAATTCAGTAAAAAACTTTGTAGGTTACTTTAGGCTTTTATTTGTTGGCATGAATCTGCATATGTCGGCACCCCAACTTTGTAGAGAAAGGAGTGCAGCATAAAGTAGAAAGATGGACAACAAAAAATTGGGTTTGCTTTAGGAAAGGTTCATTTGAAATTGCAGACAATATGCTCATGGTAACCTCTCCACAGTTCATATAAACCACTCCAAACTTCGCTTAGGATGCGTGAAACTGACAGGGGTCTGTCTATCTCTCTAGGGGAGGCACTGGGAGCGATTGCTGATCCTGTGGTTCTGGAGCTGCTGAAAGAATACAGTCAGGACCCTGTCATAGAGGTAGGAACATAACCCCTGACCTATAACCCCCAAACCGTTGAACCGTTGATATACACCAAAAAGTGGATAGAATGTGTTTGTAGTATTTTTATACACCTGTTCAAATGTCTATGTTGCAGCATTTTACTATGGTAAAATATTAGTATGACATAATTCCACCAGTGTCCTCTAGGTGTCAGAGACCTGCCATCTGGTAATAATAATGATAACCCTAACCCTACTGTAGGTCTGAGTTAGCTGTCAGTATGCGTCTCAATTTTTGGTTCATGTGCACGTTGCAGTGTGACAATTTCAGCCCTCCCAGGATTCCACGGTAAAAAAATCAAATTCTGCAGTGGACTTTTTAAATTCTGCAATTTCTGCAATATTCTGTGGGCATTAAAAACACATTCAACTAGATTAAAGTTACTTTTTCTTTCAAAAAAGGTCAATAAACTACAAAACTTAAACAAAACAGCATTTATTGTGCATCAGCTTTTTGTAAAACAGATCAATACTTGCCTGAAAGTGATACCATAACCTGCATTAAAAATAACATTCAGTGCAGTATTAGCAATTCCATTAACTGCATTAATCATAGACTCTCTTTGCTGCTGTAACATTAACTAATTTTCACTTTTGACACCACAGAATGTAGAAATCGCTCCATTAGGGCTGTGAAGAGAGGCTCTGTGCTGTGTAGACTTCTCAAAGAAATGCTGCGGTTTTCAAATCATTGATTGCATAGTAACAGCAAAAGCTGGCAAGCGTGGGGTGGTGCATTTCTCCATGATTCTGCGGCCTTTTCTTTGGTGCATTTTTCATGAAAAATTCCGGAATCACAGATTCCTGGGGGGCCTGGTATTTATACTATATACAGCGGGAATAACAATCACCACATGGAAAAGTAGTAACTAAAACACATTTACAATGGCAGCTAGTGATATTAACTTGAATGGCAATAAGCAATATGTGTTATGCTTTAAAATGGGGTTAGGGTGCATGAATTCCAGGAGCATCAGTCACAAAAACTGCAAATGTGGCAAGGATAACAGTCTGGAAAATCATAAGAACATGAAACTGCACCGGCAATGATTAACAATGGTGGCAACTTGAAGTGTCAGGGATAGACGGGGACTGGATAGTTGCCAAACGCCGCAAAATTACACTCAAAAATTACCACAGAATTGAACCAACACCTCTGTGACACAGTCTCAACAAAAACTGTACTCGGCTTCAGATGGCAGAGTTGCCATTCAGAAACCATTTGTATCCAAGTTCAGTGTACAAAGACGCATAACCTGAGCTCCGTTCCTCATACGTGGATAACTGTTGATACGTGGATAAAAGTTGATATAAGTCTGTGATTTTCTGTTCCTTGAAGCAATCTTAAAATTTAGTCTTAACTTGTTTCCAGAGCAACATCCCCTTAAGCTCAAACCTGCAAAAACACAGGCTTGGTCAGAGTTAGCTGGATTATGACCATGCCTTTTAAGCTTACCCCATCCATGAATAGCGCCTTTCTACAGGAAAGGTCCTGTAGAAAGGCGCCAGTAGAACAAGGCACTATTATAATTAGACAAACCTTTAGAAGAGAACGTGCACTGAGAGATGCCAAATGGCTCCCAAATGATGATTTGGTGCTGTACAACGTGATTTAGAACCATTTTCAATGAGATTGCTATACGGTACTCCAACCAGCAGAGCAGTGGTCATAAGCGCTATTGTACCTACTCGTGCTATGCATAAGAAGTCAAGTGAATGCAACAAGCAGTGTTCAGCGAGATGCGCTAAACTACTGCTTCAAAATGAGATGACGGTGACAAAAATGTTACTCAACTTTGGGCCAAACTTAAATAGCAGACTCCTTTGGCAAGAGGAAACGAAAGTTATCAGCTAACTGGCAGGCATACCCCCTTGTGTCAAGGTAGCTAAATACCTGTGCTGTGTGTGGCTTTGGTATTCCTGTTTCTACAGTTCGCAATGTTAAGAGATTTGCTGCTCATGGAATTGTTAAGAATCTCCAATGATGTGGCGGTAAGTGGAAAATTGATCTCAGATGTCGTCGAACATTGGTGCGAGCCATTTAAAAAAACGCCTCAAATAACATCCAACAGTCTCAATGCTGGGGTAATGATTTCAGCCTGTACCATACACCGGACACTGAACCAAGAAAGTCTTTATGGTCAGAGGCCACAGAAGACTCCACTGCTGAAAGATAAATGCAAGAAGGCGATGAAATGAAGCTTTTAAAGAAAAGAACAATGTCAATTACTAAGGCATTTTGGTGAGGAATGTGCTACCCAGTGTCAGAAAACTGGGTGTCAATCAAAGGTCATGTGTCCTCCAGCAGGACAATGACAATGCATCTTTCAAACATTTAAGAACTGGCCTGGGTTGCAATTGAAGAATGGGAGAAACTGCCAGCAGAAAGGTGCAGGAAGCTTATTGATAGTTACAAGAAACATTTGGTGCGGGACAACATACTATTGTACTATTGGCTTGTGTCACTATCAAGATGTTTTAAACTATATTTCCCTCTCCCGTCCTGCAGGTGGCCGAGACGTGCCAGCTGGCTGTGCGTCGGTTAGAGTGGCTGCAGAGTGGAGGAGAGAAACAGGAAGAGGGTGGGGCTACATACAGCAACCCCTACTGTTCTATAGATCCCGCCCCCCCTGCAACAAAGAGGAGCGTCTCAGAGCTACGGAACATCCTACTGGACGAGAGCTTTCCACTCTTTGAACGCTACAGGGCTATGTTTGCTCTGCGTAACCTAGGCAATGAGGAGGCAGTGCTGGCATTGGGAGATGGTAGGTTTTAGCAATGGCTTTTGCTGGTTTGTTCCACATTGCTACCATTTTAGTAGCATGTCACTTGTCAATTGCACGCAATTGCAATGTTTTAACTTCAATTGAAGGATTACATCCTCTGGGTTGAGAAAATTCTACAACCCCTGGGCTTATCAAACCATTTCAACAGCCATTGGATGAACTAAGCAGCTACTTGCTGCTTCCTAAATAGATAAGGATCACTTCTGCACTAAATATTTAAAGTGGGGATGTTCTTAGGGTATTTTTTTTCTTATAAAATTTTCCCTTTCTTAAAACATCATTTATGTCCAGATTGACTGACCACAACATTAATAGTCTCTCTATGTTCGCTTGTTTGTTTCCAGGCCTGCAGTGCTCCAGTGCTCTGTTTCGTCATGAGATCGGTTATGTCCTGGGTCAGATGCAACACCCGGCATCGGTCCCGGCCTTGCGGGCGGCTCTGGAGTGTCCCAGTGAAAGCCCCATGGTCCGACACGAGGCAGCCGAGGCTCTGGGCTCCATTGGCAGGGAGGAGTGCGTCGCTGTGCTGCAGAATTACCGCGGTGACGCCGAACGCGTCGTCAAGGAGAGCTGCGAGGTCGCTCTGGACATGCTCGAGTATGAGAACAGCGACCAGTTCCAGTATGCCGACGGGCTGGTCAGTGTTACAGGGTTAAAGGTCAAGTTATAGTCGCGACTCCAGGACTGTTCTGCTTTTACACTCAAATCTTGTTGCTGATGGACGGAACACCTTTCAGCTTTTCGGCAACTGAGAAAAACAAGCCTTATTTTCACATTAAGACATTTTGTGAGTACATACAATGCTTGGTAGGGTCCAGGCATCACCAGGGGTCATTGGGGAGGTTCCAGGGTGACTAACTATTGAATGAATATTGTAATCCTATTGTAATCAAAACCAAACAGATTGGAGTTGGTTAGCTGAGACACCAGCTTTGCAGTTGGGGCTGAAGGGCTGATGGATTAAAGTGTATCTTATGACTCCATCTTGGGCCTTCGGTCTGGAACTTATGCGTTATCAGTCAGTCCAGCAAGTCCTGACTAGTTCAGCCTCTGGCCAAGACTTCTGATGCAGACTGCATTGTGGTGCAATCAGGCCTGGGGGCAATTCACATTCTATTATTACTGATTGGTGCAGAATGGAGATAAACCAGTGTTTGTGTTCTTACCTGCTACAGACATGTATTACCTGCAGAAAATTGTCATTTAATTTACTGGAGCACTCAAACTCAGCAATGTTATCTGGTTGCTTTCAGTTACATTTGTATTACTTTACAAAAACATACATGGAATATGCAATTAAATTAACAATTTATTGTTTACGAGTATCTACAGCCAGTGTATTATTATACTGTTATCAGTAATCTGACAATTTCACAAAAGCCTTTTTCCTTTCAGAGATGTAGTCCAAACTCAGCTATTTATGTATCTGAAAACGTGGGTGGAAATATTTTTCCCACGAAGGGTAACAAATCATGCTTACCATTTGTTCTGCCATCTAATCACATGTAATCCATTGCCGCCACACTTCTGTCTGTGATGGTGTCTGTGCTACAGACTGGGACCTCTTCACAAAACAATAAAATGCCCAGTGATCGAGTTTACTTGTTTGTTCATTTGAGTCCAGTGGTTCTTGGTTAGTAAGTTATTAGAAGCGAGCATGCGTATATTTATTGTTGCTCTATGCCACTCCAATAATGCAGACCCTCCAAGCACCTAAAAAGCACTCGGTTGAAGCTGCCGTTAGTGGATATTTTGTGCCAATGTCTTCATGCCCAAAACAGTCCAACCACTCAGTGTTTTCCTCCATAATTGTATTCTCATTGGGGTGGAAAACCGCCTGAAACAGCATTTAGACCACACTAAAACTCTCCATTAAAACCAATAGTAATTGTAAGGAGTCAAACCCACCAGAAAACTCCGATACCCACAATCCTCAATACCCACCCTCAGTATCACCCTGATACTGAGTACTCAGTATACCTGCTCCTAATTAACGGCGTGCCAAGGACTTTGTGTGCATTTCTGACTATGTTAATTTAATTGAATTTCATTCATTCTATTTATTTTCTTGGATGTTTTCTTTCTTGCATAGACAATTGAATGGTCATTGGTTTATTCACTGTGTGATACTAACTTGTTTGCCATTGAAAGTTGTAGTTTGGTTATATTTATTGGTGATTTGGAATTTCTCTGGTTTTCTTTCTTGAAACAACGTACACACAGAGCACTCCTGCCTGTACTTGCATCTGAACCGCATTCAATAAACTCTGGACATTAATGGACACTTGCCAGTGGAGCCTTCCTTCTGTAGCAACCTGACTGTTGTCCCATGGAGCTGAAATGGCTAAAATCAGTTCAGGTTAAGGTCTTCCCATAGACAACCAGTGTAGTGTGGGTCGCTTCTACAATAAATATATAATCAGTAAAACTGCAACATATGCACCAGACCCTATAAAGTGCTTGTTAAAAGGATAATATCAGACCCAGATATTTGTCTAAGCCTAGTTAACAATTTATAAAAGGTAATCAGTAAGTTACCTTTTAGGTAATTGCATATATGCCTAGTTTTCTTCATATTTTCACAGGGCTAACTCAGATGGATAAACACACTCATACCTATGTATAATTTACAGTCTCCAACCCACCTGACTTGCATGGGAGGAAACCAACAGGGAGAACGTTCAAACTCCACCCAGAAAGGACCAGGGCCTGGAATTGAACCCAGGACCCACTTGTGGCAACATTGCTAACCACTGAGCCACCGTGCCACCCATGTCTTCCTCTTATTGTACTGTGCAGACTCTTTGGGTTAGGGGAATGTGAGTGTTATGACTTTTCTCTTCATTACTCTTTATACTTTTTAAGATGTTGAATGGTGGAATGTGTAGGGTTGCTTATGTGGGCAAGTTCATAATTCACTACATTGTACTCTTTCACTGGAAGTAACATTTCAAAATGTAGTCCGAATGTCATCAACAGGTAATTTATAATGATAAGGATGCATGAATTAATATATGCATGAACAACATTAATTAATGCATGAACCATGGTCACAATTAATGTGGTGTAGTGGTGTAGGCTTGATACAATGATACATAATGATTTGGTATTCAACTAACTAATTAACTAACTAATTAATTTATTATTTGAGTTAACTGGGGGATAAAATGTTCAATGAATGCTTCCTCACAATTTGTTTTATTTATTTATTTGCTAGTCATTACCATATTTTGTATCATTCCATGACTACTTGTTGGACCCCAGTGATGTCTGCAGTTATGTACCAACCACACTGAGTCTTTATTTAGCTCTTTATCGCAAAGCATGTCTGAAAGGACTTGACAGAGAACGAGCCTACCTAGATTTAA
The DNA here is from genome assembly GCA_034670405.1 of Hoplostethus atlanticus. Lineage (NCBI taxonomy): Eukaryota > Metazoa > Chordata > Actinopteri > Trachichthyiformes > Trachichthyidae > Hoplostethus > Hoplostethus atlanticus. Next base: position 351,386 of record JAXDDX010000043.1, on the reverse strand, counting down.
CCCTTGCGGAACAAAATGATGCAATACAGTAAGCAAACAAAATAAAGCACAAGACACAAAATGACATGTTGGCAAGACATGACAAGCCTACCTTACCTGCCTAGCCTATCTTAACCGGTACCACCAACCTTAGAACCTCACTGAAAACAAGTAAAAACTCCCAAGAAAACAGAATGGAATAAACATTGGGTGGGGTAATTCAAAGAGGGATGTAGATTTTGATCCTACCATTAATTCCCACATATATATGTTACTTAATACCATTCACTAATGACAAATCATTAAACAAAATGTGATCTAATCCAAAAAATTTAATTAAAATGAATTCTGACTACAAAAATGCAATCTGTAATGGAAAAGTAATGAGTGCAAAATGTAAAAGACAATCTACATGTAAAAGTAATGTCCATACAAAAAATAGAATCTAATAGCAATCTAAAATAATTTGTAGAAATGTAATCTAAATTAAATGAAACATAATCTGACTATAAAAATGTGATCTAAATGTAATCTTGTACTGGATTTACATCCTCAGAGGCTTTCCATAGGAACACACCCATGATGACCAACTCCATTCTGTCCTGTCTGATTTTTTTGTTTTATGCTATTCTGTTCTATACCTTTAAGAGCATGAATAGGCAAATTTGTGTTTCAGTGGAATGTGTCTTTAAAGGGGAATTCCGGTATTTTTAAACCTGGGCTCTATTTGTACAAATTTGTCATTTATACTGCAAAATAGGTACAAAAAGTTTAGGAATTGCTCCGGTAGATCACCTCAGTCAGCAGTCGCGAAAAGGGGCTGCTATCGTAATCTGCAGGGGCAGGTGACGGACTTCTGTTTCTGGTTAAAAAAAAAGGTCTATCTCTGTAGCGATCCTTTCCGTAATGTTGTCAGACACTTCCAATAACAATCTGAGCCTGTCAGTGGCAAAAACAAGCACTTTTAGTGGACATACTTTGATCGGCGCACTTGCCCCTGCGGATTACATTGCAGCCCGTTTTGCGACTGCCGACTGAGGCGAAAATACAGTGGTGATAGAGCCAAGACAAGAGGAGCAACTAAAGAGAAAATTCTTTCTACCATCACTTTTTTCTCTCAGAAGCCTCCTGAGAGTCTTTCTTATCAAGAGAGGGTTAGAACAAGCTGGATGATATATATAGGCTTGAGGCTGGAGGTGCTTTTGTTAGATCAAGGTAATGTATCCTCCTTTTTAGATTCCCTTAATATAAATTCCATTGACCTTGCAGATCAGATGTTGTGATGCCCCTTTCTCTTTGCAAGAAATCCTAGACTCCATCAAAAACCTTAAAATGAACAAATGAACAATATCACTTTTGCCAAACGTCAAAAGTAAGCTTTGGGTGCTCTTATTGATGAGCCTCAGTTGTGGTTTATTAGGGATAGGCACATTTCAAATATTGTTAGATTTGAACTAGATATATTGTTTTTTATTCTTTTTTTAGATTTTTAGAACAGTTACATTTATTTTACTTTATTTTACTTATACTTTGGGGTTGGAACCTTTTTTGGTAACACGATAAAAGCACTGTACTCGAATGGAAACAGCTTAATTAAATTGAAGTCCGGTACTCCACGATTTGATTTGAAACAAGGGATCAGGCAGGGTTGCCTGATCTCCCCCTATTTATTTTTGCTAGTCACCCAGCTTTTGACCAATCATATTTAAGTAATTAAGAGTAATCTGAAAGGCATTACTATAGCAGGGAAATAAATTATCATCAGTCAGCTGGCAAATGACCCCATTCTGTTTTTGAAAAACTCTTCTCAGGTCTCTACTACTGGATTAAACAATATTGAAAGAATCCTACATCTATATGGAATTTTATCTCTCATTATATTTTCACTCAAATGGGTGGACTAAGGCCCAATCCCATTTCTCATTTTCACCCCTATCCCTCGTTTTCGAGTGCCCCTCGCTCTTCGGTTTGCCCCTCGGAACAGAGTTACAAGGGGTAGTGGTTGAAATCTCCCCCCATGAAATGGGACAACCCTTCAAGACCCTGATGCGTCATCGATGACGTTTACGTAAACAGACGCGACGAGTTTGTTGGCGGACATTACGATGGCAATAATGGTATTATCACAGTGACATTTGCCATTTATCTGATGGAGATAGAAAAGCATGGACGCTCGCGATTCGTTCACAACTTATACGTTTCACGCGATCGATCAAACAAGTCATCAAATAAAAAAGACCACTGCTTCATTACCAGACCACTTCATGACAGAATAGCGTTAGCGGTGCTCTGTAGGCTAGCAACCCGTGCTCCAGCAATTTCGCTGCTGGACTTTAGTGGCATATGATTTTTGGGCGTCATATGCCATCAAAGGGTAGAAATGCAACATGGAAATATGTCAAAATGCGGGATTGTCATGCACAAATCAGCCTAAAAACAATGTTGTAACGATAACTAGCGATGTAGAGACATCGGCATACTAGCGATTTTTTGTTATGCTTGTTATAAAGAAAATGTTTATAATACAGTGAAACAACATTAAACTAAGATAATACGACGGTTATAATATTTTTTAAATCTTTATTAACAAAGTAAATACTACATTTGTGGTTTCCTTTTGTTGCTTGTGCAGTGTTTGCCACCATCTTGCCGATGATTGTCAGAGATTTCTCCTAACCCTTGGTTTGTAGTGTGCCCCTGAAAAATCTCCGTTTGGAGGGCCATGTAGCCCTAGCACTTCGCCCTTACCCTCGATCCCAACAAGAATCGGGACACCCTATCCCTACACGTGAACGCGCAAAACGGAGGAGAAGGGCTAAGGGTAAGGTGACCAGATTTCTGAAATTAAAACCGGGGACATTTACAGTTCGGCGGTCAATATATCATATCAAGGGGGACAATTCCGGTTTCATGTATTTTGACCACTGTTGTACTGTCAGACATCCTAAGTTGACAGAACTGATTTCAGGGAGATTTGGGCAAGGTTTCAGGGAGACGCGCCGTCGATGCGCCGGACTCGTGCTGCAATCACAATTATAAGAGAACTACTCCAATATTCTTATCATTACCTCAATTACTGCCGATTAGGGGATCATAAGACACAAATCACTTACTCATTCTCTGTGACTGATGAAGTCTGTAAATATTTAATTGCCAAGTACTTTGTGACAAATAATATTTACCGCCTTATACTCCGTTGTTACTTTCAGTAACAGCTCCACCTCGTCGTCCGTCCAAACAAAGACATCTCTGCTCTTACTTTTCGCCATTGCTGTTCTTCATAACGATAAGCAACTAAGCAGAGCAGACAATCTGCTTACTGTTTACACCGGCACGCGCATGCCCAGTGTAGGTGAATGGTAACGTGATATGCGTTTTTATGGACGGCGATAATTTCTGAAACGGTGCTATAATGCTTGTGTGGACCGAGATCTTAGTTTCAAAACTAAAAAACGTATTATTGTGGATGTAGCCTCAGAGAGGAGGCTACACGGAGAGGAGGGGCAGCTGGACGGAACGCCAGGCTGCAGCACACGAAAATGAACTCTCTTGACATTATTATGTATGAAACTGCCAATCAGATTTATTTACTTATTAATCGAAGGTGCCAGAATGCCGTTCCGGATCGTTCCGGCCCACTTTAACCCCTGCACATACCCACTGACATGTAGATTTATAGACAAAAACATTTTAGATACATTATATTGACATTGGCTAATTTAAGCCTCCGTCTGTACTAACGGGCTGCTTTGCAATGTGTATCGCTACCTAGGCTAGCTTAAACTGAGTTTACCTCAACATATCTTTTGCAGTCATTTAAACCTCCGCCCGCGACTGAAAAGCTAGAATTGCACACAGTGCAGTGTGCCATAGTCGGCTTATTTTTTACTGCCTTAAGACATGGATATGTGTGTGAGTGGTCTGATGATAACTGTGTAGAGTATTTTCTTTTTTTGGCTCCGTGTTGTTCCATTTGGTTAGCTAAATCACGAAATCACATCACCGAACATCTCATTCCACGTGCTGTGGTTGTGCCAAAGTGCGTAACTCGTGCGTTGTTTTTTTTGGTCGGGAGATTAACTCCTTTCCGGGAGTCAGGAAGTCCTTTCCGGGAGTCAGGAAGATTGGGCTCATTTCCGGGAGACTATGGTGCAGGCCGCCTTTGTAAAAATTGGGTACCAACTGGTAGGCTCTGCTGCCTCGTCTTTCTTGCCACGTAAAATATTATTTCACCTTGCGGTCTGTTTTTAACGCACAGTTAAAAACGGGGACGTCTGGTCACCCTAGCTAAGGGGTAGGGCCAATGGGTGAATTGGGATTGGGCCTAAATCTTTTTCTACTTTGTAATTATAAAATTAAAAAGACTCCTGTATCATTACTGAATTTCCATAAGCAGGTGCAGTAGCAACCAGCCATTAAAACCCTAGCAATCACTAATAATGACCTAGCAACTACCCAGTAGCACCCTAGCACCCACTGTTAATCACGTAGCAACCACCTAGTAACACCCTTGTACCCACTGTTAATCACCTAGAAACCACCCAGTAGCACCATAGCAACCACTGTTAATTACTTAGCAACCACATATTACCATCTTGCACCTAGCAACACCCTAGCAACCACTGTTAATCACTTAGCAACCATCAGATTCTCTGGCTCTGCTCTGAGTTGGTTTTAGTCCTACCTATCTGGCAGAACAGATTACCTCTCATTGGGAGGCTGCAAGTCTCGGACGCACCTTGTCACCTGCAGTGTCCCTCAAGGGTCAGTTCTTGGCCCCATCCTGTTCACCCTCTCTACATGATCCCAATCGGTTGTGTCATCAGCCGGCTTGGAATGTCAATCCACTGCTACGCTGACTGCTACACACAACTCTACATCTCTGACATCCGTTTTCATGTTGTATTACCGCCCTCTTCTGGAGTGCAGTCACCCTACATCCTAACTGTTTTGGCATTTCGACTGGAACCAGGTGAACCTCTTGATACGCACATCCAATGATGATCCAAGAAACCGATGTTATGAAGAAAACTTGAAATATTTATTGAGTTATTAAATAATAAAGATTGCAGAGCAAAAGGCATAAAAATAAAGATTGTAATTTGTCGCAATGGCTTGTGTGTGTGTGTGGAGGAAATGTATGCCACACCTAGGCTCTCTACCAAACATTTTGCCATGGGCCAGGCCTCAGTTTTCTGCCTCATATCTAGCCTGCCTCACCTGACACACCCTCTTTGGCCTGCCCATGCAGTAACTACTACTGAGGCTAGGTGGGGATACTACTCTGAGATATTAAATCATATGCCAAAAACACATTTCTTATAATAACAAGAAAACAATGTAAACATAAAGAGAACCCTAGAAAATGGCTCCAACACTCCGGCCCCTAATTGCTAACTGCTCTAAGCAGGGCAATTATCAAAAATAAATAAATGGAGCCCTAATAGTACCATACATGCATCATCTTTACAGTTAAAGGTACAGTGTTAAATTGTCCAGTTGTTCGTTGATCTTCTTATGAGTGTGTGCATTGTCCATCAACAAATTATTTGTGTTAATCAGTATATGTGTGTATGCTGAGTCAGAAGTTCAAGCACTTGACTCATTTAGGTGTAGTTGTGGCTTCAAGCAGCAAACAGAGCTTGCTTATGGGTCTTTCCAACTCGCCGGTCTTTGTCTTTATATGAACACTGCGAACAATGCCTCTGGAATCTGCCATGGTGCTGACGATTCTTCCCATCAGCCATGAATTGCGTGGAGCTGTGCTATCCACTATGAGCACTAAGTCCCCTGTACTGAGACTCCATCTTGTGGTGTTCCACTTTTGGCGCTTCTGCATGATAAGAAGATACTCAGATGTCCACCTTTTCCAGAAGAGGTCTGCAAAGTACAGTACTTGCTTCTATCTTTTTCGAGCATACAAATCCTCAAACAGATCTGGAGGCAAGATTGGTTTACCTTTGAGCTGAATGAGGTAGTTTGGTGTAAGAGGTTCCAAGTCATTTGGATCATCGGAGACTGATGTAATTGGGCGATCGTTGAGAATGGCTTCCACCTCACATAGAGCTGTCTGCAGGGCTTCGTCATCAATTGTTTGTTGAGTCAGGACAGATTGAAGGACACTCTTTACCTGACAAATAAGCCATTCCCAGACTCCGCCATGGTGGGCTCCATAAGGAGGGTTGAATGTCCACTTTTGCCATCCTGCAACAGCACCTTATGAAGCTTGTCTTGTTTAAGCTGCTTCAGAGCTTCTTTTAGTTCACGGTTGGAGATAACCAAATTTGTTCCATTGTCTGACCTTATTTCTGATACTTGTCCTCTTCTACATATGAACCGCCGAAGGGCACAGGAGTCCGTGTCTAGGGAATGAGCCATTTCGAGATGAATAGCTCTGCAGGTCAGGCATGTAAATATCACTCCATCTCTTAACCTCAATAGGTCCGAAATAGTCCATTCCTACAGACGTGAAAGACGGTAAGTCCGGAGAGATTCTGTCTGAAGGAAGATCCACCATCTTCTGTTCTCCTACCTTTCCATGCTTACGTCGGCATGCCAGACATAATGGTTCTTGCTGCAGAATTGGCACAAAGAATCCAGTATCTGCGCCGCAGCCTGGACAGCATATGATTTCTCCCGCTGTGGCCTAACAGTTTGTGAATGTAATGGAGGATCAATTTTGAGACATGACTGTCTTTGGGTAGGATGGCTGGGTGTTTCATTTCCTCAGGCATGGCAGCTCTACTGAGCCTTCCACCTACCCTCAGTACTCCATTTACCATAACTGGATCCAGTCTGTACAGTGGGCTGGTTTTCTTTACTGTGCCTTTTCTCAGTGCAGCAATCTCATCAGGGAAACACTGGTTTTGGACAAAGCATATGATTGCTGCCTCTGCTTGGACCATGTCATCGACTGAGAGCCCTGGGAACTGAAGCTGATTGTTTCCCAACTGGCCTTGCTGCTGGTGAAGGTGACATTGTCCGAGCGCCTTTTTCTTTTCCTGGCATCGTCTTTGAAGAATTTCTTTTACCTTTAACATCCATGCCACAGCTACTTTTAGATCATACCAACAGGAGAAGTGGTTAAGGAGTCTCCATGTGGCACTTTGTTCTTTGACAATATCTGTCGTGTAAACAGAGACAGCTTTTCTCACCTCAGGATCATCAGCCAAGACTGCACCAATCTCTTCCGGAGACCTTGGCCATTGTGGTTCTTGGTATAAGAGAAATCCTGGGCCTTTGATCCACCTTTTGGGCTTCAGAAAAGCATCAGCTCTTAGACCACGGGACGCATCGTCGGCAGGGTTAAGCTTTGTGGTAATGTACCTCCAATGAGATGGCTTTGACAGCTCTCTGATGGTGCCAACCCTGTTGGCAATGAAAGTCTGGAACCTTTTGGTACTGTTAGATATGTACTTGAGGACAGTTATGCTATCAGACCAGAAGACTGATTCATGTAGCTCATTCCTAAGCATCCTGTCCATGCGAACTGCTAAGACCGCAGTTGTAAGCTCAAGCCTTGGAATGGTGGTCTGTTTTAATGGTGCCACTCTAGCTTTACCCATAACAAAGGTGCTATGCAGGTCATCCTTGTCGTTTGTGAAGAGAAGGTAAGTTACTGTCCCATACCCAGCTACACTGGCATCGCAGAAATGATGCAACTGGGCGGTCTTTGTTTTAAAGTTTTTTGGTAAGAAACATCTGTCCACATGAAATACATCCAGCTTATGTAATTCTGTTAGCCATCTGTGCCATTGCTGAGCAATCCCCTCTGGTACTTCTGCATCCCAGCCACACCTAGTCCTACACAGATCCTGCAAAATCATCTTGGCGGTAAGTACAACTGGAGAGGAAATCCCAGGGGGTCGTAGACGGAGCTGACGATTGAAAGAATGCCATGTCTTGTAGTGGACCTGTTCTTTGGCCTTATCTTCTTCAGGAACTTGAGCAAGAACAGTACGACAATTACTAAGCCATTTGGTCAGCTTGAATCCTCCCTTGGAACACACTTCTCTGAGGTCACTGTACAATGACATGGCCTGACCCTCTGTGTTGACTGACTTTAAACAATCGTCCACATAAAAGTTCTCTTTGATGGTATTGATTACCTCAGGTGGGTAATTCTCCTGATTATCATCGGCAGCCTCAGTGCAAAGGTGGCGCAGCTTGGCGAGGATACCGCACCGTAAAGGTGTACAGTCATTCTGTACTCAACAAGGTCTTTGCTGATGTTACCATTGGGCCACCAGAGGAAGCGTAGGAAGTCAACATCTTCATTGACCACTTTTACCTGGTGGAACATTCCCTCCACATCAGCCATGAGAGCAATTTTACCCTGACGAAAACGAAGGAGCACACCAAGAAGTGTGTTTGTTAAGTCAGGTCCTTGGAGAAGCTCTTGATTCAGGGACGTGCCATGGAAAGTTGAGGCACAATCAAACAACATGGATAGTTTTCTTTCGTGGATGGTAGACTCTGTGATGTGGTATGTACCACATCTTGCCGTCGTCACGTTTTACCTGCTCTTGAGGAACTATTTTGGCATATCCTTTATCAATGACAAGCTCTTGTACTCCTCAAAGAAGGTTTCATTTCTTTTGAACTTCTTCAAGAGTTGCAGTGCTTGCCGCTCCGCCAACTGGCGATTGTTAGGCATCTTTACATCTTTCTTACGAAAGGGTAGTTTCAAGTGATAGTGCCCCTCTTTTAGTGTGGCAGAGTGGGACACTATCTGAATGAACTGATGATCCTCAACAGACATCTCATTCTTGTCATTGCCATGTTGCTCAGAAAAGTCTTTATTATACTGTCTGATACAGAGTTCCAAATCATGATCATTGTCACAAAAGAATGCAGTGTTTTTGAGAAGCACCTAGAGTACTGTTCTCCTTTTACAGTTGAGCTTGGCTTGGCTTTTTCTGATATAGTGGCTACTGTTGTTGCAAAACTGCTCCCCCTGCTGGATGGTTTAGCCTTTCGCTTTGAGTCTGTTAAGATAGACTTAGAACCTTGTTTGAGAGCAGTAACGTCTTGAATGTCCCCGTTTGTTTCTCCACAAACTCGACTAGGTCTCCAAACTTGGCTCTTCTTTGGTGTTGATCTTGGAAGTCACACACAGCTGACCTCCACTTATCACGGAGCTTGAATGGTAACTTAGATACTATGGTTCTAAGATGGGCTGGATTCTCCAACTCCCTCATATCGTGCATATCCTGCATGGTATTAAAACAACCTTTCAAAAATAGTGCATAGGAACGCAAGCCATTCCCATCTTCTGCTCTAATGACTGGCCAACTCAGAGCTTTATTCATGTAGGCAGTGGTTATTTTCATTTCATTTCCAAAGTTGAACTGAAGTTGTTTCATTGCTTCATTGTATCCTTTTGCAGGGTGCATGTGAAAACAGCTGAGAACGAGTTATTTTGGTTGACCAGCAGTGTACTGATTCAAATAGTAAAGCCTGTCTTGCATGTTGTCAGTTTTATTTTCAATTCCATGGTGGAAAGCTTTAATAAATGACCTATAATGAAGCGGGTCACCATCAAATACTGGTATGTCTTTTGTAGGCAAAAGTGAGAGCTGCTGTTGCTTTATCAAGAATTCAGTGATGTCGTTTTGCCTTTAGATTGCATTTGTGAGAGCACTCTGGTTTCTGTCCAAAACAGCCTGGCTGTGGTCCGCTCTTTGGGATGCCTGTGCGCTGGCACCACCTATAGCTGTTAATGATGGTGTTTGTCTCATGCTTCTATGAGCAGCAGAACAATACAGTTGTCAATGACTTGGTCTCCCTTTGGGGATCCTTTACTCAGTAGTGGAAGAGCAATGAGATGTTGGAGGAGGTGGCTGTATTACTGATGGCTTGAATTCCTGGAAAGCTTTTTGGTCAGTTCCAATCCAACTTTTGTCATCCAGTGGTGACCTTATCTTTGCTTGAGCTAGAGAGGACTTTTCACCCTCTTCAAGGACCTTTATTCTTGCGAGTGCAGCGGCCAATTCAGCTTCCATTTCCAGTGATTCCCTTTGTGATTTTAGCCTAGCTTCCTCCACATTGAGTGCGTACTTTTTTGGCAAAGTTTCAGCTTTAGCTTTTAAAGCAGCATATTCAGCCTCTGCTCTTAATCTGGCAGAGGATGTTCTTGATGTTGCGGATGCATGTGACTTGTCCCATGTTTGACCCATGTGACCTTTGTGAAGTAACAGAAACACTGTCATTTGGATGAATGGTGTCCTATAATTTTGAATCCCTTTTCTTTGCAGCACTTTCTGGTTTCACAGATACAGAGACATTTGACCCCTGATTACTTTGAAGTTCATAATCAACATCATCATCATTTGCTTTGCTTAGCACACCATGTAACCAAGTGGCCAAGAAAATCTTTAAAACACAATAGCTTTGGCTCATACCAGCCAGCATAGTCAGCCTCTTTTTCCTCTTCAGGCAACATGCTCTGAACAGCCATTTGCATCTCCATGAACTTGGCCAACAAATCATTGAACACCCCAACATGATAATCCATATTCCTTATTTTCATTGCTCATCAATGCGCTGATTTCATTCTTTTTCTTTGTCAACATGCCCAGCCTCCATCGACGGGTTCCAATCAACTTATACAACTTTTATTCATCAAAAGCAGTATCAGAGTCAATGTCAGCCATTTTGATTTCCAGTCACAACTCTTTGTTCCAAACTTCAATTTCAAAACTCAACAGAGCATTTCCAGTGGTGCTTCATCTTCACCAAACAATTGCAACATGGTTTCCACAAATAAGCTTCAAACTTTTCACAGGACAACAATAGATGAGCAGCTTTGTTCACACATTAACTGGTGCACTCACAGTTTCCTTTGTTGGCAGCATTGTTCCATGTGGCATGTTGGCAGCAATGTGGCATGTCAACTCCAAACAGTGGGTATTTCCATCCATGGCATTTTCTTGAACTTAATGTTTTGGCATTTTGACTGGAACCAGGTGAACCTCTTGATATGCACATCCAATGATGATCCAAGAAACCGATGTTATGAAGAAATATTTATTGCGTTATTAAATAATAAAGATTGCAGAGTGAAAGGCATAAAAATAAAAATGGCGTAATGGCTTGTGTGTGTGTGTGGTGTGGTTCAAGAAAATGTATGCCACACCTAGGCTCTCTACCAAACATTTTGCCATGGGCCAGACCTCAGTTTCCTGCCTCATATCCAGCCTGCCTCACCTGACACACCCTCTTTGGCCTGCCCACCCCCACTAACATGCAGTAACTACTACTGAGGCTAGGTGGGGATGCTACTCTGAGATATTAAATCATATGCCAAAAAACACATTTCTTATAATAACAAGAAAACAATGTAAACATAAAGAGAACCCTAGGCTCCAAATGGCTCCAACACTAACTATCTGTCCCGTCTCTCGTTATGTAACCTTCTTAGCCTTATGTGCCAGTCGTCGTCGTTTTTATGTGATATTTGTATATTGACATGAGATAAACTTCATGAAAAATTTAGTAGCTAATGTTGATTTACATGTGCCTACAACAATTTTCATTCAAAGTTAGCTTAGTCTGGTCATACGATAATTTTGATAACGTTTCCCATCACGTTTATCACTTCAAACAGAAAAACTATTTCAAATACTTAAAAATGTATTTTTTTTTAAACTGAAGTAAGCAGAAAATTTTACCTTTTCCAGTGTTAGTGTGCTCGCTTCAGCAAGAACACTTATACACTCTTACTTACTTCTTTATTAGTTGGCTAGCTGTAAGATAGTAATGATATGGGTAACGAGCTATTGAAATTTGAATGTGCATTTTACAAATATTTTCTCAAATATTGGAAAAAGTGGTTGTTAAGTGTTCTTCCTGTATTGGTAATCACAAATATATTTATATGCTTGCTTTTTCTTGTTTGCTTTACAAGTTATTGAAGGTGGAAAAAACAAACATCCACAGAATATCCAATATCAAAGTAATGTTACTCCAGTCACATAAAACTCGAAAACTAGGAAATGAAGTAGAAATAGACGAGGAAGGTTGAGGGAATGTACAAAAAAACAACAAAATAGTAAATTACAACATTAATTTGTTACATCACAGATTGATGATGTAACAATGTAGTATCTGTTTAAAGATTTCTTTAAACTGTATATTGTGTTATGCATCTATTATGTAGGAAATATATAGTGGCTCATATTACAATATGTCACTTTGCAGAACTCCAATAATATTACAAAACTATAAAGAGCAATTGTTGTGACAGGAACACAGTCATGCTATTTTTTTTAATCACTACGTATCGAGTGTGTAATATTTTAATTTCAAGTAAATTACCAAACATTACCAAAATTGCACATGCACTTGGTTGTCAGCGGGTGCCCATCTCTTACCATATATTTGCCCTGAACACTCCTATTGACTCCACATCAAGCTCACTGCAATTTATGGCAGGCTGTTTTGTCAATTATTACCCAAAAAAGCACTAGTCACTAGTCAATATTCTGCCAGCTACTAGTTGCTATTGTAATTTTACTAGTTGCTAGTTTTTATTGCATTTGATACTATCAACATTTTCAGTTTGACCTACAATAGTATTTAAAAGTTTTTTAAAATGTCTAGTAATAACAAAAATGTTGATATCATCATTTGGAATAAAAATTAGAAGCTATCAAAATAGTTACTAGTAACTAATGCAGAACTTTTAGAATTAGATTAGAGGCTAGTACTAGTAATTCAAATGGCGACTAGTTAGTAATGAAAGGTTGATATCTAAAATGTGAAGCACCAAAATAACTGTTTAATTTTTAGTAGAGTTTCCATCCAATCATCAAGCAAGTTTTACGCAAACCTTTGAAATGTTGCAAAAAATTTGTATGTGAATTAGTTGTGTTTCCATCAGCTGGGTTGAAGTGAATAAACCGACTTCCTGAATGTCAAAAAACCCCACATCCACCAGAAAAATGGAAAGTCTTCATGAGTCTTTCAAGAATTGATTAGTATTAATTAGTATTAGCCGAGGTTGCTATTTGTCTTTAGTGTCAGCTAATGATGTCCATATTTCATGCTTTCATCTGAAGATGAAAACACAGAAAATACACTTTGTAATATTCTTATATATCAACTAATGGCCATACAACCACAATGGAGACGTCTAGACGTAGAAACAACATGTATGATATTCTATTTAACTGAGGAGGTAAGAGCATTGTAGAAAGGCTGCATCTACACAGGGATAGAAAATTATTAACCAGGAGAAAGGGTTGTTTTGTTCTGTCTCTTCAGTCCTAGTGTGAGGTCTGTCCTAGGGTGTTGGATTATTGTGTGTGTGTATGTGTGTGTATATTCTGTCCTGTAATTTTCTCTCTCTACCTCCGGACCGACACTGTGATTGGCTGAGGGCTGCTGTGTTTAAACCTGATTGGCTGGTTGTTTACACCTCTGGGGGAGGCCAGTTGACTAAGTGGCTGAGGGGGCGGGAGCCTGGGGTTGATTGATTGGGCTACTAATTAGAAGATTGTGTTTTGGTTTGTGTGTGTGGTGGGTTGTTTCTCCATTACTGAACCTTTTGGAAGTTACAATACTCTCCTCTCCTCTCCTTTTTAACTACAGCACTGGACGCCATGTTAAATCCCATTGAAAAGAACAATCATGGCCATGAATAATGGTACTAGTTTAAAGCAGGCCTAAAACAGCAGCATGACATTTCATGGAGGAGGTCTGACCTTCTCAGCAGCCAGCTGTGGTTGGTCTGATCCAGACTCTTCAAACCCTCAACTGTCCAACCCTCTAACTGTAAGGCTCTAGCTCTGTGGGCTGACATAGACAGTAGCTTGACCACACTGCCACCACCACACAAAACAGGGTTCTTTTCCTCAAGGGTTCTTTAGTGAGGGTAGTGGGTCTATATAGAACTGGAATGGCTCAATGAACCCCTCTAATTAAAATGTAAAGCTAATTCTATATATACATAGTAGCAAAAAATGGTACTATGTAGAACTCTTTTTGTTAAGAGTGTGGTGAGGAAGATGGAGAGAGGGAGTAAGAGCGAGTGAGAGACAGACTGAGACAGAGAAAGGTCAGTGTCATTATTTTCAAAATGGACACTGAGTCACGGTGGACAGACAGACAGACAGACAGCCAGTCTCATTATAAATATTATTTGATCTTGTTTATATTTCTACTCGTTTATCATAAAAAAACTTTTTTTAAAACAAGTCTTGCGTGTGCGGTTAGACAGCTGGCAACATCCAGGCAAGGACCATGTGGTGGTAGAAGTGTGTGTGTGTGTGTGTGTGCGCGCGTGTGTGTGTCTACTAGTTCCTAATCCTCCTCTTCACAGTGACAGCCCACTGACTGGAACCAGAGCTGAGAGAGACACAGACAGAGAGAGAGACAGAAAGAGAGAGAGACAGAAAGAGAGAGATCGAGCATGGTCAGAATGGGGGTGGTTGGTTGGTTGGTTGGCGGTTGGTGCCTTTTGTTTCACTTTAAATGATCCAGAGGAGCTGGAGCTGAACCACTTTGATTTGACTCGACTCCTCTGTTTCAGCTGGGAGATCCCTGCTCTCCTCCAAGGTAACTTGTGAACTGGGATAGGTACTGGGAGGAACTGGTACAGATCGGAGCCCTTCAGAGGAGCTGAGCAAGGTTGGGACCTAACCAGGAACTACAACACTAGAACTGCTAAGACAAATCATTTTTTTACACCAATGTATAATTACATTGTGAGGATGCCTGATTAATAACAGCAAAATTGAGTCAATTATGATTTTTTTTTTGTGATCTGCCGTAGAGGATACAAATTACAAATTACAAATTAGTTTTTCAAGTGTGAGAGTGAAGAGGCTTTAATTCAGGCTCTGGGATCTAACTGGACCACAACATAGAGAGACACACAGAGATTTAGATTATTAAGAAACAAATCAACTGTTGATCTCTGGGACCTGACTAGCTGCTGGAGTCTACAGGGACTGGAATTAAAACACAATAGACTGAGACGTACTGGGATGCTGTAGCTCAGTAATAGACTGAGGCGGTGGAAACCCAGCAGGACAGAGGTGAAACAGCCTCGGATCTGACAGGATGGCTCTGTAGAGTAGTTGTAGAACTGGTTAAGATTCGGTTTCTGAAGGTCAGAGGACTGGTTTGGTGAGTGGAACCAAGGGAAAATCATATTCAAAGGGTTAAGGTTACGTGCACTAGAAAAATATAACATTATCAGGGCCATCTACTTCATTTTTATACACTCAGAACAAAAGGTAGGTAATATTTGTGTTATTGAGGCTGTAGTTTCAAGTCAATGGGTTAGTATTCTTAAATGGTATAACTACTGTAGTATTTTTGCAAAAAAAATACACCTAGTGAAGTACTTCAGAGATGTATGCCATTTGTTCCTTTTAGTAGTACCACTAAAGTACTAAGAGTTCAGGTACTAGACTAAAGCCTGGAACTGAACCTGGAGGACTGCAACAGATTCTACAAAACTGGAGTAAAAGCTGGGAGCCAATGAGGAAAACGTTGAAAGCAGGAGGCCGTCCTGACAAAAAATCCTTCTCATCCCTGTGAGTTGCCACGGTTTCAGGGAAATTGCCTCCGGATCCCGTTTTAAAGTGACGGCTGCTTGAAGTATCGACGGCTCCATCTCTATCGCCATGGCGATGGCGGCTGTGCCAGGGAGTTGCGGCGAGGCGGACAGCTCGGTGAAGTGGCAACTGTGTTACGACGTCACTGCCAAGACATGGTGGATGGTAAGTTTGACCTCTGACCCCTGACCCCTACCTATAGCGCAATACATTGTTTTGCAAATATATGCGTCCGACATTGTCCTTTTCATTAAAAATGGGATCTGGTCCAGTCGTCCACCTCTTATATGAGGATATGATTCAGTTTGATTGATTACATATTTATTGTAGAATTGATCAATACTACACTGGTTGTCTATGGGAAGCCCTTAAGCTCAACTGATTCTAATGAGACATTTCACTATGCATCTGTTGTTGTTGTTGTTGTTGTTCTGGGTTTCAATGGTCAAAATGCTGTTTCAGAGCATTCCACCCTGACAAGTGTCGTCTGTTTAACATTAATATGAGATCAATTACAAAGGCGTATTTTTACCGAACAATTTTTTTATGAGAATTAGACAAGGAAGTCATTTCCTTGTCTTGTGCCAGCACAGAGAGACCACATTTTGTCCGATGTTACACCCCAAAAATCCCTCTCTTGACCGATACAATTCATGGGGCAGGGGAAACATTAACAATGCAGTTTCTACTGTGATTACCCCACAACAAGAATACAATTCTGGGGGTAACACTGAATTCTTGAAATTTTTTACATTTTTTTGGCACGAAAAATAAAATAAAAGTATTGAATATTGGCAGCTGTCAGCAGCTTGGGTCCAAAAATATCATTATTGGTCTTCAAAAACCCATATCTGTTGAACCCTACCCACAACAGTGTACAGTATCTGCTAGATCAGGAGAGCTTCAAAAAGCAAATAAAGCAAATACTCAAACTAGATGAAATCAGGGTAACAAGACTAATCTGTGAGATCATGGACATAGTATGACAATTGCCTTTAAGGATGCATTTTTTTCTGGCAACCAACAGACTAACTAAACCCATTGCTGACAAAAGACCTGGTGCCTCCCTGCGACTCCAATCACAGCCAGTTTAGTTTTAAACAACTCACTGGGTGGCAAATGATGTGGACAGGGGTAGCAGGGAGTAGGAGGCAAGCAATTATCTTTATAATGAGGGGAAAGGGGGTTGAGAAGGAGAGCGAGACAGAGAGAAACAGAGAGGATAAGAAGTTGAAAGAAGAGGAGAGAAGGAGGTGGAGACAGATGAGGTAGGGAAAGAGAGACAGAGAAGCCATTCATTAGCAGCAGTGGGGAGAAAAAGCAGCACTAACCCAAACACATGATGGAGAGAGAAAGAGAGAGATATGGATGGGTTTACACCAGGACTTCTTTAAAAGTGCTACCTGCATCATTTTTTGACCATTCATATATCATTGTCAAATTAATTATGATACCTTGGTATAATTACCGTAAGCAAATGAGACCATAGTTAAAACATTTGGTAGCCTCTATCTTGCACCATTGGTAATGTTTCTCCAAATTACGATCACATTTCCCATAAACCCCGTTGCTTCCTCTCCCCCCTCCCCCTGACTGACGGATTTGTCTTTACTGAACATGTTGGAAGTGATTTTGCCATCAGCCTTTCACTCCTTCCACCATCTGCCATTGCCAGAAACTCCAGTTTCCACTCCATTTGCACTGAGAGAACAGCGCCCTCTTCCCGTTTTGTGCCATAAAGAAAGCAGATTTCCCTCCAAACCCGCACAATCCTAAAGAACCACACAATGTAAAATGCACTGTAGAGGCTGGTAGAGGCTGCCAATCTTCTCAGTAATGGTCTCGTTTATTTACGGTAATTATAGTAACATATCAAAATGAATGTGGTGATGATTTATTCATGGGAAAATTATACACACAGCACCTTTAATATTTTTAGCTTGGAGACCCCCACTGTAAATGTAGTCTCTCACCTTGGGATTCCATAAAAAGCACTAGCCAGTAAAAATGTGCCACTATTATGTCTTTTCAATCACTATTCACTATTTTGCCAGTTACTAGTTGATGTTGTAATTTTACTTGTTGCAATATAATACATACTAGTTGTAATGTAGTAGGTTCTAGTGACTAATTCACTAGAAAGTCACTTTTCTATTTTTACTAGTAAGAATTTCATCACTTTTTCAACACTAGTACTCATTTTTCAGTTGCTACTGACTAATTTCATTTTTGTGAGTCACTTTTTTGTTCTTACTAGTAAAAACAAGCAGTTTTTTTAATTGAATCCTATGGGACTATGCATTTTAGAAAGCAACCTTTCATTACTCACTAGTTGGCATTTTAATTAGTAGGCTACTAGTCTCTAATCCAATTTTACTAGTTATTATTGTTGTTTATTGTTGATTATTACAGGAATACTGAACAGCTCATTATGGAGCTGGGTAGGAAATCTCTGCAGTGATTTTTTTTGAAACAGTTTGAGACACCCTAACCCTAACCCTAAGTCATAAAAATGGATAAACACAATGTCATTTAACAAATAACAAACACTAATTTGTATTTTTACATGTCTTTATTGAACATATTGTTCCAACGTTAACAGCTTGGATTGGAAAAAGTGTGTGAACCATGAGATTTAGTAACTGGTGGAACCTCCTTTAGCACCAGTAACCTCAACCTCAACCTCCTCCTTCCAGAACTGTTTTGGTTCATTGAGTCATGATTTTTGGGATGTCTTGCATGAATTGCTTGCTTCAGGTCACACCATAACATTTCAATAGGATTACGGTCAGGACTCTGACTTGGCCTTTCCAAAATGCGACTTATCCTCAGTTTAAAGCCATTCTGTTGTAGATTTGCTTTTGTGTTTGGGGTCATTGTCATGCTACATGACCCAACCTCTGTTAAGCTTCAGATCACGGACCGTTACCCTGATATTCTCCTTGTAGAATCTCCTGATACAATTTGGAATTCATTGTTCCCTCAATGATTGCAAGCCATCCAGGTCCTGAGGCAGTAAAGCAGCCCCAAATCATGATGCTCCCTTTACCATGCTTCATGTTGATGTTGGTATGCAGTGATTTTTTTCTCCTCCAAACATAGCGTTGTGTCCTTTTGCCACAAAGTAGATTGCTTTAATTTAGAATTCTGTCATAGTTCATGGTAAAAGCTTTAGAATGTCTAATGTTGATTATTACAGGAATACTGAACGGCTCATTATGGAGCTGGGTAGGAAATCTCTGCAGTGATTTTTTGAGACAGTTCTCGATGTTGACAGCATTTCGACACTCAGGTGGGTTGGGTGTAGTCCGTCTTTGCTGTAAAACACATCTCTGCCAGAAAAGATCAAAATTTGTCACATAGCCTACACTTCATTTGCTACACCAGTCGTTTTAGCCACAGGTCCAATGCAAAAAGGTGACTAAAAACCTCCATTCCCCCACATTTCCGGTGAGGGAGGGGGCCAGAAAAATCACATTGTGGACCTTCAGATAGTCTAAGATTGTTTCATATCCAACAAATGCAGCGTGCATAAAATGATGAACAGTGGTCATTATGACTTGTCTCTGGTGGCTCTTTGAATCCAACTGAACTTTGATGACTCCACCTGTGCAGGACAAGAGGAAAACAGAATATTGCAACCTGTCACAAAACAGCAACAATTAAAATTATGTACTCAAGACTGCGACTCTAAGATTAATACTAATTAATTAATACTAACCTAAACTGGATAGGAAATACATTGAAGCCTTTCCCAGATTAACGACTAACGCTGTTGTGTTTAAGGTGTTATGAAAAAGGTATTTTGATTATAACAAAGGGCAGAAATGAAGGCTAAGTAGCTAGCCAGCTAAGTTAGCACACAAGTAATGGAGGCTTATGACACATTATGTCACTGTCATCTTTGAACATAAAATTCAGGTAAATTAAAACCACATTCAGAAAGTTCACTCATTGTAAAAGGAGACAAGTCCTTCTTGACTTTGTTTACATCCTTTTAGTGTTTATCACAGAAAGTGGACAACATCTTGGCTTGACGCAAACTAGATCCTGATTGACTAGATGTAACAGTATTTGATTGGCTGAGTGGCAGTCCTATCAATGGTGCAGTTACATCACACTCTGGGCATTATAGGAAAAAGCAAGCAACCATTGGTGGCACATTGGTGCAGACCCCGGTTGACTGTGTCTACTTTTATTATATAGTAAGCCAGTGAGTAACAAAGGGGATAGCTTTGCTTCAAATAAAAATGGACAAGAGAAAGTTTGCAATTGCTTTGCTTGCTGTTGAAGGGAATGAGGAGCCCATTCTGAGATGGAAGATGTGGGTACATGACATCCTCCTAAGGAGCACAGAGCACCGACAGGTTTATCATCTCATCCAAGCGCTCTTCCTAGATGAACATTGATATAATATACAGCTCAGCTAAAGTCCCTGGTTCAGTCTCTATTTGGCAGTGCTGCTTCAACAAAAGAATGCCGCCTGGTGTAAAGCACGCCGATCCGAGTCCCCTACTGACAGCCTTTTGTTTTGCCAGCTCCGCAATAAGGCGATACAAGCTGTGCGACAGGCCAAAGCTGGCTATTTTAAGGATCAATTTACACACTGCAGCTCAGACCCCAAACATTTCTGGAAATCCGTGAGAGAACTCGAAAAACAAACCCTCGACTCTCAGGGTGGATGATCTCATAGTCACCAATAAGTGTGCCATGGCTGGCGGTTTCAACAACCACTCTTGGTTTGTTTTCAAGTCCTGCAACCCCACCTGTCTAAAAAAGACCCCCTCATGCACAAGCCCGACACCTCTGCCATCTGTAGCTCCCAGTCGCAATTTTCATTGACCTAGCCAAGACTTTTGATACTGTTTATCATGCCATCCTCACAAATAGACTGGAAACTCATGGATTTGGTTTACCAACTCTCTCTCTTTCACAGGGTGCAACGTGTGAGGTTTGAGCAACTTCTCTCTCACCCCCTCCCTGTCATTAAGAGTGTCCCCCAAGGCTCCATACTGGGTCCCACACTACTCCATATATAGATCAATAACATCCCTATGGCCGCGGGCAACTGTCACATTCACCTTTACACTGACGACACAATCCTTTATGCTACCGGTACCTCCCCTGACTCTGCACGTTCATCACTCCAGGATAGCTTCGTCCAGGTCCAGGTGCTAACCAACCACAAACTCTCTCTTAACACCACCAAGACAAAGGTTATGTGGTTTGCTATCCTGCTATCCTGGACCAGGTTGCAGTTTAAAAATACTTGGGTATCTGGTTAGACAATTCATTATCCTATCCTTATACACTTATTTACAAAACCCTCCTTGGTGTATCACCCCCTGACCTGTGTCACCTGCTGCATCCAATGTCTACCACATACAATACCCGGTCCTCACCCCATATCCTACTGAAACTCCCTTAAACCCACACCTCCTTTGGTCTCGCATCATTCCAGTTTTTCTGTGTATTTAGTTTTATTCTTGTCATGTAGTCCAGGTCTCGCTTTTATACCCTGTCAAGCCTCTGCCTCTGCCTGTTGTTTTCTGCCTGTGCTTCTTGTGCCCGTTTAGGTTTAACTAAATCTTCATCTTAATCTTCCTATCATGCCCTGCCTGTGTCCTCGCTTGTCAACTGCTGCTTATTTGTCTGTTGTTATTGTTGTCTATATTCATATGTTTTTTTTGTTGTTTATATCTTTGCTTTTAACATGCTTTTATCTTTTAGCCTCTCTCCCCTTTCCCCTGAAGTGGCTCTTGTCCCTTGCCAGGCTTGATCTTAATGACTTGCCTGGTAAAATAATGGTTAAATAAAACAATAAATAAAATAATATAAATAAAGTTGTGTAACTCTTTTCACCTGTAACCTCCATCTTGGTGGGGAATCTCTGGGGTTCTTCAAAATATCTATAATACAGTTCTGCTTGGTTACAAATTTATCTGGTTCTCAGGTTCACTAAATTCACTAGGTTGGGTAAGGAGATTGGCAGTAGCAACTCTACATGAGAGCAGTAAGACCTCCAGCACACAAAAACACACGACCACTGGTTTAGAAAGGATAATAAAAAATATATATTTATAAAAGTTTCTTCTGTTTCATTTCTCTGGTACACTTCCTTTTTAACTCAAGGTTTTCATTAGAACCCAAATTGGCTTTACAACTCAAAATTACCAGCTCAAATATACCATGAAACCAAAATTAGGACAAATAAATGTACACAAATGTACAACGTATACAAGAAAATTAAATGTGTTCACTGGTTGACCAGTTTGGTTCAGTTATCAGTTCTCAATAGTCTTTATTTTGAAGGTTCCTTTAAAGTTGTTATTCAAGTAGTTGTTATTCTTAGTTAAGTTTCCTTTGATTTGGTTCCTACACAACATCCAAGTGTCAGTGTCTGGACAAGGTGAAGGCATCCACAGCGATGACGATCCATACAGCAGACGAAGCAGCTCCAACGTTGTCAACAGAAAGAAAAAGAAAAAAAAACAGCCAGGATAATCCACATTAATTGGAGAGAAACGCCCGACGGAGTTTGTCCTGACGATAACTTCTCTTTCAACAGCCAACTACGGCTTAACAGTTTTCTCTCCCTGGCAATACTGCCAGCTCCACTCAACTTTCATGTTTTATAATCTTACGTTAGAAGTTTCTTACTTCACTTTATTTTACTTTCAAACCTAACGGAGACCCTTTTTTTTTTCACACACCTGTCTGAGTTGCGTGCTCTCTGTGTGTGGGGGGGTAAACAAGAGGCTTGGTTATGCGCAGTAGCCCAGGAAGTGCCTACCAATAGCCTGCTTGCGAGGTGTTTAGGGAATATCTGTAAATTGGGCTACAGAAAATAACCTGGGGTACATTTGTGAAAATCAAGTGATTGCAAGTAGCCCAGAAATGAACAGACAACTAGTGCAAACAATGGACAGTAAAATGCCTAAAACAAGAGAAGGATGGAGGAGTTTTTCAGAAACACGTCAGTAAGAGCAAAATGAATACAATACAGATGCCTCTCACTCAACTCAATCAACCCTTTAGTGTTGAAACAATCATCTTTGGTAAGGGAACTGTTACATAGGTGTTGAAGTACACCTGGGGTGATGGAAATGAAAATTACAAATTGATTAAAAGATCCTGCCTGTAAATCGATGAACCTTAAATTAAATCTTTGTTTTGAATATGGCTGTAATTGAGGTCAGCATGGAAATGTTCATTCTGAATCCATCCATGACTCAAGATGTCTTTGCAGGCCTCTAGTGGCATCTGAGCTTTACTCTAACTCTGGTTTAATCAGAGTAATGCTACATTCTGGCTGTTGTTCCTCTGGTGTGATGGAAGCTTTGGAGGCGGAGAGATTTCAAATGAGACCCTCATAGCTCTCACAGCAAGAAATGACCAGCTTCGTTAGTGCCGATGAAATTAACTTCATAATGCAACTTGTTTCCAGACATTTTCATGTTTGATATATATTTCTTGAAATAAGAACATTGCAATTAAACTAATGAAATTTCTTTAAATCAGCAAAATATTCAGTATTTTGTAATAACTAGTGAAATAATCACTTGCTCTTCTTACTCCCCTCATGTTGGCGATGTTGGCATGTCTTCACATGTTGAACACTAATCTTTTGTAAGAGTATTTAGCTTCCTCTTGGTGAGCAGATTTGGAGTCACCAAAGCTTTGGCCCTCCCTTCAACTGTCCAGTAAAATTCTTCTAGACCAGAAAACCCACCCTAAAACAAGGTATCAAATCTGATCTTCTGGATATATCTGAAAATTCATAACTTGTTCTATGTGGCATAGGTCATATTATGTATCCAGACAGAGGTCTGTTGAAACAGATCATATCCAGTGAATTCCAGCAGGGCCTCATTCATTAAAACACAGTCTCATTGGATGTCATATTCAACTACATACACACAACAAATTTCCACTTAATTGAAGTTCCCACTGAATTGAAATTTAAAGGGGGGGTATTGTACTCATTTTGGGCTATTTAAACTGTTCCTGGGGGTCTTTACAAGACGTTTGTGAAGTCTATATAAAAAAAAAATCCTAAAACCAGCTTCTGTGGTGTGTGTTTCAGTCTCTCATTTTCTCCATTGTAAAGAACAGGCTGTTTTGAGGGCGTGTAGGTTGTATGTAATGAGCACTGCTCTGATTGGCCGCCTCACGCCTCACTCACGGCGTGAGGCGGCCAATCAGAGCAGTGCTCATTACATACAACCTACACGCGATCGCCTGGCGGAGGCGGAGAGCAGAGCGTTCATGCTAACCATGGCGGCCGCTCCAGAACCAACACTGAGACACTGAGTACGTTTGAGCCGGAGTCTGACCCAGAATGGGAAGAGGCAGCTGAGGCGGTTCCACTTAGTTTCTCAATGATAACAATTCTGTGTAATATTGTACTTTCGTGCCTTGTGTTTGTGGATGTGGGTGTGTGAGCGACACTCTCTGCTGTAGCCGGTCTGTTTATGGCTCATGTCCATAAGCTTATTGAATACAACTTGCAGACAAGCTAGGATTGACAATTTTGTTGAGCTAGTTAGCCAATATATTATTGGATGCAACCTATTTGCATCCAAACAGCGCAGCCAAACAACCAAACACGATTGTACTAATGGTGGCTAAAGTTTACCAAGCCTGACACGTTCGACAGACTTATAAAACAGACACTGGTCCCAACAAATAACTTTAAGATGAGTCCTGACTCCAACCAATAACTTTACTTTTACTTTACTTTACTTTTAATGACTCCAGCTTTAGTTTTCTTACTTCTTCCACGCCCAACAAGCCCGTGGCTAGCCCCGCTAGCTCGTTAGCTAACCAGCAGTGAATATACTAACCAGACTAATTTGGTAAATTAAATCAAAACATGGTGACACTTACAGATTCCAATTTTGCAGATGGGTCACGTACCTTATGAATTGCTCCATCTTTAAGCTTCAATTTAGATGCTAATCCTGCCGTTGCTCAAGCAGTCTGAGGACTGATCATCACACACAGAAAAAACTGTAGCCGTTGCCGTTAAAAATAAAATTAATCCACTCTGTCCTGGCATTTTCGCGTGTTGGGAGACTGTGCAGGGATCTATGTTGCTGCCTGCATCCTACAAAATAATAACTGGAGCGTTGTTATATCTCCTGATATGTTGTTTTAGCTTCAGTCGTCGCAAAGTAATGGTGCATTCCAGTGTACTCGGAAAAAACGGTGTCCGAATGTGATATATGCCGATTCTATTCACTAATGGCGCTGTAGTAGTTGATGTTGAGTTTAGATGCTTGTAACATTCTGAGACTTACCATACAAACATGAGTTTGCTGCGGGCGATTATGTTTTCCCGAGCAGATGCACTGGAACACATTTAGATTGGAAGTTAGGAATACCGACTCTGAATTATCGATTTCCGAGTACAATGGAATGCACCATATGCGACGACGTAAATGGGATTGGTTGTTCACCTGGGCGTGGGCTTGCTCTGAGAGGGGCTGGATTTGCACCTTATGACGTCCAAAGGAACCATTTTCTGAAACGGGCTGTTTTTCTCCTATCTTTGGCACCGTTTTGGGAAAAAGGAAAATACAGAAAAACGGGTTGACTTCCAGATTTCAAATTTTCTCAGCTGCTTAGGGAAGTAATTTCCTGTGGAACATGTATAAGCGCCAGGAATAAACCGTTTTCCATAATATGGGACCTTTAAACTAAATTGTATTAAGTAATTCAAATTAAATGAATTAAGTTAAATTTAATTAAATTTACGTTATCTGGTTACATAAATCCAATAACAGTCACACTTCAGTTGATATTAAATCAAACAAATTTGTGTTGGTTCTATTTTTTTTTTTACACATTTTCTTGAAACTGTTTATGTAGATGAAATCAACTTAATCATTTTTCTTAATATCTAAGAGGGTCAAAGGTAATTTTCATCATACTATAATAAGATTATTACTAGCCATGGTAAGCCTCATTTACAAAAACAACTAAGTGAATTCAGGTTTATATGTGTCACTTAATTCATAAATTAGTAGTTTCACATCAGTAAATTTCACTTCTCTACTCTGAAATTGTCAAAATGGATCAACGACCTTAATACAAATGATAACCTGGAGAGAGAAGATAATCCAAACCAGTTCAACCTCGATTCACACCCACAATATTGCAGCCTTAACTGGCTGATCCTCTTTAACCAAACGTAGACGACATTTTCCAGCTATCTAAACAGCTATCTAAAACATCAGTGACACATCACATCAGAGGCAGAGATACCAACAGATACCAACAGTAGCCTCAATAGACCAGAATGCAATGCAGCCGCAAGACAAGTAATTCTGGGAAATGTAGGAAATCCCTTCCAGTAGATGAGGCTGCTTGATGCAAAGTGGGTACAACAAAAAAGTTCATGTTAAACACATGTGTAACTCCTGGAATACATCACAGATCGATGATATATAAGAGTGGAAGAGGATTCCAGGAGGGTCATTTTCTTTAATCTACTAACCTACAGTGTTTTATTCATTTCAGCCAACATGTTGAACTGTCCACCGAAAATACTTGCACTCTGAGTTTTAGTTTACTGTTGAGTCCTACTTGTAAGTTATTTTAGTGTTAAAAAAAAATTCAAATTTTACTTGCTTCATAGACATGTTCATTCATTCATGCATTCATTCATTCACTTATTCATACAGTATATCAGACAATCAATCAGTCTTTGAATTATCTATCAGAGCTGGCGCATACTATATGGTATAGTGTACTCATCTATGGGGAAATAGCGCTTTGTCTCCCCCCCCTCTACAGGCAGGTCAGAGGTCAGTGTCAGCTACAGAACAGCACCCCTGGAGCTGGTAGGGATTAAATGTCTTGCTCAAGGACACTTCAACAGGGTGGGGGTTCGAAGCCAGCTCCTCTGGTCTCCTCCAGGCCAACCTGCTGCCCATTTAATTAAAGGAGATTTTCTGCAAAATTCAGATGGCGAAAAAAGCTTTTGACATAAGAAGGTGGGCTTGGGTTGACTGAAACATGACACCAGGATGTGGATAAAGCAAGAGAACATGTTTGTTGGTGTTTGCTGTAACCACTGGATGGAGCCAAGCAGCTTTTCTTGGACTGAGAACTCCCTGTGAGGGTCTGGGCTCGCTTCACTTTCAATTTGAAATCTAAACCTAAAATGCAAATAATTGGCTGATGGCAGTGCTTTTATTCTCAATAATGTCTTAATAGGTTGACTACAACAACTTGATAATGGTCAGTGCCCATTTTTGACATTCAAATAAAATCCACTAGCTGTATTGAGTGAAATGAAAGTGAGTCATGCACTGATTGGTTCGTTGGATGGCTGTTTGGCTGCCTGCATGTTTGTTCAGATATGCTTGGCTGGGTATCATTGAATTCCTGGGATATTTGATCATATTAGTTCTTTTGCATAGTATAGGAAATTGTGACCAGTCACAAGAAAGTTAATCTTCCCATTCCCATGTTTTTAGGGAAAAATATTTGTTTATCTTTTTAGATGTTCATACAATGATAAAACACTTAAAAAGCAAGAAGAAAAGAGGTAATACAAACTATGTGAGTGAGACAAGAAACCCCAAGAGGCTTATAAGAAGATGTCACCACAAAATAAAAAAGAAAGAATCAAGATGACAAGACATGAGTGAAGTGGCCAACACAAACCAAAAGACATCAAAAACCCAGCAAGGAAAATAATGGAATGAGAATAACAAAATTCATAAATAACAAGTAAGGGGTATAACAAAAATGTAAATAACCCTGTTGCAGATAATAATAATGAACTCAGAGGGAAAGTGTGAAAGCGTGTATTCAAAGAGTGAAAGAAGGAGAGAATGCATGTTGTGTTTATTAGAAATATCAAACATACAAACCATGTCATGCTTAATCTAAATTTTGATTCCTTACTTTTTCTTGAATTTACCTCTCCATGGTCTGTCGTGGGCTGTACAAGTCAGCCTTAATATTAGAAGGGATTGTCATTTCACAATTTCTTTCACAATGGTTCACAGTGCTATAATTGAACCATTGGTAAATTGGTAGATGAAACTTTAATGATCCCTGTGGGGAAATAGAGAAAATAGAGAGTAGAGAATAGGACATAGATAAGAATAGAGCAAATATTGAAGATAATACAATAAAATATTGGGGATAGTACAACAGGTAAATAAATAGGTTAGCATTTTTCAGTTTACAGATCCACCCACTTCCTGTCAAAAAAGTTTAATAAGGTTTTGATTGATGACCCATTGACCCTTTGATTGATGACCTGTCAGTATTTGACAGTTTTGATGACCTGTCATAATGTGACAGTTTTGATGACTTTTGTGCTGACCTTTCAATGTGTCATTGCTTGTCCATCAAGTGATGTCTGTCATGTGATGTCCTATAGAGCGCACCAGTGACTGCCCACTTTTTTTTACGGCTCTGGTTCCGGAAGTAAATTTCCCATTCATTTACTCCATAGACATTTCAGAAAATCCTTATATAAAGAGTTTTAAGGATGGAACCAATTCAACCAGCTAGACGATGAATCGTGACCATAAAACATTTGATTCTGAGCAAAAAAAAGATAGGAAAACGGAAGAAAATGCAAAGGTACAAGACTGTGTACATACTTATTTTATGAAGTGAAGGAACTACTCATCCCATAAACCATTGCGAATGATACTTTTCCAAAAACTTCCAAACTAACGATAGTTTAGCACGCTTCTTCTTGAATTTGACATTTGTCAATAGTATAGTGTTGATATTGTTGTTGTTTTGTGTGCGTATATGTAGTGTTTCATATAGTATAGTGTAAAGTGTTGTCATCGACATGGTACAGTGATTCGTTCCAGCTGCATAGGATAAGCAGCTAGCTAGGTTACGTTAGTAGCTAACGTTAACGTTAGCTGACAAGACCTTCGCGGGTGCGGTAAACATTTCCACGGTAACAGCGAGCTCCACCAATCAGAAACATCGCTGTTACACTTTAGGATTGTGGGTAGTGTAGTACTTCTCCATGACATCGCGAATAAAACACGTTTTTCTCAAAACAAGGTTGATATCATACGGACTTGTGGCTTCTACAGGAGCATACACTATCGTTTCACAATCTACTAGCTTGTGGTGAGTCTACATTGGATGGTTACGACATTATGGCTAATAATCAAAATCCCTATGCAGAATATGAATGGGATTTTCACTTCCGGAACCACACTGTTGAGCTCTATTGGTGTGGGACAGTCAACATGTGTGTGAGATCTATATCTTTCATGTTTCATGTCATGTTGTGACCTTTAATTATTTTATGTTCCTATTGATGAGAAGCGTGTGGGGGGAGGCGACAATCATTTGATCTGAATTGTTCTTAATAATGAAATGCGCCTATGTCTATCAATCTCTATATCACTGTAGATATACGTATCAGATATAGGTATTTGTCAATGTTATAAAGACGTCTATTCTATTTTGTCTAAGGAGCAATAAACTTAAAACACACAATTATCAATTTAATTTAACATTTAGAACATCTAAATTAGACTAATAGCCGGAGTAGGGTTATATTTTCAGCTAGACGCACCGACAACATACGCTCTAATGTGAAAAGATAGTTGCTATAAACAAGCTTTCGGAGTTTTATAAGAATTATTTTGTCACTTTTGTGCACACACAGCAGTATGTCAGAGGCAGCTGATACCATAGGGCACAGACACGTAGGCATCTTTTTCCTAAGATACATAAGAAACCTAAGATAGACTTCGTACTTCTATACAACGCCGCGGAATCGACCCAGCCTACGAGATGTTTGTTTACTGTAAGTATTCTAAAACTATATCATATTCTATTCAAACACTAACCCAGAGCTGGATGAAAACTAATACATTATGTTTTTCTTTTTGCTTTGGTGAAGATTAGGGGGGAAAAGCAACACAATCGAAGACATTCCAGAGGCCTCTACAAGCCATGGTAAGTCCGTCGCATTCTATAGCGGTGTATGCGGTGTATAAACTGCGTTACTTTACCATGTCTTTAAAATGATGTATATGTGTATGTGTTTTTGTATCTACTTCGCTCTAGAATCTCAAAATATATTAGAATGGACCAGGAACAGGAATTCTGATACCCATAGGGAGAACGGTCAGACACGCATGGCGAAAGAAAATAAACACCCTAACAAAAGTAGGTTTTATTCCTGCATTGAATGCATATTTTTGAAAACAGATTCTGTGCTTTGTTTTGTGAAACAGTAAGCTAACTTTCTAATGAGTTGCACATTTTCATTTGCTCCTGCATTTCTTAGGCCTTCTACGTGCGCCATTTAAAGAGCAGTTTCCTCAAAACACCAGTAAATATAAAATCTATATGATTTTCATGTCTGACAAATTTAAATGAAAAAATAAACTGCAAAAAATCTCATATTCTGTCCCCCCGGTCTTGACAGCCGCTTTTCAGCGCAATCTCTCCCAGCAGGCTCACCTCGGTCGGGGCAGGACAGCCGCGGAGCACCAAAGCTCCCAGGCTTCCAGGATGCATACAAGCTCCAACCCCGACTGGACAGCTCTTCCAGTTCTGCTCCCGGCTGCATCCTCCGGGAACTCCGCTATGTTTTGCCTGAGCGAAGCAGTAGCCAAGCCAGCAAAATTGCAAGCACCGTGCTAGACTAGCTAGCAACCCATGCTAGCCTAGCCTAGATCTACACACTGTGAGACCGATCAACCAATGGGAGTAAGGGAAAACCATGACCAGCTCTGATGGACTGCCCCCTCATTATCATAGGGACAGGGAAATACAGAAATAAACAAATAGGGAAAATAATATATACGGAAATGCATTTATAAGGAAATGGATAAAAAGAGACATTTATAAATACGGAATTCAATTCTCAGGGAAATAAATACACAAATAAGTAAATAGGGAAATAAATATAAACAGAAATAAATGAATGAGACAATAAATAAATAGGACAAAAAATACAGAAATATACATTTATACCAGATTTCATCTATTTATTTATTTATTTATTAATGTGTGCATTAATGGATTATTTAATTTATTTATATATATATATATATATATATATATATACTGATTAGTTGATTTTATTTATTTTTTTATTTTTTTATTTTTTTATTTTTTATTTATTTATTTATTTATTTATAGTTAAGTCAGTTTTGTCTCTCCGTATTTGTGAAACAATCATCCGTTGTTCATTTCTAGATCCCTTCAGTTACACAACACTGGCATCATGCTGTATGGCTATCTACAAAACAAAGTTTTTACCAGCAGACACGTTAGCTCTCAAATACAAGGGAGCGCATGTCGCCCAGCACAAGACCTATTCGAATGTCTCCATCCAGTGGCTTGAGTTTTTAGCAAACCACCACAGCATAGAGATTCAACACGCTCTCAATACTGGAGAAAAGCAGTTTGGCCCTTTCTTTACAGACACTTTCTCAAACATGCATACGGCCTACAAATTTGCAGGCTGTTTTTTTTCACGGATTCGATCTTTGTTACAATCCGGCCCATAAAAATCCTGTCACTTGGATCGAATTTGGTCGCATGAAAAGACAGTTTGCCGATAAAATCTCAGTCCTCAAAAAAGACTATGGTCTTTGCGTGGTAGTTATCTGGCAGTGTGAATGGGAGAAACAGAAAAAGACAGACAGTGAAGTACAGAAGTTTATGGAAACCTACAAAGCCCCTACAAGGCTTAACCCGCGAGATGTTCAATTTGGCGGTCGAACAAATGCCTATAAGCTATTACACAAAACACAACGTGACGAAAAAATCAGGTACTACGACTTCACATCTCTCTACCCCACAGTGCAGTCTCATAAGCCATATCCTCTAGGACATCCCCAGATTATCTTTAGAGATTTTGATTCTATCGATAAGTATTTTGGTTTTGTCAAGTGTTCTGTACTACCACCAAGATATCTGTGCACCCTGTGCTCCCATATAGGAAAAATTGTCCGCAGGAGCTTAACCAGACGTCTGAATGCCGGCACAGTAGTGGAGAGAGAACACACTCAGGCACTTGGGTGTCGTTCGAGCTACAAAAAGCTCTTGAAAAAGGATATGAAATAACAAAATTGACGAAGTATGGCATTTCCCACAACAGTCAGATACTCTGTTTAAAGAATATGTGAAAACCTTTTTAAAGTGTAAGTGCTAAGAACTAGTAACTGACACTGAACAATACATGTTTAGCGACTTGTACGTCATATAATGTACGTCAGTTTTGCTTTATCTCTGACGCTGTGGCTCTGGTACAGTGGCACTACAAAACTAGCGAGGCCTCTAGAGCTAGAGATGTTAACGTGTTTGTAGGTGCAATGACCACCGCCCATGGTAGACTCATACTGTACGAGCTTTTGGACAAATTACAATATATATATATACTGTGATACCGATAGTATAATCTTTGTGTCACGTGATGGGGAATGGATTCCACCATTGGGGTCGTATTTGGGAGATTTGACAGATGAAATCAATGACGGTGAAATCTGCGGCTCCGAACAGGAAGATTATATTACCGATTACGTGTCATCAGGTCCTAAATGCTACGCCTATTGTACACATCAAAACAGAGTCACAGTAAAATGTAAGGGCGTCACTCTAAACGCTAAAAATGCAGCAGTTGTCACGCACCAGACACTACGCAGACTGGTTGAAAACTTTGTGGCTAATCAGGCTATAGAGGAGGTGATAACTACAGAGATAGAGACAATCCAACGAGATAAAAGAAAGCTACAGCTTAAAAACGCTACAGTAGTGAAACGGCTGCAGATGGTTTACAACAAGCGCAGGGCTTTTCCTGATTATACCACACTACCATATGGATACTAGAGTCATGTCTAGAGAGGCAGAGAGGTTTGATCATCGGTTGCAGCATCCATTCAGTTTGGTTGTGGCAGGTCCTTCAAATTGTGGGAAAACATACTTTGTCAAGACTGTTGTTGAAAATGCAGAGAAACAAATTTATGACAAGATTGACAATATTGTCTACATTTATTCATGCTGGCAGCCTCTGTACGATAATCTGTTGAAAATAAGGGATATAAACTTTGTGGAAGGCATACCTGCGTCTCTCTGCGACGACTCTGTCCTACCACTGCAAAAAAATAATTTGCTCATTATTGATGACTTGATGAATGATGCTAGCGGTAATTTGGAAGTCCAAAATGTTTTTACACCATAGAAACCTCAGCTGTATGTATTTAGGGCAGAATTTATTTATTCAGGGGAAAGCCAGTAGGACAATTAGCTTAAATACCAACTATCTTGTCTTATTTAAAAATCCCAGAGACAAATATCAGATCTGTCTACTGGCCAGACAAATGTTGAAAGATAGTACAGATGAAAGATAGTACTAACGATGATTAAAAAAAAGATGATGTTGTTGAGGAGGTTCTAAAACACATACCTCAAAAGAGCAGGAGAAATGTAACACACATCATGGATTCAATGCAGAAATCCAAAGATGTTGTAGCATGGACAGCCCAGGGTGAACTTATTGTTAATGGGAATGTGATAAGAGGTTCACACATTTACAATTTGTTGATGAATGTTACTGCTCCCTACAAAGTTAGCGATTCTTCCAG
The DNA here is from genome assembly GCA_034670405.1 of Hoplostethus atlanticus. NCBI lineage: Eukaryota > Metazoa > Chordata > Actinopteri > Trachichthyiformes > Trachichthyidae > Hoplostethus > Hoplostethus atlanticus. The sequence continues at coordinate 318,238 of JAXDDX010000043.1, read as the reverse complement.
ACCTTTAGGATGGCGCAAGTTTTTAAAAGCTCTAGCCGTTCTAAATGTGCCTCTAACCTCTATACCCAACACCCGTGTCAAGCAACTTATTACAGGATATAAGAATATGCCTGTTTCTACTAGTGATGATGATTATGAGTCTCCAGCATCCGCTTCTCAGGGTAATCAGAGTATTCGTGATACAGCTACATCCGGATCTCCTAGACTCATGTTAAGAGATTGGGTAGCCTACTGATTTATTTCTTTGTATTTGTTTTATTTGCTTGTACAAATGTTTTTTCTTTTCCATCTTTTGTATTATTTTTTTGCATATTATCTGTATTGAATGAATTATAATGTTTGTATTTTGTCTTCTAAAAAGATTCTTGCATATTAAATAAATACACTGATGCGAAAACATATTTTGACTTGGGTCTGTCTTTTTATTCATCACATACATAATCATGACAAAATTACGATCTAGCACATACACTCTGTATACAGGTAAAATCATAATGGCTACATACATGTGGCAACACATTTTGATAGGGTATGCCCTTTTGTATATTAAATAAGTAGCCAGATTGTCTTCTACTTGTTGTGTAGAATAAAACACATCATTGCAGTTCTGGTTAAGAAAACTGTATATGCGGTCTGAGAATGCCATGGATGTATTTCCAAACGAATCAAAAAAGTAAGCCTCTCTACGGGCTGTGATGTATATGGCCAGCCAATGCGTACCAGGTAAACGGGCCGGGTCTATGTTGACTATCAGCATAGCTGGCAGTTTTTCAATATTGTAGGGAATCTGATCACAGGCAAACACTCAGTATAAAGTATAACACAGTATAGGAACTCTAGGAACTCTGTATTATAATGTTGAAATCTGAATGGATTGCGACCAGCGTGCCCCGTGAATGCTTCGTTGTCAACAAAGCCTATAATGACAAATTTAGGTATCTGTCCCAAAAAAAGATTGTCTTGATTACAAACTCTGGTACCGGCTGGTATGGAATCGATTGGGTATTTAGCATTAGCATGGGTCAATGCTTTGTGATAGTATTGCGCCTGGGCCTGCTTCCGAAGCATTGGTCTGGAATGAATGGATCCTGGAAATTAGCTGTCAACACCGGTTCCTGGCAGAGGGTCTACCGTAGCTCGTTGAACGCCGCCTGTGCTTCCTCTGTCTATCTGACCTGGTGGAGTTTCCTGTTTTGGGTGTGATCATGTAACATCCGTATTCGCATAGTGTGAAACAAAAGTGCAGTAGTATTCCACCGACCCCAAAACCGTTTTCACCTTGTTGTTTTGTAGTTGGTCTCAGCCAGTAAGTGATACTTTCCACCTTTGGCTTCTGCCAAGCCTATTCAGCATTTCGTGGGGTTCGCCACCAGTCCAGCCTGTCTCCAGGACTCCGGTACTGCACCTTCAGCTCCTGGTATGGTATGGTGGGGTGCGAGCTGTTCGCCCACAGGGATGGGCTCTGGACTAGGTGGGAGAGCGATTGTGGTTAGGGCCGATACTGTTGTGTTCCTCATCATATCACTTCTTCATGAGGTTGATATGGTAGACCTGCTGGTTTTTGCATCGACCGAGTTGTCTCACTCTGTAGTTGACTGGCCCCGTATTCTCCATTACCTCATACAGACCCTGCCACTTAACCAAAAACATACAGTCATCATTAGGTACAAGTATCAACACTTTCTTCTCCAGGGAATACCCGTACCTGTGAACCTCGCTTGTATATTCTGGCATTGACTTTGTGGGCCTTTCTCACATTTTCTCTGTGCCATGGTTTGATGAATTTGCTCCATGTGCTCGATGCCGGTGGGGCGACAGCTGTTGCTCCCAGGGCCTCTTTGGCTAGATCCAGAATCCCTTTCGGTCTCCATATATACAGCAGTTCAAAGGGTGAGAAACTAGTGGAGCTCTGCGGTATTTCCCTGATAGAAAATAAAACACACGGTAGTATTCTTCCCATCTTGTTTTAATAATTTCCAGCAGTATATTTTAAAGAACAATGAGCTCTAGTGCCTTATATGCTTTGCTAGTGTGCTGAATGTCATGCTTGCAATTTGCTGCTGCTGCTGTATATCAGGTTGACTGCTGGGTTCATACAAATAAGGATAAAAGTAGAATGTCCCACTCTGATCCTGAATTGGCCTTGATGTACTTGATATCAGTTGTGGGTGTCCTTTGTAGAAATAGTGGGTGCTCCACTATACACATTTTTTATGTAGACAGTATTGTCAACAGCTTATCTGCTAAGCTTGTGCCAACTAAGGGATGGCCACACAGTGGCTGGAGCCTTGCTATACACATAGAAGGTCTCACATAAGGCTAGAATGACTGAGTTACATCCAGAAGTTCAAGAGCTTTGCATGTCATCATGTCATCTCCCTTCAGAGAGACAAAGTGGGGTATCGGCTTGTTCGTATGGTGGGTGTTTCACTGGTACACATAGTATAGTTGGCGTCTGACTCTGTGGTTGATGCAATAAACTGCTCTACCCTTGACTGCTTCCCCCCAAGCCATCTTTTTCCTGTTTTTTCATAATTCAATCAAACATTTCTTTTTGCAGGAATACAGGAATGACAACTGAAATGAATGTACCGTGCAGCATGATTGTACATATGCGATATAGTCCTATATGTTTGTTTGGACTACCATTAGCTGGCACCATGGAGACGGCTATTCATCCTACTAAACTTACTATCCCTGCTTTTTCAAGAAGCAGATAATGTAAGACAATGTGTATTGACCTTTTGCGGTCACATGGTGTTGTTAAGTTTAGAGTTTGTGGTTCAAGCCAGGCTAAGGGCAGGAGCAGAACAACCACTGATCATCAGTTACATTGACAGAAATGAACAGTCAGGCATGTCTAGGAATGAGTGCCCTGGACATTTTGCTGAATGTGAACATGACATCTGAAGTCTGAGGTTTATTGTCTGTTTATTGTTAAAGAACAGGTCCCGATGTTATGTGGGGGGGAGAAACTGACCATGTTTACATGCATGCAAAAATGTGGTTGTAATGTGATTAAGATAATAATGTGAGTAAGGCTTAACCCATGTAAACCCATGTATGTTAGTTCCATTATGCTCTTCGGACTAAGCATAATCAAAGTAACATCGCTGTCCGGTGAAAACCTCCTATCTTCAAATGTCAACTTTTCAGGAACTACTGTAAGTAAAATAGGTTTTGGCTTGACCATATGCATTTTGGAATTTATCCAGTGGGTTTTGAAAAGGTTACAAAAGTACAAAAGGGTAGAAATGTCTCTAGAGGAAGAATGGAAACTTTAAGTTTTATAATAATGAAAGTAGATAAAGGAATAAAGGAATAATAAAGTGAAATAGCAGCTACTTTTTACTTCAGGCATGTGCTTTCCCTGGGGGCTTTTACTGTTATTAGTATTATCATTATTTTATTGTTGTTGTTATTATTAATGTAATGAGGTTCATCACCTCATTACAAACCACCTTTTAACTGATTTAGTTAGATCTGTGTGTGTGTGCGTGTGTGTGTGTGTGTGTGTGTGTGTGTGTGTGTGTGCGTGTGCGAGAACATGCACACCTCCAGTGAGAATCACTATGCAGATTGAAGGAGGCTGAGTCAGCAACTACTCGTCTTTTGTTCTAGGACACACGCACACACACACACACACAACTCTGACTACATAACTAGACCGCTGCATTCTGTCCATTACGCCTGTTTGATCAACGATCAGTTCAGATGTTTGAATATCAGATAAATACTGTCCTGTTCATTCAGTCTGTTGTAATCTTCTGTCCTGTAGTTTACTGTACTCTACACTTCTACTACACTCTTTACTTAATTAGATAGTCTTATTGAAACAGTCATTAAAATAACTGAAAATACACAATACTATTCACAATCAGTCAGGAACATACAGGGGCATAAGTTATATAAAGCAATTACTAACATAATAGAAAATGGGAGATATCATTGGTTAAAAGGTAATTGAGGGCTCAAAGTGTTTTGCAGTCTGTACCATTCATAAGGGGTATAATAGAAGAAACCATTTAACTAACTGCACCAACTACTCCTGTGATCCGGAGGCATAACTACTGGATTTAAAAGCCAATACAGGGAGCCTTATAAATATAAATCATTGCATTTCCCACTCTACTCTGCTCTATTCTGCTCTCCTCTACACTTTTGTACTGTACTGTGTTCTGTTGCTCTATTATAGTACTATATTATAGTACTCTACTCTCCTTGATACACAGATATAAATTCCCCAACAATAATTGAGAAATACTGTAGTAGGCTGCCCTACACACAGACAATTGAGTTTTGTTTAGTGGTTCTTAGGGTAGTGGTTTTACATTGGACCATCTGATTTGTTAAAATAAAAAACTTGCAAACCAGAATAAAGAACCCAGTGTGGTTCTTAATTTTTTTTTTACAGTATAGCAATACTGAATAAATCACATTCTAAAAGGGTTTGTTTTAGCACCAAACCAAGGGTTCCGCTATAGTACAATCCTGAACCACAATCTTCTGGTACTATGTAGAACTCATTAAATGTATGCCATATTGCATTTAACTGTAGCATGTTGCATGTAAGCATCAAAAAAGTTCATCAAGTCATGTGATGAAATGGAGGGTAATGGCTCCAGGAATAAACACTGGTTTGAGTAGGTGAAAGATATGGAGAGGTGTGGTTCTGGTCAAAGAATCAAGGTAGACAGATCCAAAGTTTAGGTAGCCTTCTACATAAATATGACAAATTTGGTCATCAGGCTTACTGCGGCTTGACTAGAGATATGAACATGAGCCTCTGAAACAGTAAACAGTAATGATATTGTGAGTTATAATAACTTCATTAAATACAATTCTCACATAACCAAGGTTACATTTATAACCTAACACCATTAGAACAGTCAAACACAGTGTGCAGCACGTTGTGCCAAATGACAATATCTGCCACTCATAGATGTTAGGATCCACTGTCCTCTACATATCACTCCATAGAAAGCGGAGCACAGGTTTGTCAGATGGCAAGAGGCGGATCTGATGAAACATGCCTTTTATGTCCCCGCTTACAGCAAGAGCATGCTGATGGAATCTGAGAAGGATTCCAAGGGTTGGTCCGGGTAGCAGAAGGTCATTGAGCGACTGCCCGTACTGAAATGAACAGTTGAATACAATCCTGTCCTGTTATTATGTCTCACTATAATAACTATATGTCTGACTATACGTAACCAATCTGCTTGCTCATCTTGTGGCGGTAGGCTTCGGCACACTTTGACTGTTTAGCGAGTTGCCTCTCTGCGCTGCAAAGGCTAGGCAGTACAGTTTCTTTAGGAGCATGAAGGGGTGAGGCATTTGGACGTTGAAGCAGAGGAGTAGCATAACACTGTACACCATCCACTTCGGTCCGAGTGGTGGAGGTTTGGAGAACTGTCAGGGCTTGTTGATCATGCTTTGAATGGGTAGCCAAGTTCTCCTTCATGTAAGGAAGGGTATCAATCTGCTAAAGGCGTTTGACATGTCAGAGAATTTCAGTGGTGGGAGAGACAGTGGAGATGTGCAGGCACTGATGTTCTGATGATGAAGCTTGGGCCTTGCAGTGCCCAGCCTAGTTTGGTCCGTACGGTGATAGGTCTTTGGCCCAGTGCACACCGGCTGGCTAGGTATGAGACTGATCTGACTGACTGTCTGTGGTAGGATGATACTGCACTCCGAGCCATCATCAAGCACTGCATAAGTCTGTTGCCGTTAGTCTGTCACGGGTCCGAAGCATACCTACTAGGGATTGGACAGCCTAGGCAAGAGAATTCAGGATTGTGACGAACTCACACTGAACAAGCTGACGTGGTTGTCCATACTTATCTTGCTGGGCTTGTAAGGTAAGGGCTTCGGGTCATGCATGAAGGCTTTGGCGAGTTGAAGAGTGCTAGGAAGTTTCAGGTGTCCAAGGAGCACTTGGTGCTAGACTGCTCATTGAGGTGGCTATGATTGTTTATTAGTTTATCAAGGCCCATCTTAAAGAGAACAAAGTCACTCTCATGACCGCTTTCGAAGCAGGGCAATGTTGGCTTCAATATGTCATATGAGGAAGCAATTAGGAAGCTACTTGCTGTAGATGGGGTACTGCAGAGGCTGCAGAATAGTGAAGCATGGCTGGATCAGGATAATGTGGGGCTGGTGTTGGACCCAAGGGTAGCCAGGTTTGGCTAGGAGGGGGCACGAACGCTAGTTGATGGTGCTGCAACGGGTTAACTGCAGGCGCTTGAGGCACATTAGGTGCAGGAGCATGGTGTGTGATAGAAGGTGCCAGAGCAGCAGAGTGTGCCGCAGATGTGAAGGGTGGAACCGCAGAGTTAAATGCCATGGGAGCTGGAGTCCCTGGGGGAAAGGGAACAGACTGAGATGCTGCTGCAGGCTGTGGAGCTGCAGGCTGTGGAGCAAGGTGAGGAGGTGAAGTAGCCTGGCTCATGCCTGGCAATGACATATAGACCTCTTCTACTGTTAATAAACAGTGATGATGTATTTGTGGGCGCAGCCTAACTAGATGCAGAAACAGGTAAAGGAGAAGCTATAAAATAAAATAAATAAATAAAGTGAGCGCTACATAGACTACATAGACTACATAGACGTGAATTGGATATCGTCTCCTCCATCCAATCAGTCCTATGGTTGCCTGCAGCCACAGATGTCTCCTTCTTGCATTAAAAGCTGTCTGGAATTCTATAAAAATGAAGCTCTTTCTGTCGAGAATACTGGTTGTTAGTGTTGTCTCTTTGTTTGACGCTACTAGTGTTTTCTCTTAGTTTTCTGCCGCTGAGAATTTACAATAATTAATTTATATTCATTAGGAACATAAAGGAGAACATGAATGGAGTCCCAACAGTTGCTTCTCTTCACCGGTGTCACGTTGCTCGCATCTCAACAAGCTCCGTAAGGCTCGCAACCGGTGATGACGTCACACAATCCGTGACGATTAACGAGGCTTTCTCACACATATACTCAGTTTGTTGCGGCATCTAATTGTGTGTGTGTGGGGGTCATATAAAATGGAGAATGATCTCATTTATCTGTCAAAAGAGACAGAAGTAATGGTGGTTATGGTTTGGTTTGGGGTGGTAGGAAAATGACAGCTGAACCTCATATCTCCAAGAAGTCTTATAAACTGGAGTTGGAGTAACAAAGTTTTGTGTAATAGCTGTGAATTATTTTAAGTCAGTAAATCTGAGAATGACAAAAACTCTCCACTTCAGTGAAATAGACATAAACCGAGTCAGAGGTGGGGTGAACGTACTCTTGATGTTGTCCTGGGTCTTCAGCAGTTGTTTTTAATGGCTCGCTCTGCCATCCACAGCCACAGTAATGGCCCAAAGTGGGAAATTACAGCCAGTTTGGCCTTGGTAAGCACTCAGTAAAACGCTGCTCTGCTCAGAGGAGCGGATGCCAGCTCTAGCTGTTGGAAAGAAATGAGTGGACCAATGTGGCCAGACTTTCCACACTCTTCTCTTTTTTCCACTATCATGTGACTGCTGTTGTGAAAGTTCTGTAGTTTCTGGTCTGTCTGCCATTGGAAGAAATGATGACATATGTTCTCTTCATTACCTATAGTTTTTAGAATAAATCTGAGGGGAAATACTGATTTGTCTGCCCCTGAGAGGGCAGACAACAGCTTGGATTCCAAGGGTTTACAAACGTTTTGTCTGGGCACCCAAATTGATTTTCCATTCTACTGTTTAGGTTAATCTCTTAAACATGGGTGGCATTGTGGGGTGTTGGAGGAGAAAGTGATACTTGTAAAAAGTAAGAGCGCTCTCCCACTGCTGCTAAAAAAACAATGATTTGGTGCCTAGAGAGTCTTCTCTGTGCAAGTGTACTACACTGTCACAGACACTGTCTAGAGAATATCAGGTTGTATGACTTTCATCATGCATGTTGGACATGCTTATATATGTGTTTGCAGTTTTTGGGGGTTGATGAAGAACTGATATGTAAGGTGACAACTTGTGTACATTTTTGAGAAGGTGGATTTGATAAAAAAGCAATTACACACTTAATATTGATCTGATTATCTCCTAAAGGCCCTTATGAAAACGTTGAAAAAATGAAAAGGTTTTTATTAAGTCATCTGGCATGATTGTTTGATGGAAACTAGGGTTGAAACCTATGATTCTAAAACTACACTATGTCATATCTGAGCACCATTTTTCCTCACAGCATTCAAAAGCATGACTTGCTTGGACTCAAATCAAACATCTGTTATACATATATATATATATATATATATAAAATAAAATATAAAATTCTGTGCATGTGTCATGGTCCTTGAAATCACTAGGTCAAAAATAATAACAGAAAATTGGTAAAGACATGTTCAAAGTCCATGGACTTCTAACATAATAATGGAGTCATAAAGAGTGTAACTGTAGGAACTTTAAGGGTCTGAATGTTCCACTGGTGCCCGCTACTTCAAGAGATATAAGGGCCCTTTAGCAACATTTCAGATAGTTTTTGACTTACTGAATACATTTGTTACACTTGAAACCAAGGATGTGCTGCCATCATTAAGCACCTACCACCTCCAAGAATGTTTTGGTTATTAATCTATTTATTTAAAGGGGCTGGCTGCTCTATTTGGCTGCTTCTGATGCTGCCTTCATGGTCTGAAGTATGTCCTGACCTGGAATCCCTGTCTCAGTGAACTAATATTGGATTTGACTACAAATCCACAACACCCTTTCACAGGGTTTACCCTGGCTTGCTAGACTGGCTATTCAGTCTTGGCTGCTAGTTTGGTGTATTTAAGCGTCTCATTTCATGGGCCTCATCTGCTACATCTCATGGCGCATTGACCTCTACAAAGTACCCAGGAGCGCTGGGCCGCAATACCAGGTCAGGTCTTAGGCAGAAGGGGGTTGCTGGTCTATGTCTGCTTGCATTTCTCAATCCCTAGCCTCCCCTTGCAGTCCAAATGTGGACCTACCTATAAAAACATCCTGAATTGCTCTGACTCATGCACAAATCCACCTGTTAATCTTTCGGTTAACAGGTGAAGATTTGAAGATTTCTGATGACTTAATCTCAATTTGCTCACACCAGGAACTTGTCCTGGCAACTCCTTATCGACTTGTTTCTCTTAATATTTTATAAAGGTTGTATTTAATATATAAAAAGGTTTCTCCCATAATTTGTGATTGTGTAGCGTTTTTTTCAGACTGGTGTTGAAAACTCTCTGGCTCTCCCCATCCAGATGTGGCACAGAATTTCCTCCCTGGTCCAGCGCCTTATTTTCTTGCCCTTTTTGAATGCCATGTTGAACTTTGGAGCACTGTTTGTATTGGAAGCAGCTAGTAGGTTTTTCTTGCAGTGACGTTTGCATCCAGGAACATATCACCATACTACACGCCTCCATCTGTAATTTCGCTAGAAAAAAAAAAGGTCCAAAGCTATGAGTAAAATAACAAAGGAGCATGGCCAATATTGTATTATCTAAATTAAATTATTAACTAAAACTCTCCATTGAAGCCCAGGATACTACTAATAATTGTAATGGTAACAACAGCAACAATAATAATATTCATTAACAAACTTATTATTGCATACTTGTGTGGAATCTGATCAAAATGCCTCATTAAAATTAGTTCAGGTTAAGGTCTCCCCATACACAACCAGTGTAGTATTGATCAATTCTACAATAAATATGTAGGCTAATCAATCAAACTGTATCATATCCATCATATCAGAGATGGACAACACTGACTGGGTCAGAATCCATTTTTAATAAAAGGTTGATATCAGGAAACCAGTGTAATGACTGGGCCTTAGTTTGAGCTGTATAATATCATAGAAATAACAAATAATGAATTGTATTTTGGAGTGGAATTTCCCTCATACTGGACAGGGCTATTAAAATATGGAACACAGCTCAATTCCAGTTTTATTGGCATGGAAATTTAAAAAGCAAACATATTGTCCCTATGAAACAAAATTGCCCACATAAATTAAACATTTTATCATTTTCATTTTATCAACTTATCAACATTTACTCATCTTTATTTATCCAGGGAAGGTGCTGTAAGGTTTTTCTTCCCCACCCTGCTTCACATTCATAGAGTTCCACACATTCACAAAGAGAGCTGTCTAGCGCAACCACTGTCTTCTACTGGTGGCCACTGGGAACTGCCCAGTACTTATACTGCAGTCTTATACTGTTGACCACTGAGCCACTCCGCTGCAGCAGGTGGGGATTCAATGCCTTGCTCAAGAGCACCTCGACATTGGTTGTCGGGGGGAGATTCAAACCGTGACCTTCCATTCACAAGTCAGGTTCTCTAACCTCTCCATAAAAGCTTCATATTAATTTCTAACATACAAAATAATTTCAATTTAGAACAGTTTCAATAAATCTAACACAAAAATATAAACACAAATTTTGGAACTTCACGATCAGGATTTAAAAATGACCACTGTTTTAGCAAGTGTGCAGAAAGTCAAAGGAAAGGGAGAGAGACCTGAAAAAGAGCGATACCTGAGGGAGAGAGAGAGACCTGAGAGAGAAAAACAGGGAGAGAGAGAGACAGAGAAACCGAGACACCAAAGATAGAGAGAGTAAGATAGAGAGAGACCTGAGGGAGAGAGGAGGTAGAGAGAGGTAGAGGGTGAACGTAGCTCTATTCTCTCCTGCCGCAGCCGACCGGGCGGCGCGCAGGGCGGGGGGTGGGGGTAGACTGCCGTGGAGCTCGAGGCTTGGCGCGGGACGTCTCTCGTCTCGAGCACCGCGGATTTACTGCTGCTGGAACGCGCATAATAACAGAAATGAATATGGAATGATAGCAACGACAGCGCGAGATGGGCAGGCGGTGAGATCAGCTTTAACTTCCCCCGGTGGCGGCTCCGCTTCGACATGGTAGGACAAAACCTGTTCCAGTAGAATAATGTAGTAGTGGGTCCATTCCTACCGGTCTGTGGTTCGGTGTTTTCCAAAAAAGACGCAACGCGAGGGACAGAAGAGTAACGCTAGTTGCGCAGTTAAAAGTGGAGTTACGTCCATTTCTCATACTGTCAGACTCTCTCCTTCTCTCTCTTTTTCTCTCTCGGTCTTTCCATTTGAGGTAGCATCCGAAAAGCTCACGCTCTGGTCCGATACCGGTGTCGCTTTTATGGAGAGAATGTCCTGCCAAACTCCATTCAGAAATCTGGCAGTATTATGCTGCCTTGCTTATCGGCAAAGGTACATGCCTGATAGACCATGACTTTAGACCTTCTGTGAATTAGTAGGGTCCACTCTACAATTCGGCGTACACCCAACATACCAATCAGCACTTATTTGAATAAAATCTGAACTTTTATTATATGTTCGTCTGTTATTCCCAGAAGTCTTCCGCCAAAACACACCATGGAGGACGGGAGCGAGCAATGTGGAACGATTCTAAAAGTTGAGAATTCTGTGATGTAACATGCTGCTTTGATGGACTGTGTGTATGCCGAATTTACCAGAAGACTATCGAATCGTAAAAGGGCCTTAATTATGTTGTAGGATGTGTGCACGTTTGCTAATAAACACAGCAACATTAAATTGCCAGGGTTTTGAATGGACTTTGGCGTGACCTTTCCTCCGTACAAGAGAACGGGACGTAATTGGGGCTACTCGCGCTCTACACTGCAGTTAAACGTTGTTTATGTTCCCGGCGTCGCGTGGGGATAAGCCTTTAAAACGTGTCTTCGGCGTGTCTGTCAGCGCATGCAGTCGCAGGTTAAAGTTGTTGAGTGTTTTGGCTTTGCGGGGAGCGCGTGTAGCAGTAGGCCCCTCTACCCCCGTCACGCGGGACGTCACGCGGGACGGCGGAAGGCCAAGTTGAAGTTCAGCTCGAGCCTCCGTTTCCCGGTGTGTGTGTCTGTCTCTCTCTCTCTCTCTCTCTCTCTCTCTCTCTCTCTCTCTCTGTGTGTGTGTGCGTGTGTTTGGGTGTGTGTGTGTCAGTCAGCAGAAAATGGCCGCAGTTAGAGCCAGCGGGCTGAGTTAGAATGGTAGGCCGGCAGAGGGCCTTCTGTCCCGGGATACAGCTAGAGCATAGAGCCGCGATGATAAACAGAGAGCTGCAGCTGGCTCAAACAGTCTTCTTCTACAGTCCTATTGGAAACACACACCGAGATTCCAGCTGTGAACTGAGCCACTTGACAACAGCTCTGATATCATGGGATATGAGAAATGTGGCCCTGTCTCCTTCATCACCATTAGCTCAATTAGATGAGACATTACACATCTAAAACTAGAGAATAGACTATATTAGACTCAAGTCAGGAGGCTTAACTCTCCTAAACAAATTTTGCACACCCTTTTAATGCTGATAGAAATCTTAATGACATACATTTATGGTGTCAGGGCAAGTTGTGTCAAACTGAAGTTATTTCAGGATAGGGTCTTTATGGGAAAAAAAATCGAATTGCTTTTTGTTTCCATTGATGAATGTTTGTCTTATCATGATCACTGACTGGAGGTCATTGTTTACCCAGTTTTAATTGAACACTACATCACCCATTATATTATAGCCTAAACGTAAGAAGAACAAATATTTAATCACATCTTTACAGTAAAGCAAGTCATTGTGACTTTGCTAAGAAAAGTACTGTACAATTCTTTTTTCTGATTCTTGTACGATCATATAAGGCATTGTTCGACTACTTAGTGGGCCATGAAATTTTGTGGTAGCCAGAGGATATTGCTATAGCCAAGCAATGATAATAAGACTAATAATAATTGATAATACACAGTTGCAGTTTTATGATTGCTTTGAGTCAGTTTTCACAACAGTGTTTCAAAGTGCAAAACTCATCCCAGCATCACATCATTGGATCTGTTCCTTGTTGAACTTTAGTCCTGGCTGCAATTAAAAATAAAATGGTCATTATCAAATCATGTCGCGGAACAAATAATAATTCATCAAACATATTGACAAAGTAATTTGTTGTTGTCAGAGGCAGCCATACAGGTTTTATGTAGTGGTAATGGTAAAGTTATGTAGGGGATCAATAAAGTATCTGTAGATCTATCTATCTATCTATCTATCTATCTATCTATCTATCTATCTATCTATCTATCTATCTATAATCATGTTGCAGTGCTACTAACCTGCTTAGTGTTATTGGAAGTAAGGAGACAAATATAGTTAGTGATCTGCATGTGTAGTGATAATCACTGGGACATTGTTCTTATAGATAGATAGATAGATACTTTATTGATCCCCGGGGGTAAATACTGCAGCAGCATAAAAGTATCGAAGAATGTACAAAATACAAGGCAAGGATAAATTACGAAATACAAAATACAGAAAACAACGTACTAAAAAACTAAAAACTAAAAGACAACTTATAAATAGCAGAATGAGGAAGGTGTGTTCTGAGAAGTGAGCTTATGATTTACAGTTGTCACCTTTGTGTCTCAGCAGCATTGTGGCTCTTAAGCCCAGACTTTGACAACTCAGTTTGGCTCTTTGCATTGAGAGTTTCAAACGCTGAAACTCTGTTGTTAAAACTGGGCCAAAGCAAACTAAATGGACGTGTCATTCTCATCACAACAGGAGCAAGTATAGTTTGGGACAACATAAACAACAACATATTTTGTGTTTAAAAAAAAAAGATTTAGAATGTCTCTGGAAATGCCTTTGACCTTGTTGGATGTTTTGGAAGTGCTGTGCTGTGCCGTGTTGTGTGTGTGTGTGTGTGTGTGTGTGTGTGGGTGTAGTTGTGTGTGTATGTAAAGCTAGGTTTCATTTGAGGATAGGGAACAGGAGGTTGAACTGGCTGACAGCAGCACTTCTTTAAACTTCTTCAGCCTGGGACCCAAACTGAGTAATGTAGCCCAAGTAGGCTAAATAGTAGTAATAATAATAACAACAATAACGATAATAACAATAATAATAATACTAAGAACAAGAAGAATATAAGAGTTTTGCTAAAGCAAACACACTAATAATCCATTCACTAAGTGTTTACATGCACACATTCTGAATGATTGCTCATATTCCGGTTAAGGTCTTATAGAGGAGAAACTGTTGTATCTTCATACTCTTCCTCCAGTGTCCCCGACTGGAGGAATACTTCCTTCCTGGCTAACACGTATCCCCCGTTCCGTTCCGTTGACTTGGAGAGGAACCGCAAGACAAAATCCATTCAAACATCTGGCTATTTATTTCTGTCTTACATATCGACAACGTACAAACGTCACAGAACACGAGACATTTTCTGAATCATAAACCTATTCTGGTAAAATTTCATTTTTCTATAAAATGCCAACTTTTAGAACTGGTTCACACTGCTCGTGTTTAGGTGGAAGAAGATTGTGAGAATAACCGGGAAACCGAAATTTAGGTAGAAATGCTCCTAAAATAAGTGCTGCTTTGTGTATTGTATACCGAAACTAAAAGCGTCATAGAACATCTTAATTCATATTCTACGAGGTGTGTAAGTTTACTGATAATGAAGTTAACATTACATTGCCAGATTTTTGAATGGAGTTTGGCGTAACGTCTCTCCATACAAGAGAAAACGTATCGGGACTATTAACACCTTACTTGAAGTTCAATGTGGGGCATCATAAGTACACTCGGTGGGTATTACGCACAATTCAACTCCTGGAAGTTTAGCGAGGCTGTGTATTATGTTCATAGCATGTTGTGCTATGCCACGAATGTAGAGGTGATCCTGTAATGCATTGATAACGCCGTGCTAATGTGTGTCTTGTAAAGCCAGTTCAGGGAGTCATACAGAGTCCAGCAGCTGCTGCGGCTTTAAGCCCGTTGTTTGGGATGGGCTCTGTTCATAACGTCATTCCAGCTCTCTCTTTCTTTTATTCCTCTCCTCCCTCCTCTCCCTCCTTCCTTCTCTAAATGACACAGTCCGCTTGGCTCCGTTACACCTCCGGCCATATTCTCCTAAATAATTATTATTCCAAAGTTTCTGCGTTTTTTCCCCTTCCTCTGCGGAGGATTTTTTTCCTCGGCCTCAACTTTTTCTGGCGTGTCATCATTTCTGTTAACGCAGTGGAGTCATCCGAGGCGACCAGAGCTCTCTCATATCTGGATTTTCTCAAAAAGCCAGTGAAACGACCCAGGAAATCCAGTCCTCTCTAACCCGGAGCTACCGCCGCTGAGCTGTAGCAGCGGCGAAGAGTCGCTATGATATTCCGGCAAAACCAATGAAGACACTATGGAAATGTAATTCTTCAACCCAGGGATGTTTGTGCTAAAGTAACGCCTGCTTTTTTTATTGTGCTCCTTCTCGCCAACATGATGTTTTCATCTCTCTCTCTGTCTCAGGTAAAACTATGCTGGCATCTCTGTGGCTCGTGCTGATGATGTTAGGGTTTAACTGGCGCTGTAGTTAAATGATTATTCATGGCATAGAGTTGAATTTAACCCAGTGAGTACTTTAGTGGTTTCTCTAATCAGGAAAAACAACTTTGTGATAAACTTTTAAAATTTCAACAATTGCCAGTTGCAGCTATCATTGCACAGTATAGGACAGGCAAGGATGTGAATCACAGACTGATGTAATGAATGAATCCCAGGTAACCAGAGTGAAGGGTTGTAGACTTTAACCACAGTCCATGACTCTGTACCAGGCCTATTAGACAAGTAAGAGTCTGGAAGTAACTACACATTGTGTGGGTTGTTAGTTGGAAGTGGTCAAACTGCATTGCAGTTAGCCAGCTTGTCTGCTTTTATGCATGTGTGTGCTTGTGCAGGGAAACATGTTCATGTATGTAAATAATGCAATAGAGGAAGTGAACCTTTAATTTCTTCATTTTTCTGCTCGGGGACTCAACAGAAACCCTCCGATGAAGCTATAGAGATTTTCCTTTGCACAAGTACCCTACTGTACCCATGTGTGTATGGAAGGCCATTTTGCTATTTGCTCCTTAAAAAGCACTAGCCACTAATACTCATTTACTTACTGATCACTATTTTGCTTTCTTGTTGCTCTTGTACAGTTTCTTGTTGCTCTTGTACATTTAGATACTAGGCACTCTGATATCTGTTATTAGTCACTGCAATGTTTGTGAAAAGGTACTAGTCACTAAAATAGCTAAAATAGTTATTTTTAGTTACTAGTCACTATTCTGCTAGTTACTAGTCGCTTTAGTAATTTGCTATATAATAGATAATGGTTCTGATTTAATGGGTACTAGTGATTAAGAATTTTACTTATAGTTTTAAGTGAGTTTTTTCAGTACGCATTAGTCACTACTTTAATCAGCACTAGCCTCTAATCCAATTCTACGAGTTATTATTCATTAGTTACTAGTAACTATTTATTTTACTATCTATTTACCATAAAGTGAACTTTTCCAGCTAATAATCAACGCTCATAGTAATTTTAGGATGAAATCCATCATCCATCCCAGTCATGTACACACACATAATGCTTTTCCTGGGTTTTCTGTTCAAATTCTGGCTTACTGTTGGTAACTAGTGGCTAAAAACCTTTGACTTCATTGTATTAATTGTGTCTTTTTTGTGGTTGACTGATTTTGCACAAAATCATACATGTTACAGTCTTTCCCACTCGCCCAACTCTTCCCGTTCTGCCCATTTTGTGTAAAATCGTTAAGTAGCTCAAACCGAGAGCATCATTACCCTTTAAAGACTAGGTGCTATTCCACTTTTCACGAGTGAATTGTTACTGGTTGCTTGAAGAGGGACTAGTAGTTTTTCAGTAATGACTAGTTTTTATTGAATTTGATACTATCAACATTTTCAGTTTGACTAGTAACACCTACAATTGTATGATCAGCACCTAGTTTTGACAAGTCAATTGATAATGCACAGTTAGTACAATTAGTATGTACAGTTAATATGTCTAGTAGCAAAAATGTTCATTTCCTCATTTGGAGTAAAAACTAGAAGTTATCAAAACACTATTAGTCACTATTTAATAGTTAATAACTATTTAACTATTTAATAGTTAATAGTGATGCAGGTATAAAAAATACTACTTTCTGATTAATTGTGGGTGTGTACGGGTAGAGGACATCATAAAAAATCCTCATATCCTTGGATAAATTATCATAGCGCCCATATTTTTCTCTCAAGCATGTGTGACAACTTCTTGTCCTTATGCCAATAGCGCTCACTGAACTGCTACCAAGTGGCAGCTAGCTAGCATAGATAAAAGATAAAAGTGAAAAAATGTTACAAGACTTGGAAAAGATTCGGGAAAAACTCCCAGAAATGGGGAGTTAACAATCAAGAGAAAAGGGAAGGTCATAAAAGCACAGTATGGGAGAAATTTGTTGAAGTGGTTCAAGAGGACGGCAATCAGATGTCATCAGTAGTGTCACTCGGCCATACCTTTCTCCAAACTTCATTTTAGCGCTGTACCAGTGCAGGAATTTGGCTGAGAACTTGATTATTCTAGCATAGAGATAAAAAAATGCCCCGGGGTGTTTGTATTTCTGAAAACCAATCACAGTCATCCAGGGCGGGGCTTAACTCAAGATACAGCGACTGTGCCCTTCCAAAATATTGTTGGGGGAAATGTTTTGTTGGTGGAATGTACATGGCGTACGAGTCACTCTACACTTGTTGTTGTTTGTAATTTTCTACAGAATGAATTGCATAGGCCTGCCATTTTGCAAGGTCCAATTCTACTTCAATGTTTTCCATCATTGTGTTTTATTCACTACCTGTACAGCTAGCTTGCTGGTTACGTTGTTGTTGCACTACAGCGGGGAATTTAAAAAAAGTAACACAAGTGGAAGTTCCAGTCACCCACTTCCTGTCAGGTCAGATTATATCATCAGTAATGACTGTGAAGCTCTTTATGTAAGTCTCTGGGTTTTAAATGACTTGGTCTAGGGCATTATTTTAAAAATGCGGGTGATATGATATTTATAATTTTTACCGTGTCCGGCAGTTGCGGGTGGGTGAATAGCAAATGCTGGCGGGTGCAGGTGACGTCAGAGCCGACCATTACTTATATCTACTAACAGTGGAATAGTGAGAAGTAAAAAGTTAGTGATTAATAAATAGTGTTATGTAACTAATAACTAGCAGAACTGGAGACTAGTACTAGTTAAAACAGTGACTAGTGAGTAATGATAACTTGACATCTAAAATGTGTAGCCCCATAGGATACAGTCAAAAAAATTGGTTACTGGTAAGACGACTAGCAAAAACATATAACTATAAAATAAGTACTAGTACTTATTGTAATTTATTATTATTCATCTTTTTACTAGTAACAATTATAAATTTAAATTGTTACTAGTAAAAAGAAAAGTGACAAGTAAAAGCCAAATTAGTCACTAATACCTATTAAATTAGAACAAGTATCTATTATATAGCAACTAGTAAAATTACAATAGCAACATAACAATACAATACATGACAAAACAGCCTGCCATATGTGAATGCTATGTGTGTGCATATTAATATGATTCAATATGTATTGAACTGCCTGTTGTCACCCCAGGGCTTTCTAGCCTTTTTTAGCTCTAAATGTAGTCTGTCACCCCGGACCCAGGCTTATTATAACATACTGCTACTTGTGTCATATGCAGACCTACCAGCAATGAGCCTTTGACCCAGTTTAAGTCCTAAACCATAGTTTAAATAACCAGGGGTTCGCCAATGTTAAGTCAATGAGGCATCTCTGCTATTACATTAAACAGTGGATAGAGATAGGAGAGATGAGAGGTTTAGGTTAGGGTTAAACTAATATGGGTTTATGATGGCTGATGCACATATTTTGGGATTTAAGCTGTTGATAGCTGATATTTTGTGCCAATATTCAATGTCTTTGAATTTGACCATTATTATGACAAAGAATTCAAAGTATGCTGTGTTTCCTCCAGATTTTTATTCTTGTCATGGTGGAAAAACCTCTGAAACAGCATTTAGATCACTAAAGAGCTTAGACACTAAAACTCCTAGAATACCACCATTACTTCTACCACTGCCACTACTACTACTACAATGAATTAATATATCTGGGTGGTTAATTTCAAGGCCTTCGCGCCACTACCTTTATTTATGGCAATAAGATAAACACGTCAGTGCCTTCCACTATGCACATCTCTTTTTGGTAATATGTTTTGTGATATTTTAGTAATTAGTGTGTTTCCTTCAGCAAGTACACTTACATTCTTGTATTTTCTTCTTTATTATTATTCTTCCGCCTAATTATTTGCTCTTTAACTACTCTCGCACCGTTTAAGCTATCAATGCCATTCAAAAACTTACTACGATGACTACTACTACTACAACTAGAAGTACAACTACTATCTACAAATACTACTTCAAGTACGACTGCTACTACTACTACTACTATTACTACTACTACTACTATGACGTCTGCTACATCTACTGCCACTTCCACTATGCTACTACGCTACTACTACTACTACTATGACTTCTGCTACTACTTCTACTACTACTACTGCTGTATAAAGGAATGTACTGGGAGCTACCTGTTAAGCAGTAATGCGTAGGCCTATTTGTTGCACTTGAAGATTGAGATTAATTTAGTGAGTATTATTGCACTTTATTTGTAATTAAAGTTTCAAATCAGGACTTGAGTGTTCTTGCTAATAGCTTTGAATGTTAATGATAGCGGGCAACACCTGCTCAGGCACATGCATAACCTGAACTGTCGTTGCGCAGTGCTTCATAGTGCTCCTGCATGTCCTATTATGGTCTTTCATTGCCCCTTAGTGACCATATTATAGGCTGAGATTAGTGCCACCAGAAATATAATTTATTGTATTTATTTGAATTTGTCATGCTCAAATGTAGTAATTGAATTAAAAAAGATTTGTAAAATTGCATTTGAATTACTTTTCCCAAGTCTCCTGTATGAACTGTATTTGAAAACATATTGAACATTACATTTTTACTCCAAGCTTGACTGAAATAAAAGTTGACAGTTGAATGCATCATCAGGATCAAATTGACTTTCAAACCATTATATTACATTTTCAAATTGTGTAATACAAATTTAAATTATGCAATTCATATTAAATGTTTGAATTCAATTATTAAATTTGAGCATGGCAAATTCAAATAAATGCAAATCAAATTTAATTTCTGGTGGCACTAATCTCAGCCCATACCGTATACGCAAAGTACACCTGCTACTGTTTGTATAGGCATTTCCTTTGCTGCTGTAGAGTTAAAGGGTGTTATAATTTTATTCTTGGTTATCTTGGAGGCACTTGTAAACCTTTTATTTATGTGTATAATTTTATTCTCCCTCTGGAAACCATACCCAGAACACCATCTTATACATCCTAGCAATCACTTAGTAATACTCTAGCAACCACCTAATAACACCCTAGCAACCACTTAGTAACACCATAGCAACCACATAGTAAAACCACAGCAACCACCCAGTACACTATAGCAACCACATAGTAACACTCCAGCAACCACATAGTACACCCTAGCAACCACCTAGTAACATTCTAGCAACCACCTAGTACACAATAGCAACCACCAGTTATGGCTCTTGCAATGTTTTGTGGCAGTTGGACCATACCTATAGGACAGAGGTCGGCAATGGGTGGCCCGCGGGCCATAACTGGCCTGCCAGCAATATTTTGTGGCCCTCCAAATTTGTAGGTTTTTTTTAGTATTTTTTTTTTATTCATGTCACCAATATAATGGCCAAACAAAGAGTTTACCCCCACCTGAAGAATGCTCAAGTAATATTTTCATTTATGATGAGGGTGGATGACTGCAGCCTTTCACTAGACATGCAGGCGGGACTATTATGTAGTGCTGAGACCGTTAGCGCAATCAATAAATGTGGACAGCGTCTGGTGCTGAAAATGACAGTCAGGGTGAGAAAGGTGGGGAAAACAACACCAGTCCAGTAATCATTTCAACTTTTAAACACTTCACAGAACGAAAAAGCAAGCAAAACTATACTGTAAACTAATGTACTAGTGTGAAAAATGGCATCTCCCATCGGTGACTATTTTCTGGATATCAGCTGAGATGGATGTTAATTTTATTCGCAGGCAGTTCTCCAGGTTTTTTTTTTGTCAACCTGTTTCTCTCTTGCATCTTGATTGCATTCATGGAGGAGAATGCAGATTCGCTTGTGTAGGTGGATGGACACATCATTAGCAGATAAAAGGTGAGCCTTTTAATCATCACATACTCCTCGGATAGGCCTAGCCAAAACGCAGTCACAGACTCGGCACTTGTGAGTGCGATGCTGATTTGGCTTGATGTCTGGAAATCTATTAGTTCCATTTCGATTGCAGCCTCATCCAGTGGGGGTATTATTTTCTTCACCAGGAAGGAGAAGTCTCCACCTGGGCGGACTTTAAAGGGATCACGCACAAATGTGATGTTTTCCTTTGGAATTGTGTAGTCTTCAAATCTACTGGAGAAGTTGTGCCTCAGCTGCTTGATGAAATCCTCCATCAGCTCTGTCACAGCTCTGCCTTGGCCCGGTGAATGAGGCAGTGTAATCTGTTCATTTCAGGGGCGAGTTCCTTCAGCCTGCTGACCAGACCCCTGTGTCTTCCCACCATAGCAGGTGCCCCGTCTGTGACTATAAAGTTCACCTTTTCAAGTAACAGTTCTTCCATCTTGGTGAAAATTATGTCTCCGGTAGTGTGCTCTTCCAGTGGAATAAGTGACAGCAAATCCCTTCCCATCGAAATAGCGGATGCATCCATAGACCTGTCGGTAGCCAACTCCCTCAAAACTGTCACCATGACCTCCTTGAATATTTCTGCGTCTGTGAATGGCCTGTTGTGTCTTGTGAACACCCAGGAATCTTTTAGGGACGCACTGTTTCTGCGTCAAACCTTGCACAAGGACTTTGCTACTGTGTGAATAGCTAGTTGTCAATACATCAATTTTGTGGCGTCGAGGCCTCTGTCTGAAGCGGAAAGGCTACCTTGAAAGTCCCATGTTTTGACTCATAATGTCGTCTAATATTGTATTCTTTGCACACAGCGACAGCTTTGTTACAAATTAGACACACAGGCTTGGCATTGGAGAAACCGGGTAATAAGAAAGCATATTTCTGTGTTCTTTTGTCATTTAATGCCCTGTTTTCATGAACTACCTTTCTCTTCAGACCCTTGGACAGCGCCATTTTCACTTAGTAGCAGGCATCATCTTATCAAATCATCTTACAGTAAAATTTAATCACTGTATGTCAACCCTTTCCCTGAACGGTAGAATCAGTATTTTTACTAAAGTACTTGAACCTAAAATGGTTATGACATGGATTTATTTCATCACTGGAGTAATATGCAGTTAAGATAATCACTGGCAAATATATTTTTGCATCAGTGTGGGGCAAGGAAAATAATTGAAACGATTTACAGACTGTAACAACAGTCACAGACTGTAACAACACAGTTTGTAACGTTAGCCATTTTCTCACTCATACATGGGCGTTAAAGTAAACAGAAAATATAAAACGGCCGAATAACAATGTTAGATGACGCATGGTGTAACGTTACGTTAGCGGCGGTGCAGAAATACATTTTAACATGGAGGCGATATAGAAACATTTAGAAAATCAATTTTAAGTGACTACTACTAACAGAAACACGATCCGCGTGTTGATAATCCTAATATATCATGCTTGGGTGGGGACAAAAAGTAAACAGGATTTACGGTGCTGTCTTGCTGCCATCTTGACAAAGCGCTCCGGGATGCTTTCGCTTCAAGTGTTTTATTTCAGTCGTGCATAGCAGTTGTACTGCTGCGATAAGCCATTTCTAGTTTGCAGAGTACAGTGTTTCCCACAGGATTTTGTGAGACTGTGGTGGGTGGACCTCGGACCCTCTAGGCGGGTCCGGGGGCATGGTCCCCCGGAAGAAAGTTTTGTACATTGTAAAGTTAAATGCATCAATCTGGTGCACTTTGAGAGCAAAACAATTTTGTGCTCTTGTAAACAATTTTGTTACGTTACAGTAACGTTACAACTGTGTAATACTGTATATAAGGTGCTCCACTGTAAATATTTTAAAAATACTTTGTGACAAATAACAATATATACAGCTCCATTGCTGCACGTTGTGTCAAACACATAACAAAATATATACAGGCACATAAGAATAGAAATGAGGCTTTTCTTCTACATAGCTCTCTGTTTGCTGTCAAT
Organism: Hoplostethus atlanticus; assembly: GCA_034670405.1. Classification (NCBI taxonomy): domain Eukaryota; kingdom Metazoa; phylum Chordata; class Actinopteri; order Trachichthyiformes; family Trachichthyidae; genus Hoplostethus; species Hoplostethus atlanticus. The sequence goes on along the minus strand of JAXDDX010000043.1, from coordinate 295,135 downwards.
CTCACCTGTTGCTTCTGCCCTAGCTGGCTGCTGTGGGAGAGCCACGTTAGCTTCCTGATTGGGTCTTATCAGTCAGTCGTTTGTTACTTTCAGTAACAGCTCCACCTTGTCGTCCGTCCAAACAAAGACATCTCTGCTCTTACTTTTCGCCATTGCTGTTCTTCATAATGGTATTTTCTGCAACTAAGCAGAGCAGAGAACCTGCTTCCTGTTTACACCGGCACACGCATGCCCAGTGTAGGTGAATGTAAACGTGATATGCGTTTGTATGGACAGAGATAATTTCTGAAACGGTGCTATAACGCTTGTGTGGACTGAGATCGTTTTAGTTTAAAAACTCAGTTTTAAAATGAAAACGTATTAGTGTGGATGTAGCCTCGGAGAGGAGGGGCTATTCGCAGACGGGTCCATTGTCAATGTGTTTGTGAGAGAGATAGATACCGTGGCCGCAAGTTTATCGACATCTCCACGCACGCTAACGTTAACGTTACATAACTTAGCTAACGTTAGACTAACGTTAATTATCAATGATAACTTCTACAGTAACGTTATCCGTTTGCTGTTGTACATTGATAATGATAAAATTGTGTTTGGACTAGTGGATAACTGCAGTCGATACTGTAACGTTACTTAATGTTACTTACCTCAAACGATGTTGTGTCCTCAAAATGCCTTGGTGTCTCGGATGCAGCCAGGAATGTTCCAGTGCGTATGTGTATGTGTGAGCGTGCGCGCGTACAGCAGGGGAGGGAGGGGCTGACTGACTGGGAGTGAGAGATGCTTTGCTGAAACAACGGCGCAAAACACAACGTTATAAATCTTTTATGTTATTATGAGAAGTGTAAAAATATTTTCGGTTCATTATGAAACTGTGGCGGGGCAAATTAGACTATGGCGGGCTGCCACAGTCTAGGTAATTAATGGGAAACACTGGAGTATACAGAGCACCACATTGTTGGGTCTCTGTCTAAAATACTCCCATACTTTAGATGATCATGGGCGAGGTTTTTTAGCTGCAGCTTGTTCTCCGGGGGAATCCAGGCTTTGTCCGGGTGCAGCCATTTTAAGTCATTGCGACGTGCTGACGCACGTTATGCAAATCAACATATTTCCGTAATCAATGACGTCGATTACGTCAATGAGTCGCCCCAGCCCTACTAATTTTGTCATTCACTCGTGCGCCCCTCAAGCATATGCTGCCGTTGGGGGCGCGGGGGCTGGCATTGGTCTTTTCAGCAATGCGGGAAAATTCACGCACTATCTATTTTTTTCATTTCAGTTCTCTTTTCCTCATTTCTTTTTCAAACCATTCTCAGCGTCTCTTTCAGATGCATTAAGTTGCCCCTATCCTTCACCTGCGTCGTATTGAAGAGGTCAGCCGATAGAGTTAGATCTGTGGGTCCGCCTGGCTGTGGGTTCCCTGCACGTCATCGGGGATTCCTATAGCCGGAACCCTTGACTTCCATTAACACACACACCTCACAATAGCCTACTGATCATACGGGTAGCTTTTTAAATTCAATGTCTTAATTAAAAATTTGCCTCTACTTGCCATCTAATAACTTTAAAAAAAGTGAGTTTTTCAATAAATTCAGAATTGCAGAAAATCTATCACGTGGACAATGGTGGTCCAAAATATTTAAATATAATTAAATATAATTAAAGGGTTCAAATGCATATTAAGGACTGTGAGGTGGAGACACAAGGAATAATATTAGCCAAAAATACAAAATAAATACAAACGTCAATTTCAGAGCCTCAAAGCCTGCCAAAATGATTTGCAAGCGTGTAGGCCAGGATTTGCAAGCGAGATCCAAGATTTGCAAGCAAATGGGAGGCGGGGGTTAGAACAGAGAGCTATCTGATTGGTGCACGGAGATTGATCACTATGCTCTGCACTGATTAGATACAGAACGTGTCACTCTGACTGGCACCGTAACAGCTCCAAGGAAGGACAACAGGTGAACCGGGCGCCTAAGGCTCATTGATGCACGTGGGGAGTGAAGGCTAGCCCATCAGGTCCAATCCCACAGAAGAGCTACTGTAGCACAAATTGCTGAAAAAGTTAATGCTGGCTACGATAGAAAAGTGTCAGAACGCACAGTGCATCGAAGCTTGCTGCATATGGGGCTGCGTAGCCGCAGACTGGTCAGAGTGCCCATGCTGACCCCTGTACACCGCCGAAAGCGCCTACAATGGGCACGTGAGTGTCAGAACTGGACCATGGAGCAATGGAAGAAGGTGGCCTGGTCTGATGAATCACGTTTTCTTTTACATCATGTGGACGGCCGGGTGCGTCTGCGTCATTTACCTGGGGAAGAGATGGCAACAGGATGCACTATGGGAAGAAGGCAAGCCGGTGGAGGCAGTATGATGCTTTGTGCAATGTTCTGCTAGGAAACCTTGGGTCCTGGCATTCATGTGGATGTTACTTTGACACATACCACCTACCTAAACATTGTTGCAGACCAAGTACACCCCTTCATGGCAACGGTATTCCCTGATGGTAGTGGCCTCTTTAAGCAGGATAATACGCCCTGCCACACTGCAAAAATTGTTCAGAAATGGTTTGAGGAACATGACAAAGAGCTCAAGGTGTTGAATTGGCCTCAAAATTCCCCAGATCTAAATCTGATCGAGCATCTGTGGGATGTGCTGGAAAAACAAGTCCGATCCATGGAGGCCCCACCTCGCAACTTACAGGAAGTTCCGTTAATGTTCATAGTCTGAGTAATACAAACCTACCAATCGGGTATAGTTTCTTGTAACTAGGAAACTAGCTAGTTCTAGTTCTACTCAAGGCTATTTACATTTAGTAAAAAAATCTACTATAGCTAAATTGACAATAACAACGGAGCATATATACCATGCTGGGCGTGTGTTACGGTGCCAGTTAGAGTGGCACATTCTGTATCCAATCAGTGCAGAGCATAGTGATCAATCTCTGTGCACCAATCAGGTAGCTCTCTGTTCTAGCCCCCGCCTTCCCTTTGCTTGCAAATCTTGGATCTTGCTTGCAAATCCTGGTCTACATGCTTGCAAATCGTTTTGGCAGGTTTTGAGTGCTGAATCAGTGACAAAAGTAGGTGCGCGTAAAATTGACGTTTGCAAGTGTAAAAGCGTAACTGAAAAGAGAGTTTTGTGAATACAAATCAGATTTTCTTGCTCAAATTGTTTTTCGCTCTTGCAAATCATGAGTTAAACTTCTGAAAATAGTTTTGGCAGGGAAATACCTACCTACCTGATTGGACACAAGGATGAGTTACTGCCAATTTTGTGATAGGTTATGCCTTCTAAAAAATCATTGGCGAATATCAGCCAAACCATTTAAGATATCAAAACATCAAATTTTATATATCAAATTCATATATGGTTTCTGCAACGCTTTGTGGTGATTGGACCAGCGAAAAGAGGGGATGTCATAGATGTGTTTCCCAAAAAGTCAAAATTGCAGAAAATCAGACAGGGCATGGCAGACATGGCGTGGCCCCAATGAGTTAGAGTTTAGAGTTTGTTGTCAATCAGAATTATGGTGTGGGATTTATGGCCTCCTATGTGTAATGAGTGTATTTATTTGATTACAGCGCCACCATCTGACCTATCAGGGTCATGTTTCTTGAGTAACAAGCCACCACAAATATATCAATTTTCCAAATGGCCTGTCTATCATGTACTATCTCACACATATACAGTATATATATAATAATAATAATAACAGATCAATAAAAAAAACAGAAGGCTTTCAGCCCTACAGGCCTGAACCTCTAATGATGAATAATGTGTCAGTAGTGTGAGTCAGTTATAATGAATAACATGTCAGTGATCCCAGTAGCAGCTATAGCTCTTTGAGGTTTGCCGCACAATTAATCACACAGACTTACTTGTTTAATTTGCTTTCATTTAAAGGTCTAATGCAATGAACATCCCATTTCCCAATCTCATGGTATTGTTTACCAAAGGACCTGTCACTGTTAAGTTACCCAAAACATTAGAACTCACAGTGTTGTGGAAACTTGACTCACAAGCAAAACTATTTTAGAAATTCAGTCTACTTCCTGGTGTAAATGATTTTAATAAATGCTCTGATTGATCAACAGTATGTTTTTTTTATGAGGGCCAGCCAGGTACAGAAAGAGAGAAAGGAGAAAGACAACTGACAATTTTCCTTGGTGGCTAGCGAGAGCAATTTAAGCTGGTGTGAAATGGCAATAATGCTGTTATTTGCAGTTTTTTACTTCTGTTAATCAAAGTTGCAAATCACTGGTTCTCCAAGTGGGATCTGGTAATCCCTAGACATTTAATTTCACTATAATTAAATTCACTAGAAATTATCCCAATTAGAGAATGTTGAGTGAGTGACAACTGTAATGTTTCACTCTCACCACTATAATCTCCCCACCTACTACATAAACAACTAAAATCTTCCCATGGGTCCCTGGGACTAAATCTGATCGAATATGTGGAATTTGGGTCTATGTAGGGATCCGTGACATGAAAAGGTTTGGGAACCTCTTCTGTAGATACTTCCTCTTCAGACATGGTGGCCAACACAAAGTGGGTGTTGCTAATCATATGGAAGGAGCTGCTGCCTCAACCTTGTGAGAACTGGCTGAGCATAATGCAAAGGGCACTAAAGCAGCAATTAGATGAACCATTTAGAACTGAAAAATTGTTTCCTCATGTTAGAAATCCACAGAAAGCTTTTCCAGACTGAATTAAATTGTTGCACTTGATCTTTAAATGTTTAAGTTCAACCTTCGTCATACTTTTTGTTCTTGGAATCACAGATATATTATATGCAGATGACATATTACTTTTTCTCTCATATCTACATACATTTTAAATTTGAAGAAGCTTACAACCTGAATTATCTTCCAAAAAATGGAGAACGACCTCCTTCGTTGGACCTCCTTACATTCAAGCTCTCCCTATCCCCATTCCCAAAGTCTCTTTTCCTCTTTTATGTGGAAGTAATTAACTGCACTTTGGTTTAAAGCATGTCAAATAACCAGTTATTTTACACTTGTTTGCAATTTGAGGGAAAGTGCATATTTATTTATAATTTGACCATTTATTGTCTCCATTCTATCCTATTTGGGGAAACCCTTCTCTCCCGAACTGCTTTAATGACAGCACTATCAAACCATGGTTTATGATGGGTATCAAAGAGTTTAAGGACTCTGTCCTTTTCCCAAATTCAAGAACAATTTGGAGTGCCCTCATCTCATTTCTATAAATTCCTCCAAATCAGAAATTTAATTCAGGGCAAAAATAATAATTTGAAGAACCAAACACTTCAAGAATTGAAAGTCCATTGTGAAATTCAAGAACAAAAATTCGATCAAAACTGTGTCATTGTCTTCCCAGCAAGACACATGCAAGCCTCGATCCAAATGGGAGCATGACCTGGGGATTAGAACAAGTGACGAGCAATGGTCGGTTATCTGTAGAACTGCTCACCATAATTCACCCAATATGAAGCATAAACTCTGCCAATTAAAATTATAAATAGGACATATTATACCCCAACAAAGTTACATAATATGCACTCGGAGCTGTCCTTTCTATGCTAGAGTTGCTTTGCTGCAATCTGCTCCACAAGCTTTGGGCTTGCCCTGAACTGTCATCCTTCTGGACATCAATTGCCACCATAGTCTCCTCCTCTATTGCTGCCTCTTTTCCTCTCAGCCCTCATGTATGTATATTCAGCAATACAAGTATTGATAATAATAACCAGAAGAAATTCAGTAACCCTTAACCCTAATTGCTGCTAAAATGCATTATCATCAATTGGAAGAGCTCTAGCCCCCCAACAATATTGCAGTGGATAGGAGTGATGTCCAGTTATGCCCCTCTGGAGAAAATGTATTATAGGAAAAAAATGAACCCAGATACATTGTGACAAATTTGGCTACTAGAAAAGATGGAATTAAAATAAACAAGCGTGTGGGTCTGGGAAAGTGTGTGGGAGTGTTTGTATGTGCATGTGGATGTGGATGTGGATGTGCATAAATGGGAGTGTATTTGTGTGTGTGTGTGTGTGTGTATGTGTGTTACTGTGGACTAGACAGCAGCACTGTTGGCTGTGACCTTTAATTACACCTGAACACTGGGATTGGGAAAATCACTCCCAAAATGTAAACTGCTACTGATTAAAGATTGCTTGTGTTTTACCTGTTCAGTGAAGCTTGTCATCAGATTTGAGCATCTTGTGTTCTGAGGCAGTGCCTAGCTCTTTGAGATGGTGATATCTGTTGAGATAACTATTAAAATTCTGATTAGTAAAAACAATTTGTCCAAAAGTACAGTAGTGTTATCAACTTCCTCTACAGTTGTGTAAAAATATAGTTTTACACAGTGAAAATGGCAATCATAGCTAAACATGTTTGATATTTCTGATTGGAAATCAGCGCGGACACCTGTAGTGTGTGGGTATTTAAGATTCACTTGGACACTGTCCTGTCCGCCTCCACTGCTGTTGTCACTTATGCCATGTTCATGCGATGTGGGAAAAAGAGGAAAAACTAAACCTCATCTTGTTTCTACAACTTGGAAGCGTTAATGCGTTTTCTGGTTGAAATCGTTGTGATGTTGCTTTTTGTAATTCGTCGTTTTTCAAGATACATTACTATCAACCAGCATTGTTTTCTAAACCTTAAAGACCTCGAAGCGCAAAGGAAACAAAGACGGTAAGCTAAACTATAGAAAAAAAACGTATGTCAGGCTTCTATAGTGACTGGACTGTAGTGATAACAACCCTCAAGTGGCCAACTGGGGTCACGAACGTGAACCCACGCATACTTTTGTCAATTTCTCTGGTAATTAATTTCATCCTTTAAAAATGTCTTGTTTCCTCCAAGTTTGTTGACAATTTGTTGTTACTTCCGCAATTCGGAAGGTCAAATTGGATAGATGGGGGTTTTTCCCAGTGGGAAGGTGGGAATAACGGACATCGCGTGAACGCGACATAAATTCACGCGCAAGTTCCTGCAAGACTAGAGGTCCTGATGCGTCAAGAATCTGTAAAGGAATGTTGTTGACTGGTTAGGACTTTCAAATTTGTCTAGTGTGTAGCAGAAATAAGACCTGGTACATTCAGATCAGCTATATAACGTTAAAATGGAAATTGGCCATGGAATGGCCATGGAAATTGTGCTTCATGTCATGGAATAGTCTTGGAAGAGTCATGGAAAATGTATAGGAACCCTGATACTAGCTGCTTCACTGCTCTTTCTTTTCTGACTGCTTTCCTCCATTGTTGTTGTTTACATGACCTACCTGGGGTCTGTCTCACAAAGCAAGTTCAAGGATATCTTTGCAAAAGCTGGATTCACAAAGCCAAACAATGGCAATACCGGCCAAACGGTCTCACAAAGCTGGTTATCAACTCACTCAGTCAATCCAGGATTTTCCAATCCAGCTATCACATAAAAGGGCCAGGGTTTGTAAGAAATAGCCAATCGCATGCAACATGGTCAGATCCCGAGCAGCAGATTTAACATATAAACTGAACTATTGATCCCTGTGGGAAAATTTGATTGTTGTAGCAGCAAAAGTAATACGATTCAGCAGGGAAAATGAAATAGAATATAAGCACATAATTACAATATAAAAATAGGCAATAAAAATAGTAGAAAAAAATTAAATAATAAAACAATAAACGCAATAAACTAAAGTATGAACAATTCTCAGGTTATTTAAACATAATGCTGGCAGCAGTTTCAACACATTAGTAGGCTATAAAAGTGGGAGGTATGGGAAATAAATAGATTATTAACATTTATTTTTTATCTCAAGAATGCATTATCATAATGAATAAATATGAGCAATACAAAAAATATAACTGCAAAAAGTAACACAGTTGCTGCTATCAAGGCTAGAGAGAATTGATGGAGGAAAATTGCAGAGACTGGGGCTACCCATTTGGTTACATTTGGATAAGGTATTAGGCCTTTTAAGTTGCAGGCGACACGCAATTGCAGGTAATTGTCTGATTCTGCTTTTCTATTTTTCTGCGGAACCTGGGGGGCCTGCCACATGACACGCCCATAGCAATTGAAATGCCGATTTCAGGCAAACAGGATTTACACAGACTGATAATGTAGAATATAGCCTGTTTATTTATTGTTATTTTAATGTGAAAAGACAATATCAGACCCATATATCACACTAGTGTGTGTCTGTGTGTGTCTGTGTTGGGGGGGGGGGGCTGGGGTAGATGACTGGCTCACTGCCCAATTGTTGTGCCAAAATTGACATGCTGGTGAAAAAACTTGATTATTTACAAGTTGCCTTTAGCGTCCTAGGTCTGTCATCATGGTGTTAATATTGTTTATCTTGTAATAACCCACTTATCTCAAAATCACTATTCATAATTGTAGTGTGAGTGTGTCTCAGGCGAAATAATCACAACTGGATTGTAAATTTAATTTAAAGTTGAATTCCTTTTGAATGTTACATTGTCACTGTATCTGTCAGCTAGGTTAACCTAGCTCTCTGCCTAGCCTTCACAATCTGGTGTCAGAAATGTACCCATAACTCTGTGTACCAGGAACTTGAACTAGTTTTATTTTATGAATAATGCATGTAGTCTGTCAGGTCCTACAATAATGCACAAGTCTCTCATTGTCTTTCTGCTGCTACAGTACTGCAATTGTAATGCGGGAATCGTGACTTTTTACACATTTTCATTTTTACATTTCAATTTAATATATTTGAGTGTTGGAATTGTCAGTGTGTTTATATGCCTCCATTTGCTGTATTAGAATGTAAGCACAAAGATAGAATATGAAATAAAACTAACAGCAGCGATGGAAACAATAAAACAATTAAAATAGAATACAAACCAGGGCTGTATGCTTACTTTTTTGGATGGTAGCACAGGTGCGAGCAAGCTCAAAAATTTAGGAGCACACACAAATTCGCACCCATTTCTTTTACTCACAAATGTGAACAAAACAGTCACACTGTACAGCCCTGCAAACATTTGTGAGGTTATATAAGCATAGACAATCCCAACACATGTTAAGTAGACTGTAAGAGTGCAAAGAATGGGGAAGAGTATGGATTACTATACATTACATATGTATGGACGTACTGTAAGTACTGTATTTGCTGCTTCCCCACGGGGACCATTAAAGTTGAATCTAATCTCATCTAAATTCTTTGTTAAATACAGTCAAGTTTTATCAGATTCTATCATAGTAAGGAACCAGTTGACTTGTGGTACAAATTGGTTTAGTTATTGCTGATTAATCTATCTATCTATCTATCTATCTATCTATCTATCTATCTATCTATCTATCTATCTATCTATCTATCTATCTAACTGTCTGTCATGTAGGATGAGTTTCATCCGTTCATTGAGGCCCTGCTGCCCCAGGTCCGTGCCTTCGCCTACACCTGGTTCAACCTACAGGCCAGAAAAAGGAAGTACTTCAAAAAACACGAGAAGAGGATGACTAAAGAAGAAGAGAGAGCTGTCAAAGATGAACTGCTGGGGGAGAAAGCAGAGGTGGGATCGATCAGTAGATAGGTGGATAGTAGGGATGGGCATGAATCGAATAGTGACATGAATTTTAAGTTAAAATCAAATAGTCAAAAAGAACGCTTTTTATTCATAGTCACAACAGTGTCTTGCAACATAGCATAATAAGTTATATGCTCTTAAACCACAACCAATAAGAACATCATCACTGCACATAGAAACGTCATCACTGCACATAGAAACGTCATCACTGCAGGTAGAAACATAATCACCATCGGTAGAAACGTCATCGCATCAGTTAGAAACCCAGGGTAGTTATGTCATTTCCATGGGTAGAACGTCATTGGTGCAGGAAGAAATGCCACCACCTCAGGTAGAAACATCATCACCGAGGGTAGTTACGTCCTCACCACAAATAGAAACTTCATCACTGCAGGTAAAAAAGTTACCACAGGACAAAATGTCAATGCCTCAGGTAGAACTTCTGGATGTCCACATCTGGATGTCCAAATTTGATTTCAATGTACATTTTGGGTAATGAAGGATTCGAAGAAACATACCCATTCGTATTGAACAGGTAGATAGTTCCTCAAACTTTGGAGTGGTTGGAGCCACTCAAGCAAAAAATGTGTGCAGTCTGGGCACTGTAAGGATAATGTCCACCTAACAACATACAATCAATTATATGTAGGTATGAGCTAAGGAGTCTTCTCCATGTAATATGGATCACATCAAACGATCAATATCAAAAGAACAGACTGGCTGGTGTTGTTAGCTCTCTGTTCCAATACTTAGGCATTAAAAAGACCACTTTAACTCTAGACTATGGGCTCTATTTTTGCACCGGTGAAGTGGCGTTTTTGTCGGGTGCACTTTTGTGGGGACTGCGCCCATTTGGTTTTTTGGTGACTCGCCGTGAACTTGACCTCGCCAAAGTGGGGGAGAGATGCAACAGGGTGTGTGTCAGTAACGGTTAAGTAGCACAGTGCAATTTTCATGTCAAGGATTATATTATACAATGTTTTTTTCATTCTAACTACAGTAAAGAGAAAAAGTTTGTGAACCCCTTTGGATTACCTGCATTCCTGTATGAATGGCTCCTAAAACATGGTCTGATCTTCACCTAAGTCATAATAATAGATAAATGCTGATTTAACAAATAACAAATAACACACAAAACTTTGTACTTTTCCATGTCTTTATTGAACATATTGTTCAAACAATAACATCTTGGATTGGAAAAAGTATGTGAACCATGAGATTTAGTAACTGGTGGAACCTCCTGTAGCAGCAATAATCTCAACCAAATGTTTCCTGTAGTTGCTGATCACACCTGTATAATGGTTACGAGGTATTTTGGACCATTCCTCCTTACAGAACCCTTTAAGTTCCTTTATATTTTTGGGATGTCTTGCTTCAGGTCACACCACAGCATTTCAGTAGGGTTAAGGTCAGGACTCTGACTTGGTCATTCAAAATTGTTTAAGCCATTCTGTTGTAGATTGCTTTTGTGTTTGGGGTCATTGTCATGCTGTATGACCCAACTGTTACCCTGATATTCTGCTGTAGAATTTTCTGATACAATTTGGAATTCATTGTTCCCTCAATGATTTCAAGCCACCCAGGCCCTGAGGCAGCAAAGCAGCTCCAAACCATGATGCTCCCTCCACAATGCTTCACGGTTGGGCTGAGGTTTTGCTGTTGGTATGCTTTCCTCCAAACATATCGTTGTTGTTTGCCATAAAGTTCAATTCTTGTCTCATCAGTCCACAGGACATTGTTCCAGTAGCTTCGTGGAACATCTAGGTGGTCTTTGGCAAACATGAGATGGGCAGCAATTTTTTTGTGGAGAGCAGTGGTTTCTTCCTTGGTATCCTCTCATGAACACCAGTCTTGTTTAGTGTTTTTCTTATTGTGGACTCATGGACACAGCTCCTTAGTTAATGTTAATGTTTGAACAATATGTTCCATTAAAAACAGGTAATTCAAAAGGGCTAACATACTGGTGTGAATGATTGTCATCCAACATAGAACTCTCAGTATGCACCAGGAGGTACAGAGTACAACATTGAGGGGAATTTCAATATCATAAAATTTTTTTATAAAACTGATTGGTTAACTAGGCCGTATATTCACTTGTGGCGATTCTACACCTGCTGCAGAAGAACATCAGTTTCCTCTTGGGAGAGGCTTTTGTGATGGAGCCGCTCCACACTGTTCTCTTCCATCACCAAATTGTCTGAGTGCTGTGGCGCAGAGTGCACTGCTATTAAAGGGAAGGAAAAGAGGTAATGTGATTGGTCAGGATTGAAGCCAGGCCCACTACACTTACTGATAATTTATTCCTCCTAATTCAACCCCATATGTGTGCCTTTGACTGCGCTTTGTGCCATGCACCATTGATTCAGGAAAATAGAACCCTATAACTCTGTCCAAATACTTAAAGATCAACTTTAGTTGACTGTTCCAATACTCAGGCTTTTAAAACACCAACTTTAGTTGACTGTTCCCAAACTAAGGCTTTAAAAACACCAACTTAATTTCCTGTCACTATACTTAGGCTTTAAAAACACCAACATTGCCTCTCTGTCACAATACTAAGAAGACCAAATTTTGCTCCGTGGCCAACTATTGAGTGATTTTCCTTTTCAATGTTTTTCTATATGTAGGTGAAACAGAAGTGGGCCAGTCGTCTTTTGGCCAAGCTAAGAAAGGACATCAGGCCTGAATGCAGAGAAGACTTTGTTCTGTCAATCACAGGGAAGAAGGCAGCGTGTTGTGTCCTATCAAACCCTGACCAGAAAGGCAAGATGAGACGCATTGATTGTCTCCGACAAGCTGACAAGGTAAATGAATCCCTGCCAATACTGCTTACAGCTAGCTAGATGTTCAATTGCAGAATTTTATTTGGGATATGTTCTTCACCGGGTTGTCCAAACCTGTTGGAAGCTGAGTGGGTGAATATGATGGTCTTTCATTAAAAATATATCAGCCATTCTGTGTCGTAATTTGATTGATTACATATTTATTATAGAATTGATCAATACTACACTGGCTGATAAAAACAGCTTATTCAAAATAGGTCAACATAAAAACAGCTTATTTAGAATAGGTTAACAGATGTGGTAGGTTAGGCCTAATTAAGCAGTAGGTCCTCCTCTAAACAATAGCTGCTGTGCCCATAAACTAAACAAATACCATTTCAGCATTTTCATGTCAGGAGACAATTTTACTCCTGCTGGTAAGGTTTAGTATTACAAAAGTATTAATATTGGGGCAGCTTCATTTGTCGATCCAAGTACTTACTGGATTGAGGCCGATACCGATACTACACATACCATCGGTGCAACTCTAAAAGTTAAATGCACAACAATGCACAACAATGTACAAATATTCCACTATCCACAAACACTTTTTCACTCATGTTTTGGAAACTCATATCCAAATAAGTATAAAAAGATTCCCAAAAACATATAACTAAACATGCATTTTCATTTAAAATAAAAAATAAAATACATTTTACAAATGTATCCAAATTTACAAATACATGGTTTTATTGTCGCCATTCAAGCACATTTTCTAAGCAAAAGGGTGTTTTTACATTTGTGGTTGCTCTCTTTCCCAGTTTTCTTGTATCTGTCTGCTGTAAACTGTCCAATAAAGCAGTAACGTCAAAAATAATTGTATGTAAAAATCTCCAACAGAGGAGAGTGTCCCACCTGAGATGCTGCAGATTCATCTTATGTTCCCAAATTAAACACAGCTGTGTGCACTTTACTGACGTCACTTTACGGGATTTCTGGATTTTTAAGTTCACATTTTTCAAACAGTTACCTGCCAATGTGAAGTCGCCTACTGTAACTTTAAAGGGATTGGCTAGGGTTACAGTCAGTTTTATACATCGCCAATAATAGTGATAATACAGTAACTATTATTATTTGTCTTATCCTAGGTGTGGAGGTTGGACCTGGTGATGGTGATCCTGTTTAAAGGAATCCCATTGGAAAGCACAGATGGTGAGCGGCTGGTGAAAGGAGGCCAGTGTTCCAATCCAATCCTCTGTGTCCAGCCTCGACACATCTCTGTCTCCGTCAAAGAGCTTGATCTCTACCTGGCTTACTATGTACAAGAGAGAGGTAAACACACACACACACACATACACATTCTCAATTGTTTATTTGGTATTTTGTACTTTGGCAATTGGATCTTAAACCAATCACATTTCCATGCACTTCTTAAATAGCTCTCAGGAGCTCCAATTCAACGTTCAGAATCAGTTCTTTTTCATAAAGCTTGGTTTTTTCCACAATGCCATTCTTATTTTCTGTGGTATCCTTGTTCATAAAAATCAAACATTGGTATTGTTTGAGGAAATCTAACATGACAATCTAAGGAGTCCCTTAATCAAACTTTAAAACTGAATTTGTGAACATGATCAAAGAGCAATAACACCAAGATGTCAGTGTCACAATACAGCCTGCCTCCTTTCTGTGTGAGCCACATATTGGTATGCGAGGAACAACGTCAACTTTTGTCAGCATTTTCTGAAATATTGAGATACATCATTCAAATATTTTTTTAAGGTGCTACATTTTTGTGTGTGGCTGTAGGCACAGCTCCGTACAACATTGCCATTGGTGTAACACATTGAGTTTAACATTTTGAAATGCACATGCTTGGGGGCGTGGATCATCCGGTGGACTGAATATCCTGAGAGAGATACTTCACCTGCAAATGTTGCTGATTTTCTGATCAAGGTAAGTGGCTTATTATTATATAATTCACTAATTGATTTGTTACTTTGGATTCTATTTGATTGTATGACTGGTTGCTACAAAGTTTGTAGCCAATGCTATTTTTTAAGTGGGCTTGATGGCCATATTATGGATAACTGGAGGTAGGATGAGCACTGGGTTCCAGATATTAATGCTAGCTAACATACCTTAGCATAAGTAAGTTGTTTGTTCTGGTTGTGTATTTTGATTACATGCATATTGCCAACAATGCTGACATGTATAAACAGTGATTGCGGTTAACCATGCTTAGTCCATGTCGATTAGCTAGTAGCCTCTGTTTGAATGTTGTTGTTTTTTTAGCTTTAGCTAGCATAGCTTATTAGCTTTAGCTAGTGCAGAGAAAGGTCGACCTGGTCAGTGGAAGTTCTATTTAACTTCCGGTGTCAAAAGTGCTTGCTAGTAGGCGCTGTTGCCAATAGGTGCTGTTGTTGTTTGATTTGTGTAGTTTTGATTCTTAAGTCGAAATTGGTAACAATGCTAAAATTTTATGTTGACAAACAAATATGCTGTTTGTGTGACAATGAAACTTACATCACATGCACTGTTGTAATGGAAATATGCTAATGTTAATCTACCTGTTGTCTCACATCATGACTCGACCATATTCAACCCAATCAAAGACACAGTTTGGTCCAAAAGTCTGACTCCACTACCAAGAACTATTTGTTTTCATCATTTAAAAAAAAAAAATCAAATATTTACATATGTATGCTGTGCTACTATGTCTGTAACTAACTACCAGATATTGACTAAATTAATATGGTCCTCTATGTGTTGCTACTGCTAGTGCTTAAACTTTGAAAGACTTCCAAACCTTATTTGAGAAAGTATCATTTGACTAAATTTTTTTTTATTATTTTTTGATAAATAATGAGTTCTTGGTAGTGGACTCAGACTTTTGGAGTCCACTGTAAGTATAGCCTAAAATGTATTTTCCTCATACAAATATAATTGTTTTAATTTCTATTCATGTGTGCTGTTTTTTTTTTCTGGAACTTGATATTAGGTGCTGATAATCTTCAAAACCCTACATTTATTGGTATGTCTACAACCAAATATTGCATGTCAATCCAATCATAATTTATCTATATATACACAGACATAAGATTAGATTAGATTAGATTCAACTTTATTGTCATTGCACAGAGTACTGAGACAACGAAATGCAGTTTGGCATCAAGTGCAAATAGCAGTAAAGTGCGTAAGTGAGTATGTACATATATATAGTTCTACATAAATATTACAGTTTTTCTCAGTCGCTTTAGTACATTTCTCGAATCATCCTTAAGATTTGCAAAACAGTAAACGCATTTCTCGAAACAATTGGTACAAACAGCACCACACAATGGATTACCTGCAAAAGCCCGTAACTTGCTCAAAATCCTTAGTTCATCTCTCAAAAGTAAATCTTTATGTCAATGAACATGTCAGTGCCATCAGAATGACAAGTCCTTGTGTCATTGAGTACAAACGAGAGAGTCAGAATGCTTAGCCATGTTGTCAATATAACAGTGTACTCTGATGGAAACTATGGCGAAGGGTTTGATGACAATGATTGAAAATGCACAAGGCTGCACTTTTTCTGTATGGCATATATCAATTTCAAAAGACATATACAACCAATAATTGTTCAAATTGTCAGTCATAATTGTTAGGCATTTGCCTAAATGTGCTCAAACATTTGCAAATGGTAACAAAGAGAAATGCTCTTTCTGTTGTGCTCAGGTAACAAAATGTGGAGAATTTCACATATTGTTTTCACGACTTCAACTGTCATTGGAGAATTGAGCCAAAACAACTGAGAAAAACTGTAGTGAAAGTCAAGATTCATCAATTCAGGACACATTTACAAAAAAAGTCTAATAGAAATGTATAGAAAATATGCTTGACAGATTATGACAACTGGTTCAACCATTTTGCATGTAATGACTTATGCAATGAACTAGTGCCTAGATGTTCTGGGGGGTGAGACTATTCAACAGAGAACCAATATAATACATTTTGATCAGCATGACATAAACTATTGATAATGTAGGAAACAGCAGACGGTTGTACATAACCATTTGCATGAATGTGCTAAAGCATTTGCAATTTGTTCAAAAGAATGAGAAGCTGATTTTATGATGTGCACAAGTGACTAGATGATGTGGAGGTTGAACAAGTAGTTTTGAGAATTTCAATTCTGATCTGAGAAAGCGACCAAAGTGACTGAGAAAAACTGTAAATATAAAATAAACAGTAAGGCAAGATATGAATATGCTATATACAGTATGGACAGTATGAACAGTGTGAGATGAATACTCTAGATATGTAGTGTTAACAATAATGACAGTATTAACAGAATGAACAGACTGAAATGAATACACTAAATATGTACAGTATAAATAATAATGATGTTATAAACAGGGTACAAAATAAATGGTGCAAGGTATACATAGTGCAAAAAATATAGATGAATAGTACAGGTGTAGGGGGACCGGAGATGTCCGAAGGGGGGGGGGGGGGGGGGGGTGCTGCCTGCTGCTGGTCCTGGGTTGGAGGGACCTGTATTCAGGTGGGCAGGGGTGAGAGGAGTCCTTGACGATGCTGCGCGCTGTTCACCAGAATCTGAGGAGACAGGTGGACTTTCTTCAGTCTCCTCAGGAAGAAGAGATGCTGGTGAGCCTTCTTGACCAGGGTTGAGGTGTTGAGGGTACAAGAGAGGTCCTCAGAGATGTGGAAGCTGGTGACACGCTCAACCTCCGTCTCGTTGATGTGTATGGAGGTGTGTGTGCAAGATGATAAGGATGACAAAGTAAATTATTAAATTGACTTTATAATTACTGTGATTATGTTCCTATATTTATGATTTCATATTTGATCAAAGCATATTGCCAGTTGTGACAAATAAAGTTAAACTTAAGCTGCTTAACTTTCATGACTACTTTCAGAAAAACAAAAATGTTTCATGCTCAACTGATGTAATATTTTAACATCTGCTTGTTGCAGTCACATTTAATTGAGAGTATAAATAATTTAATAGTGTAAAATGTATGTGTCTAAGTCTTCTGAACATGCAAACATTTCATATACACGTGTATACAGGAATATATTTCTCTGCCAAATAAAGTAAATTACAATAACACAACAACTGAAATGATTTCAACTCCTTCAATTTAAAGGATCATTCAAATGAACAACGGATATGTAACGGATATGTGGATCAACCCATCACAATCTTGAATCTTTCTTGTTTGGTCATTGAACCTGGTATTATCTAGTATAGTTCTTGAATGATTCCTGCCCTGGACCGCATGTAGGATGAGGATGGCAGGTTTTGCTTGTGAGTAAGGCTGCTGCATTTGTTAGCGTGTCAGCTAACTAGGCTAGCGATACCAACTGACTCTGACTGTATATAGGAATCAGCTTAATTCACCATCTACACTGAGAATTGCAAGCTACTAAACCAACTCCCCCAACCAAATCCATTCAGAAGTGTGAGAGAGCAGAACGTGATAGACGTGATGCTTTTGTCCATAATCTGCTTTAGACTTTTGGTTAAATTCCAGTATACTGAGTGTTCCAATTTAAATTTAGACCACACACTGAATATGAAATGACCATGAAAAAATAGACTTATAGGAATTTAAACTGGTATACATTGTCAGTTGCTTCCCCTCTGTCAGTTTCCCCTTTATGTCTCTCCTGTTGCACAAGCTTCATGTATCTGCTAACACACCCACACACCCTTGGTTGTTTGATAAGGCACTGCATGCACAGAGAGAGAGAGAAGAAGGTTAAGGGAAGAATAACTAGTCAGCATTTTATTGTTAAAGACAAAGAGAGAGAATGGCAGCAGCTGGCAAACACACACACAAAGCGAGAGAGAGAGAGAGAGAGATGGATGGATGGAGGGGGATAAAGCAGAGATAATGGCTGGATCCCAAAACTCAAAAAATTGTTCCTCCTTTCCTTTGTGACCCTGAAACTGATGTCCGTTCTACTTAACGTGTTTTGAAATTGTCAGTTTTTATGCTTATTTTTGCTGTATCCTATTAGTATTTGCTGCTGCAACAACCCAATTTCAGGTTTAATCTAATCTCATATTAATTTATAATGTATTAAAATGCTGAACACACAACGTAACGACCCTCTGGTTGATAATGTAATAAGCTATTACATTTTATGTTGTTATTACATTACAAAGTGAGTGGCAAGACATAGGGAAACTGTGAAACAGTTATTGCTGAAATACGTTTGATTACATTTTTTCATTATATTTCCATTATAATTTCATACATTTGTGTATTAACAGTTTTTCCTCTTTCTCACACAGATATATTAGACAAATTAAGCCCTGTGTGTGTGTGTGTGTGTGTGACTCGACAGTGTATTGATGTGAGTTTCAAGGCTATTTTTAGCTTTGCTGCGTCTCTCAGACTAGGGAAACAGTGAGGGAAGACCTAGATAGATTTGATTTTCTAACCAGGCTAACTGTAAGGAGGCTAACACAGCCCAAGTGGTGTTTGCAAAAGAGAAGCAAATACTAGTCCTGCTGATGGCGGTTCACACATTATCATGGACTTCAAGAGCTAAATTCAGGATATGACACTGTAGTTGTACACTATCAAATTACATCACTCTATAGCTTCACACTATTAAACTACATCACTATAGCTTTACACTTTAAAACTACATTACTCTATAGCTGTACACTATCAAACTACATCACTATAGTTGTACACTATCAAACTACATCACTATAGTTGTGCGCTATCAAACTACATCACTCTATAGTTGTACACTATCAAAGTGCATCACTATTAAACTACATCACTCTATAGTTGTACACTATTAAACTACATCACTCCTCTGTAGTTGTACACTATCAAACTACATCACTATAGCTTTACACTATCAAACTACATCACTCTTTCGGTGTACACTATCAAACTACATCACTCCTTTATAGCTGTACACTATTAAACTACATCACTCTATAGCTGTACACTATTAAACTACATCACTCTATAGCTTTACACTATTAAACTACATCACTCCTATAACTGTACACTATTAAACTACACTATAGCTGTACACTATCAAACTACATCACTCTATAGCTGTACACTATTAAACTACATCACTCTTTAGCTTTACAGTATTAAACTACATCACTCCTCTATAGCTGTACACTATCAAACTACATCACTCTATAGTTGTACACTATCAAACTACATCACTCCTCTGTAGTTGTACACTATCAAACTACATCACTATATAGCTGTACACTATTAAACTACATAACTATAGCTTTACACTATCAAACTACATCACTCTATAGTTGTACACTATCAAACTACATCACTATAGTTGTGCGCTATCAAACTACATCACTCCTCTATAGTTGTACACTATCAAAGTACATCACTATTAAACTACATCACTCCTCTATAGTTGTACACTATTAAACTACATCACTCCTCTGTAGTTGTACACTATCAAACTACATCACTATATAGCTGTACACTATTAAACTACATAACTATAGCTTTACACTATCAAACTACATCACTCTATAGTTGTACACTATCAAACTACATCACTCTAGTTGTACACTATCAAACTACATCACTATAGTTGTGCGCTATCAAACTACATCACTCTATAGTTGTACACTATCAAACTACATCACTATAGTTGTGCGCTATCAAACTACATCACTCTATAGTTGTACACTATCAAAGTACATCACTATTAAACTACATCACTCCTCTATAGTTGTACACTATTAAACTACATCACTCCTCTGTAGTTGTACACTATCAAACTACATCACTATATAGCTGTACACTATTAAACTACATAACTATAGCTTTACACTATCAAACCACATCACTCTTTCGCTGTACACTATCAAACTACATCACTCTATAGCTGTACACTATCAAACTACATCACTCTATAGCTTTACACTATTAAACTACATCACTCCTCTAGCTGTACGCTATCAAATTACATCACTCTATAGCTCTACATTATTAAATTACATCACTATAATTGTACACTATTAAACTACACTCTATAGCTGTACACTATCAAACTACATCACTCTATAGCTTTACACTATTAAACTACATCACTCCTATAGCTGTACACTATTAAACTACACTATAGCTGTACACTATCAAACTACATCACTCTATAACTTTACACTATTAAACTACATCACTCCTCTATAGCTGTACACTATCAAATTACATCACTCTATAGCTCTACATTATTAAATTACATCACTCTATAGTTGTACACTATTAAACTACACTCTATAGCTGTACACTATCAAACTACTTCACTCTATAGCTTTACACTATTAAACTACACCACTTTATAGCTGTACACTATCAAACCACATTACTCATCTATGCATGTACACCATTACACCTCAACAGGTTTTGGTAAAAATAATTTTCTACAAACCATGTTTGTTCTTTATTAAGCAGTATCTAATTAATAAAAGAAATAAAAGTTGCACTATTTTGAAAATTTAACTTGAACTATGAATCTTCATCTTAGATGCGACTCAAGTCCACTACCAAGAACTGTTTGTTTTCATCATTAAAAACGAATACTATTTTTTTACTCAGTTAATACTTCTAATTTTCTTATTCAAGAATACATTATTTTTAACTGATACAGTTCAAAAAAGTTTAGATCTTTGAGAAATGCTCATATGAAATTGAAATATATCTGAATATCTTGTTCACACCATTTGGTAAGGTTTTCTCAAATTGTTGTCAATTGTTGTTGTATTTAATTTAAATATTAATACATGTGTGCTCCTAATATACAATGTGAATTGTTTTGGTCTTTTAACAACTAATACCAGATATTGACGATTGTCAAACTACGGCCTTAATGTGAGAGTAGCAGTTTCCAAACCACTTCTTTGACAACAAAACATGTCTAAACATTTAGCATGGGCCAAACAATACCAAAATTTTACGGTTGAAGACTGAAAGACTCTTGTTTACAGATTAATCAAAATTTGAACTTTATAGTTGCAGTCGGAGAGCTTATGTGAGGAGATGGCCACTGTAGAGGTTAGTGCAACAGTGCATAAAACCTACAAAACATGTTGGTGGAAATATTCAGGTGTGGGGATGTTTCACCTGTTCTGGAGTTGTTGACTTACACAGGATCAACTACAAATTGACCATTGCACAATGAATCACGCTTTCTTAACAATGCAGTCATAGCATGTCTAAAATGTTTTATCCTCCTGCATCACCAACAGATTACCCTGCAGTGTCAGAAACTTAATTCCACATTGTTTTCAAGCTCACTGGGAAGAGCTATTTGATCATCCTATTCAATGGAAAAAAGCACACGGATGTGGTCCTTTCAGCTGAAAATATTTTATACATTTGTTTTAGGTGCACATATATTTAGGGTACTAACTATTTAGGTAGTTTTGCTTTCTTTAGAGTAAAATATAGTTACACTAGCAGGGATTCCGATTATTGTTTATAAGACCACACTGTCCTTACTTTTCTTTTTCGTCTTGTATTGTCTCTCTCTCTTCTGTTCCTTTGTCGTATAATGTCCTTGTTCTCTGTTTCTGTGAAGTTGTACTTCACACATAACTACTGTTATTATTTTGTTGTATTTGTATGATATTGTCTTCATAATATAAATCATAGTAAGTAATATCAAATTGATGTAAGTTATATGAAAATAGGGTATTTTAAGCAAAAAAAGGAATCATTTATTATTATTATTATTATATTTGTTATTTTCTGAAAATATAATTGATTTTTATTTATATTTGTGATTGTGATACCTTATGATAGTCACCGATTGGAGGTCATGTAGTTTACCCACCTTTTCATTTACCACTACATCACTGATTAGATCTATATGTTTTCGCCACAAATGCACGCGGGACTGGTTTCAGCTTAAAGGTAATGTTTACCACATGGCTAACACCACAATATAACCACACACAGACGGGGTGATATGTATATACTGTAAGTATTGAACCAAGGGCATTTGAGGATAAAAGCTGTGTACAATACTACCTAATACTCCATTCCGCATCACAGGATACGGATGCAAAAACAAGAGTATAGGAAGAAGGAGACGACAAAATAGGAGATGTGGAACAAGAGACGAGGCGGGAGGAGGAGGGAAAGGGGAGGCGGAAGGAAGAGTAGGGAGGAGAGGAAATCTTTTAAGAGGCTTTTAAGATGAAGATTTTCCTCATTAATGAAGTTTCCCTGACCTGAACAGAGGGAGATGGGGAGCTGGTCAGACTGCTGAAGGGGCAGCTGTAAAAATAACTGGAAAGCACTGTGCTAACTGTAACATTTACAGGGAACTAAACTCACTAAACTCTAAACTCACTGTGAAAACATAGTAATGCTTTTGAGGTTACTCAGATCACTCAAAATCAATTTACATTGCAAGGTTATACATTCATATATTTTCTTTAAATTTATGGTTAATATTGATTTTATTATATCATTTATGATATTTATTTATTTATAACTTTCCCAGTTACTGTAAATGTCATCATATTAAGGGTTTTGTGAAAGAGGGTTAGGGTTAGTTCCAAATTATAATTCCCATCTAGCTATTATTGGCTGCTGTTCTAACTCTTACTGTAACCAGGGAGCTAATTAGCGATCTTATCATGGATAAGCAAGAGGGTGTTATTAACCTTACATTACTGTTTGACCACTCCAGTGGGTTTTATTACTGACTGCAATTTTAAGAAAGTAATGAGTAATCTGTATCTTTTAACGTTACCTTCTGAACCCTTCTAAACAGCAATGCCCTTAAGGTTTCTGGTGGTGCTAAGGGCAGATGTAGAGAGCTTCTTTTGATAATAAAGGGTAGAGTTTGATTAGCTATAGTAAAAATAATTGACTAGTTTAAAGCCTTTCTGTAGATGTACGGTATTAGATAACATATTGCTGGACCTTTATCTTGAAAAGGCTTTTCAGGAATAAAGGTGAGACTACTTTATTGTCGGACTGACCACTGTGTAGCTCAAGTTCAAGTTTCAAGTTTATAACTCTATAATGAGACCCCAGTCTAATGAAAATGTCTCCCTACATAAATGGCCATGTTAACTTTCACGTCAAGCAAGAATGTGAAAAAAATCAAAATAAGAGGCTTTCGTATGACTGCAGTGATGTGCCAATGCATCTCTTGCCTATAGACATATTTAAAAGAAAAAAAGCTCCTCTGGGGCTAGAAAGGATATGTAAAGAATGCCTTTTTCTAATTAGCTGCTTTAAAACATTTGTTCAAACATATTTCATATGTCCATGATGTGTGCTTATAGGGGATACTTCAAGAGCTGCTGAGTGTTGTTAAAGGGTAGGGTCAGAGCTGCTGCTGGTGCTACAGGAGGATCTCTGGGAGTACTTCTTTCTCATTGCCTTGTTGAAACCTTTTGTACAAACATATTTAATGCGACTGTGAGTTCAGTCCAAAAGCAACTGGAAGAGAACACAGTGTTCACATCTGGTTTTTATATTGTGGTTTTAGGAGCTGTAGAAGTCTAGCTCAGCAACACAGAGGGGCAACAGTATGGTGGGAGTAGGTAGTGCAACTACAACACAACGCATTATGGGATGGGATGGGACCCACAATGAGATCCCTTCAACAGTGAATCAAGTACGAAGTGACTAGAGAATAAACATGATCAACAGTCAGCCAGAGGGACATAAAAGTACTTGTACCAGGATCCATCGAGACACCAAGCACCGACTCTGGCATCACAGAGCCAAGACTGTGGTTTTAATATTGTGGTTGTAGAGGCAGCTCTAACTCAGCAACATATAGCCAAGATGAGAGCTTTTAAAGGACATGCTGCCATTTTCTTCAGTCATATTTTTTCTAATTTGTTTCCAGTGCAATCAATTCATAGAGACTATAACAATAAATAGAAACTGTAATTCATTTGCTAATGACAGAGCATTTGTTTTTTGAAGCATTACATTACAATCATTTAGCAGACGCTTTTATCCAAAGCGACTTACAAAGGTGATAGTTAACACTATGTGGGGATCGAACCCACAACCCTGAGACTGAGAGTCTCATGCTCTACCAACTGAGCTGTCTGGGCCAGACATATATTTGGAAAGGACAATTTTTTGTAATATTGTGAAGGTGGAAGAATGCTATCTTTAATGTGTGAGTCAAGCAAGAGAATTGGCTCAACTGTAACAGCAAGATGTTCAACTGTGGAACTCTGGGTAATTAGTCAATAGTCAAAATTAAGTGATGTCTGCGAATTAAGTGTTGTTGGGCTAACAACTAACATCTCTAATATAGCGTTCAGCACTGACTCTTCAAAGTACATTTTACAATAAAAAATAAACACATTTCACAAGTCTTTGAAGCAAATCTACTTTGTAACTATGTTAATAATCCAGACCTTTGTTATCTAGAAAATTTGAGTGACTGGACCTTCTCAAATTTTAAATGAATACCCGTCTTCTAGGAGTAACGTGCCCAACATGGTAAAGTCAAGTGAAGTTTAGTTTGTATAGCCCTGATTCACAGTTACAGTCTCAAAGGGCTTCACAACACCCACATTATGAAAACAATAAATGACACATGACACCGCCCAACCTTGGACCCATGCTAAGGACAAGGAAAAACTCCCATGAAACCTTTTGCGGAAAGAAATGGAAGAAACCTCATGCGTACAAGTACACAGAAAAGTACAAAGAACACAATAAGGACACTTGGGTGAAACATCCAGATCTGGTGTGGGGCGTGAACAGCAGCTCAGTCAGCATTGTCATAGGAGTGGGGGACTGTGAGGACGCCAACACTGCCCAGCTGCAGCCTGGAAACAGATAGGAGACACACCCATTCAGACAGACTCATTCACCTACTCTCACACTCTCACAAACAGACATTACCAGCAGTGAGTGGCTAGGAGCATATAGCATTTAAAAAATATATACTTGGATGGATTAGCCTGATTATGTGAGCATTCTGCTGATTTTGCAGGTGCAGGCATGGAAGTCTTGGTGACATTATTGAAATGGGCTATGCTTTGTAGCAGGGGTGGGCACTTAAGTGGTTTATGCTGCATTGTGCAGAGAGGAACACATCACCTCCTCCAGGTAAAATGTTAATCCCATCCCCCCATGTTACTTCAGGTAACATGTTACTCCAGCCCACATCCCTCCATGTTACTCAAGGTAACATGTTACTCCAGCCCACATCCTTCTATGTTACTAAAGGTAACACGTGTCCTTTCCAACAACATTTTTTGCTTGTGTGTAATGCCCGAGCTAAGGCCTCCAATAATATAATCTTTTTTCAGTTTCTCCAACCATTACTTCAACTTCACAGTCTGAAATTTCACTTCTTCTTCACACTCTTCACCAATGCTTTTGCCATTTCTTCTAAAAAAAAAAAAAACAACGATTTCTATGCAAACCTGACTAAAGCCCTCAAAAATGTGGAGCTGTGCATTGACTTACGTAAGGACCCACCCACCCTTGCCCCTCTGGACATCAATCATCACCATTACCTGCTCCCTCAAAAGGGATGAGAACATCTTGTGCTTAGTCAAGAAAGCACAGCAGAGGATGTTCTTACTGCAACAACTGTGGAAGCTCAGTGTCTCTCAAACAATACTTACAGATCCACCATTGAAATCTTCCATTACAGTCTGGTACTGTGCTGCCTCCTCAAGCTCCAAGAAGAAGCTGCAACGTTTTGCCTGTACTGCTGAGCAGGTCATTGGCTGTCAGCTGCCCTCCATTGCTGATCTGTTCACCACCAGATCAAGGAATTAAGCAGTCGAAGTAAGGAGCTGAAGCGGAAGTTAACCAAGACCGCCCACTACTTTACTAGCAGATAGGTTCCATAGACATGGCAGGACACATCTTAGATCAGCTACACAAAGCAATACATTTTGTTGAACATCACCTGGCAGCACTCTGTTATATAAGCAATCATAAGATATACACATTTCTGTAATTGTTGCTGAAAAATGTAGTGTGCAAAACTATGTACTACTACTACTAGGTAGTCAATAAATACATATCACCTCATTCTATGACATATTTCAGAATTGGAACCATAGGGTTAGTAGTTTCCTTCTATCAAGTAATCTGTAATGCATTAGAATAGGCAGAAGTGAACCAGATGCAGTCAGTAGTGACTTCAACTTTGGCTTCCTGTTGCCAATGACTCTGCAGACCCTGGCAACCACCCGTTCATGAAACTATTATCTCTAAGACGGTACTAGACCATCCACACCAAGCCCGCCACCATAACAGCTTTTCCCCACCCGCCATCAACATTCTAAAGCAGTCCTGCTAATTCCGTCATCCCATCTGGACTCCACCACCTATCTACCCTAACTAGCCGACCAAAAGTACAGTGGGTGGAACTCACCTGTAACCTAGGGTGTTTAACACAGATGTGTAATGTAATGTAGTGTAATGTGTGTTACCTATTTGTGTAATATATAGGGTACCCCAAACATACCTAGTCTTTTTCCTCAGGAACACAAAAGGACACATTACAAGAATTTACAACAAGTACTTGAGAAGTGTCAAAAGGTCAAATGGTGTCAATTGGAGCAGCTCCCACTTTATAGCCTTGATGGGGTTCTTATACCGGAGGTGGCAATTAATACTACTACTTACTGCAACTACCTGTAACTTTGGTACACTGGACTCTTGCACGACAGACTCCTCTCCCCAATTATCTATAGTTGCTTCATACTGCCACCACGCTGCCAACTCTGACTTGCAATTGAATGTACACACATTGATTATATTGTTTGTACTGTATTGTTTAGCATTTAGCAACTATTTTTGCACTAAAAAATGCTTGAAACTCCAATATTGCTGTCTTAATGTATCTATGCTTACAACACATTTTTCTGTCAATCTTTATTATTTAAATTATCTGTGATAATTGTGCTCTTATCATCTTGCCAAGCTTTATCTGGCTCAAAACATGTTTTCAAAATTCAAGGTTGAGGCATTAGCAATCATCAGGTGTACTGGTAATTCAGTTGCAGTTCTGTTCTCCTTGTTAAAGTTAAGTAATCTGACCTTTAGGAGTACAGACTGAAAGTGTATTTTGAAAGCAATAAATCTCAGCACCTGGGGCCTGTCTCACAAAGCTGGTTCAACATAGTCAGGGTATCGTTGTGATATCTTGCTTTACAAAACCAAACAGGGGCAATCCCAGGTAATTGAGCTCACAAAGGCAGTTATCAACGCACTCTGTCAACCCAGGATTTTCCAATTCAGCTATGAGTGCGTTCACATAAATGGGGCAGGGTTTGTAACAAATAACCAATCAACCAATCAATAACCAAGCAACATGGACAGCTCCAGAGCAGCCGATTTAAGTTAATATGATGCCATTGATCCCCGTGGGGGAATTAGGTCGTTGCAGCAGCAGTAGTAATAGGATTCAGCAGGGAAAATGAAATAGAATACAAGCACACAACTAGAATATAAATACAAACAATAAAATAGGCGTAGTACTGCCCCTTCATTAAGGCACAGTTGCCATACAATATTGGGTCATCACAAGGCTATGAAAAGATTTTTCATTCACAAAGCCCCATGTTCCCCCAGCACTGCAGTGATGGAAATATGGGTGCAATCTATTGCACCAATCATCCCCAGGAATCCTAAGGAAGCATGTCAACACATTTAATATGCAGCAGTAAATTTCATTCATTATTAATAACTATAGTCAACTAATGAGCTACCTGCTATTTGATAGATGCCCTCTTTCATAGAGTGGGGAAATAGCCTGGAAACGCTGCAAACATTTGTTATATCTCTGATGTAATAAATCATTGTGGAAAACAAAGCTGTTTTGGCAACATCACCCTGTGAAGAGCCCTTTTTATTATATGTTAATTCAGTGGAATTACCTTGTACAGTTATTTTTTATTACTCATTCATTTGAATGTAATCTGGTTTTCTATAAAGGGTATTGAAAAAAAAGTCCACAGGATCCTCTAGGTATGGTGATGCCATTTTTCGAGAGCTGAATGGTGAGGAGGTAGGCTTTTTATATGTTTTCATCAAATAACGTGAACATAACCTGCTCCAGACCAGGTTACCCAGATATAAAGTGAGCTAACTTTGTAAGACGGAAAAGCTAGGATTAAGTTAGCTCATTTTGGATTTGGTGACAAGCTTTGCCAGTGGGTTAAAGTCCTATAAGTTGTGACCAATAATAATACTGTCTAAAAACTGTTTACTTTGTATCGTGGGACATGCCAGGGAACTTTTTCATCCCTGTTGCTATTTATTTTAGCCTTAGAACCCTTAGCAATTGATATTAGATGTCACCCCATTATTAAAGGAATTCAAACTGCTGATCTAGAGCATAGTATAGCACTTTTACGCAGATGATACACTTCTTTTTATGACTGATCTAGGTAAATATATTCCAGCTCTTACAAATTTTATTAATAGATTAATAGATTCTGAAAATTCTCAGGTTATAAACTAAATCTTCTATTCTTTACCTAAATGATCAGGAAAGACTCAAAATTCATCACCCGTTCATTAACGCAGTCAATGGATTTAAATACCTTGGCATAAACATAACCATCCAGCTGAACAAATTAATTTCTGTTAATTACAATCCATGCATAACCAAAGTGAAAGAATTGCTAAGCAGATGGATCTCTCTTCCTATCACCTTGATTGGACAGATAAACATTATTACAGTTTTTTTCGATTGCTTTGACTCAATTTGCACAACAGATTTTCAATGTGCAAAACTCTAAGTGCAAAGTGCCAAACTGACTTTCAAAATTCATACTCTAAGACACTACATCCTATGCTGACATACAAAGTGCAAAACTCTAAATCATATGCTCCATCCTCAGAGTACACCCACCTAACATTACAACAATGTTCAAATCCTTATTACTACAAACGCAGGTCACTAAATCAGTTCATCAGGTGTTTGTAGCCATATCTCATTACTTCCAGCAACCTTGCCCAGGTTAGTAGCATTGCAACACAATTGATAATCTCATCACCAAAACATAAAAGGCTGCTTAGAAACAGTTTCTGACAACATGGAGCAGGCCGATGAGGCCGATTCTGTGGCCAAATGCAGCAGAGAGGCAAAATGCTGCTTAAGCACTGAAATGCATTTGTTTTGTTTTTTGTTACTGTAATTTTTGCTTTTACTGTTGTTTTTGCTTTTACTGTTGTTTTTGTTTTTACTGTAAAATTCAGTTGAGTTTACTGCATTACTGTATGATTTCTTTCATATACAGTAATCTACTGTAATCTAATATTTTGTTTGTTTTACATAAAAACACAAGCTATATATATATATATACCTCAGTCTATCACAAAGGATCACAGGGGATGCTTGCTTTACTTCATTTGACCCTTGCATAATCTTTTTTGATGACAATTATTTAGTGTTTGACAGCATTATTTGATATTGGCCATTGAATTTGAAAATGCACCAATAATTAAACTTCAACGATGAACATATCCAATGTTCTGGCTATGATAAACTTTTGCATATAATATTCTCTCATTTGACACTGGTATTTATATTTTGCATGCTATATTAGATTTTGAACCCAAAATGAGCAGTATAGCATTCTGTGTTAAGAGTTTTGCACATTGAAACTCTGTTGTGCAAATTGAGTCAAAGCAATCGAAAAAAACTGTAATATGAATGTCCAAATTTTTGTACTTATTTCAATCTATCCCACTTGCACCACCTCCGAATTTCTTCTCCAATATGAAACCAAAGAAACTTTTGACCAATTCCATATGGAACAATAGACAACCTGCTTGTTTATGGTTCCCTTCACAACTACACCTGCCCTGGGTAATAATAACATTGGCCACAAAAGGGCTAGCTTTAGACGTATTCTTGTACTCTGACTCTTGTAAGAATTTGAAGAAAAGCACACTCAACCCATTTGTCAGAAATACTCTGATGGTATGGCATGAGGCACAGTATGAGTATGCTAGGCGAAGTTCCACCTCTATCTTGTTTCTCCTGTATTTAGGGTAATACAAACTTCAGACCTGGGAAGAATGATTTGGGGTTCAGACAGTGGTCACAAAAAGGTATTGGTAAGATCATAGATCTATACAATGTCATTTAATGAGCTCAAGGATAAATATGATGTTCCACAGACCCATTTCTTTAAATACTTACAGTTGCGCAGCTTTTTTTTCTTCTCAGAATCACTCATTAACCCGACACCCTCTAACAGCACTAGAACAATTTGCGACCCACCATCAACATGGTAGAGGTCACATATCTCTGCTCTATAACAAATTTTCATGCAAATCTAAGGAATCACCTGACTCTAAGATAACAGCATGGACTGAAGATTTGCATAAAGATATTTTGGATTGTGAATGGAGTGAGATATGCACTGAGGCTCAATGCATTTCAATAAACACTAGACTTGAATTGATTCAATACAATTGGATAATGAGAACATACATTACTCCAGTAGTTAAATAAATTGAATCCAAACATCCCAGACATTTGTATTAAATGCCAAACTCATAAAGGTACTCTATTCCATTGTATTTGGGAATGTGAGAAGTTGCAAACATTTTGGAAGGAAGTAATTAGATTAATTTCCCAAATTACTTCTAAAACTAGTCCTCTTACTCCCAAACTTTGCATTTTGCATTTTTACTAGCTCTTAACATCCCTCATACTTAAAGTACTTTTAGTTTTGTACATGTTTATTTTTGATGAGATATTGGGGGCGGGGGGAGGGTAGGGTCAACAGTTTATATTGCATGATAACATTTTCACTGTATCCCTGTTCTGTATCTACAAAATCCAATAAACTGGCTGGTACTATATGGTTGTGTTGTGGTTGTGAGGTGGTTACACCCTGGTTGTTATGTTGTTACCAGTGGTTGCTATGTGGTTACTAGGGTGTTACTATGTGGTTGATCAATAGGGGTTACAAGGATGTTAATCCCTGTTACCAGGTAGTAACAGCCTAGTGCACAGTCAATAACATAGGAAAAGCCCATAATAACCAGTACACAGCCTATAGGAATCACTGGACAGCCCATAATAACCTGAAAGCAGTTCTAAACAAAATTTTAGCTTTTCTAGTTATTAGTTAAAGTCCTATGACTTATTAAGGTAGCATTAACTACCTAGGTTTGTATAATTCAATGAAGTACTTAACTGTGAATGCCCTTAACTACTAGACTATGGGATGCAGTTCACACAGTATCGGACAAGGGAAGAGAATTTACAGTAACAAATGAAATTTATGGACACAATGGCCTAGAACTCGACTGCGCCTAACTGTAAGGAGAGGCACAGTTGGGGGTGTGTCAGTAACGATCAAGTAGCACAGTGCAATTTTGGTGATTATGGGAATTTTCTCTTGCACTGCCCGCCTGCTTAGACCACGTCAAAGGCTTCAAAGGCACAAGGCACAGGTGGGTTCTATGCTATTTTGTGGCTTTACTTTACCAAGCGATGCATGCATGAAGAGATCCTATTCAAAAGCTTACCAACCCATTTTGTGGATGATATGTTGGTCAATTTGACTTCAATCCAAATCCTTCAAGCAAGAAAAAATAAGATGCAACATTTTTCATTCTAACTATATACACATGTGGCTGTGGTATGAATGATTGTCATCCAACATAGAACTCTCAGTATGCGTCATGACGCACAGAGAACAACATTGAAGAGAGTTTCAATATCTCCATAAAACTCTTTTCTTCATAGACTTACAGATTGGTTAACTAGGCCATATATTCAAACGTGCCGATTCTGCACCTCCTGCACAAGGACATCAGTTTCCGCTTGGGAGAAGCTTTCGTGGTGGAACCACTCTGCACTGTTCTCTTCCATCACCAAATTGTCACAGCAATGTGGTGCACAGTGCACTGGTTTTAAAGGGAAGGAAAAGAGGTGATTTGATTAG
Source organism: Hoplostethus atlanticus (assembly GCA_034670405.1). Lineage (NCBI taxonomy): Eukaryota > Metazoa > Chordata > Actinopteri > Trachichthyiformes > Trachichthyidae > Hoplostethus > Hoplostethus atlanticus. Next base: position 262,896 of record JAXDDX010000043.1, on the reverse strand, counting down.
TCATAATTGAAGCCTGGCTCACCACGCCTACTGATAATGTATTCCTCCTAATCCAACCCCTTTTCCAAGTCCAGGTGGACCGTGCACCTCTTGCCACAAAATAACCAAAAATCAGTTGCCACATCACAATCACGGCGTGTGCCCTTGACTGCGCTTTGTGCCTGGGGCCATTGATTCATGAAAATAGAGACATCTGTCTCTCTCTCTCTCTGTCGCTCTGTCTTTCACTCTCTCTTTCTCTGGCAGTCTTCATTTAGTCTGACAGTGTGGGCTACTGGCCAGTGTTGTAGGAATGGCCTTTGACACACTGACACGCTGGCATGCAGTTAAACTAGCTCCAGCTGTCAGTTGCACGGTTGGGGATATTGTGGGTTACAGCAGTGTAAATTCTGCATCCAGGATGAACAACGTGATTGTTATTTTCTTGGACAGTATTTACAAAGGTTTTTGAAAGTGGTATTGTGATACATTAATCCCCGTTAATCACTCTATATCCCCGCTTATTAGAAATGAGGCTTTGGATAAGTTGCTTGCAAGGCACGGACAGCTAGTGTCGCCAATCAAAATGGTTCCTTTTGGTTGAAAATATTCTGTTCTCAAACATGTTGTGTCATTTAGGATGATGATTTTGAAAAACAATGTTGGAGAGTTGGACTTGAAGTGTTGGTAGTGGAATGGAAGGGCATTTAATTTGTTCTTGTCCTGAAAGAAATTATGGTAGGGCTCCTGCACAGCCTGCCGTCTCATGAGGCGGGCAGCAGCGGCATGTCACCCGGTGCCACCGACAGTGGTGGAAATGTCTGGACAGGAGGAAACACACTGGAACCAACACTGAGAAACAGAAAGAAACTGAGGCTGGTGAACTAAATGGACAGAGTGAAAAGACCGCCTAAAGACCTTTTCCGCCTAAAGAAATTAGCTCAAAAGGTGTAAATGCAAACAAAGAGGGGGTGAAATGAAAGTGAAAGTGAAATATGGAGATTAAGTGAACGAAAAAGGGGAGGCCCTAAACACGGCAGCACTGATGTACAAGCACTGTTTTAAAGTAAAAAAGAAGCAACACGTCAAACCTGGCCAAGCATCTGTAGGACAAACATCCTGACCTTTTCAAGGAATTCAAAGCCCGATAGGTGATAGTTGACTAGTTAACTCCATGAAAGAAATACAAAGTGATCGAAAACGTTTTTTAGGAAAAGTATCAAAGTATCGAGTATCGAAATTCATGAATTGGTATCGGTATTGAAATGAAAATTTTGGTATCGTGACAACACTAGTTAGCGCAGATTCAATCCATATTAACAGAATACATAGAAATCTTAGTACATGCCTTTGTATTGCTGAGACTTGATTATTGCAATCTCAGGTTTACCTATTACGCGCATTAAAAATCTCCAGCTTGTACAGAATCCTGCTGCCAGCATCTTGACCATAACCAGAAAATTCAATCACATAATGCCTGCCCTGCCCTCACTACAATGACTCCCAATTCATGTCAGACGCGACTTTAAGGTGTTTCTACTAACATAAATAATAAAATATTACATGGGCAGGCACCATCCTATTTATCAGATCTTGTCTCATCATATATACCGCCACGAGTCCTCCGATCACAGGACATAAAATGAATAAAATGGAAAATAAAGTGTTTTGTAATATGTGTGTAAAAATGTTGAATAACATGAAACTGAATGGTCGGTCTGACGCACACTGGAGAGCCGATTTGGTCTTGAATGATCCTTTGAGACGTGTGGGGGGCACTGTATAACCCACTGTTCACAGTGGAGAGCCTTGCATAGCATAGCGGCTGCTAATGCTTTCAATTCTGTTTTAAATCCAAACATATTCATGTTCATGACTACTGCCCTTATTGTGCACAAAGAGACAGTTTTTTATTGCTTTTTAGAATGTTATACTCAAACTCCTGTTTGAGAAGTTGTTTAGCCTTAAAGGATTTAGATAAATTCACAAGTATCTGGTGTTATAGAGGGGTGCTGTGTTCAGCTGAAGAGAATGAACTTTGGGGCTGAGCTCAGTTGAAGGGTATCTTTAGTGTTGTTTTTTATTTTCTTTGACTATTTTGAACTACACATAAATGTATGAATTTACTTATTGTAAACTGCAAACTAGTTTAAAAGGATTAAATGATCTGTCTCTCTCTCTCTTTCTCTCTTTCTATCTCTCACTCTCCGTCTCTCTCTCTCTCTCTCTTTCTCTCTGTCTCTCTCGCTCTCCAGAGGCAGAGCAGAGCAGCAGTCCCAGTCGTACAGGAGTGGGTTCTGATCAGGAAGACAGTCGAACCACCACCATGGGTAAGATAGCGAATAACACACACACACACACACACACACACTCGCACACGCACACGCACACGCACACACACACACTCACTTTTTGGTAAACATTATGAATGCACAAAGTTGTTGGTTGGTCGAAAAACACATAGTAAATCCATAATTAAGTTTTGCTTATTTTCAATTTATGGGGCACTATAACACATTAGAAGCACATTGTGAGTGCCTAATAATTATCATCAGAGCATGATATCATAAATGTTTTTGATTATATTGTAAGACAAGTTTATCTCTGCTTCTAATGGGGTTCCAATCCATAGCACTACAATAACAGGTAAAAACAAGGTGACATATTTCTTACTGGCCCACGGTGGGACTGCGCCATTTGTGATGGACAACATCTTGTCATTGCTTTGTTTATGATAAAAAAAACGAAACAAAGATCAGGCTATGTTCGCCTTCAAACAGTCTGTGGTATAACAGCGGAGAAAAGGGTGGAGGATGAAAACCATCTCTAGTTCTTTCCTGCCTGGGGAAACACAGGACAGGGTGACAGACACTAGGTAAGAGGGCAGTTGTTGGGTTTACAATGCAAACATATAAAAACATATTGCCATAGTAACATTAAACATTATTTATATCAAAATGGAATAAATAAACACATGTAATTTAGCATTAAAATATTCCACAAACAATTAAACTATTAAAAAAATAGTACCAGCCTACCCAATTGCGGCCAACTACACTGAGATAGTAGTTGCCTGTCCATGCCGAAACTACAGTTAAACACACTTGAACACACGGACAGGTGCAATGGGATGAAGGGTAGGATCACAGGGCACCATAACAATAGCACCACCATATGGTAGCAGGTACAGTAGTTTCTTTCAATCCTGTTTCACATCTAATTACTTTGTCCAAAGCAACAAACTGTGTTTGTGTATTTATTGCCTGGCTATTAAAAGAGAGGCAGCAGCAGATTACTAAACTACTAAATATGAAACACCTAAAAAGATGAGTATTGTCCATTAATGGAAAATCCCACCCTAAAACACTTACGACATAAGACAACTATTTTCAGCTAAAACAGCTACGGTTGCAGCTCTGTTGCAGCTCCACTTCCTGATTTAGGCTGGTAAGACGGCTTGAGTTTTACATAAAAATCTGGCCTATTGCAGCTTTAAAGTTAGTTAGTTAGTTAGTTAGTTTTTGAATCAGACCAAGTCCAGTATATGATCCTGATGATGATTTTATCTGACTGCTGCTGCTCTGTGACATACACACATGCACAGTATTAGTGTATAACAGCTGTTGTGTTTTTATAGATGGTCCAGAGTTCCAGGAGAGTTTTGTGACGTCAGGAGTTTTCAACGTCACTGAGCTGGTCCAGGTCTCTAGAAGTAAGTCCACCTTACTTTAACTCTTAACCCTTACCCCTCAACTAACTTTTAACTGCACTATTACTACTACCACTACCCTAACCCTATAGTCAGGAGTTTTAATGTCATTGAGCTGGTCCAGGTCTCTAGAAATATGTATTATCCTCAATTTTTAACCCCTAATCCTATCACTGCTGCTACTGACCCTGGGTTTAAGCCTTAGCTAGTGTTCATTCAATTATGAAAATGATGCAATTAATACACAAATGAGTGTTGCTTTAGCCAATACCTCCCAGTAATACACACTGTCGCTCCGATGTATGAGTTTCATTTCTTTGTTTTCATCTCTGGTTGAAAACATGAAATATGCCAACATTAGCTGACATTAACTATTGCCTTTCATTACGTTACATCGTTTTAATGAGTTAACAAAGTAGCTAGCTAGCAAGCTATGAATGTATCATTAATTGAAAATCTAGAAAACAGAAAAACTAAATAACAAAATCTCAGAGCTTCCTATCGACCACAATGATTGGATGCAACCTTCCTCCCTCATCATTTTTTAGAAGAAAAGAAAAGTTGTAGAGAACCGGAAAGCTATAAATGGTTGTAATCAACTTATTCATTTCGCACTTGTTATTGTTCATGAAATGAAATCACATTGGTAGGGAAGTGCAGAAATCTGATGGACCGTGAAAAGTTCATTCCTCCAACTCTTCTCCACACATTTCCCTGGTCTCTCAGCTCTATAGGAAATTAATGGACTCTCAGTGACTTGTTGATTGTGTTGCTCACAGTGTGAACACAGGGTAGAACTACAACACCTTGACGAACACTAATCAATGCAATTTTGTCACTTCAAACCCATCCAATTTGCATTTTATCTTTTGCAACATTTCAAAATTTGCATAAAACTAGCTTGACAGTTGGATGGAAATGCAACTACTGACTAATATCTACTACTAATATCTGATTTTTAATAAAAGGCCATTATCAGGCTGATATAAGGGTCTAACCACAGTGTGTGTGTCTCCCTGTGTGTAGCGCCAGTAGTAACGGGAGTAGGTCCTAGTTTCTCTCTGGGGGAACTGCAAGGTCATCTGGCCTACGACCTCAACCAGTCTGTCAACCAGTCTGTCAACCAGCCAGTCAGCCTCAGACGATCTCTGGCTAGCACATCATCCAGCGGGTAACACACACACACAGACACAGACACACACACACACACACACACACACACTGGTCCAGGAATTCCTGGAAATACTGAGAGGTCTATTCCAGACAGGGAAAGTCAGGGAATTTGATCAATACTCTGGGGAAATCAGGGAATATCACGGAATTTTGAAAACGTGTCAATTTAGGGGGTGGGGTGGAAACCAGACTGAAAAACAAATTTAATGAACCAGGAAAGAAGAATGTTTTTAAATCATGGAAGCATGGGAATCTTGACAGACAGACACAAACACACACACACACACACACACACACACACACACACACACAATAACTCAAAAAAGTGCTCTTTCCTACCTTTACTTTTTTGTGTATTTCATTGACATATTTAAAAAAAATTTTTACTTCTCATTTTGAGAAATGAATACTTACAAGCAACTGCTAAAGTCATTTCTATTTTTAAAAAATGTTGGAGGAGCTGTTTGATAAACCAGGTCCGGTTTTCCTGTTGTCATTTAGGCCGTGGTTACACCTGTCTTTTCAATGCGATCTCGGTCATCCGATCACGCCAGGCTGCATGAAGTGACAGGTGTAGACGCACAGAGGTCGCTTTGTGCTTGCATTGTGTTCGGAACTCTGAATAGTCTAGACGCAATCAGGCACCTCAAAACGCATACAGCGGGGACACGTCATCAAATCACGCCCATTTCCCTCCAGTTCTGCCGCGAATTTTGTTATTTACCGGGAGGAAAAGCCATGGATGACGAGAACGATAGCAGGGCCTGGACGAATACCGAAACAAAATATTTACTTGCTTTGTGGGCTGACTCGACTAGACAGTTTCAGTTTCAGTTTCGTGCCGCTGCTGTTGTCTCCTCAATAGCAAACGCCTTGTACGGGCCCTACCGCGACTACACACAATTCTTAACATAAAGTAAAGGAGCATAATCTCCCGCACACCCAGCACCATTTTCAGGGATTGTTGTTATGGTTATTTAAATACTGCTCGGGAACCGGAAATCCGAACACATATCTGGCCAAAGAGCTCGCATTTAACTGTCAAGTGTAGACGCACCACTTGTGTGTTCCGATTAGCAGATTCCGATTACCGAGATCGCATGAAACGACAGGTGTAACCACGGCCTTAGTTGAGCATGTAGTCCATACTGCCTCAAATACAATTAAGTTGTTTTGTTGGATGGAAAAGCAAAGGTTTGTTGGCATTTAGGGGTCAAACCTTTTATAATCATTTCATTTCATTTTAAAAGTTTTGATAACATACCAAAAGGCAAAAGATCTAATGTTCTAACGTTTCTCTGTGTCTGCAGGAGTAAGCGTCATAAGTCCGGCTCTATGGAGGAGGAAGCCGACAGCCCAGGAGGGGAGTATTACCCGTCACCCTCCTCCCCCGCCAGCAGCTCCAGGAACTGGACTGATGACATTGAAGGAGGTAATAATAATAATAATATTATAATTATAATAGTAATATTACTAACAAGAAACTAGCACTTTTTTGACAATTATTTTTTGAAACAGAAGCTGGGTTACCAATAGTAGTCTTACGTGAATTACTATGTATCAAATACTTGCTCTATCTCCAATTTCTCAATGGTAGCTAAAGTTAGCAAGATCCACGAACAAACCATCAAGTAAAAGACTACTTACTGACTTGGATAATATAATATCAATATCGCATTTTGCTAAACCGCCTTGAAATGTGGGTTGGTGTTACTGACACCCCACCTAATTCCCCACCTAATTCCATTCTTACCTCACTTGCTGCAGTGCCTCATCATCCGCTGCAGTGCCTCTGTGGTGTGCCCCAAGGATCAATTTTAGGCCCTATTTTATTGTAAATTTATATGCTTCCTGTTGGTCACATTATTCGCACAGTTTTCACTTTTACACAGACGATACACAAGTTTACCTAGTACCTATACCTTTAAAGGGGTCATATTATGGAAAACGGCTTATTGACCTAAGTAGCCGAGAAAATATGAAATCTGGAAGTCAACCCCTTTTTTTGTATTTTCCTTTTTCCAAAAACGGTGCCAAATCGGGCCAAAAATAGGCCGTTTCAGAAAGTAGCCCCTTTAGACGTCATAACGGGCGCTTCTTAACATAATCCAACCCCTCTCAAAGCATGCCCACGCCCAGGTGAACAACCAATCCCATTTACCTCGTCTCAAAATGCAGCTCTCAGCAGCGCCGCAAGCCGTTGCTTATGGTGCATTCCATTGTACTCGGAAATCGATAATTCCGAGTCGGTATTCCTAACTTCCAATCTAAATGTGTTCCAGTGCATCTGCTCGGGAAAACATAATCGCCCGCAGCAAACTCATGTTTGTATTGCAAGTCTCAGAATGTTACAAGCATCTAAACTCAACATCAACTACTACAGCGCCATTAGTGAATAGAATCGGCGCATATCACATTCAGACACCGTTTTTTCCGAGTACACTGGAATGCACCATTACTTTGCGACCAGTGAAGCTAAAACAACATATCTAAGGCGATATATCAACTCTCCAGTTATTATTTTGTAGGATGCAGGCAGCAACATAGATCCCTGCACAGTCTCCCAACACGCGAAAATGCCAGGACAGAGCGGATTAATTTTATTTTTAACGGCAACGGCTACAGTTAGCTCGGCTACAGTTAGCTCATTTTTTCTGTATGTGATGATCACTCCTCGGACTGCTTGAGCAACAGCAGGATTAGAATCTAAATTGAAGCTTAAAGATGGAGCAATTCATAAGGTACGTGACCCATCTGCAAAATTAGAATCTGTAAGTGTCACCATGTTTTGATTTAATTTACAAATTAGTCTGGTTAGTATATTCGACTGCTGGTTAGCTAACGGGCTAGCGGGGCTAGCCACGGGCTTGCTGGCCGTGGAGTCATTAAAAGTAAAGTAAAGTAAAAGTAAAGTTATTGGTTGGAGTCAGGACTCATCTTAAAGTTATTTGTTGGGACCAGTGTCTGTTTTATAAGTCTGTCGAACGTGTCCGGCTTGGTAAACTTTAGCCACCATTAGTACAATCGTGTTTGGTTGTGTGTGCTGCGCTGTTTGGATGCAAATAGGTTGCATCCAATAATATATTGGCTAACTAGCTCAACAAAATTGTCAATCCTAGCTTGTCTGCAAGTTGTATTCAATAAGCTTATGGACATGAGCCATAAACAGACCGGCTTCAGCAGAGCGTGTCGCTCACACACCCACATACACAAAACAAAATACAATATTACACAGAATTGTTATCATTGAGAAACTAAGTGGAATTGCCTCAGCTGCCTCTTCCCATTCTGGGTCAGGCTCCGGCTCAAACATGTATGGTCTCAGTGTTGGTTCTGGAGCGGCCGCCATGATTATGGTAAATTTCTGCATCAAGCTTATTTGTTTACCTTGAGCAGCATGAGCACTCTGCTCTCCGCCAGGCGGTTGTGTGGAGGTTGTATGTAATGAGCACTGCTCTGATTGGCCGCTTCACGCTGTGAGTGAGGCGTGAGGCGTTTGAAATTTGGCTGTGACTGACATAGCTCTCCTTAAATGGTAAGTGTTTTTCTCACTAAATTTTCAGTTAAGTGAGGATTTTTGGTGTTTAACATTACACTTGTGGTGCAATTTAGCTATCACAGTAGTAGTAGTAAGTTGCAAGTTAGTTAACACTGTTAGCTTGCATCTCCTGCAAAAGCAACCATTAGGTAACGTTAGCTAACATTACATAGACATGATAATTAATGTGAACATATGTGATCCCTTCTCAGTCTAGCTTTTGCCATTGAAGCTGTAGTAACATTAATACATTTTTTGTACCAGTTGGTTTTTTATCTCTATTTTGATTGATATGAGGTGATGTGCTTCAGTGTACTAGAATATTTCTCTTTTCTTTTTCTTCATGTCCTTTACCTCCTGTGGGGAATCTTTGGTTCAGCACCCAAGTGAAAACCTTATAATAAAAAAGTTCTTAAACCTGTCTGTATAGTTAATGAGGTAAAATATTCTATATAGTAACTGTTCTACATATTTATGTATTCTGTATGATATTCTACTAATAATCTAATCCACATATATACATTTTATTGTTTGATATTGTAGTCTACATCATTATTTTGTGGTTATAACTGAGCTATTCTGTGATAGTTTTATGAAGAATATTCCTCATTATGGTTAATAATAATTATATAAGTTTATTATACTATATATTTGTAACAATTATTATAATTACAATGCATATGAATAAAAGATCTTTTCACAAAAGTCACAATTTGTATCAGTTACTATGGTAAAAAATGATTCTACTGGCTATCGATCATAAAAAATGAGAAGGTCCAGCAGTGGGCCGCCGGACGGGATCTGTAATTAACAAGCAGTAAATTATTGGGCATTTGTCAGCCAAAAACATATAATATAAACTAAACAATTAAAGCAATAAAAAATAAGACAAAAAAAAATAAAAGTATAATATAAAAGGCTATTTACTCCTTGTAGCAAAAGAGAGGACTCAGCTTCTCCTGGCTAGTGATGTTAGTGACAATTCAATTGTTAATTTCCAAACTTCTTGGTATTGGTGTGAACAGATAGCCACCATCTTTGTATAATCCCTCCCTGATATTTGCTCTGACAATTTAAACACAGCACCTAGTCATGCAGCATTATTGCTAATGAGGCTAGTTGCATATTTTGGACTGCCGTTGGTTGGGCAGTCTGGAAATAAAGTGAGAGATGACTGGATGGATTCCTGTTGTACGTTATTGAATGGTGGAAGCTCTTAAAAGAATATGTAAATATATTTTAAAATATAATAAAATATAGTAAAAATATTCAAATACAAAACTAAAAAGATGTAGTTTTATAGATAGTAAATTTCAGTCCATAACATATGTTTTGAATCATAAACATGATTACCTGTTTCTTTTAATGGGTCAAAACTATCAAAAGTAAAATGTTTTTCTAAGACGCAAGAGCAGGGGTGTACTGGGGGTGTTTGAACACATCACACATGTAAACTTGGTGGGCAAGACAGCTGGATTCTCTATCCAAATCTAGCAAGCTAATGACCTGCCTTTCAAATGAGGGAGATATAACAACTCTGCTAAACTGTGGAAATGGATCCCACTGAGCAATTTACACTGATTAGCCATTTAAAAGTGGTTTATAGCCATCTAGAGTAAAATCAGGCTACATAGGGTTTAACAAAAAATAAAGCATTATCTCTGGTGCATATTTTTGATATTTACTGTTGTTTATGCATTGTTTAAATATGCAATAATGTATTTACTGCTTGGTCTAAAACTGGGCTATACATAGCCAGAAATATCCTGGGCTATATTAGAGCTAAAGCATAGATGCAGTGTTGGATGATTCTAACATTGTCTAGTGCTCAGTGGGATGGAAACAATGCAAGTAATGCAATGAAAATGTATTTGTAAAGGTTTATATATTTGTATGACTTCATCAGTTTGTAGATTAGACATTTGCTGTCAGAGTGAAATATTGAATGAAAACAAACGGACCCATGAAAACTCCCAACTATATTTAAGAAAAGTGATTGTTCATTTTCCTTCCCAAAAACCTACTTATCTAATTACAAAAACCCAAACCCATGCATCTATTTGTTTCCGTTTTGTTATGTACGTATAGTCCTACCATGAAAAACAGTAAGATAAGCTTGCTAAATAAATGTGACTTCAGAGCATTTCTAGCTTCATGTCATAAGAAACAAAAACAGATTTGGTACAGACCCACAGCTTATTCGTGGTGATGATGGATAGACCTGATTCATTAGTGGTTACCATCATGACAAGATGTATCTATATCACGATGCATTACCGTATTGCAGCAGTCCATGCAAACTTCGAGAAGTAAGTTCATGCATCATGTGACGTCATGTGAATTTCATTTGAATAACAGTAGAGGATACTACTACCATACTAACCCTTCACCTCACTAATGGCACCACCTTTGCACACCCCTACTAACTAGTTAATTAAATGATTGACTGACTGAAAAGCTAATTAACCTTTAACTCCTGTTAAAAAATGGCCAACAGCGATGTACCTTGCATTTCTGGGCCCATTTTGTTGTTTGGTGGTGTATTTGTCTTATTCCCATTGAATAAAAAATGGTTAGGGTTCGGGATTTCTCATTTGGGTCCTGGGCTGAAAATGTTTAAGACACCCTGGCCTAAATATGTAGATAACATGAGACAACAGAAGTGAAGTAAGATGGTGATTTCTGATCTATATTTATATAGTGATTAATTCTATTAATAAATAACTTCTTACAAAAGTCTATTTTTTCATGGTTGACTAGTTGATGAATGGTCTGAACAACAAAAAAACAGAGGCTTAAACGCCTAACAGTGGAAAATTATTCAAGTAGCCTATTAGGCCTATATTCAATACAATAGTGCAAAATCTTGTTCTTGTGTAAATTTTGATGTGCAAAACAATTAACATTAATGAAAACAAACGAAAAGCATAAAATACAACTGGAGTTTGCAACCCAAAAATCAAACTGCACTAAAACAGATGTCAAAAATGTCTCACTGTAGGCCTAGGACGTGGCCTCAAGAAGCCCTTGGCTACAAACCATTGAAACTCCTAAGTTTTTGTGGAGGAATAATACATGTGATGTGAAGGGAGTAGAAGAGTACAAAGCCTGCTAACTAAAATTCCTGCTGGAGCACATCTGTCAAATTTTCAGGCAGTTCTGAGTAGGTCCGGGTGTAGGTGTGTGTGTGTGTGTGTGTGTGTGTGTGTGTGTGTGTGTGTGTGTGTGTGTGTGTGTGTGTGTGTGTGTGTGTGTGTGTGTGGTTGGCGGGGGTTGTCAAGACGAAAGCAGCAGGCTCAGGGGTTGATGTTGGAGGTAGCGTTGTACAGCTGGATGGCTGTTGGCAGATGATAGATAGCTGTTGATAGATGAGGAAACTTGCTCAAGGACCTGGAGGAACAAATAGGGTGGTAAATATGGTAAAATGAAATTAACCCAATCACTGAACTGATGATGAAACTATCCATAAAGTAAATAATGTTTTTCCACCCTATTAGTGAAAAGGGGAATTGCATTTAGCCTAACTACATAGCTTTTACCCTGTTGAAATTAGTGGTCACTATTGTTGTCTGTATTAGTATCTAGTATCTAGTTGTATACATAAATGTATGTCTGTAGTGGGTATGAGAGACAAACTACAAATGAATCCTCATACTTTGTACTAGATAACATATTTTTTATTTATCATTTTATTTTATTTATCAACCTATTTGTTGTTTAGTAATGCTAAATTATCTCTCACTATCATGTAAGTTAGCCAGAATGTCACATTGGCATCCAAACCGAGTAAGTGCAGTCTCATTAAAACATTTTAGTACTCTGGTCATTAAAACATATTAATACTCTGGTCAATCAAACATACTAATACTTTGGTCATTAAAACACACTAGTACTCTTGTAAGGACCCACCAGAAACAGGCCACTGTCTACTGTATTTGGGGTCCTGGCTCATAGTTTGAGAAACCACAATCTAGAGCAGGGCTACTCAACTTTACATAGCTCAAGGGCCACACAGCAAGATACAGCTGTGTCACAGGGCCGCAACGCAAATTTTTTGGTCATATAAAACTATTTTGTAGTATTATTTCAAGCCACATGGATATCAAATGATTAAATGACAATAAGTAGGCTTTATTCATTAAATGTAAAAGTGTTAGATTGCTGTTGCAATAAATCACAAGAATGGTTAATAAAATAAATATAGGCATACTAAATTGAAATCAGGTCTGAGTATATCAAATTATTCCCAGATGGATATGTAATTCCAAGTCACCGTGATAGCTATCATGGTGACGTGAACGTTTGCCCGTTTTGGTACTGCTATTGTTCTCAGGCAAAGAAGGCACATTGGTTTGTTATTTACCTCAACAAAAGCGAATTCTTCCTCCCATGTTTTTTGAAATACCCTGTGTTCATCAGAAATGTTACCTTTTGCCAGTTTTGCCATGACTTGAGAGTAGGCTAGGTTAGACTTCCTGCACAGTTGGGGCTTTCACATGATCCATGCAAAGCGTCGGCGTCAACACCAGGTTGAGTGCGACCCCTTCACGTGATCAGCGCCAGGAGAATTACATTACATTCATTACTTTCACACTGTCGAGTTTTTAAAATGACAGCATTCAGGAAAGAATAGAGTGGAGTTCAATTTCGGACTACAGCCCGCATCAGCCGTAGCTAACCACATCATACTAGCACAGCCATAGAAGTGAATATAGACTGGCTGCATATACGAACCTGTACTAAGCTGTCAACCAACCTGGTAGTCCCGTCTGTAAACTGACATCATTCCATGCCAGACTTTTTAGTCAGATCGTGGTATGATTTAAGCGTCATGTTGTATAACTCGGGATGCTCCGACACACATAAAACAAGTTTCTCCTCCATTGTTTTATTTTTTATTTCGCGGCTATGATATCAAACTGCTGTGATTGGTTGCGAGTCACAGAGATCAGCGTCGCGAATGTCAAAGTTGATTATAGTTGAACTTTGAGCGCAGAGCCAGGGGCCAGCCAGCGTCTGCGCCCAGGTGCACAACGCCGACAGCGACGGTAGAATCGACGGCAACGCTTGCCAAATAGGAAATCAATGGCAGTGCCAGCGCCGAGCGTTTTTGTCGCTGATCATGTGTTGGTTTATCTTCTTTGTTGATCCCACGATTGCTAAATAAGCACAGTATGCACGATCGCCATCTTGTGGTCATTAAGAATTTAGTTTAGAAATGGTTTGTGTTTATTGAAATGAGAATATTATATTTTTATTGGCAGTTGCTATGACAATAAAAATTCAACCAAGGGCGCAATAATATTAACCTCGGGCTGCGTGTTGAGTAGCGCGGATCTAGAGCATTAATAGAGCATGTTTCTCAATTGCATCAACGTGCTACAAAGTGGGAAGAATTTGCATCCATTTTTAAAATTGATATAAATGTCTGGCCCGCACAGCTCAGCTGGTAGAGCATGAGAGTCGCAGTCTCAGGGTCGTGGGTTTGATCCCCACCTAATGTCGACTAGCACCTTTGTAAGTCTCTTTGAATAAAAGTGTCTGCTAAAATCACTGTAATGTAATTGTCTGCTACCTTACATTGGTGGTAGAGAGTGTGTGCTATCAGTGGGTGTAAGGTCACTGGTGATTAGTTTATATTGACTTTTTTTAATTATACTGATGTAGATATAACTTATGATTTGGTATATATTAATCTTTCTGTGTGTGTGTGTGTGTGTGTGTGTGTGTGTTTGTATCCAGGTCTGTCTCCTCCAGTGAAGAAGGCAGAGCTGGACAGTCCCTCTCCCCAGGAAGACTCACCTAGACTGGGCTCCTTCACCCAACACCACCGGCCTGTCATAGCTGTACACAGTGGTCAGTATACACACACACACACACACACACACACACACACACACACACACAGTATGCACACACAAACACACACGGTTTAATAAGACAGAATAAGAATATGATAATTTTGTTATTCACTATATTGATTGCACTATATCAATTGAATTTGTGCTATATCGATATGGCGATTCAGCAGTTTTGTGCTGAATTGTGCTTTTATTGACCTGGTCATTATGTAGATTACCTGGATTTTTACCTGGACTATATGTTTATTGCTTTACTTTTGACCATTTGACTCTTTCTCAATTGTGCTAGCATACTACGAGCAAGCTGCTAACCGGTTAGCCTCTTGGCTAAAAGCATTAACTCCCCAGGGCTACTGTCTCATACAGTCAAGTTTATTTATATAGCCCTTTATCCCAAACAAGCCTCAAAGGACTTTACAGGCCTAACTAGGACAAGCTGATAGACAATTATCAATCAAATTATGACAATTGTGATGTTATGGATATGATCAGAACATGCAAGCACATGACAACAATAACAGGTTGAAGAGGACTGAGGATCTGTCATTCATCTCTCAGTCGTGGTTTGCCACTTGATTGACTGAGTGATTGGTTCTTCTCTAGTGACTGTTCATGCCCGTCTGGCTTCCTGCTGCCGTGGTAGCATTGTACCTGTTTCACTTCTGATGAGTTGCTTGCCAGATAGAAGTGCTCTCTCAACCCAGGTGCATGAGCTGTGTCTCCTTGAGCCAGAAGCTCGCTGAACTTGCGGGTTGGATTTCTTCTCTCCATCAAATAAAGGAGGATGAACAGCTCTTGGACTCACTGGTTGCAGCGGTATCTGGCGCCTCTCACAACAAAGGTATTCCAGGTCTTGAAACAAGTATCCCCTGGATTGGCACTACTGTTGGTGGAGGTGATTACCCTAACCTCTCCCTTCTTACCGTCCCCACTGCTGCTTCTGCCACTGTAGAGGACCTCAGGGTCAAGTTTGGAGCAAAACCAAAGTCCATGGCGTGCTCTACCCTCCTCAGGAAGACATGCGAATCATCAACTGATTCCAGGTGTTGGGAAGGCTCACTACCTCAGAGTACCCCAGCATCCCACTCTCTCTCCATCAATTTGTGTAGGGATGAGTGGGTCCACTCTGCCTTAAAGGACCCCCCACTGCCCCATCTGCCCACAGATTGTCTGCCTGCCAGCATGGAGGAGCCCCCACGGGGTGAGCCCCACACAATGCATCGTTCTCTAGTGAAGCCGGAACAATCCTTTTGGAGGCGTAGGCCCATTAGTCAGGATAGACCCGCTCAACCATTGACACGACACTCTGCCTCTGTGCTCGTAGTGGGTTCATCAATTGACACATCGCCCTTCCCAATGCTGAAACCTACTGCTACCTTGGGGTGCTCGCATCCTGGACATCTCATCAATCACTCCTCTGCTACATGAACACCCTACGGCATCTACAGTCATTATACAAGTAGGGTCAAATTATATTAGACTTAAACAATTGGAAAGGCTAAAGGATCCCTTTTTGGCACACTCCTTGACTCTGGTAAGCAGTGTGTCATTTCTGGGCCTTTGCCATCTCCCCGCTATGGCGATACCTTTTTCCTGCATTAGGCAACTTTAACATCTGGTTAAAAGGCTACTGCAGCTCTATGGGTATTCCTTTTATGGACAATTTTTCCGCTTTCTGAAATCAGCCCTCTTCCAGCTGGACAGTCTTTACCCTAGCAGGACAGGCTCCCACCTTGCTGTGAACATGGACCTTACTCTGAACTCCTGTAAAGCCTTTAGTGTCTGATGTCGGATGAGTCCAATCCATAATTCAAACCATTTGACGTGTGAGTCTAGTATTCTTGTAATTATAAACAACAGGAACAACACTATTAAACACAATGCTAGTGCAATACGTAGGAATATGTGCAATTTGTTAGCTGTTCAGACTTCTATCCGGGCTCCAACTATGCAGCTAAATTCAGTTCCTGATTCTACTTGTGATGTCAAATGTGGTCTTCTCAACGCTAAATCATTGAACAACAAGTCTTTCATCTGTAATAACTTTATCTTGTCCAATAGCCTTTACTTCCTTTTATTGACTGAGACAGGGTTGAACTCCAATGATTTCTACTCCCTAAATGAGGCCACAGTAAGACCCCCACCAGTATTTGGTGGGGGTCTCATCTGTGGCCTCACTGTGACCTTTTATCTCTGATAATTGACAAGATTATTATTATTATCCTAGGTGATTTCAATATCCATGTGTGTTCAAATAATTCTTTGGGTCAAGAATTCTCAGATCTTATTGAATCCTTTAACTTAGCACAAGCTGTAACTAGACCAACGCATAAGCTTGATCATACACTAGACCTGGCCTCACTTTAATAAGTTTAGAAAAGGAGGATTGATTTGCTTGGCTCTGACCATTGGCATTATTTTTTAACATTCCCTGTTTTTCTCCTTCTTTGATCTCATCCTCCTGCATTCAGACCTGTGTGATAAACTCCTCCACTGCTTGGGCTCTTCAAAGAGAGTCTAGGAAAGCAGAGTGTAAATGGAAGAGTAGTAATTCTTCCATTTCATTTCCAATTCTTCATTTATGCATGGAGGAATTGTTGGGAAAAAAATCAATATTGCACTTAATCCTGCTAGAGAAAAGTATTTCTCCAAACTTATTGCTGAGGGCAAAAATAACCCTCAAACCTTATTTAAGACCATTGATTGGGTGGTGAATGCACCTATGTCGGATAATATTGATCACACAGACACACACAGAGAAGATTGAGAAGATTAGAAATCAGATTGCACCACCTGATCGTGATCTGAATGTTTTCCTCTAACCAAGGGCATCATTAGGTTCTTTTGAGGAAATCTCATCCTGTTCACTAGATATTTTACTGACCAGGCTACTAAAAGATCATTACAAGGTCATTACAACTATTTGTCAATTTATTCTTACCATTATAAACAGTTCATTGATTACTGGCTCTGTTCTGCCTTATTTTAAACATGTGCTTGTCCAGCCCCTTCTGAAAAAAACGGATCCCTCCTTTCAAAGGAATTACAGACCCATTTCTAATCTCCCATTTTGGCTAAACTTGGCTAAAATGATAATTTAAGCACCAACAATCTGTTTGAAAAATTCCAGTCTGGTACAAACATAGCACAAAGACTGCATTACTCAGTCAAAAATGATCTGTGATTGTTCAATCCTAGTCCTACTTGACCTTAGTGCTGCTTTTGACACTGTTGATCACAAAATCTTAATTAATCACCTAAGAGACTATTTGAGAATCACATACATTGCTCTAAACTGGTTTATATCATTTCTCTTGGACAGGCATGGTATGGGTAATTGTTGTTCTAAAAATTGAACTATGGAGTTCCTCAAGGTTCCATCCAGGGTCCTCTTCTTTTTTCTATCTATATGCTTCCTCGTGGTCATTTAATTAGCAGATATGACTTTCCCTTTCATTTCTACTGATGATACACAGTTGTAGTTGCCAGTAAATCCTACTGATACCAGTGGTCTTGACACTTTTAAAGACTGTCTTAATTGTTGGATGTCTCAAAATGTTCTGCAACTTAACAATGGGTTATTATTAAGAGTTAAGTTATTATTTTCAGCCCTTCAAATGCAGCCTCTAGAATTCAAGAAAATCTCGGAAACCTAGCAACTAACATCAAAATGACATTCAAACAATCAAAATTTGAGTGTCATTTTTGATTCTTCTCTTAATTTTGGGAAGCAAATCCAAACAATCATGTCTTTTCTACAACTTCAGCCTGCAGCCAGGCTCTTAACTGGAAATAAAAGAAGAGATCATATTAGTCCCATCCTTGCCTCCTTACACTGGCTTCCACTCAGTCTTAGGTCCGGTTTTAAAATGTATTGACTACTTTTAAAGCATCTTACATTTTTGATTTATCCCCCTGTTGTCTCACATTGACTGAACTCTTTTGACTGTGCCAATGGCAGGATTAAAGTCTAAAGGTGATCAAGCCTTTGCAATTAGGGCATCTAAACTCTGGAACAATGTTGCTGAAGAAATACGTTCCTCTAACTCAATATCTTATAAGATTAAACTGAAAACTCACTTTTATCCACTTCAATTAATACCCTGTTTTACGTTGCCTTGTTATGGTATCACAAGGTTAGACCCAAATGCAGAACCGAACACGGAGTTGAATGAACAATGGTTTATTGGGAAAGGGGAGACCGGGGGGTAGGCAGGAGCGGAGACAGAGGAAGGAGCTGGAGGCGGAAGCGGGGAGAGCCGGAGGGACTGGTGGCGAGCGTGGCAGGCAGATGATGAGCAGGTAGGCAGGCAGGGAGAAAAGCGGTATGGCTGGGTACGGGTTGAGATCCTGGGGGGTGAGGAGAGACACAGTTAGTAAGGAAGGAATTCACAAGACTTAGGAAATACTTCGTAGTAGTAGAAGTAGTAGGCCGGGAACGTGAGCTAACCACACTGGCTGAATCAACGATCTGGCGATGAGTGGGTGGAAAGCCAGGGTACTTGTACTGGAGGTGATGGTTGATGAATGGCAGGTGTGCGGAGTGGAGCAGGTGAACGGGAGATGGTGATGAGCCGGAGTCAGAAGCCACGCCCGCCAACACACACAGACAGGCAGAGACAGACATGTAGACCACACTTATATGTATTATATTTGTGTACAAATGTATGTTTTTATTCTTTTAATCTCATTGTGAAGCACTGTGTACTTGCTATATAAGTAAAGTTTATCATTATTATTATTATATTGGAGTTACCAACAACCAGAAAGAAAGAAGTAGTATAGTAAACTAGCTGACTCTTTCTTTCTTTCTTTCTCCAGGTCTGTCTCGGAGTCCCCACCCTTCTTCATCTCTTCATTTCCCCTCCTCTTCCTACTTCCCCCATGGAGCAATCCGCTATCCTCCCCACCTCACACAGGACCCCCTCAAAGACCTTGTCTCATTGGCCTGTGACCCCGCCAATCAAAACCCCAGCTCAGTGAGTACAACCAATCAAAGTTAGCCCTTAGAAGTGTTCTGTTACAGTTTTTTACGATTGCTTTGACTCATTTTGCACAGCAGAATTTCAATGTACAAAACTCTAAATGCAAAGTGCCAAACTGACTTTCAAAATTCATACTCTAAGACACTACATCCTATGCTGACATACAAAGTGCCAAACTATAAATCATATCTCCATCCTCAGAGTACAGCTACCTAACATTACAACAATGTTGCAATGCTTATTACTACAAATGCAGCTCACTGAATCAGTTCATGCGACGTACATGAAATTCTGTGGCCAAATGCAGCAGAGAGGCAAAATGCTGCTTAAGCACTGAAATGCATTTGTTTTTTGTTTTTTTTACTGTAAAGTTTTTTTGTTACTGTAACTGTTGTTTTTGTTTTTACTGTAAAATACAGTTGAGTTTACTGCATTAGTGTATGATTTCTTTCATATACAGTAATCTAATATTTTGTTTGTCTTCCATGAAAACACAAGCTATATATATATATACTGCAGTCTATCACAGGGGATCACAGGGGATGCTTGCTGTACTTCATTTGAAGTACTTATGAGTAAATGACCCTTGCATAGTCTTTTTTGATGACAATTATTTAGTGTTTGACAGCATTATTTGATAATGGCCATTGTATTTGAAAATGCACCAATAATTAAACTTCAACGATGAACATATCCAATGTTCTGGTGCTATGATAAACTTTTGCATATAATATTCTCTCATTTGACACCGGTATTTTTATTTTGCATGCTATATTAGATTTTGAACCCAAAATGAGCAGTATAGCATTCTGTGTTAAGAGTTTTGCACATTGAAACTCTGTTGTGCAAATTGAGTCAAAGCAATCGTAAAAAACTGTAATGCACTGACTTGACTGTGCAGTCAGACTTCAGATTTTACACTTACTCTATTAGGGTGAGACCAATATATGGGTTTGCTAATATGATATGATCCAGGTCCAGGTGATATGATCCATGATGATCTGGTCCAGTCAGTGTCATCCACCTCTGATATGATGGATATGATGCAGTTCTATTTATTTATTGTAGAATGGGTTGTCTATGGGAAGACCATAATCTGAATTGATTGTAATGAGACATTTTGATCAGATTCCACACAGGTATGTCTAATTATTATTATTATTATTATTATTATTATTATTATTATTATCATCCTGGGTTTCAGTGGAGAGTTTTAGTGTTCCATGGTTTCCATCATCATCAGAGGCTTTTCCACCCTGACAATAATAATGTTTTGTGGACTTAACACTTAATATTTGGAATGTTTTGGCATGAAAATAGTCAAATTTAAAGATATCGAATATCAGCACAAAATGTCGGCTATCAACTGCTTCCATCCAAAAACTCGGTATCGGTCTTTGAAAACCCATATCAGTCAAACCCTAATGCCTATCTTTACTTATATCATGAACTGCAGTGCATTTAAACATATGAAATGTGCTATATACATTATTTTTGAGTGTTTGGTTGTCTAACCTTGTGTGTCCAGTTGAATGGCAGTGGCCAGGTTAAAGTGCCCAGTCATTACATCTCCTCTCAGATGTTGGGCCCCCCAGGCCCAGCGCCCTCCCTGGCACCACCTCCCTCCTCCCTCCCCAGGCTGACGCTGCCTGCAGACTCCAAGGCCATCACCACCTCCTCTGATGGGGGGGCAAACTCTCCCACATCACCCAGTAAGTGGAATGGTTGAAATACTAACCCAATAATTGTATAGGTGTTTAGCATGATGTTTGTATCCATACTGCATTACAGTGAATGTTGGAATAGAATATGTCAACATTTAGAATCCTAACAGAATGGGTGCACTTCCTCCCAGGGCAAAAAACAGCCAACATCCAATACAGACAGCCAGCAGCAAACAAGCGCTCCATCCAGAGAAAGCTGGGCTCACTAACATTCAATCTTTTGCCTCTCGCATTTCTTTGATATCTTTTGGTATAAAGCAATCACACACTGGCCAGGTTGTTAAACATGAATATGAAGTGTGCAGTTTACTGACATCACCTTACAGGATTTCTGTGTATTGAAGTCCTGAAAATTCAAGCAGTTACCTCTTGCTGCCATTTTGGGCCACTAAATGTGCAAAAAAGTTCAGCATAGTGCAGCTTTAACTAATCTTTAAAACTTAATCTTAACTTTAAATCAAAAACTAATAGAAATATTAAAATGATGGAATTAATAAATAAAAATATCTTTCAACAGAAGTCCTTTTCAAAGTTAAAGTGCTTGCAGTAGTGGCAATAACACATAGTGGACCGTATTAATATCTGGTATTAGTTGTTAAAAGACTAACAATTCAACAATTCATCCTGTGTATTAGGAGCATATGGTGTGCGAACAAGATATTCAGCATTTCTCAAAGATCTAAAAATTTTGATTAGCATCAGTTCTAAATAATTGAAGTATCAACTGATTAAAAACATTGATTTGAAAAATTGAATTGATTGAGTTTTTGATATGATGATGACATGATGATATAAAACAAACAGTTCTTGGAAGTGGACTTGGATTTTTGGACCTGTACTGTACATTCAAATCTGGACTAGTGCAGCTTAAACATTGCATTATGAGAGACATTATGGGTTTGATGTTAACTCTTTCTCCTTCTTTCTCTCTCCTCAACCCCCTCCGTCTAGCATACTCGGCCCCTGGGACCCCCCCTCCTTCTAGCCGCTCCTCCTTTGTTGGTGTTGCCCCCCGAGATCCAGGTGGACTCTACCAAGCCCAGGTTAGTGGGTATTCCGTGGGCTTTTCAGAGCCCAAGTTAGTGGGTGTTCAGCGGAGGTGGGGGCTTGTGAAACATACCAATCCCAGTTCCGTAGAACTACTGGCTTCAGTAGCTGATGGTTTCTAATAAGAATATTGCAAGAAGCTTCTGGCTTTGTTATGTTGCCAAAGCGAACCCAAGTCAATGCAGTGCAATGTGGACTGAATGGTTTTTAGGTAAGGTGAGTTTGCCGATATAGGCTTGGGAATATAGTATGGGGCTGAAATTGTCCTTTTATTTTAAAGATAATTTTTTGGGGCATTTTTCCTTTATTCAACAGTCAGCAGTAGAGAGAGACAGGAAAGACTGGGTGAGAGAGGAGACATGCAACATAGGTTCCAGACTGGATTCAAATTCAATCCTTTTATTAAAAATGATATCTTGTTTTGATTGACTGCCCAGGTGTATTTTGAACCTCATACCTTGATCATAATGCAACAGTTTTTTTTTTTACCACCATCAGCCATTGGTTTAATTTGAATGTGTTTTTTTTTTACAACAAAACTTAATAGATGAATGACAATTCAGATGACAATTCATTGCCCAAGATTTTCAGGGGCTTCTGGTGGTCATACATTGAAGAATATAGCTTGGTAAATTTAATAGTCAAAAGTAATTTGAACTAGTGCTGCACGATTTGGTGAAAAAGTCATATTGCGATTATTGTGGACAATATTGCGATTGCGATATAATAAACAAATGGTATCATGAGTACTTGCTTGGTTATCAAGGAAAAATGCACAGATTACAAAGAAGAGACATACAAACTTAAACTAGCATAAAAAATACAAAAACAAAAATTTGTACAGTACTGTTTTCAAAATAACTTAATATTTTACAAAATTAAATAAATAACATAAGAAAAAATATTTTTCAAAATAAAGGCATTTCTGCAAACTTGTTAGTTTTTCTCAATAGTACAACTAAATAAATAGAACAATAAATAAGAAAATACAAATTTTCATTCAAATAAGACATTTTGAATGCCCAAACAAACAAGGACATTTAAGCAGGGTGTAACATAAAAATTAGTGATTAAGTTACAAAATGGGTCATACTTTGTACAACCTCTTCTAAAAATGAAACTGGATTCAGGCTACATCCACACTAATACGTAGGATCTCCATTCACAGAAGCGTTTTAGCACCGCTTCAGAAATTATCTCCGCCCATGCTAAAATGCCTGAAAACGCATATCACGTAACCATTCACCTACACTGGGCATGCGCGTGCCGGTGTAAACAGGAAGCAGATTGTCTGCTCTGCTGTTGCTTAAGAGCAGGTCCTGACAGTTGAGTAGAATTTTTTGCTCAATGCAGTTCACTCATATGAGCTGACAGAAATACACTGTAGGAATCGTTAAGGAGATTCGTCCGTCACCCATACACCCCCCCAAAAAAACTCTTTGGATCGGGACAAATCACACAAGTCACCCAAATTGACGTGAAGAAAGCGACATTCGCCGAAAAGCGAGTTGTTTGCGAACCTGGACACAACTATGTAGTATTGCCGCGTTTGCATGTTTTCCTGCTCAATGTCGCTGAGCTTGAATCCAAAATATCGCCATATAACATTTGTCGCATTTTTTTGGCCCACCAGTTCAGCATCAACCTACTCGTTATTATCCATTCCACCTGGTCTGATTCTGCACCACACCGGATAGTCATGTGACCATGCACACACGCTTCACTGCCTGAACAGAGGCTGATTGGTCATCTCTTTATTATGGGCGTAGCAGACTGCACACAAACAGAGAATAGGTTGTCACGTTCACACACACACATTTTTTATTTAATTAAATAGCAGCCTTTTGCGGTTATATAATCGCACAGGTTGACATCGCGATTGCGATTGCGATTAGATTAATCGTGCAGCACTAATTTGAACTGTAGACTATCAAAATAGCAAATTAAATTGGATGTGCGTGCCTGTTGAAGCCGATTTGCATAGGTAAACGCCCTGTTGAACACCTAAAAGGCTGCAAACTGAGGTTGTGTGCAAGTAAACCAGTGGAAAAGAAGGAAAAGAGGAACTTGGCGGAGTCCGAAATAGAAGTGTTGTGCGCATGCGTACATGAGAAAAAAACAAGTTTTCAGAAGCATCAGCAGCAGAGTCACAAGAACTGATAAAAGTAAAGCATGGCAAGAAATTATTAATGCTGTCAATGCTGTTTCAGCAGAAACACACACCGTTGCTGAGGTGAAAAAAAAAAAGAAAAAGAAAACAGTTTGACATGAAACTAGGTTTCAAAAAAGTATAAGGAGAAGTAGACGCGTATTATCAGCCACAGGAGGACGGCAGCGCACTGTGGCGCTATCTGACATGGATCAGAGGATCAATTAATAATAGGAGAGACCTCACTGTCGGGTGTCGTTTGGACATTGGAGTTGGACACAGATCAGATCCAGGCTGCATCTTCATCAGATGGTAGGACTGTAATTGTATTTTTGAGGCATCCATTCCATGTGATCAACCCATTACAAGTTGGATAATCTTGTGTTATTATGAATGAGGACAGTTCGGCAAATAGGCCATTTCAGCCACTGAAACCTTGAAATCTTGTTGTTGAGGTTTGGCACTACTGCAATTGATTTTTCAAAAAGAATAGGCCGTTTAAAGAGCCTTCCCGCATGTTTCGGCATGTTTCCAAGCATTCGTAGGATTTAATCGTACCAAACGAACAAATTCAGATACAAACAAAATAATGAATCCGACTATGTTCGTTGAAACGTTCGTAGTAACGTTATACGATCAAATCTGACCGTAGGCACGTTTTGTGAATGAGGCCCAATATACATAGATATAAATAGTTTAGAATCTAAACCTTGATCTAAATCTTTAATAATGAAAAGTTACAAATTTGTTCAAAATATGACCCACATTGGTGCATGTGAGTGGTTATTTTCAGTACCACGTTGCCTTTGATCTCACAACCTTTGGTGCAAGTCATAACCTGATTGAGCCAAATGAGAAGTTATTTCCCACTATGACCAAGAGTGAATGTGTTCAAACGTTTTAAAGTCAACCACCCGGGGGACTTTGACTTTTTATAAGGGCAGAATTCAAAATAGTCTAAAAAAACTCAATTTTAAAAATAAAATTATGCTAATTCGCATACCTTATCTGGACAATATGGAAATGTAGTTGATGCTCTGTTTTCCATTGACTATAGTTTTTTACACAAGGGTAACATTCAGAAAACTGTCAAAGATTCATTTTTTGATGAAATTCAGAATTCACAACAACAACAATAATAATAAATATAGCCGCAAGCGGCGATTCGCGGGTTCAAACCATTTTGTTACCATTAACCATTTTGTGCATGCAGAGTGACAGAAGAAGATAAATTCCACAAAAAAATTTACTCGGAAAAAAAAGTTTGGAAATTTGTGTTTGGTTGATTATTTCTCTGTTGTTACAATGCTAATTGGCATTGTATTTTATATCGTTGGAAAGCCTGTTTATTTACCTTTACAATGATGTCCAACTTGTAAGGATCATGCATTTGTGGGATGGGCAGCACAGCTGATTATGTGGGTAGCGGCCAAGTAAAATTTGCCAAAATTCTCTGCCAATGCTAAACAGTGTATTCTCCTGTTGGTATTCACTCTTGTTTTGAGCACCTGTGTGCATGGGGCCTGCTGGGTGCTGCGCCCTACTAAAGTGATCATTTGGTGTCTGCTCCAAGCATCGGCATGCCACGTTTGTCTAATCTGGATGAGGCCCATGCGATAGGGCAAGTTGAAGCTGGTGTTCTGCAAAACCAAGTTGCAGCATTATTTGGAGTCAGCCCTGGTACCATCTCCAAACCCTTACAGCACTGAGGAACCGTAGGCTGTCTTCTAGAGATTTGCAGGCAAGGTTTGCAGGACGTTATGGCATACAGATCTCTGATCAGACAGTCAGGAACAGACTGCACACAGCCAATCTCCGAGCTCATAAGGCTACCAGGAAGCCTGCAATGACTGCCCTTCACCGTCAGGCCCGTTTGCGCTGGTGTCGGCAACACCGACAATGGAACCTGAACATGTGGGAGAATGTCATGTTCAGTGATGAGTCCAGGTTCTGTCTGCGGAAGTTGGATGGCAGGGTCAAAGTATGGAGACGTGGAGAACGCTATGCTGATTGTTGCACCGATCGAGTAACAGCTTTTGGTGGGGGCAGTGTCATGGTGTGGGGCGGTATCTCCATCACTGGCAAAACAAGGCTTGTCATCATTGAAGGCCATCTCAATGCAGTGAGATATCGGGATGAGATTCTGCAGCCAGTGGCGATCCCATATCTCCACAATCTGGGACCTAACTCCATCCTCCAAGATGACAACGCTCGCCCCCACAGAGCCAGGGTTATCACAGACTACCTCCAGAATGTGGGAGTAGAGAGAATGGAATGGCCTGCCAAGAGTCCAGACCTCAACCCAATTGAACACTTGTGGGATCAGCTTGGGCGTGCTGTACGTGTTAGAGTGACCAACACAACCATGCTGGCTGACCTGCAACGACTCCTGGTTGAGGAATGGAATGCCATCCCACAGCAACGTGTGACCAGGTTGGTGACCAGCATGAGGAGGTGCCAGGCTGTTGTGGCTGCGTATGGATCTTCCACCCGCTACTGAGGCTCCTGACGGTGTATTAAATGAATAAAGTGTAAAATTGCCAATATGTCTTGTTTGTTCCTTATTACTGATAGAGAGATCAATCATCCAATCCACCAAACAACTCAAAACAAGAGTCAATACCAACAGGAGAATACACTGTTTAGCATTGGCAGAGAAATTTGGCAAATTTTACTTGGGCACTACCCACATAATCAGTTGCGCTGCTCATCCCACAAAGTATATGACTGGACTAGTTCTAGGTTCGTGGGAGTGGTGATGATAATATAATAAATCAGACCAGAGAGACAGAGCTTTAAATATAACAGCCCTCAATTTAGTGATTGGAAAGGTAACAAACAAACAAAAATAACACTTATCATACAATAAGTCAATCTTCTTATAGGCCTAAATCACAGGAAAGTATAACCAAACCTTTTTGGTTTCTCCTTTAAGTTTCCTATAGATTAGTTAGTCTAGTCAGTTTAAGTCAGTTTAGTTAGATTAGTCAGTTTAGTCAGGTTTCTAACATAACTTATTTTAGGTTAGTAGGTTATGCCTATTTTAGCTTAATAGGTTATGTCTTATTTTATTCCCTGAGTTAAGTCTTATTATTTTTCCTTCACAGGTAAACAGGTAAGTAAACCTTAAAATCCATGACAGGTAAATCAGAGATATAACCTTTTGGGTTTAACTTTCTTCCCCGACAGGTAAGATACAATAAAATTCACCTTTCTTCAATCTAAACATCAAATGAACATTACATCATCACAACAACATAACATTGGAAATTCTTGAAATAAATGTAATGTAGTACCAAAGTGGTATATTCTTTTCAGTTCTTTTCAAACTCAGTTCTAGTTCGCCTGACTAGATTTTCCGCCATTTTGAATTTTTTGAAAAATACATTTTTGACATCTCCTAAACCATAGGTCCGATTTGCTACCAAATTTTCTGTGGATCATTATTGGACCAAGCTTATCAAAAGTTATATAAAGCTTGCTGATATCTTATTTAGTTTTCAAGATATTGACCAATGAACTTCAAAAGGGCGTGGCTCAGCACATAATTACACCAAAGTCAACAACCGTTACTCCAATCATCACAAAACTTGCAGGATATGTCCACATAAGTACCTGAAACACACCCCGAAAGTTTCATTGAAATCGACCACTAGGGGGCGCTACAAATGCAAACAATGGGCGTGGCAGAACACAAATCAGACTATAAATCAGAAATTGTTTGTCCAACCATTACAAAACCCGCAGGATATGTTTGATAACAATGTTGAACCACGTGTGTAAAATTATTTTGAAATCGCTCAATAGGGGGCGCCACCAGTTCCAAACATGTGCATGGGCCTGGCGCAAATTTGGCCTTAAATCAATGACAGTTTGTCCAAACATCACCAAACTTGGTGGACATTTTTAATTAAGCTTTTGAAACATGTCCCCAAATTGTTTTTGAAATTGACCAATAGGGGGTGACGGCATTGTCGAACAAGGGCGTGGGCCTGGCAAATTATGCTGTAAATACATGAGTTTTTCCATATGGGTGTAACCCACATTAAAATATGGTTATAAAAGTAGTATATTTTTATAAATTAAGTTACAAATAAATTAGGCTACAATTAAAAATGTTGACACTAAATAATTTGTAAGAAGAAACAATTAAAACGTATGCCTATACAAATTCATAGTGAAACATTCCCCTTTAATTAGTGAATATCCCTTTAAGAAAGATGTTTTTTTTCCTCTCGAAAAAAAGTTACAGCACAGGTGCAGAGTTAGAACCATGCACTGCAGAGAGAGAAACGGAGAGAAAGAGATAGATAATTTACTTTGTTTAAAGGACATACATTTTGTTGTTATGGAAGAGTTTATTTTTTTGAGAAGTTTGTTTCATGGAGTTGGACACTCTTCTTCCTCGTGGTGTGATAGTGTGTGCGCTGTACATGTCTGATGACTGCTATCGCTGCCAGTGTGGTAGGAGTGTTGTGGATCTGAAAACAGAATTGAACTGAACTACAGTACAAAGAACTAGAACTGAGTTTGAAAAGAACTGAAAAGAATATACCACTTTGGTACTACATTACATTTATTTCAAGAATTTCCAATGTTATGTTGTTGTGATGATGTAATGTTCATTTGATGTTTAGATTGAAGAAAGGTGAATTTTATTGTATCTTACCTGTCGGGGAAGAAAGTTAAACCCAAAAGGTTATATCTCTGATTTACCTGTCATGGATTTTAAGGTTTACTTACCTGTTTACCTGTGAAGGAAAAATAATAAGACTTAACTCAGGGAATAAAATAAGACATAACCTATTAAGCTAAAATAGGCATAACCTACTAACCTAAAATAAGTTATGTTAGAAACCTGACT
Organism: Hoplostethus atlanticus; assembly: GCA_034670405.1. Taxonomy (NCBI): domain Eukaryota; kingdom Metazoa; phylum Chordata; class Actinopteri; order Trachichthyiformes; family Trachichthyidae; genus Hoplostethus; species Hoplostethus atlanticus. The sequence goes on along the minus strand of JAXDDX010000043.1, from coordinate 233,867 downwards.
AAACTGACTAATCTAACTAAACTGACTTAAACTGACTAGACTAACTAATCTATAGGAAACTTAAAGGAGAAACCAAAAAGGTTTGGTTATACTTACCTGTGATTTAGGCCTACAAGAAGATTGATTTATTGTATGATAAGTGTTATTTTTGTTTGTTTGTTACCTTTCCAATCACTAAATGGCCGGCTGTTATATTTAAAGCTCTGTGTCTCCGGTCTGATTTATTATATTATCATCACCACTCCCACGAACCTAGAACTAGTCCAGTTGTATACTTACGCTGTGGATACAGTGACACAAGTGCTACATGGGCTTACAGTATAGTATTTTTCTGGGGCTTTTATTTTTAAACTGGGCTTTGTTGTTTGAGAATGGAAGCCTCTGTCCTAGTGGCCTTGCTTACTTAAACATACAGTTAACTGCATATATTTGTTTGTGGAATTTATCTTCTTCTGTCACTCTGCATGCAGTTTGCCGTAACAAAATGGTTTGAACCCGCGAATCGCCGCTTGCGGCTATATTATTAATAATAATAATAATAATAATAATAATGAATATACATAGCCACTAGCAGTATTGAGGTGGTCGGGAACAACTTATTCATTTAGCAAGGTGTTTTGAAAAATTTAATAAGGGCTCTATGAAGTTTTGTGTTTTGCACAATAGAGTTCTGAAATATTTGTCAATTTTAAAGTCACAGGCTTAACAGGTTATGAACTTAATTGTAGCTTTTCATAGAGCCCTATACATGGCTTAAAACATTGTATAAAAATGTAATAAAATAACTTTAAAACTTTTTCTTAAAACAAACAGATTATGGGCCTGTCATTGTTGCTTCTTGCAAAAGGGATATAGAAATTAATTGAAAAAATATTTTTTTTATTCGTATTTTTTTATTCGTATTTTTACAAAGGTTTTACAAAGTTTTACAAAAGTATAAATGTGTAACCTGTTTGGTTTTAGGTTTTCCTTTTATTTTCCTGGTAATGATGATTGATAAAATGTTGCAGTACAAGGTAACTGTGGCTGAGGGACTAGTTAGTGACATAAGGCAATGTATTTTGAGGGAATCTATTTTGCAAATAAAGCTTTTGAACTTCAGGAAAACTTGGACATTAAATCAGATCACCAAGCAAAGCAAGAAAGAAAAGCACTAAAAAACAGTGGTGTTCACATTATAGAATGGCCAAGTTAGAGTCCTGACCTTAACCCGATTGAAATGACCTTGCATGTCCTGAAGCAAGCCGTTCATGCAAGACATCCCAAATATATCAATGAATTGAAACAGTTCTGTAAGGAACTCCTAACCATTGTGCAGGTCTGATCAGCAACTACAGGAAACGTCTGGTTGAGGGTTTTTTTGCTGATTTTTAGATGAAGATCAGACCATATTTAGGAATCATTTATACAGGAATGCAGGTAATTCAAAAGGGTTCACAAACTTTTTCTTGCAACTGTAGGTAGGTTTGGTGGTAGGTCAGTAGGGAGTGAGGTTGGTTAGTAGGAAGAGAAGTAGAGAGGTAGGGAGGTAGGTGGGTGGAGAGGTAGATAGAGTGGTATGGAGGTAGGTGGGTAGGTATTTAGGTAGGCAGGTAGGGAGAGAGGTAGTTGGGTAGGTGTGTAGATAGGGTGGTAGTTTAGATAGTTAGTTATGTATGAATATGCCTAAATCTATAGTAGCCCCAGGCCCATGTCTTAGACTGCAGTGTAGGTTCTGTTGGTTAGAGTCTCCCAGCTGCTGCTGCTGCATTGCAGTGCTTCTGCTCCATAAAACAGCCCGGCAAATACTGCTGAGCCAGGACCCTGTGTGTGTCTGTGTGTGTGTGCGTGTGCGTGTGCATGTGTATATAATGTATGTTAGAACTGACTGCAAGGTGAAATATGTTCTTAGTAGTTATAGCTAGGTGGTCTGTCCAGGTTTCCTGATACTCTGTTAGGATTAATTCCATGTTATTGACTGATAGGACTGGTTGAAATCAGGGTTGCCAAGGTTACTTTAAAAATCATCTATAACGACTAACTGATTACCTGCTTAAAATTATATCATTATCATATATCAGTAGCATTAACCATTGCAATACGCAAACTCAGTGTAATCTGATTACTTGTGCATCACTTTGCCTCCAAAAGTCACATAATATGAAAGAATATATACCACCATTTACAAACTGTTAATATTACTATTATCTATATCTATTATCTATGGAACTGAACTTTTTAGGGGAAAATAGAAACTCATTGCTCGGCACTAGAGATGGCCAAAACAAAACAAAACAAAACAAATACATTGGTTGACATTACATTACATTACAGTCATTTAGCAGACGCTTTTTTCCAAAGCGACTTACAATAAGTGCATTCAACATAGGTAACATTCAGCATTGAGTCTTTAAAGGGGCACTAAGTAATTTACCTCTACAAGACCTGTAGGAATTGCAACAACATTAATAGAATCTCCTCCTACACAAGTCTCTGGCATAGCCCCCGACCCAACCCCCACCCACACCCCCTTACTCACATTTAGTGAACAGGTAATATATCACCATGCTAAATACTGGAATAATAATACTGCTTACTTTTGAGAACAAGGATTTTTAACCTCGGTAGCTGAAATGTGTTGTGATGCCAGTCGCGGGGAAGGAGGGTACAGCCCGGAAAGCCAGGAATCCCAATCATTGTCTACAGCCTATCCCAGCATTCACTGTGTAGAAGGCAGAACATCCTGCACAGGTTGCAGCCTATCATAAGGCGAACACAGATCGACAATTACACTCACACCTTTGGGCAATTAAGAGTCTCCAAACCACCTGGCTTCCTTGTCTTTGCACTGTGGGACGAAACCAACAGTCCTAACCACTGAGCCACTGTGCCGCCTGCCAGAAATCTCAGCAGCTGGCCCAGTAATCATTGAGTCATTGGTGTTGAGCAACAATCCTATTAACTCCCTACAGATATATTATGCTCTTTTTTGCTATGAGGCAGTACAAAACTTACTTACTGCTTCTTTAAACTACAACTACACTATTTTATTATAAACATGTGCTCCATGAAAAGCTGTACCAAAAACCATACAAAAAGCGGTCTGGGATAAAAGAAGCAAAGGAATCCAGTGTTTCTGGACAAGCATCTGTTATGTTGTCCATGGTGAAGATCATAAATAATACTATCTGGGGTTTTTACTACATCCACAACAGAGAAGGTAGATAGGAGGATCAATTTGTTTGTAGAATATGGTTGTTTCCTAAGGCAGCAGAACAGCAGAATGGCATGTGAACACAACAATGCAAGAAAACAGTGTGGGATGGTTTGAGTCATTCCCTCAGTACTGCAGTCTATTATTTGCTTTGTTTCCCTTGCTTAACCATTGCCTTACGATCACATGAAGCCAATAAACATTTCAAATTTTCATGTGTCATCCTCTGTGCAAGCTGATGCAGACAGTTCAATAAAAAAGGACTGACATGAAAGGAGCATGAAGCAGAACAACTGCGAAGGACATTCTCAGTCTTCTAATGCTGCCACCCTGGGGAGAAAAAACTAAAATATGGTTTAATCAATCATTTACCATAAATCTCAGAGGAAAGCTATAAGTGCATGAAGATTCAGAACTGGTGAAGCCTGCCTTGAATGTTCTTCCCTAATACCTCAGCCTCCTCTTCCGCCCTGTGCTCTTCCTTTATGGTGGGAATTTTGTCTACTTATTATATAATGCAAGGAAATTTAGGATCACAAACCAAAAAACAATTATTGCACCCTAAAACTATGACCATAATATGACAGAATATGACAGAGCTAAAATGTGTCAGGAAAAAGAAGTCAGATTTACATACAATTACATACCTTTTTTTTAAAATTTACTATTTTTTCTTACACTAACACATATCAACACACAGACGCACAAACACATAAAGTACCAAACAACAACACAGGGTCAACTAAAACTAGTCACTCCACCACCCCCCCAAACCAAACCGTCATATCCTCCATCCCCTACTCCCATAACATCCAAACTCCCTATTCACATATCCATCCCAAGCAGTACAGAGCTCACAACCCAGCCCAGGTGAAATAAAATAATCATGTATAATAAACATATTTTAAAGGCAAAACATAAGTGTTTTTAATAGTGCCTTTAATATTTGCCATGTTAAGGTGCCTTTCACACTAACCCAACAGATGCCAATGAATTGCAACATTTATCAAGGCTTTACTCAATAACAATGATTCAATCCACTACCAACAGGAACTGCCGTTCATCATTCAAACACTAATATCAACTAGAAATACCTGGAAGTACTTTTGCCTGCAGGGGTCTGTCTTATGAAGCTCAGCATAGTCAGGGTATCTTTGCGATAGCTGGCTTCACAAAACCAAACAATCCCGGATTTTCCAATCCAGCTATGAGCATCTTCACATAAAAGGGGCAGGGTTTGTAACAAATAGCCAAATGCATGCAACATGAAAATAGCACACCTACCAATATAATACCTACCAATATAAGCAGAATCTAAAATAATAAAACAATTAAAGCAATTAACTAGACTATGAATTCAGGGGTTATGTAAACATATGCTGCTGACAGTTTGACAGTAAACTAGAAGTGAGAAGTATGGGAAAGAAATGGATTGCTAACATTTGTTTTTCTCTCAAGAAGAACATACTATTGCAATGAATAAATATGAGCAATACAAAAAATATAACATTGAAAAGTAACACAGTAACACACTGCTGCTAAGGCTAGAGAGGATTGCCGGAGGAAAACTGCAAATAGTGAGACCAAAAATCCAGGCTTAACACTACAGTGACTAAGAAGAATAACCAGAGATCTACAAGTTTCAAAACTTACCACCAGAATAAACTTATCCCAATGGTCAAGCATGGTGGTGGGAGTGTCACAACAAACAATTTGGCTTTCGCAGACTCCTAGGCAATATTGTTTGAGCCGGGAAAGGGCATATTATGTTATTATGTTAAACTCATATTCAAGTTGAATAATACATAAGCCAATGGGGGGTGCAAGGATTGACATACACTACCGGTCAAAAGTTTTAGAACACCCCCATTTTTCCAGTTTTATTTAAATTTAAGCAATTCAAGTCCAGTGAATAACCTGAAATGGTACAAAGGTAAGCGGTAAACTGCTAGAGGTTAAAAAAAAAAGTTTAGGTCAGCAAAAACTGAAAAATAATGTAAATTTCAGAGTCAAGGTGTCAGTGAGTACAGTTTCCTACACCATCAAAAGGCACTTGGAAACTGGAGGAAACTCTGACAGGAAGAGGTCTGGCAGACCCAAAGACAACAGAACAACAGAACAGAATCAGAAGACAAGTTTCTGAGAGTCAACAGCTTGCGTGATAGGTGGCTCACAGGACAACAGCTTCAAGCACAGGTTAACACTGGTCAAAGTAAGCAAGTCTCAGTTTCAACTGTGAAGAGAAGACTTCGAGCTGCAGGTTTGACAGGTCGAGTGGCAGTAAGAAAGCCATTGCTAAGATGACAAAATAAGAAAAAGAGGCTTGTCTGGGCCATGAAGCTCCACCAGTGCACTACTGAAGACTCTTATGGACCGATGAATCAAAATTGGAAAAATGGGGGTGTTCTAAAACTTTTGACCTGTAGTGTGTATATATAGCATAACCAGGGGGAAAAAATGAATAGTCTCTTTCATCTGGATTAAATAAATAAATAAAAAAAATCTAGATTCTTATTTATCAATTTATCGCTACACCTCTGCTCTTAGAAGTCCCTGTGCTACCGTATACTTCACCTACCCATGTATACTTACGTTCATCAGGTTCTTTCCCAGTTAAATGTGTTTCTTGTATAAAAGCGATTTCAGGTATGACAGCACCTTCTTTGTTTTGAACACAATGTGCAAATTGTTAACATGAATTGGTCTCAATGTCATTGTTAATCACTGAATATACAAGATTAGTTTGGCTGATTCTCCATATATAATGTCACTCTCATATAACAAGATACACATGAGACAAACACAAAACACTCATTCTTGACAAATAATGTATAACCTAGCCTATTTATTACCAGACCATGTGAGAAAAAGAAAAGAGCAGTGTATTGTCCCACTGAGCACTAGACGTCTTTACAATGTCGTGTCTATTATCACGCTCTCATAAATAGCCCAGGATCTTTTTATCTGTGCATTGCCCAGTTTTTTTTTTCATTTTTAAATCCATAAGAATAAGTGTTGAGCGGTAATCCTATCCCAGCAGATACATTTTACAGTACAACAGAACTCTTAGCCTATTGGTTTGGCCATGTGGAAAAAAGAAAGAGAAAGAGAGAAAAATTATTATCCCAGGTGCCGCCGTTGTGGACGTTGGTTATAAATTCCCACCATGGGAAATGCCCACCTTAGGCACATCAGGAGAAGGTTCAGGTGTGTGATCTCTGATTACAAGTTGAAGCCTTTTCTGTGTCTGGTTTTATTTTGGACAAAATTACAAAGGAAAGAAAGCAAAAAATGTCAGTTGATTTAACTTTCTCCTACAGTAGGTCAAGGAAAGATGTCCATTTTTGGAGTAGGAAACACATGATGCATGCAGGCCAATGTTAGGATGTAGTTGGGGTTGTTTAAGAGTCTTGCTAGAGTGAGGATAAAAGTGGAGCAGCTTTGTGTTTTTTCAGGGGTGAGGAGTGAAAAGAAATGGGAGGAGGGTGACAGCTTTTTGGTTTTTATTGCTCTTTCTTTTCCTTTTCTTTGCTTTTGTTTTGATGTGTATGGTTTTGGCCTGGTCTTCAGCTTATTGCATACCATATGTATTTGAGAGGAAACTGGCCACATTGTGGCTTGTGCTGTATTAGCCATCCTCTGGGTACCAATGGCTTCTCCAGGCCTTACCAACTCACTTCTCTTCGAGCTCATCCTCTTTGACCCAGAGTGCTTCCTTCTACCGGTTTCTTGCTCCAGTATTTCTTTATTTCTTCCTGAATATCCTTGCTGGATTCCTCCAGCCCCTTGCAGGGATTCCTACGTGTTATCGTGCCTTGCCTTTTCTGAATCTGACAGGTGCCCAAAAAGCCAATAGCAGCAGTCAAGGCACCCTTATTCACTGATGTTTTGTTGAGTTAGGCAACAAGAAGGCTCAACAGTGTAATTCAGCGTCCTGGAACCACCCCCCTCTATACCACCTCTCATCAGAGTCTTTGCCCCTGCTATTTAATGCCTGCGTCTTACTAACATCTTACTAATACCTCCCTGCCATCAACCTAGCATTAACCTAACCTTGGCCTAACATCATGTTTGTGTGCTACAATCCCTATGCTTGACTAGCTAACAGTACAAACCCCCCTCAATACCAAAAACAAGTACTAACTCTGCCTACACTCATCAACCTCACATGCCACATCAGAGAGAGAATGCAGTCTGTACCTGCATATGTATGTACTGGGCTAACACTACAGCTGGCCCTGCTGGCTTGTCCAGAAATTCTGCAACAGTTGCCGGGGCCGATTCAGCTGCCAGGGCAGCTGTGTTCCTTATGTACATGTATATAACCATTAAAGAACATATGTTTGCTACAAACCCTTGACAACAGACTTCCACATGGCTCACATAAAATAACAGTAAATAAAATCAAACTTACCCCACACTCTGCAGTACAAATATCTCTAGACAGTGCTCATAATGGAGCGTGGATGGTGAGAGGTGATGTAATGTGAGAGGCTGAGGTGATCGAGACCCAAGTTCATGTCCTCAGTGCGCAAGTCCGAGTCCAGATTCTGCTTGTCTGTTATACGACCATGCAAAGCAGTCATCCGACCTACTGACTCCCAGTAGATGGTTGCCATACCAGTACAAATCCACCACCATGATTAACAGTTGCCAAAAGACATTATAGGTTGAAGGCTTCCTTTGGCTTTCTCCAAACGCAAATCCATCTGGATGGAGGAACAAGGCTGAAGGATAACTCACAGAACCATAGGACTACTTCTTTTCATTGCTCAGGGATTTGTGCTCCTTACACCAGGTTATTAATCTTTGTGCATTGGCCTGTGCATTGGCCTTGGACACAAGTGGTATCAGTGGTATGTTTTGTGACCGATGCTCTATGGCTATTTACTCTTTGAACCTCTGTTAGTTGCCTCATGTAGCTTTGAAAACGCACAAAACTGGTGCTTGTCAGACCTCTTTTAAAGCTAACATACTGCTAATTGGCATTCAACTTATTACGACTGGCCTGTGTAGCTGTATTGCTAATTGTGATTTATTTACTTCAACGTTACAGTGGTGTTTCCGTTATTTGTGTGTGTGTGTGTGTGTGTGTGTGTGTGTGTGTGTGTGTATTACATATCATGAGTTTGCAGTTAAGTTTCTGTCTACTTTTTTTTTGTCAAAATTGAGTTATCAACATATTCTCAAACGTTGAATGCTACTTAATTCTTGTGTGGTGTTATTTTTGGAAAGACTTGGAAAGACTGGAACTATAAGCTTCTATTTCCCATCACAAACTTCAGCGTTTCATTAACATTAGACCAAAAGCTTCCAGTGGGGCAATTGATTTGGGGTGGGATGGGGTGGACGATTGTTAATTCAACATGAAAATAACTTTTGTTATAGCTTGCTGTGACATTAACATGAAATGTGTTTACAAAAGAACTGAAAAAATATTAATAAGTACATTTTTATGCAGTGAAGGAGAGTTTGGAAGGATTAGGCGAGGTTTCACCACCTGCTGGTCAAATATTGGACTATAATGATCAGACAAAGAAACCTGCATGGACATGATTGTTTTTCATATTTACTTAGTAGGTGAAAGCAGTTTAAACAGCTTTAAACTGCTCATGGTTATTTTGCACACCCCTAATTCTGTAATTAATTCCATTCTAGTGTTGAAATCGTCGGTTGCATTATATTTAATATCACCCTTGGCTATATTGTTTTTAATAGTCTGTTTCTCTTTGCTTTTCCCTATTAGTAGTATTTGCTGTTTCCCCAGAGGGATCACTCAAGTTTCATTGAATGTAATCTTAGACGTTTGATGTGAAATTCATGTAATGTCAAGTTGAGTGTGAGAGATCCATGTGTTTGAGATAGATTAAGCAAATTACTCATTATTAACTATATATTTTTTATCTGATTTTGTGTTTCTCTCTTTGTTGCAGTCCTGGTACCTGGGCAACTGAGTGACCTGTGGAGGAGAGGTCATTACCATGACAACACAGTGTCCTGGAGGGGAGGCAGCAATGTTGTCAAGATGATGCAAGAGTAAAAATATACTCACTATGTAGAAGCATAACGTAGTTATACACATATATAAACGTACATCTGAATATATTTATATATGTGTATCTACCTGGAAGACTTCAGAGACAGCCTTTGGATGGAGAAGGATTCGGGGAAGGATGCTGCTCTCACCACGCCATTTTGCAGCCCCAAAATTAACTAAATCAAATGCCAAGAGGGACCCAAAATGGCTGCCACAAAATGGCCATAGATGTGAGTTGTGGTGTTCAAGTGAAAGCAAAGGATTGAAGGGGATGTCTGGGTGGTCCAGATTAACTGTTGACCAGAACCAGGCCTCAACCCACCAGATCCTAAGAAGCCTCTACCCTAACTCTATCTCCAGGATGAGGCTTGTTCTTTGGGATGGACATCAGCCTTTAACCCCCCTCCCCCTCCTCTCTCTCCCTAAATTCCTCCCAGAATGACAGTCCTCTATCCTGGGTCTCTAACCCTGATCCTAACCCCAGTATGAGGACTCCTCCCTAGGAAGGACATTAGCCCTTACTCCCCCCTCCCTTTCTAGAATGCCCCTCTCCGCTGCCGGTGCTGCTTCTTATATATGCAAATAAGCCTCCCTATTTTTTGAACCAATCAGAAAGAGAGAGAGATCCTGTTGTTAATATGTTTCTTTGCACTTTTCAATATGTTTTTGATGCGCATGGGGAAATCGAAGAGTTCAAACAGGGCACTTCTTTCCTCTCTTCCCATTTCCTTTTATTGACTATCATTGGCCCGAACCCGTCACATTGCTTTGAGAGGCTTGTGTTTTTAAGACTGTTTTGATTGTTTGTTAGTTTTTTTTAAATCAGAAAACAATGAATAATGGTGAAACCTAACAACTTTATTCATGCCTACTCCAACACAACACACATTGCTACAGTTCTGCACTAGTATAGAGTTAAGCACAGTGTTATTGTATCAGGACAGTGCACGGATATTTTGGAGGGAGGGGCTTCCTTTAATATGGTACCTCTTTTCCCATGAATATCTTGCCTTGTTTTAAGATATAAGGGTTAACTAAATTTCTATATTGAACCTACATCGGTGAAGGTTTTTTAAGAGAGGACTTTGTGAGGGACTTCATCTTCCTAAGGCCGTGATCAGATAGGAGTCTTTTTTTTTCTCCTGCTCAAACTTAAAGCTCAGCTGTGAGCATCACAAATAACAGAGAAGAGCTCAAAGGGCACAAGGAGCGTTACGTCATTCTCACCGCTACGTAACGCAAAGTTTGACAACTTGCAAGCTATATAATTAGCGTTCGCTAGCTAACCTGAAGTGAAAATAAAATTGAAATTGAAAATAACAATAGGCAAGAGAAAGTTAGCTACTTTTTTCATCTTGTTCAAAGGCTCCAACTAGATAGCCCTTGTTTAAAGGGTTATTTTCACCTGACAATGGAGCAGTTTAACCAGCTTGTTCGGCTTGAAAAATCACTTGTATACAAGAAGACCACACACTTCAGAAAGCCCATCAAAAAGTGCTGAGGAAGTTTGCTAGCATTGCTAAAAACAAGCCAGTGGTTAAAGTCACTGGGAAGCACGTAAGAAGCTGCTTACTTACCTTCAGGCGCTGACAATGTTTTTCTCTGCCATGATAGTATTTATTTGTAATGATGATCTGAGATGACTTTAATCAACTTCTCCATTTTGACTTTGGTTGTTTATGTCTCCTCAGATTTAGTCCCTCCTCTCAGGGGATTTGATTGGTCAGTTGACCAGAGGGTGACATTGACATAATACAATACATGCATAAAATGCACTGTCCAAAAGGCCAAACCATTACAAATAACTGAAAAAAGGATTCTATATGATCATGGACTTACCTGATTGGGAAGCATAATGCTACTGCTGTAATTCAGCTGTAGGAGAAGCTGTAATGTCGACATGTCAGCACGGCTAGCGGTTGACTGGTTGTCACGCTGAATGTCTAGTACACTTGAAACTGTAGCATAGTGTGGTTTTGTGTTTGTCAGAATGTGAATATGATTCCTGCATCTGCACACCCATCCCTGCTCTTATCTGAGGAGACTTTCTGTAGATTTTGTTTGTGTCTCAGAGGACACCGTGTTGGCTGTTTCGGGAGGGGGGGGGGGGTTGTATTTTTATTTGTAGGTGGAAGACTATTTGATATAGCAGGCATTGCACTATGATTAAGTTACATTTTCTTTTTTGAGCAACTTTTCGGTGTGATAGTGTGGCATGTTGCCAGGCAGGTAACCGGTAGTGTATTATTGTTGATGTTGTCAATGATAAAAATGAATGTTGCTAGTGTTGGTTTCAGACAAAACCTCAATGGTTGTCTACTGGCAACAAGCAAAGAATAGAGCACTTAAAGTCACGGTTTATTAGTTATGAGCTTTGGTGCCCAACCTTGGCACAAGATTTGCATGATGAAAATATTTTAGCGGGGCAAAGCAATGTTCGGTTACGACGGGCTTTTCACAGACAATCTTCATTTACTGAGTCCCTCCTGATTCATCATTACTTTAATGGCATTCCATTGCTTAAAATCGTACATCCTGCATCTTAAACAACGAATAGAAACCTAACATTTAATAGAGTTAGCATCTAAAAAAACATGAATCCCTATCTGCAGCAATGGTAACATCGTCAAAGCCATACATCTGTAGATTCACGGAAGAGCAAGACGTCAGGCCAAGGGATAGCCACATCCCGGCCTGCCTATTTGTAGTTGTCTGAATGGATCCCCAATGGATGCCCTTTGACAAACAGCACACCAAAACAGAATGAAATTGTAAAAAACACATCGCCATGCAGATTTGCATGTATCAGCAATGAAATTCCAACAGACGTGCAAAAGTAAGAGAATTTTTTTGCATCCTGGCATTTTTTATATATTCCAAAGACCATTCGGTTTGGAGTCTGGAGAAACAAAGTTCTGCTGTACACTCAAAAACCCACAGAAGACACAGTGCTTCGGTGTAAAATATTGAAAATGAATGTTATTTATAGGGACTCGTGTTTGATACCCGACGCCATGTTCTAACCTCTAAGGCTTTGTAATTGAAAAGCAATATATTATAGTTTGTTGCTTAGGTTGGTATGCATTTAAAAGGATTGGTGTTTTCTGTGTTAGAGTGAGGGTTGTTTCTTTAAACAGTTAGTTTTCTAAGTTAGCAGCAGCCAATGCCTACTAGGGGTTAGATTTTTGTACTGAAGGTGCTGATGTGAGCTGGGTTTGGGTAGGGTGTGGGTTAAGGTTTGGATAAAGTTAGCTGAAAGCTGATGTATACTGCATGGTGCTGCTCCGGTCGCTGTGCTGACCTAAAGAAATGCATGGCTCAACCTTATGATACCTCTCTGTCCCGATCCTGCTCTTCCTCTTCCTCCAGTCTAACCTTCCTCTTCCTCCCTCTGCACTACAACAGAGGGCATTATATGGAAGGGTTGTCCGCATTAAATCTACTTATTTGGATTTTAATAATAGCCCTGTTGTTAAACTTCTATTTTGCACGATATTTCATAAAACACATTATGTGCCTTGCCTTTAGTTAAAGAACAATAATACATTACAGGAAAACGGATCATTCTTTTCTTTTTGTGGTGCGACTGATAGCACTTCAAAAATAAAATAAAAAATAAAAATGCTGCATGTGTGACTGCTTGTCATTACCCAGTGTAGCCGGTAGACAGTTTTAGGAGATGGTGGTCTGTTAACAGAGATACTAGAAAAGTCAGTAGAGATACTAGCCTGAGTGTCAGCCCCGTGAATGCTTTCATCAGCTTCAACACATTGTCTCGCTCAGTCACTACCTTTTAACAAAATACACAGCAAATTTTCACAAAACATTTTCAAGTGTTCAAAAAGTGTTGATTTGGAATGTCCTGGTGGCTCAGCTGGCCAAGGCATATTCAAAGAAAAAAAAACAATCTAAATGATCTGATACAGCTCTAAGGCAGCTGGTCAAAACTATCTAAAGTGTTAAATTAATTCTGATGATTTTGCTGTGTAGCGTTGTGTCAAAATGTGTTGCCAATAATAGACATCACAACAACAAGTGGCTGTGTTGAAGAGTTACAAGATGTGTGTTCCAAACTACACACACCCAGTGTGTTGAAAATGAAACACAATTTTATCTGACAATGGCACTTTGGTTAGTTACAAAAGAAAGTAAAAGCAAAAATGTCGGTTATGAAGTAACTTTGACCTGCCATGGTGGTAATTCCTGATCAAATATTCACAATATAATACGGTGGAGCCATTTTCAGAGTCTCTGGTTAGCTCTGTCTATGCTCAGTATTGGTGATGTTTGGTGATGTTTATTGTGGTGGAAAGGTCTTATGCCATATTGTGAATATTTTGTCAGGTGTTTAGGTATGCCCATGTTTATGTGCTAACATTTAGTTCCCTTGAGGTTGTGGCAAAGCCACTCAATCTGAATTCCATCAAATGGAAAGGTGTTAATGTTTTTAGGTTCACGGTTAAGCCTAGGGTTATGCCTGTCAGCTACTGGTGGGCTTCAAGGTTCTGCAGCTCTATGGTTGGCCAGCAGAACGCCGTCCATTTCTTAACTGAGTTTGACTATGTGACTGATCATGTGACAGGATATTAAAAAAACGCCATAGGAGAGTTTTGAGCTTCGTATTGCATGCACTAAACACTATCCCTACTCAACTTTGCTTTTAGTTTATTTTTTTTTGTTAAATCTTTAGTTGTTTGTAGAATTATTACAGCTTTGAACAAGATAGCGTGTATAATAATATGTATGATATAGACTTATCAATTATAAAGAAAAGATAAATGTGTATAAAGTGTTTAAGTTTCTCCATTTTTTGTGCGTTTAAAGTCTCTTAAGCCAGTGGCCAAGCCACAAAATAAAAGGATCCATGTAATGGAAGAAAGCTGGGTGGGCTAACAGCTAAGGTTTAGCCATATAAAGGATGATAGGGCAAAAGATGATGATGGGAGAAAGTATGAAGACAAAGTTAGGTTGAATAAAGCAAAAGCTGCCTCTTAGCGTGAAGTTGGTTTCAGCATTGGGTGCTATTGTTAACCTGGGAAGCTTCTAGCCCAGAACCATTGATACAGAAAGTTTGGGCACGTTGTGATTTGGGTGTGATGTTGCTGCTCCTTCTTTAAATCAGAGAGAGTCGAAAGAGTTTTGGCTGTAACAATGACCTACACAACATCGCCGTGGTGAGATGCCCAAGATTTTAATCATCAGCTGGCATAGAACCACCGGGCATAGAGCTAGATTGGTGCTAACGTGGCTGACAAGGAAAACTATAATGTCTAAACTCTCTTAATCAATGGCTTTGCCAGCAGCCATTCTGAGAGGCCGGGGCAGCAGATCAAAGTATGTTGTTTCTGTGAAGTGTGTTCAAACGAATAAGGAGAATGTTACTCTTGTGACGGAAAGGGCTGCGGCTAAACTTGCGTTGCAACGTGGCTTCGATCAGGTGGTGATTGACCGTCGGCGTATGCAATACAGGGAAGGCGGGGACCAAAGATGGATCCGCAGGGAGATAACTGACAGAACACATTTAGATCAGAACAGACAGAGAGAAAGAGAGAAAGTACAGAGCCCCTGAGTGGTCACATCATATTTTTTTACTAAAACGAGCGCACAAACTAGAAAAAAAATATGACGTGACCACTCAGAAAACAGAGGTAACTGAAGGTCGATCTGGTTGATGTGTCCAGTTCCAATACAAGAACATACCTGACACTCTTATCCATAATTAAACCAGCCGGCCAGAGAGTCCAGGGTTTGATTCTGTGTTGAAGCAGGTTGTGCAGTGTGATTCTTCTTTACCTCTACGTCTAAATGTCTGACCACAGATTAAACGCGCAAAGAGGACCAGATAAGTTCCCCAAACACCAGTCAGCTGGGTGGAAGAGGCAGTGCGTTGTGAATGGCGTGAGGTCTAGAGATGGTCAGCTGTGCTGGCTCAGCTGAAAGTGTTCAGTGTTTTTATGTAAAGTGAGGATGACATTTTCTGAATCTGCAGTTTCCACTGAGTTGGGTTTTATGGGTCGCCTGGGCATCAATTGTACAGTAGCGCTGATGGTGTTCTACCTTAAAAAATCAGCCCATCATGCAACTACCATCATCAAGAACGCACTGGAGAGTTTAGAAGAGTTTGATTCAAACGCCATCCAGCACATGGGTGCAGTGAGTTTGATTTAAAAATCAGAAATCAGACACCTTTGATTAAAGGCCTTTTTTTTATACCTCTGTTTGGTTGTAGATGTGCCAAGCATTTATACCTCTGAGAGCACAAAGAGCACTTCATTAGACTTGAGTACACTAGACGGCGATGTTGACCAAGGTCCATAAATTGTAATTAAATCACCAAGGAAAATGTAGAAAATGTAGACCACTATGAGAGGTGCCAGTAGCAGCGTACCTCCTCTGTTAGTTTCTCTGTTCTCTGTTTCTCTGTTAGTTTCTCAATCTGTTGCATGCTTATTTGTTGGTATTTGTTCTGAATTTTGACGGAAATCCCACCTCACTCACCCGTCAACCAATCATTGTTTGTGCAGCGTACGTGCGCCCTGACCAGGTGTGCAATATCTGTAGACCTGGTCTGCAACCTACCAACAAATGCAAATGTAAGCCATAACTACTCAGAGGTATAAAACTGGCCCAAATGTCACTGCCTTTTTTGCGTGTCTTTATCTTTTGCTGACTTAAAATGTATGAAACAATCTGCAGGGTTGTGGAGGCTTTTGATTGGGCAGGGAAAGCCTTATGGATTAAATGCCACAATCAAGCCACCAAGCTCCTTTGGCCTGATTACGTAACATACGGTATGGCCAGGCGACTATATCAAACCCAATCAACAAGAATGGAACTTTTATCAGCAATGTGACACAAGCTTCTACCACGGTAGAAGACCATGTGAGTCTAAGTAACTATGGTAGCAGAGATGCCAAGCACAGAGAGTCCTCCAACTCTCGCCAAAGAGGAAGTTGTGTTTCCAGAAGTCTGAGAGTGCAGTTAAGACTCTGAGCTTTAGTGTGTTCATGACAACTGGGAAGTCAAAAGGTGTAAATGAGTTGAGAAATAATGTGTTCTGAATCTGAACAAGGATATAAAGCAATCGCACCGAGCAAATGCTTACCTGTAAGTTCAGTTTCTCAAGCTAACACCGTCTTTCCAAACCAAACTCTCCAAAATTTTCCACTTCCCAGTTTGCATGGATACTTATCACTTTCTCTCTCCTTTACTAAAATAAACCAGCAGGTCGACAGCATGAAATCTTAACAAACCAAAAATGATTTCAACAAGCAGTGCCTATAATTTTACTGCTAGTTTAATTTGAGTTGTTTTGTACGCCGAGCTTCGCAGTACTTCAAACACTACATAGTCATGTGACACATTGAAGCCCGGGTGTTGGTGCTCACCAGCCCTGGCCAATAGAGATGGGCCGTGCAGGTCCTGAGGTGACAAGCCATACAAACCAAAGAGTATAAAAAAAAATCTAGAGGAAATGCTCCCAATGGACTCCATTGCAAGCCCCACTGCATTTTGAGGCAAATTCAGAAAGCTCCAGTCATGGTTTTACCCAGCTAGAACTATGCATGGTTCACCTTTTTGAAGTACGATCTTGTTTGGAGACCCGGTGTTGATGTGTTGTTACATGCGACATTCACATCATACAGGAATAACTGTAGAAACGTCTTGATGGTTCAAAGCAACGACTTGTTCAGGACGCCATGATTGCAGTTTTCTGTAGACTTTGGTTGCTACTTATCTGCTTTTTGTCAATTAACACAAATGAACTTATTGATGCATTTGAGTTCATGTTTTCCAGCAAACCAAACATTGTAATGTCAACCATAAACCAAAAGTCTAGCAAGTAGTTTTGACCTACCGTGGCATTTAAAGAGTTGTGATCACAAAAAAAAACCCTTAAAAATCAATGAAAATTTGGAATGAATATATAACTCCCTACACTTTACTACAGGTATTTCCCAAGTAATATTTACCATCTGAAAGCTGAGGTGAATAGTATTTGATAGCTGACATTTAAGGTGAACTGTATTTTCTAGTAGTATTTACCACCTGAATGCTTAGGTGAACGGTATTTTCTAGTAGTATTTACCATCTGAAACTGAGGTGAAAGGTATTTTCTAGTAGTCTTTACCAGCTGAACACTGAGGTGGATGGTATTTTCAAGCAGGAAGCTTGTATCTTTCCTATAAGATGTAAATGCAGCATAAGTGCCACCTTAGCAGTGGGAATGGTGTGTTGGAAAATCAGATATCGCCCCCAGTGATGTGGAAATATGCACTGTTAGAATGGTCAGTTTGCCAAAGCACATTGTCAAGACCATTGCAATCAACTGACTCCATGTTCACTAAAATGGAGGTATTCATTGGGACAGATTCACATCACAAGAGTTCCCTCTAGATTTATTTACTATATGATATAAACCAAGTGCTGTTCTGATCACTGTTAGCAGACAGGATCACTGTTAGCATGTGCTAAGTGCCAACAGTGCAAACAATGTGAATCCTTGTTGGGATCCTTAGCAGTTAGAATTCTGATTGGTGTATCACGGTTAGCGTTATTAGCAACTGTTGGGACATATTGCATTGTCAGCCGTTACAATGGCTCTAGGTGATTCCTGTTTGCAAGGTCAGCAGCAGAAACACTGCAATTTTTCACATCTTTGGATGGATGCTGTTGTGAGGCACCTCGGATATCGAAACAATAAAGTGTTGGGGAGGTTTTCATAGAGGGCTCTTTTCTATAAACAGTTTATGTGATCCCCTACTCTTCTGCTCCACCCTGTTGCTGCTGTTGCCTGAAAACCTTGTAATTCCAACATTGGTGTTTTTTCTGTTTTTTTTCTTTTTGACATTGCCGTTTATGTGCTACACTAAGCTTTGTGCACAGGCAAAAATGTTTTCAAAAACCTGTTCTGTAATTTCAAAGATATACAGCAGTTGGAAAATTTCTAAAAAAGCAGACTTTTTAGAGCTATGAGGTTTTCTTCAACAGCAGTGCCATATCGGTTCCTCTCTGTATCTGTTGGTACTTAGTTTCTGCACACTGTTTTCTCCATGTGCTATAGTTTTTAAAGGGAAGAAACAGCTGTTTCTCAGAGAACATTTTAATGCAGTGTCAGATTTTTTTTTCTCATTATATCTTTTCAGATAATATTATAGTAAAGGACTGCTTTGCTTGCTACCAGACATATATCCTTCACATCAGAGAGAGCATAGGGAGGAACAGCTTTGATATCTGACTATGACCAGAGACCTTTTCACAATAAACTTAGTTCAGGACATCATAGCGCTTTAATTTTGTGGGAAATTAAACACAAGTAAGTGTTGGATGTGACGCATCCTTTTTACGAGTGCACCATACCATACCAGCACACTAAAGTGGATTAGTCTTGAGCTCAGATGTTCAGTGTGGAAAGCGCTGGTGGTCTGGACTGTTTAGGCTGTAGATTTCTTTTTAGCTTTAGCCATAATTTTTTTTCAGTTGAAGCAAAAGTCGGTAATACATTTTTATTTAAATTATGTAAAATGTCCCTCTGGACTCTGACAGTTCTCTGTTTAGAAAGCCATGTGAAGATCAGATGTCGGATTTTCCGTTCCTGTTGGAATGCAGCACAACTTCAGTGTGATTTCTGAACTGGTGTTATTAATCTGGTGTGGGGGATATTAACTGCTTTGATAATATTTCATTATAACCGTATTCAGCCATTGCTATCAGCAGATGCTGATGAATTCATTACTGGAAGTGAGTATGTTTCCCTATGCAAAACTATACCATTAATAAACAAGCTATGCCACAACTAAGCCAGCAGGCCTGCTTCCTGTTTGTTTATTTCCTCCACATATCTGTCCTTCTGTTTCCACTGATTCAAAACACAGTGCAGGGCAGAAAGTGAGCTTTTGAAAGCCAGAAATATCAGCACCTGGCCAGGTAATTTAAAGTGTTTACAGGACTGTAACGACTCTAACTCTAACTCATTTATCGCGTTGACCAAATAATAATATCTTGTTGGTCCCTATGTCTAATAACTGATGACATTGACAAAATAATATCTTGCCAGTCAGTCAGAAATTTAGTGGATATCAGCAGATTATGGTGCTAAATGGCATTAGATGTAGGGATTTAAACATATCATACATACATATTTAGTATTGAGAGTTGATCTGCACGCAAAGCAAGAGGTCTGAGTTTTTTATTTTTTATTTATTTATTTTATTTTGTATATCATATTTTCTATTTTCTAATGTTACTATAATAATAACTGAAACTCATCCACACACTCAAACCCACATTGTTCTAGGTTGATTTACCATTGAGGTGAAAAATGAGGAAGATGAAGCCATATCAGTCATGCTAGCAGTCACAATAACATTAGTTTGAACACTATTTCCTTTAAATATGATTTTTCAAACAATTCATGAGACCAACAAAGTGAAAGGTGAGTCACTTAAAGTCACGTGATGAAATACACGGGTTTAGCCTGTCCCCGCCCATTTTGAAAAACCGGGAGGTGGGGTGCGTGCACCTCTAACACATCCATTTGACAGCATATTTTTAAAATGACACAATGGAGCGTGACGCCGAGTCTCACGTCTTTACAGGAGGATTTCTCTCCTCAACGTACCTGCCCGTCTCCAATAATTTCTGCCCACTCAGCGCATACTAAATCTTCGGTATTTCCACACTAATCGAAGTGTAGTGTAGTGGAGCGGAATTTTTCAGCAGAAAGAGCATGAGACAGACATTGTTTTGGCCCTGAAAGCAGCCTGATGAAATTATACCCGCAGTGCTGAATCTGTGCTCAGTATTGTTAGGTTTCTGAGCACAGAGATTTAACATCTCTTTCTAGTGGCCTTCATTGTTTCATTAGTTTGTTTTTCCTGGTGTTATCACACCAACACCTATTCATTATTACTTAGGCATAAAAATGCTTTGACATACTATAAAATACTATATTATACTATAGTGTAACGTAAACTACTATACTATGACATTCTATAATATGACCAGGGATGTAGCGGAGTGTAGTAAATCATTTTTTTAATTTAAATGAATTACATAGTGGCCACTGTACACCATTCTAAGTAGTATCACATTGATGTAGGCTATATTATCAAGATAGGGTCTTTGATGGAAAAAGCGGTCATTAATGCTTTTCTGAAAGCATAATTGATTTTTTTCTTTTTATTGTTGGATGTGTGCCATGTGGAGGTCATAGGTTACCCTCCTTTTTACTGAATGTTACATCACTGTATACTATTGTACTCTCATGGAGTGCTCAGTGGTGTTGGCTGTACCTCAGCAGCTATATCAGGAAGGACCAGCTCCCACGCCATGTTATTCCCACTGTAACTTCATGATTAGTAAACCAGTCAGAGATGATGGGGAAGGGCTGGCCATGATAATGACAGTGATACTTTTCTGTACATACGGATCCTCCATCCAGAGTTTTGCTAAAAGCGAACCACAAGTAATGCACATATCCAAATCTCCACATATTATTAACATTTGTGGAGTTAATATGTTTCATAAGGTATTATAATAGGTATACTAGTTATTCCACCTGGACACATTATGTCTATATGTATGGCCTCCTGTAGACCTGTTAATGTGAATACCATGCTGTCTGCTGTCATTTTGCTTCTTTCTCAGTCTAGTTCTGTATTATATGTTTGGTAATTCTGCACCTTTTTCATAATGCACGAATCATTCGGGCGCAATTTTACAATTCTGGAATCAGGACTTTTCCCACACATTTTCATTCAAACATTTCTACTTTGTATGAATGTTGGACTTGACAGTTGCATATGTTATTATACTTCCATTTGCTATATTTGTATCTATATGGTATTCTTTACCATATCCTATCACTACTTGCTGCTGCAACAACCTAATTTCCCCACAAGGAGCAATAAAGTTTCATCTACAGTAATCTAATCTAATCTAATCTAATCTAATGATTTCGCGTGTTCACCAATTAACTACAGCAATTGTCTATTTCTTATCAAATGTAACACTCTTAACATAACATTGTTGGACTATATATTTCCCAAGCGGTTACTGTACAACTCTCCTCTAAGAAAATGATCAGTTAGTCTCTCAAGTCATTCCTAAATTTAGTTTAACGCTTTCTGTGTTGTGCCCCATCTACTGAGCAAAAGTATAAAGCTTTTTTCCCCGGAGTGGAACATCTTGGTCACTAATGGTCTTTGTTTGCACAGGCTGTCTTTCTCTGGCTGACATGCAAAGACATGGAAGAAGTCAAAAACCACCCACTCTATCAAGAATTGGTGATATGACAGGTCTAAATTCATTGATGTATGTGAATGGTAGTTTTTATGAATGTAGTACTATTAACGCTATTAGCACTATTACCACTTTCTGCAGTGATATTGGTAATTCCGTCTCCTGTCTTCCCTATTTTAAAGAGAATTTTACTAAAATACCCCAGCTATACAGTTATTTTTATCACAAACAAAAGGATGTTAAATCTGTCATGAGCCTCTTTATATTTGTAACCCAGTGGTAAAATAATGTGCACACAGTACTCCACCAGAGGGCACTGTCACCTTGTTGTTACAAGATGTGGCAAAACGTTTGATGGATGATGTCATGGAACTCTATCAGAGGTCAGAGGGCATGTGGGTGGTATACAGTTCTGATTTAGCCAACAAGTGTATCCCGGCATTTCCAATTAACACTATATCCCTCCCTTCTAAATGTATCTCCTTCCATTATTATTATAATGGTATTCTGCCTTTAAAACAGATATAATTAAAACCCTGTTCAAAAAGCCCTATCTCTATTCCGATACCCTTAATAATTACAGTATCTTTCTAGCAATGGTCTATGTAAACCTTTTCAGTCTGGTGTTAGGCCTCAGCACAGCACGGAGACCACACATTATCTACTGCTTGCTTCTGAATTTGACTCAATCTCAGTTTTAATTTTTCTCGACCTGAGCGCAGCCTTACGATATAAATGACCACAATATCCTTTTATATTGCCTCACACACTACATCGGTTTCCGCGGTACTGTGCTGTCATGGTCTAGGTCTCATCTGTCAGATAGAACGTATAATAATAATACAATCTCCAACAGCTCAAAACTTGCCTTTGGTGTACCACAAGGCTCAGTCCTAGGACTGTTGCTATTTACTATCTATGTGATTCCTCTGTGAAATTATTTGTAAATATGAGGTTAATTTTCACTGTTACGCTGATGATACCCGATTATACATACCCATCATGCTCGCACACGTTGTTGTATGGACCCGCAACCACTATTCAACTACGTTAACCACGTTACAACTTAGAAGCCTGTTTATCTGCTATAAAAATTGGATGTCACTAAATGAACAAACAAAACAAAACAGAAATGTTGTTGTTGGCCCAAAGCCACAGAGACCTCTCTTTACCGACATTACCCTGAAGCTTGATGACTGCTTATTACCCAGAGTCCCACAGTTGAGTATATAGGCGTTGTATTCGATCCTACCCTCTTGTTCGACTCGCACACCAAAACTAGCATTTTCCAACCTTCACAATATTGCAAAAATGACCAACCGTACGTGGGTGCTGGATCCTGGTTGATTTGGGACGTGGATGCTGGACCCGGGCTGATCTGCAACGTGGGTGCTGGCCCCCTGGTGATATGAAGTGCTGATGCCGGCCAGGCCAAAATGGGATGTGGTCTAGATCTATCTACACCAGTCTATCCAGCCTCTCGTCGGCTGAGGACATTGGCAGACCTGGCAGACCATGAATACTGAACTATTCCACTGAACTAGATACATAGAACTATATGGCCTGTACTATATTCTGTCCTGTCATCTAATGCGTTCCCAGCCACTTCTTTGAATTGCCCCCACTCCCTCCCCAAGGTTGCTTCCGTTTTCTTGTCTTATAGGGTTTTTTCTGGGAGTTGCTTGTCTTCATAAAGCACCTTAGACTGATGGTGCCAGCCAGGTTAGGCTACCTTAGGCAGATTATGTAGGCCCACTATGTCCTCCACTCTGTAAAATCCTTTCAGTTCTCTTTAACCTGTGTGGCAGACTGGGGGGTGTGGTTGGGCAGATGGCTGGAGGCGGGGGGCGGAGTCGGGCCGGCAGGCGGGTTCGCCCTGCCCCGACACCGGCTGCAGCCCATCGGGACTGAGTGGGGACTAATATCTGTTGTGCATGTGTGTCTCCCCATGTCAGTGAGCCGGGAACACGGAGCGAGCGGGAGAGAGAGAGAGAGAGAGAGAGCGAGCGAGCGGCTCGAGTGAGAGAGAGAGAGAGCGAGAGAGAGAGAGAGGACGGTTCCCGCCGAGAGCGGAGGAGGGCGAGAGAGCCCTGTGTGTGTGTGTGTGTGTGTATACATATTCTGGACTGTGTGAATAAACGGCGTTGCTGCCAAAGAACCACCACAAGTCTCCGCCTCTGCCTACCCTTAGCAGCATCGTTGCTACAGTGGGGGCTCGTCCGGGATCATGGCAGAGGCATCCCCACTGGAGAACCTGGTGGGCCGACTGGTGGCCATGCAGGAGGCGCAGGCGGCGGTCCTGCAACAACAGACCCAGACCCTGCAGCAACAGACCCAGACGCTCCTCGCCGTGGCGCAGGTGGCGTCAGAAGAGCGCGGCGCGGTGCGGGAGGCGCTACGGGACCGCAGCGCGGATCGGCCCGCCGCCCCGACGCCGATCAGCCTCCAGCGGATGACCGGCGAGGATGACGCGGAGGCCTTCCTCGCCACCTTCGAGCTGTCGGCGGATGTGGGCAGGTGGTCCCCGGAGGAGCGGGTCATACGGCTGCTGCCCCTGCTCACCGGGGAGGCCCAGCTCGCCGTCCACGGCCTGCCGGCGGCTGCTCGGAGGGACTACAACGCGGTGAGGAAGGCCATTCTCGACCGGCTGGGGCTGACGCCGGAGGGGCCACCGCCAGAGGTTCCGGGGTCTGGCGTACGGGGGGGCCGGGCGGCCCTTCGTCTATGCCCAGCAGCTGCTGGACGCGGCCCGGCGGTGGCTGCAGCCGGAGGCCAACACGCGGGAAGGCATGCTGGAGACAGTGGCCCTGGAGCAGTTTCTGGAGGGGCTCCCGGCCCGCACGGCCGCCTGGGTCCGCTGCCACCGGCCGGCCAACCTGGCCGCCGCCATCACCCTGGCGGAGGACCACCTCGCCACCCATCCCGGGGACCCGGGGGGAGCTCCTCCCCGTCCACCCTCCGGACCAGAGCGGGATGTGGCGAGACCCCGCCCGGCGCCGCCACCCCGGAGGAGGCCCTTCGTCCCGGCTCCGGTTTCCCGGCCCCTCCCCGAGCCTGGGCGGCGCTCTACTAACCCGTTCCTGTCCTCTTTTTCTCCGCAGGTTCCCACTCACGGGGTCGGGGCAGGCCCACAGACGGTGACTCAGGCGCCTGGGCAGGAGTGTTGGCGGTGCGGGCGGCTCGGACACTTCCGCAGGGAGTGCCCCCTGATGGAGGTGGGGCAGGTGGTCCGGGTTGCCGGCCCGCCGGACTCCTCCCCTGGTCTGGAGGGGACCTACCGGATCCCGGTAAGGATCCAAGGGGGTAGACACCAGGCTTTGCTGGACTCTGGCTGCACGCAGACCATGATCCATCAAAGCCTGGTTCGTCCCAGGGTGCGCTGGTGGAGGCGGCGTGGGTGAATATTAGGTGCGTGCATGGGGATATTCACACATATCCGGTGGTCCCAGTGGAAATTAGATACCGAGGGAAAAAGCATACGGTGAAGGCCGCGGTTAGTTCCCGCCTGTCGCACCCCTTGTTATTTGGCACCGATTGGCCGGGGTTTACTACACTAGCGAGAGAAACTGCGGGGGTGCGTTCACGGCCGTTAGGGAAATGTGAGTGCTGCGCGGCGCTCAGTGGTGACGCGGGGTCTTCCGACGCTGGCGAGGGGGGCGGGACGGAGGAGCTGCGTCAGGCGGCTTCCCCGGCCCCGGTAGTCCATCCCACGGAAGATTTTCCGCTCGAGCAGTCTCGTGACGACACCCTACGCTTTGCCTTCGACCGAGTGATGCAAATTGACGGTCAAAAGGTGCGCCCTGACGCCGCGCTCGCTCACCCATACTTTTCGGTAATTAGGGACAGACTATATAGAGTGAGCCGTGACACTCAGTCCGGGGAGGAAATCACCCAGTTGTTGGTGCCGAAGAGCCGTCGGGAAATGCTTTTCCAGGCGGCTCACCATAACCCAATGGCTGGGCACCTCGGATATGATAAAACACTACAGCGGATAATGGCCCGCTTCTATTGGCCGGGCATTTGGGCGGACGTGCGGAGGTGGTGCGCCGCCTGTCCCGAATGCCAGCTCGTTAATCATCCGGCCACCCCAAAAGCGCCATTGCGCCCGCTTCCCCTAGTTGAGGTACCGTTTGAAAGACTTGGTATGGACCTCATCGGGCCATTAGACCGCAGTGCACGGGGATATCACTTTGTACTAGTCCTGGTGGATTATGCAACGCGATATCCGGAGGCAGTGCCATTGCGCAACATCTCCGCCAAGAGTGTTGCGCAAGCGCTGTTTCAGGTCATCTCCCGAGTTGGAATCCCTAAAGAGATTCTAACTGACCAGGGCACCTCGTTTATGTCACGAACACTTCGGGAACTATACGAGCTATTAGGCGTCCGCTCAATCCGGACCAGCGTGTACCACCCCCAGACCGACGGTCTGGTGGAACGGTTTAATAAAACGCTGAAGAACATGGTTCGTAAGTTCGTGCACGACGATAGCCGAAATTGGGATAAATGGCTGGACCCTCTGTTGTTTGCAGTGCGGGAGGTCCCCCAGGCCTCCACGGGATTTTCTCCCTTTGAGCTCCTGTATGGCAGGAGACCCCGGGGGGTGCTGGACCTAGTTAAAGAAAGCTGGGAGGAAGGTCCCAGCACCAGTAAGAACGAGATTCAGTACGTTATGGACCTGCGAGCAAAACTCCATACGCTGGGACAGCTGTCACGTGAGAATTTGCTCCAGGCCCAGGAACGTCAACGTCGGCTGTATGACAGAGGGGCGCGGCTAAGACAATTCGCACCGGGAGATAAAGTGCTTTTATTGCTCCCTTCATCTAGCTCTAAATTGCTCGCCAGGTGGCAAGGGCCCTTTGTGGTCACACGGCGGGTGGGCGATGTCGATTATGAGGTTGAGCGTACCGACAGGGGCGGAGCGACACAAATTTATCACGTCAACCTCCTAAAAGCGTGGAGGGAGGCGGAGTCCGCCTCACTGGCCACCTCGGTGATTGAGAGAGATGAGTTGGGTCCGGAGGTTCCAAAATCGGCCACTCCAGCCCCGACCCTTTGTAATAACCATCTCTCACCGAGCCAGGGCGCGGACGTGGCCGCCTTACAGCAGCGTTTTGCTGACGTGTTTTCTCCCCTGCCGGGGCATACGACGCTTATACACCACCACATAGACACCACCCCCGGAGTAAAAACACGTACCCGGCCGTATCGGCTGCCCGAGCATAAGCGTAAAATCGTGCAGGCGGAATTGAAGGCCATGCTGGAGATGGGGGTAATAGAAGAGTCCCACAGCGACTGGTGCAGCCCCATCGTGCTTGTCCTCAAGTCCGATGGGTCCATCCGGTTCTGCGTGGACTACCGCAGGGTGAACGAGGTGTCAAAATTCGACGCCTACCCAATGCCCCGGGTCGACGAGCTACTAGATCGGTCAGGCAACGCTCGCTTTTTTACGACGCTGGATCTAACCAAGGGCTACTGGCAGATTCCCTTGTCGCCAGAGGCCAGGGAGAAAACGGCTTTCTCTACTCCGTACGGTTTGTACCAGTTTGTGACACTTCCGTTCGGCTTGTTCGGCGCCCCAGCCACGTTCCAGCGCCTCATGGACCGGGTGCTGCGCCCGCACGCTGCATACGCCGCTGCCTACCTGGATGATGTTATCATCCACAGTGACAACTGGGAGCGGCACATGCAGCAGGTGGAAGCGGTGCTCGAGTCCCTGAGGCAGGCGGGGCTCACGGCCAACCCGAAGAAGTGCGCGGTTGGACGGAGGGAGGTACGGTATCTGGGGTACCACTTGGGAGGAGGGCAGGTGCGGCCCCAGATAGAGAAAACCGCAGCGCTTGCGACCTGCCCGAGACCCAAGACGAAAAAAGAGGTGAAGCGGTTCTTGGGGCTGGCGGGCTACTACCGGAGGTTCGTCCCGGACTTCTCGGAACTGACCAGCCCCCTGACCGACCTAACCCGAAAAGGTGCGTCAGATCCGGTCCAGTGGACGGTGCGGTGCCAACAGGCGTTTGATGGTGTAAAATTGGCCCTCTGTGGGGAATCTGTGTTGCATATGCCTGACTTCTCTCTCCCTTTCTGTCTCCAGACTGACGCATCGGGCAGAGGGCTGGGAGCCGTTTTGTCCCAGCAGGTGGAGGGGGTTGACCGCCCGGTGCTGTACCTTAGCCGAAAACTCGCAGACCGCGAGACTAGGTACAGCACCGTGGAGAAGGAGTGTCTGGCCATCAAGTGGGCGGTCAGCACCCTCCGGTACTACCTCCTGGGACGCTCTTTCACCCTCTGGTCGGACCATGCCCCGCTGCAGTGGCTCCACCGCCTGAAAGATACCAACGCGCGGATCACCCGTTGGTACCTGGCCCTCCAGCCCTTTAAGTTCAAGGTGATCCATAGGCCGGGGGCGCAGATGGTGGTTGCCGACTTTCTCTCCCGCTCCCCGGGGGGCGGGGGGGGGAGTGGGTCATCGGCCGGACGGCTCCCCGGCCTACGTCGGGCGGTGGGGGTATGTGGCAGACTGGGGGGTGTGGTTGGGCAGATGGCTGGAGGCGGGGGGCGGAGTCGGGCCGGCAGGCGGGTTCGCCCTGCCCCGACACCGGCTGCAGCCCATCGGGACTGAGTGGGGACTAATATCTGTTGTGCATGTGTGTCTCCCCATGTCAGTGAGCCGGGAACACGGAGCGAGCGGGAGCGGGAGAGAGAGAGAGAGAGAGCGAGAGAGCGGCTCGAGTGAGAGAGAGAGAGAGCGAGAGAGAGAGAGAGGACGGTTCCCGCCGAGAGCGGAGGAGGGCGAGAGAGCCCTGTGTGTGTGTGTGTGTGTGTGTATACATATTCTGGACTGTGTGAATAAACGGCGTTGCTGCCAAAGAACCACCACAAGTCTCCACCTCTGCCTACCCTTAGCAGCATCGTTGCTACAACCTGTTACTGTTTTCATGCGCTTTTGTTCTGATAATATGTAAACATCTTAATTGTCATAATGTGATTGATAATTGATAACTGATTCTGTCATAAATCTGATTGTCTATCAGCTTGACCTGGTTAGGCCTGTAATGTCCTAACTAGAGGACTTGCTTGGTTGGCAGAGCAGTCTGGTGGAAACAGACAGAGATAACTGTATGGATGTGCCAAGTGCCAAGACCATATAAAAGATTAAATGACTGATTAAATGAAATGTCTGTTGTATTGTATTTAACTAACAATTTGTTAGATAAAGACCTATTCAAAAGTTGTGCTGAATAAGGCAATGTGCTGTTTGTGTTGATATTGTGAGGTTTTACCATTTTACTTAGCCTTCAAAATGATCAAGTTCACAATGGCTGCCCTCATTATAATTAGTCAGGAAATAGTATCTAATTAAATATTATACACTCTATTGTACAGCTGTAAAATATATGCACTTCAATTTTATTCTATGAAGAGTCAATTCGCGTGCTTTTATTTTGAAGGCACACCGCTCAATTTAACTTGATCTCGCTGTTAACAGCTGACGGACACGTTCCGGTCTGCTTGTTACGGCTTGTCTTTCCGTTAGCAGGAAGTCCCATAGAGTGGAGCACCTTGTTCAGTAGCGATCTCGGATTCTTGTTCCGTTTCCTAGACGATTCGATTGGCGGTTGTAAAGCGCCAAACATAAAACCAGAAGCGTACTTTGTTATGGAAGATACAACCTGTTAGCTGCTTTCCTTTCAGACTTCTGCTACTAGTTAGCTAGCGTGACATTTCGCTACTGAGAAACCAGCCTAGCCCGAAGGATCAATTGGTTTGTAAAATAACCATGGAAGAGCTTTTCAACAAACCATTGCAAGTTAACGTGAGGTGCAAGGATTGCGAGGACAGGTAAGAATGTTAGCGTTAGCTAATTTAAGCTTGCTAGTTGACTAACTTAGCCTTAGTAAGCTAAGTCTAACCGTAAGGGCCGTGATACACGATATGAAACAGTGTAGATGAGCACTTAAGACAACAGTGATGACCAACCTTGTTTCGAATTGGCCATGAACATTCTCTTGTGTGGACGTTGTCTTAACGTTACTGGGACTTTCAAGGGAAGTGAGGTTCAATATCTCTGAATTACATCATTATTAATCATGGAAATGTAAAATCATATGATTATCTACGATTAATTGTGGCACCATAACATATATATTTATTGAACTGGTAAGCTGTAAATAGTTGAGTCAAGTTTATTTGTATATCCCTTTAGTTTCAAAGGGCTTCACAACGCCCATATTATGTACACAGGAAATTAAAACCAACCACCAACAAAGATTAAATATTACAGCAAAATGGAAGATAGACAAAGTACACAGAATAAACACAATAGGGATGCGTGGGTGAAACATCCGGATTTGGTGAGGGGCGTCAACAGCAGCTCGGTCAGCATCACCTTAAGAGTAACCACGAGGACGTCAGCCCCAGCTGCAGCCTGGAAGCAGCTTGGAGACACACTCATACACACAGCAGACAAGCTGATTAATTTACTCCCACACCCGCAAACAGACATGACCACGCCAACTGAAATGTGTCTAGTGATCTGAGAGCGCGTGGCGGACGCATCTGGCACGAATTGGTAGTGTAAGGAGGACAGGATAGGTGTTAATTTTCTTGTTATGGTCAATATTCTGGCAGCAGCATTTTGTACAAGCTGAAGATTTTAAATGCAGTAGGCAAAAGTCGCAGTGATCAAGTTTCTATGATAAAAAGGAATATACTGAGGTTTTCGCGTCGACTGTTAATTTAGGTTGAATTTTAGCAATATTGCGAAGATGGTAAAAACGCTGTTTTACCTTTCGACCAAAGGATCTTGGTAATTTCTCAGTAAAAGTTACATTATTGGACTTGTATTTTGTATTAATGTATATGCATAATAAACACATGTAGGCTGAATTAGCAATTGTCCTTGGAGGGAAACGGAATCACAACGTATCCAGATATGATTCATGACTGTTTACTGGAGAAGCATTAACCTTTTCCTAACACGAGAATTAGTGAGAGTTGTACTGTCATCTAATTTTGGTTGTACCCTTGCTTTAGCTGCTTGATAACTTCCCAGCAAGAAATACATGCAAAGTTATCTGCTAAGAGGAGGTAGTTATTACAATGGCAGGTCTGTCTGAGGCTGAGGTGTAACAACTTAATTTATCTCACTTCTTGGGTGTATTACTACATGTTTTGTAGGCCTAATTATGGCTGATTTTGAGGGTCATCTGTCTTAACATGATGCACACTAAACGCCACACAAAGAAGGTCTTTAACTTTGAAGTAACTAAATCACAATTACAAAGGAAGCTGCACAAGTCATTACGTTGAATGCCAATTTACAGGCTTAAGAGGTCTGACAATCACCACTTGTATATGCAGTTTCTCAAAGCAACAGGTATCTAACAAAGAAGAGGACAAATAGTCATAGAGCATCTGTCACAAGAACTGTAAAATTATTTAATGTGTAGTCTGCAAAACAATGACAACATTCCAAACACAGGACAACTGTGGACAAACTAATAATACTAAGAATAAATGGTAGGAAGTCTTAGTGGGATCGTAGAAAAATGCTTTTCCCGTTTCCCATCCCAAAGTGGGGGATCACCCACCCACTTCTAGTTTGAGGCCAAATTGATCTCATTTGATCTTTTCCCTGCTTGTACTCTCATTCTTACAGGAAAGCAAATATCAGAGTCACCATTGAGCTTCAGTTGACAACAAGTCCAATCCACAAAAGGGTGAGTACAATTTTGGCTGAAACGGTTTTACATTGATGGGTCAAATAGGCCCATCAATGTAAAGGCCAAGGTCGGCCCAGTCCTGACACCTACCTATTGGTGATGGCTTGTTTTTCAGTGTGACAGTTAGGGATGCAACGATTATAGATTTTGATGGTACGATTATAGTCTGAGGAAAAACCACGGTTTCACGATTATTACGCGTAAATTTATTCCACAACACTATGGATGTATAAAATCACATGAGCATTCATAAATTAGAGGTTTTATTGTATTTTCCCCACAAAATTTCTTTGTCGGCTTTTTTTTTAAACAGTTGCTGCCTTTCAAAACACAAATAATACAGTAGCCAAATAATACATACAAAATAATAAAAATAAACAAAAAGTATGTCTCTTTCGAATTAAATATAAGCTACATCTTTAAACATCCATGTCAGTATTTCCCTTTTGAACAAAACCGAGTCAAAGGCTGCAGGACCTCTGTCTGCAAGGCTCTTCTGATCAACTATATTACAAAATAGTATTTTCAGTTCAGCTGCATGGTGATCGCGAAGATGTTGAAGTAAACTGGAGGTGTTGGACCCTTTAGCTGCGACTTTTTTTCGGCATGTTTTTGGTCGTCCTTTGTGTAGCCGAAATACTCCCACACTGATGACTTCAGCCGTTTTTTTGGTGGATACAAATCGCTTGGTCCCTCTGCCATTGTTTGGCAATGTAGCGTAGCATGGACGGACGTAGCCCCCCCTCGAACACAATGTCGCTCTCGTGACACCCACACAGATATACAGGTACTGTCTAAATTCCTGTCTGTTTTATTTGTTTCACTTAACTGAGCTGATAACTTTACACAGACTAAAGCTATCTCTCTCTGTCTCGCGTTTCTCTCTCGCTCTCTCTGACTGTCAACAGCGTCGCTTGGCTTCCGCACGGCATTTTAAGCTGGCGCGCGCACCACTGGTGTAACGTTAACTTCGTTTCGGTCCCTTTTTTTTTAACCTTTATTTATTCGGGGGAGTTTCACTGAGAGCCTTTCGTTCCGGCTGCAGCGGCTGCAGGTTGCGCCGGCAGTAATTTACCATTAATGCCCCTTTTTTTCTGAGAACAGAAACACTCAGTGTTTTTTTGTTTTTTTTTATACACTCGGTGTTGCTGAGCCTCTACGGTTATATAACCGTGACGTTTTAAATCGCGGTTAATAGTAAAATCGGTTAATCGCTGCATCCCTAGTGACAGTCCATGAAAGTATCTTCCCACAAGCCAGACTGGACTGGGATGAAAATTAATCCTTGATCTTAACCTAGGAAAATATATTGAGCGTCCAAACTGAAATAAAAGTTGTCAGTTCTCCCCGATTTCATTTGGCAGTGCCAATAATCGTATCTTTAAATTTGACTAGTCTTGGGACACAGTTTATTACTGGCTAACTTATTTTTTTTTTTTTTTGCTTTACATTAGGATCTCCTAGTAAGACTAACAGATGACGTAGATCCATATTTTCTGTTCAACCTCTCCATATCAGAAGAGGATTTCCAAAGGTATTTATTTTAATTGTATACAAATTGCAATGGTCAGTGCTTGTGAGTTTGAATACGGCTATCATGAACTAGCCGTCTCTGACACTTCACTCACTGACTATTTGTTTCTTTGTCATAAGTTTGAAAGTTCAACAGGGGCTGTTGATAGACTTTGCATCATTTCCTCAGAAGTTTATTGACCTGCTTAATCTCTGCATTTCGGAGCAAGAGTCAGACAATCCAAGGTACAAAGAAATTATTTTCTAATTTGTTCAATTAATATTAGTATTAATTTTGATATGTCACTGTGGTGTGTGAATAGAATTATGCACCCTTTTCCTTGAATTGCAATGCCTACAATACAGTATATTCACTAGTAATGAATGTAGAGTTAGCAGGTAGAGGTTCAGTGTATTGTTCAAGGACACATAGGACAGTGGTTGTCAACCATGTGCAAACAAGGATTGTGTGTGTGTGTCTGTGTTTTCATTCCAACCAATAACTACAGCAGCTCTGGTTGAAGGTGTGTTAGTGAAGGCTCTTGGATCTTTATGGTACAGGGTTGATAACCACTAGGATATCACAGACACACAGCCATTGTCTATAGATAGAATCAAACCTAGAACCCTTCGGTTATTGACTGGGCTCCCGTCCCATGAATTGGCTTTAAAATGCGCAATTACTCAAACTTCAATAACTTATGAACAGCAATTGCGTTGCTGTAAAGACGAGAAGAAACGACCCTTCCAGCCTGTTAAATGGCATATTGTTCGCGCAGCAACATTGACGATGGCATTCAAACTCCCCAGTTTGAATGCTATTGGAGTACTACCTCGTTGTGTATTGAGCTCAATTTGTCAGGTCCCACTCTGCATCAGTGTCAAGACAAATTGTTACACTGTTGTTGGATTGGACAGGTGTTAGATTGACGATGCATCTGGAATTACAAGTGGAATTACTATTACAAAAAAATATTTTATTTGTAGGCATCTGTAAACCAAGTAAATATGTTTCATTCAAAACGGTCCAGTTGAATACCATACCAAAAAATGATTTTGTTATTTTTTATAGTCGAGGGCAATCTAGTTTATAGTTGTGAACTTGAGAACTTTGAGAAAGCCAGAAACCAGAGAATTAGGCACCCGTGTGCGCTAATGCTGTTGCTATAGTATTCGAAACCTGATAAAAATTGAAATATTTAATCAGCCAGCAACATCTTGCCCATTTATTATACTATCATCTACACTTTGGTCTTAGAGGCTTTTAAAGGTTCAATATCTGAGCCCTATCAATCAGTCGCAGCCGACAGGTTTGCTACCACTACTCTAGCAATGATGAAGAATATAAACCCCCCAAAAAATGTCTTTTTCATGTTTTCCAGATTTCTACTGCAGTTGTCATGTCAGTCTCCAGTGCTCGATGGATCCGCCAATTTCAGTGTTGTGGAGACAAATGCATTCAAACACCTGAACCACTTGTCTTTACGGCTTCTTCAAGGCTCAGACAAAGAGATTAAAGATTATCTAGCAGTGTGTCTCTCCTCTTTGAAGGTTAGCCAATTCAGCATAATGCACAGTAATGGCATATTAGTCATTTTCCAAGCCCAAGAAAAAATAATTCAACACCAAAATGTAGATGTGTAGAACATTTTTAAGCTATCATTTTGCTCTGCCATTCAATTTGAGACCAACATCCACTGATTACCAGACTGGGATTGACTGCCCAAATCAGTTCAGTTACTGAGACATTCATCTTTTTGTTAGAAAAAAACTTTACACTGAACTACTGAGTTTACACTTAGTTTGCCTACAAGCATCAGAGAGTGAAACCAATAAAAATTAAATAGAGTAACAATATCACACTTACTTTACCACATCTTAAGTTTAACAGACAGAAAGCGTCACGATGACAGAAATACATAGTTTTTGACTGATTGTTTTCACAGCTAGCAGCCTAAGTATTCCATGCAAAGTCAGTGAAGGTGTGAACTGTTTGCTAACCAACTCCTTGATGCATATCTGAATAACGGCGTTATCGTTTTAGTGTTCTATCCCAGTGTACAAGTTACCTTATTAGTAGAGCTTTCAAATGTAGGGCTCATTTGAATGCTGACTCACTGCAGAGAAAGGTTATCGGGTCAAACTGAATTTGAAAACTGAACTGGGTAGAGCAATTCACTGGTGTCATAGGATTGCATTTTCTTTGCTCTTGAGAAGTCAGCTCAAAACTCGTAGCTTGAACAAAATAAAACAAAATCAGGAAAAAGCAACACAAATGCATCCTGGGAAATTTTAGGACTCTGCTTTTGCCAAATAACCTAAAAGTAAGTTTCAGTGAAATTCCCCTTTTAAAAGCATCCACTATGTTGCAATAATCACCTGTATATCTAGCATCTGTGTTTTAAATTTTTTTTTTTTATCAAAGTCATGTTTGTATCAAGACCATTCCATTAAATCTTTCAGGGAGAGAAGCAGTCCTTGGAGATAAAGCTTAAGAAGACTGAAGATGATCTCTCCAGACAACTGAGTTATGCTCAACAGGTACTAATGTTTAGTCAAATGATATTTCTCAAACACAATTACATAATTTAATTAACAATTCAAAATATTTTTCAACGGAAATCCTTTTTTAAAGTTAACACACTAGCAGTAGCATCAATAACGCCAACATCTGGTATTAGTTGTTAAAAGAACAAAACAATTCACACTGTGTATTAGGAGCATACACGTGTTAATATTTGAACGAAAATATATGGTGTGACAACAATTTGAGAAAACCTTATCAAATGTGTGAACAAGATATTCAGATATATTTTTAGATTTCTTACAAGCATTTCTCAAAGATATAAACATTTTCATTTGTATCTATTTGTATGTTCTAAATATATTCTTGAATAAGAAGTATCTACTGAGTAAACATTTTTTTTATTATTAGTTTTTGATAAATGATGAAAACAAACAGTTCTTGGTAGTGGACTCAGATTTTGGACCCCACTAATTTTCAATTGTCAGGAAAAGTAGTTGTATTTAATCATCTTTTAGGACTA
The DNA here is from genome assembly GCA_034670405.1 of Hoplostethus atlanticus. Lineage (NCBI taxonomy): Eukaryota > Metazoa > Chordata > Actinopteri > Trachichthyiformes > Trachichthyidae > Hoplostethus > Hoplostethus atlanticus. The sequence continues at coordinate 198,116 of JAXDDX010000043.1, read as the reverse complement.
TGATTTATCATGTGATTTATATTACATTTTATGATTTTATGCCACGGCGAGACAACATTTCAACAATGAAATGGCTGTCACCGGAGAGCTGAAACAGAACATGGACTTGTTTTAACTTGTCTATATGTTTTACAGACTCTGTCAGAGAAGACTAGAGAGTTGGATAAATTCCGGTCAGAATGGACGAGTCAGACGAACTCACTGTCCAGCCGCCACTCTCAGGACCTGATGTCAGAGAGAGAGAAGGCTGTAGAGGTAAGCTTCCTTTGCTGGCCTTTCCATTACTAATGCTGAAGTTCTTAAATGATACAGCCAAGGATAAGGGATGGTTTGTTCAGATGTTGTTAAGCGGGGTAACGTTAAACTGCCAGATTTTGCAGTGGAGTTTGATGTGACATTCTCTCATGTACAAAGATGGAAAGAGAGAATGGCATGTATGGGGAGCTAACATGGGAAGTTGTTTTTGGTGGAAGGTTAGGGGAAAAAATGGAAATCAAGAAATCAAAGCAAAAAAAAGCTTAAAGTGGTAATCTGTGAGTTCCTTGTTTTGCTTTTCTTTTTTTTCCTTTTGTCTCCATTTTCAATGCTAAGCAGTCGTTGCTGTGGTGTTTATTTTTTATTTTGTCTATCTTTAGTGCTAAGGGCTCATTGCTATAGTGTTTTTTTTTTTAAATTTTGTCTCCAACTTTGGTGCAAAGCTCTCATTGCTGTGGTGTGATGTGGTTGTGCAGCCAGTTTCACAGTGGTAAGCTGAACATTTACCCTTGCAGATACAAACCAGGCTTCAGCAGCAGAATGAGCAGCTCCGCCAAGAGCTGGAGGGTGCTCATAGGAAGAGCACCCAGCAGCTTCAGAGCAAACTGGCTGAGTTGGAAGCTTCCAACAGAGATCTAACGGAAAGGAAATACAAGAATGAATCTATCATCAGGGATCTGCAAATTAAACTAGTGGGTACAGAAGAGGTAAGTGAATAATGGTGCTGGAAAACACATCACCTCCACCCCCTTACTTAGTGGACATTACCGTGGAACTCAAAAATTGCATGATGCGCTCTTAATTAAAAGAGAAGACATCAAACAGACGGGGGAGGAGTCAGAATCCAGTGGGCTTTTTTTTTTTTTTGGGTGGAGCTTTATAGTGTTTTTGAACGGGATTAACAGGATTCAGTCGTCGTTGCATATATCACCAATTCACGATCTATTCATCATTGTCCAGAGGAAGAAAAACAGACCCCAGACCATAACACTCCCACCACCCTGCTTGACCGTAGGGATAAGGCTATTTTGGTGGTTGGGGTAGTGGCCAAAAATGGCAAACATGGCATTTTTGATTGCGACCAAAGAGTTCAATTTTGGACTAATCTGTCCAGAGAACAGACATCCAGAAATCTTGTCCAGGTGGTCTCTGGCAAACTGAAGATGGGCAGCTTTGCTTGTAGGCTTGTAGATCTCTGGATGCTATTCCTAGGTTGTTTTTTTTACTAGTCTCAGTATTTAACACAATAAATACTCTCCATTTGTATATTATTTGTCTGACAGTGGACTGATTTGACTTTATAACCTTCCCCAGACTGATGCACACTCACTACTCGCTTCCGGAGGTCCTTTTAGGTCTTAGACTGTGGCATAGTGTTTTTCTTTTCACTTCATGGGTAGCAGCAAACTAGCCAGGTGTCTCACCTGTATTTATGCGTGAGCCACGCAGCATCCTCCCCAAAGATCTGACCTTTTTGATTTTAACTTCATATGCTATTAAGTGATTCTACTTACCTACTTGATTGAGGTTCATTTATTTTTGCACCTGCACTAATTCCCTTTAAACTATTTTAATTTTACAATTTCATAAAATCATAAGATGTTTGTAAATATAGATCCTTTATTTCAGTTAAGAGTAGGGGAATTTTCTGTATATAAGGATTGCATTGTAAAAACATAATTTATAATTTCAATAAAGGGTTTGACTTTGAGTTTGGGGTTTCATTTGCAAATTTACTACACTTGCTCTATGTGCTGCATATAAAAGATAAATTCATTAAATTCACTGTTGTGGGACTTTCCTGCTTCCTGTTTCCCGCTGTTTGTGTGTAGGAGTGTCAACGATCAAAGCAGCAGGTCCTGTCGCTGAGGAGGGAGAATGGTACACTGGACACTGAGTGCCATGAGAAGGAGCGCTTGGTCAGCCAGCTGCAAATGAGAGTAGCTGTTCTGGAACAAGAGATCAAAGACAAGGACCAGCTAATGGGTCGTACAAAAGAGGTGCTGGAAGCTACTCAGCAACAAAAGGTGAGAACCCATCTTGCTTGATGGGTCACAATTTTGTTCTGAACCGTCAAGTCATGTATTTTTGGCTGCTTTGGTATTGACTTTCATAACAATATATTGTTTTGGTGAGTTAATACAGCTAGCTGGCAAGTGCAAATTAGGTAGCATTAATTGAAAATGAACGGGGGAAAAAAATCAATTAAATGACTTCAGAGCTTACCATCGACACCAACAATGGATGCAGTCATTCTCCAAAGCATCTGTTCCTGTAGTCTTTCAAATAAAAGTTGTAAAGAAATGGGGTGCTTTGAATGGCTGCAATCAACCTAGTGTCAATTCTGCACTTGGAAGTGTAGAAATCTGATTGGCTGTTGACAGCCAATAAAATTTAGCTCGAAAAAGCCAGGGTATGGTAGGTATATAGTTGTTGTTTTTTTTAATTTTTTAAACAAACTGGAAAATCATGACAACTTTGGCCAAACACAGACTTAACTGCATCAGCAAAGAGGAACATTGGTTGCATGTTGAAGCTCACCAGCAGGGACAGACAGACACTTATCAGGATAGTTGCTAAACGCAGCAACACTACATCAAAAAATATTCCTCATTCCTCCTAATTTTTCCTCATTCAGACAGATTTATGTTAAGAGAAAACCAAAGGAAGCCTGAAGTCAAAGTCTTTCCATGGCCTCTCCAATCGGCAGATCTAAACATCACTGAACCTTTTATGGGATGTAGATTTCCACCTTCTTCATCCCTCAAAGAACTGCACGCTTTCCTTCTTGAAGAAAGGTCCAGTATCCCACTACAAACTGTTCAGGATTCAGTGTGACAGCAGGACAAGGAGGACATAAGCTGTTCTGAAGGCAAACGGTTGCCTCAGTCCTTAATTAAATACTTGATAGTCATATATTGTTAGGTGTTCACATGATTTTGTCTATCCCCTTCACCTGTACTTAGACATACATAGTACTTAGGGTGACTAAAAGGAAAGTTTGACTTTTTTTATGGGTTCCCCTCCACTAAGGAATTGTGGAAATTGTGTTAAATGTCAGCAGACTGCATTTTTTTTAAAGACAGTGGTATTATTAGTCCTGAAGTGGTTATTACAGCCAGAATGTTGATTTTTAACATTAAAACTTGGGTGTATTGTACTGCAAGACCAGCTGAATTATTTCATTTTTATCAGTTCACTTTGATCCATGCACCTTACTGGAGCAACAGATTTTTTTTTTTCACCCTAGGACATTAAAGATCATTAAAGATCCACTATATAACATTTTCATGAAAATGTTGCCTTGTTTTCAATCTAAGTAATGTGTTTGTCTGAACAAAAGATAATCCAACCATCCGCGATGCATGAGACTTCCTGGTTTTGCCCATATGACCCCATGTGGCTGTGAAAACCGATGGCAGTAAATCTTCTCAGTGCATATGAAGTGATGTCTTTTGAAGGGATTTTAAATTGCTAACAAGGTTTTAAATGAAATGTCAATATATCAGGGCAATTCTGATCCAGTTTCAGCTCAAACATCCAGGACAACTGCATACGAAAGTTATTCATTTGTGAAGTATTGCAAAGGCTCGTCATCAACGAATTGTAAATTCATATTCCCCATCCCCTGACTCAAAACTACAGAACCATATTCAGACTGAAGGCTATTTGAAGTGCATTTTGTGATATTACAGTAGGTTGTACTGAAGCATGCATTGTGTGTGCTTTTGTTCATATTTTCTTTTTTTGTGTGATGAATGTATGATTTTTGTTTGTCTAGGAATCAATGGAAGGAAATGCTGAAAGTAAAGAACTTCAAATTAGAAAACTAGAAACAACAGTGAAATCACTGTCTGAAGAGCTGATAAAGGTTAGTGAAGTTGCATGATGCGGTGCGATTGCTGACCCACCTGCTAATTTTGCTCCCAAACCCCATAAGGAATTACATGGTCCCTTTTCAAGCGATGAAGCTTTATGTTGAAATGTTTGACTTGATGCTCATTTAAAGTATGATATATTTCATCTGTCTTTGCCATAATTTACAGTAGGTAATAGATTTGAAATGGGATATATAAAGATGAGATGTGATATTATCCAGGACAACCTCCAGGGTTCAAATAAAATGCTCCAAATATGGTTGGTATGAACATGATGTCCCATCACATTCTCTTGCCCTCTGTCATTGCCCCAGGCCAATGGCATCATTAAGAAGCTGCAGGGCGAGCTCCGAGCCCTGGTAGGAAAAATCAAAGTCAAAAACACTGTGACTGTGTCACAGGAGAAGGTGCTCCAGGAAACATCAGAAAAACTGGACACGGCCAAAAAGGACCTACAAGACACTCAGCGACAGCTCATGACCATGGATGAACAGGTAGGAAGTCATGCAATGTGCAGACATATTCAATTTTGCAGAATTTGTTTTCTTTCCAAATCACAGTTAATGAGAAACCTGTGTTGAAATTGTTGATTAATAAAAAAGATGTGCCATTCTTATGGTTGGCAAACGGCAATCAAAACTGATTTCAGGGCTTTCAGACCTCGATTTAAAATGATAATAACCAGAACAAGAATTATTCCTATTTTAAGTACAGGTGGTCCACTAAAGTTAACTGGATTTCTTTCTGCCATTGCAAAGCCTAAAATACTGCACCTCTTTATCTAGCTGGGTCTGATAAAGTGGGACAACTCATAGAAGACTGAATTTCAAAATTCAAACATCACATTGACAACAATAATGATAGAAGGAGGAACGCTACTTTGGCTAAACACTTTGTATAGGCAAAAGGTGTTCTTTGAAAAGCAGGTCAGTTCTTGCAGAAGATTGTGAATTTAGAGACCTCTCTCTTGTCCTCAAAATTAAAAGCCTTTATTAAATTGGCTAATGCATCGCAAAATATAAAAGATAAAATAATGCACCATTGCGTTGCAGCTTAGCTGATTTCATCAGGGTACACAGCACTAGTAATAGTTCTGAGTCAAAAACTGCCCCACTACCCAGGTTAGGTATACTATGACACTGAAATACATATATAGCTACATTCAATCTTAAAAATAATTCAACATGAAGCCAATTTAAGTTGGTTAAAATGGGAGTTATATGATCTCTCTGTGTAGTTCAGGGGAGCATACAGAGAACAAAATAGGACCCAGGATGGAACCTTGAGATACTCCACAGCTAACTTTATTTAATTTAACACTACCCAAGGCAACAGAAAACTGTCTATTTGAGAGCTATTATATAAACCATTTAAGACCAGTGTCTCTAAATCCCACAAAATCTCTAAGATATTCGACATAGATGTTGTGATGCTGCCGTGAGTTTGGGTAGAAATACAATAGAAAATCCAAAAGTTGATCATTTTTAACTATTTATGTCTTCACTTAGTTGGCATACAAGCGAGCACCGACCTAGAGCTGACTCAAGCTTGTGGGACTTCTACCCTAATGCCTGGTGTGTGAGCCCAATCTGTATTTCCCTTACGCGGGGCTCTTAGGGCTCTGACGGCCTAAATAGGGTCTGAGACCTTCTTCTCAGACACAAGACCCATTACAACAAATACAGAACCAGAGTCCACATCAGACCAAGATGCAAATGAGTTTTCTCTGAGTTAAACTCCTGTCACCAGCACCAGGTGCCACCTAAATACCCACCAAAATGATGCACTGGGCTAGCACAGGCTGCTCAACTGCATAATCAACCTTACAGAATATCAGAATATTGTGTGAATATTAACATCCTGTCATTAGTGATGTTGAAATCTGTCCCAAGTGAATTAATAATAAAATCTGTCTCTATTAAACACCTGTCATGATAGTCATCCAAATGTCTGTTCGATTTTATGGACGTTAGCTTTTGAAATTTTAATGAGAGGCCATCAAGAGGGCATACAGATAATACTGTAGAAGTTGTCTTTTTTGATTTCAGTAAGATTCTTATGTTAACAGGTTTCAAAACTTAAGGAGCAGTTGGAGACGACAATCCAGAAACTAAATGAAAGCAGAGAAGTGCTGAAAACAAATGAGAATGGTAAGGAAGGTGTTCTTACTAATTCAACTGATAAGTTAAAGGAAGGGATTCAATGGAGGCTGTAGTTTCACTCTCTTTCCCTTTTTAGAATGACTACATTTTGATAAAATGCTATATTGTTTGCTGCCCTTTATTCCAAAACGAGCAAATGTCTATCTGTTGCCATTTCAATAAGGTAACGCGCAATAAAGTTCCTCCACTAAAGTTCAAATGAATCCATACATGCTTAAATGAATTATGTTACTTATGTTTCATGCCCTATAGACATAGCGAGATGACACTAGCCTGTATCACTAATATAAACTGATTGTAATACCACCAACTATTCATTACTACTAATACTACTAGTTCCTACTATTGGCCAATATTGCAGTAAATTACATGACATCTTTAAGCTAATAGCACAAAATGTGACAGATTGCTGTCTCTGCTATGCTAGACTAATATTTAAATTCCATCTGCTGAGTGGGCTGATCCAATAAGTGGCACATTAAAGGAAATGTAAATGTACCCAGTGCAGCATACATTGTTAGCAGAAGTTTTTCAGCTATCAAAAGCATAAACGGTAAACGTCACATTTTCGTGTCAGCCCCAAAAAGACCACAGATTTCTTTCCAGACTCACCGTTTTGCAACAATGTTCAACAATTATACAGAGACAAATTCAATCTGTGGAAGAGGCAGAGATACCAATTTGTCCACCGACAGTAGCCTCAATAGACCATAATGCAATGCAGCCACAAGACATGTTGGGTTTTTGAGGAGGGGTGTGGCTGTGGTAATAGACATGCCCCAATGTTCATTAACTAGTTGTCTAGCCAGCTAGATTTATATGCCCATGCTCCCACCTTTTGAATGCAACAAGTTCACACTCCATCCTTGGGGATTGTCAAAAGGCATTCTAGTAGAAGTTGATGAGGCAGTTTGAGGGTAAGCGGGTACATCAAAGAGGTAAATTACAACACTTCATCACAAAATACTCATGGATTGATTATATCTAATAGTGTAAGGGTATCCGTAGGTGGATTTCTCCTAAGACAAGTAAGATAAGTGTCTTGGTGTCAGTTTTGTAAAATTTCAACCATGCCTCTCATCTTTGAATATTGTGTTTATTGTTTTACCAGTTATAAGTTGGCTGAACAAGCAGCTAAATGAAAAACAGCTGTCCAGAAAGCCACAGTCTCCTGAATCATTTGAGACTCCGGCAGTTTTGCCTACGACAGCAGGATTGAGGGTAAGAAACATGACCGTGTATTCTAAAGCTTTGCTTACTCCCACCCTAAGCCAAACAAAGAAAAGCTTGTCAGATTTGCCCTGCCCACCCTTAGCCCCCAAAGATAATTGTTTGTTACTGAAGAAAGTCTGCATGGAAGTGACATAGAACAGCAATGTTGCAGTGATGTAAATGACATAGAACAGCAATGTTGCAGTGATGGAAGTGACATAGAACAACAATGTTGCAGTGATGGAAGTGACATAGAACAACAATGTTGCAGTGATGGAAGTGACATAGAACAGCAATGTTGCAGTGATGGAAGCAGGGTTCTACAGTGCCAGCATTTTGCTCACATTTATTTCTATTACACTGCTGCGAGTAGTGATTTTGACTCCTGGAATTGAACCTCAGAGCTTTACACCAATGCACTGCAAGCACTGCTGTTAATGAATCTTTGGCTGGGCTCGATTTTGGTAGCTTGGGCAGGCTTCTTTTTGATATGCATGGACAAAGGACCAAGCTCATGCTAGTGCATATACAGGAAGAAACATAACCTTGAAGTTTGGTAAACACATAGCAGTTTTTGCTCCTAGATTCTGCTGAGTGCTCCTTCCAACTTAGGAGCACTGGTGCTTTCTATATAAAAGGTTACTGTAGAACCTTGGGAAGTGACAGAACAGCAATGTTGCAATGATGGAAGTGACATAGAACACTTGTAATCACTGGTTAAGTGATTAAATATTTTTACAGGCCCAGTTTTATCCCATGACCAGCAGGCCTGATGTGTCTCCTATGGAGAACGTTGATGTCCACCCTATTGAACAGCGTTCAATACAGCCATTCAACAAACAGAGGTGAGTTTGTGTTCTTGGTTCCAAATTTGATTAGTATGTATAGCAACAGCTTATAACCAATGCAATGTGTGAAATATAATCATTAAAAAAAAAAAAGGCATTCATCTGAGTTTTCACACATTTTTTTGTTCACAAAATATTTTCAGAATGATTTTTGAGGGAGATTTTTAGTCTTAGTTCTACACAAGTACGCTATTATAGAGAAAGTGATGAATGATATTCTGTAAATTGATGCGCAGTCTGTTCAGATTCTGCCCTGATATCAGATTGTGTGAGTTGCAACAGTGTTTCTTGTTTTCCCTTGCCTATGGGGGACTCTTACTAAAATGACCGTGAAACACCATGACAGACACGTTTCCTTTTCACTGTATGTCCCACAATGGTAAAACAAGTCAAGCTTATTATTCCTGTTTCCTGTCCTTAGTGGAGAATCTGCAGGTTTGGAGTCCAAGTACTTTGAGAGGAGAGATGATAGTATCCCACTCCATGGTCTGTTGTCTAATCTGCATCATAGAGGTAAAACCACTCAAGTTTAACAGCATATCATGGAGCACATGTATTAGTTAGGGTTCCTAGTTTGATGTGATGTAACAAATAATTTACAGTCACTACTTGGGGCAACCTGGTTGCTCAGTTAGCTAAGGTTTAGCTTTATTTCTTCTACCAGTAAACATGGACTTTGGAAGTGTTACAAATATTATGTAAGTCAAAACAATCACAGCTTTCACACAATTGCAAATGAGGCCTAAAATGCTGATTTATGTTTTTTTTAATTGTTAGACATGATAAAAATGACTTCCTTGGAATTTTGTGGTGTCACAGCCTCAATTCAAAATAGATAAAAATAGGATTTGTTGATGTCACTGATCTACACACAATAGTCTGCAAATTAATTCATTTAAAAATTAAAAGCTGAAATGTTTTAAGTCAATAAGTATTCAACCCCTTTGATTTTCCAAACTGACTTAGGGTGCATCCAAATTTCATATTTTTCTTCTTTCAGTCGGACAGTCAAGATTTTATACATCAATATTTCTCATTAAATACGGCCACATATTTAAGTAAAGATACTTTGGTTGAGAATGAATGCATTATAAGAATGGAATGGAATGTAATTAAGTGCTGTCAAATCCTTTTTTTTTTCTTTTCAGAATTCACTCCGCGACCAACCATACACTCAATACCTTCTGCTTATTTCTCTGCGTAAAATAACTGGAGATAGAGAAAATGAGTGCTACAGAAAATAACCACTTTTTTTAAGTTCCTCTTGTGGAAATGAAACTCCTCATTTCCACATGAAATGAAAGACCTCCAGATCGGCTTCAGTTTTTGTGCAAAACTGTTTTGAACCTCAACTGTGTTCAATATTAGTGTTTTAAGTAGCCTTTTCTATTTATGATTTTTGATTTCTGTGTTTTGTCAAATGTTTCCTGGCTTATTTTATCAGCTAATGGCCTCTGACTGTATCTTTCAATTTGTGGTCCGACTGGTGTTAAACTTGTCTACATGTCAGTCTTTAATGATTATGGAATATGTATTCATGTCTTCTTTTTTTTTTTTAAATCTACAGTAAAATCTTTTATTTTTTCTGGTATGAAGCTTGAGTTATACACTTGCCATCTCAGAATGTTTGTATCTTCTTCTGGGTGATGCTTTCTTTTTTTAATATTTGTTCCACGTATTTACTGTAGTTTTTAAGAGGCTTTTGTCAATTTGAGCAATGTATTAATTCTTAATTTATCCTGTATTAAAGGTAAAGGTGTGTTGTTTTCATGTATTTAAGGTTTAAAAAGTATTAAAATTTCTTAAATACACAATACAATAATTTGTGGTCTTATATTTTCACCATGTTTATGCAGCTTTATTTTTTTATTGTTTCTTTTAATGCAACTATACAATTTGAGTTATTGACATCTAAAGCTTCAACAAATATTTGCCAGTATTTAAGGCAGACAAGAAGTTTGTCTGAAAATACTAAATGAATGTCTATTTAAATAAATACTTTAAATAAGTACCTGAACACTCAGTCATGATGTGGAACAATAATAATAGGAGTAGGTTATTAACGTTAATGAGAGCAGTCTTAGTGCTCAGGAGTCTAATATCCTTCACCTCTTTAATGAAATACTTTAAGAACTCACTTTTCTGGGGAATCTGAATGGGTAATTGTGGTTAGTGGGAGAGAGGGATGGACATCAAAGATTCTAGTGTTGTGGGAGTTCAGTGATAAGTAAGTTGCTCTTGCCTCTTTCAAATGGATTCTTTAAGGAATTCCAGGGAGATTTTAAGTTTATATGATTTCCACTTACTTGTGCATATGGATTTTCATTACTCCCTGAGAACCTTTATTTCTGATCCAGCAGATTTCAGGTATTCCATGACTTCTGCCTCGGCAATGTAAGGGGGGAAAAAAACAAGTGTCATACTCATTGGAGGGGGCAGGCTTCTGCTGGGCAGGCCTCACCTGTTTCTCCTCAGGTAACCGAGTACAACACACCAGTTTCCATCTGGTTAACAAGCTCATGTTACAATGTTTTAACAGTTTGAAATTATAAAATTGCTAATAAGTGGCTTATTAGCCTGTTTAACAATTTGAAATTTTCAGTATTTAAATGATCATGCTGTTTGACAATGTTGAAAACGTAAAACGAAATGATCAACATATTTATTTCAGATAGTTTATCAAACAACAAAACAAACAACCACAGAAAATGTTGATTTATCAGGATTTGGCCTATTTTGCATTGGGAGTAACCACTTTACTGCACTTTCTGGGCACGTCCTTTTTTGAAACGTCATCCCATTCATATCTATCCTGAAGGCCAATAGGCCGTTTGCAAGTGCTCTATAGGATTCTTTAAAGTATTTTGGGGAAATTGACTGGGAAAATTGCAATGAAAGCAAGGTGAAATAAATGAACGTCATTAAATGGTATAGGTATGTTGGTGTAGGGGGTTTGACATGTGCCCTGTCCAATCAAAAATAAGTGGCTGTGTGTTTGGCAGGCGTTTCTGAGTGACAGCAAATGAGTAACAGGTAAGAGTCGTTGAATTTTGCCCAATGGACATGGATACTATATTCTCCCTCAACTGGGAATGTGTACTGCTTTCCATGTGTCAACTGTTTTCCTCCAAGAGGCATCACTTTGTTGAGGGGTTCAGTGATTGGAAGCACAAAGAATAGGAGAGCATGTATACTTCCGTTACACCGGCGATCAAAGTGCACCGCAACTATCGACTCAGACTTGGTCAAACAAATCGATGGAGAGCGAAATTACTCAAGGAAAGTTTTGAGTGGAGTTGTGACTGTGATTAAGTTCTATGGGGAGAGAGGACTTGCTTTTAAGGGGGAAGATGAGCTTCTCGGGTCACCTCACAATGGAAACAAAAAGGAAGGGAACATTGTAGAGCGTTTTCTGGCTTACACAGCCACACTGGTGCAATGAATGTGTCATTGACATGGTGGACCGTCTGGGACTGTATTTGTTGAATTGTAGGGGCCAGGCATATGATAATGCCAGCAAACAAGTCTGGGAAATAAGACTACAGGCACACCTAAAACATAAAAACCCTTTAATCCATTATTGTCCCTTGCGCAGCTCATTCCCTAAACTTGGTTGGAGTGAACACTATACAGTAGATGGCAGTAGCCCAGATGCTGACCATTTTTTTTGACCTGCAGTCACTTTGTACATAGGGTGGGGGAGAGCTTTCAGTACTTATATTATTACGTTGAAGTCACTCAAGTACTCGGTGGAGCGCACGGGCCGAATCTACTAAGGCGCGCTGTGGAGAAACTACGCACATATCAGAGAGGCCATGACCAATATATCAGCAGATGTGAACGAAAAACATGAAACAAGGAGCGAAGCTAGTGCTTTAGCTGCTAAACTGGACACATTTGGAAATATCGTTCACGGCCCATTTCTATGGGATCAGATAACTCTCATAAGTCACAAATGAATGCAACACGATTCACAAATATATTTTGCGATTTATATATAAATGTCTCTGTTCACAAATATATTTTTCAATGCACACACAAATGTGTATCGTTTCATATAAATGTAAAAACAATATATATATAAATGACAGAAGGTTCACAAATAAATTAGTGTTCACAAATGTCTTTTTCTGATGCACACACAAATACGTCTCGTTTTATATAAATGTAAAACAAATCCACAAATATACTTAGTTAAAAACAGCTGCAGTGTTCATCTAAAACATATTTCAATGTTGTTACATTTATATACAGATTGTCGAATCTGCGTTTAGAAACCTCCACACGAGTTGTGAACCTCGTTACATTTGTGTGTGGGTTTTTGAGAGTTACCTGACGTGGTTAGATTCACAAATGCATTTTTTCTAAAGGGCCTTTCTCTGTAGCCTATCAGACGTCTCTTTCAAGTTCAGCCAATCACACCAGCGTGTGATTTCAATGCTGCGTTCAACGTCCCTAATCCCGACGAGTTTAGCGTCCAGTAGCAGTACTCCAAGTGTAATTAAACATAACACGTTTAGCCAATAATTCCCTTGTCGTTCGTGATTGAATACATTTGAATTATGGTCGTCTGATTTTGCTACAATGTGTTATTTACACAGCTAGAAAAGTTAGCTAGGTAATATTTGAACCATAGATAGCAATGAGACTCGGGCCAGCGCCCACTTCACTGATGGCACAATCGGCTGAGTGTCAGATTCGGCTGCTGTCAGTTGAGCCAGATACAGTGGAGGGCTTGGGTGAATACTGGTTTATTGTCACGGAAAGAGACTGGCCCGACTGTAGCTTGCCGGATATGGCCCAGATCATGATGTCTGAATTTGGACCAACTCTGGTCAATATTCGGCAGATGACTATATTTCATTGCCTAGCAACACTATGAAACATATCTGGTTGAGTAGAGGGCTCGAGCTTCAGTTTTCACTTGGCGTTTTGACTCTGCTGCTGCAATCCTTCAGCCTACGAAATGTTGTATTTTTTATTAGTAATTCCAGGTGAGTAACGTCACCATCATAGGTTTGTGTAGTTTAACTAACAAAATTGCCATTTATGCTGTGATTTTACTGTTGTTGCACTCAAATCTTTTAAAAATAAATCTGGTAGAAGCGACCGCTAACGTTACAGCTAAGATAAACTAACATTAGCACGCTAGCGCGACTAGCTAACGGGTGTCAGTTAATCTGATATTTACACTCTTAAAGATTAACTAAGTCTAACGTGACTTTAGTTTGAGTCCTTTGCATCCACTTTTTGAGAGAATATGTATTTTAAGTCATGTGTGTAGCTTCAAAGGGGTCTCTGAATGCAGAAATGCATTTAAGCTAGTTTTAGAAAGATCATTTTCAGATGTTTGTTAGCCGCCAAAGCCACAGAATAAATATGAAAAAAACGGAGAATTATAATTTGGTGCTGTAAAACTTGATTTTGAACCTTTTTTAAAGAGATTTTCTCATATTTGTGGTTGCTGTACTCCGACCAGCAGGTGGCTATCATGGTGTGCGGACTCTACTTGTGCGTTACTGTTAAGTTTGTTCATCTCTAGTGGGTGTATGGGTCTATCTGTCTGTCTAGTCTCTCACTCTGTTTCCTTTCCTTGACTCTTTCTCTTTGTGTGAAGGCAGTGGATGAGGAGATTGAGAAATACATTAAGAGATGGAGGAAGGAAGGCAAGAGAGGAAAGACCAGTGAGAAGAAGAGAATGAATTATTTAATTAATGTGTGTATATATTCAATATTCTTGCAATTGTTTATAATAAATATTAGAATGGTGCAATTCAGTGTTTGCTGTCAATCAATACCACAACTTTTCATTATCAAATATTTGTGCTTTTTGGGTTTTATACAATATATTGTATGAATGTAAATGTTTGTTAAACTGTGTTGTATATTTTAGAAAATTTAGACAATTAGTTATTTTAGACTATTTACAGGGAATTAAAGAATTCAGTGAGGATGGAAAGGGAATAGTATATAATCTTAAATCGGGCCTGTTCTGGGGCTATTCTGGTTCAGTATCGGCTTGGATTCGGCAAACGGAACTGGGCCGTCATTCAAAACAAGGTCGGGCCATCTCCGGGTTCCGATGTCGGGCCAACTAAAGCTGACTCGGCAGGTGAGAACTGGGCCGCGATCGGACCGGCATTTCTTTGCTATGTTAGGCCATTTCGCACTAGCACCCCAAAACAATCTCAATCCGAAACACAGAGCAGTAGTTTATTTGAGTTGCGTCAGGATTGTCCACTATTGCCTGCTATTTGAGGAGCAAGAGGATGAGGAGAGAGAGGATGAAGAGATCAAACCGAAGACTAAATGTAGAAGAGACTTTGGCATTGTTTCATGAACTGGGTGAAGGGGAATCTTTTTGGTGGACGTTGCAGTACGTGTTTCCCAGTGGGACCTTTGAGGGAGTAACACAGGGGGCGGAGTCCAGTCAAAGACTGTCGCGTGAGTGATACAGTTGTACTGTCTGAGATATGTTTGATATCAGTCAGGTGTTTGAAGATACGTCGTTGTTTGTACTTATTGCTATAATTAAACACTGACTGAAACAGTGGAGACGTCTCAGACTTGAGCGATGTGGACTGGAGCGAGGAGGAGTGTTCGTCTGATTCCGGCTATGAGCCAGAGGGACCGTAGTCCGGGTAGGCATAGGTTATTATTTTTTCACGTAGGCCTAATTTATGTTATTTCGGGTTTAGGGCTAGGTTGAATTAGTTCGCCGTCAATCGGATCGCGCCTCTGTATAGATTACATTACATTAGATTACATTTTCCCGCTTTTTACGACTTATTTTTTAAACTTTGCACAACGTTGCACTTTGAAGCAGCTGTGCTTCCATGAATGTATAGGACCTATACTACAATAAAGAGCAATCCAATCTAATCTACAGAGAGGCGCGATCCGTTTGACGGCGAACTAATTCAACCTAGCCCTAAACCCGAAATAACATAAATTAGGCCTAAGTGAAAAAATAATAACCTATGTCTACCCGGTAGAACGGGGACTACGGTCCCTCTGGCTCATAGCCAGAATCAGAAGAACACTCCTCCTCGCTCCAGTCCACATCGCTCAAGTCTGAGACTTCTCCACTGTTTCAATAAGTGTTTGATTATAGCAATAAGTACAAACAACAAAGTATCTTCAAACACCTGACTGATATCAAACATATCTTGGGCAGTATATGACTTCTGCGACAGTCTTCGTCTGGACTCCGCCCCCTGTGTTACTCCCTCAAAGGTCCCACTGGGAAACACGTACTGCAACGTTCACCAACAGATTCCCCTTCACCCAGTTCATGAAACAATGCCAAAGTCTCTTCTACATTAAGGTCGAATCCCATTTCTCATTTTCACCCCTACGACTCGTTTTCGAGTGGCCCTCGCCCTTCGGCTTGCCGTTTCACGTTACCAATCGATCAAACAAGTCATCAAATAAAAAAGACCACTCCTTCATTACCAGGACACTTCTTGACAGAGTTTAGCGGTGCTCTGTAGGCTAGCAAGTCGTGCTCCTAACGTTACCCTGCCAGTCTGCACTGATATTAGAGGAGCCGTAACAAGTGCAGCAACTTCGCTGCTGGACTTTAGTTATATTTCGGCGTCATATGCCATCATATGCCATGCCACAAATCAGCCTAAAAACTATGTTGTAACCTTAACTAGCGAGGTAGAGACATCGGCATACTAGCGATTTTTTGTTATGTTTGTTATAAAGAAAAGGTCTATAATACATTGAAACAACATTAAACTAAGATAATACGATGCTTAATATTGTTTAAATCTTTATTAACGAAGAAAATACTACATTTGTGGTTTCCTTTTGTTGCTTGTGCAGCGTCCCCCCATCTTGCCGATGATTGTCGGAGATTTGTCATAACCCTCGGTTTGTAGTGTGCCCCTGAAAAATCTCCGTTTGGAGGGCCATGTACTTCGCCCTACCCCTCGATCACGATAATAATTCAAATGTATTCAATCACGAACAACAAGGGGATTATTGGCTAAACATGTTATGTTTAATTTACACTTGGAGTACTGCTACCGGACGCCAAACTCGGACATTGAACGCAGCATTGAAATCACACGCTGGTGTGATTGGCTGAACTTGAAAGAGACGTCTGATAGGCTACAGAGAATGCGTTTGTGAATCTAACCACGTCAGGAAACTCTCAAAAACCCACACACAAATGTATCGAGGTTCACAACTCGTCTGGAGGTTTCTAAACGCACATTCGACAATCTATATAAATGTAACAACATTGAAATATGTTTTAGATGAACACTGCAGCTGTTTTTAAGTATATTTGTGGATTTGTTTTACATTTATATAAAACGAGACGTATTTGTGTGTGCATCAGAAAAAGACATTTGTGAACACTAATTTATTTGTGAACCTTCTGTCATTTATATATATATTGTTTTTACATTTATATGAAACGATACACATTTGTGTGTGCATTGAAAAATATATTTGTGAACAGAGACATTTATATATAAATCGCAAAATATATTTGTGAATCGTGTTGCATTCATTTGTGACTTATGAGAGTTATCTGATCCCATACATTTCTGGGACACTATCCTTGAGAGGTTCCAGGCCACCAGTTTACTCCTTCAGAAAAGTGTACAGCAGTGTGCCTTCTAGAATCGCTGCAACAGTTTGTAGCAGCACAGAGTCAAATTTGAGAGCTTTGAAAGGGGAACTTTAACTTTGGTGAACGAGAGAGACTACTTCCGCTTACCCGCCGGATCAAGGAGCCATATTGGATTATGAAAAAGGCCAATGTAATAATGTAGTGATCTATTACATTCTATATACATTGACAACAGTTTTTGTAATGTTTAAGATGTTGTTTGATAAATTAACTGGTGATTGTTTAAATAAATTAACTGGTGATTGTTTAAATAAATTAACTGGTGATTGTTTAAATAAATAATTTTTTTTCTGGCGCTGCTATAACCGCTGCTGAATTGATTCAGTCGCGTGTGCGAGTAGAATCAACTCACTCACTTAACTGATTCGGTTCTTTTGAACGATTAGTTTGCGAAACGATGCAGAGAGGGCATGGAAAGCAATTAGGCCCCAATGTCACCTGCAGACCACTCTCATTCTGTTTTGTATGTAATATTGATTGGTTAAATTTGTATATTTCATTATACATTCTATTTCTCTTGAATTGTTTTAATAAATGTCTAAAGAATTGCACTTAGTGTCTAACCAACCATATTTATTGCAAACACAAATATCCTAAATGGCTCATAAGCAAAACACTTCAAGACATGACAAACTTTGTAAATGATGTTCTAAGATCCCTAAAAATATTCAAGGTGGTAATATTCAACAGACATACGCGTTTCAATAAAATAAAACAAAATGGGTACCCAAACAAAAAGGCTGGCCTATGAGTGCACTCAATGGGCCTCATTCACAAAACTAAATTATTGGTACATTTGTCGTATTTATGTGCGTACAAAAATACCAACATGGGATTCATGAAACATGAGGGAAACCTCGACTTGTGCGTAGAACAGATGTACAGTATATTTGATGAATGCCAATCGTTCGTAAATTGGATGCACGTGCCTGTTGCATAGGTAAACGCCCTGTTCAACACCGTAAAAGGTGTGCAGACTGAAGGGTCGTGTGCAAGTAAATCAGGGAAAAAGAGGGAAAAGAGGAACTTTGTGGAGTCCGAAATTGAAGTGTTGCGCGCATGCGTGCATGAGAAAAAAACAACAGAGTTTTCAGAAGCATCTGCAGCGGAGTCACAAGAACTGATAAAAGTAAAGCATGGCAAGAAATGATTAACGCTGTTTCAGCAGAAACACACACCGTTGCTGAGGTAAAAAAAAGAAATGGCTGACATGAAACTAGATTGCAAAAACGTATAAGGCTTGGTAAGTGACTAAAATGCACTATCAACAGTCACACAAATCATCATTCTTGAACACTCATCAGTACCCTGACTAGCATACATACAGTATTAACAGCAGTGGCTTACTCACCAGGATTTGTTGTCCACTCTCCCGTAATGCCAAAAACACCAAAATCCCCTTTTGTCCCGTTACAGTTTTCTAATATCAGCACTGTAGAAGCGTCTATTGCTAACTATGAAAATGATTGATCGTTATGAGGAAGAAAAGACAATACTCCTCTAGGGGTCGCCAAGAAATGACTACCCTTTTTACAGGGAAAAATAGTTAGGGACTGTAAAAAATAGCATGGGCTTCACAACACAAGCATTAATAGCTAAAATACAGTTACACATGGCTCTTGATTTTTGCAAACTGACCAAATGAATATCCCAAATAAACATAGTCAACTACCTAAACATTTAAAGTCTATGCTACTAAATCGCAGAGACCTCATAAGTTCCTCATTACTAGCACAATATGCCTCCTATGCCTCATCCACAGTAAACAGTCTTCTGTTTGGCTTTCGGCATTGTAAATTAAATTTGAAAAGTAAAAAAGAAGTTAAACCAAAGTTCTATCTGTTTTGCCGGTGCCTGGAGCGCCACTGTCCCGTGCGTAAATATCAGTGCTAGCCTAACACATGCGTCCAGAGGAGTGTTATTCTGGCTCATTTTCAGGTTTATTCGGTTCCACAAAGCAAGTTCAACATAGTTCAAGCTGAGTAACTGCGACCCGAAGCAGGCTAATTACCCCCCCCCCCCCCCCTTTTTCTCTCCAATTTATATGGCTAATTCCCTCTGCCTAAGCAGTCCCGGTTGCTGCTCCACCCCCTCTGCTGGTCTGGGGAGGGTGTAGATGGGGGCAGGGGCGCGGCGGCGGTTAGCCTGGGTCTGGGACCGGGTGGATGAGCGGAGTAGGGCAGTGCGGGCGCGCTTCCAGATCCTCCGGCAGCGGTGCATGTGGGCCTGGAACGAGGGTACCGCAATCTCCTCCTCCTGAGTGGGAAATAGAGGGGGCTGGTACCCAAGAGAACAGAGGAAGGGGGACAAACCTGAGGATCAAGGGTACCGCAATCTCCTCCTCCTCCTGAGTGGGAAATAGAGGGGGCTGGTACCCAAGAGAACAGAGGAAGGGGGACAAACCTGAGGAGGCGTTGACGAGGGTGTTGTGCGCGTATTCCACCCAGGAGAGCTGGGAGCTCCAGGAAGACGGGTTGGCGGATGTGATGCACCGGAGGGCAGCCTCCATCTCCTGGTTGGCGCGCTCTGACTGCCCATTAGTTTGCGGATGGTATCCGGAAGACAAACTGTTGGTGGCGCCCAGGGCCTTGCAGAACGCTCTCCAGACCTGAGAAATGAACTGGGGGCCTCTGTCCGAAACAATGTCGGTGGGGATGCCGTGGAGGCGGAAGACGTGGTCCACCATGAGGTTGTTGTAAATAATATGCTTTGTACTAAGCGATGAGATGCTTTGTAATAAGCAATATAATCCAGAGTGTGTGTGTGTTATGATAAATCTACATAAATATAGAATATGTTTGATTAAGCATGTAACCTAAAAGATCATAAAGTAATCATAAAGTTTCAATAAAGCTTCAAAAACATAGTCTAACAATTTCCCTACAGTAATCATAAAGTTAAAAAAATACAGTCTGAGGCCCTTTTGCAATAAGGGTGTCCAAGGTCAGGCTGCAGAGGCCTTAAAAAAACCAGGCGGAGCAGGCGCAGACAAGAGAGGCCCAGGTGGCCATGTATAATGGTGAATGCCAGCGCCATGGTTTTCATGGGTATTTCGGCCGCGATGGGACACCATTACTTTTTTGATACAAAGAAAACTTTCTTGCTGACAAAGCTGAAATTAATGAGGAGAGGGCATAGAATCAGTATTCTCCACCCATTCTCCTCCCAGTTTTTAGGATACATAAGATCATGCACAGACAGTTGTACTTCGGTCTGGTTCTGGAGCCAACCCGGGTTTTGTTTCTGTTGAAGAATAAAACTCTATGCGTCGAACTCTGATCATCTCCAGTGAATTCTTTGAACCTGTTGTGAGACTCCAGTAACGACTGAATTATGAAGAAGATTGTGAGAAGTGTTGGCGAGGAGGTCCAGTCCTTATCACTGGCCCTGACCGGGACTCTTCCTCCCCCCGACATCAAGGTCAGCGGTCTCCCCGGCAGATGGCAGCTTGGTTAGGGCGAGAAAATGGGCAGCTTTAGAAAAGCGATCAATCACCGTGAGGATGGTGGTCTTACCATTGGATGGAGGGAGGCCAGTAACAAAGTCCAGGGAAATGTGTGACCAGGGACGGCTGGGGACAGGCAGGGGACGGAGCAGCCCGGCGCGGGGCTTGGTGGAGGTCTTGTTCTGGGCACAGACCGAACAGGCTGAGATGAAGGCCCGGGTGTCCGCGTCCATAGTGGGCCACCAAAAGCGTTGGCGGAGGAAGGCGAGGGTCTGGGTGATGCCAGGATGGCAGGTGAGGCGGGTGGAATGAGCCCACTGCAGAACCTGTGAGCGAACAGAGTCAGGGACAAACAGACAGTTGGGCGGGCCGTTACATGGGTCCGGTTGAAGCGCCTGGGCCTGTCTGACCTGGGACTCGATCTCCCAGGTAACGGCGGCGACAAAGCAGGAAGGCGGCAGGATGGGAGCCGGATCCGAGTTGCCCTCCTCAGTGGTGTAAATGCGGGATAAGGCGCCGGGCTTGATATTGCGGGAGCCCGGGCGGTAGCACAGCGTGAAATTGAAGCGCCCTAAGAAGAGCGCCCAACGCGATTGGTGTGGGTTCAACCGCTTAGCCGTCTGCAGGTAGGTGAGGTTTCGGTGGTCTGTCCAGACGACGAAGGGCTGGTCAGCTCCCTCCAACCAATGGCGCCACTCCTCCAGTGCCAACACGACGGTGAGGAGCTCTCGGTTGCCCACGTCGTAATTCCTCTCTGCAGGGGAAAGCTTCCCAGAAAAGAAAGCGCAGGGATGGAGCTTACTGTCGGGCGGGGACTTCTGAGAGAGTACCGCTCCCACCCCCGTGTCTGAGGCATCCACCTCCACAATGAACTGCAAGGTGGGGTCGGGCTGGATGAGGACAGGGGCAGAACTGAACCAGTGCTTGAACTCCCCGAGAGCGGTCTCCGCCTCTGGGGTCCAGCGGAAGGGAATGGAGGTGAAGGTGAGGGCCGTGAGTGGGGCTACGATGCGGCTGTAGTTCCGGATGAATCTACGGTAGAAATGAGCAAACCCCAGGAAGCGCTGCAGCTGTTTGCGGTTGGTGGGCGCAGGCCACTCTGCCACGGCGGAAACCTTGGCCGGATCCATGCGCACCTGGTTCTGGGCGATGATGTAACTGAGGAAGGGTACATGGGTACATGGAACTCACACTTTTCAGCTTTTATAAAAAGCTTGTTCTCCAGGAGGCGCTGGAGTACCTGGTGGACGTGCAGCTCATGTTCGGCGGGGTTCTGGGAAAAGATCAAAATGTCATCAAGGTAAACGAACACAAAACGGTTGAGCATGTCCCGGAGCACGTCGTTCACCAAGGCTTGAAAGACGGCAGGGGCGTTTGTCAGTCCGAACGGCATGACCAGGTACTCAAAATGCCCCAGTGGAGTGTTGAATGCCCCCTCGCGGATGCGGACGAGGTGCTAAGTGTTGCGCAGATCCAGCTTAGTGAAGACTGTGGAGCTGATTAGAGGCAGAGGATATTTATTCTTCACCGTAATGTTGTTCATACCATGGAAGTCGATACATGGCCGCAGGGTCCCGTCCTTCTTCCCCACGAAGAAAAAGCCCGCGCCGACCGGAGAGGAGGAGGGTCAGATGATGCCAGCGGCCAGGGAGTCCCGGATATATACCTCCATAGCCTCGCGCTCAGGTCTGGAGAGGTTATACAGCCGACCACTGGGAAGGGAGGCACCCAGGAGGAGGTCAATGGCGCAGTCATAAGGACGGTGAGGCGGCAATGACACGGTGTGCTGCTTGCTGAAAACCGGGGCGAGGTCGTGGTAAACCTCTGGGATGGAGGACAGCTCAATGGACTCCGGCAAGAGGGGGGGTTTGGAGCTAGCAGGGGCAGGTGCAGAAACCAGGCAGTGAGAGTGACAGAAATTGCTCCAGGAAATAATCTGACCTGTGGTCCAGTCCAAGTGTGGGTTATGGGTCTGCAACCAGGGAAAACCAAGCACCAGCGGAGAGTGGGAACAGTCGAGGATGTAGAAACTGATGGTCTCTTGGTGATTGCCGGAGAGCAACAGAGTCACGGGCACCGTCCTGTAAGAAATCCGAGCCAGCGGTGTCCCGTTGAGAGCCTTGGCCTCCAGGGGGGAATCCAGAGACACGGTGTCAATGCCCATTTGCTCCGCCACCACCACCCGGTCCATGAAGCTCTTGTCAGCTCCGGAGTCGATGAGGACCGAAAAGGACTGGGACTGGGAGTGCCACAAGAGGGTGGCATTGATCTGGGGACGTGAGAGAGACGTACATGCTGCTCGGCTCGTCAGTATCTCTCCCACTACTGACGAGCCGGCGCTTTTACTGGACGGAGCGGGCAAGAATCTAAAAAGTGTCCAATCTCACCGCAATAGAGGCAGGCCCTGGCATTGACCCGACAGGCCCGCTCCTCGGGGGTTAGGCGGGCTCTACCTAACTGCATGGGCTCGGGTTCATGGCTGTTAGGGGATGCCCGGCGGGGCTCAGAGACTCTCGGCGGAGGAGGACGAGCCGCTCCTTGCCGGCGCCGCCCTCGCAGTCGGTTGTCTAGCCTAATAGCTAGGGAGACAAGGGATCTAAAATCAGCCGGTTCGTCACGAGCGGCTATCTCGTCTTGCAGGTGCTCAGCCAGTCCGTTTAAGAAGGTACCCCGTAGCGCCGGGTCGTCCCACCCAGCGTCCGCTGCCAGGGTTTTGAACTCCACCGAGTAATCAGCCACACTCCGGGCTCCTTGGCGAAGGTTAGCCAGTCGCTTGGAGGTGTCTCCCCAGTGGTCGGGGTGATCGAACACATCCTTCAGCTCGGAGATAAAATCATTAAACGAGAGTGAGTCACTAATTTGGTGAGAATAGGCGGCTTCGGCCCATGCCAGAGCCCTGCCTCTCAACAGGCCGATTACGTAGCGTACCTTTGAGTGGTCGGTGGGGAATGTCTGTGGCTGCTGGAGGAAAACCAAAGAACACTGGAGAATAAATCCTTGGCATTTACTTGCATCCCCGGAGAAGTGTTCTGGATCCGAGGCGTAGGATTCTCGGGAGGGAGGTGATAGGACGGAGCCGGGAGGACTGGCGGGGCGAGCTGGGCTGCGGAGACTGGTGGAACAAGGTGAGCAGTTAGCATGGCTACCTGGTTGGTTAGCTGGGTGATCTGGTTAATCATGGCCTACTGTCGGACAGGTTCCGGAGGGCCTGTTCGTGTTGTCCTAAAAACTCGCCATGGCTGGCAATTGCTTTTCGAAGCAAGGCGGACTGACTTGTTAGGTTAACTCCAACCAGGTTTTCGAAGATAATCTCCACTTTTCTTAACCTGCTTTGTGGAACAGGGCCCTGAGCTAATAGCTAAAGTTGTTTACTCCTTTCATGTGTAACCTTAATGGTCAATGATACCTTTGTTTACAATAGACAACGCCACTCTCTTTAAAGGGAGAGACCCACAACATCAACTATAGCTTAGTATACCCATTAGCTCTAATCCCCACACAGGGTTTCCAATAAAGGAAAAGGGCGAAACAGAGGCTTTTGTAGACCACAAGGTAACAGTTTATTGACAACATTAAAATAACACTATGCCAAGTAGGATAAGGGTACCACCATAGATAATCCTAGTGCCAACTGCACAGGAGCACACATAGATTAAACACAGCACCTCTAATTAGTATGACACACTGTTAGATATTGCACACGAGATTAGACACAGCACTTCTAGTTTGTAAAACACATTAGTAGGAACAGGGATGTCAGGGACACAGGTTATTCAATTGGCAGTACAATACCCTAAACAAGGCACCAGAGAGTTACAACTCTAATCTAAAAACATCAAACTAAAATGGAGGAAAAACAGTGGCTGTATGCGCGTTTCGCCGATACAGCCTAAAAATACAAAAGAACCAATTACTACCTCATACATACATGTACATACAGAAACCATATTTTTTTAGAGGGGAGAATAAATCCACAACAACTCACGTGCGTCTCAAGCTCCTAGTCAAGCAAGGTGATTAGTGGCCAACCACCGGGGAATTCAACCGTGGACTGGTTTGTCCACATACATCTAAATTATAATAGAGTATTACCATTACATTCAGGTACCTCTAGACATAAAATATAAACTATAAGTTAATGGTCCCCGTAATAAACCACAGGCTCACAGAAAGCCCTAAATGTTTATTCCTACCTCTTCCGTATCACTCGATGCCGACCGACAACAGCAAGGCTTGAACGTGATCAAACGTGAACTCCTCAAATCTCCCGGGACTTCCCTTATATCCCACCCTACTGAACTCCTGCCAGGTCTCAGCAAGCTGCAGGGTCCTAGCGTCCCACAGGTTACATACACCCCCACTTTAAAAGGTTGCCGTCCCGGTAACATAACTGAGTCTGTTGCGTACTTAGTCCCAAGGCCTAAAAACTACTTGTTGGGAGTGTACTGATGGAGTTGGTGGGGCCAAAGGCCGGGGTAAGTGAAATGGATTGGGATGCTGACCAGCCGTTGTTCTGTGTGACCGTCTTACAGCAGCCAGTTCTGGTCGAAATCCTGCCATTGGCTCCGACGACCGCAGGACAGAAGAGGGGGTTGGGTGGTCCTCAGTAGATACTGGGCAGGTCTTTTGGGGCCGAGGCACTGGAGCTGGTTCCAATTCTATGGCTTGGACCGGTTCTATTTGCTGGTTTGGAGGAAAGGTCACGACCCCTGACAGAAAGCTGTCATCGCTGTAGTCACCATCAGTTTCCCTCTCTGGCGAAGGCGCACTGTCCCTCGCACTGGGTGGGGTTGACACCGTCAATGGTTCTGACACCGGGGCTCCATTGGCTGTGATCGGCCTTAATTCTGAGCGGTGGATGTTCTTCCGCTGTTCTGGATGGTCACGGGGCTGAATCCTGTATACCGAGCCAACCTTGTCAAGACATTCAACAACTTGGTAGACCATCGATTCCCACCTGTCTTGGATTTTTCGTCGTCCTGGTCCATGGTTCTTCTTATAGACTAAGGTCCCTACTGAGAGAATGGGTGTGTTTGTTTGGGGTTGCCGGTGCTCCCTGGACGTAGCGGCTGCCTCTAGCTGCGTCCGGGCACTCACATAGACCGAGGCCAGGTGGTCTTGGTGTCTGGTCACCCAATCTTCAGGCGTGGTGGCCGTCTGTTCCTCATCAGCTTGTCCCAGGAGTAGGTCGACAGGCAGCTGGGGCTTCTGACCAAACATCAGTTCATAGGGTGAGTGGCCAGTTGACTGGTGGACCGTGGTATTGTATGCGAACAATAACTGAGGGAGCACTTGAGGCCACTTTCGTTTCTTCTCCTCTGGGAGGGAGCGCAAGAGGTCAAAGATGGTTCGGTTAAACCTCTCGCATTGCCCATTCCCCTCTGGGTGGTATGGGGTGGTCCTACTTTTTGCGACGCCATACAGATGACAGAGGCGCTTGAGTAGCTCTCCTTCGAAGTTGCGGCCTTGATCGGAATGAATCCGTTTTGGCACTCCGTAGGTGTAGAACCACTTTTCGGTGAGGATCTTGACCACGGTGTGGGCCTTCTGGTTGGACGTGGGATACGCTTGGCTGAATTTGGAGAAGATGTCGGTGACGACCAGAATATTTTCCCTACCATCACTGGCCCTTTCCAAGGTGGCGAAATCAATGGCTACCACCTCTAATGGTTTAGAGGCCATTAGATGTCCCATGTAGGTTCGGACTGATGGCTGTACTGCCTTGGCCACGACGCACCGCTCACACTCTTTACACCACCGGTCGATATCCGAGCGCATGTGGGGCCAATAACACCTCTCCCGGACTAGAGCAGTTGTCCTCTCTGCTCCTTGGTGGCCATGGTTGTCATGTAGACTGGTCAGTACTTTGGCCTGCAATGCTTTGGGTAACAGTAGCTGGTGAACAGCATCTCGGCTAAGGGGCATCTGGATCTCCCAATAGAGTACTCCCTGTTTCTCCCTGATCCTTTTCCCACTGTCGAGCAAGCTCCAACACCTGATGCGGTTCTCTTGACCGTTCTGCTCCATTTGGGGGCCGCCCTCTTCTCCAATAGGGCCAGGAAGGCTTTGATCACCGGGTCGGCGGCTTGCAGAACCTGCAGATCGGCCTTGGTGCGCACTGGAGCTGCCTCCACAGCCATGGTGTGGGCAGTGAACTCTGGTTGCCCGCCAGGATGCTGTGGATGATGGTCCGCCACCTGTGGTGGGACAGCCATGCCAGGGAGGGCAGCAGAGATGGACTGGGGTGCCAGAGTGGTTGGGAGGCGAGAAAGGGCATCTGCATTGCCATTGACTGGGCCAGGGCGGTACCTAATCTCAAAGTTGAAACTGGCCAACTCCGATGCCCATCGTTGTTCTACAGCTGCCAGCTTAGCCGTCTGAAGATAGCTCAGGGGGTTGTTGTCTGTGTAGATGGTGAATGTGGTCCCCAGGAGGTATTCTCTGAACTTTTCGGTAACTGCCCACTTTAGGGCCAGAAACTCCAATTTCATGGAGCTGTAGTTTGACATATTCCTCTCAGTCTTCCTGAGCCCCCGGCTAGCGAACGCGATCGGCCTGCGTGTTCCATCCTGTTCTTGAGAGAGTACCGCACCAAGACCCTGGTGGCTGGCATCAACTTCCAGGATAAAAGGCTGCTTGAAGTCGGCATACCCTAGAACAGGGGCGGTGGTCAGCTTGGTCTTCAAGGTCTGAAATGCCTGTTCGCATTGTTCACTCCAGTGTCCTTGTAACTTGACACTGACCTTTGGACGGGGCTTTTTATTGGTTCCCTGTAGTTCAGCAACCAGCCTGTGGAGTGGGGCGGCATGCTTGGCGAACCCTTCGATGAAGCGCGCGATAATATGAAGCAAACCCCACAAAGGATCGAAGCTCTGTGACTGTAGATGGGCGCTTCCAATCCACCACTGCCCTGGTCTTCTCCGGGTCGGTGGCCACCCCAACAGCAGAGATGACATGGCCCAAATACCTCACCTCCCGCTGAAAGAAGTGGCATTTGGACATCTTCAGTTTCAGGTTGTATTGTCGGAGCCGACTCAGGACCATCTCCAAGCGCTGCAGGTGCTGACTGAAGGTGGTAGAGAAGATGACAATATCATCCAGGTATAGCAGAACCGACTGAAAACTCTGGTCACCGAAGATGCGCTCCATCAGGCGTTGGAACGTTCCTGGCGTGTTGCAAAGTCCGAATGGCATTCTGTTAAATTCGAACAGGCCAAATGGGGTACAGAAAGCTGTTTTTTCTTTGTCCTTCTCTGCCATTGGTACCTGATTATACCCGCTTGCCAGGTCGAGAGTAGAAAACCATCTGGCACCAGTCAGGGCATCCAGGGACTCTTCTATGCGTGGCAGCGGGTAAGCATCTTTCCTCGTCTTGGCGTTGAGTTGTCGATAATCAACGCAGAGTCGTATGTCCCCACCCTTCTTCTGGACAATCACAATGGGCGAGGCGTAGGGACTGCAGCTCACTCTCACAATGCCCTGCTGTAACAGTGCTTGGATGTGGGCCTCGACCAGAGAGAACTGAGATGGGGGGAGACGGCGGTACCGTTGACGTACCGGGATGTCATCCACCAGTGGGATTTCATGGTGGATTACATTGGTACAGCCCACATCCCCATCATAAAGGCTGAATGTGTCACGGTACCTAGACAACAGAGTCTTTGCTGTTGTTATTTCCTGGGGAGACAAGTCAGGCCATTTCAGCTCATCTAAGCCAGAGATGGTAGGAGAAGGGGGGGGCTCTACCGCCATGGAGCGGGTGAATGCGACCAGCCGGCCCTGGTCCTGGGTCTGTTCCTCCGCTCGTATGGTCTGGGATGAGGAATGCACATCGGCCAGATGTAGTGTCCCCAACACCGTTCGTGGCTTCAGCCACTGGTCTTCCTCCCCCACATTAACCACAGGGACATTGACGGTCCCCCTGGAGACAGATAGAAGGGAACTGGAGATCAATAGGTTTATGGGCAGATTACCTTCCCCATACAGCAGTGGTTCCAGTAGTACAGTACTGAGCGTTGGACCTTGACCCTGATTACATGTGGCCTGGACAAACCGTAGAGAACCCGCCGGTATCCGGATTGCCCTGCCTGGTAGTGACACCGCTTCTCCCACCCGGCCGGTCTCAAGGAGTCGTTCCATTTGTTGGCATTGAGATAGGGCGCTCTCCCACTCTTTTCCAGCTTGTTTGACTAGGGGGGGAAGAGAAAAGCTGGTTACCATGCTCACGGAATAGTTCATCATAGCAGCCACTGATAATGTTCATTCCCAGCAGGCCAGGCACAGCGTTTTTCCGACGCTGGGCAAGCGGGTCGGGAGGTTCTTTCACCACCAGGATGCCCATCTGTGGAAGGACTTTACCCAGGACTTCAACATCTAGCTCCACATATCCCAAGTATGGAATATCCAACCCATTTGCTGCAGTCAGTTGAAGCCAATTACAGGATTTCAGCTGCTCCTCAGTTTGGGGCTTAAGATGCTTTTCAAAGAAGGCCTGAGTCACTGTAGTCACCATTGACCCTGTATCAAGTAGGGACGGCACCCCTACGCCCCCTATTCTGACCTGAACCACTGGACAACGTCCAATTAAGCATGATGCAAGATTCATCTTATTTGAACCCACACAACCCCCCCCTGATGTCGGGCTCTCAACACCGGAGGGCGCTAGTTTTCCTGCTGCTCCACTACATTCACCCTTGCCCCCACCTGTCTGCCCTGTGCCCTTGACTCCACCCCCCCAGGGAACCCGCTCAGCTCGGCCCGGCAAAACCTAGCAATATGACCTGCTTTGTTGCAATGCATACATATTGGTTTACCATCTGTATGAAAACGGTATGACCTTGGCCTATGGCCACTGGGGTGGGCCTGGGAAGCTGTGGGGCTAGCAGCAGTAGATGAGGTACCTAGATGTTTAAGAAGGGCATCAAGTTGGGCTTGCTGCCTACGGAAGCACTCCTTAAGTTCCCTCAGGTCATCACTAGGCCTGGCAGTGATGGCACTCGTGTTAACATTACCCTCCCCAATTTCAGAGGTATGCGAGTCACACGAATATGCCCGTGCTCTTTGTGAACTAATAGGGGGCCTTCGTTTTTCCCATTTGATGGCGGCCTCACGTACCTCTTTAAAAGAGTGGGTAGGGTGCTGCCGAACTATGTGCGCCAATTCACGTTGCAATTTATGGTCACGTACATTTTCAACAAAAGTGTCACGAATTACCATATCTGGGTTTGACACACCACGTGGAGCTTTGCATTTAAGCAGATCCATTAACTCCAACAGGGCATGGGAAAATTCACGAATGGACTCATTTTCCCGTTGCTGCCGCTGAAAGAACTGCCTTTGCAGCGTCACATATGTTTGATCACAACCGAAATTGTCCAACAGCATGGTAAAAATCGCATCAGGGTTGGCTCTATCTGCTGGAGAGCTAAACTTAACCTCCCTCTTAGCCTCCCCATCTAAGAGATCACAGAGGAATGCTGCCTGTTCTACCACAGACGTTTGCTGCACAGACAGTGACTTTCGTGCTTCCTCCACCCACTCCTCCACAGTCATATGATCCTGGGCCATAATACCCGAAAACCGTGGACACTTCCTCTCCTTGGGTGCATAAATATACACCCTTTCAGGTGCTGGGTTACCAATGACCCTGTTACTCGCTGCCTGGCCTGAAGACCCAGAGATCGGTACATCTCCCTGGTCTCTGAGCTGATTATTTTCTGCCTGTAGTTGTTTAACAAGCTCAGTTAAGGCCCTAATTTGTTCTTCAGTGTCATTAGACATTTTAATGTTTTAACCTCCCATACACCGTAAAGTTAGAAATGTCCACACTATGAACGTTGGTGGGATGGCGAACTGGAGTGCGGTGGATGTCCTCTTGATCTTCTCCTGGACAACCACTGTTTTTCCTCCAACCCTAACAACTGCTTTCTCTCTGTGCCTCCAAAGAAAATAAAACAACCTCCACATGAACTACAAAAAGCCTCTGAATCCTGCCGACAACGCCAAATGTAACCTTAATGGTCCCCGTAATAAACCACAGGCTCACAGAAAGCCCTAAATGTTTATTCCTACCTCTTCCGTATCACTCGATGCCAACCGACAACAGCAAGGCTTGAACGTGATCAAACGTGAACTCCTCAAATCTCCTGGGACTTCCCTTATATCCCACCCTACTGAACTCCTGCCAGGTCTCAGCAAGCTGCAGGGTCCTAGCGTCCCACAGGTTACACATGGAACCGCAACAAACTATACATCGTTGGAATCATAATTTTATCGGCTACCGAGCCTGTAGCTGCCCTTAGCTGGCTGTCTACTGGATCGAAGTTACATAGACCATGTTAATTTATCGTCAGCATCGGTGGCGCAGAAAATGTAAGCAGTGCGTCCTGGCAGGGGAGGAAAACACACTGCTGCTGTAAAGTGGCCACGTCTGCACTCTGGCTCAGTGAGAGATGGTCATTAGAAAGGGTTAGAGTTTTAATTAACCTCCGGACCCAACTCATCTCTCTCAATTAGCGAGGTGGCCGGAGAGACAGGCCTCCCTCCACGCTTTTAGGAGGTTGACATGATAAATTTGTGTCGCTCCACCCCTTGTCTGCATGCTCAACCTCATAGTCGACATCCCCAACTCGCCGTGTGACCACGAAGGGCCCTTGCCACCTGGCGAGCAATTTGGTGCTGGACAAGGGAGCAATAAAAGCGCTTTGTCTCCCGGTGAAAATTGTCTTAGTTGAGCCCCTCTGTCATACAGCCGACGTTGACGTTCCTGGGCTTGGAGCAAATTCTCGCGTGACAGCTGCCCCAGTGTGTGCAGTTTTGCTCGTAGGTCCAGAGAGGGCTGGCGAGTCAGTATGAAACACCTTTCCTGGAAACACTGGCGTATTGATTAGACACTTCATAATTCCACTTGGCACTGAGCCAACCATACCACATACCACGTCGGTGTGTCAACATGGCTGATGGACATGGCTCTACCAACATCTCAAGTCCAAAATCTTCCTCAAAGCTGCCAGGAGGATAGCTAGCTCATACCCCATCCAGGCCCTAGTTGAAGCATTGTATGTGTGACAGACAAACTGGTCCATCTTGCCACATTCTAAGTTTGGGCAATGAGGCCTGGCAGACATGGGCCCAGAGCAAGCGAGGGTAGCGCAGCTATTTCTGGCTCCACCAGTGGCATATCATCCAATCCAGTAAGCTTTGCATGATTTGTTTTTGAAAGACAACTACGCATCGGTTACATAGAGTTATAGAGTAATCCATGCTCTCCATTTGAGAGGTTTAGAGTGGTTGTTTGTGAGAGCAATCCCAACTCTGCCCTCTTGAATGTTCATGAAGTCTCTTGTGGTGCCACTTATGGGCATGTCACAACCTTATCCCCTTTTTCTTTCCTGAGTGGAGGGGGAGGAGCGCAGTATAGACTTCCAGTCAGACTTCTCTAGATCCCGGACTCTCTGGATTCTTTCCTCCCCAGGCAGTTTCAAAGCTGTGTCAGGGGACATCCTGCCTGACGTGGGCAAACGTTAGGCAGTCAGGGAGCAAATTCGACACACAAACAAAAGCACCAAACACAGGAATGAACGGAATTCAAACATATGTACAACATAATTATCAAATCATTATTAGACAGGTTTGAAAGGCCAAACACAATCCTCAGGGACAAATTTTGCACCTGCACCTTTCGGTGAGAAAGACTATCAGAATGTGGCGGATGTATTCACCTACCTATGTATATAGGTGAGTCTCTGCCCCAGAGCCGGCCCTACCCATTAAGCGATATAAGCAGTTGCTTAAAGCGCCCTGGTCTCTGGGGGGGGCCCCTAAAACATTTTTTTTAATGAACATGAGACAATAATGAATTGAACTTCCTAAACAAAAACTGACATTTCATGCCATTTTTGCCCACAAATAGTGACAAAACAATAAGCTCAGAGATGGGCAAAATGGACAATTTAGGTAGGCTAAGTAATTTACTGTCCCCTACGAAACAAGCACTCCCAAGGATTATGTGGCTTAAAAAAAATGTATCACATTTTGTGGGATAAGTATCTTCACAAGCTATTCTTCGACAGTTTGCCAGCACTTAGGGGGTAATACACAAATATTGTATTTACTGTAGTCTATTTAAAGATAGTGTTGCTGCTAATAGGTCCCACTTTAGTCTCTACATGCTTATTTGTACATTATGTGGGCTTAAACTAATATTTACAATAGACAAGTTGGTTCAGTGCCATGTGAAGTGCCAACACGTTACAATGAGGGGGCCCTCAAACCAAATCCTGCTTAGGGCCCCCAAAAGTCTAGGGCCGGCCCTGCTGGTGACGGTCATGGTGACATATTTTTGATGTAAGGTCTCAAACACAACACATTAAACAGATGCAAATTGTGCATAGTTTTGGATACATATAATACACATAAAATAAGCAAAAGCAAATAAGCAATAAAAAAATAAGACATCCACAAGACAAAATAGCTCAAATTAAATGGCGTACAATACAAGTCAATCTGTACTGACATTATGATGGTGTGGTCTTGGCAGTTGCGGGTGCACTGAGAGAAATTCATGTAAAATCATGTTTAAATGGTTTCCAAACCTTACATTTTTCTTTGTCGGAAGCATGAGAAGAGCATTGGGGCCTCTATGTAGGACAGAGGAATTAACTTTTAATCCTGACTACAAGGATCTCAGGCTTTAGAATCAGCTTTAGGGTTAACTTAAAGCTGATTTTAGTGTGTCATCTGTGAGTGAAATAACCTCAGCTCACCACATTATGATGATGCTGTCTCCCAGGTACTGCACACCACACTCTCTCATCTGGACAGCCGGAAGGGGGGCTATGTGAGACTGCTGTTCATTGATTATAGTTCAGCTTTCAATACCATAGTCCCCACCAGACTGGCTGGCAAGTTGATTGAGCTGGGACTGAACACCCCCCTGTGTGCCTGGATCCTGGACTTCCTGACCGCCAGGCCCCAGGTGGTCAGGGTGGGCAAACACACCTCCAACCCCCTCACCCTGAACACAGGATCCCCCCAGGGTTGCGTCCTCAGCCCCCTACTGTACTCCCTGTACACACATGACTGTGTGGCCAGGTTCAGCTCCAACTCCATCATTAAGTTTGCGGATGACACAGTGGTGGTGGGCCTGATCTCCAACAACGACGAGAAGGCCTACCTGGAGGAAGTTGCTGATCTGTCACTCTGGTGCCAGGACAACAGCCTCCTCTTGAATGTCACCAAAACTAAGGAGCTGATTGTGGACTTTAGGAGGACACAACAACAGAGGACGTACTCACCACTGGGGATTAATGGGACTACTGTGGAGAGGGTGAGCAGGTATAAATACCTGGGAGTCCACATCTCCGAGGATCTTACATGGTCCTCACACACAGACACTCTGGTGAGAAAGGCAAGGCAGCGCCTTTACCACCTCAGGCAACTGAGGAAATTTAAAGTCTCCCGGAGGATCCTTCAGTCCTTCTACTCTGGAGCTGTAGAGAGCATCCTGACAGGAAGCATCACTGCCTGGTTTGGCAACAGCTCCGCTCAGGATAGGAAGGCTCTGCAGAGAGTAGTGCGTTCGGCTGAACGCACTATTGGAACTACACTCCCCACCCTGCAGGACTTGTACACCAGGAGGTGCAGAACCAGAGCCTGCAGGATCATGAAGGATCCTCACCACCCTAACAACGGACTGTTTCAGCTGCTGCGGTCAGGCAAGCGCCTCCGTAGTCATGCTGCCAAAACAGAGAGACTGAGACGGAGTTTCTTTCCTCAGGCCATCAGGACTGTGAACTCTGACCTCACCAGGGCCCCCACCAAGACACACACACTGCCCCTCTTATGCACACACACACTTAGGTAAAGACTACACATAATTTATAATTTATATTATATTATACATACAATTTCCCTTTTTTACTATATTTTTATAAAGTGCTCTTATTGTAAATATTGTGTTGTTTTTATATATAGAGCTCTTACTGTGACATTGTAAATATTGTGTTGGTTTTTTTATTGTAAACAGTGTGAACCTGTTATTTGCCCTTTGCACATTTCTGCTGAGCATTGCCACTTTACATTTCACTGCACACCTCGTGTGTGTATGTGACAAATAAACTTCTTGAACTTGAACTTGAACTTGAAACGTGATCAGTAAAATGTTAAAACCAACTCTAGATTGAACTATCAATGAGTGGAGAGATGCTGAAATGAGGGATATATGGTATTATTTTAGCAGCAGTTAAAATCCTTGCTGCTGCAAGACTAAAGCTGCAAGTTAAAAGTTGATTGGGCTTTTGACTGTGGAAGTGCGGGGGATCAACGTTAGCACCATCTTTGTATGCATCTATTACCGCTCTTTAAAGTACTATGTAATTCCAGGTGGTACTTTAAGTCTGTTCAAATCCCAGACCAATTTAATATGGAGTGTGTCTTCAACAGACGTTGATAAAATTAACATAAATGGGATTGATTTTCTAGGAAGAAAGCTTAATAACAAATACGTTAGAGAAATATCAATCCAGAAATCTATCCCATCAGTAATATCTAAATGGGCTACCAATTATTACTGAATAAATGCCTTTAATTTTTCTAATACTACTCATATATCATGATTTGTACATAAACACTAACATTTTAAAAATGTATTTTTAATATTTTCACAATTAATTTTTTCTGTTTCTGTTTTGAATTTCAATTTTGCTATTTATAGTTTTAATTTTCACATTTACATTCTATTGCGGCATTATTATTCCAGGGGAAACAGTATCCATTATTATGTTAACTTTGAGTGTTTTGATCCTACATACATGAACAGCTGACCCGGTGAGAGACAGCACCCCCAGAACGAGCCGTCCCTGACTGCAACCCCAAAGTGGTTGCCATAGTGACACATGACAGGGGGAGGGTTACACCCACCGGAAACGGTGTCTGCAGTGCCAGCAGAAATGAAAAGGAACCAAACCTGACTTTTCTTTCATTGGATTTATTTCCCATATATCATCCCGCACAAATGTATATCAATTCAAGGACTTTTTAAAACTGACCAGTATTTTTATGGGATTCATATCGGCGACAGTGAAGCGGGCTTGAGCCAAAATGGTGAACTGGAGGCGGCTGCTGCGAATTTCCAACCGCTCGTTTTTGGCCTTCATTTTTTTCTTCTCCATGTCCACCACTTGTCTGTACTTCATTTATGTTGCTCCTGGAATAGGTCAGTTGACAGAGGGTTAAAATAAGCACTTAACACATACTGTTTTGCAAGGTGTCGGTTAACGTGATTATGTCTGGATTATCTCCTGCAGCGGATGATGCTCCAGCCGCTGCCACAAGAAGACGCTAAAACCGTTAACTAGCTAACAGGCTAACTAGCTTATTGCCTGCTAACTGGTCCTTCCCAGGCCATGTTCTCCAGCTATCCCGGGTTACAGGAGCTGGGGAAGGCAAGCACTGCCAGTTGAAGTATTGTGTTAAAAGAACCTCACGGCTAGATTATTTGTCAGTATTTATGGATCATTTTGTACTGTAGGTTAGTGTATTAACTTGCCGGGTAATGTTGGCGTGTGAAATCTCTGAATGAATGGGCATCGCTGCTAATGTCATTTCCAGATGCCCGAGCCAGGCAGCCCAGATATAGAAAGATATTCTATATCTTCTACCATCTTTGACCATTTCCATGCCACAAAATTCCAATTTATAATTCCACACATTCCAGAACTTGACTTTTGTTAGGGTGGAAAAGCCTCTAAATTCTCCATTGTGATAATACAACATATTCACACATACTTAGACAATTCAAGATACATTTTACAAGCATGTAATTAATCAAACTGCATCACAGTGATCATATTACAGGTGGATAACACTGACTGGACCAGAGCCCATTTTTAACAAAAGGACAATATCGGCCTGATGTATTGTCTAACTCTATCCCCAACCACTATTGCTGCAAGTTTGCCCCACTTCAATGTTATTGTTTACTTGCCCTCTTACATATTTGCTGACACATAAGAATAATACATGATCATGACACACCACACCATCTAAGTTTCAGTTTTGGTAAAAGGGACTTTTTCCCATTCAGTGTACTTGTTTTGTATGTTGCTTTGACAGACAGGAAAGGGATATATTGATATTTTAATGTTTTGGTGGGTGATTCCCATGGATTCCCTGCTCCTTTGTGTTGCATTTGATAAGTAATCTGCTTAACCGTAGCCAGTGCAGTGTTTCCTATGTTCTCAGTCTATATGTTGGACAGGATTGGAAGTAGGATTGACTAGTCATTGGTCGACACAGGAGCACAGGTTCATTTTGATCAGTGTGTGGCAGCAAATGTAGAGGTTGAGGTGTTTTTTTTGTTTGTTTTTGTTTAAATTTTTTTAAACGCTGTTGTCCTGGTTGGAACGCTTTGACCCTGAACTGGGAATGAAGCTATTTTTGTTTCAGGGATTGTAGCAAACATAATTTTCAATCTAGTGTTTTTGTTGTGCTGTAATCTGCAGCTAGATTGTTTGTCCTCTACATCAGAGCACTGTCAAGCAGGATGGACTAGCAAAATCAACTGTCCAGCCTGACTTGACCTGCATCTCTACTCATCCCTCCCTCCCACCCAGCATCCGCTACCGACTGGTTTCTGTATGATAAGACTCTTATCAGCCCCCAGGCATTCTCCCTGTTACTATCACACACCGACAAATTGAATTTGGTGTAGCTCACTAAGAGTCAGAAAGACAGGGCAATATGTTGGCAGTTTTCCACCAACCATCTGTCACCACTCCTGTTGCAGTGTTGTCCCTCCCATTGTGGCAGTGATCAAAGAGCTGATAACAGCCAGATGTACAATGCTGCATAAGTCAAGTGCCAGGCTGAGAGGAATGAAAGCAGTAGACCGTTTATGGGTGTGATCACACATACAGTTGGTTTTCTTTGTCTGAACTTTAGTGAAAAATAGCATTGTTGCATTAATGTGTTTAGTTCTCACGTGTACCTTGTTCATTGGACAGAGTTTTGGTCATCCCACCAGGTTAGAGATCATGGTGGCGTGGTAGTCGAAACATACAATTCTAGTCCCTGTAACTTTAGTTAAACAGGATGGGCTGTCTGTGCTCTTTGCTGTACTTGGCCTTCTCTGGTGTTCATACCAGTTAAAAACACATAAAATAGGTGAACATGAGCATGAGTCCTGACTGCAGTTTACCCTCACTTCATTTTGTTAAACTAGGCTTTCCAAGCACGAGAAACTGCTGGCTATCAGGTGTCTCTGTGTCATTATACCCGTAAATCCTTCAGCTTTGGTTGTTGTAGCTTTTTGTTGGTTGTTTTCTGTAGTTGGTTCATATTACGTTCTCACTTCTAATCTGCCACAGTTTGCTCGGAAGAGGACCCAGACACGCATTTTCATGTGTCTTGGTGCGGCTGATTGTTTTATAACAATTAACCAATATGAAACTTGGACAGTGAAGCTGAATTGAACCAAAACATACTAGTAGATACAATTATGAAACAGAAAAATACCAAGTTGGATAAATATTTGGTTGTTCACATTTAGTATTGGAACACTGTTGGAACACTGCATACAAATCTCTCTCTCTCTCTCTCTCACTCACTCACTCACTCACTCACTCACTCACTCACTCACTCACACACACACATGCTGTGCAGGTATTTAGCCAAGACCTGGCTTGCTTCATTTCATCAAATATATCATTTCCTATTGGAGTCTGTTATTTAACTTTGGCCCAAAGTTAGGTAACATTATTGTCTCACTCTGCTGCACTGTATAGCTACCAAACATACAACATGGGAAAATCTCTGAAAACTGTTGTAAATCATGCGCTACATGACCAAATTATCAAGTTTTTCTGTTCTGGTGGCTTCAGCACTTGCCAATTATGCTTTGGTGGTCACCAACAAATTCTCTGCAGGAAAAAACCTTGCCACCTGAGTTCAAATGGCATTGTTCTCATCTGGCCAAACAAACTGAACTAAAAGCGTAAAACACTGCAGAGTTCAAATAACCGCTCCAAACATGCACGGTGTCACCGCATACCCCTTGAGCAAGAAACCGTGTGTGCAGGCTGTTTTTGCTGCTGTAGTGATGATAAAAGATTTAGAGATTGAATGATTCCTGGTTGTGCAAGGGTGACAGTAAAGGTTCACTTTGTGGCTAGAGCACTACGTGTGGCGAGTGCATTCGAATGAGACAATCAGACTAAAATTTATTTCTGTCTTTCAGCCAACACATACTTCTTCATGGTGCAGGCTCAGGGCATCATGTTGAGGGATAACGTAAGGACCATTGGCCAGATGATCCGGTTGTACACCAATAAGAACAGTACGCTCAATGGCACGGGTGAGTGATGCACTTTAACACGCACACAGTCTTTTTATTGATATACTTATCAGGTCTAGTGACTTGCATTCATTCCTACTTAGCCTTAAAGCTGATACGTGTATCATTTTAAGCATCAATATATTACTAAATACAGAGGTAATTTTAACATTGTTCGGCTTCTCCTCTTTCCCGTTTCACTTCTGAGCTTTTGTTTTACTGGGGCCAATTTACTCACAGCCAGGAACATATGAAGACCTGTACTAGTACAGCGGCAGTTCGGAATCCTAATTCTATCATCTTTTATTGCGCCACACCACAGCTCATTAAAGGAAAACATCACCCTCAGATACTCTTACATCGTTATATATCATCAATCTCATCTGTGATGTTCAATGCATTCTGGGAGTTATTTTTTGATGAAGTCTTGTGATTTACCTTTTTATTGTACCCATTACTTCTACTTCCTGTGTATGTACGGACCTGGAGTAAAGTTAGCTTTGTATTAGAACATGTTTTGTCACTGCGCTGCATTCTGGTCCATTGAGGCTACTGTTGGTGGAGAAATGGATGTCTCTTCCTCTTCTGTGATGCATTTCACTCTGTATAATTGTTGAACGTCGGTGCAAAATGGCGAATCTAGAAAAAAACCCTTGCTCTTTCAATTTGAGTGACCAACACCACAACCTTAATCGATGTTAATGATTGATGTGTTAGATTGTTGAAAAATGTTTTCCTATTAAACTCCACTGTAGCGTTATGTGATCCACATTTGGGCAATTAGCCAAGTTTTGGCCAAGTATTTTACTGTGTGTCATTGAAGTATCTGTATCAGGACAGCTTAATTTCCCGATCGGAGTATGAGTACCTGGTACCGATGCTAATACTACAGATACTATTGGTGCACCTCTGTGTAGAATAAAAAAGACTGATTGAAGGCAAAAAGTAGTGTATAGCAGGGTTCCCACTGGTCAAGGAATGCCTGAAATATCATGGAATTTTGAGAGGAGCATTCCAGACAGGGGACTGTACACATGTACCGGTAAATGCGCACATTGTCAAGATAGCAAGCTGGTTCTTTCCAGCAAAGTGCTGTTGCCAGTAGAAAGTTACACATATATCACTGAAGCATGGCATACAACATCTTGGCTGGATCACTGTATATGTACAGCCGATGCTCATGATTGTTTAGAGAGTGTTGAGATCTTGTATGGTCTGGCCACAACAGATCACATACCTGTCTCTATGATATTAAATGTTGAGTCTACCTGAATTGACCAGTTATGATAACCACGAACAAAGTTGGAAATTAGATTGGTCAAGATTTACAGAAGATGACTTCTGGCATTACAATTCACTGACTGATAAGAGCCTAAGTAATATTGATATACCACTTGATGCTATTCTGTGTGGCAACATTAACTGTAAGAACCAAAACCACAATAATGATCTATGTATAATGTATGATAAAACTGTGAATTGTCTAAATGATGGCAGTAAATCGTTCTGCCAAAAAAGGTCTAAACAACATAATCTCAGGCCAGGATGGAATGAATATGTGTCTGAACTCCATTTAGAGTCCAAAGAAGCTTTTGAAAACTGGGTTTTATCAGGAAAAGCTAGGCATGGCCCAGAGTGTGAACACAAGAAACACGCAAATGCTAGATTTAAGTATGCTGTACGCTTTATTAAAAGAAATGAGCAGGCCATGAGGGCAAACTCCGTGGCCAAGAAGCTTCAGCAGAATAATGTCTATGAATTCTGGAAAGAAGTTAAGGTTATCAATAACAGTAAGATGCCCCTGCCATCTAGTATTGATGGGGTTACTGGGTCTGAAAATATTGCTGAACTGTGGAGAAAATATTATAGGGATATTTTTAACTGTTAAGAGTGATGAATTTAATGTTGGTGATGTTTCTAACAATGATGGTGTGGTTATTAGACCTGATGAAGTGTGCTATGCCATTGAGAAATTGGCAATGAACAAAGCATGTGGCCTTGACCAAATAACAGCAGAACATCTGAAATATGCTAGCCATAGGATCTCAGTGTTACTTGCTATGTGTTTTTCTGGATTGTTAATGCATGGCATACTACCTGACTCTATTTTGTCTGTCTTATTAGTGCCAGTTGTCAAAGACAAAACCGGTAAAATATCCAGCATAGAAAATTACAGACCAATTGCCCTGGCTAGCATATTATCCAAAGTATTGGAAAGAATTCTCTTGGAAAGGCTTCAAGAATATATAATAACCACTGACAATCAATTTGGTTT
Organism: Hoplostethus atlanticus; assembly: GCA_034670405.1. NCBI lineage: Eukaryota > Metazoa > Chordata > Actinopteri > Trachichthyiformes > Trachichthyidae > Hoplostethus > Hoplostethus atlanticus. The sequence goes on along the minus strand of JAXDDX010000043.1, from coordinate 157,060 downwards.
TAAAAATAAACACGGTACAGATTTGTGTATATATGCATTGAAGGAAGTTGTTAGTAAGTATAGAAGACATAGCACTACAGTATTTGTGTTTCCTTGATGCGTCCAAAGCATTTGACCGAATTAATCATGGTAAATTGTTTGTTAAACTACAAGAGCGAGGGGTCCCCCCATATTTGACAAGGATCTTGCATTTTTGGTATTCGCATCAAACCATGCAAGCTAGATGGGGTAAGAGTATATCTGCACCCTTCCTAGTGACCAATGAGGTCCGACAAGGTGGAATACTGTCACCCGTTCTCTTCAATCTTTATATGGATCATCTTTCTAAAAAGTTAAGAGTGTAAGACTGGATGTATAGTGGGGAATAGTCTTATTAACCATCTGGTGTACGCTGATGACAACTGATGGTCGTCCTGTCTCCTTATAGTGCTGCCTTACAGCAACTGCTCAGAGTCTGCTCAAGTTATGGTGTGCAGTATGACATCAAATTTAACTCTAAAAACAGTGTTGTCGGGGCACCCCGGTGGCTCACTGGTTAGAGTGCATACCACAAGGCTCAGTCCTTCCTGCAGTCGACCAGGGTTTGAATCCGGCCCGCGGACATTTGCTGCATGTCTTCCCCTCTCTCCCATACCTTCCTGTCTCTCTCTCACTATCTCTATCAAAAAAGGCCAAAAATATACTTAAAACAAAAAAAAAAACAGTGTTGTCATGATTGCTAAAACCAAGGAGGATCAGAAGCAAAATTTTCCCTCATTCTCTATGGCAGACCAAGCGCTAAATGTCGTGAACAAAGTAAGATATTTGGGTCATATCATCAGGAATGATTTATGTGATGACGACAATGTGCAGCGCCAGTGTTGCAAACTGTATGCACAAGCCAATATGTTGGCACGCAAATTTCATATGTGTACAGATGATGTTAAAACAGCTCTTTTTAAAGCCTACTGTACTCCACTCTATACAGCTCACCTGTGGTGCAGTTATAGTAAAGCAAAAATGAAAAAGCTTCAGGTGGCATTTAATGATGCATTCAGAATCTTGCTTAAGCTCCCAAGATGGACAAGTGCAAGTGATATGTTTGTGACTAGTAATGTTCCCACCTTTTATGCTGTGCTGAGGAATTTCATGTACAAATTTATGTGTTGGCTAATTGATTCAAAAAATGATTCATAATGGCTTTAACTGAGCCTACACAAAGTGACACAAAGTATTCCTCTTGTTTTTGGAAACATTGGAATAAATGTCTGTATGTGTTTTAATCACTGTGGACTTGTGAACTGCCATGATCTCGTACATATTTCTGTATTGTTTGTCCTCGTATTGTACTTTATTCTTTTTCTTTTTCTTTACTGATATGGACCTATGTGTCTGAAATAAAGTTAAATAATCATAATAAATTTACAAAGGTAAATCTGGTAAATGTGTACTTTTCCCGATTAATGTGAGTGAAAAACACTAGTCACAGTAGCATGAGGCACTCTCACAGTCCTGTCAGACAGACCACGTGGCCAGAATACCTCTTTTAATTGGATTGTAGTAAACTGAGATCTGTGAGGCTGGGAGATTCATTCATTGAACACTACAACATCAGATAATTGGCAAAGGCAGACCTTTTTTATGTATCCCCTCCCAATTGACCCACATTACAGAGTGAGGATGGAGGCATCTGAGGCGATTTAGCCTATTTAGCCTAAACTGGTGTCCCATTGGCGTGTGTGTATCTTTACTTTTGGTAGGCAGATAAGACATCGCTGTGTTGCCTATGCATTCAACGTAGATGTTGTTTGGCTAATGTATTGATGCCTGACTGATTTAAAATTTTAGTCCAGTAGTGGATGCACTAGACTAGACAGCTCATTTCCATTCATCCATCCATGTGTAAAAAGATGTTGACACAAAAAAAGCTTGCCTCTCAATTCAATGATTTTAAATGTGATTTTAATAATCTGTTAATAAGGCTCTACTACAACACACATCCTTGATATCCTAATCTGAGTAAATTCATTCAAAAACCCTCAGTTGCAGAACTGTAGCGGTGTACAGTGGCACCATGCGCAATCAATATTTACAAATGCGGTCAGCAGGACACTCAAGGACTATGAGAGCCTTACTACTGTGACAAGCATATTCCACTCACATTAACCTGGAAATGTACACATTTACCAGATTTACCTTGGGAAATATATACATTTACAAACTCTGTGGGAAATGTGCACATTTACCTTGGGAAATCTCTGTGGGAAATGTGCATTTACCATTTTCCCACATTTACTGTAACATATATAAATAGATCTGCCAATATACGCTTTTATTTTTAAAGACAGAATGGAAATGTAATATATTATAAGGAAGGTTTGTCAGCTGTTAAGTTACTAACATTAAGTAGCAATCCAAATAACCTAACATTACTTTATTTTCCATAGAAGAGATGAAGGCAGCTAATCAAATAAGGAGCCTAAGACCTGAAATCAGATTCATACAAATGTGTACATGTACAAATTAGTGCTGTGGACTGTACAGCATCACAACAATTTTGATATAGACTGAACTGAAGTCAAATTTTTACAGAGCCCCTGAAGTGACGTGGCAAAAAAGAAACTTTCTCGTGGGCACTAGAAACTTGTATCTTGTGCGCACGAGAAACCATTTCCTTTAATCTTTCCACCCGATCAAGGCTGGTGTGTTCTTTGCGGCGAAACAGTTTAATGCACTTTAGATGCCGTTCAGAGATAATGTAACGGTGTAACCAACTTATGTATTATAATGTCTACGAAGAACGATAAAGTAAAGACAGAAAATCAATGCTCATTTGTAAGCAAAACTACCAGAAATGGTTTCTCGTGCACACAATAAACTTTGGATTTTCTTTTTTTTTGCCACGTGTCACTTCAGGGGCTCTGTAACTTTTCATTTTCACAAAACATTATTTCTGTAACTGCAAATAAATACAATGAACTATCTTACACAAGATAAAATGTTGGATATCAACATGTATATCAAAGATAGGAAATAAGCTTATTCTAATAGAACCTCAAACAAATGACTGATTTCTCAAACAAATGTAATCCTACCATACGTGGACACTGCATCCCACAATGGCAGTGGTGCATTAAAGGGGTCATATTATGGAAAACGGCTTATTCCTGGCCCTTATACATGTTCCACAGGTTATCGTTGACCTAAGTAAGTAGAATCGGCGCATATCACATTTGGACACCGTTTTTTCCGAGTACACTGGAATGCACCATTACTTTGCGACCAGTGAAGCTAAAACAATAACATATTTACGATAACTCTCCAGTTATTATTTTGTAGGATGCAGGCAGCAACATAGATCCCTGCACTGTCTCCCAACACGCGAAAATGCCAGGACAGAGCGGATTAATTAAATTTTTAACGGCTACAGTTAGCTCGGCTACAGTTAGCTCATTTTTTCTGTATGTGATGATCACTCCTCGGACTGCTTGAGCAACGGCAGGATTATCATCTAAATTGAAGCTTAAAGATGGAGCAATTCATAAGGTACGTGACCCATCTGCAAAATTGGAATCTGTAAGTGTCACCATGTTTTGATTTAATTTACAAATTAGTCTGGTTAGTATATTCGACTGCTGGTTAGCTAACGGGCTAGCGGGGCTAGCCACGGGCTTGTTGGGCGTGGAAGAAGTAAGAAAACTAAAGCTGGAGTCATTAAAAGTAAAGTAAAGTAAAAGTAAAGTTATTGGTTGGAGTCAGGACTCATCTTAAAGTTATTTGTTGGGACCAGTGTCTGTTTTATAAGTCTGTCGAACATGTCAGGCTCACCATTAGTACAATCGCGTTTGGTTGTTTGCGCTGCGCTGTTTGGATGCAAATAGGTTGCATCCAATAATATATTGGCTAACTAGCTCAACAAAATTGTCAATCCTAGCTTGTCTGCAAGTTGTATTCAATAAGCTTATGGACATGAGCCATAAACAGACCGGCTACAGCAGAGAGTGTCGCTCACACACCCACATACACAAAACAAAGTACAATATTACACGGAATTGTTATCATTGAAAAACTAAGTGGAACCGCCTCAGCTGCCTCTTCCCATTCTGGGTCAGACTCCGGCTCAAACATGTAAAGATGTGTTGGTTCTGGAGCGGCCGCCATGGTTATAGTAGATTTCTGCGTCAAGCTTATTTGTTTACCTTGAGCAGCATGGAGAAAATGAGAGACTGAAACACACACCACAGAAGCTGGTTTCATTGATTGTTTTTGATATCGACTTCAAAAACATCTTGTCAAGACCCCTGGAAACAGTTTTAAATAGCCCAAAATGAGTATAATACCCCCCTTAAGCTATTGCAGTTTCTAGCTTAGTTTCTAGACTGTGGGAGTTCTGGAACATATACTAATGAGTAACAGATTCACCCAACACAATTGGGGGGGAAAAAGACAGCCCGGTTGCTGCATCCTTACAAACTACTGAACTTTTATAAACAGAAATACTCTGTTATATAACCCTGAGCCTCTCAGATTATTTTGCACATCTTCACATTGTTAGGAATAATTTCTTGGTCGTGGTAATGATTGTAAGAAGACGGACATCCATGTACTATTTTACATAGATCCTTTCATCCCCAACATCTCGCACTCTGCCTCTGTCTGTTGTCCCCATGTTAATTGAGTTGGTTTGAACATGAATCTGTCACACCTTTCTCTAGACCTGTGAACATCATGTCTCTTGTGGTAATTCACAATTGACTAGAGGCAACCAAAAGGCCTGTATTGTATTCAGGGTTTCCGCGGGTCCTTAAAAAGTCTTAAATTCAAGGCCTTAAAAGGTCTTAAATTGTCTTTTTTGTTGTAAGGCCTTAAATATAATTTTCAGAGGTCTTAAAAATGTGACCGGTGATGTCGACTAAGTTACTTTAGTATGTTGCCTTTGATGCAAAATGTATAGTGATTTATGTCACTTCAATGTTTGAAGGAACGGATTTGATTTTTGGCAGTAGAGTGAACCAAACTTTCCTGCGCCGATCTGAGTTTGCTTTACCTCAGCCAGAGACTGTTTACCTCAGCGCCTCTGCCTTGCCAAATCACAGGCACAGTCCTTTCAAAAAAGCGATTTATGCTGCAATCCATTGCAAGTCGATAGTTCAGAGTCGGTATTCCCGACTTCCAATCTGAATGTGTTCCAGTGCATCTGCTCGGGAACACACACCCGCGGCAAACTCATGTTTGTATGGCAAGTCTCTGAATTTCGCGAGCATCTAAAGAGGACCTACATCAACTACTACAGCGCCATTAGTGAAGAGAAACAGCGCATATCAGTGAACTTGTAATGTTAACGTTAGTAGGCTAGTACCACACGCTAGTAAATACTTCTATCTCGTAACGTTGAGCACAAATCAACCGAATTCCATTACAAATGTAAACTACAAAGTTGTTTCAATATGGTTTCATAACAAAAACTGTGACGTCAGGTATGTTTATATCAGCGACTGGGAATTCCGACTTGAATGACCGTGACCGTGGCGGAGGTCATTTGTTTTCAGTTCAGAGTACAATGGATTGCACCATTATTTCTTTATGGTCTCTGCCAGGGCCAACTACTATAGGGAAGTGCAAATTCAGCCACACATGGGTGGACAACAGCAAGTTTGCTACTTGGTTGAAGCCAGTGGAGTCAAATGAGCACAAAGCCCGCTGCTTCATTTGAACCTTCAAATTAGGCACAATGGGAATCAAAGCTTTGGAATCGCGTATGGAAAAACAGCTGTCAAATACTACTGTTTGTTTTTTGCCTTCATTTTTGTCACAAAATTGGTCTTAAATTGCATTCTTAGTGGCATTAAAAAGGTCTTAAAAAGTGTTAAATTTAACTTGCTGAAACCTGCAGAAACCCTGGAGGCAACCAGACAGCCTTTCGTGTATTGTATTTTAGTGTATTGTATTGTCTTGTCTTGACAAGACAAGACAATCTTGCCTCGACCAACTATATCATTTCCTACATTTCCTACTTTTTGACTTGAGGATAAATGTTACATTTTAGCCTCACATTACAAGAATTTTGGTATTCTGAGGTCTAGAGTCTTCGTGTTGTGCCAAAATACCTCCCGGTCTGTCAGGGAGGCAAAAAGACTCAACAGAAGTTGTGAGCAGAAGTGACCGTTCTTTAAAAAACTAAACCTCTTGTATAGAGGAAAAAAATCAATGCTGGTCACACATAATAACAATACCTGATGTTAATACATAGGCACATTACAATCACTATTTGGGTACTTTTAATCTACTATACCTAAAATAATTCAGAATTATTATTCACAAAACTGGTGTGCAGTGGTGTACTGGCTAGTCATCATACTTCGTCATTGAACATTCTTCATCATATAAAAATAACCTGTCCATCATATAAAAATAAATGTCCTCCGTTACACTGTCAGTCTGTGTGTTCAGCGGAGCTAAATATGACAAATAGTTTGCCATGTACTGTTCCAGACCCATCCATGACATCTCTGGCAATCCAGTTGCATACCTCAGTTTTTAGCATTAATATTTAGCATTACATTACATTGCATAGCTTCGTGGATCTTGCCATCAGACTCATAGCTTAAGTTGTCCTCTATAATGGTACACTGATCTTCAGTATATACAACTGGCCTCTGAAAGAGTAAATTACTTAATATTCTGGATTAAACAGTAATGGTCAGAACATGGGTAAGGAAGAGCACATGGTGCTTTGGGTTATCAGTGAGGTCCATGGCCCACTGCTGTGGTGTACAGCCCTTGGACTCTGTCTCCTCTTCTGCACATGTTCAAAAGTGCCAGGTATCCGGTAGTCATCCATGGCTTGGGATGCCTGGGCTGGTGTCTCTTCAGGTGCGTTGATGGATTTGTATAATGTCATGTGGCAAAGATGTACCCACACTGGAATTCCCGTCACTCAAGCTGCAATACTGATAGCAAGGAGCACTGTGTGCGGTCCAGACCACGTCGGGCTAAAGAACAATCGAACAATGGAATTACTGATTAATTCCCAAAGCTTTTCATACTGTTTCAATTCTCCCAGTAAAATGTCTATGAAGCATGACAACCCATACCTTGGAATAATATAATTTACCAAAATTAACGCTGTGCTCGCAGCGTCAGCCTTTCGTACAGGAAAAACCTCAACCCTTTGTGTGAAGTGGTCCAATGTAGTCTATTTGTATTTGCTGAAAAGGAGATGTCGGCCTAGGTTGGTGTCTCAACCTCACAGTTGGACCTGTGTTACATTGTACACAACTTTCACGTCGTCTAAAATCTGACTGCATGATACACACTGAGCACATTCCCCATCAGCCGGGGTGGCAATGCGAATTGTAAACCACTTGGGGCCCTACATGAGTTGGCTTCATGTACTTTGGCCCCTTTGTCTAGTCATTTCCAATTCTCCTGTTGTGTCTCAGTATGTTGAATGTCAACAAGTACTGGGCAGTTGGTATGTTAATGTGCGTGTCTGAATGATTTTAACACTGCAACTTTTGGGAGTTTTTAAAAAACATCACGGAGAGCATGCGCTACCCCCCATTTTGAATGGGGGTTCCTGCACTAGTCAGGAAACCCCTAAATGCCCAAATGCTTAGGTAATCATGCACAACTCCAAATGCATATTGTGAGTCTATGTAAATATTTGCAATCATCTTTTGCAGCTTTGTATGCTGCAATAACTGCACATATTTTTGCTTGAACCATATGCTCCGCCCTCAGCAACCATTTTGCCATCAGCTTCGCAAACAGCCCAGCCTGTTTTCCTTTCACCATCAACATAACACGATGCCCCATCAGTATACAAGGCCCTGGCCCCTGGGATAGCTACTTCCTTCGCAACTGATGCTAATGTAGTATCCAAAACCTGGGGACACTCATGTGGCTCTCTTTCTCCTAATATGGGCATTAGTTTCAATTACAACTTCACACCAGAGCTCTCATTCACACAACCGTGGATGTGAGGATTACTTCACTAATAGTCAGGAGCCGTAATCCTGCGATTTCTCTACATGGTTACAATCGTATAGGAACGTGAAAATCAACCAATGCGATTTCTCTACACCACATTTGAGAATTCTACTACAAGTAGGAATATCAGCCCCATAACGGTTCCACTACCAATAGCATAACTCCACAGAATCATGTAGGAACGTGAAAATCAACCAATGCGATTTCTCTACACCACATTTGAGAATTCTACTACAAGTAGGAATATCAACCCAACAACGGTTCCACTACCAATAGCATAACTCCACAGAATCATGTAGGAACATGAAAATCAACCAGGCGATTTCTCTACATGAGTAGAATCATATAGGAACGTAAATCCAAACATGGTTCAACTAACTGCAGTCTTTGAGGTTTGCACTATCCGACTCACAATCCTACAGGACGTGCACTCACTTGTTTGCGCTATGTTCTCATATTCAATCACAACAAGAATTTAATCAATACTTAATTTATTCTTTATCAATGAACTGATGTGGTCACAACCAGGACAGCTTAACCCTATTACTGAGGTGATAATGCTTTCTATTTCATTTCTCAGCGAGTGAACAATGAAATATATAATTTGAAAGTCACTCACCTCAGTTTAGGTTTCCCAGTCCGGAAGATATTGCACATTCTGCTGACAACGCCATATGTTAGGAATAATTTCTTGGTTGTTGTGATGATTGTAAGAAGACAGCTGCAACAAACTACGTCATAGGATTCAATGAGTATTTAATACAGTTCAGCGCTGAAAGGGAGAGTATCCTTGTAGACAGTGATGCTATCGGACACCTCAATCATCACCACGACCAAGAAATTATTCCTAACAAAAAATGGACTGCTGCTGTCTTAGTGGGCTGCTAACACTACCAAAGGAATACAATTTAGTTAATAGTCACATTCGGGTGCTTTCACGACTTGTTGTTGTTGTTAGTTGGGAGGAGTATTTTGCCCTGTGGGTCTCGTCGCTGCTGGCTGGCTGACCATTAGCTCCTGAACCTTGCTTGCTAGCCTGCGTGGCTAGGGCTGCTACCATGCTAAGGAGCCTCACTAGTTACCTGTAACATGCAGTAATTTCAACCACATTTGATCAATACAGAATGTGTTTATTGACAGTAAAAAGTGAATGATGAGGGTCAGTCATTACCATTGTCAACTCATTTGTTGATCGAATTTTAAAACTACTTACCTTAAAATCTGCCTACTCAGCACCTGGCACAGTGTAGAATGGGTTTGGTTCTGACTCATCAACTCACATGGAGCTGTTAAGGGCTGGTAAGGCTTTGTTTAATGGAGGCTTACTGAGTGAACAGTTTTATAAACTGACCAAATTGACTGGCTGCATGAAGCCACTGCTGACTGTTTGGATGGTAGGCTCTCTTTTTCTCTGTGTTCTCTTTTTCTCTCATCCAATGACATGGGTTAACAAAACAGCAAGACATCAAGAAAATAGACAGACGGGGTGTCAGGTTGGCCTAGCGGTTAGAGAGGCTGACCCATCACTGGAGGGTCATTGGTTCGATCCCAGGCACCACCAAAAGGGTGTATTCCAGCTGTGAGCTGGGTATTGAAAAAATGGCTGGTATCTCAGCTACGGTGCCCACTAACACTGCCGAAGTGCCCTTGAGCAAGGCACTTAAACTGCTCCAGGTGCACCGTTCAATGGCTGACGCCTGCGCTCTGTCCTCTATTGCATGTGCATGTGTGTAGGGTGATATGTGTCTGTGTCTGGTCAGGGGTGGGCGAAAAAAAAGATTTATTTTATTAGTCCCCTCTGGGGACAGAAAAACTGTTCTCAGGCCCGGAACTAAAACTGAGGTCAAATGAACATAACAGAACTTAGTCTGACCCAACAAAACAAGACACTGGGGCACATATACACGCTATTGGCGAGACTGACAAGACACAATGAGGGTTAAACATACACTACAAGACTACATAAACATTTTAAGACACTACAGACCTCAGCATTCATTCATTCAGCTATAAAAACTATTTTCTGTTGTCTATATAACTCTTATCTGCATCGGATGCTACTGCCCTTCAAAACCAGGTCTATTCCCACTGTTAAATCGTCTCCATGGATAAATGATGACATCCACAGTTTGTGAAGAGAATGCAGAAGGGCAGCAAATAGAAAAACACTAGACTACAGGTGCATTATCTCCATATGAAGGAGCTGTTGAACTTGCTAAATAGAAAAAACAAAAGATGTGAAAGCCTCATACTTGATCGACTTAATAGACTGATCTAATAATTATTAGATTATGTTAGATTCATGTTTTAAATCTAATATAATACTTACTAGCTCAATTTTTGAGTTACCCCATTCCTCTCCTGTTCTCATGGACCAATTTGATCTCCTGGATACGGTATCTCATATGTGTTTGTCCTCCAGTTTGCTGGATATTATACCTACCAAATTCCTCAAAGAATCCTGCAAGCTATTAGCACTAGCCTGCTTACTACTGTAAATCAATCCCAGTCCTCCGATTGTGTCCCTGTATAATTCAAGATGGCTACTATCCTACCCCTCCTAAAGAAACCATGCCTTGATCCAGTCCTGCCTCAAAATTGCAGGCCAATCTCTTAATTACCCCCCCCCCTAAAATTATAGAAAAAGTTGTTTGTAAGCTACAATGACCCCTTTGAGGTCTTCTACCCTTCCTATCCAAAACTCTTGAACGTGCTGTCTTTAATCAACTGTCCTTGTACCTCCACCAGAACAACCTCTTTGACCCCCACCAGTCTGGGTTCAAGGTGGTAGTTGTGCTGATTAAAGAGACAATGAAATTGGCCTTCCTTAGGCTAGTTGAGTATCTGGAGCATCAGCATTTGTCGGTTCGATTATGGTCTCAAAATGGCCAGAAAAAAAAGAACTTTCTTCTCAAACTCGTCAGTCTATTCTTGTTCTGAGAAATGAAGGCTATTCCATGCGAGAAATTGCCAAGAAACTGGAGATTTCATACAACGGTGTGTACTACTTCCTTCACAGAACAGCGCAAACTGGCTCTAACCAGAATAGAAAGAGAAGGGAGGCCCGGTGCTCAACCGAGCTAGAGGACAAGTATATCAGAGTCTCTAGTTTGAGAAACAGACGCCTCACAGGTCCTCGACTGGCAGCTTCATTAAATGGTACCCGCAAAACACCAGTCCCAACGTCAGTAGTGAAGAGGCGACTCCAGGATGCTGGCCTTCTAGGAAAAAAAGCCATATCTGAAAAAAGAAAAAGCCATATCTGAGACTGGCCAATAAAAGGAAAACATTAACATGGGCAAAGAACTATTTAGGGAAGAAGCAGTCAGCTGGTATTCTGTCTAAAATGGAGTGGCCAGCGCAGTCACCAGATCTCAACCCTATTGAGCTGTTGTGGGAGCAGCTTGACCGTATGGTACGTAAGAAGTGCCCATCAAGCCAATCCAACTTGTGGGAGGTGCTTCAGGAAGAATGGGGTGAAATTTCTTCAGAGTACCTCAACAAATTGACAGCTAGAATGCCAAAGGTCTGCAAGGCTGTAATTTCTGCAAATGGAGGATTCTTTGACGAAAGCAAAGTTTGAAGGACAAAATTATTATTTCAAGTAAAAATCATTATTTCTAACCATGTCAATGTCTTGACTATATTTTCTATTCATTTTGCAACTCATTTGATGAATAAAAGTGTGAATAGTGAATAAAAGAGTTTTCATGGAAAACATGAAATATTCTGGGTGACCCCAAACTTTTGAACATGTGTACATGCTTCCATTGGGACACATAATTCACCAGTTTGGCTGTGTTGCTATGCTGATGATATGCAGCTTTATGTATCAGTGAAGCCCAGTGACCTCAACAACCTAATCACCCTACACTAACACCCTACAATCTAGAGGTGATTGTACTTTTACTGTTGTTGCTTTGGGCTTTTGGGCCATAGGATAGCCTCCACTTGGGTTTCAGGTCAGCCAAGTCTGTTGAATGTTGAATGTTTTAAAGTTAACATAAGCGATATGGCAGTTTTTCTTCACTTTCTAAGTGAAAGATGTCAAGTGACAAGGTAGTATTTTAAGCAAGATAAGGTATAACATTAGATATTCTTTTGTTGGCATGATTCTTACATATTTTTATGGTGTAGTAGTATTCAACTAACGTTAGCGAGTTTACTACCATCTGGTCCGAATGTCGAGTGACTTAAATCCTTATCCTGAAGCTCAACCTGGACAAGACTGAGCTGGTGTTCCTCCCGGGGAAGGGCTGTCCGCACCGAGACCTGGCCATCACCATTGATAATGCTGTGGTGACGTCAACTCGGACTGCGAGGAATCTGGGTGTGACCCTGGATGACCAACTGTCGTTCTCGGCAAACATCGCATCAGTGACACGCTCCTGCAGATTCCTCTACAACATCAGGAGGATTCACCCCTTCCTCACTGACGCAGGTGCTCATCCATGCTCTTGTCATCTCCCGCCTGGACTACTGCAACTCCCTCCTTGCTGGTGCCCCGGCGTCTGCCATCAGACCTCTGGAGCTTGTTCAGAAAGCTGCAGCTCGTCTGGTGTTCAACCGCCCCAAGTTCTCCCACACAACTACCCTTCTCCGTTCTCTACACTGGCTCCCTGTAGCGGCTCGCATCCAGTTCACCCTGGTGCTAGCCTATAGGGCAGTGAAAGGAACAGCTCCTTCTTACCTCCAGGCTATGGTCAAGCCTTACACCCCCACCCGACCACTTCGCTCTGCTGCCTCGAGGCGACTGGTTGCCCCATCGCTCAGAGGTCCCTGCGGCCGATCTACACGGTCACGGCTCTTCTCTGTCCTGGCCCCGCAGTGGTGGAATGAACTCCCCACTGATGTCAGGATAGCTGAGTTGCTGCCCATCTTTCGCCACAGGCTGAAAACCCACCTCTTCAGGAAACACTACCCTGACCCTTCCTCTTAGCCTTGCCTATTTGTCGTCAATTATTTGTATGAGCTCTTGTTTATTGGCTCTTGTTTATTTGATACACTTATTTGTCTTAGCTCTTGCTCATTTGATTTTCTTATTTGTCTCATTTGTTTAAGAAAAGTAGGTAGCTAACTTATTGCACTTTTACCTTAGCACTAGTTATGCTCTTAGTTGCTTGTTTAGGAAGGAAATGCACTTACGATTTCTGATGACTAGTAGTTTTCTTGCCTACCTATGTTGAATGCACTTATTGTAAGTCGCTTTGGATAAAAGCGTCTGCTAAATGCCTGTAATGTAATGTAATGTATTCATATGGTGGGCGATCTCTGGGGACTTCAGCCATGAACCTGCTGTATGCAAACGTGGATACATGATGCAGCTCCACTGCCCTCCCACCACGTGGCAGATCTGACCATAATCTGATTCATCTCCTTCCTCAATACAGGCCTATTGTCCAGCAGGGGCATGTGACCACCAAGACTGTGAGGAGGTGGTCACAGGAGGCTAATGAGGCTGCAGCACTGTTTTTAGGCAACAGAACAATCAGTGGCTTTAAGCAGGGCAGTGCTGGTTAGTTAGAGGTGGGTTTGGACATGGCCAATGAGTAAAAAAAAACCCAAAACAGACTCACTTTGATTTGGGAAATGTCTTATGTTAGACAACTTTTTGTATCCAATATTTACTGTCTGCAAAGTGACATTACCCCAGCTGCTAGAGGAGGTTTGTTCCCTCAGATGAGCATTGAAAAGTAGAAAAGGGATGCCCTACTACCACAAGTAAAGTTCTGAGCTAAGGGAAACACTGCTGTTAATTATCACCTTTGGGTGTAGTGCCAAAGGGCTACCTGTGTGATAGTGGTAGCGGGTAAGTTGTTGATATTGTCTTTTCCTATGACAAAATACATTTTCAAGTCAGTCAAAATGCAGGGTTCATGCTTTTTATGGTTAATATTAGTTATTTTGTCTATAGCTCAATAATCTTATGTTGAATTTTGGCATTTTGTGTCCACCTGTTCAGACCATCCATCGACTACTCGACCATGAAAAATAGACTTTTGCACACATCCCTATTTCCCACCTTCAATAACTTGGGAAAGGGATATATATTTAAGGCATTCTGGAAGACGAGAAAGTCGAAAGGAAAGTCGGTACAATGAGTTATTACAAAACTTCATTACAAATGTCATTACAAAATTACTCCTGGATTGCATTGAGCATCAAAGATTGATGATACATAACAGTGTAAGAGTATCTCAGGGTGGAGTTTTCCTTTTAGTTTGATAACACTGCCGTGCCAATATAATTATTAGTGATTGCAGAGACTTCAGAACTGAACAAATAATTGTATGTTTAGCTATCATAAGTGTCTGACTGGGAAATAAGATTTCTTTCAACATGATCCGCCAAATCCACCATTACCTGCCCTAACCCTACAGGGAGCTGTCAAAATAACAGCGCTTGTTCCAGTAGGTGGCTGAAACATTGTCCTGCCTTCAGAGAGTGACTGACAGTTCGGTAGACCATGAATATGTCAATGCAATAATTTGGCTTTTCAATTTCAATTTTTACCTTCCAGTTTTATGTTCTTGGCAACCAAAATAGTTTGTAGAATACAAGACTGATTGAAGACAAGCTGGCTACCTGCTAAAGCATCCACTAGAACTGAAGCCACAGCCAACCCCCCCCCCCATCATTTTGTCTGATGCCTGGTGTTGGTTGTTCCTCTTTTTTGTTTCAGACTACCCTGACGGCAGTAACTCCAGTGAATACTTGGTCCAGCCAACCACATACCTCCCTGAGAACTTCACCTATGCCCAGAACCTCCCCTGCCCAGAGCGATTACCTTCTATGAGTGAGTAGACAGTGTCCAAAACACATGGAATAATTTCTAGTTACATCTCTGTTTCATTGTGTTAAAATTAGCTTCATAGATACTTTTTTTAAAATCAAAATCAGTTTATTGAAAATGCCATAGAATTACACTGTTTTTTCTGATTTCATTGAATAGACATCAGGGTAATGTAAATTGGGGTAGATTTAGATATAAATGTATATGTGCATGGTAATTATTTCTTATTTGGTTTGAGTGAGCAGTGAGGCCAGTGTTGTGTTAGAATTAAGGTTGGCATGAATGACTAAATGAACGAATGAGTATTTGGCATTGTTTCCTTCCAACTAATTCTCTCATTTGCATAAGAAAAATTAATAGGAAGAAAAAAGCTGTTAAAGTACATTTCCTGTCAATTTTTGAGCTCTGATACAGGAGCATGCCTATTCAAGGCAGGTTTAATAACTCAGATTCTTATTCACTTTTAATATTTTAACCCAGCAATGTACTGGATACAGCTTCTGTTCAGTCAAGCATGCTTGCAGTTGATTTCTCATAGACTAAATGTAAATATAAAGGCTGGAAAGAGAACCTGGTGATGTGATGACTCAGCAGATTTCAGACATTCGAGATACAGATAGGTCTGTAGTGGAATAAGATATATATTACGTCAGGTTTTATAATTATCAATATGATTATGATTGATGGCGCATGTGCTCATATCAACCAGAATCATAAGTGAAATTAACTATACCGTATCAATACAACAACGTATATTAGAGTTAAGGATAGCAACCTATTCTGAAGGCTGACAGTTCTACTCGAATGACTGATTGGTAACCAACACAAAAAACATAAAAGTGATGCTTTAAAGGGGAATTCCGGTATTTTTAAACCTGGGGTCTATATCTATAAATTTGTCATTTATTACGCAAAATAGGTCCAAAAAGTTTTGGAATTGCTCCGGTAGATCGCCTCAGCCGGCAGTCGCTAAACGGGCTCAATGGCTACAACGTAATCTGTTGGGGCATGTGCGTGTGATCAAAGTACGTCCCCAAAAAGTGCTTAATGCACGCAGAAATTTATTACAACTGTACGTCAAAAAGCACACACACAGCATACAAGAAGACAGGTATGATTATATACACAGGCGGACTGTAAAATAAGAAAAGGTAACGGGTAATGACGACTGATCAGACAGAGATGGAATAATGAAGGGAGCTACTTGTTTAGGCGTACAACCCTGTTGGATATCAACTGTAACTTTATCCTTTACTATAAGCTACACTATCACAGTGAGGAGGTTGAAGTCTTTTCAGCTGGCGGCTCGGCTGAGTGCGTATATCACAATGGCAGCTGGACATCGGTGGCTGGCAGAACAGGTTCTGGTTAGCTTAACGGCAGCAGTGGCCAACCGATGGGGCAGTTTAGTGTCTTGGAAGTGGAGTGACGAATCTTTGTTCCAACACGAGAATGTTCAGCTCGTGCAGTTTGTGTTGTAGAAAAGGTGTTCTGTTGTTAGCACATTCTCGGACGGGGCCCTTTCCTTTACAAATCTACTTTGCACTCAATTACATATACATATGCATGCCCTAATGTTGATATCTCATTTCTATTTCTCAGAACCAGGCCATGTGGAGCTGTGCAGGGCTGAGCCCAATAAAAGCAAAGCTCAGTGGGTTTGTGACGTGTTTCCATTATATACAAAGCTAACAGGGCTAACATTACATTTGTTGTTATTCTGCGCCGCTGTAGTGGCAGGATGCTACTAACGTTATAAGCTGTTGGTCTGCTATGCTAAGTGTGGCTAAGTTTAGCCGACTGGTTTGCTGAGAAATTATGAATCGAGGACTTAGATGTGGTGTAGTTTTATGTTGTCATCTGTATTCTCTCCTTCAATTCTCTTCTCTAAATATACAGCTGTGAGAAAATGTTTGTGAACCCTTTTGAATTACCTGCATTCCTGCATAAATGGCTCCTAAAATATGGTCTCATCTTCATCTAAGCCATAAAAATAGATAGACAGTCTTAATTGAACATAGTGTTGAAACATTAACAGCTTGGATTAGAAAAAGTATAACAGCAAGAACTTGAACCAAACATTTCCTGTAGTTGCTGATCAGACCTGCACAATGGTTTGGACCCTTCCTCCTTACAGAACTGTTTCAGGTCTTGATATTTTTGGGATGTCGTGCATGTGAATGGCTTGATTCAGGTCATGGCACAACATTTCAATAGGGTTAAGTAGGGATGACTAGTCGGTCATCCCTACTTAACCTACTCCCTACTCACGGCTAGGGATGCAGCGATTAACCGATTTTACTATTAACCGCGATTTAAAACGTCACGGTTATATAACCGTAGAGGTTCAGCAACATCGAGTGTATAAAAAAAACAAAAAACAAAAACACTGAGTGTTTCTGTTCTCAGAAAAAAAGGGGCATTAATGGTAAATTATTGCCGGCGCAACCTGCAGCCGCTGCAGCCGGAACAAAAGGCTCTCAGCGAAACCCCCCCGAATAAATAAAGGTTAAAAAAAGGGGACCAGAACGAAGTTAACGTTACACCAGTGGTGCGCGCGCCAGCTTAAAATGCCGTGCGGAAGCCAAGCGACACTGTTGACAGTCAGAGAGAGCGAGAGAGAAACGCGAGACAGAGAGAGATAGCTTTAGTTTGTGTAACGTTATCAGCTCAGTTAAGTGAAACAAATAAAACAGACAGGAATTTAGACCGTACCTGTATATCTGTGTGGGTGTCACGAGACATTGTGTCATTGTGTTCGAGGGGGGGCTACGTCCGTCCATGCTACGCTACATTGCCAAACAATGGCAGAGGGACCAAGCGATTTGTATCCACCAAAAAAACGGCTGAAGTCATCAGTGTGGGAGTATTTCGGCTACACAAAGGACGACCAGGGGGTTGTTCAGGACGACGGCTATCCAATATATGAAATATGAAATGTAGAACTGAAAATACTATTTTGTAATATAGTTGATCAGAAGAGTCTTGCAGACAGAGGTCCTGCAGCCTTTGACTCGGTTTTGTTCAAAAGGGAAATACTGACATGGATGTTTAAAGATGTAGCTTATATTTAATTCCAAAGAGACATACTTTTTGTTTATTTTTATTTATTATTTTGTATGTATTGGCTACTGTATTATTTGTGTTTTGAAAGGCAGCAACTGTTAAAAAAAAAAAGCCAACAAAGAAATTTTGTGGGGAAAATACAATAAAACCTCTAATTTATGAATGCTCATGTGATTTTATACATCCATGGTGTTGTGGAATAAATTTACGCGTAATAATCGTGAAACCGTGAAACTGTGGTTTTTCCTCAGACTATAATCGTACCATCAAAATCTATAATCGTTGCATCCCTACTCACGGCTGACTAGTCGTGGTGGGTGCTCTAATGCAGACTGTGAACCGGTATCGGGCCACGCAATATTTGCTACCGGGCCGCGGAAAATATTCTATAGTGTTTTCCTCCTTGGTATCCTCTCATGGACACCACTCTTGCAGGGCTCGACATTCCCTATAGCCCGCTTGCCCGAGGCTGTCTACTCGTCAAGTCGGGCTGGCTACCATTTCTGAAGGCTTGTCCGCTCGGGCAAGTCGATTTTAATGCGAAATAATGTTTAAAACTAACCTAATTCGCTAATTGTTATGAAGACGAGAAAACCGAAGCAACAACTTCTCCAAGGAGGCCGCCTCTCCCTTTCCCTGTCTCTCTCCCATTCTCTCTGTCTTCCTCCCTCTGTCTCGCTCTTTGTGTATCTGTCTGTCTCTTTTCCTCCCCCTCTCTATTCATCTCTCTCGCTCTCGCTCTCTCTCTCTCTCGCTCTCTTCAATTTCAATTTGAAGCTTTAGTGACATGAAAAGTGAACAGTGCTTATATTGCCAAAGCAAACGTATATGAACAGACAAAGAACAACATTTACAACAATATGAAAGTACATGCCACAAGTAACAGGGCAACACAAGTAAGAACAGCAATGAATGAAAAATTATTAAGCATTATGTATACTTGAGTAATATGGTGTCTATTAAAATGCACATGCATAATACATATACATCTCTCTCTTTCTGCTTGTGTGCGTGTGCCTGCTCGTCTCTCTCGCTCTCTGTTTAGACACAGACGATAAAAGTTTAGACACAACTCAGAAATACTATCAATCAGGGTGTTTTATTTTGAAATTTATTATATATTGGAAATTGACCGGATGCTCTATGCCGTTCCTGTGTCTGACTTCCTGCCCAGATTGACACATTCGCTCACGAATCGAGAAAATCTTAGACCTGACGCCGAAACGGTCGCTGCAGGCTGCGGCCATTCGGCGCCATTCGGTGCCCTTCCGCGTCCGGTGTGCACGGCCACATTGGTTAACATGGGCGCCGAAAGAATTTTCCTCGGCATTCGTCGCCATTCGGCGCCTTTCGAGCTGCAGAGGACGGAGTGGGAGAGCGCGCGTCTCCCTCCGCGGCGACAACCGTCGGGGGTCGCCGTCATGTGTTGTAGCAATAAATGTTTATTATTTACATAATTATTTGTTTACTTTTTTCAGACTCCATTACCACCCTGAATTACCATGAGAAGTGCTACCATTCAAGCCATATTTATAAATGAATTAGTGAAAGCATTTGAAAATAGTGCAAAGATTTTATTCAAGGATTTCAGGGTGGTTTCAACCTCTGGCAATCTTATCATTCTAATGTTATGAAGCAGGTCCTCATACACTGGAGGTCTCCCAGATATTTTCAAAGTCTTAACTATATATCTGGGAATGCTATAAAGCACTCATCAGATGGAGCAGTGTCATGACCAACGTGAAACATGTGAGTAATACAGAAATGAAACAATGCATGCAAAACTTAAAATTTCTACAAACAGAGCCATGCAAAAAAAATTGCAGCAAAAACTTACCACAATGGGAAAGGTGCATTTTTTGTGTCAAAATGCACGAGAGAGCATCTAGGTAACCTGAAAAACTAAAATTTTCTTGGGGGGTGGCCCTCCCGGTATCCCCTCCCGCATTCTCCCCGCGCCGCCTTTCCGTCGTCGCTGTGATTTTGGGGAATGTCAAGCCCTGTCTTGTTTAGTATTTTTCTTATTGTGGACTCATGAACACAGATGCTAGAAAGTTCAAGAGATGCCTGCAGATCCTTAGCTGTTAGCTTAGGGTTCTTTTTCACCTCCTTGACCATTATGCGGCATGCGCTTCCTGTGATCTTTGCTGGACACCCACTCCTAGGGAGATTAGTAATGGCACTTAATTTTCCGTAGGTCCTCTTTTGACTGGGGCATATTCCACAGATCTTTTTTTGGAGAGCAAAGTCTGTTGGTAACCAAACTTTGAGGGTTTTTTATATAACAGGACACCTCTAACCCACACTTGAATGTCATCTTATTGATTGGATCACCTGACTTCAATTACCCCTTTTCATAGAAGTCATTACAGGGTTTTTCCTGCATAGAATTTTTGGGTGGCTGCCAAAGTCACCAGAGTATATATGGTACTCCGACCAGCAGGGCGGTTGTCTATTTTACACTATCGCGATGCAGAAGAAGTGAAGTAACAAGCAGAGTCCAGCGAGATGGCAAAACTACCACTTCAAAATGAGATGGGCACAAGTACCTGCAGACTTCGCTTCCAAGTTACAAATAATTAAAATAGAGGAAAAGCCCATTAAGCCACATAAAATGCACTTGATAGTATAATCATATAGTTAATGAACAAAACCTTGCAAGTAGCATGCAGTCATAATTATTAAGATACTGTTTTATGCCTTTAATTGAACTTTTTTTTGTATCTTTTGTCAACCTGTTTTTATTTATTTAATTTTTAGCCTAAATATGATCAAGTCACTTCATCACTGAAAGTTTTTGGGGCCAAATAACAAGGGTCCATTTTTATGGTACACACGGTCGTTTGACTGGCCCGCACAAGTACCACCGAAGTCCTTTTCTAAGCCAGGAAAAACCCTGCATTATCATAGAGGTTCACATAGGTTTTCCAGCTTAGGCTGTTGATATTTGAACATTATGTTCAATAAACATGTGTAAAAGTACAAACGTTTGTGTGTTCTGTTACCTAACACAGCACATAGGGACATATAACATTATTGCCCATCAGCTCTATTTATGATGATCGCCTGGTCTTCAGGCAAAAGCTTTGCTCATAAATTTATTGCAAATTTATTTGCAATAAAGTATTATAATAATTTACAATTAATAATTTATAATACATTATTATAATAATTTATTTCTAATTCAAATTATAACTGTAATTATTTATTTATATTCTAATAATATGTAGCTCACAAGCCCTAGAGTGTAACCCCCACTGATCCCCAGCTATTACTTTGCACTTTGTACCATGTTTCTAGTAACATGTCATGCCACATGGCCATTAGTCATTTCTCCCTATCATAAATATACTACTCCTAACTGATTTGTGTTGTTAGAAGTTATTAGAAGTTATCAGTGTTGAACCGTTTGAGAATTGATTACATTTGTTCTGAGGGGTGGATGCAGTTTTTGTTCATAAATGGAACACTCGAAAGGCCAGTGGATATTTGTTGTGAAATCAGACACACCCAACACATTCATGTGCTTTTTGGTTGGAAATTAAAGTAAACGTGGAGGTGATGAAGCATCATTTTTATTATTTCATTTTCTCGGCTAGTAGAGGTGACAAGAACATGCTAGTTCCATTCCATGTCAGATTTTGGTAGGTGGTTTCACATACAACATAATTTGAGTAGTTTCTACTGTCAACAGACAAAGCCATTGTACTGTAGACATTTTGGCTAAGGCAGCTATGTCACAACTCAGCCAGTCAGTGTGCCATCTAAAACCTAGTTTTCCCTAACTTCAATGTCCAACTTGGGGTTGTTCAAGTGGTACTTCCTGGTAGGGACGTCGTGTGTGTATATATATGTTTATCTGGTTGATACAGCACAATGACACATTCTATGCACAACATTAATTTCAACAGGCATCATATTTCGATACACAACATATTAATATCTGTGCGCAAAGCAGTCTTTGTATTAAGCTGTTGGTGCCACCAAATTATCTGCTGTAGGGTTTCCCCCAGTAAACTAGTTAGTGGAGGTGCCGAGTGCTTTGGAGGGAGGGGGCTAGCAGTGGCACCAATAATAAATGATCACAAACAAGGAGCTTTGCTATTTCAAAGAAGGCAGGGTAATTGGTGTGATGTGCAATTTCATATTTGATAAGCCATTAGAGGCATCTAAAGCCACCAGTGATGGCAGATGATAAAAGCCAGCTAATAGTTCATCTTGGAAATATGCTGACTCATCTTTGACTAATCTTGACAATGTTTTGCTCACAAGACACACTACATGCAATTACACAACAGTACTTTGATCCCATCTGTGGATAACCTCTTCTGGTGCAGTTTCCTCATATACACAATTAACAAGTCCTATTAGAAATGCACTGAATATGGCAAAGGGTGCCTCAGTGATGGACACATCACCAAGGTGACCTGGGAGAAAATAGCTTGAAAATTAAACAGTATATGTGACCTTTAAATGGCTACTTCTAAATAAAATTTAGATCACATTTGCAGCCTAAATGGTCTCACCTTCGAGCCCTCTCTGAAAGCACATTACTTTTTGTAATATTGATCAATTCTTTTTGGTGTGACATTTTTATGTTTAATTTGCTTTTCTCAGTCCTCTGTACCAAATCCTTGCAAACTTGTTTGAGCTTGTATGAATCCAACATTTAACATCTCTTTGATACCACAATACATTTTCATACCAATAGGTGTAATTTTCTGATGCCCAGCTTTAGCTATATATTAAGGCTGATGATCTCTCTCTCTCTCTCTCTCTCTTTCTCTCTCTGTCTATACAGAGGGCCCTATGGAAGTTAACATGACAGAGATCCCTATGGAGGAGATCGAACTGAAGTTCTCCAAGTTTTTTGACCTTCAGTTTGGGGGACATTGGAAGCCAAAGGACTGCAAACCTCGCTGGAAGGTGTGTGTATGTCACTATTAATCATTTTATTCTGTTCTTAATGATGGGTTTTACAAGCTTAGTGGGGACTAGCAATGTGCACATTTATCACCTCAAGAAAAAATTATTGATGTATACTCTGTCCAGTCTAAACCAGGATAATGAGTATTGTGCCTAATTCCTATGATACTTAGTTGGTTGATAGAAGTTAATAAACTAATATGGAACCCAGGGCCACTGTAGGGATGGATACGTTCTTACTGTAGCTCTGTGCTTCTGGTTTAGGTGGCTATCCTGATCCCGTTTAGAAACCGCCATGAACACTTACCCATCCTCTTCCAACACCTCACCCCCATGCTACAGAGACAGCGGCTGCAGTTTGCCTACTACATCATTGAACAGGTACAGTCTGTGGTGTGTGTGTGTGTGTGTGTGTGTGTGTGTGTGTGTGTGTGTGTGCGCACATAAAGCCAACAATGTTGCAAAAAATAATAATTTCCATCAGCTGGGTTGAATTGAATAGAATTCCAGAATGCCCACTAGGTAAATGGAAAATGGATCGTCTTTTAAGAATTGTTTAGTATTTAAGTATTGGGCAAGTTGTTATTGTTCTTTCGTGTCAGCTAATGTTGGAAATGTTTCAATATTTCATCTGAAGATTAAAACAAAGAAATGTATTTGTTCTAATGTACCAAATAATGGTCATACAACCACAACAGAGATGTAAACATTTTCGAAACAACACATATGATATTCTAATGTAGCAACTAATGGTTATACAACCATGATGGAGAATTATACATGTTAGAAACCTTCATTATTTATTCGACAAATACATCTCCATTGCTATTTATCACATATTTTCTTTATTGACAAAAACTTTTCCACCTAGTGAGTGTAAGTGATATTGACTGAATTTTATTTAAAAAATTCCAATATGCGTTCACCATTTCTTATTTGATACACCATAATTCAAATAAAAATACTTGAATAGAAACCTAATTTATATTGGCTTGTGAAATACACTTTCAACATTTTCTACAATAGCCGATGAATACATTTTCTAGCCTATGAATACGGGAACGTTTGGACGTTTTCTGATATCGATACGGTACCTTGATTCAATACTTGTATCAAATAATTTTTTTGTCTATACTTTGTGTAAATGAAAGCATTTTGACCTATTAAATATATAAATCACAAATAAAAAATACAAGTGGTCTAATTAATAGATCAGCATTGAAAACAAACAGGCCTGAAAACTTGATCTAAAGGCTGTCATAAAAACATTTGTAGAGGCAAATGCAATAGAACAGAGTCGTATTGCTATTAGGTACTGGCAGTAGGCTGTAAATGAAGACGAGACTAAAAACTCATTTTATTTTGCTTACCATTTAATTTACTTTTACTGCAGCTCATTCATATGAAAAAACCTACTAGACTCTTTGCAAAAAGTTCCCTGGATAAAAATGTTATGGCCGGTCGTAAGAATAATATAGCACTTTTCATGCATAAGATGTAGCTCAAAGTACTTCAAAAATCAATAAAAACAATGACAAGACAGGATAAAAATAATAAAAATAAAATAGTAATAAAAAAGTAAAAGCAATAAAAGCAATGACAAGACAGGATAAAAAGAATAAAAGTAAGAATACCCAATTTTACAAACCAAGAAAATTTAATGAAAGGGTTTTTAGTTGGCTCTTAAAACTAACAATTGATGGTGCCTGGCAAGTATCATCGGGTAAATTTATTTATTATTAGGCTATCTTTGATGTGTAAGCTGTTTGGATTTATTTTTTAAGCTGAAGCGGCCGCTATCAAATGTAATGAATTCATTCATACATGAATTCACAAGGAGACTGGAAAGAACTACTGGTTCTGACGTATAAGAGTGGTATGAAAAATTCCACCTTTTATAAAAAAAAAAAATGTAAGCCATATAAAACAACAGAAAACGTCAAAATGTGTTTTGAGTAAAGGGCTTGGCTGCCCATAGATAACCCACAACTGAATCTTCACACAGCTATTTATAGTATATGCCCAAACACCCACTTTTGATTGGCAGATGGGCACGCTGGGGGTTGTGAAAAGGTGTTCTGGGAACCATAAGAAATCACTAACTGTAGTTGAAATAAATGAGGCAGGTTGAGGGAAAGTGGGTATACCAATAAAGTAAATTACTACACTTCATCACTTCAAATCGATGATATCTAACATTTTGAGAGTATTCAAGGGTGGAGCTTTCCTTTTTCCTTTTTTGTTTCATGAAGCACCAGCTCTTCTACTGCATTCATGGTTCTTCCTCTTTGTGTGTGTGTGTGTGTGTGTTTTTGTGTGTGTTTAGACTGGCAGCCAGCCCTTCAACAGGGCCATGTTGTTTAATGTGGGTTTCCTGGAAGCCATGAAGGACATGGAATGGGACTGCCTGATCTTCCATGACGTTGACCACATCCCTGAAAACGACCGTAACTACTATGGCTGTGGCCAGATGCCGCGGCACTTTGCCGCCAAGCTGGACAAATATATGTACATGTGAGTTGGTCACCTGCCAGGGCAGGTTACTAAGGAGGGGGCGGGGGGCGTCAATCAATGCAAGAATTGAGATTCTTTTGCAATTATGCAATGATGTGCAAAATTCTTCAATTTTCATTATCCCCTTTTTCTGGACGCTAGGGCTGTGCTCAAAAAATCAAGTAATATATTGTGACGTACTGCCTGTTGATGCGCACATCGTTACAGATGCTGCCATATCGATACAGCAACAAATGCTGTATTTGAAATGAAAGACAATCATGGCGCAATGCACAATAAAGCCAATAATTGGTAGCAAAGGCCAATCCCCATGCCAATCACATTGTTTCAAACTGCGCAGCTCTCAATTCAAAACAACATGCAAAACATGGATGAAAAACTCTATCCACCGGCGGCAAAACTGAGTGAGCAGTCAGGAGTTGGTCCTGAGTCCTGAAATATGCAAGATATGTAGAAACAAAGTTAATACTGCAGCAACACAGTCAACCTTCGTCGTCCCATGACAAGTCACCATGCCCATGGTCATCTCAACCAACACTGAATGCCGATTTCAACCCAAAATTTCCCGCAACATCCCAGCAGGCTCAGAAGATCACAAAAGCACTTTTATGCTTTATATGTAAAGACATACATCTCTGGAGAATATAGTAAAGTTAGCTACCATAGCTTATAGCATATTCCATACATACATACATACATAGATGTAATGCTGATACAACAATGATTTATGATAAACTGCCAGAGTATGTGTTGCCTTACCATAATAAAAAGATTTAGCTATATATATTCAGTTCTAGCCAAGATTATTGGCACCCTTGCATTTTATGCAGATCGTTCTTCAGAAATAACTGGAAATTTAAACAACTTTCTTCACAGCTTCATCTGTTTTAATTAAACACCACATCATCAAAATATAATATATATAATATATATATAATATATAATATACAATCTTAGGACTTAAAAATTGAAAAGTGTCTATGGCTATTGGCACCCTTTTCTAATACTTAGTTGCCTTTGACAATGGTGACTGCTTCCAAACATTTCTTGTAACCATCAATAAGCTTCTTGCACCTGTCTGCTGGCAATTTCTCCCACTCTTCATTTGCAACCCGCTCCAGTTCTTCAGTGACTGAAAGATTCCTTTGAGCAACTGCACATTTCAGGTCATGCCATTGATTCTCAATGGGATTGAGAGTCATCGCTGGCCACTCCAGAACAATCCAGCCTTTTTTTCTTAAACCATTCTGGGGTGCTTTTGGATGTGTGTTTTGGGTCATTCACTCCAAAATGTTCCGATTTCATGATGCCCTTAATTACGTTCAAGACGTCCAGTACCCGAGGTAGCAAAGCAACCTCCCAGACCTCTCTAGGTCAGCCTTGAGGTCTTTGGATGCCATGCTAGGTGTTTCTTGGTTCTAGGACATCTTTTGTGGTCACAAAAGAAAATTACCATTTTTTCATATGACAGCATGACCGTCTAGGACAGTCCAGGCTTCAAGCCTGCAACGGCGGTCCGCCTGTAGATACCTTGACAGAGGTATCTGCCTGTCTACCTCCTGCAACTAGACAGCAGTCTCTTGATTCTTTCTTTAAGTGTACGTCTACAATACCAGCAGATGTGAAGAACCATGGTTGTGTTTCAGCGGAGAGCATATTGCCGGATCCCACCACCATCTCTCGACAATGCTCTGACGTTACAGCCAGTAAGCGGCAGGATTTGGTCAAGGAAATAGTTCAGCAAAACACTGCAGCAAATGGGCGAAACATAGTACAGTACTGTGTTCCTCACCCTCTAGTCAATAAAGGCAGTATACACTGAACTTCAGGAGAAACTTGCAAACTGAGGGGAGAGCCATAAATTGGAAGCTATTTCTCCTGATGTCCTGGACTTCCATTTGGTCTTTCTACAACCTTTCTACGAGGCTCAAAGGGAGCCGGAAAGTGACCAATACCCTACCTTAAATCTTGTGCTGCCATGGTATGAGTAACTTGAGCGTCACTGTCAGCTGCAGGTCACAGACACTCCACATCAGGCCATGGTCCACCAAAGGCACCTGGAGTGGTTGAACAAAAAGGTGGAGATCAGGCCAACACACAAGCTGGCCTTATTCTTATGGCCAAAGTACAGCCAGCTGCGGATGCGGTCAGCCACGGACAGAGATGTGGTTCACGAGGATGCCAGGCGTCGTATGGCCAGCTTACCCCGCTGGGAGATGCACTTGGAGTCAGCGAGAAGACAGCTGAAGCAAGCCGGCCTCCATCAGACAAGAGAAGATCGATGGACTTCGACGATGGGAGAAGGTACCTGCAGATGACACCCCATGAGATGCAACAGTACGTCCCTCACAGCTTTGTGATGACTAGTGACAGTGATATTTTGGGGTGGTGGAAAACCCACCAGACATCATTCCCCTTGATGGCCAGACTGGCCACAGCTATCCTCAGCATCCCTGCCAGCAGCAGCAGTGAGAGGAATTTCAGCATTGCTGGAAGGATGGTGGAGCAAATCTACTGTGGATGCGATGCTCTTCCTCCATAGCGCATATTGAGAGCACTTTGTTAGGGTAAATAGTTCACTTCCATTCAATAGTTCAGTTCACACAATATATTTTATTCAGTGAACTATTGTTTCAAGCAGTCCAACCATGTTCCTTGGCATTAGGACTAAATTCTATTAGACAGAAACTGGTAAGTCATGTTTCTTTCTTTTTTTTATTTTTTATTATTCACTGTTTATTTGTATTTGTAGCTTCTTAATAACATTGTGAACTCTGGGAACAGGAATATCAAGGTCTCTAGAGATGGCCTTACAGCCTTGTCAACGCTTATGTTTGATAATAGTTTTTCTGACATTTTCAGACAGCTCTTTTCTCTTCTTTTTCATCAGTTTAAAATGGATAATTGGTTAATTTATACCATGAGTTGAATTACACTACAAATGAGAATCTATTTCCTCCACCAAAATGTATTTAAACCACTAATTCTGCTCATAGGTCAGGGAGTTTGACCTATGAGCAGCATGACTAAACTCAGTGAAATGTGCAGCAACAAGTAGGTCCAAATATTACATGGTCGGTTGCTTCACGGTTACGTGCCGTAGGGGGTAGACTTGAACTTGCTTTTCCCAGCTCATTTGTAAACAGCTGTTGAAATGCACCGCATCAGACAAAGCTTCTACTCAAGTATATTCTCAATGCCGTTTGTCGGCGTGTTCACCTATGTTGTTTTTTTCCAAAGGTTCTAACATATTTTGCAGTATATTCGCTGTGGTGTGCCCCTCGTAGACAGTGGTGTCTCCTTTCATGCACTGTAAACAATCAATTTTATTAGCTGAATTGTGTGAAGTGATTTAAATAACACATGTGATTGAACGAGACCAGACACTCGGGGACCCTCGCAGGTCCGCTGAGCTGGTTAAGCCGCACCCGTTGAAAAATTAATGTGGCTTTGTCCGGATAGAACCATCACTGGATCCAGACCTGGACCGGGGTCGAGGCCTGTTCTAGAGGGTGCCCATAATCATGGCCATGGACACTGTGCAATTTTGAAACCATAAAAGATTTCATAAAAGATCATGTGCTGTTATAAATTGATAGATGAATGCATGAACACAGAAAGTTGTTTCAATTTCCAATTACTTCAGAAGATATTGCACATATCTGCATAAAATTCAAGGGTGCTAATAATTCTATCACCATACATCACTGTGACGTCAATAATACAATAACACACACACACAACTTTAACTTGGTTTTATTAATTATATTTGATTTGATTTGTACAAAATGACTTTTACCACGCCATGATGATGTTTCATAGAGTCCAGCTATAGAGGAGTAAAGTGTCTCACATCTGGTTGTTAAACCAGTGTTGTTTACATCTGTTATTTTGTTATCTGCTTAACCGCTTAACCAGAGCTGTATTGATAGCATTGCAGAACCATAAAAAGCAAACATGTTGTTGACACCTTGTGTTTTTTTTATGAGTTTCAAGGAAAGAAGGAACTTGATTGAGTCACATGATATGCAAACTAAACTAAGGTCACGTACTGTATCTCTCTTGCATGCAGAGAATCTCACACCAAACTCCAAAAACAAAACTGTTTAATGTCTGTTTAATGTTTCCTTGCTTCAATGCATTATAACCGGTGCTCTTTATTCCATTTTTATGTTCCGTCACCATGGTACATGGTGGGGTTTGTGTGTCTTTCTGTCTGTCTGGTGTAGACCCATTCTTGTGAACACAATACCTCAAGTACAATACTTGAATAGAAACTTACTACTGGCCTACTGACCCCCTGCTACATAATTATACAATAGGTACTCCCTGTAGAGTAGATGATCTGCTCTTTGGATATTAATGAGGAAAAACTGATTTTCTTGAAACTGCAAGAACTCTTTAATGCTTTACGATACAGAGTCATATCAATACTACCCATGTGTTATTTGAAGAAAAGTATGTTGACAGAAATATTTGCTTGTGTATTAGTCTAAATAATGGCTGCTTTGTTGTTGTTGTTGTTCCCTGTTGTTGAGTGTGGGGATTTCATGGTTTTGTCAATTCACATCTAAACCAGTATTTTCTTATGGTTTCCAGTCTTCCCTACAGCGAATTCTTTGGTGGTGTGAGTGGACTCACTGTGGAGCAGTTCCGCAAGATTAATGGCTTTCCTAATGCATTCTGGGGCTGGGGAGGAGAAGATGATGACTTGTGGAACAGGTTAGTCAACTACAAGGTGGTATTTGCATGCTTTTAACATTTAGCCTTGCGTAACCATGTGAGGTGATCCTACAGGGACACATGTCTGGCTGCTAGAAACATTCATATGTATGTTAATTAGTGTTAGACTGATATATCAGACCACTATTGGCCTTTTATTCAATATCAGATGTCAGTCATGTGGTGCACTGCCAATATAATGGCAGCACAGCTAAAAGTCTTTAAAACCTACAAAGAAAGTTATTTTCATTGCACATTTTATTCATTTATGTCATTGTTCAATAATGTTTTTGTAAACTAACTCTATATGCTATATAGTAACGCAGCATGGTTGTCCCTACCTCAGGGTTCACTATGCTGGTCTGAATGTCACACGACCGGAGGGAGAGATCGGGAAGTACAAGTCGATTCCTCACCACCATAGAGGAGAGGTGCAATTCCTAGGAAGGTAAGAAAGGTTTTTGTCTGAGATCTACACTAGACACTCTAATGTATATGAAGAAATATAATTTAAAAAGAAGAAAAATCTAATTTGGTAATGTTTACAGCTGTCTTGTTCATTAGAACTTTAATTGCATTATGGAGGATGGAGTGTGGATTAGCATTGAATGTGTGTTTCACCTAGCAATAGCAATAGCATCAGTTAACTGGTCCAGTCCACTGCTGACATTCCCACAGTCAAGTCAAGTTTATTTATATAGCCCTTTATCACATACAAGCTTTACAAGCCTAACTAGGACAAGCTCATAGACAATCAGATTTATGACAATCAGTTATCAAATTTGAAATCAAATTATGACAATTGTGGTATTTACAGAATATGATCAGTACAGAAGCACATGAAAACAGTAACAGGATGACATTGAAATGATTTAACAGAGTGGAGGACATAGCAAATATAGCCTACCTAATCTGCCTAAGGTAGCCTAACCTTATTAACAACATTAAGTATTGGGCGTCCTAGTAATGGAAGGAGTTTTTATTAATGTAATTGGCAAGGAAAGAGTCAAGATTTTGAGGCAACACCAATTTGGAGAAGGCTTCTAAGTGTCAAACAGCGAGAGTTAGCAGGTGACCTCGCAAGCGCCATAAGGATGCTCCAGTAAGGGATCAGCCCGAAGCAGTTCAATTTTCAGAGAAGTAGGTGGTCCCAGGCTCCTACACTCCTTCCTCTACAGGGTGTTCACAGATCACTTCAAATGTTTTAAAGTGAATCATCTGCATTCAAGCTCTTAAACCAGGGCTTCTCTAACGTTTTCATGTCCCCTGGTGGCCCCTGGAACCCACTTTGAGAACCACTGCCTGTCTTACCTTTTATAATATATTTTATTTGCTTTTTATTATCAATAGTAGTAGCAGTTGTAACAGTATTCGTAGTAGCATAAATAGTTGTTGTTGTAATAATAGTAGTAGTAGTAGTAGAGCTTACCTACCTATTGACAGCCATGTGTATCACTGAAGTTTAAAACACCACCTACTTTCCCTGGTAGGAGTATATTCTGATTACTCTGTGTCTTCCTGTAGATATAAACTGCTGAGGTATTCCAAAGAGCGTCAGCACCTGGACGGCCTCAATAACCTCCACTACACCCCCCACATCTCCCTCAGCAGCCTCTACAAGAACATCACAGTGGACCTGCACCCTGAGCTCGCCCCCATCGCAGACTACTGAACTGTCCTCCCCCCCACATCACACCCCCCCCATCCCCCGGCTCGGGATTTTCACCCTGCCGCGGCCTCCTGTCGTCCCCTTCAGCCATCCAGAAGGAGAGTGGTCACGCAGCAGAGGAGATGGGGACGGGGGACGGGCGGGCGGGTGGGGGAGGCACACCATGTAATGCTGCCAAGAAACCTTACTGAGGAAAAAAAATATCCAAACAAAAAAATGAAGAAAAAATAGAGGCAGTAGAAAGTCTCTTGAAGTGAACAATTGATTGTGTGTGTGTGCAAGTGTGTGTGCAAGTGTGTGTGCAAGTGTGTCTGCAAGTGTGTCTGCAAGTGTGTCAGTGACTCTGTCTGTGTGTGAGGTGGGTGAGTTGCTGCATGTCTATGTGTCCGTGCTGGCTTTAGCTACTAAAATTCACATCACTCTTGGTTAAGGGTTAGAGGGAGGGGCAGCATCTCAGCTCTGATGTTTACTGCAAAGCCTTAATGTGGCAGAATCACGGCTCCCTCAGCCTGGCTCAGCTCGGAAACTGCTTCACTTCTGATGTCTCACCGTCACCTTAGAAGCCAACAGACAAAGTTTTTTGTCTCACGTTCTATTATTTTTTTATACATATTTTTTTGAGGTGAATTTATTCCTTTAAAAAGGGGTGATCTAAGCGAAGGTGACTTAAATGTTTGTGATGTATATTTCCTTTTTTTATTTTATTTTTCTTTTGATACATGGTATTTATTTTCTCTGATTTTGGAAGTTTTCGGAAGCACTCCTGTCTGTGTCACTCAAGCATTTGCTGTTTGTTTCGCTGCACTGCTGCTGAATCCGCATGAACATGTATGTAAATATTGGCCTCTTGAAGCTCGAGCACAGAACACAAATATGTAAATATTGGCCTTTTAATGCTCGAGAATATTACAGTGATATTCCAGTGGGTTTGAATTTTATTTTGGCAGCTACCTTCTTTCTGAGGATTTAACAAGAGTGAGTGGTTTCTTCCTAACAGGAAGATGTTCTAACAAATATGCGTATAGAATGTTTGGCTTAAAAAAAAAAAAGAAATATCCAAATCTCAAGATTTGACATTATCTTTTGCATGCCTTAATTTATTTTGTTTACCAGATTGTTTGTTCAAACATAAGTTATTTTATCATTTAAAAATGTGTATGTTTTTTAAGTTTGCCTTTTGGTCATGTTTTTTTCTTTTCTCTTTTGAGTGCACTGTGTGAAAAGAGTTAGCTGCTCCTCAAGTAGGGAGGCGTGACTGCTGAACGCCAAGCTACTCCACAATGTCTCTCTTCCATTAGTTTGTACAGGGAGGAGGGTCAGCCATTGCAGCAGGAGTGTGTCCAGACAGCGCGCTTAGTGAAGGTTAATGGATGGGTGTGTGTGTGCGCGTACCTTTTTTTTTTTGTCTCAGAAGGTGTGTGTGTTAATAGTGTGATAAAGCTCGTCATTATACTGTACCATGCACCCAAAGCATGGGGATCATACTTTGGGGCGGTCAGTGTAACGCTGTGTGTGTCTGGACTGTGGTATTTCCAACTGTATAAGCTTATGAGGCAGTCAGAGGGGCCAGAATGAGAGAACCCTAGCTGATGCTACACATGGCTGAAGCTAATGCTGTTCTTGAATGGCACAGTCTGAAATTTGGGCCATGAAAACTTTAATCTGTTAAAGCTTTGAGCACTAAGATAGCGAGAAAACTGTTGGCAGTTTTTATTTTCTACCTGTCGTTCGCCGTTACATTTCTCCTGTACATAGGTTATGAATTTTATGTTTGGAAGTTTCATTGACAGCATAACTGCAGCCATTTTCTATCCCCCCCCCCCCATTTCTGTCAATTTAGCTCCCCAATACAGTAGTGTAGTGCCAATGCATACTCCAAAAGAGACATGTATATATTTAATTTTCTGTTCATCCGTGACCTGACAACTTTTAATTATTTATTTTGCACTACTTTACACAGTGGTGCACGTAGACGGGCAGCTGCAGCCAGCCAGCAAAGAGTAAAAAAAAGGAGGTGCTACAGCAATGTTCAAGGTAGCATCAAAATGATATGAGGAATATAGAATTATAGAATATATATAATTGAAAGAGAAATGCTTTGGGTACTTTTGGGGTTGGTTTTTGAAGTGTCCATTGTCCCGTTTGGACTGTATTGGAGAGCTGCACCCAGGCAAGCAAGAAGTAAGTAGCTCTATAGTGAAGCACTTGACGAGGTTTTGGTCAGAATTAATCGGCATGATGGGAAAACAGGGTCCAGGTCCAAAATGTCCAGAGTCAACGCTTTAAGTTTATTCTCTTACCTGTGTGTCACAAACAGAACGTATCGCTCCAAACAGCCAGGGTTCACTCTGCGCAAGCACTGCAAGGGCTTCTGGGAGAGGCAGTCCTTAAGCCACGGTGATTAAATCCTGACCTCACGTGCCCCCCCTTCTCCCGAAAGCCTTTGCAGCACTGAGCCTCAGAGTAGCCTTGTACATGTTTACAGAGTTATTTACTTTGAATCAGATGTGGCTGAACCACAGGCTTATGTCTAGCTTTGGTTTAGCCGCAAAGCTCCCTACTGCTGTAAAAACACCCCCGGGGTCTGCGGATCTGACCAATCAGGTTAGAGAGAAAACCAGAGTCATTAATTAATCTGAAATTCTGTCTGAGGTGATCCGTGCCAAAGTCCACCTTCTTTCAGCCATGGTCTTTCCGCCCTCTCTCATGTTTCATTTTCCTGCCCCTCCCAGCTCCACTGCAGCAGTGTTTAGGCTTTAGCCCTCTGGGGAATGACTTTGGCCAGTATTGCTTTAGCAGGGGATTCTCTTGTGCGATGCCTTTTAGCTTAGTACCACATATTTGCATAGGAGAATAAAACACCCTTGTTTGGGTCTTTTTAAATATATGAAACTGTTGCCAGGACACTTGTCTCCCTCTGGAGGGCGCTGTGAGCTGACTTAGTGTAGCAGAGTAAGAGTGTTACTAAGAACTGGTTCAGGAAACCTGGCTGCTCAGTTAAACAGAAAACTTAAAATCATTGCCCTGGTTGATCACCCGGGTTAGGGTTTACATCAGGCCTGTGACCTGTATTACAACGTAATGTCATGTCAACACACCCCCCCCCCCCCCACACACACACACACACACACTTTCTGTCTTATCGTGTCCCTCTCATTACTATTTAATGAAATGCCTTAAGTAATCTTAATTATTGTTTGTGAGGTATCAAGTAATATCCAGTTTTAATTAGTGAACTTGTTCAAAACACGAACTGCACAGAGGTTTTTGCCATATGTCAAAAGCCTTCTTCTACAGATCCCACCACCCCTGCTCCCACTTAAAGGGAAAAAAAACCTTAACAGCTTGCATTTCTAGGCCCATTTTCTTGTTTGGTGGTGTATTTTGGTTATTCTCATGGGTAACTGGCCAAACATAGACAACATGACCTCACGTTGAGATTATTCTAGTGCAGCTACAGTGAAGTGTGATAGCAGAAACATTTTCAGCCACCTGAAACACCTGACGGTTACTGTTGATGCGTGTATCTCTGCCTTATAGACGAGGCAGAGATACCAATTTCTCCAACGACAGTAGCCTCAATAGGTCATAATATAATGCAGCCAACAAGACATGTTGCGTTTTGAGTAAGGGTGCGGCCACGATCATAGATATGCCCCATTGTTCACAAAATAGTTGGCCAGCTAGCGATATCTATGTGCCCATACGTCCACCTTTGATTGAAAGTAACAAGTTCACGCCCGTTCTCTGCTGATTGTCAAAAGGCATTCTACGAAACGTGGAAATCACTAACTGAAGTAGAAGTAGACAAAGCAGGTTGAGGGAAAGTGGGTCACCAGAAACACTTCATCACAAAATAACTCCTGGAATTCATTGAATATGACAAATTGATGATATCTTACAGTATTAGAGTATCCAAGGGTGGAGTTTTCCTTTAAGTAGATCTCCTTTTACTGTCTTGTGTGTCTGTGCTGTATTCAGGGAACAAGGGTATGTAGGTGGCTCAGGCGCCAAAAGTGGGTCGCGACGCGCTCTGACAGGGTGGGAAGCAACTGGAGCTGTAGATAGGGTATTATTGTATTATTGTGTTATTGTGTTATTCTCATGTATTAGGGTCCCAATGCCAAACCAATGGAGAAGTACTGAATTGGAGACGGCACCCATCACTGGAACTGGTTTTAGATCCGTATTCCAAGTTGTACATATTGCTCTTGCCTCTGAGGGGTGTGTTTGGTGTCGGGCTTGGTCGGTAGGTATAGGTGGGTGGGCGGGTGGCGTGCTGGCCACACCCGGTCACCTGAGCGTTTACATCCACCCACCGCTCAACTGTTCAGCCTCTCTCGATCGTTTGACTATCCAAAAATAGCTAGAACATTTCAGACGATATATTCACCATTACACAATTGTAATGTTAGAGTATTACATTTTGCAGTATTCATATTTGTGCCTTGAGTTTATTTTTTTATTTTTTTCAGTTTGCATTCTTAATTGGGAGATAAAAAATTGGGTTGTTTTAAACTGAAGTGTAAATGTTTTTTTTCCCCCATTCCATATTCTTAATTATATCCAGTCAAATGGTCTGCTTGACAGTGAAATGGTTTCATGACAACTAGCTAAAGAAGAATCCAAAAGATGACACGCTCCTCCCTCGGTGCATCTGATCTAACATTTTTGCTGGTTTGCCGAGCCTGATGTTTATGGCTGCTTTGACCATAACATGTACAATCCACTGGGACTGTGATTTCTCCGAGCTGTGTTCAGCAACACTTTGGTCCAGATTCACTAAGACTGCATTCAAGGGCATTTTTTTTATTTTTTTTGCAGCTCAGTTGCTTGAGTTTTCATTAAGAAATGTACGCAAATCAAGTTGTGTGCCACAAACAAGCCAAGAAAGTGCAAATTGTGTGCTTCAGCTGTAAGGCTAATCTACCACCCTAAAGCACCCTTTATAATTGGAGCATTCTCTGACCTGATCTGCTCTAACCTAAATGGTCGCCGGGCATTCTGATTTGGTCATTTTGATGATATAGTGCGCTTTTCCCTGCACAAACCTTTAGTGAATCTGGACCCCATTGTTTTCCAGTGTTCTGCTACAAAATGTGTAACAGTTTATGGCGAAAGGAATATAATATGGATATTGTACATTTTAGGTTTTATTTTCTGTTCACTAGGCTCTTGTGACATTGTATGGAAAAGGTTTATTCCCTCTTGACATGAACAAAGAACTGTCATGTTAGCGTTGTTCGCATCCCTCATTCAAATCAAATGGGACCACAAGCCAGCTCGTTAGCTTGCTGCCAATGGCACCCATTGCTTAGTTACTTCAGGGTAGCTGAAGGATAAACAAGGAAACATTTTCCCCTCAATGTCCCAATTGTTTTACGAAGAAAAGGCTGAAATTGAACAAAATATCCAGGTATCCCTTTCACTGTTCTGCCAGCATTGTTCAATATGTTATACCATGCTGAACACAGTCCAGGTGCCTTGCTGTCCTCTGCCCTGGTCTTTCAGGAGGGTACAGAGGTGTATTGTAGGTGGAGCTAGAGGACCGACTTTGACATCACTACTGTCAATCGCAGGAGCACAGTTCAATATGGAAGACTTGTGATGTGGTGGGCAACAGAAACCGTGTCAAACATTCTCCTCAAAGCTCTTATTTTCACACAGTACTGTATTTCATATTCATCTGACTGATGGGTTTGTCATTTTGAGATGCTTTTTAAGAATGAATTTTGATTGAAAAAGCTGAAATACACACTCAGCCAATCTGGTGAAAATGTCAATGTAGCACCCACTATGCACATGCTCAGTTCTGCAGCTATGTTTTGTTCTGCCATTTCATTGGCTAGAAGCATGTGCTGGATTTACACCCCTCCTCATACCCCTCCCCTCCTTCACCCCCCATCCCAACCCAACCCAACCCAAATTACCACCTGAGTTTTTACATGGTAAAATTGACCTGTTAGTTATATCGTCAGTCTTCTACAACCTTTGGTAACAGCCAGTATAGAAGAGTTCAGTCTGGTGTTGAACTGTTAGACTTTGTAAAGTTTTTTTTTTTTGTCTTTGTCAACAGAAGACAAAATAAACACTTCATTGCCATGTTCTGGAAAACAGCCCTGATGTGTGCTTCCTTTGTGTCAAAACACATTACTAAGTAATGTAGTCCACTTTACTTCCATTTAATTAGTAGGATGGTTTAGCAGTAAAATTGCTGCCAAAGGCCAAGCAGCTAAACAATTTATTCCAATGAGAGATTGTATTCCATATTCTAAATAACTGCTTTTACAGTAACTTACAATTTATGCAATCAAATGACTGTAATCTAGTTACATGTAATGTGTTATCGGTTACTCAAGCTTGTATGAGAGAAGGTCTATGTGATGAAACATGACAAGGCAAGTCAGTCAGCGATTTAACTGCTTTATTATAAGGCAAAAACTACACTTTATTTTTGCTTTTTATAGAATATCAATTTTCTGAATATCTGTAGTAAGTATTTATAGGTCTTACAACTAGCTGTAATAAAGACTTAGCAGAACAGATATAGCACATAATGATTTAACCGCAATATCACAACAATGCAAATGTATATTTAAAAAAAACCACTGCAGACTTGAAAGTTATTACAAGTATTACACTGTAAATGAGTAAAGAGCTGACCACTTATACTTGAGCTCACTGTCCCAATGCTTCCACTATGCTGTGTAAATATGCGTTGTGGGCTGTATCACTGGTGTGCAATGGTGACGACAGCGGTGGTGGTGTAGGAGTAGGGACTGAGCAGCAGGGCTAAGGTGTAGTGACGATGACCTTCAGTGTGGGCCTCAAACACCACCTATACACACAGGAAGAACAACAGTTAAAAACCTCCATAATGCATGTTTAGACAATATACAGTATCAGTCGAAAGTTTGGACACACCTGACTTTGTCATGATCTTAAAGGCATTTTGATCTAAAGGCTTATGCTTATGCTTCTTAGACAAATATAAATAGTGAAGTTGATGCCTATGTATGAATTTCTTTTCAAAACTAAAAAGGTTTTTTGAAATGCACCCCCAACAAGTAGTTTTCATTTAGAACTTGAAATTTGAGATTTAGAGGTGGAGAATATTGAACCACAATGACTAAATCAGAATTTTAAAAAGGCACACATAGTCATTGTGTGCCTTTGACTTGACTGAAGTATTTTAAATCACTAATCATTAATTTCAGAGCATTGCGGCCAAATTAATTGCATTGATTCATACTTTACTTTGTTTATGCACTTTTCATAAGATTTTTGCACTAATAGTTTTACTTAAAAGTTTTACGTAAAAGTTCAGCAAAGTAACAAGTACTTCTACTTGAGTAAGATATGTGGGTACTCTTTCCAACCTGGGTATAAAAAGGACAAAGTGCAAAAAGATGTGTGTCAGAGAGAGAGAGTGGGAAGAGGCTATCAGTTGTTGATGACAGATGACTTTTGGCCTAGTTCTAAGAAATGTTTCCACACACTTGGGACAAATAGGCACAGTAGAATAGCAAACACTCAGCTTTTTGACATCGGCCGATAATATATTTATATATTATGATTATTAGCAATAGTAATAAATAGTAAATTTAAGATTATAGTAGTCAGTGGATCATCATTACAGTGTCCTGTCTCCTTTTGTCAAATGCAGTTATTCCTGTTATGGTCATATCAAATTAAATCTTGAAAATGTAACACTAACCCAAGATATCGCAAGGGCTAAGACATATTGTGTGTCCGGGTCGCATTGGCATACTTGCCCTAACCCATGCAAATACTGGAAATCTTATTCCCCACACTATAACATTGCCCTTGCCTTTTTGTTTTGGGTGCACTTTTCAGATTGAGATAGAATTTCTAAAAGTGCATTGCTAACACTGATCACCTGAGGAGCTGTAAGCTAAAAGGGACATACCAGCCTGAAGGGCATTTATACTCTATACAGTCATGCTTCAAAGTTTGTGAACCCGATAGGAGCTGGTGATTCTTTCATATAATCTAGAAGATACCACAAATAAAGAACATGCACAAATAAATATGATATACTTCCATTGTTTATTTAACAAAACTGATGTGCACTCAAGAGGAGGAAAGGAGGTTCACTTATTTTGCACCTACCCAAATTCCCTTCAAAACTATTTTAATTTTAATACATGCACAATTTCCTCTAAAAAAACATAGGAAATTGGTAAATATAAGATCATTTATTTCAGTTAAGAAAAGGCAAATTTTGATTAAATAAGGATTGTATGTTAAAAACTCAAAATGTATTTAATTGCACTAAGGGTTCACAAACTTTCAATCATGACTGCATATAGGCTATTCAACCCTGGTGCACATGCCTTACGCCTCTTTAAGAGTTTATATTGGTCAGCACAATTTTAAACAGAAGCCTACATCTATTTCACTCATCTAACCACCAGTACACCCCATAATCCAAGTGTTTTATAGCCAAACTGCACTGTGTCCAAAAGTATAAGAATATTTACCTCATTATCTCCTAGATTTTTCCTCACCAACAATGTTTTGTTCAAGAACATGCCAACAGCTGCATGCACCCTACAGTAGCTGAGTAGCTGAGCAAGCTGAGTCTTCCACCAGTTCGCGCAAGAAAATGTAGTAGATAATGAGGTAAATGTTGGATGTTCAGACCCACAATGCAGTTGTTTGGGTACAAAACACCTGAATTATGCTGTTGTTTGGAGAAATCTGATGGACATTTTATGCCATTGAGCTGTAAAAAGATGGAGTAGATAATGACTGAATTTTCATTTTGCGGTGAACTATTCCTTTAAGGTGTATGTAGAAATAAAGGTGTATAAATATCTACGGAGTTTCGGACGGAGTTTCTTTCCTCAGGCCATCAGGACTGTGAACTCTGACCTCACCAGGGCCCCCACCAAGACACACACACTGCCCCTCTTATGCACACACACACACTTAGGTAAAGACTACACATAATTTATATTATATTATACATACAATTTTCCCTTTTTTTACTATATTTTTTTTATAAAGTGCTCTTATTGTAAATATTGTGTTGTTTTTTATATAGAGCTCTTAAAAACTGTGACATTGTAAATATTGTGTTGGTTATTGTAAATAGTGTGAACCTGTTATTTTGCACATTTCTGCTAAGCATTGCCACTTTGCATTTCACTACACACCTTGTGTGTGTATGTGACAATTAAACTTCTTGAATCTTGAATCTTGAATCTACTTTTATGTGGATTTCTACTTGCAAACATTTCTAGAAATGAGGTCCTTGATCTACTGTATTTGACGTTTTTGAACAGGTAATGGAAATACACCAATCAGCCATAACATTAAAACCACCTGCCTAATATTGTGTCCCCCTCGTGCCACCAAAATAGCTCTGACCCGTCGAGGCATGGGCTCCACAAGACCTCTGAAGGTGTCCTGTGGTATCTGGCACCAAGACGTTAGCAGCAGTCCTTTAAGTCCTGTAAGTTGCGAGGTCGGGCCTCCATGGATCTGTTTTTCCAGCACATCCCACAGATGCTCGATCGGATTGAGATCTGGGGAATTTGGAGGCCAAGTCACCTTGAACTCTTTGTCATGTTCCTCAAACCATTTCTGAACATTTTTTGCAGTGTGGCAGGGCGCATTATCCTGCTGAAAGAGGCCACTGCCATCAGGGAATACCATTGCCATGGAGGGGTGTACTTGGTCTGCAACAATGTTTAGGTAGGTGGTATGTGTCAAAGTAATAATAATAATAATAATACATTGGACTTATATAGCGCTTTTCTAAGTACCCAAAGACGCTTTACATGGAGGGGAGAACAAACAAAACGTTAACATCCACATGAATGCCAGGACCCAAGGTTTCCCAGCAGAACATTGCCCAGAGCAGCACACTGCCTCCACCGGCTTGCCTTCTTCCCATAGTGCATCCTGGTGCCATCTCTTCCCCAGGTAAATGACGCACACGCACCCGGCCGTCCACATGATTTAAAATGATGTGATTCATCAGACCAGGCCACCTTCTTCCATTGCTCCATGGTCCAGTTCTGACGCTCACGTGCCCATTGTAGGCGCTTTCGGCGGTGGACAGGGGTCAGCATGGGCACTCTGACCGGTCTCCGGCTACGCAGCCCCATACGCAGCAAGCTGCGATGCACTGTGTTCTGACACCTTTCTATCTAGCCTTCGCTCCCCACGCGCATCAATGAGCCTTGGGCACCCACGACCCTGTCGCCGGTTCACCGGTTGTTCTTCCTTGGACCACTTTTGGTAGGTACTAACCACTGCATACCGGAGATGCTCTGACCCAGTTGTCTAGCCATCACAATTTGGCCCTTGTCAAAGTCGCTCAGATCCTTACGCTTGCCCATTTTTCCTGCTTCCAACACATCAACGTCAAGAACGGACTGTTCACTTGCTTCCCAATATATCCCACCCCTTGACAGGTAATCGATGTTGATGTCACTTCACCTGTCAGTGGTTTTAATGTTGTGGCTGATCGGTGTATATATAACTGTTAATTATAAATAAAAAGCTTTATTCACTCACATGTACTTTTATACCCCAGCATTACTTTGACTACTAATTGAAAATTATCTTATTGAATTTAAAAGTAATTTTGCTGTTGCAACAAGCTGTTGCAACATGCCGATGAATCTCATGCATGCCATATACAGACTACTGGAATGAATTCTTAACATGGTACTGGTAATATGCCTTCTGGTGACTGGGAGTTGTGATGGTTGGACTGGGAGCTGTGATGGTTGGTTAATACTCACGTCAGCCACTTCATGGAACGGCGTACTCCCCTCAGTCTTCCAGTAAGCTTTGGTATCAAACTCAACTCGATACACCCCTGCTGGGAACTCCTGCTCTGTGATCAGATTATGGACCTCCCCAGTCACATCTGTGACTCTACAAACCAGAAGAGGTCAGAAATTACCAAAGCTGTTCACATCCTTTCAACAGTTTAAACAGACTCATTTTATGGCACTCACATAGGCATTTTTACATAGGAAGAGGAAATCAGATTTGGTGCATTCACAACAAGCATGCTTGGAGCGGTTTAGATGAACTCTGGAGTGTTTACTCCTTTAGTTTGATTCATTTGGGCTGGTGAGAACACTGACATTCAAACAGAGACGGCTGAAAATGTGAGGCTTGGTCCTCTTCCAAGCGAACTGCGGTACAGTTTGTTAGGTGAAAAGAGAATCCAAAACAATTACAGTAAATGACCCCAAAAACCAAGGGTTTATGGGTATTAGTGGAGGAGTGCTGTGGAATGCTACACTTTAAGCTACTCTTTAATTCATATTGTGTATATATATATAAATGGAAAATATTCAAATTTGACTTTTAAATAATTCACAAGCCAATCATCAGCCCTTGGGGGCCTATTTGAGGTGCCATAAATGCAACCATGTCGACTCTGCACCTCCTTGACAAGAATATCAGTTCCACCTTGGGTGAAGCTTTTATGGCGGTTTTATTGGCTCAGCCATCACAAATTGTGAATACACCATATTATGTGCGCACTGCTTTTAAAGGGCCTAAAATGAGTTGATGTGATTGACCAGTTCTCACCACACCTACTGATAATGTATTCCTCTTAATCCAACCTCTTTGACTGCAGTTGTGCCCCTGGTCACCACAATACCAAAATAGACTGGACACACCCACTTGCACCATATGCCATAGACTTTAGGCTTGCGCCTTGATTCACAAAAATAGAGCCCTAAATGTTCAGATCTTTGCATTGTGCAGCTGCCAAGGCCTGGTAAACAAAAAAATGTACCCGCCAAGAATAATTTTCACTGCTATTTCATATATAGAATCAGACACTGTGTGTCAATTTAAAACTTGCTCACTTATACAATAGATCAAGTTTGTAATTCATCATGAAGTTCAACAGAACTTAATATAACCGAAGCATTCAAATGGTCTCAATGTCTCAAAAAGTTACCACCAGGGTCACTTATCAAAGACAAATTTGGGCCAAAGCATTTGGGCTTGACAGGTGGTCATTTCAGACCCTGGATCTGTTGTCAAAAATGTTTTAAATCTTTTTCTTATGTATATCCAGCTGTTAATGAGGAAATAAATAGATGCCAACAGGTGAAGTGACATGTTTTTATACTTACCCATTAGCAACCTGTGTCCATTCTCC
Organism: Hoplostethus atlanticus; assembly: GCA_034670405.1. Lineage (NCBI taxonomy): Eukaryota > Metazoa > Chordata > Actinopteri > Trachichthyiformes > Trachichthyidae > Hoplostethus > Hoplostethus atlanticus. The sequence goes on along the minus strand of JAXDDX010000043.1, from coordinate 113,230 downwards.
ATTGGTGCCCTGCCGAGACACCTTGAGCGCCACTGATGCTGCTGGTGAACCCTTCACTGCATCCAGGATCTTCACCATCAACGGACACTTTATATCCGACTCCCCATGCTTCTCCTGCGGCACAAACACAACACAGCACTGTGATTTTTACATTTCATTTTCTATTTTTTGGAGCTTTTAGGAATATTTTTGTTGGTATTGAACTGAGCTGTGTTGAATTTATTTGGATTCTTTTTTGTTTTGAACTAAGAGGACTCTGCCATTGCTTCCTACACACTTGCCATCCATCTGCACACACCCATACTTCTTATTACTGACTTTTAATGGCCTTTCTGTTCTCAGTCTGTTCTCTCTTCCTGGTCGTCTATGACAATGGTGAAGAGAAAAGAGCTGTCAGGAGGGTGCCAGAAAAACTATTACCACTAAACATAAGCATGTTCCATGTTCCATATTTTGTAATGTTAATAAGTTTGCTACTCTTAGAATTGTTAATCTCACAGGATGTAGTGGTAAGAGGAAAGTTGATGTCAGATGTCATCAAAGGTTGGGGCGACTGACACTGAACCAAGAAGGGCTTTATGGCCGGAGGCCACAGAAGACCCCACTGCTGAAAGAAACACAAGAAGATCCGTTTGATCTTTTCCAAGACCCACCTGGACAAACCTAAATTCTTCTGGGAAAATGTTCTGTGGACCGATGAAACCAAATTAGAGCTATTGGCAATGCAGATCAGCACTTTGTTTATAGACGATAAAATGAAGCTTTTAAAGAAAAGAACACCCTACCTACAGTCAAAGATTCCATACTGCTGTGGGGTTGCTTTGCTGTTTTGATAAAGACATGAATCTCAAGGCCATATGCAAGTTGTTCTTGGCCAGCAATCTGATTTAGGCCGGACTCACACTAGAGGATAATTGGGCCGATTTATCCCCGATTCGGCAATCGGCGGAGTGATCTTGTTCGGCACCGATGTTCGGCACCGATTATCTGGTAATGTGAGCGGTTTACAGATCCAATCTTAACATCCAGATCCGCTCGGGGACGCATCGGGGTCGCCCCGATAATATCAAACGTGTTTGATATCTAGGATTTCAAATCGGGATGATTACGTCACTGCTTTCCGCGCGGGACCACAATAGCCAATGAGAGAGACAATCTACAAGGACACGGAAGTGAATGAAGAAACAACAACAAACTGTTGTACTGGTGCGTTGGACAGCTGAGATGAGGAAAGGCTTGTCGATATGTGGCAAGAACACGACTGCCTATATAATGTGTCTTCCAAGCACGGGCGCCGGATTAATTTCAGAAGTGCGGGGGCCAAAAAGAGTGTATGTGTGACTGTGTATGTGTAGCGGTAGATAGACCGGAGACTCGCACTAAACTTCTGCGGAGTAACTATAGCTTGCTTGCACCACAGGCTGGCGGACGCCGTCATCTCCACATTTGGAGAAAGTTACAAACTGTTTGACAGCAGCAAAGAATTAACCGCTCTCTATTTTTGTACCAATTTGCATTAAAGTACCTTTCTCTTTGGCCAAACGATCTAGCGGTCTCCTTTTTGTCTACAATTAGCTGTGCAGCTTTACCCGTCTCTATGTCCCGACAACAACCCTCCAGGCAGTCGGAGCCAGCGCTAGCCTGTTTCGGTTCAAGGCCGGCGGTTTGACAGTCTCAGCGGGCACAGAGCTGCTGCTTTGGGGTTCTTCTGGCTGCCGCTGCGCTGGTTCTAGTGGAGGGCCAGGCTCCAACGGAGTTGTGGACGTCAGGGATGTAACATTATTAACGTTGAAGTTCAGTTTTGTTTGACTGTATTTTCCTTTCTGATGCACTGGTTCTTTTGACATGTTTGCAGAAGCATATTTGCGATATTGATAGTTAAGGTTAGTTCAGCTAGTTTAACGGCTCACTGTAAACAAGGTAACACACATCACAGCATTGAAACTATTTCATTGGTTGCAATGTACACTGTATGCATTTGATTCTGTCCTCTTTGATTGGATTAAAATGTAAATATTCTTCCCGTTTTATGTCTATGCTTTATTTTACCTAATGTGGGCGGGAATGAATGAAACGTCTTTTACCTTACGTGTTGCAATATAGGGGCATTTGAGGGGAAACAGTGATTATTTCTCACTGCAAAGCATAAGTAAAGCAAGTTGCACCGGTTTCACCATGTCAGTCTACATTTTGTTTACATTTACTTCCCCATGAGATCACGTGAGGCGGTGCATTCAGGCTCCCTCTGGCACGATAATCTTAGTAATATCCTCTAGTGTGTGATGCACCATTATTTTCAGATCTTGTAGTCTGTGCGTGTTTGAAATTAGAGAGAAGAACATCTGTGACGATTCTCCTCGTGCGTGATACAACCCGATTTCAAAATCGGTTAGGATTTTAAAACCTGTGGTGTGAGCCCAGCCTAAGGCGTTCCATCTTTGTGAGACAGTAAAGTACATTGTGGCAGACTGGAGGGAGGGTGGGGGAGGCTTAATTGGATCCAGGAGAGAGGTGAGTTAGTGGACTGCTTCTTTCCTGGATCCGGTACCAGCTGCAGCCAGTTGGGACTGATTGCAGCTGGGGCCTTTTTAACCTGGGTGTGAATGCGTGAGTGTGTGCGTGCCAGGGTGAGAGACTGGCAGTGTGACCGAGGAGCCGGCGTGGAGGGAGGATCCAGTCGGCTGGGTGGAGAGACGGAGCCAGCAACGGGAGAGACGGAGACGGAGACGGAGCGGGAGCGGGAGCGGGCCGTCTTGTGCCTCGGCGCCAAGCGGAGGTCGGCGGAGGTCGGCGGAGGCCGGCGGAGGCGCAGTCGGGAGCCGCCTGCAAGGGCTGACCAGTCGGGGTTGGGGCGGGATGCCCCTGGAAGCCTGGCAGGCTGGGGCAGCCTTGGGGCTCCGCGGCTGGCCCACCGGGACCGAAGGAGGGCGCCGGCGGAGGGAGACGGCGCCGACGACACGCTGCCGTCAAGACCCGGGCCGTTGGTATTATTGTGTGGACAATAAAACCGCCTATGTCTCTGTTTGTCACGGACCCCGGTAATGTGGCACCTTGCCACATACATCTATCAACACTTCAGGAAAAATGGGACCGACTGCCAATTAGTGGTAACTAAGATAATACTAGCTTCTGCTCAGTGCTAAAGAAAATTAGGTAGTCTTAGGTCAATCTTAGATAATTATTGTTGCCTGTTTCTCCTGTTTTTAGTCAACATCTTTTCAAACATACATTGTTGACTGATCTTTATAAGCCATACTACCGGAGAGGACATGGTGTACTCTAATTATGGCAACTTTGGTGATGCTGACTGTATACCACATCACCATCACACCAATAATCACAAATTTAAAATTAGTCAAGTGAATGCAATTAAGAGGGGAAAAAAAACATAAATAAGATGACATGGAAGTCTTTCGAAGGTCCTGGTAAATCAGAAGATTAAAAGATCCTGGGAAAAAAAAAAAATCCCAAAAAGTGTGGCAACTCTGGTTACATTTTGTGTTATCTTGTAGTAGATACACAGCAAACAGTTCTTATGTTAGAATTGACATAGCATATCTGTTGTGGTTCATTGTGTGCATTGTATTGTTGTGCATTAGCATATTCATTTTAATTTTCCAAAGAATTGAATACAAAGCATGAATTTGTTGAATAATACAATTCAAAAATATAATTCCTAAGGTGCATTTTGAAAATTTAATGCAATGGCCTGAAATTGTATGTCTTTGCATTAAAGCCTTTGCATTAAATTTCAAATTGTGCCTTACAAATTCAATTTTCATTGATTCCATTGATTGTTTTTTAATTCAGCGGTTCAATGTGAGCATGACAAATTCAAATGAATGCAATTCAAAAGCAATCTGCTGCTGCTAACCTCTTTCCACACTTTACTACCCTGGTATGTTGTTATCTGTTGTATGTACAATAGAATGAAAGCTAAGCCGAGCAGGGCGTGTATTGTATTTAGAGTGAACCGGATGATTCCAGGTCAATGAACTCTTCTGCTTCAGTTCTCCACGTGGCCTGTGTTAGATTTATTTGCACAAGTTTCCCTTACTTGACATTTTGGCTTTTGCTCTTTCACCAGGGCTCTTGTCACAATACAGGGAAAAAAGTTAATATTTTGGCACTTAAATTGATCCAAAAAAATTGCATTGCTCACATCCCTCTTCAAAACCACAGCTGGCTACAAGCAAGCTCATTAAGTAATAAACTGTAGTCAGGCTAGCTATGTGCAGTTTCTAGGTAATTTCTTCAACCGTAAGGAACTTTTTGTCATTTGCTGAACAATTTTTTTTCAAATCATGTATTCTACTTTTTACTCTACTGCATCTATCTCATACCTGCTAGATGTACAAGATTTAACTTTAAGCAGTATGTAAAAATTATGAATTTTTCAACTTCAGGCCAAAACCAGCTTTAAGAGAAGGCAGTCAAACTGGATTACTAAACCCTTTAACCTGACCTATAGAGGTTAATGCTTTGAAGATGGATTAGAAATGCAAATGCTCTTATCCTATTATTATTTTATTGCTACCAAGTATGTACTTTTACTTGGGTATTTAATATCGACTACTTCAATACTTAAGTACAATTTTAAATGGAGACCTTTGATCTTTCAAAGGTTCTATGAGGGTATTTCTATTTTTACTCACCTAAAGAATTTCTGTACTTCTGCCACCACTTTTTAGAATAGTTTCAACACTGTATGACCTGTTTATGAGAGAATGCCCTGCTTCCATTTGTATTTGAATTGAAATTTAGGTGTGGTTAATTCCAAATGCTATGTCTTACAAAATACAAATTGCATCACATTATGTAAAGAATGATAAGCTTAGCACTTAGTTTCAATGTCCCTGTGAATGGTTTGCAAAAATAATAAAACCTGATCAAGTAATAAACTAGCCCACATTATTATTAATATGTAACAATAACATCACATTATTACATCAATTGGTGATTATTACTTTGTTAGGGGGCTAGGAATTTAGCAGCTGATGTGATCATATTGAATAATGAGGTCATAATTTGAGTGATTACATTCTTATTCTTAGGAGCTATTTTATTAGTAGTAGCTAAAAATATGCTATACCCTTTATGATGTAACGCCGCAGAATAATGTGATATTACATTATTACATAAATCCTTTTAGAGGGGACATGTTATTACATTTTGACAAGTTACTGCAGTTATTAAATTATCCATCAGTTATTAGATACAAGTAAATTATCTTTTTTTTTGGTTCAACAAGCTTCATTCATTGATTTCACGATAATGTAACTCAATTCAAGGCTTTTACTTGCAAAAATTAAGTTTCACGATTATTGCTCAGAGCAAATCATTTGGTAATGAAACCATTGACTACAATTGCTAAGCTTGTAAATTTTTGTGTTGCAATTCTTTATGGCAGTGCTTCTCAACCTGGTAGTCACAAGATGATTGATGGAATATGGAAAAGCTGCATTCTAATATAATTTTTAATCTTTGCGATGGATGGATCATGGATGGATTCATTAATTGGATTAATTGTGAAATAATATTTGTAGCATTTGAGTCTTCTCCCAATACCCGAGCAAGTAAAATAGCCTGGGAAAAGAAGAAGGACATCATTCTGCACCTTTATGTTTGTAACTATGAGGCTGGGAAATGGTTTCGCTTCATACTCAGTGCTCTGTGAGTTGAGAAATCCTATACAGATCACAGCTTACACACCTTACCTTTTCCTCAGAGGCTCACTTAAGCCTTTCCCACACTGAAGCAATGTCTCAACACACTAGGAATGTGCATCTCTATCACTGAGGCCGATGAGATACACATCTCGATACATTGCCAACAATCCAATACATTAGAGATACATCTGAAGCAACTACCAATGCGATATGATACACCCCTATTCAAATGCGATGCAGTCCAATTCGACGCGATTTGATTCAACACAATGTGATTCAACACGATACGATGCGATACGATGCGATGCAAAAGAATATGATGCTATGCAATTCAATATGGTACAGAGAGTTTGATTTTATTTCTTTGGTTCTTCTTAAGCAAACAGAAAATCATAAATTAACTAAAAAAATGCCATTTTTCACACATTTGTTTCTCTAGTACTGTAACTCAGTAAACATCTCATTTATGCCATTTCGTTCTCTGTAACACTGTAAGGCTGGATATCTTTACAAATGACCAATTTGACCAGTGTAAGTATAGTGGTTTTTGATCTGGACTTGGTCTAATGTGGTCTGGATGGAGAAAAATCAGTGAAATCGCCCTTTTTCAGTTTTCACGAATAGAATAAACCTCACTCCCTATTGTATTCGAAAACATTTTGGGGACGTTTCAACAGCTTAATTAAAAATATCCACCAAGTTTGGTGATGTTTGGACAAACTGTCATTGATTTATGGCCAAATTTGCGCCAAACCCATGCACATGTTTGGAACTGATGGCCCCCCGTATTGAGTGATTTCAAAATAGTTTTACACAGGTGGTTCCACATTGTTATCAAACATATCCTGCAAGTTTTGTAATTTCTGATTTATAGTCTAATTTGTGTTATGCCACGCCCCTTTTTTTGTTGCATTTGTAGCACCCCCTAGTGGTCGATTTGAATGAAATTTCAGGGTATGTTTCAGGTACTTATGTGGACATATCCTGCAAATTTTGTGATGATTGGCCCAATGGTTGTTGACTTTGGTCTATTTATGTGCTGAGCCATGGCCTTTTGAAGTTCATTGGTCAATATCTTGAAAACTAAATAAGATATCAGCAAGCTTTATACGATTTTGATAAGCTTGGTCCAATAATGATCCACAGAAAATTTGGTAGCAATCGGACCTACGGTTTAGGAGGAGATGTCAAAAATGTGTTTTTCAAAAAATTCAAAATGGCGGAAAATCTAGTCAGGCGGACTTTAGTGGTTCTTGAGGCTTTTTTTGTAGAGCACATTGAGTTGGACTTGTGTGTCAAATTTCAAGTCAATCAGAGTCACGGTGTGAGGGGCGTGGCCTTTCCAAAATCGCGTTTTTGGGCCTCAATTACAGCGCCACCATCTGGCCGATTGGGCTCATGTTTGTTCTGAAGCATTTGTACATCATTTCCAGTTATTGGGCCAAGTTTCATGGTTTTACTTCATTCCAGCTCACAGCAATTTGAGATGCGGCATAAGACAACAACTAATCAATAAATCGGCACAAACTCAATAGGGCTCTACCCCTTCGGGGTTTGAACCCTAATTATTGGTCACATTTATAAATAATAATGGTCTAAGGCCCCTACTAATAATTAGATATAAATAAATCTGATTTTACTGAAGATTTTACTGAAGAAAGATGTTAGAAACGATGCATCGCGAGTTCATGCCAAATTTTAGCCGGTGCACACCTTTTTAATCGGGGCAATCGTATCGTCAACTTTTATACCAGTGCACCAATGCAAATCGGTGAATCTTACCATCCCTACAACAGACACAGGCAAACACACTTACCACGGGGGCAGCGTTGCAGAGCAGGACAGCAGAGGCTAGAAGCAGACAGAACAGTGATCTAGACATGCTGGAGCCACGCTGGTCTTCAACAAACTGAAGAACTAGCATATAGACAGCCTCAGTTCAGTTTATATCAGCTGCTGTCTCTCCTTTGACGCCCACTCTGCTGCCAGCTTTGTTGACCAAGTCGATACTTGGACAATGAATAACTGGCTTTGTAGCGAACCAATATGAAGGGATTGGAAAGCATTGGCAGCCGAGGCGATAATCTGTCAGTCAATCTTCTCAGATTGTCTCCATAGGCGGAATTTGACATTGGAGCTGGGGGGTGCCAGACAAACCAGGAAAAAATGCAATTTTATAGTGTCATCAATATACCAGCCAACAATAGAGCAGCACAGTGCATACGGTAATAGAAGACAATATGATCAGCCAAGTTTGCCACAAGGCCATAAAACGCAATAAAACACAACACATCTAAAAACGTACCACCAAACCTAGACCAAACCTAGACCAGCTCGTCCTATTCCACACATACACAGGCGTATTTTGCTCTGACAGACATGCACACAATTGATATATAGGCAGCATACTGGCAACCATACTGCTATGGCTACATCACATCCAGTAAACTAAAGAATAAGCAGAAAGACCCAGCCTGTTCAGACCAAGTCAAATGTCATAATTTATTTGTAATAAATAAGTTATATTACTAATCTCACTGACATTAAGATGCACTCAGTGTTAAACTGAAATTGACGCATGAATAGGCCTACTTACTCAAATACAAGTTACAGCGTGCGCGCGCACACACACACACACACGACAGATAAAATGCTCAGCAACAGTATCGCCTGTTGTTAGATTATTAAAATAAATAACCAGTGTCCTCCCTAGTTTAGAAGTAAATGTCTTTTCTTCCGACCAGCGTAGATGTCCATCCTCTCTCTCACTCTCTCATTTTTTCCACCTGTGTCACCGGCGGGTGGACATTTTAGAAACCGTGGAATGTCCATAACTTTTATCTTTGCTCTGAAGTTGTTAACTAGCTAGCTATCCAATGACAAAATGGCCAAATAGACGCGAAACGTCAACACATACCTGAGACAGAAAAAACATGCTGTGTCACTACAGGGTGCATTCAACAACACGACCATTTATTAACAACATTTAAAATTTGAATAAAAATCTAACATTACTGTAATTTTAATTTTAAATGCATTTTTAAATTTTTAAATGATATTTAAACTTTAAACGTTAGACTTTAAAAAATATTTTAGTAACATATTTCATCCGGGGGGGGGGGCCAGGCCCCCCCAGCCCCCCGTTAACGCCGCCCACGATTGTTTCACAATGGATGGGTCGGCTCCAACAGTGTGAGCTGCTTGCATATGAGCCCTGAGGCAACGTTACAACCCACACATTTCGTTGGCTAAATCGGATAAATCAGCTAAGGCTAAATCGACCAAAAACAATTGTATGGCCAGTACCTTTGGTCATTTTGTTGTGTTTGTTCAATCAGGGAGAAAAAAAAGCATATTCATGATACAGAAGTGGGGTGTTGGCTGAATATATTTCTCACATTGTTCCAGTGGAAGTGAAGGAAATTGAACCTTTGGTATTTGAGGGTCTTGAATGAGACTTGTGTCAAGCATGGAACCAAAAACGATTATTACACTATTTTCCTTTAAGATAGACTCAGTTAAACTTCATCTCCTAAAGTTGACCAACAAAAGTGCCCCCAAGAAAAGAAAATCAAAGACTGAATCTTCTATCTAATCCATGTGGGCAGCCAATTTCAGTTATGAAGCTTACGCCATTTTCAATTTCCTCCTGGTCAGTAAAAGTGAGGATTCATTGTCTTTAAAGCAAAATAATACTCAATTTAATAATTCATATATATTATTCCTGTGGTCCATGACAAATCATTCAAATCAATATCTGTGAGCATGAAAAAGAAAGAAGCCAGAAAACATAGACGTTTTTGTTAATTTTGTTTTTTTTTAAATGGTAATTTCTGGGCCAGAATTGATGATAGTACCATTATTATTACAATGTTATTATTTATAAAATCTGTGGGCCAGCAAAACCAGTTTCATACTCACTGTGTCAATGGCTAAATTAATTGGACTGTCCTAGATAATATGAATAATATCAATTCGGAAATTGATTATTTTCCCCTTTAAATGCGTGCACTTCCTTTATCACAAATGCCATCCCTATGCTGGAAGTGCCTTCTGTTATTTCACCTGTAGATGGAATCAGAGTATGTTCAGTTCAGTTCAAGTAGGTATGATGAGATATCTGCAGGGGCATGTCTCACGAAGCAGGTTATCAACTTGCTCTGTCAACCCAAGATTTTCCAATCTAAAAGGGGCATGGTTTGTAACAAACAAGCCAATCGCATGCAACATGGACAGATCCAGAGCAGTGGATTTAATTATTGATCATAGTGAACTATTGATGATGAAATAAGATGTTGTAAAATGATTCAGTGGGGAAAATGAAATATAATACAAGCATACAATTAGAATATAAAAATAAGCAATAAAACTACTAGAAAAAATATAATAATAAAGCAGTAAACTAGACTATGAACAATTGTGGGGTTATATAAAGATAATGCCGACAGTTTCAACACATTAAGTAGACTGTAGAAATGTGAAGTATGGGAAAGGAATGGATTACTACTAACACTGCCATTGACCTGCAAAGAGCCCTTCTTACTATCAATTAATTCAATAGTATCCCTCTGTACACTGAATGCAACATTTTTGTTCTTATCAGGTTTTGTTAATGGAATTTTTGAAGTAAAGATTGTCAAACAAAGTCCATGATGCCACATGCGTCACATCGGCGAGTTGATTGGTGAGGAGGTGGGCTTTTTATTCGTTTTGATCCAATATCCTGAATGTAGGAGTGCAGTATAAGTTACCACAGTGATCTACCCTGCTATAAAGGGTAGATCACCGAAAATCCAGGTTTATGCACAAAGTTAGCCTACTAATCTCGCTTCGTGAGACAGGCCCCCTGGGGTATGAGCAATTACTTATCAAGTTAGGCCCATATAGAATGTAATCATAGTTTATACACAGGGCTGTCGTACCCAAGTCGGTAATCAACTCTTTTTTTGAAAGATATGCTTATTGCCTATTTGGTCTTTGCTCTGGTCTCGGTCTTGAATTACTCTCTATCCCTTTCGGACCTGGGCCTGACTCTAACTTGACTGGACCTGGTCTTGGAATCGACTTGGACTGAATTAAGGTGGTCTTGACTACAGCCTTGTTTATACCTCATAATAACCATGGAGGCTTGAGCTGTCAGTTAGTTGTAATCAGGGACGTAGTGGAGGGTAAACCCACCTAAACTCAGTTAACTCACCTTTTTGTTTGCAGAATTGTGGTTACCACCTTTTTAGGCTGATCTATATGAGGATATGAGGATAGAGACTTTTAGGGATATAAATAACATAAATTAATGCTTTTCTGAAAATAATGCTTTTTGATTATATCGGTGGTTGTTCGGCTTATGATGAACATGGACTGCTGGTCATTAGCTGCGCCTTGTTTTTATTTAAAACTGCATCACTTGTCATTCCTGTGATGGTGTGTTCAAGCGAGTTAGTGATTTAATGGGTAGGTGGGTTGAGTGAGTATTTGCTCGAACCTGTTTTTTAACAGCCACGATGTACAGCAGGTTTTACCCATACTCCATCCTTGCACTGTTTTCATAGCTGTTTGTCAGATGTGAGGAGTGAAAAGGTTCATCACCCGTTTGATGTGGATCAGAGAAGCTGTAACAGGTGGGAATGCTTTTTGTCTTGACTGCACCTCTTGGCAAGCATGCCAGTGTAGTTTTAATGCAAGTAGCTGCGTGACAAAGCAATGAAAGCAATCACCTCGCATCGCCTTAAGGGCCAAACAAATCAGATTCATGGTGACATCTGTGAGAACAAGGCACGCAAACACATTCTCAACATTCAGTCTACACAAGCAACAAGAAGACAGGCAGACACACACCTGTTGTTGACGTCAAGGCAATTAGTCATTCATTCATTTCAATGTTCAAACAAACATATTATTTAGTCACAAAAACGTCGTAAAAAAGGCAAAACTTCAGTAGACAGCAAAGGTCAAAACTGTTTCCATGAACTTTATTGTTTATTGTTCTACGTTTTGCTTAGGGGAACCTGTTGTTGATGTCAAGACAATTAGTCATTCATTCGTTTCATGTTCAAACTTTATTATTTATTTTGTATTTCGTTTATTATTTATTACATTTATATAACGGTTTTGGTTAGGGGAACAGCAAACAGTATTTTTTTGTCTAATGGTACCAGCTAGTCCTGGTCCCCAAGACAAAACGAGAGTGTTAATTTGTAAAATCTGTAAAATGCAACATATAAATCTGTCAATGGTCAACATAGCAAGAATTCTTCCTGGCCAACAGGAACTCTGAAGATGCTGTATCTTCATATGTTTTGCCTATCTCCTATTCTTTGCAATAATACAATTTCCTCTCGGGGATCAATACAATTTGTCTTATCCTGTGGGCTTGCCAGGTTAAGGGAATGCATACATCAAAACACATGTTAATAATTATACAAACACTAAGTAGGTAGCCCATATCCAAGACGCTACAGTATGCCAACACCTCTTCAGCCATCACTACACCACTGCCTCAATAAAACAACTTTAAAAAAGGTACAAAAATAGAAAACATGCAGGTTGTTGTTTAAATGAGTTCTAAAGAATTAAAACTATTACATTGAAATCCCCATGTAACAAGTGAATGGCAGACTTACATTTTGTTAGCAAATCCACTGATAAGACGATGAGAGCAGTAAACCATTCTCACATAGCATATGTCTTAGATATTTTTAAAAGAGATGGTAATCATCATTATCATGTTTCGACAAGAATATAATATATCGCTTAACCATTTGCTTTGGTACACTTACTCCCCGAGGCAGGTTTAGACAAGTATGGTCACAAATCCAGCATACATTCTCTGGTTTATTATGTTTCAGCTAGACAAACATGTTCTGTCTAGTAATGTGCTGTTTAGTCCTGTGCATTTGAATTGAATAAAAAGAGTAAAAAGTAATTCCCCCAACATAACAGTTGCAATATGGTAAAATACAGTTAAATCTGCTCCAGGCAAGATATTTATGTAAAAAAAACACGCCTAAATCACAACGTGGGGCTGCAACAGAGAAGAGTGTCCCATCTCCACTAATTGAGACACTGAACATTAACCCTATTTGCCCAAATTATATTTTGGTGTTGGGTATGGACACCGGTGGGAAATACAAAAGTGTTTCCTAATAGCAGCAAGGAGCGTTCTGTACTGACAACACAGGATTTCTTGGTATTGAAGTTCAACTTTTTCAAATAGTTAACTCTCACTGCTCTCTCTGCCAATGTGCTACCTAATGCAGCTTTAAACAATGACATTGCTGGTTAGCTATCATTGTTGCTTACACTTTCCGGATGGGCTTTTTGGACTTTGTGGGCTCTTGGTGGAGTCCTTTTTACTCTTCCTGGATTTGTTTCTGGGAGTTTGGCTAATGACTGTTTGTAGCTGTAAAGAAGCTTCACTGGTTGCCCCACTGGTCACCACATCACTCTGACAATGACTACCAATGGCCTCTTCTCCATGCATGTAATCAGCGTCCTTTGAAACCACCTCCACTTCTATCAACTCGCCTGTGACTGAGGCACCTTTCCCTATGTAATCAGCGTCCTTTGAAACCACCTCCACTTCTATCAACTCGTCTGTGACTGAGGCACCTTTCCCTATAGCCTCTGGTAATAACAGGTCTACTCCTGCTGCCTCTCCAGCTACAGCCACACTCTCATTCTGGCCATAGCTCAGGTAAGCAGCCTCATCAGAAGCTTCACCCACTGCAATAAAACCTGCAGTCCCTGTCTCCACTGAACCTGCCTCTGTTTCCAGCATTGAGGTCTCCATTGCCACTTTGGGTTCTGAGTCAGCTGCTGGTGATACCTGGCCAGTTGCAATAGAACAATGATTGGATCCCTCTGACTCTTCTTGGGTTGACTGGATCGCTATTAAGACCTCTGGAAGGTCCCTAATCTCTTGGTCAAAACTGACCTCCTGTTTCCACAGTGACATCTCTGCACTCACCCATAGCATGTTCAGTTCCAACTAGGTGCTTATTATCAATTACATCTGCATTGTGGTATTCAGAATTCATTGTTTCTCCCTCAGCTATCTGTCCAGATGTGGACAGATTACCACTAGCCTCTTTGTCCTCACTCACCATGGAAACCTGTCCTGTGCCTTTCAAGGATGATCTGAGTTCCTCTGATGAGCTCAACTCATCATCCAAGCTCTCCCAACCAGGACCTCTCTCTAACTCATGACCAACAATGGCTTGACTCTCAGCAATATATTGATTTGTGTCCCCTTCATCTATAGTTACCTCATGAGGCATTTCCAATGTGTCAGTCACCTCTAATGTTGCCACCTCCTGATGCATCTCTACTTGACCTGCTGCATGAGGAGCTTCCTCAGGCAAACATTCACTCTCTACAGAGCTAGAGTCCTCTTCTAAAAGCTGGTAAGACTCAATCTCTCTCTCTTCCACTTGAGCACTCGTCCCTGACACATTGTCTCTTTCACTGTCTTTGTCTTGGTCCTCTGAGATATCGCCATCTGATATGAGCTCATCCTGGTCGATACTCTTCTGTTTTGTTTCTGGTTCTGACATTACTTCCTCTGTTGGAGTAATCTCTTCCCCCTGCTCATTGTCAGTTCCATCCTCTGTGAGTTGATTCATTTGCAGGCCCACCTCTACTTCAGGACTTCTGTCCTCTGGACTTTCAATGATGTTGACCTGATCAGGTTTTGAGTCTTTATTAAAAGCTGATGCATCCTCTGTGTGCCCAGTTTCTTCTTCGTCATCAGTGATTTGATATTGTAAAGTTTCAGTGTGTTCTAAGGTTGAAATCACTTCACCACCTTGAGAAAACATCAATATGCCTTCCTCCATTTCATCTTTATCAACTAATTCAATGACCTCTGATCCAGAGAGGGAAGTTTCTCTGGACACTTGGGCGACCATAGACACGTTTTGATCAGAAGAATCTTCAGAGGGGACATGATCATCTTGTTGTTCTGATTGGAGGATATTATTTTCTTCTGAATTCTCTTGAGTATTATTGGGTTCTGTCTTCTGATTTTCCTTCTCTGTAAATTTTTCATTTGGAGCTTTGGTGATTTTATTTAACTGATATGACATATTTTCATCTGTTGTAAGGTCAGGGTCAGTGTTCTCCTCTGCTTGTTTCTGTACAAGTGTGTCAGGCTGCTCAGATGGTTTGACTGGTACATGTGGTCCTGGTGATAATTCCAAAATGTCTTCTTGTGCTCTAGGCTGCCTGACCTCTGGCTCCATTGCTACCACATGCCCCTTCTTTGTCTCCTCAACACCAACCCACACTTCTGAATCTAACATCTGCTCCTGTTCAGCCTTAACCTCTCCATCTACTTCATCTGTTGCATGGAGCTCTACCCCCTGCTCACTGTCCATTTGATCCTCTGTGAGTTGATTTGTTATTTGATATTCTAATGTTTCATTGTGTTCTAAGTTTGAAATCACTTCATCACCTTGAGAAAACATCAATATACCTTCCTCCACTTCATCTTTATCAACTAAATCATCTACATCTGATCCAGATAGGGAAGCTTCTCTGCTGGACACTTGGGCGACCATAGACACATTTTCATCAGAAGAATCTTCAAAGGGGGCATGGTCGTCCTGTTGTTCTGATTGGATGATTTTAGTGTCTTCTGCATTCTTTTGAGTGTTTTTGGGTTCTATTATCTGATTTTCCATCTTGGTAAATTTTTCATTTGGAGGTCCAGTGATGTTGTTTAATTGATGTGACATATTTTCATCTGTTGCAAGATCAGTGTTTTCCTCTGCTTGTTTCTGTACAATTGTGTCAGGTTGCTCAGATGGTTTGACAGGTACATGTCGTCCTGGTAATAATTCCAAAATGTCTTGTTGTGTTTGTGTGAGACACTGTGGTGTCTCATTGCTTTTCAGTGTGCCTGAAATATCCAGTGCTGTCTCCTGCTCAGGCATGGAAGTTATCCCATCTTCTGACAGCTTTTGTTCAACTTCATCTTCATGCATTTTCTTAGATGGTTCACTGTAGTCCTCAAACAGCATTTTCTTCATCATTTCTTCATTTGAAGACACGCAGGTTTTTGTGGTTTCAGCAGTAACCAAGGTATTCACAACATTATTGGTAATTTCATTCTTTGGGTAAACTAGTCTATCTGCTGTTGGGATACGATGGACACCCCCTGTTTGCCCCAACAGAGGAACTCCTTGGACCCCTGGTACTAACTGGTTTACACTGACCTGTCTTACCTGAACTGGGCTCATCCCAGCTGGCTGAATTCCAGGCTGTCTGACCTCTTGTTCCATTGCTACCACACCCTCTCTTGGCTGCCCATCACCAACCCCCACCACCCTGACTGGACCTAACCCCATCTGCCCTGGCTGAGTTTGCCCCAGATTTCTATTTACTAAAACTACACCCCCCCCTTTAGTCATGGTGTGTCCTGGCAGAATGCCATACACACTTCCTTGGGCTGCTGGGCCTAAAAAAAACCCCTGAGGGGAAGCAGCCTCTTTCACCAGGATGGCACCTCTGGGCAAAGTGCCCTGAGATGACCCTGGGTACGACCCCTGTGCTTCATCCAAATTAACCTTACTCTCTACTAACACATAGTTACCATCAGTATTTGACCCCATTATTGTCCAGCCACCCATGGGATTGGAGCCCTGGGACCAACCTGGGCTTCCAGGTAGCAGCATCGTAGGGCTGATGGGGCTGGCAGTGGTTGTGGGGCTAATGATGCCCTGAATAACCATCCCAGAAGGGGAACTCTGGGGCCCATTGACTACATATAGGCCCTGAAAATTGGCTCCATGGGCCCCATTAGCCAGCAGCATAGTGTTCTGAAGTTGTGGTTGAACGATGTAGTGCATGGGTTGCAATACAGGTGTGGGGGCATAGTACATGGGCTGCTGCTGTAGTAGGAGTGTCTGGCCACTAAGGGGCAGGGTAGCGGACTGACTGATGTTAGTAGCAGAATGACTAGTGTTAGTAACCTTGGAGACAGGAACTGGTCGGGGGATGTTTGATGGTGGGGCATTGTTCATAGTGGTAGTGCTGACAGATGATTTGGAAATGTTAACATTGCTAGAGGAGAAGATGTTCTCTGCTTTGATATCTGTATGCTTTGTCTCAACAATTCTGGGCTTAAGAACCGGTTCAACGTTACAATCAACTGTGTTTTTCACCACACATTCAACTTTGGGAGGCGGGGAAGGTTTGGGTGTGGGAGGTGTAGGTGGAGAGCAGATCTCAGCCAGGGTTTTGAACTTTGGCCCCAGGTCATTGAGGAACTGGAGGTCACTGTCAGACTCCAGGAGGCTGCAGCAGCCGACTGAACCAGAAGAAGAGCCCTGGCCCTCATAGTCATACACCAACAGACTTTCCTTTGCTGGTAGAGCACACTCTGCTTTCTGTATGAAGCAAAGAAATATGGTGGTCAACAGTCTTTATACACATATTTCTCTCTGTGCTGCACTGTATTTCTGATATTCTGTATTCTGTATTTCTGATATCCAAAAGGCTTCATAATGCTACATTCACACTACAATTGAAAGTGTCCCAATTCTGTTTTGTCCCTCATATGTGACACTGATTGATGTTTTCTAATAACTTTGAATGGCAAAAAGCACAGATATGGATATGCATTTTACCACATGGATATGTGGTACAAAATAAACTTATATTTGAATTTGTCAGCAAGAAGTCTTTGGAGAATGACAATAAGTAAACCTTACATCATTCACCTTAGACAGTTGACTAGCATTAGCATGGAGGACAACAAAACACAACACTGGAAAGAAAGCCAAATAGCAAACTTGATTGGTATTTGAGATGCCTCAATTCAGTCAAAACTTGGCTCATATGAAATGTCAGTCCATATTGGTATCAGATATGGTTTTATATCCTAGAATAGATATGACCAGTCATCCCCAAAAAATCTGATTTGAGCAGCAATTCGGAATTGAGCATGAAGGCCCAAGATGGAAATGTAGCCTAATTTAATTTCAAATTGATTAATTACTGTCATGACATATTACATCACATTGGAATTACAGTGTAGCTGCACAGGAAAAAAACAGCGCTACCAACAATTTACCTGTGAATAGTAGTCATCGAGGAAATCGTCGGGTAGGGCTATTTCCTCATACATATCTGCCTTGGTGCTTTGTGTGTATCTGGTGAACGTAGGATCCCTTGAGGACCCGTAGGGCTGGTCGACCTCCATCACACCCTGGCTGGTTTTTCGAAGCGTATTCATTGTTATTGATTCATTGTAAACTGTGCTTCTTTGATGAGTTGCTGTGATTCTTGAAGATTTCGTGTTAATATTCTGTGCCTGTATTGCTTCAACATTGTTCTGGGTACCCATCATGACAGGGGCACTTAGTAGTGGCACTTCCTTTAAATATCAAAACAAAAAGACAGAATGTCACTTATCCAGAATTTCAGCAATATGTTCTCATTGGCATTGACTATCGTTGCAGCTGATTTCTTCAGTGTATTTCAGGAGGGTTTTTTGTACTTCATGTTATCAGATACTTGCTGTATAGTTTTTACATGTTGCAAACAGGTCTAAAGGTTTATTATGGGGATAGTTTCACATTTGTAATTTTAATTTGATATTATTCTTTTGTAGTCACTGGCTGATTGTGCTGGGAAAATAATTTGCATGTAAATTTCAATTAACAACAAAAAACTGTCAACATTTTAGCATTCCTCATTGATAGTACTGGTTACGGTTAAATTAAGCCATCTTGGTAGCTTCTGACTAGAGATGCCTATTGGGCATGAGAAATGACAACAAGATGCTAAGACAAATAATGTTTGCTGATACATTCTGGTTTCTGAGCTGCTTAGCAGGCTTCAAATAGTCTATTGTTATTGAGATTGATGGCGAGGTTGGAAACAATTGGGTTTGCTGTTGTGGACTATGTGCAAGCCTATGTGAATGTTCAGTGTCAAGGCAGTGTTGGTGTATAGTGTAGATGAGTATAGTTATGATCAGTGGGTGTTGAGGAAATGGTTCTGGTATGCATACACATGCAACATCATGTTGGTCCTTCTGGAGGGGTCATGGGTCTAACCAAACATCTATGATGGGAGGAACCCACTTGATAACCCCAATGATATACCTTCTCCATTCCACCCCCTTTTCCTCTAACATCCAAGAAGACAAAAGAAGACAAACATGCAAGCCCACCTTATCCTCCCCATTGCCCTCAGTGTGGTAAGATATGAGGTGTTCCTTGGCATCAAATGGGAGATCAGTGAATTGGTCAGGGAAGATGCCGTTTGCTCCTCCACACTGACAGAACAGCAGTACAAGAGGGATGACTGCAAAAGGAAGAAACACATTCAGAAGAATCTAGTGACATAGTGCGAGTTGGGGGGGGGGTTATATTGGTAAGGGCAGGTTATACCGCTTTATATATTTCAAAGCTGTACGAGGCAACTTCGCACATTGGTGGCTCCAAATTGCAGAGAGAGATAACTGTTTAAAAACTTCAGCACCTAGAAATTGTTCCACTCACATAGCAGTAAGCACATTGCCCCGAGAAGCATGCCGATGGCTGGGGCGGAGAGCATGGATGAGGTGGCTGCAAGCTTTGCTGTCCTCAAGCTGCAGTCCCTGATTTCCCCGCAGGTACAAACCTCCACAGTGAAAACCTCATTGGAGGGGCAGGACAGGCCCTGCTCATCTAATACCTCCACCTCCAGCTTATACGAGCCTGGCCAGAGGACCTCACGAGAGTGAAGTGCTGCAGTTGTTTCTAGGGAGAAGAGAGACAAGTAAAACACACAAAATAATAACAATAACCATTAGTAATTGATATAATGGGTGATATGGCTGATTTTATGAAATATCGCATTCTGGCCAGTCAGTGTTCTGAAAAACCTGCAATGGAATTTTATTTTCTTGCACATTTAATTTATTCTTCAGTCTAACATATCAATATTGGTATCAGCCTTCAAAAACCCATATTAATCAAATTCTACTTTATAATTTACTTCGCATTACTTATATTTATTTTTTTGTACATTGGCACAATTAATTTCACTGTATATAGTTTATTTATTGATGAGTTAAATTGTGCATGCATAAAAAGTGCATGTTGAAGAAAACTAACAAGCCAAAATTCAAGATGCCATGTTATCACCTTAATGCCAATCATTTTGGCCTTTTGACTCTGGCCACTCCGGACATTTTCTTACCATTGAGGATTTCTACGTCCCAGTTGCCACGTGTCCCTTCAGGTACGATTCTGAAGCTGAATGGAGCACCGTTGGGCTTAACATCCTCATCAAAACCAGTGACGTACACTGTTTTTTCATCAGAGCACATGCTGTCATGGGTGGTGGTCAGGGTGGGGCAGTGGTCATTGGAGTCAAACACCTGAATAGCTAGAGTTCCTGTAGCTGTCTTAGATGGCATGTCTGAGGATCACAACAGTTCCAGTTGATGAAACAACACATAAACTCTAAGACCATAAAGGCATACCGTAAAGGTCGGTTCTGTGATAAAACGCATAGAAACATATATTACACAGCCATGACATTATTGTTTTATCCTACTGGTAAAGGCATTGTAGGTCTTAATGTCAACCATATAAAGACATGAACATTTAAACCTTAAGTGTCTGTTGTATACAGAATCTATTCAATGTTTAGACAAAATTATGACTGTCTTGAACATTAGCCTGTCACTATTAAATCATCACTGGCTTGTTGAAGCAAATAAATGTGGCAGTCAAAATGCTTGGCCTACTATTGGAGTTTTTTGTTGGTGTTGTTTTTGCAAACTTCTGACTACATACTGGAAGTACTTTTGTTATTGAGCAATCATCATTGCTCTTCATAATTTGTTTACATGGCTGTTGATGCCAGGAAAGGATTTGCATCATTTTGTTCATATAATAAATTAGCACTAGTAACTACTTTTATGAACTGCACTCAAACATTCAAATCATACACGTACAGGTAGTAAATCATGTTCAGAAAAGCTGAGCATTGTATTAAGTTGAAAGGCCTTAAACTGGGAAGGCAGCAATGAGCTCACTGATAATGAAGGGTGAAATGATCAAAAAGTCAGAATTATGTTACCTTTGGTCATGCAAAGAATCTTGGCAACGTATGTACCGTTCACCAAGAACTTGGACTCTCGATCTGGGATCTTGTTGAGTTTAATCTCAGCAGTTTCTTCATCAATGCTCAACCAGTTGTCTGGATCATAGGCTTTGGCATAACTGGAGCACAACAAATATATAAGGAATATAAAATGAATGGTATGGTGATTCAGTTAAAGCTGATTCAGTTAAAGCTTTTTTTTTTTTTTTACCTTAAAATAAAAATACATGGGTATGGATATATTATACATTGTCAGTGTGTGTCTGTTTGCGACCCTGTGTGTACATGCCTAAATCTTCCATTTGTCTGAAATTGGCTTCCAACATCATACACCATTTACTGTGGATGTGGGTGTGGCCAACTGTAAACTGGGTTGTGACTTAGCACAAGGAAGTCATAGCAATGGAGGAAAGCAGTGAAACCAAATGTGCAGCAGACATGACCCGACATGAACTTGACTCAACATGTACATCAGTGCTGCTTTTTTATTGCAGATTGGCTGCATTTGCCAATCTGTTGGTGTCTGTTTCTTCAAAGCCTTTGGTGGCTTTACAGATGCAGGTTGACTGACCTGACATCTTCAGCTGGTGCTCCTGTGTCTGCATCAACAGCAGCAAACACTGTGATCACTCCATCCTCTGGCATCTCATTTGGGTCCTCTGACACGGGAACAGGCTTGGTCTCGGGTATGAAAGCCGGACCCTCTGGAACATTGTTCACTGCAATCTTAATTGGATAGCTCTTTCCTGGTGTCTTTGGTTTGGTGACTGGCCCCACGCTCACCCCAGGCCCGGCCCCGGGCTTAACTCCAACTCCAGGCCCAGGTCCTGGCTTAAGTCCTGGCCCAAGTCCTGGCCCAAGTCCAGGCCCAAGTCCTGCGTCCAGCCCAACGTCCAGCCCAACATCCAGCCCAACATCCAGCCCAGCATCAACGCCCACATCCACATCTAAGTCCACCCCTGGGCCACCTCCAGCACCAGCACCAGCACCAGCACCAGCACCAGCACCAGCACCAACTCCAGCACCAGCACCAGCACCAGCACCAGCACCAGCTCCAGCTCCAGCTCCAGCTCCAGCTCCAGCTCCAGCTCCAGCTCCAGCCCCATCACTCTCTCCTATCTGAACATCCACATCCATGGTCACAGCACTCCCCACCACAAAAGGAGCTACATTCTTAATAATCAATCCTAGCTCCAGATTCTGGACTTCTTCAAAATCCACAGCCTGTTAGTTTAGGGATGGAAGGTGAAAGAGGCAATGAACCAATGTCAGTCAAACATCAACCATCTATTAAATATCTCACAATTTCTAAAGCACCAAAACAGTTACATGATATAACAATTTATACCTTGATCAGCTTCAGGATGCCCTCATTGGTGTCCTCGTCTGTCTCAATGGAGAAGAGATTATCCTCATTTCCTTTGGCAATTTCAAAGACGGCCAGCCAGTTGTTTGTATGTACAAGGTCTTTGTCAAGGGCTTTGATTCTCATCACGACAACATCAGCGACATTTTCATCCACTGTGCCATCATACTGGAAACCAAACAAGATTCATATATACAGTGAATAGAGTTTATGTGCGGGTGCATCAACACCAGTCACCAACCAATGCTTTTGTTGGCTGAGCTTTGTAGGTCTATCAATTCTGCAGCTTTTTTTGGGCAACCAGTTTGTGTTCAATCTTTTATCTTCTAAAAAATGGTTTGGCAGCTGAGGAATTATATTTGTTGGTGAAATTCTGCAACTATGCCAACCCGGCCACATAAGTGAGTTTCAGGTTGTTTTGTAATCCATAATTACAATTGCCCATTGCCACACTGAGAGCAACACAATTCATTTCCTATAGAGATGAGTGATGAGGGAAATTGTGTGGACAATTGAGCTTGTCGGCTTTTTTTGACCTTTTTGTTTTCATCAACAGCCAATCAGAATCCTTGTTTTCCTATGTGATTTCCCAATGTGATTTTGTTTCATGAACAATAGTTGTATCTGGCAAGTGCAAAATGGATGAGAAGTTGATTATCAAAGCTTTCCAGTTCTCAAATTCTATTTGAAAGACTACAGAAATAAACATCTCAAAACTATGTTTGGAGAGTGGCTGTATCCATTGTTGGGGTCAATGGCAAGTCATGTAATTGAGCCATTTAACTTTTTTGTGAGTTTAATTTTGATTAATGGTACCTATGTAGTGCTTGCTAGCTAACAATGTTAACTCACCAACCACCACTGTAATGTTATGAAAGGCAATATAAAAGCAGTGAAAAATAAATAATTTGCCTGCAGACTACTACATAGATGCAATCAGAGTCTCTCAAACTGCCCACAATCAGTCGCTCACAGTGTAAATGCACGGTAAGCTGGTCCATGTCTGTAGGTTTGGTGTGGGTTTCTGTGTCATTGTAGCAGGGTTGAGTCCAGTGCATGACCAATATTGCATGGCATCCCCTTCCTCTCTCTCCTACCTTTCCTGCCACTTTCGACCATCAGGTAGAGCAGCAAAGGGCAGGAATGTATTTATAGAACTATGGCTGTTTCTCACCTCATTTTTCTCAAGAGTGGGGACGTTGTCATTGATGTCCAGGATCTTAATCTCCACAGTCCCTGTCCCTGTATTCCCCCCCGGTTCCCCATTCATATCAGTCCCCTTTATAATGAGTCTGTAGAAGTCATGAGTCTATCAGGAGAAAAAGAAGAGCAATAATAGAAAACCAGAAATCACACCGATGTCTTTGAAATATTGGTAAATAAAACATGTTTGATCCTGCGTCTGTGTTGACTAAGGCACTAATGATTACTGGTTAGGTGCATCAACTAAAAAGCAAAGTTCAAAACACCATCAAAAAGGAAAAGTAGACTGGCACCAGCCAGTTAGGGCATCAAACCTGACAAAAGACATTAAGAAGCTGAATAAAAAAGATTATTTTAATTTGACATGATGCAAAAAGTGCAAAAAATGAAAAGTGAAGATAGAGAAAATTTCTGTTGGATCTCCTTGCACTTGTCAATAACAGGCCACTGTAGTTTAAGGGGACAGGAGGGGTGTGTGTGTGTGGCATATTGTATGTCCTACACAATTCTCAAGGGGTGTGTGTGTGTGAGGGGTGTGCGTCCTACACAACTATCTGGCAACTTGTGCAGGATTTAAAGGTCATCGACTACTTAACGTCCTTTTAAAAAATACTTTTTTGTTTACTATCCCAGCGTCTTAATGTTGATGACATCAAAGATCAATGATTATTTACACTGAGAGTACAAAACATTAGGAACCAAACTGAGCAGGAGAATCAAATATAAAATTATGTTCCACTATTGATTTTACTTTATTACGCCTACTTAAGTCATGAAAGGGAGATATACATTATGGATGACACAGTGGTGGTGGGCCTGATCTCCGACAACGACGAGAAGGCCTACCTGGAGGAAGTTGCTGATCTGTCACTCTGGTGCCAGGACAACAGCCTCCTCCTGAATGTCACCAAAACTAAGGAGCTGATTGTGGACTTTAGGAGGACACAACAATAGAGGACGTACTCACCATTGGGGATTAATGGGACTACTGTGGAGAGGGTGAGCAGGTATAAAACCTGGGAGTCCACATCACTGATGATCTGACATGGACAACACACACAGACACTCTGGTGAGAAAGGCGAGGCAGCGCCTTTACCACCTCAGGCAACTGAGGAAATTTAAAGTCTCCCGGAGGATCCTTCAGTCCTTCTACTCTGGAGCTGTGGAGAGCATCCTGACAGGAAGCATCACTGCCTGGTTTGGCAACAGCTCCGCTCAGGACAGGAAGGCTCTGCAGAGAGTAGTGCGTTCGGCTGAACGCACTATTGGAACTACACTCCCCACCCTGCAGGACTTATACACCAGGAGGTGCAGAACCAGAGCCTGCAGGATCATGAAGGATCCTCACCACCCCAACAACGGACTGTTTCAGCTGCTGCGGTCAGGCAAGCGCCTCCGTAGTCACGCTGCCAAAACAGAGAGACTGAGACGGAGTTTCTTTCCTCAGGCCATCAGGACTGTGAACTCTGACCTCACCAGGGCCCCCACCAAGACACACACACTGCCCCTCCTATGCACACACACACACTCACACACTTAGGTAATGACTACACATAATTTATAGTATATATTATATTATACATACAATTCCCCCTTTTTTACTATATTTTTTTATAAAGTGCTCTTATTGTAAATATTGTGTTGTTTTTTATATAGAGCTCTTAAAAACTGTGACATTGTAAATATTGTGTTGGGTTTATTGTAAATAGTGTGAACCTGTTATTTTGCACATTTCTGCTGAGCATTGCCACTTTGCATTTCACTGCACACCTCGTGTGTGTATGTGACAATTAAACTTCTTGAATCTTGAATCTTGAATCTTGGAGATATAACATATATTATGCAAACTCAGTATCAGGAGGGTGAGCGTTTGGTACATTGAGTGTAAATTATGAGGTTTTACCTCCCTGTCCAGTGTGGGCTCTTTGACATAGAGGTCGCCTGTCTCCTTGTTTATAGTGAACATGTCGTCAATGTGGCCTGGCTCTTGACTGATGATGGTATAGGCGAGCTTTGCATTAAGTGTTCCGTCTTGGTCCTTATCCTTACCCTTGACCTGCATGACGAAGGTTCCTACAGTGGATCACAACAGAAGACCATCTCAATGGAGTACGTCAAATGAGTGATCATGGTACTAAAAGGGATATCTTGACTTTTACTCTTGAAGAGCCAACAGGAAGAGACACTTCCCAAATCTGTTCTTTATTGATCAGAATATGATTAATAAAATGACATAAAAGTAACTTTATTATTAAAATGTAACTTTAACTATAAATCTTCACACCTTGGCTGCAATCTCCCATAATCCTCTTCACATGCACATGACTTTTGATTACATCACACAACATACTTCTGGTTTCTGAATGCTGAGGACTAAACTGAACTCCATCTTAGAGAACACTACGGATCATTTTCAGCCTCCGCCTCAGCACCCCAAGGTGCAACACGGAGCCCTTTAGGTGCTATTCTGTGCTAAAGCTGTCTTTATGAGTTATTTTCTGAGGCTTAACACAAAACACAAAAGCAACTCTACAACAGAATGGCTTAAACAGAGGTAAATTTGCATTTTGGAAAGAGCCAGTCAGAATCCTGACCATAACCCTATTGAAATGTTGTGGCATAAACTGAAGCAAGCCGTTCATGAAAGACACCCCAAAAATATCAATGAACTGAAACAGTTCTGTAAGGAGGAATGGTCCAAAATACCTACTAACCATTGTGCCGGTCTGATCAGCAACTACAGGAAACATTTGGTTGAGGTTATTCCACCAGTTATCAGTTACAATTTTGTGCATTCATTTTTTTATGACATAAATGAAGATCAGACCATATTTTAGGAACCATTGCATTTAAACAGGAATACAAGTAATTCAGAGGGTTCACAAAAAAATCAACATAGACCTTAACAGTTAAAGCAGCTGTACCTTTTTTGCTTGACTCGCTGATGTTGCCAGAATGCAGCTCAAAATAAGGAGGGTTGTCATTCTGATCCACAACTCTGACAGTCAGTGGGATGTTGTCCTCTGCATTGGTCCCATTTCTGAATTTGGCAATTCCTGTTAGCTACATGAAGGCAGATGGAACATGGTTAGATGGTTAGTTTTTAGTTAAAGAATTAACATGTTATGTCTATGGTCTAGTATATTTGTGGCATGTGACATAACAATTATTTCCCAATGCCTGAAATTAGAGAACAAAGTCTTAAAATCTCCATCTCCAAAAGGCTCCATTATGAATAAATGGGGAAAAACGGTAAAGGTGACTGTGAGAGATATCCGGGGGGGGGGGGGGGGGGGGGGCATTTTTGAATTCTGTAGTCCAAGACTAATTACATTCTGTGAGTCCGGAAAATCTCTCATTCATTTCAGGTCTTAGCTCTGCCTTCTTGTTTTTTCGATTGTTGTCTGTGACCGTTCTATATGAATTCTCACTTAAGTGGGCTTTTCAATGAAGCGTGCATCACCATTAAATTGTTATAATGTTTACTTAGCATGAAGTACTTTATTCAACAGGGTTTCAGCCTATAGGTAAAGGGTAAAGCATTGAAATCAATATCTATGGCTGTTGATGTGTTTGTTTTCTCATAATGCAAAATGCCTGGAATACTCACATTGTAGAATGGGCATGTCTCACGGTCCAATTTTTTAGTGACGCGTACATACCCACTATCGGGGTCTACGACAAAGAGGTTGATCGGTGGTTTGTCGGCCCCCTCTCCAGATAAATGGTACTCCACCTTTTCACCCAAGTCCTTATCAGAGCGAATCTAACGGCAGCAAACAGACAGATACAGAGAATAAATCATTCACATAACCATAACTATTCTAATATTATGAAGGATTGCATAAATGCACACAAATTTCACTTCAAATCAAATCAAATCAAATCACATTTATTTGTATAGCCCTTAATCACCGTTACAGTCTCTAAGGGCTTCACAGTGCCCAACATGTGAAAATAATAAATGGTTAGTACACGACATCCCCCAGCCTTAGACCCTCAGAGAGGACAAGGAAAAACTCCCACAAACCCTCACTGGGAAAATTGGGAGAAACCTTGGGAGGGGCTACTCAGAGAGGGATCCCCCTACCAGGACGGTTGGGCGTGCAATAGATGCCGAGTTTGGGCAAGCAGCGTATACACAATATATGAAAGTTTATTTTGGTGGGACATCCAGATCTGATGGGGCGGCATCACAGCAACGGCAACTCAGTCAGCGTCATCATAGGACTAGGGGACCATGCAGGCGCCAACACTGCCCACATAGGAGAACGCAACGTCCGCTCAGTCAGCATCGTGCTAGGAGGCGGGACTAACCAGACGCCAACTCTGCCCAGATAGGAGAACGCAACGTCCGCTCAGTCAGCATCGTCCTAGGAGGCGTCACTTTCACTTTTTTTAAGAAATAATCTCAAAACAAGGAAGCAAGCAAGACAACTATTAACAATATATCATTTGTCTGCCAGTGCAGTGAGATAATTTGACCGAATTAAGGTTAATAACACTGGATGCAAAATAAAATGCCTTGCCAAGCTCATTATTTTCATATCCTATCATATTCATAAAATATCCCTCCTAAACTGATATCCATATTAAACCTGAGATAACCAGGATATGCTGATATTACCTGTCTTACTTAGACCATATCCAATTTCTTATTTTTTCTGCAGTTGTTATGTTTCCATGGTAATATTTGGAATATGCTGTTTATTCATTTTCATACACGGATGTTTGTCATCAGGATATGAAAAATGCATACTACCATTTATTCACTCATTCATTCATTTTCTTTATCCTTTTCGTGGCTATCCCAGCATGCATGCTATCCCAGCATGCATTGTGTGAAAGACAGGACACCTCTTGGACAGGGGGTTCACACATCATCGTGGTCTTCAAGAGCTAATTCAGGATGTGACATCAAACTGCATCACTCCTATATAGAGGAGTTTCAGATGGCATAATGGCAACCATGTTGGAGGTCATTGGAGGTTCTTGGACGTTTCAAAACTTGTCCGTCTCAACAGAATTGAATAGACATGGTTCATTTCTGTCCTGTTTTTGACCCACTGATACTTCTGGTTGTACATTCTCCTGGGTGTCCTCACACATCCCAAAGACATGTAAGTCAGGTGGGTTGGAGACTGGTTCATAAGTGTGAATACCGATACAGTACAGAAATGGAGTAATGTGATATATTCAGTGCTCGTAGTGGTTAGTAGTCTTGTATTCACATTAACATCATGTTTGCTGCTACATGATCCTGCTGGCTAGTTAGTTAGGTAACAAAGCCAAAAGAAATGATGATGGCACCACCTATGGTTGTTAGGAGATTTGGGATGCACCTACAAAGCTTCTATACTTGGACACACTAGTACTACATAATGGTGTGGTTAAATTCTCTCTCTCTCACGCTCTCTCTCTCTCTTGCTCTCTCTCTGTCTATCTTGAACCACCCCCACTGCACAGTGATTCATGTCCCTGCAACAACACCAGGCCTGCTGCCAGTTGACTTGACAGAAACCAGTTCCTGGTTTCGGTGCTTTGAGCATTTCGAAAACTCATCCATGTAGACATGGATGCTGGCAACCACAACATATTATGATGCCACTGTGTAATAAAATTTCAATATGGTGGAGTCGATTTACCTTGGCAATGAACTCTTTATGGCTATAGTCTACGTTCTCTTCCAGTGCTGCAGGAGGAAGGATCCACTCTCTCTTCTGCCTCCTGAGCTTCTTTGGCCTCTCCATTGCCGCCTCGGTACTGAGTATCTGGAAACATATAGTAGATGTGCATTTGGCTTAATTTGAGATTACAGTCAGTGTATGTGAACTCCAAAGTCTTGAATTAAACCAGCCTTGCATGCGCTCTTTCCCCCGCTTCCATGCACTAGGTATCTTCACATTTTAGTGGCTCCAAGTGGCAATGAGAGGTAGCTGTTGAAGAACTTCATTATCACATTCACTCCAGTTCTGCGCTTAGTCACAGTTTAGTGTACTTGTACTGAGAAAGAGTTTATTTTATTTTAAATAGTTATATGAGTTTGATTGGTTTATTTTGTGCATCTCAAAGTGCATCTAAATCCAGAAATCGGGCAAATACATATTCCGTCAAGGTCAGGTGAATGCTTATTTATTCATATCAACAAGTGCAAGTTGTGTTGGTATTGCTACCTAATTGTACTGTGCCTACACAAAAAGGAAGTTGTAATGTGAAACCTTACCATGCACTTTTCGTGCCTTTGCACACATGAAATTAGACCCGTCCAAAATCCCACAAACCGGTTTTGCGCATGTTAGGCTAGATTTACCACAGCGGTAGGTAAATCTTTCACCCGTGGACTAACTGAATGCAATCTTTTTAATATGTTGAGCACAAGTATTTAAGGACTACGCCTGTGATAAATTATTAATGTGTGAGTCATAATGTGTGTGTCATTATGCACGGGGAACATGGTGACAGGGGTTGCAATATCTCAATATCAATATAAGACAGGGAGATGAAACTCTTCAAATTCTGTACGATACTGGTAAACCAACCTGTAATATAATTATCTTTTTTTATTATCTTTCTATCTTGGGTCGTATTGAAATGGTTTCTTCTTTGTTGTAATTTGTTGTTTTTATGTGACTCATTTGTTGTGATCCCGGGAGCACATATACAGCCGGTGGATTTTGTTGTCTATTGTATATGCTGTGCAGTGCATTCCTTGTGCGCTGTAGCTGAAGCTACTCTTTAATTCACGTTGTGTACATAGATGGAAAATAATCAAATTTAACATTTAAATAATTCACACATTTCCAACCTCTACCCAAGCCACTTTGACATCGTCAGCCCTTGGGGGCCTATTTGAGGACATACTAAATGCGACTGGCAGTACCAAATGAGCTGATTTGATTGGCCAGAATTGAAGCCAGCTCTCACCACACCTACTGATAGGTTGTGTTCGCAATGGGATACTAACATGCTACATAATACATACTCATTAGTATGTACTGCATACTACATACTCAGAGAGATAGATAGATAGATAGATAGATAGATAGATAGACAGACAGACAGACAGACAGACAGACAGACAGACAGATAGACAGATAGATAGATAGATAGGCTGTAGGCTGAACAGAGATGTAAATCAACATTAGCTACTACTTCTAAAAAAGGTTTATTTCATTTAAAGTCAATACAAAAATATCACATATTTAAAAGTGTAAATCAAATTTTTTTTATGTCTGCCATTACAGGCTTGAAGTGAATGACAGCGAAGGAGGTTACATAACGAGAGACGGGTCTGATAGACAGGGTGTAGGGTGACTGGCTGCACTCCAGAAAAGGGGGGTAATGCAACATATCAACCACCAATAAACTACAAGAAGAAGAAGGTTACGTAGTGGCAATGCTTTTTGGGGCATCTTGGTGCATTGAGTAACACCGGTCGCATACTCAATTCTTGCTAATGTACTATACATCAGGGCATTTCTTGCGTATATAAAACCACCATACTCACATACTCACAAATAGTATGTTAAGTGTGGATAGTATCCAAATTCAAACAGACCAATAGTGTGCCTTGTGATGAGATACTTGCGAGATACCAAACTCCAGCACTTTCTAAACATTTCAGAGCTGTGTACATCTCTTCATGTTCACAGTAACAGATAGGTCAATTTACTTTTTTATCAAACTTTCCTGGCTGTATTTTTGTCTTCCTTTGTTCTCTCTCTCTCTCTCTCTCTCTCTCTCTCTCTCTAGCTGGTGGACTTCCTCTTGACTGGGCATCAGGTGTA
The DNA here is from genome assembly GCA_034670405.1 of Hoplostethus atlanticus. Classification (NCBI taxonomy): domain Eukaryota; kingdom Metazoa; phylum Chordata; class Actinopteri; order Trachichthyiformes; family Trachichthyidae; genus Hoplostethus; species Hoplostethus atlanticus. Next base: position 82,102 of record JAXDDX010000043.1, on the reverse strand, counting down.
TGGGAGAGGCTCTCTGTGCTTTACCTGAACCTGTTCCACATGTGTTTTTACAATGTGTTAAACCTGTTTTGAACCTGTTGCATGTTCTCTGTGGGACTGTATGTTATGGGACCAGTTTATTCTGCAAGGATGAAAGCTAAAGGGTGGCAACTTTGAAGAATCTAAAATATAAGATAGTTTTGATTTGTTTAAACATTTTTTGGTCACTGCATAATTCCTTTTGTGTTATTTCATAGTATAAAGTAAAAATAAACTTATGAGTAAGTGTGTCCAAACTTTTGACTGGTAGTGTATATGTCAGACTGAAAAGGTAAACTATGGGTATGGATTTACCCTTCACTACATCCCTGGTTTTGGCAGTTTGGCTACAAAGACCAAACCTTTCTGCTTTTAAAACTTTCACTGCATCTAACAATTTAGCCTGAACTTGTTAAGAATTCCTGCAGCCTCATTTCTGACAATTCCCGGGCTTTCTATAAATCAGGTCCCTGGTCTATAATTTAGGTTATGGCCAGTGATGCAATGGTAAATAAAAATGTGGGTAAACTGAGACCATCATCACAAGGTAAACAACCACCAACAGAGACAAAAAATATATCATATTTTCATAAAAGAGTTATACTTTTTTACATTACATTTATATAGCACTTTTCATGGTATCTGAAGATGCTTAAATGTTTAAAATACATTATCAAACTACAGTAGTCGGTTCTGTCAATAGGCTTATCATTCACCGGGTCAGATTAGTGGCCTTGAACTTCAAAATAAATCTAACAAAACATGCCCACTCTCCCTTTCCCTTTCAGCGTCAGTAGTTTTTGCTTAACAATCCATAATTTACCCTGCATTATATTTTGATGCTCTCTCACAAAACGCACTCCCCCATTTCCCTTTTACCCCTTTGCATTATCTGCATCCTTGTACCTCATATTAGGGTTTGAAGAATAATTCAAGCATAGTGCATTCTAGAACATTTTCAGCATTCCTCATCGTGACCAGTAATAAATTGATCCAACAGGTCAAAGTGTTTCCATATGAATATTAGCAGCAGCTTCAGAGGGTCGGGTTGGGATTGGGTACTCACCAAGGCCAACAAAAGCAGCAGCCCCACTTCTGCAAGGGAGAGCCTAGACATAGTCGCGGGGGGTCACCACACCATACACGGGCTGGGATGAACTTCTTTCTCGCCCCTCTCTTTGAGCCTAGCTGACTCGAGGACAATTTATTAGTGAGGGTGGTCAAAACAGGATGGAGGGAAGCGTCTTAAATTGTTTCTCCTTAAGACACACCTACATCAGCTCTGTCCCCTCCTTTCAGGCCTGCAGCCATGTCCTCGATGTACAGCTCCCTACTCTTTCTCTGCACCTCCCCTCCCCGTTGCCTCCTGCGCAGCCATATTAAACTCTCACGGTGCATGTTTCTTAAAGGTGTGTCTCTCCTCAGGCCCTCAGGAGCTTGGGAATGAGGTTACAGTAGGTCCTCAGGCATCAACACTATCTCTGCCTCACTAGATCAAACATTTAGATCAACAGGGAAAGACATGTACACTGTAAAAAAACAACAACAACACAACACATTTTACTGAAGCCAACTCACCTTTAATCAATAACTCAATGCATGCAGATGTGTTTCAGTTGAAGCGTTCACTAAACTGATCATATAACCGTTGAATGAGGGACATTGTTAGCTTATTAGCAGACTTCCCAGCATGCATTGCATTTGAGTTATCATAAAAAAATCATTGTAAAATAGTTTTTTGAAACATGAACAACCAACACTAAAAAATTTCAAACAAGTGAAAGAATAAATAACACTGGAATGCAGTTCATCAATTCGTGGATTCAACTCATAAGCATTTGACTGGACATTTGCTGAGTGAACTTATTGTCTTAAGTTCCCTTTGCGAGTTTTACAACATTAGAAGAAATACTGATCTTTGGCCTGGCTATTCGGTACCATTTCAGTCAACTTGCAATTTCAAGGCAAGGAAATGTATGTTTTGGAGTTGACTTGCCTTAATAGTTTTGCAGTGTACTTGCAGGATACATGCCAGCTCACCATGCATGTGCTTTACGCTACTTATCTCTGATGTGATTGTCCTGACATGTTCTCATTATCATTGCAAACTGATAGATATGATTGGCAGAGAGAAAAGCAATCAGAGGCCTAGTCAATTCTAAGACCATGTGCACGTCTTTTCAAATGCAAAAACAATCCTTAAGGTGAACATAGGTGTTAGTTAAAAACAACATTTTGTCAGTGATGCAGCTGAATAAGTGCACTGAGAGGATTATTAACTCATAAAGGGGAGGGGATTTTTAGGCTTATTTAACAAGGCAACACATGAGTTACAGCAACAGCTTCAGGGGAATAGTTGCACAAAGTGCAATTAATGACAGAACATACAGCATAGCATATTGTATATAACTGGACGAAAGCAGAGTGAAATGTGACAAAAGTTAGTTTAGTTTAGATTATTTATTTGCGCAAACAAACAAATACAGTTGTATAAGAATGTACAATAAAAGGAAGGTGGACAGGAGAGACAATAATCCATAAAAGGTTGGGTAGGGCAGGTTATAATGCACCCCTAAGGATTCTGAAGTAATAGTTGAAGTAAGTGCATCTTACCCCAGCTCATGGGAAACATGCAGGCAAAACCAAAGAGTTAAGACTATGTGGTAAGAGATTGTGAAGTAACGTAACAGAAAAGCTTTTTAAAGATTTAACATTTTTTAAAATATGCACCATTTGAATGGTTTTTAAAGCTTAGAACTATTTCATATTACATATTGAGAAAACCTCCAAAATGTCAACTTTTGGGAAATCCTTTCACTGAAGTTAATGCTTGAAAATCACAAAGGTTGGCGTTAGGAGGTTTTCTCATGACAACAGCGATATGCATCTTATTTTCCTATCAAAATACGCTATTTTTATCTTACTGAATATGCAGCCAGTTTAGTGGCACAAGTGAACATGAAAGTGACTTTAAAGCAGATCACTGAATTTAAAAGTGACACAAATACACAGATAAAACCACTAAATAAATCGCTAACCAAAATACATACATAATACAAGTAAATGAAACATATTTTAAGCTTAAGCTTGTGCAAACCATTTGATCATATAATGGACAGATTAGCCACAGTATATATGGAATTTTAATGTCGTTTGGCAGTTATTTGCAAAACCTAAATATTCAAAATCACAATCAAAATCACAATCAATATTTTACCATCAAGTCCAAACCCTACCCTATCATTTTGAAATATGAGGATGCCCTCAGGAAATTTTCCAACTCACACCCACATGAAGGCAATAGGGGCATGCTAAGATATAACTTCAAAAGTTTGGGCACACCTGTTTGTCTTGATCTTAAAGACATTTTGATCTAAAGGCTTATGTTTAAATGCTTGAAATTAGTTTCTTAGACACATAAATAGTGAAGTTGGTGCCTAATGCCAAAGGGTGGCTACTTTGAAAAATCTAAAATATAAGATAGTTTTGATTTGTTTAACATTTCCTTTTGTGTTGTTTCATAGTTTTGATGACTTTACTATTATTCTAAAATAGGAAAATAAGTAAAATAGTAAAAAAAAAAATAGTAAAAATAAAGAAAACCCCTTCTAGTGTAAGTATGTCCAAACATTTGACTGGTAGTGTATGTTCAAATAGGGAAGCACAAGCATCACTAAACACGACACAAATGCTGCTAAAACTTGCCTGTCGAGTCTACCAAGCTTTTGGAATTAGTTTCATGCCTCGTACGCCTCACCGTTCTGTATCCATCTGCTCTAACAAAGCATCATCCAGTAGAAGCAGACACATTTCAATCAATAGCTTTATGTCATATTCAGTTATGGAATCAAATCTTTGTGTGTATTTTCAAATAGGTTTTTTTCCACAGGCAACACAATTTACACCACAATTTAGCCACTTACTTATTTACTTTCCTCACCCATATTTTCCTTAGCCAGCCCAGGGATTCAAACTTGTGCCCTTTCAGTCACGAGCCTGCTTGTCTAACCTTTAAAGCCACCACCATGATTGCAATGTGTAAAGATGTAAAGCTAATTCATAACCTTTTCTTGAGTTGACAGACAGCCAGATGACAAATTCACACAAACAGAAAATATAAATGAGTATGTGTGATAATACACATGATCCAACACCCACAAATGCTAGTAACTGTAGTAATTGTAGATAGCAAGTGATTTAAATGGCATTTGTTAATCCATATTATGCCAGCAGTCATTTTCTCTGGATCTTGTTTTGAAATGAAACTCTTCTTCTGTTAAGTTTAGACCATTATCGTAGAATAACCCAGGTCAACATAGCTTTTCAGTTGTATTGAAAATGTATTGGGAGACAGATCTTAACCAAAAGTCCAAGCATGATAAAGCCAGATTTATCTATTTTTTACATTAAATACCATTACCAGACTTTTTCATATAGATGATTATTTTTTATAGAGGGCCTGCTGCTGTGCTACCTGTTTAAAGTGCTTTAGAAGTAACATAACATAACATAATCCATTGGAATACTCAAAACTCAAGTTATTAATTTTATTTGATTTACTTTTTTTCAGAACTGTCTGTAATCTGATTTTCTGTTGATGACATTTTAGCAAATGTAAACGCTTTCATGAAATGCCTATAGGTTGGATCACTGTTGTTTTATATCACAGAGAGAGTAGCAAAACGGACATTTAGTTATATGGAAATGTCCCAGATTATTACTTTAAGGGGAAAGCAGCGTAAATTAATGCTTTTCCCAAAATGTTTATGGTACTTTTTATTTACAATACCATCACTGATGGGCTGCAGTCCTATGTAGCCTGCTCTGGTCTTCCCATAGCGTCGTTCAACTGTATCCTGGCCTACTCTGATGCCAACCCTGCCCAGGATGTGGCCAGAGGCACTGGACTCAATGAGACTGGACTGAGAGACACTGAACTCATACTGGTGGGACTCTGCACCATGATGTGTTGGCCTCCTATGAACCCTACCTGACCCAACAGCCCCTGCTCAGACCCCACTGGTCCCAGGGGAACTTGTCCACCCATCAGCATGATGCTTTGAGCAGCTGGCAGAGTCCCTGTGGTATTCTGAAAATGCTCCAGCCTACCTCCGCCCTCTACCAGGACCGTCTGGCCACGCCTCCCACCACCCATCACCACCCCACCGTCCACTGTGGTCTTTCCCAAGCCATCAGACCCTTGCCTGGTGCTTCCTCTCTGGCTCTCCGCCCACATTTGTATCTGCTCAGTGTGTCCAGAGCTCCCGTTAACCACTACCATGCCCACGTCCTCTACCAGGACCCTCTGGCCACGCCTCCCACCACCCATCACCACCCCACCGTCCACTGTGGCCTTTCCCAGGCCATCAGACCCTCGCCTGGTGCTTCCTCTCTGGCTCTTCACCCCCTGTTGTATCTGCTCAGTGTGTCCAGAGCTCCCGTTAACCACTACCATGCCCATGTCTTCTACCAGGACCCTCTGGCCACGCCTCCCACCACCCATCACCACCCCACCATCCACTGTGGCCTTTCCCAGGCCATCAGACCCTTGCCTGGTGCTTCCTCTCTGGCTCTCCGCCCCCTGTTGCATCTGCTCAGTGTGTCCAGAGCTCCCGTTAACCACTACCATGCCCTGCAGATTGATGGCCGGTGTCTCAGCGAGCAGCACAGTGTTCTGTAGCTGTGGTTGAACTACATAGTGCATGGGCTGCATGGGCTGCATGGGCTGCAGCCAAGGGGTGGTAGTGTAGTAGACAGGCTGCTCCTGTAGTAGGATTGTCTGGCAAGGAGGGGGCAGCATAGCTGTGGCAACTGTGGTTACAGGGCTGATTGGAGCTGATTGAGCAATGTTGCTAGAGATGTTGAATGATTTGCTGTTGATGTTGCTGGTGGATGAATGGTTAAAGGCGGCAGGATTGATGAATGATTGGCTGATGGTGACATTTTTGTTAGAGTGAGAATTCTCACTGTTGATGATGGGGGTTTTTGACTCCAATAAGGGCCTGGCAACCTTTTCAAACTGCTCCACTTTTGGAATGACAGCAGTTGCAGGTTCTGGAGGTTCTGGAGGGGTTGGAGAGCAGATGTCAGCCAGGGTTTTGAACTTTGGCCCCAGGTCATTGAGGAACTGAAGGTCATTGTCAGACTCCAGGAGGCTGCAACAACCAACTGACCCAGCAGCAGAGCCCTGGCCGTTGTAGGTGTACACCAACAGACTGTCCTTCACCACCTGGTTCTCCGCTGCACAGTTTGCCTTCTGCAGGACGATCAACATTAATGCAAACAAAAGTTACTCATTACTCTTAACCAATTATTGTCCCACATAATTCAAAACAAATGGAAAATAAAGCTTGCACCCACCACAACTCAAACAATGAATGTGTTTACATCCATTTAAGATAACAATTTCATTTCTAAACTATAAGCTCATTAGAAGAAACCAAGAAAGATAACTTGGGATATATTGATATTTGGAAGGCTATTGAGCGACTTATCTGTATTCAATTAAAGATGTTTCAAATGTCCACAAAACATTTATGCATTCATTAATACACAGGACAAGATGTTACTCCCTTGTGCCATAATCCAAGGCAAACATCTGTAGAAGCCCAATTCAGATAAAATATGAATGATACAACCACCACCAAATGAACACCATAGGAAATATCAGGCCACTATGTAAGATGAACAACTGCTTCCTCGCTTTGGTTTACAGGGAGGTACAGCTGTGTATCATCATAACTGTGTATCGGTGTAACAGTGGCAACTAATATGTTTGAGAATTATGTGACCCAAGCAGACAGATAGTTTATCCTGAAAAATAATTTAACAAGGATATGAACTATTATTCAGAATACTGTGTCTGTGATCTATTAAGAAGCAAATAAGAAGGTAAATAAGAAAGCTGGTAAAGTATGACCTTCACTCGCTGATCATCTTAAGGCAAACATCAACCAATATGAACAAAATAATATTTTATCTTCAGAATGTTTAATGTTGATGTTTTCTTTTTTTCTCCAAAGACCCTTATCCTCCATATAATTTACATTAGTTTGATACTAATTACTATGATATCTACTATGGATCTAGGTCATTTTTTCAAGATGTATGTCAGGCTAAAAAGGTGGTAAAATCTATTCTGCAAATAAAATGGTGGCTAAAGTGATTTTAGGTGTACCCTCCACTACTTCCCTAGTCTGTATGCATGTAAACACACTCAGTCGGTGAAGGTGATTCCTCACCTGGGAGTAGTAATCATGCAGATACACATCAGGAAGGGCAATCCCTTCATAATCCAGAGTTTGTTCCTCCATTTCCAAGGAATACATCTGTCTCTGACCCATGTCATCATTGTAGAGTCCTCCAAAACTACTCTCTTGGATTCTACCATTGCTCCCAGACATGGAATTGTAAAGAGAAGGGGGCAACGTTTTCATGTATGCAGCTGTCTTGGGAGCGATGTTGCCAGTGTTTGTCATCTGGACTGGAGAACTGAGCAGAGGAACCTCCTGTAGAATGGAGAAAACATCTTGGCATTTTGGAGTTTTAGTTATGCAAGTTATCCTTTGAGTTATTTCTTAAAGGCAGAGCTGCATTGGAGGCAGAAATAAACTAGCCTAACTAATCTAACTAGCCCATACTAGCCTATAGCCATCTAGGTACGCTAGTTAGCTAGCCTGCTGGCTTTCCAAGATCATGAATACCATGGTCAACTCCAATCTGCGACATTTTGAATGTCAGTTTTCAGTCGGTTTTCTTCACCAGGCACAATGTGGATAAAGAAGATTGTCAACATTGTTAGTCAATCTCATTCAAACAAATGGGTACTGCTAGCAGCAAGCAGGCTCATTGGCATGCAACTAATGATAAGCAATACAAAAACTTTTCCCCCAAATCTGACCTCTAATTGTCTGGTGAAGAAAATAACTAATACAATTTACTTTCTATGGTATCCTAATACCAATATTATGTATCTAGGATACTAATATATATTGTGGTGTTTCTCTCTATGTTTCCATGTATTTTACCCTGTCCTCTCCTTGGCACTCTGTATGGTAGGGGATCAGGTGTTGTCTGGTATCAAAAGGAAGTTCAGCAAAGGTCCCTGGCACCCCTCCACATGAGCAGGTAATCAGTAAGAGACCTATGACTGAAAAGCACAACCACAAAACAGGCCAACATCTTATATTTCCTCATATGTAGTTTAGTTGACAATTTCACACTTTGTAACATTTCATAAAACATAACACATAAAAGGATAACACGCTGTAATTTCCTTGTAATTAAAAACAAATGTTGGCATAAAAATGTCAAATATATCGGCTATCAATAGCTTAATTCCAAAAATATTGATATTGCCTTCAAAAACTCAAATTTGTCAAACCCTAGTCCTAGAGCATAGATGTATCTTAGGGCATAAAGCCATGCGAACACAACTCACCTAGCAGTGTCAGAATTCCCAGGATTAGGACCCCTATTCCCAGTCCTCCAAATTTAGATGATGTCTCCTTGAGATAAGATACTCGACCATCTATTCCTGCCGCCCTGCAGATCTCTCCCTCTGCACAGTAACACACCTGCAGTTCAAGGTGCTGAGGCTCTGGGCAGGCTACTCCCTGTTGGTCCTGGATGATGAGGGAAACCTTGTAGTGGCCAGGCCACAGTGGTTGCAGGGCCCTAAGGTGTGCTCTGGTATCTAGGAACAAAAGCAAGATGTGTCTGAAAATGCTTTCACACAAGTCGCCGGAAGTCCATCAATTTCCTATAGAGCCGAGCAACAAGGGAAACCCAACTGGTCTGTGGACAGTCCATAAGCTTGTTGGCTGAGGAAAGTTGGCCACAGCTGAACCTTTCAATCAGATTTCCATACGTCCTTGTTTCTCTAGAGATTTTGTTTCATGAACAACAGTTCCGCATCAGGTGTGTTCCAGGGCTTAGGCTGCAGCCTGGAAAGCTCATCCTGCCCCTCAGCGTTCAGCCAATCACTGTGTTAACCAGCTTAGCATGCTAGCTTTAGACAAACGTTTTGTTAGCTAACCCTATCTAATGCCACTACAAAGGCAAGGAGGCGGCTTGGTGGCTCAGTGGTTGGCACTGTCACCTGCCAGCAAGAAGGACCCCTGGTTAAAATCTCGGCCTGCATGCTTGCATGTCATCACACAAGTAATGCTGCATTCAAATCACATCAGATTTATCATCATCAATACAATCTGCCAACTGGGAAAAGACATTCACATCAGCATCCTAGTGGTAATTAGGACATGAGGCTCTGATATTTTGAACTCATATGATGAAACTTCATCTTCAACTGTCATTGTTGCTATTTCCATCTTGGAGGGACTGTATCTATCAGAACACAGCCTGTTCTACATGGATAGTATGTTATTTTAACATTTTGAGCTGTTTTAAGAGAGTTAGAGCTTTGTCTATGTTTAGCTGATAACTGGTGACAGAGTAGTTACTGAGCTGAAAAGGAATGTATCTGTTAGAACACGGCCTGTTCTACCTGGACAGAGTGTTATTGTAACATTTTGAGCTGTTTCAAGAGAGTTACTGAGCTGAAAACTCAGAGGAAAAATCTCTTGCTCAGAGTGGTTTTTTCTTTATCTCATGAGATCTCAATTTTGTCTCATTTTGTGATCACCCTCATCTGAAATGTTTCTCCTAAAGGCCCCTTAGGAGCAATCAGGACAAAACGTTTTTAAAAAAACGTTAAAAATAGTTCAGGATTTTTTTATTTGATAATTATGTGGTATGCGCCTTAGACCACTAAGCCGCAGGATGCACGGCAGAAAGGATTCTTGAGACTTCATGAGATCAATGTGAAGATGTTAACATGTGACATATAACGATATGTAACATCTAATGATAATCATCTCATACTATATGGCTGTTGGCCCCATGGCTTCAATAGGAAAATGCAACAATATTGAGATCTTTCTCTGATCTCATGGTCTCATACTCAGGAGAGTTAAATTACTTTTTTTTCAGATCATTTGGAGATCTTTTGTTGTGATCAGAGTGAGATCAACATGATCAACCTTAGTTGAATTTGAGACAGGAGAAAATGCGTTTCGTCTCATCTTAGTGTTAAAAAGAGCTAATTTGTGTCTAGGGGACATAAAAGATAGAAATATGAGATCTCTTCTTGGATTTTGCTTTCCTATGGGTTCAAACAAGTTAAACAAATGAACGCTTCCAAGTTGTAGCAACGAGATGTCATCTCATTCTCCCGCTTTTACTGCTATGACATTTTTCTCATTTCCTGTCTCCAAATGACATGCTAATATGTTCCAGCTGCTAATAGAATTCTCCATACCACTGAAGGGCTCAACCTCCCACTTCCCCCTGCTCTCCTCAGGCCCAAGGCTGAACAAGAAGGGGGCACCATTAGGGTCTCCATCCTTATCCTCTGCTGTGATGTTGACCACCTTGGTGTCTGAGCAGATGTACTTCAGGTTGTTGGTCAGCACGGGGCAGTTATCATTTGTATCCCCCACCTGCAACGCTATTGTCCCTGTGGCCATCTTAGGAGGAACGCCTGTGGGAAATAGAAAACGTGTTTGCATTCATATATAATTAACATGTTATGTATTTAGCTGAGATCCTTCTCCAGGGTGATAAGTTGAACAGCAGAAAAGGACAATATCGGTAAATCCCACAATGGCAAGTAACTTTGCAAAGACAAATCTTGCAAATGCAAACCTTGCACACTGGATTGTCCATTGAAAATGGTTGCAATGCTAAGAAATAGAGTTTGACTGATATGGGTTTTTGAAGGCGGACATTTTTAGACTGAACACACCAATAGCTGAAATTTTGTGACGTTTAAATTCAGGATTCAGTGTTTCCCCTGGAATTCTATTCTTGTCCGGGTGGATAAGCCTCTGAAACAGCATTTAGGCCATGGCAGACTAAAACTCTCCACCGAAGCACAGAATAATTCAATTATTTTAGGGTTAGCAGCTACTTAAGGCACTGTTCAATGGTTGGGGAAACTCTGAGATCCATTACTGCCTTAAAATGAAGAATGATTTACAAAAAAAACTAAGCAATTATATGACTAAATGAAATGCACTTTACATTACATTTCATTGCAGGTTTTACAGACAATTCTTGTTTGTCTAGCTCAGCGGTTCCCAGCTGTTACTGGATTTCTCTGAATGAAAACCAGCAGTGCACTGGGTCCATAGGACTGATGTTGGGAACCACTGATCTAACCCTGCTAAGTACTAGATAATATAGAACTAAGAAGTGCACATACAATCATGTCAGACCAACTGTGAACTTGAATTTTATAATATTTGACTACTGGCCACAGAGCACTTCCACTGCCAATGTTCACACCATCTTCAAACTTCAAAACCTTAAAAAACCCAAAGCCTCTTGAAGTCACTTTTCTCGTTTCAAGGCTACCCCAACTCTCAAGGAGCTCACCCTGCATCAGGCAAAGTATTTTAGCGTAGTAGGTCCCATTAATCAAGAATGGGGATTCTCTGTCTGGGACACTTTTTAGGCTTATCTCCGCTGTCTCTGGGTCAATTAACAGCCAGTTGCCAGGGTCATGGCCTTTAGCGTATCTGTGGAAAAAAGGTGCAACAAAGTATTAGGTTATAACACAACATTTAAATATTTTTAATCTACTGGTCACAGTGGAATTTCATCAACTAATTCATTTCCTTTGCTGCTGAAGTACTTTCAAGACCAGATTACAATTCATAATAAGTAATTTCATGACAATGCAGAGTATGAATGGCTATGGTTTTACACACACACTTTGATGGAGAATTTCAGGGATTAGGCTAAAAGTTTCAACTCATTTTACCGAACATTTTCTGCGGGCTTCCCAGAGTCTGTATCAGTGGCTGGGTAGACGGCGATCACCTTTGGTAATGAATTTTCCTTTGGTTCCTCCGAAACAGCCACTAGCTTCACTTTGGGGTTAAAAGCAGCCCCCTCAGGCTCATTTTTCACAGCAATCTTGATTGGGTAAGTTTTTAATTTCTTTGGCCTCTTCTTTGTGGAAGGCACACCAGATGAAGCACCTCCTTTAGCCCCCAAACCCCCTCCACCACCCCCTGCACCACCCCCTCCACCCCCACCTCCACCACCCTTTCCACCACCCCCTCCACCACCCTTTCCACCACCCCCTCCACCCCCACCTCCACCACCCTTCCACCACCCTCTCCACCACCCCCTGCACCACCCCCTCCACCCCCACCTCCACCTCCCTCTCCTTCATTTCCTCCTTCTCCCTCTCCATCCCCTTCTCCCCCACCATCTCCCTCTCCATCCCCAGCAGCTGGTGCTACGTTGGATACCACCAAGCCAAGCTTAATATTAGGATTCTCTTCAAAATCAACAGGCTGGAGGAAAAAACACAATTGGAGGCATGTCAGTATACTGTTATGTTGAAAATGGATGACCTACGACTGAACAAACAGAGTGCAAAACACAATAGGCGTGTAACTGAAATGTAGGGTTGAGGCATTGAAATGCATAAATTCAACTTATAATATCTCATTATCAATAGGTCTTGACCAATATGGGTTTTTAAAGGTCGATACAGATACTGATACCAAAAATAAAATGGAAATAGCGTGAAGGGAATTAATGCAGGAGCAAAAACGATTAGTTAATTAGTTAAATCAAGTAAGTTAGGAGAATCAGGTGGGTAAATAATTGGGTATGAAGTCAATCAATCAAAGGTCAGATCTTTGGGGAGGAGTTTGTGTGGCACTCCCATAAATACGGGTGAGAAACCTGATCAGTTTGGTGTTACCCATGTAGGTGAAAGAAAAACACCATGCTGTGATCTAAGGAGACCTGAGAGGACCCCAGGAAGAGAGTAGTGAGTGTGCATCAAAAATATTTGGGCTCCATCAGTCCCCTGTGAGCATTTAACATGACTCTGCCTAGAAATGGACATCCTTCTAAAATATCACCAAAAGCCACAAGAAAAATATTTAAAACTAGAAAGACATCCATCTAGAAGCCTCCATTGCTGCATCTGATGTCATTATGCATCCATCAACAAGAAGAAGAACATTTAATGTCTTTAATGCAAGGCTAGCCAAGAATAAGCCTCTAAAAAGAACAAAGCTGCCAGTTTGCCAGAGACCACCTGGACAAACCTGAAGATTTCTGGACGTCTGAATCCAAAATTGATTGTAATCAAAAATGCCATGTTTGGCGAAACAACCCAAAATGCCAATCACCAAAATAACCTTATCCCTACGGTCAAGCATGGTGTCATGGTCTGGAGCTGTTTTTCTTTCTCTGGACCTGGATGACTCAACATCATTACGGGAACCATGAATTCTGAGGGACCTAAATCCTGACCTAAATCCAACTGAGATGCTGTGGCAGTACCCGAAGCATGCTATTCATGCAAGACAGCCCTCAAACCTCACTGATTTGGCCGAGTTCTGTAAGGAGTGGGCGAAAATCTCTGGCTATAGGAGACATTTAATCCAAGTCATCGCTGATAAAGGAGGTGACTGCGACATAAAGGTACATATACACTTAGAATCTTGCCTATTACAGCAGTGTACATGCAGACAGAGATACCTTTTCAAGCATGAGAATGCCTTCATTGGTTTTGGGGTCTGTCTTTACACTGAATGTTCCATCTTCGTTTCCAGAGACAAGATCGAACTTGGCCAGCCAGTTGTTGGTGTTTTCCTCATCAGCATCCAGCACTTTGAACCTCATGACCTCCACATCGGCTGTATTCTCCGTGATGCTAGCAGAGAACTACATCACCACAACAAATTCAAGGGGGGAAAAAAACAGCTTCAAAATACTAGAATCAACTTTATTGGAGGGAGGTAGGTGTCAAGTCAGTTAGAAAGATTAAGAATTATGTTTATCATTTAATACATCACAAATAGATACATTTTTATTTTGTGTGCACATGCTTTTACATTAACACACTTACACAAGACACACAGTTGGATAGGACATCACAAACTGTACAATAAAGACAAATGTCACATGACGGTCAGCTACTCCTTTCTGCGGTGAAGACATGATCACTGAACGAACTGAATCTATTTTTCAGAATTTTTATTTTCATTCATGCACTTCCTTCATGTTTGTGAGGTCCTGTCTAATGTCTAATGTATGTGTAAATGTGTAGTGTATTAATTGTTTATTAGTGTAATATAAAAGTGTGTATTCCTTGTGTGTGTAATGTACATAGTTGGCTGATAAAGTTGATTCTTACTCTGATTCCTCAACACAAAACTAATTAAAAAAATACATTTATGAGCTAATGAGAATAAAGATATTGACACATTTGTAGATTTCTCATTCAGTATAGTATTAGACAGAGGTGGGTTAATACACTTTCAAAATAACATAAAAAATCTGACTCATTAAAAAATAATTTGCTGATATGACATACAGTGAGGTCCAAAGTCTAATCAAAAACTAATATACTCATAAACGAATACAATTTGTTTACTCAGTTGATACTTATTCAAGAATACATTATTGAGAACTGATACAATTTTTTAGATTTTTAATATATGTTGTTACACCATATATTTAATTCATATGTGAACACATGTATGTACCTAATACACAGAGTCTTTTAATAAGTAACATTGACTAAATAATATGGTCCTCAATGCATTGTTGTCTGGCCCGGACAGCTCAGTCAGTAGAGCATGAGACTCTCAGTCTTAGGGTTGTGGGTTTGAGACCCACATAGTGTCAAGTACCTTTCTAAGTAGCTTTGGATAAAAGCGTCTGCTAAATGACTGTAATGTACTACTAGGGCATTATCTTTGAAAAAGGGCTTCCGTTGAAAAATTATTAATTAATCTTGTTTGAGGAACATCATTTGACTAACAATTTGTATTAGTTTTTGATAAATGATGAAACAAAAGAGTTCCTGGTAGTCGACTAGTAGACTTTTGAACCCCACTGTATGTCATATATTGATATGAGCATTCGTTCACAGTTATTTCACCATAGGTTGAAGGCCAAACGTTTTGAACAAAATCCATTTGAGTTAAATAAACTGAAAGTGACTTGAACCCTGGTCTAGTCTTAAAGTCGTGCTGACAAAATGAAAGCAACCCAGCAAGCATTTGATGGATGACGACGAGCAGTACGTGGCCAAGCTCAACGCCAACCCAAACAAGCACTACATTTTCACAAAATTATATTCTGGCATGGTAAATATTGATGTTTAAACAGCTTTGGAAACTATTTTAACTGATATCAAAAGATATTTCGGTCCTGATTTCACAATACAATGCAGCTAGTGACGACTTTGGACGCCACAGGCCTATTTATTTTAATGTCAAAATGTTGAGAAAGTGAAGTAAAAGTTCAAACCTCATCTTTCTCCAGCGTGGGTCTCTGATCATTGATGTCGACCACTGTGACATTAACAGTAGTGGTGGCTGTGTTGCCGTCAGGAGCTCCATCCATATCGGTTCCTTTAATTGTCAGCACGTAGGAACTCACTCTCTGTGGACCAACACAACATATCCACTTAATCATCAAATGAGAGAGACAGTGCTTTTCTAGCATGAAGTGACATGTTTAATGAGGGGTACTCAATAACTTAGTCATGGGAAATTAAGCAATCTATTACTTTTATCCCCCCCTTATAACCCTCAAACCTTATAGGGCACCCTTGAATGGCGGTGGCCTATTATTGATACAAACAATAAGGAACTGTCTTGAAGCAGGGATTTTATATTCCAAAACAAGAGTTGGGGCCGGAAAATGATCCAACAACCCTATCAACCCCCACAGATATATTATGGTCATTTTGTGCTATGGTAGTAAAAAATAGTAAAGTAAAGTAAAAAAAAATTACTTATTCTCCAACAATTAACTGATGTACCTCTCTGTCTAAGGATTTGTTTTTGACATAGATGAATCCTCTGTCTCTGTCTATATAGAAGAGGTCTGAGACATCAGAAGGCTCCTGCTTCTCAATGCTGTAGGCAATCTTAGTGTGGGTAGTGTTGGGCTTGTCAGCATCAGTAGCCATCACCGTGGTGACCAGAGTCCCTTTGAAAAGACAGACAGGAAGACAATGTTCAGCCTTTTATGGTTCATGCTTTTAGTGCATACTTTTATTACTAGTAGATGAGATTACACTTATGCTATGCCCTCCTAAAAAATATTGGTTGCCTACAATTTATTTAAAATGCAGCAAGGGTTTTACCAAGAATTAGGAAAACATAATCTTACATCAATTTTAAAATCATGACACTAGCTCCCCATCGGCTCTAGAATACATTTTTAAAATTCTTTCATAAAATTAATTTAACAGATTAAAAAAATCATTGCTTTGCTTTGTCACAAATTAGCTCTTTTTAAGACTAAAATGAGATTAAAGGCATTTTCTCCTGTTTCTCAAATTCAACTCAGGAGAACTAACCACATAATTGTTCATGTTCATCTCACTGTGATCACTAAAAACAAGATCTCCAAATGATCTCATAAGTCTTATATAACTCTTGTGAATATGAAACCAAAGATTAGAGAAAGATCTCAAAGGAAACTCAATACTGGCGCATGTCATCCCTCCTCCCTCACCTGATCTTTCCTGTCTCTCTCTACTGTTAACTATCAAATCAAGGCATAAATGGCAGAAAAATAATGTTTAAAATGTCATTGCTGCTAAGGGGTTTTTTAGGAGAAACATTTCAGATGAAGGTGATCACAGAATGAGACAAGATTGAGATCTCCCCTATTCCTCAAAAGACGATTTCGAAGATTTACGGCTCTACTAATTTATAGACAACTCAAATAGAAGAATTGTTAGAATAATATTATCTTATATAATGTTGACGTTGGAGTAATTCTGGAGAAAATCTCTAGCTATGAACGAGATGTCAGACAAATCAAACAAATCCATAATGTGGCTATGAATCTGTGAATTCCGCTATGAAATACTATAGCAACAACAAGCATTATGTAACTTTTAGAAATATCCCATATTTGAAAATGGTGAAAAATTTTGATATTATGTAGCTGTTTTAATTAACATGAGGTCAGGGTCAAACAGCAGTCCTGCAGCTGGTAGGGATTCAATACCTTGCTCAACACACTTCAGCAGGTCAGAAGCTTGCTGACATGGAACTTGAACCCACTCGCTACGCTACCCTGCTTGTAGAAAAATAAATGAACCCCTTAACTTAATAAAAAATATGTTACTTTACAGCTTCACAATCTACTGCTATGTACAATCAAAAGTATCCAAAAGAGGTTGGAATTTACTGATTGGAGCTTTACCACACTGTTTTATTAACCCCTGTTAATAAAATGAAGATATAAACCTTCTAGAGTGTGCCAAACCTTTCACGTGACAATTATGAGAAGTTGACGGTTGATCATGATTATGGGGCACAATGAAGACATGCAGATACTAGCTCTCATTTCTTTTTGTTGACACCTATTCTCAGTAAGAGTTCACACTCTCTTCATAAAATCATTTTCCAGGACATTTCTTGAAAATTACTAATCAGATTTTCTGAAACAGGCAGTAACTTGACATTGAAATTACTGCAGAGAAAGCAAAGTTGTGGAGGTGAGGTGGGTGGATAGGCATACACTTGCCTTCAACTACAGCGATCAAGGTTCAAGTCCCAACTCATTCCCAATTAAAATACCAATGCAATAATGTAATGCAATGCAATCCCACAATAGAACTTTCATTTTCCACTTATGCATCCATTATATGATGTACTGATTCTACAGTACTTTTTCGTTTTATTTTTTAAAAACATTTTTTTTTTGGTAATTTTCCAGGGATTTTCCATTGCTGGAAATCTGGTCTTGAAATGTCTTGTATTTCCCGACTTGCTGAACTACAGAGGAACCCTTCCGGTATGAGCAAGAGGACGGATTGTGATTGATTGTGTGACTTTGGGCTAAGTTCTGATATATTTTTATTTTTCTTTGTCGCTAGCATTGGCAATAACCACCGCTGCTGGAAAATATTTTAATTTCACAGTGCTGTCAGCAGAAGACGAGAAGACGTTTTACCTGGTGGACTTGACTCGTTGACGTTAGCAGTAGGTACGCTGACAAAAACAGGTGGATTGTCATTCTCATCCTGCACAACAAACCTCAGATTTATATCACTCTCAGCCACCGTGCCGTTACGATATTTGGCCTCTCCTGTAAGCTGTGGTATAAAATAAACACATACACACACACACACACACACACACACACACACACACACACACACAAAAGTAACTTAAAATGGCAATTCTCAAAATCTTTTTTTTTTAATTATGTCTCCATATTTGGTGCTCAGTTCTCATTGCTGTGGTGTTTCTGCACTACACTTTCCCATAAAACACTAGTCCAACATTGTGTCTAGTACTCTGACGTCTTTTTCCTTGGGTTTTCTCTTGATGAAGTTTGGGTTTCTGTAGGTGGCGCTCTTTTCTTTGTCTGTTCAGCAATGGTGGCTATCGCTGCTCATGCTAACTACCCAGTTCTTCCATTTATTCCAAACAAACCGGAAATGTAAAGCACATCACTTCCACACAGGTTACAACAGTAAATGTAAAAGCATTCATGAACTGGCTAGAGGTTGAATCACTATTGTGTTATATCCATCACCAGTAGCAAAACATCAACATTTATTTATATGACAATACTAAATAAATAAATAATAAATAAAATGAATAAATAATTACTTCCAAAGGCCCGTTATACTGTATGAAAACACCACACAATGTGTTCACTTGTATATGTGTACTCACAGTGTAAATTTCCTTCTCCTCTCGGTCAAGCTTCCCTCGGACATAAACCCGTCCACTAGACTCGTCCACAACAAACAAGTTGATGGGGTACGTACTTGCCCCAGGACCGAACAGAGAGTAATATAGGGTCTGTTTGGTGTCCAAGTCTGACCTGATCTGAAAAAAATAACAAAAATAATAAAAGCTAATTATAATAATAATTAGAATTGATTAACTTATCAATGTAAACACAACTCACTTTACTTCACTCGGGTAAGCAGGAGTCTCTATGCTGCAAGGTCATACCTGCCAATATTGATTTTTGAAAAGCACAAAACACCTGGACTGCTCTAAAGACACAACAGTAAATAGTGTAGTACCTCCCCTAGCAACTGGGTGGAAATGGACCCCTAAAGAAATATTTCAGCACAACCAGCACTTAGACACAGAGATATCATTGGGAAAGTGCAACAGGCTTGTCGAGACAGGCCTTGGTCTTGGCACAAACAAACTTGCATTGAACAAAGCAAGATCATTACAAAAGAGGAAGCGCATAGTGAAGCAAATACATCAATTGAAAAAGTGCTTTTCAATATGGATTAAATATGGATATAGGATGAAATGTATTTTTGGAACTATCTATGTGCTGCTGTTACAGAAAAAAATGGTGAAAATTGCACATCTTCCATGTACAAAAACAACAACGAGCAAAGGACTAAGCATAAGCAGTGTTTGAGCCCCAGGCAGCAGCAACTGAGAGTAAAGACAGAAGATAACACTTAGGTGAGAGAACCTCATGCATCAGATTGTCTTTGTGCATGAAGGTGAACAAGTCAGACAAGATTTGTTATTGAGTAGGCAAGTTAGGGCTGTTAGCGGATTGGGATATTTGCATATCCCAATATGCAATCCGCAGACATAAGCCAGCAATTTACAATCCTGCCAGAGATAGTAAGCAAAGACCTGGCCTTTGGCAAGTGCTAAATTAAGTTTTGACTATCCATTTGGGGAGCAATGTGCAGAGTGCAGGTTTGCCAGTTCTACGAACTTAAAAATAACAATCATTGCTTGTTCTTTTTGGTCAGAAAAAAACGTGGATAGTAATGTAACATGGGGGAAATGCAGGAATCTTTGAGTGGTTTAAAAATCATTAGTGTTCATGACATTACTATGACCTACCACTGATTTCCCCTCCATTACAATTGACATGCTACTGATTCCTCTCTTTTCTGTCTCCCGAGTACGACGAAGCCGCGCTGCCGACTGGCTGTTGACCGCCAATGAGCAAGCGAGTCGTGGCAGCCGATTAATAAAACTGAAGCGCACCTTCAGTCAGGTGTGGCCCTTTGTACGAGAGCGTGTGATGTTGGAGAGGACGCTCTTAACACGCTTCGTGCGGTATTGTATTGGTTGCTAAAAGATCTCCTTGTTCTTTATTCGTTATGTGATTGCTATCTATTATATTACAAGAAGTTAGAATTGTAGAATACATGGTAATGGTTTAGTTCCTACTAAAACGCGTTCCATCCGACCTCACGCATCCCTCATAGATTGTATTTGGAAATTACCAGGCCTAGTTTATTATTTTATTTTTTATTTTCGCTCTGCATTGTGTGGTGATGTGTGGAGATACTCTCGTTCGCTCTCTCTCTCTTCCACTCTCTTAACTGCTCATTTATTTAATCCAATTACCTCACACCGTTGTTTGGAAAAGCGAAGAATTGAACTTGCAGTGTACTGATGATCTGTCTACTAAACTTGAACAAATCTATTTATTCGCATATTTATCTCTCAGGCAGACTTGGATGACGTACCTATTTATTCATCGTCTAGTTGCTTATTTCGATTGCATAGGCCTTGATAACCTAAGCTATCCATTCATCGTCTATTACTTATCCTACTGCCTCGGATTACATTGTATTGTAATGTATTGTATTTATTAATTTGTTCTATTCCAATATTACCTAGGCCTTGTCTTACCCTTAAATTGAAGTAATCTGTTGTTCACTACCTATCTATTTTCCATATTGCCTTGTATTGCATTGTGTGGAGGTGTCTAGGGATTAATTACCTAATAATTTCTTGTGGTGCATGGAATTGTATTTAAATATCTAGTTATCCATCATTTAATTACCATTTTCTTATTGTAGGATTGCCTAGAAGCCTGAAGTCTATATTGGCTTGTCACTTTATATGGTCAATTTGATATGCTTTACCTATGGTGTGATCTATGATGTGTGTTGAATTTGAGTGATTTGAGTCACCTTTCCATTGTGTAGCGATTTGTGTGGTGTGAGACATTTATTTTTCTGATATAGTGGGCTATGTTATTCTCTTGCCTCCTAGGTGCGCCTATTCTCCAAGGGTGGTCCAGGAGTTATAGATGGTTATTTTAAACTGTAACCTACTGCTTTGTCTAAATAAACAGTGTTAGATTTTTCATATCTTCGGCATTGTCTTGTTCTGAGTGTGTTTTGGCCACTGATGTTCTGACTCCTGGGTATAGAATCTGGCTAAACTTGAGAGGCCCCTCACCTCTCTATTGAGGGTGGCGTAGCAAATACAGCTAACTTTTGAACCTGTTACAACTTGGCGTAGTCGGCAGTGCAGGGCTTGGGTTCCAGTGGCTGGAACATTCAGAACAATGCCAGAAACTAGTAACAAGGATGAAACTAGTGGAGCTAATTTAAACAAAAAAATCAGAGGTATAAACTCAGAGGTTGGGTTAAGAGAATGGGAAGCAAACCTAAAAACAATAGAATGTGCAAGATGGCTGATAACGTCCAAGCAGTAAGATGGAGAAGCTAAAGGCCAGATTCTCATTTTATCAGATACTAAGGGAGATACAGCAGAGTCTTTGTGGTCTTAAAAGAGTTATATGGTGAGAGAATGCCTGCTGTTTCAGCTGCAGACAAGAGGCTTCAGAGACGGCTGAAGAATTCTCACTCCGGCTACAGGAACTCTTCCTTAAGCTGAAAAAGAGGGACCCCACTATGGCTAACATCGATATCCTTATGCGAAGAGAATTAAGAACCAAGATCCTTTCTACTCGAACTCTGTCTTTTTCAGATATAAAGAAGGAAGTGAGGATTCGTATGGAGGCTGAGGGAGAAGATTCCATTGCCACCTGCTAGTATGCTGTGGCCCATCTCTCCCCACATTCAGCAGCTACACTCGATCTCACACAGCTTAAAAAAGACCTAAAGGAAGAAATGACAGCAGAGTTGAGGGACCAGATGAGCTTCACCAAGAACATTGTAAGCAAACTGAAAACTAAACTGAACCAAGGGTATCAGACTACCAGCAGGGGGCCCCATTACCCTCGATATCAGGGGAGAGAACGAAGGCCAAGTTTACCAACAGCTCTACCACCGGACCACCCACGAGAACCAGCCAGACAAGCCGCACCTAACCTTAACCAATATGACCTAGATGGAGATGCCAAAAAACGGGAGACATTGCAGCAAAGGTCCAACTCAACTGGCTCGGCGCCTTTAAATTCCTAGGTTAGGGTTGCAGCACAAGCCGAAATACCCAGGAACGTCCTAGTGGGGTAAAGTTCAACCATTCTAGTGAAGATGGCAGGAGAAGAAGTAATTTATGTCCTCAACACAGGTTCTCAAGTGACCCTCTTGAGAGAGAGCACTTTTAAACAACTGTTTGGAGATAAGGGAACAAGGCTTCAAGACTCCTCAACATGGCTGTCCCTCACTGCAGCAAATGGTAAGAACATACCCTTTGTTGGCTGTCTAGAGTTGGAGGTGGAGATCGGGGCTGTCACCTTACCTCAATGTCGCATTGTCGTTGTCAAAGACCACTGCCTGGCCCGTACCCCTGGGCTACTGGGTATGAATATCATCCGCGGCTGCTGGGCCAGCCTATTCCAAGACAAAGAACCACAACACAAACCAGCCCCAAAAGTCAATCCACCTGGTCGTCAGGTGTGGAGCGAAGCCATGACTATGTGCACTCATGAAGCAAGGTTTGCCAATTCTAATGGTGAGGTGGGCTATGTCCGGGTACTGACCAATGCCAAGATACTTCCCAAGAAGTGATTCTGCCAGGCTGGATTCATGGAGGACCAGGGGCGAAGCCTTACTTAGGCTTGATTGAACCTTTGCCTGATGCCACCCTCTGTGTAGTTGCTCACGCCATAGACTGCAGATGACAGTAAAGTTCCTTTTGAGGCTGAAAAACCCGAGTGGCAACACTGTCTTCATGAGAAGGTACCAAAAGCTTGGTCAACTCTCCCTCATCCAACCAAGCTGACATTTCTTCTGGTGCAATGGACAAGCCAGGCGTAATGGAAGTACACCTACAACTGATCCCTTCCAGTGAAGTTCAAAGTGAAAGGGATATGCCAGGAAACCTCCCAGAGGCAACCTTGACCACTGCACAAAACAAAGAAGTGTTCAGATTCCTGGCACAGCATAGAGAGGTCTTCGCCTTGGAGGACAATGACCATGGACTCACTGACACTGTGTTCCATGAGATCCCCACAGGCAATGCAGCTCCTGTACAACAACGCCACCGACAGATTCCCCCCAACTTATATCAAGAGGTACATACTCTCCTACAAGACATGGTAGAAACAGGGGTTATAACAGGGGCTTCGCCCATAGTCTTGGTGAGAAAAAAAGATGGAACGATCAGATTTTGCGTGGATTACCGCAAAGTTAACAGCCTCACACACAAAGATGCCTTCCCGTTGCCTCGTATAGAGAAGTTGTTACCCATGCTGTCTAAGACTGCCTTCTTCTCCACTCTGGATCTAGCCAGTGGCTACTGGCAAGTCCCAGTACATCCAGAGGACAAAGAGAAGACGGCATTCGCCACGCCCATGGGGCTGTATGAGTTCCACAGGATGCCTTTCGGTCTCTGTAATGCTCCTGCCACATTTCATTATATCATCTACTTGGATGCTATAATTGTCTTCTCATCAGACTTCTCTTCCCACCTGCAGCACCTGGAATTAGTGTTGCAGCGTCTGGCACAGCATGGCCTAAAGTTAAAACCAAGTAAGTGTCATCTCTTTCAGAAAAGCATGCAATACCTGGGACACATTGTGGCAGAGAAGGGCATTACTCCAGTGGTGGAGCAGGTGAAGGCAGTGTCTGACTGGCCACGACCAACCACGGTAAGAGAGCTTCGTGCTTTTCTTGGTCTGATTGGCTATTACTGTCGTTTCATAAAGGATTTCTCCAAAGTAGCTCGGCTTTTGCATGGCCAGCTTGTGGGCCAACCAAAAAAAGACAAGCACCGGACAGGGGTACCCTTGAAGGATTGGGGTCCTGACTGTGATCAAACATTCCATCAGCTGAAGCAAGCCCTCATAAAGGCCCTAGTGTTGGCCTTTGCTGACTTCTCACTCCCATTTGTTGTTTACACAGATGCCAGTAACCGGGGTGTGAGGGACCTGGGGTTTGCAGTACGACTGGGAGATCAGGTGGTATGAAAAATAAGGTGTTTTTTTTAGCCCAAAAATATGTACAATTATTTAAGATGGGTAAAATCAGTAACAAAACAAGTAACAACAAAAGATCGACTTCAACTTAAAGAACTGCTCTAGAGACAGAAAATTATATCGGTCAAAATAAACAGAACTAAGTCAAAATGAAGTCATAAGTGCTGTGACCAAACAAAAACTAACTAACTTCCACTCCCACCAGCAGTGCTATATACACAATGGGACTAGCCCATAGTTAATTGCAGGGTACTTCATGACAGAAAGTCCCGAACCACCCCTCTGGCTGTAGCTGGTGTGGTAGGGTCCAATCACCCTGTTGGCCCACATAAGCTGGTCTGAGGCGGCGGCTCGGTCTTTGTTGGCCAGGTGGCAAGGACTGATGGCTCAGCAGCAGATACTCGACAAAGGAAAGTATGTTATAGCAACACATTTTGATATGAAAGATTGTGTGCACTCAAATCAGTCATATGTTCATGTCACAAAGCTAATAAAAGGTTTTAAAAAAAAACAACCTATTGTCAGTATAATTTTTATATATGTTAAAAGGTGTATAGTTGTGTATGATTACCGTTGGTGTGCTAGGTTGATGGTGCAGCTGGTAGTTGCAGCCGTCACACGGGGGTTGGGAGAAGTGTTGGCGCAAGTACAGCAGGGGGTCGAGAGTCATCGCCTACGCCAGCCGTAGTTTACACCCCTCAGAAAAAAATGATGCCAACTACAGCTCGTTTAAGCTTGAATTCCTAGCCTTAAAATGGGCTGTCACTGAAAAATGCCATGAATACTTGCTCGGCTCCCAATTTACAGTATACACTGACAATAACCCTCTCGTCCATCTGCATACAGCCAACCTGAGAAGTGTGAAGCAGCGTTGGGCAGCATGGCTAGCCAGCTACAACTATACACTCAAATTCAGAGCTGGTAAGAGCAACACAAATGCTGATGCCTTGTCCTGTGTGCCATTGCAGATCCCCACCCCCAGAGGAGAAGATGAGGATGGGGAGGAGTTGGCAAATGGGACCGTAGCTGCAGAGGTGACACGGGCGTGCTGCGATGGAGTGGCAAGTAAAGAACCAGCCCACCTGATTGACTGTGCCAACAAGAGACGTTGTATCCAGAGATGACCTCAGCAAAGTGGGGCCTGTATAAATTACCCCTTACCAAATTCCTGGCTGAAGATAGAGATCAGTGCTGACATATCTGAAGAGGAGGTGCTCATTAATTCTCTACAGAACAAGGCACCAAGAAAGCACAGTTTCCAAATAGAATATTTCAAATCCTTCTCAAAGAAATGATTGACATCAGTATAACAACCTATCTATCTGATACAACAACACAACTAGACGTTGTGTTGTGCATATAGATATTCTCTATCTATATGCTACCACTTGGTGGCATCATTCGCAAATTTGGCATTAACTTCCATTGCTACGCCGATGACACCCAAATTTACATACCAGTCAAACCAACCGATGACACCCAATTCCAAAAACTAGAGGCCTGCCTATCAGAGGTCAAATATTGGATGTCCCTAAACTTCCTACTTCTTAATGGCAGCAAAACTGAGATGCTGATTGTGGGACCGGCTAGACATAGACACTTATTTGAGAATAGTACTCTTAACTTTGATAGTTGTGTAATCTCCCAGAGCCCATACGTTAAAAACCTTGGGGTAAAATTCGACCCTACCCTCTCATTCGAGTTGCACATTAAGGAGATCACTAAATCAGCGTTTTATCATCTTCGCAATATTGCCAAAATTCGACCTATGCTAACAGAGGCAGACGCAGAAATTTTAGTACATGCCTTTGTATCATCCAGAATCGATTATTGCAATGTCCTTTTCTCGGGCTTACCTACTGGGCGCACTAAAAAACTACAACTGGTCCAGAATGCTGCTGCCAGAATCCTGACCAAAACTAGGAAATTCGACCATATAACTCCCATCCTGTCCTCATTACACTGGCTACCAATTCAGGCCAGGTGTGACTTTAAGGTGCTTTTACTTACATATAAATCATTACATGGGATGGCACCGTCCTATTTATCCGATTTGATTAAACCTTATAAACCGCCACGCACCCTCAGATCTCAGGATGCTGACTACCTGTCTATCCCAGCAGTCAAAAAGAAAACTGCAGGTAACAGAGCCTTTTCTTACCGGGCTCCCTATCTATGGAACAGTCTGCCTGCCTCAATCAGAGAGGCAGGCTCTATCGAAGTCTTTAAGTCAAGGCTAAAAACCCATTTATTCTCTCTGTCATTTGACCAGCCTTGAGGGAGTGGCTCAGTCTCTTCTCAGAGTAAGGCTAGACCAGTTAGCTCATCCTAGATCAGGGTCCTGCCGATGGATACTAGCATCCTGCCTACATGTCCTATTCTCCTGGTCTACCTGCTCCTGTCCACTGACGCTGGTCATGTCTGTGTGAGTGAGAGTGTGTGTATGGGTGTGTGTGGGTGAGTCTCCTATCTGTTCCAGGCTGCAGCCCGGCAGAGTTGGCGTCTGGTTGGTCCCGCCTCCTAGGACGATGCTGACTGAGCGGACGTTGCGTTCTCCTATCTGGGCAGTGTTGGCGCCTGCATGGTCCCCTAGTCCTATGATGACGCTGACTGAGTTGCCGTTGCTGTGATGCCGCCCCATCAGATCTGGATGTCCCACCAAAATAAACTTTCATATATTGTGTATATGCTGCTTGCCCAAACTCGGCATCTATTGCACGCCCAACCGTCCTGGTAGGGGGATCCCTCTCTGAGTAGCCCCTCCCAAGGTTTCTCCCAATTTTCCCAGTGAGGGTTTGTGGGAGTTTTTCCTTGTCCTCTGTGAGGGTCTAAGGCTGGGGGATGTCGTGTACTAACCATTTATTATTTTCACATGTTGGGCACTGTGAAGCCCTTAGAGACTGTAACGGTGATTAAGGGCTATACAAATAAATGTGATTTGATTTAGACAGTGTGTGTTTAACACAAGCTGTAATACTACTACTACTAATACTACCCAATACGACCCAAGTGTCACAAAGCAAAGCATTATAATTTATAGTCCTAGTAAATGGAAACAATATTTAATTCTGTGATATTACAAACAAGAGTCTGACAGAACAAAGGACTAAACAGAACCCATACCCATAAATGTGAGTTTAACATTTCACAAAATAATGATTGTTTGCCTTATAGTGAATTAAGCCTTTACTCTTTTTTTTATTTACCACTATAATTGCTGTGCCGCATTGCACTGCAGAGTCAGGAAACACATTATTGAACAACAATGAGACGACATGATGTGAAGACATGATGGAACATCTTACTCTGGTAAGATAGTGTCTTGGAGTGTAGTCCCGGTTCTCTTTTAGTGGCTGTGCTGGGACGAGCCAGTGCCTCTTCTGGCGTCTCAGCTGTATGCTGGCCTCACCACCTCCCAAAGACCCATACAGCTGCAGAAGGTAAGGAAGGAGATATCACAGCATGCCACTTTATTAATTTGTTGAGGCAGAAGCGATGGACAGTAATACTAGATTTAGTTGAAGGTCGAAGTAACAAATTACTCGTTATTGTAATGGAGTAGCTTTTTTTGTGTATTTTTTGAAGTCAGTAATTTTACTTTCACTTAAAGAAAAAAAACACTTAAAGTGATTAGCCTAGCACTGAGTGTCTCCAAGTCATTTGTCTACCAACACTGTTTTGTCTATTCTAGTGACCTTGTTATTTTGACCTGAGGTAACCCTTAAAGGGCTTGTGTAACGTGTAGGTATAAAGATCCTGCTCACTCTTAGAGGGGCAGAGAAATGCTTGAATGCTGTTGGAGCTGTATGCTGATTTCTCTCCATGCTGCAACATGATTAAATGATCCACTCTGCTTAAACAACTTTCAGTGGCCATTGACTTCTTTGACAAATTTCCACGACACCACGTTCCCTCAAACTACCTTGTTTACTTTTGATTAATGACCCCTGCCCCTTACTCAAAATACACAATGTCTTGTGGCTGCATTGCATTCTGGTCTATTGAGGCTACTGTTTGTGGAGAAATTGGTATCTCTGCCTCTCGTACAATGGATTTCTCCCTGTACAATTGTTGAGCATTGGTACAAAATTGTGGTTCTAGAAAGAAGCCCTTGCTCTTTGATCCTGAGGGGCTGACACCAAAACTTGACATTTACTGTTGATGTTTTAGATCGCTGAAACATTTTTAATGATGTGATGTTACATTGTTGTCACACAAATTACCAGGTGTATATGCAATATACTGTGTATGCAACCTCGAACCCTGCATCACTTTGGAAGGCAGTAAATTGAACAAAACCACTATTTCTATATCCACACGTCAAATTGAATGTTTATTATCTGACCAGAAAGAGATTTGCCTAGCTTTTAATAAACACTTTGTTGCTGCTGGTTATCTATTGAAAATGAATACACAGGGCCCCCTTTTATTAATAATGATGGTGTACATCCTATAAGCTGTGCTTCTCAATTTACCTTACAGCCTTTCTCTCCTAAAGTTGTGATGATGATGCATTACAAAGCATTTATGCCAGGAAATCAATTTGAGAGGATAAACTAGATCCTTTTTCTAAGGCTTTCCACCCCATTTACCTCAGAACAAATAGCGCATATTCTCAATCTTTCGACTGGCATAGTCCCTAGTGTCTGGAAGACTGCTCATGTAACTCCATTGCATAAGGGAGGAGATAGAAGTGATTTAAATAATTATCGACCAATCTTCAAACTGTCCTGTTTAGCAAAAATCCTGGAATCATTGGTATTCTAGGTATTCTATGTTGAGCCCTCATCAGTCTGGTTTCAGAGCTAAACATAGCACCATATCTGCTGTTATGTTGGTCTTGAATGATATATCTGCTTTGGACAAAAATAAACATTGTGCTGCTATATTTGGCATTTGATAGAGGCTTCAGTGTGTAAAATTAGGGAATGCCCAGTCTGACGTCTTACCGTTAACAAAAGGTGTTCCACAGGGATAAATTCCGGGTGCTGTTCTGTTTGCTATCTATATTAATGATATTTTCTCATCTCTTACTGTCTGTCACGTTCACCTTTATGCAGATACGATACTATTCTGTACAGTTTTGGTGACTCTGTATAATCAGCTGTTGAGAACTTTTCTTACTGCTCTGCAAGATGCACTTATTAATCTTAAACCGGTACTGAATGCAAATAAAACTAAGTTCATGCTATTTTCTAGAGCCAGAGATATTGATTACAATAATCTGCATTTATCTACGCTGAACGGATCTACCATTGAGAGGGTTACAGAATATAAATATCTTGCTTGATGAGAGATTTACATTTAAATACCATATAGACAATGATGTCAGTAAATTGCAGCAAAAAGTCATTGAAGCAATCATTGAAGCAGTTTTCCTGTCAATCTTGGATTATGGTGATGTAATTTCTATTTATAGACAAACTATATATACTATATGTTTCCACTCTTAAGCCCTTAGACTCAGTATATCATTCCGCGCTCAAATTTATTAGATATGCTACTCATCACTGCATCCTGTATGATAAGGTTGGTTGGTCTTCACTGCCCGAGAGACATGATAAACAATGGTATTTGTTTAATCTACAAATCTCTTGTTGGAAAATTACCTTTTTATATCACAACTATTCTGGATTGGGCTGATGGGCACTACCAAACACTCTGGCTTATGCTTGAAGTCCCACAAGTTTGTTCTGAACTTGAATAGT
Source organism: Hoplostethus atlanticus (assembly GCA_034670405.1). NCBI lineage: Eukaryota > Metazoa > Chordata > Actinopteri > Trachichthyiformes > Trachichthyidae > Hoplostethus > Hoplostethus atlanticus. The sequence goes on along the minus strand of JAXDDX010000043.1, from coordinate 52,184 downwards.
CAGCTTTCTTCAATCTTTAACGCACCCTAAACAGTAAAATTGTTAACATTAGAGAATTCATCAGAGCTTCTACGTACAGTCAATACAGCTTCTACAGTATATCAATAACCCCTCCTCCAGCACTCAATAGTAGTATAGTGACTATGGATACATGCTCTCATATAAACAAGGCTACACTTCAATGTTTAAAGCCACTTTTAGATGCTTGGCTATCGAGGTACTACAAATTGTCAACATATCCCTCCAGTCCGGCATGTTTCCAAATGCCCTAAAACAGCTGTCATTAAACCCCTGCTGAAAAAGAACAATCTGGACCTATCAACTATCAGCAATTACCGACCCATCTCCAATCTTCCTTTTCTTAGTAAGGTCCTTGAAAAAATTGTCCATAACCTAGTGTACTTTTATTTAAAATCAAAATAACCACCTTGACTACTTCTAATCAGGATTTAGACCACATGTGAATTGACCATTGTGAATGACCTCTGCATAAACACAGACTCTGGTACTGCTTGATTTCACTGCTGCATTTGACACTGTAGCTCACATAATTCTGTTGGATAGACTGGAAAAATGGATAGGATTGTATGGCCCGGTCCTTAACTGGTTCAGATCCCCGTATGGGGTTCTGCTCATCATTGTCCCTCAAAACCAAAACACAAGTGAGGAATCTTGGTGTAATTTTAGATGCTGAGTTCAATTTTAGCAGTCATATCAACAGTATCAGAAGATCAGCTTTCTAAAATAAGAGGCCTAACTATGGCGGCATATGAGTGACAAAATCCGCGAGCGCAATTGAGATCACCGCGCGCGTAATTTAAACAGCCGCGCACACATATTATTTTTGAGAGCGCTTTCACAGCACTCGCGCGCAGAATATATCTGCTCGCGCGAGCAATATTGTAACCTGCGAGGAGAAATCCATGCTTTGAGCGCGTGCGCAGAATCCGAAGCAGCACGCACAACTATCATTGCTCTCCTGCTCGCGAAACTTTCACCTGCTCGCTCGCGAGTGTTTTTTCTTTTTGGCAGTAAGTGGGCGGACCCAGTCACAATGGTATCCCTAAATCTAATTGGTTACAGTCCTCGTCTTCAGTCCTCTCGCAACCAGAGACAGCTCGCCTTCAAAGTAAAAGTTGCGCGTTTTGAAGGGTGTTGGCTGCAGCAGCGGTCAATTTAAGGAGAGCTAAACTAAATAAATAAACAAATAGCCTAAAGAATGAACATAATTCATAACTGTTATACAGTAATATTTCTGCCACTTTCCCATAACTGATTGTGAATAAATTGCCAAAGGGCGCGAACACTGGAATTATTATAGTGATTCATGTATGTATGTAATGATTCATGTATATATATTCATCAACGTATTTATTTGATTAAGGCTACTTAGGCCAAATCTCATTTCTCATTTTCAGCCCTACCCCTCGTTTTCGAGTGCCCCTTGCCCTTCGGCTTGGTCACAAGGGGTAGTGGTTGAAATCTCCCCCTATGAAATGGGACAACCCTTCAAGACCCTGATACGTCATCGATGACGTTTACGTAAACAGACGCGACGAGTTTGTTATTACACACATCACAGTGACATTTGCCATTCATCTGATGGAGATAGAGAAGCATGGACGCTCGCGATTCGTTCACAACCTATACGTTTCACGCTATCAATCGATCAAACAAGTCATTAAATAAAAGACCACTGCTTCATTACCAGTCCACTTCATGACAGAGGTCAAGGTATCAAGTGGCCATAACTTTTTTTTTTCTTCCATCAACCACTTCATAGAACATAAAGCTTTATTGTTTCTCCTTCCTTGTTTACTTGCGCCGAGACAAAAAGGCCAATCACTGTAACCAATTAGATTTAGGGATACAATTGTGACTGGGTCCGCCCACTTACTGCCAAAAAGAAAAAACACTCACGAGCGAGCAGGTGAAAGTTTCGCGAGCAGGAGAGCAATGATAGTTGTGCGTGCTGCTTCGGATTCTGCGCGCGCGCTCAAAGCATGGATTTCTCCTCGCAGGTTACAATATTGCTCGTGCGAGCAGATATATTCTGCGCGCGAGTGCTGTGAAAGCGCTCTCAAAAATAATATGTGTGCGCGGCTGTTTAAATTACGCGCGCGGTGATCTCAATTGCGCTCGCGGATTTTGTCACTCATATGCCGCCATACCTAACATCAAAACCAGGGGCCGTATTCACAAAACATGTTAAGGCTAAAAGTAGCTCCCAACTTGCTTATTTAGGAGAAACTCTTCAAAATAATGGGCGTGTCAGTCCTAATTTTAGGACTCCTAAATTTTTGGTCTAAGAGCATTTCACAAAGCGTTTTAGCACTAAAACCAGCTCCTAAATCTGTGAAAAGTTAGGGGTAGTCAAGAGGACTCCTAAGACGCTAAGACCAAATCACAAACAATCCTATGCTGGTGTCTGAGTGCCCAAGGACACTGTACATCACTGAGGCAATAGGCGATAGAGCCTTGGGTGCTGAGCCTCCTCCTAATAAATGCAATAAATATTTAGAATTATAGATTACATGTTAATATAATCTGCGATGACATGTAGCAAGGTTCATTTATGTATAAATACATTTATGTTCATTTTTATATAGGCTAAATACATTGAATGATAGAGAATCAAACATTGTGGTCTAGTGTAGTTGAAAATAATTGGCCTAACATCCTATTACCTGTGGCGGTTGCTTCCCTGAGACTGCAAAGAATACCAGCGCTTTTCACAGTCATCGGTGGTTCTGGACAGAAGTGGGAAAGCTGCATTTATTTGCAAGCATATATTTTCCCATGCTTCTTTTTTGGTTTTTGAAGTTATCCCAACTCCAAATTTCCCTTTAATAATGTCCTTCCTTTCATGCACAAGTTGGACAAGAAGTAAAAGCTGTTCTTCTGTCGAGTTTGGTTTTCGTTTTCGTTTGCACAATGTAGCGTCACACGTCTTCCTATCAGCCATGGTTATTCTAGTCTGATCAGTAAAAGGCTGCTTATATGTATATCCACTAATTGTTCACGAGATGCCAGATATGTCAGAGGCTGACAATTACCTGAACATATACTTGACTAGTCAGTAGCCTGTATTATTCTTGTTTTCATGTTTAATCAGTGACACTTAGCCTACATTTTTATTTTGAAATCTTTATTTGAATATGGCAACATGATACCTCCTTCTACAGTATTTCTATGATGAAATCACTGACAGAGACCCATCCCCTATCAGGCAAGCTTGTGACATCATCCATAGCAACGGGGTCAACCCCGCCCTTTCTCTTAGTTTAAGATCTCTCCCCATTCCTTATTAAAAGTTGGTCTCAGCAGCTTTGTGAATAGGTTTTAAGAGAAAACTCTTAGCTAAAAACTTTTACTGCTATTTTGGAGTCCTCTTAGTGGTAAGATAAAATGTTTTGTGAATATGGTCCCAGATCTTGAGAAACTAGTACATGCATTTGTTATGGGACGCCTCCAACTGATCCAAAATGCAGCAGCTAGACTGAGTGGGGCTCAGAAAACTGTTCACATCTCACCCATTCTTAAATCCCTCCACTGGCTCCCTGTGTCCACTAGGATTGATTTTAAGATACTTCTTATTGTTTTTAAGGCATTGAATGGCCTGGCTGGTCAATATATTTTAGATAGGCTTGTGAGCTATCTGGTGTGGCAGCTTTTAGTTATTATGCACCCAGTCGCTGGAACACTCTTCTGCACTCTTTGAAATATGCCCCAACTCTTGCCTGTTTTAAGAATAGGCTAAAAATGTTTCTTTTTTCAGCTTCTTTTAATGATTGTCCTTGCTGAGGATGTTTGAATGTATTGTATTGTATAATTGTATAATATTAAATATATAATGTGTTTTATTTTTTAACCTGTTTTACTTATTTTGCACATATTTTATATTTTTATCTGTGAAGCACATTGTAAATGTGCTATATAAATAAAGCATGAGTTTATGAAAGATTGATTCTCTCATAACCTTTGGACAGTTTAGAACAATGACCAAATGTAAGCTTTTAATGAGCTTTTAATAAGCTTTTAATTAGCATTCTTTACACTTTTAATATTTGACTGTAGACCTTCCTAATGCAAAGCACTTGACTTTTATCTTCCTATCTCTCCTTTTAATTCTTTTTAATTTTTCCTTTTAATGTAAAAGCATGCAAATACTGCATGAAAGATAAAGTTTTCTTATTATTATTGTTTTATTAGGATTATAATTACTATTACTTTCTATCTGTTTTCTTTAACTTTGTTATCTCGACATTAAATGAGCCTCAAAGATTCCTCACGATTTAAATAAAAGAAGAATGAAATGAATGAACCTGGCACATGCCCATCTGTTTGGCACACCCAGGAAGTACTGGAAACACAGGAGAAAAGTGGGTGGGTGTACTCTCTCTTTCAAATTCATCCACCTGACTGCATTGTTTCTTTGTGACTGCATGCGGAAAAACTCAATTTGTTCTTACTCCAGGTGTATCAGATGATGAATGCCAATTGTTCATAAATTGGATGCGCATAAACACCCTATGCAAACACTACCAGAACTTCCAGGATGTATTGGCTAGGATATATTGAATCTTTCCACTCCTCTCTCACTGCTTTATCATGTCATATCAGCACAACAGTTCAATGTAGATTGATTCACAATGCATATCTGTAGAGTGGTTGTATGTCACCCACTAATGTAACTAACTAACTAACTAACTGCTTGTTTCATGTTTTGGTACAAAATGACTGAATCCTGTACAAACACTATAATTTTTGTCATAAAAATCACAATTTTGATTTTAGTTTTGCACTCAGCAAACTCTGAGGATTAGCAAATTAATGTCAATGGGAAAGTGAGCTCTAAGCAACAAAAGAAATATGTCTAATGAAAAGTCATTCATGATGTTATTAATATGATGCAGTGCATACTGATCTATTGGTGTGATATGCTGGCCATCAGCCACTTTGTGAACACAGTGTCGTTCTATTATTTTGCATGTCTCTTGATTTAATTATGCTTTGTCTATTCATCTGGGAAATGTAAGATTTGTCCAAGGCAGTGAGTAAGATCAGTGGAATGTATTTGCATATAGTCTGTGAGCATGCTTGTCTGTGCGGTGTTGTGGTATGAACAAGGATGTAACCATGTTCTGAAAAGTGTGGGGGGGGGGGGGGGGGGGCGGCAGAATTGTAGTGGGGGGCCTGGGGCTCCTCCCCCAGAATTTACTTGGCCGTTTAAAACTAATTTCCTGCATTTTCACACAATCTCACATTACATGGGTAGGCCTACCTCTAGCAGAAATAAGGCCCTAAACGTCACATAAAATCCTATAGAAAAGGTACATTCTTGTTGTATTTCTGTATAAAATCGAAAAAAGTGGAGGGGACAAAATAGCAATTTTCAAGTGGGGGGTGGGGGGGGGTCATGTTCCCCCATCTCCAGTTGGGGTTACCCCCATGGGTATGACTATTCACATCATTAAGCATGTATTAATCATATCGAAATTGATCTTGTATTAATTTATTTACATGTGTATAGCACTTCTGTGGGGTTTGACACACAGGAACACAGGTGACGTGACAGAATTAAACCAATAATATTTCCTTTCGGGGACAGTGTGTTGAAATTGAAGATGCAATAAGTATGATTTTTTACTGACCCATGGCACAAAATGTTTCTGCTAGAGGTTGATGATCAACACTAATGACTCAAAGATTACTTGGTCAAGTACTCCGATTTCCCACCCATTGGAATTTAAATCAGTATTGCTATTCCAAAGGTTTTCTTATAGAGGTCAATAAAGGTCAATGGTTACTTAATGTCCCTTTAAATCATCAACACTTTTGAAGCTTGGTTCTCTGGGTTGGAGCTCTCATGTGGTTTCATAGCCTACTAAAAGAATAAGGGATATACAGCAACAGCGTCATCCCTTGCCAAGTAGACAAGCAAACCAATAAACTCCCACAGTAGGCCTCCCTCTAGGCAAGGAAATTTTTTATAGGCAACTCAAATGGAAGCTAGGCACATTTACTACACTGTTACGTGTCATTCTGTGTCTTGTTATTGTTTTGCGTGTGTGTGTGTGTCTGTTCACTGTTCACTGCTCTCAACTCCCTGACACAAGACCCAGCTTTTTCGTTTGTTCTCTGAATTTATATATTTTTTTGTAAATAAATGTATTCATTTTGCATCTAACTCGGTGTCGCGTCCCTCCTTGTGTTGCGGCTTTCAAGCCGGTCGTAACAACACCTTGAAGCTGCCTCGTGGGAATAATATTGCATAACGTTGATGTTGAAGTAATTCTGGAGAAAGCTATGAGGGAACTCTTCTTCGGCACTTTGCGTCTGCGCAATAAGCAGCATACATATTGTGCAGACGCAAAGTGCCGAAGAAGAGTTTGAGGCATCTGTCAGCCATCTTGGATTTCATTACAATGGAAATTTTGAAGTATACGTGTCTTTAACAAAGTATAAAAGTTTATTTATGCATAGAAGATGTAGCGAGGGCCACCGCGGTGAAAGTAGACAAGTGAAGGATTATGGACATCTGTTTAGGTAAGTGAAATTCTACGCATTGGTTTCGGTATCGGGCTTGCTGACTTTCGTGTGGTAAAAAGTCAATGGAGCAGGAAAGGACCCTCTGGAGAGGTAAACAGCCCATATGATGAAAGATCCCAAAGGGTCCTGTATCAGGGCTACCACTCTGCAAGCCTCCAGTTTGTTCTAGTGAGCATTTGTTACTCTTGTTTTGCTAGTTTTCCCACCTTATGTCTGGTAGTTCTTTGTTAGTTTTTGCTAAAGCTTTTGTCTGGTTGCTTTTTGTTACACATAATGAGCTTTGGACTTTTTCCCTTCAACTGCCTGCCTCCGTGTGCTTCTGCTCTTGGGCCGTAGCCCCTGGCCCTCATTACACTGCCACTGCTAATATCTGAGATATTTATACACCTGTTTACTGTTTTTCAGTACAGATTATGTGTAAGATAAGTTTCCAAGATGTACAGCCAAGGTTCTCTTATCCCGAACAAGACCTTAACCAGGATAGGAACTATTATTAGATGTGTTGGGGTAGCCATCTCGACAAAAGACCATCTACAGTGCACTGTTATTTTAGCCAAATCTGTTCCCAAAAGTTTGATTTACTCGTTATTGAAACTGAAACTTTCAAATAACTCCCGTGTAATGGTTGCTGGGTGTTACTGCCCACTGTCAGCACCAGTCTGTGCTCTCTCCTGGCCCCTTACACCAAATCTGAATTTATCTTGTTAGGTGACCTAAACTGGGACATGATAAAGCTACATGAACATGTTTTAAATCATTTATACTCCCTGAACTTGACATTATAATTTACACCCACCATATGTATCAGTCTTTTTTGCTTGTACAACATGGAAACAACAAGAAAAAAATGTTTTTCTGACAGTCACTTTGACATTATTCTGGGTGTTTTTCCAATACATTTCTGTGAATTTCTGTGAGTTTGTCTTTAGGGCTTCTGAGCAACTATATACACTAACCATGGCTTTTAATATTAAAGCAGTGCCAATTTCAATGTATACCAAAATTGCAAAAATTAACTTAACTATACAGATAAAGTTGACTTGCGAAAGACCTTGCATACGGTGTGAAAGGACAGTGCTAGAGATACAAAGGACTGTTCACTCTAGATATAGACGTTCAACATGTAGTGAATGACCAACAGTGCACTGGTCCAGTGTCCCATGCAGAAGTTACACTGAATAGAAGGAGATGCATTATTCTGAATTGTGGCAATGAGTAATATTATTATTGGAAGTAATAACATTACTTTTATAACTTGGGTAAACTTTTGTGCAAAGTGTATGAAATTTTATGCAGAATTATTTTCCCGAGGGGCACCGCATTTCTATTTTCTCTCATGACTATTTTAAAAGCCTAGTTGTAAACTGAATCTAGAAAATGAAACCTTTTCTGTTGCAGTAAATCCTAAATCAAATAAAGATGGATTTAACACAATTTGAGGTCATGGAGGGTAAAGTATCTATATTTCTGAACTAATGAATTATTATTTTAATGTATTTTAAATTTCTCAAGAGTAACACAACATATAACTGCCCACAAATGTTACACATAACAATATTACTATAAATATTGAAAGGCAATATTATGCATTATTCTGTCTTTTTTCATGCACTGTAAATTCCTCTGTACATTCAGCACAGAGAGTTTTGGTCCTAGGTTTTATTTGGTAACACCAGAAAAATGAATTTGGGAGATCTAAGAGAAAGCCACCCAGGCATCAATTTAATAGGGTTCATGTAACTACAACTAGTATTTCCTTTTTGTGATTTACAAATTCAACAACGCTGGTTTGTACAGAAAGTAGGTCTAGGAAAAGTCATGGACTAACATTTTAAAAGATAAAAACAGACTGTCAGTTGACATTGGCTTGTCCTTATTTAACTTATTTGAAATTTGAAACACACACACACAGAGAGATCCAAACTCACCATCACTGCCAGATTCAACAGCAAAACAGTGGTTGACAAGGACTCCATGACGGACAGGCGTCCAGTAGAAGCAGGGCTCAGGGCTATGACTGCTGCTCAGCGGGAACTACAGGCACAGCCCTCAAGTGGGTTGTGCCAGAGCCAATGTGGTAATGTGAGCAGGTCCTGATGCCAAGACAATGCTAACAACAAGCCCTCACTGCATGGGAAAAACTGCCCTGATAAGATCCTCTCTCTCAGAAATCACTTGTCACTCTCTACCCCAGCTCTCCTCTTTTTTTATTTTTTAAGTTCTTATGCAGACCACGCCCATATCGCCAAATACCCCTATCACTTATCTTCCTTTTCATGCTCACAACTCCGCCTGAGACAGTAATTACTGTACAGTGCAATGCAGGGTGTAGATCAGGTCATGGTAAAGTAAGGTAACCTCCCCCTCACCCCTTAAGGGCACACCAGACTTTTATTAGTTTGGTAATTGGATTAGTCATTGTACAGGATTCCCGCTTCTCAGGCGATGCCTGGAACATCATGACATTTTGAGAGGTTGTATTCCAAACAGGGAATTTATTAAATCCTCTGGGGGAATCATGAAATATCAGTGAATTTTACAAATGGATCACTTTACAGGGATATACTAAAATGTATATGTTAATATGTTAACACATTCTGTCATGCTATTATCAATGCTATTAATTTGTAAATACGACCATAAATATTAATTTTGGAAACTGGGTTTATACAGACTGCAAACCAACAGTAAACCAGTTTTCCAAATTGATTCATGCATTCATTGCATCATATGGTGGCTGCGACTTTTTTTTACCCATGAAAAGCCATGGAATTTTCCATCAGGGCCATAGTGAGAACCTGTCACGCCCTCCACTTCTGCCTCCTAGCAGTCTCTCTACCTGTCTGTCTCTGTCTGTCTGTGTGTATGTGTTGGCGGGCGTGGCTCCAGACTCCGGCTCCTCCCTGGCTCATCACCACCTCCCGCTCACCTACTCTACCCCGCACACCTGCTATCCATCAAGTCATCTCCTCCTGTATAAGAACCCCGGCTTTCCAACCACTCATCGCCAGATCGTTGTTTGTACTGCCCCGTCAGTCTCGCCTCTCGGCCGCTTTGCAGATTTATCTCAAAGTTTCTCCTACGCCTTTACTAACCTTGTTGTCCTGTATCCAGATCCAGTCTCCTTCCCTGACTCCCCGCCTGCCGACCTACCACCGCCTGTCTACCCTGCCTGCCTGCCTGTCTGTCTTCCTGGTTCCCTGCCTGTCTACCCTGCCTGCCTGTCTGTCTTCCTGGTTCCCTGCCTGTCTCCCAGCTCCGTTCACCCCGCTCCTGCACCAGCCCGTCTCCCCAGCTTGCCATTCCTACCTTGCCATTCTCTGTACTAATTCCCCAGTAAAACCTTGTTTTTCCCTACCATCGTCTCTGTGTCTATAGTTTGCACTTGGGTCCTGTAACACAATCGCAACAGAATCCTGATTAGGGTTTCTCACTATGTAATATGTGTTATATAGAATCTTGCTGTCTTGACCAGACATTTCAGAGAGATTTTCATGGGTTTTTGTTCTGATCATATTTTGTAAACATACTTGTATATACATTTTGCAGCTTGTAAAACATCAGAAAAAAACACCAAAAGAGTTACAGGGAAGTAGATCCTCCTCAAGGACTGGGAAATAGTAAATCAAATAGTCTGATATGTCTATATTACTACATTAATGGATGACTAACACATTTTGCAAGAATCATTTTGTTTGTGCGTTTTTTAATAACTCAAAGGTAATGTGGATAGTAATATACTCTAAACAGAAAGTACTATTGTAATGTAACCTATTACTTTAACATCTAGAAGAATAGACTAATCTAGAGGCTGCATAGTCCTACATTAAGAAGGAAGATTCACCACCGTGCATGCCCTGTCCTGATCTTCATTCCTAGGGTGAGTCCTGACTGCCAAACACCATCATTATTTGACTAAGTGAGATATGCGTAACAAAATTGTCTTATATAATATCTATATAATATATTGTCCTACATTCTTGTATCACTTTAAGTAAGTGACATTTCTTTTTTGACTTGGACGATTTTACAAGGCTTCATGCTAGAATTTACATTACTGAGCACCGCAACCAGGTTTCATCACTATTTGTGGATTTGTATCTGTTTGATACAGCTTAACCATGCCAGTTTGTGCACCCACTCAAGCAGCCCAGGTTAGTGCAAGTTTCTTTTCCATCTAATGTTTTCAAATTGAAAAATAAATAGTCTTTTGTGTACCAGTAGTCATAAATGCAAAAATATCACTAATACAGGCCCCAGTCAAGCTTTTTAATAGATATCTCTGAAACAACCCCAATATTATGTCAAAATGTGTTCCAACGCATCATACAATAAAATTATATAATAAATGTACAGGTGCATGTGTGTATGATAATAAATTAACCAATTTCATAAGCATTTTAACATCATATTGCTAGCATTTATCAATTGTATCAATTGCTAGCATTTATGACCATGACCATGTATGTGCAACACAAGAAAAAAAACAATATTGTTGTTAGCACATTATTTTCAAGAGCAACAATCACACCATAAAAATAATTAATACCCCTTTCACACACAAATCCCATGATTTACAAGGGTAATTGAACACAGGTCATTCCCGTGTTGGACCCATTCCAACCAAACTACTGTCCCGGGAATATTGCCGTAGATAATTGAAACTTTTACCATCCCGGTAATTTGACGCTTTATTGCTTCTTCCCCACGAATGGACAGAAGCTCTCTGATTTCCTAATCTTTCCAATTCTCCATTGTTATTTGTTCTATTGGTTCGTTGTTGCGGACCTTGTTGTGAACTGGCTGGCATATAATGTGCCTCTGATCTTAACCAATAAGAGTTCCCGTCATTTGTGTAAACCAGGTCGCCCCGTTCACACCGCAGCTGAGCTGCATCTGACCCGGGTTATTCCCAGGTCAAGATCAGGATCGCGGACCTGGGTCTGATAACGCGTTTTGACCCATTCACACCAATGCCTGACCCAGGAATAACCCGGGTCGTTGCTCCGCTGTGAAAGGGAAAGGGATGTGTAATAGTAACCCAAGTTTAGATCAAACAGGGTCACAAGAAACCATAGTGCATAGTATCCATGTGCAGTATGATTCCATGTAAAATAGTGTTTGACCATGCCGTAGAGCAAACTCTCTGCTACTTATTGCTTTATTCCTCTGGTATAACAGAGATATCCAAGTTTTCCAACTTGTTATCCAACTTGTCAGTGTTCTATAATGGAACAACATGTATATATGTTATAATAATATATGTTATATAATGGTTAATGGTTAACATAATGGTTTGTTATGCAGACAAATCATTATAATGTTCCGACCAAGTTTCTCCATGATGACATGAAGACATGCAGTTTTTTTTCTCGCTAGTTAGCTAGCTGAGTACGAAATTCTGTACCCCAACTCTACAGCACTTCATTAGTTTTCAACCAGTTTGTGTGCATGCGTGGCAATGTTTGCAAACACTGGGATTGGTCTATCCAAGTAAGCTAGTTAGCTTGACTGCTGCCCTTTTAAGATCTTGAATGCCTTGGACATTCATTGGAGTTCCTTCTTGGCTATTCAAGTTTGCTGGTTAGCTTTCTTGCAAGAAATGTTTGTATAGCTCACAAAATAACAAAACATTATTGTATACCATGGTGATTACTTCTGTATTTGCAGAGGCACCCAGATCTGCCTGTATACGAATGTGTGTGTAAACCCTGGAATTCATCAAATCAAATCAAATCAAATCACATTTATTTGTATAGCCCTTAATCACCGTTACAGTCTCTAAGGGCTTCACAGTGCCCAACATGTGAAAATAATAAATGGTTAGTACACGACATCCCCCAGCCTTAGACCCTCAGAGAGGACAAGGAAAAACTCCCACAAACCCTCACTGGGAAAATTGGGAGAAACCTTGGGAGGGGCTACTCAGAGAGGGATCCCCCTACCAGGACGGTTGGGCGTGCAATAGATGCCGAGTTTGGGCAAGCAGCGTATACACAATATATGAAAGTTTATTTTGGTGGGACATCCAGATCTGATGGGGCGGCATCACAGCAACGGCAACTCAGTCAGCGTCATCATAGGACTAGGGGACCATGCAGGCGCCAACACTGCCCACATAGGAGAACGCAACGTCCGCTCAGTCAGCATCGTGCTAGGAGGCGGGACCAACCAGACGCCAACTCTGCCCAGATAGGGGAACGCAACGTCCGCTCAGTCAGCATCGTCCTAGGAGGCGGGACCAACCAGACGCCAACTCTGCCGGGCTGCGGCCTGGAACAGATAGGAGACTCACCCACACACACCCATACACACACTCTCACTCACACAGACAAACATGACCAGCGTCAGTGGACAGGAGCAGGTAGACCAGGAGAATAGGACATGTAGGCAGGATGCTAGTATCCATCGGCAGGACCCTGATCTAGGATGAGCTAACTGGTCTAGCCTTACTCTGAGAAGAGACTGAGCCACTCCCTCAAGGCTGGTCAAATGACAGAGAGAATAAATGGGTTTTTAGCCTTGACTTAAAGACTTGGATAGAGCCTGCCTCTCTGATTGAGGCAGGCAGACTGTTCCATAGATAGGGAGCCCGGTAAGAGAAGGCTCTGTTACCTGCAGTTTTCTTTTTGACTGCTGGGATAGACAGGTAGCCAGCGTCCTGAGATCTGAGGGCGCGTGGCGGTTTATAAGGTTTAATCAAATCGGATAAATAGGACGGTGCCATCCCATGTAATGATTTATATGTAAGTAAAAGCACCTTAAAGTCACACCTGGCCTGAATTGGTAGCCAGTGTAATGAGGACAGGATGGGAGTTATATGGTCGAATTTCTTAGTTTTGGTCAGGATTCTGGCAGCAGCATTCTGGACCAGTTGTAGTTTTTTAGTGCGCCCAGTAGGTAAGCCCGAGAAAAGGACATTGCAATAATCGATTCTGGATGATACAAAGGCATGTACTAAAATTTCTGCGTCTGCCTCTGTTAGCATAGGTCGAATTTTAGCAATATTGCGAAGATGATAAAACGCTGATTTAGTGATCTCCTTAATGTGCAACTCGAATGAGAGGGTAGGGTCGAATTTTACCCCAAGGTTTTTAACGTATGGGCTCTGGGAGATTACACAACTATCAAAGTTAAGAGTACTATTCTCAAATAAGTGTCTATGTCTAGCCGGTCCCACAATCAGCATCTCAGTTTTGCTGCCATTAAGGAGTAGGAAGTTTAGGGACATCCAATATTTGACCTCTGATAGGCAGGCCTCTAGTTTTTGGAATTGGGTGTCATCGGTTGGTTTGACTGGTATGTAAATTTGGGTGTCATCGGCGTAGCAATGGAAGTTAATGCCAAATTTGCGAATGATGCCACCAAGTGGTAGCATATAGATAGAGAATAGCAGTGGTCCTAGGACAGAGCCTTGTGGGACACCAAAGTCCATATTGCAACACTCTGAGGTCATGTTGTTGTAAAAGACGTGGTGTGATCTATCAAGTAGGTAAGACCTAAACCAAGAAAGGGCTGATCCCCGGATACCAATATAATGTTCAAGACGGTTCAAGAGTATCGCATGATCAATTGTGTCGAAGGCTGCACTCAGGTCAAGTAGCAATAGTGCTGAGGTTGAATTGGAGTCAATAGCTAACAAAAGATCATTTACCACTCTCGTAAGTGCAGTTTCGGTCGAGTGAAGGGATCTAAAGCCAGATTGAAAGGGATCAAGCAGGTTATTTTTTGTCAAAAAATCTGTAAGTTGACTGGCTACTGTTCGTTCAAGTAATTTGGAGAGGAACGGCAGATTTGAGATTGGTCTATAGTTCATCCCCCTGGAATCCTTGCATAGGACGTATCACAGAATGTACTGTGGTTTGTGAATGGATGGAGTTACCATCCATGACATTTCCATGAAATTACATTAGTTAAACAGAACATTTCCATTATTTCATATTTCTGTCTGTTATATCAGTCAGTAGCACTAGCTAGAGATGTGTGTAGTTTGGTATCTCACAGTAAAACATTGCATGACACAGAACGTTCACTCAACCTGCCTGGCTAGTTGTATGGTAGTACTTTACATGTATCACAAACGGTAAACAGAAACAGGCAGAGCCTCTACAGGTGCCAACACCATGGAATGTAATTATGGGTTGTGGTTTCAGTAAGAACGCCAGCATTGTGTTGTTTTGGCATAGTACTAGGGACATACAAGATTCAAGATTCACCTTTGTGGATGTATCTATCCAATGGTAAAGCCCTTGAAAGGGTGCCCTCGTACAAGTATTTGGGTATATGGATGGACGACAAGCTTTTATTTAGTGTACATATTGCTAACCTAGTTAGGAAGCTTAAAGTGAAGCTTGGCTTTTATTTTAGAAATAAATCTTGTGTTAGTTTTAATGCCAAGAAAAAAACTTCTAGAAGAGACTTTTCTGTCTGTGATTGATTACAGTGACATTATACATGCATGCAGCTTCCTCAGTTTTATGGAGCCTTGATTCAGTGTACCATGCTTCTCTGCATTTTATTACAAATGCAAAGTCCCTTACTCACCATTGTACTCTTTATGAATTGGTGGGTTGACCACATGCAGGCAGCAGCACTGGTAAATTTTTATTTATAAAGCGATACTGGGTAAACTCCCTATCTACCTCTGTACGCTTATTTGTCTCAGTTCTGGCAGTTACCAACTACGCTCCTCAAAATGGTTGCTTTTTGATTTGGTTCTTACAGCTCTGGGTAAAACTGCATTTAACTACTATGCACCTTGGGCATGGAATAATCTGCAAAAAGAACTAAGACTAGCCAAATTTGTTTGTTACTTGAAATGCTATTTTATTTGAATTGTTGTGAACTGTTTTTTATGTTGTATTTGCTGTATTGTACTGTATGATATGAAACTGTATGGCTGCTACCTTGGCCAGGTCTCTATTGTAAAAAGAGATTTTCTTTTCATCTCAATGGGACTTCCTGGTTAAATAAAGGTTCAATTAAAACAATAAAATCAAAAACCAAGCTGAAACATGAAAAAAGCCCAGTTATTACTGTACAAATAAGTAATACACCAAACAAATGTATATGTGCAGAGGTTTAAAAAGTGTTAAGCAGAAACTCTACATCCTACAAATATGCCCATTATATACACTGATCACTGACATTCTTGTGAAATAACAGAGTGTAAAGTACGTGCAGGCACATGAGGCTTCATACCTAGTCAATATACTGCAACACACCCTCTATAAACTGAGACATGTACAGTTTAACAGTTTAACAGTGTCGCAAATTCATTGCCTTGCCAGACGTTTGAACAACTTGCAAATCATATGGTTGAAAGACACACCTGAACAAGGTATATCCTGTTTGCTTTTGCTCAGGTATTTGCTATTATGTGTTGTTCTGTAAACACCTTATTCAGTGACTTTCTCGGTGGTTGCCTTTTTTCTCCTGCACCACCTTGTAGTGAGAAGGGACTGTGGAAGAGATGTGTGTTCTGTGTTCTGAAGCTGTGGTTGAAAAATGTTCTGCATGGGCTGCATTACAGTGGTGGTGGTGTAGTAGATAGGCTGCTGT
This sequence comes from Hoplostethus atlanticus, assembly GCA_034670405.1. Lineage (NCBI taxonomy): Eukaryota > Metazoa > Chordata > Actinopteri > Trachichthyiformes > Trachichthyidae > Hoplostethus > Hoplostethus atlanticus. Next base: position 36,071 of record JAXDDX010000043.1, on the reverse strand, counting down.
TGTAATAGGAGCCTCTGGCTTTGGCTTGCTTTGCCTTCTCTCACTGTGACCATGCCTTCCCTCACTGAAGCCATGCCTTCCCTCACTGGGGCCATGACTTCCCTCACTGGGGCCATGACTTCCCTCACTGAAGCCATGCCTTCCCTCACTGGGGCCATGACTTCCCTCACTGGGGCCATGCCTTCAGTCACTATGCGAGAATGCTCAGATGACTCCCTGACCACAGTACGTTCTGTTTGTGGGACAGTAGCCAGGGACTGCAGTGGGGGGTGCTTGACATCATACTTGATACCGAGGTTACAGTGTTGATAGATAGAACCAGTTGTGATTGCAGAAACAGAGTAGACATTGTGCGCATACATATCAACATTCAAAAGTTTACAACATTGACACGTTTAAAGGCAAATTAAATAGGTTTGTCCTACCGTATTCTCGTCCTGGGTCTCAGTGTGGGCGGCAATGAGATGTGATTTGTTGTCAAAGGGCGTCTCATTGAAGCCCCCTGGCAGAGTACCAGCCCCACCATAATGGCATAAGAGCAGCAACAGATGAATGACTGTGGACATAACAAAGTCTACCTACCTGCCAGACTATTCTCTTTCCAGTGTAACCGGTAGAAATAGCTCCAGTCTCTACAAACGGAGCTACTCGGCTGCCGTAGTTCTGCTGTCCTGCAGCCACGCCCCCCCCCCCCCCCCCCCCCCGCAGTTTTGGGCGGAGAGGCGAAGTATCAAGCAATTAGCTTGCTTACAGAGTGCGTGTATATATACCCCAGGTAAGACACGCTATGGTTAAACCTGAATTCTGGTTTCCCTGTGCCGTGGCATTGTGTAGAGCCGATCGCTGCTAAGAGGTATGTCTACTATTGGGTCTGCTTTTATTGGGTATCATGTGGCTTGAGGTCTTACCGTTTTATCATTGGAACAGGTGTCACGGGCTATTGTGTTTCCCCGGCGGGTAAACTCTGTGGGTTGCTGTCTACTATAGCAGGTATGGTATGGGCAGTATTCCTCCTATAGACAATCCCCTGGTATTGCACTAGGCGATCTGTGCACGGGCCAGATTTACTAAATCACTGTCTTATAGGTTTGCTTCGGGGTATCCATTGATCAGCGGGAGGTAGCGCTACCGTAAAGGTAATGTTGGCGGCCAGATTTCGTTGTATTATGTATGACGGTTATGCTTTTAAGTATAGATAACAGGCGATCGTCTGTCTTTTAGGACATCGCCGCTGCTGCTTTGCTTTTCCTACAATCTATGTTAGGGTAAAAGGCTGGTTTCACCTGTGTATTGCCGGTAGTACGGCGTAGCCGCCGTACGCCGTTAATATATTTTATGGGCAATTGTAAAAGAGTATGCTGACTGCGCCAGCGTTTTCTGTGTAATGTTATTTTGTTTTTTCTTTATTTACTGGATAGTTGTCATTTTTGCGTGGCGGTGATACGGTCGGTCCCCTGGTCCAAGGTACGATCCCTACAGTCGGTCAGCCACCTTCCATTTATTATTATTTCTGGTGGCAGTCAGTAGCACTCCCTAGCGTTCCCTCCGCATTTTAATATTGTTTTGTAGTAGATTGTTTAATAAAATTGTTGTTTTAACTCTGCCCTTTATCCCCAGCTTCGTCTTCGCTCTATTTTGAAATAAATTGCCCATCGGGCCTTGAATATCACGTCTCTGGCTCTACTGTCCCTACTTACTCGTGTCTTGTGGAAACTCTTCTGGTCATCAAAAATACAGATATTTCCTTGGGTGAAACTCCCAAAGTGGCGTTGTCCGGTCTTATTTGACCTCACTCTTGCAGTGGGTCACACCAGGTTTGTCTATTGGGGCCTCTTCACTTACAGTGTAGACAATTATGCAGCTCTATATAACTAGAATGGACTAGGTGTGCCTTTTGGTGGCTGGACCCTTCTCGTTCTATGGTGAATGGATTAATAAGTGTAATTTGCTGAATAGACCAACCTCTTAGACTGGTCCCCAGCTCTGGCTACTGCCACCTGCTGGTAAGGCGTGTGCGTGTGCGTGTGCGTGTGCGTGTGCGTGACCATGCTGCGCCCTTCTACTATTCTGAAATTTGCGGGTATACTCCAGATATCTGTGTATTCCCTCAACTCCACTACTGATACGTTATCATTACTAATACTTTCCTCCTGAAGATAGATCTACACCTGATGACCGTTAAGAAACTCATTAAGTGTTATTTTTACATTTGGAAAGACATGTACACTGTTCATCACCTATTTTTACATGATACATTACAATCATTTAGCAGATGCTTTTGTCCACAGCAACTTATGTGATAGCTAATGCTAGGTGGGCCTTGAACCCATGACCCTGAGACTAAAGCCTCTTTCACATGCAGTGAAATCCAGAATTTATCTAGACATTACTCGGAGGGGTTGTATGTGTGAACACAAATGTCCGAATCAGTTGGTCTGGAAATTAAACGGACTTTACCCATCCAGCACCCTAGTCTAAAATGTTTTATCGCCCAGTGAGCCCGAGTGTGAGCCCGAGTGTGAGCCCGAGTGTGAGCCCGAGTGTGAGCGTGAGTGTGAGCGTGAGTGTGAGCGTGAGTGTGAGCGTGAGTGTGAGTGTGAGTGGCCTGCACACCTGGCTTCCATCTACTCTCCTGTATATCAACCCTGGCTTTCCTCCCACTCATCACCAGATTGTTGCTTCTGCTTTAGTGGTAGCTACTCTCCAGCCGCGCTTCGTTTTTGATATCGCCTATGCTTGTTTCCCCGTGTTTGCTACCTTTAATTCCTGCTCTGGCCCAATCCCAATGTCCCCCCCTAAACCCTGAACCCTCACGGACTTAACTGACGTCACCTGGTAAATGCTTGAGTGCGAGAGGCTGCAAGGGCTCGAAATTGTATAAATAGGAATGGGACAGCACTTGGCGACATATCTCGTTACCTTGACGATACCAAAACATGTTACGTACGATTGTGGGTTTGGGACTTTTTATTAAGTTTTTTACTTTGTTCATGGCCAAGGCACTTAAGGGACCGACTGCCTGATCTGAACATCTCCCAGGCTCTTGCCTTACAGAGTTAATTGTAAAATAATCAATTGACTTGTTTTTGTCAAAACAGCATCATTAAGCAAAAAAAAAAAAAATGAATAAACATTTGTCCTTCCATTTGTTTACCGTTTTTTTTAAAGCGCTTCCGGGCTTCCCCTGGTAACCCTGTATTCAACGTCCCAATGCTATGAACTGTGGGTAATTCCCTCAGGCAAAGTCTGCAGAAATGCGGACTTACGGAAAGTGTGCATAACGGGCTCAAAAGTCTGCGAGAGAGCCCTCGCACTTGACGATTTGACAGTGGGACAGCCCTAAACCCTCGCGGACTTAGCGGGAACGCGCCTCAAAGTCTGTGAGTCCGTGAGTGTGGACATTGGGATTGGACCTCTGTCTCCCGTAGTCCAGGAACCCAGCCTGTCTGCTTGCCTGCCTGCTACTCACCCATCCTCGCCTCGCCATCTCCACTCCTCCTGCCATCTCCAGCCTTCTCTATTCCCCCCATCTCCAGTGAACCCCTCTCAATGAATCTGCTTGTATTGTCGACGAGCGAGGGGGCGTGTTGATGACGTATTTATCATGCGACTAGAGCGAAACCGGGATAATAACCCTTTTGTCGATACTGCAGATATTACATTTAGTATTGACATCAACGCAAAAATGGCCACTGAGAGTGAGCTGGTCACTTTGTCCGCCATCTTCGTGCTGTTAATAAAACACTGCAATTTCTGCAGCGCACTTTTTGCGTCATGTCCTGTCTCCCGCGCGTTCTACCCAGGCCCCACCCCTTGCCTAAACTAACCAGAGTATTTTATGTTGTTGTGAACGCATCCGAAACGGACATTCTCCGGTGGTGTGCTATATGTGTGGAAGGGCAACTCCTTAAAGTACGGACCTGATTCTCTGGAAAATATCCAAAGTGTATATCTGAAAGAGGCTTAAATTCTCTGCTGACTAAGCTAACTGGGACGATATTCTGGTTCTAGGACAACAGGACTGGATTTTCTCAGGTCTCTGTCTTTACTTGGTCTCAACCAGCTTGGACCTGGGGCCAAATGTATAAAACTCTGTGTATATTTAGGTGTAGAAATCTGTGTACACACAAAACAGGAAACATGCATACGCAGTCTTTTCGTCAGATTTATAAAACCCCACGTGCATCTGTTCCCACATGTTTTTTCCTCATACATCTCAATCATCCTGAAATTGTGAGCACCGTGCACAAGCCTTTTGACCATGCCCACAATTGACTATAAATGGCTTCCAACACACCCCCAATTGCCTGGTTTGCATGTAAAGGGCCAGCATTTAGTTTCGTTTTGAGGAGAAGCATTTAAGAAGCAATTGAAGAAGAAGAAGCGCAATTTTACCGACTGTGAACTTGAAATAATGGTTGATCAAATTGACAGAAGAAAACGCGTATTATTTGGAAGCCTAAGCTCTGGCATTACCAAAATGAAACAAGTTGAATGGCAGAAAGTAACCGAAGCAGTGAACGCCATTAGTTCAGAGCCGCAGACTCTGGAGGAGATGAAAATAAAGTAGTCTGATTACGTGAGGCCAAGAAGCGCATTACTGCGCACAGCGTTAGTGTGTGAGCTACTGGAGGAGGAGAGGGGACCCCAGTGCTCTCTTCGCTTGATGGGCGCATGGCTTTTATCCTGGGCCAAACTGCCATTTATTCATATAAAGATCATTATCATCATAATTATTATAATGCATAGTGACAAACATATTTACTCAAGATAGAACGAAATTAAGGCTTGTCAAAAAAAGGTTGTTAACCACTCACGCATCACTATGTAATCATTGTGAAGGTTTTTTTAAACTATAGATTACATTCCAACACAATGTAGTGAAGGAAAAAAGCTTTAAATAAAATGTCACCCAAATTCACACTTTTATTATCCTTTTTTGCCAACTCGCAACATCACACTAATCTGACTCAAAAGACTGCGTATACGGTACGCATGGTGTGAAAGATGTGTACTGGTACGCACATTCTCATCGGCCGTGGATTTTTATACATTCGGAAACCTGCGTGGAAAGTGCTGGTGTGACAGATGTGTACCAGTACGCACATTCTCACCGCCTGTGGATTTTTATACATTCAGAATCCTGTGTGGAAAGTGGCGTAAGTACACTTTTCGTGTGTACGTGTAGCGTGTTGTGCTTCGTTATGAATGATGAGACTATTTGGTCAATTCTGAAAATTGACAATTATTGAAATTATTCTTAGTAATTAATATCTTATTAATTAACACTCGCGGGGCACCACCAGTTTACACTGGAATAGTCTCTTTATAATGATATCAGTCTAATAGTCAGAAGAAGTGAGCTCTAGATTTCAGTGATTTTCTACCTTCATGTCCAGGATATATCAATAACACACAATAATCAGTTCTTTATAAATACAAAGATTTATTAACTGATTAAACACAATGAATAATGATAGATAAATATATGTACAATATGTACAACAAAGTTAAATGAAATGAGGGCAGGTAATATTGGCAAATGGTATGCCAAGTAACAGTGGCAGAGAATATGGCAAATAGCAATTGCAAGGAAGTTGGCACCGACAAAACGACCTGAGCTGTAATACGTCTAATTGCGGCAATGTGGCAACAGCGAAAGATGGCTTGGAGGACAGCTGACAGTTTCCGGGAGACTTGGGACAGAAGGACAGAGAATAGTGGAGAGAGAGAGAGTATTCTAACCTCACTTTCACAGTTCAACACTGCCTTTGCATCACCTGTGCATCAACAAGAAAGTTGGTTACCGTCTGGTTTGCAGGGTGTCAGCGTGCCTTGTCTCCGTGGTAACCGTCGCACAGTCTCAGTGGACAGGTAAACACACGCACGTGTTGGTCTGGACCAGTCGACGTCAGGAGGGCCGTTGTGGAGTGCGGTACGGGGGCCGTTGTTCGTCGGAGTCATCGTGCCAACAGTTCACCTCAGTGGATATAGAGGGATAGGTCGATGTGTTGACTCACATCGTTCAGGAAGCAGAGTAGAATAGCGGCTGGCTTCTGACGTGGTTTCGTAGTCTTCTGGATCAGGTTGAGTGAACTCAATCGGCCGTCTCGGCAAGATTCACTCTAGAGCTGGTCTGGTACTTGAGCTGAGAGAAGAGCTTTGAGCCAGGTTCAAACTTAGTTACAGGACGGGCTGCGGGACTGGCTGCAGGATGGTTGAGTTGAGTTTTTTTGATGTTCCTTGATGTTTCTTGATGTCTTTCCGCCTGAGTTTTTGCCCGTCCACCCTGTTGCAGGAGTTGTCCTCCTTTGTTCGTTCGAGTTCGTGAGATTTCGTGTCTGTGCTGAGCCGAGCCCAAGGGCTGAGAGGGTTTTATGGTATGTCAGGAGTGGTAGGTATTTCCCTCATTTGCATGCATCAGATTTACAACTTGATGATCGGTGATCACCATCCCCTAAAACTGCATTTGCAGCTCAAGTTTGGAAAACATAATTTTTCTTGATCCTTTGGGGATGCAAGTGACATATTCAATCACCTTACAACAAATGGGTTTGTATGACACCAAACATCACTGTCTTACCACAAAATACTGGCGAGTAAACCAAAAGTCCTGATAACACATTCTGTGTGCCTTGAATAACCCAGATACTACATTGGGGAGTAGGGCACATCATCGGCCACAGGATGTGAAGTTCAAATCTAATAAAACATATACAGAAAGCACATTTTTGCAATACATTCCAGAGTTTCTTGGTTCACTTATTCTGTGTCTCCCTTGGAAGGCATATTAGGTACATTTCCCCGGCCCTTATCATCGGACCTATCTCCTAATGGCACCAGAGCAGGCAAGTCGAACCTGCAAAGTGTTACTTTTTGGCAGATTTATGGGGAAATCCACCTTTTGCTGCAAAGGGGGTTCCTTGGGTTCCTGGGAGCACAGCAGGGGTCTTGACCTCATAGGAAGGCCCTGGGAGAGGAATGTGTTAGTCTTTGGGTGTTGCTGTGTATTTTGTATGGTCCGAAGAGGGGGGGAGGCCGATGTCTCCTGCATACACTACAGTACGCATGGTTTATACATTTGGCCCCGGATCTTGGTGTTGACTTGGACTCTACTAAGCTTGTCTTGACTACACCGATGTTTTAGTTGTTTGACCACATGGTTCTTCATCAGGATGAATGTCACATCATACTCATGTAGTAGCATTAGCAGGCCCAGGAAGATCAGTCCAATGGCTGCAGCTCCTAACTCTGCCCCTTAGCCGATCACCGGCGCCTCGAACTCTGCATACCATTCCATCCTCACAGGTACAAACTTCCACCTTCACTTTCTGCAGGTCTGGACAGGTGTGTCCCTGCTCGTCCCTCACATCCAATGCCACCTCATAAAAACCAGGCCACATTTCCTCAGGGGTCCTCAAGTTGGCCGAGGTGTCTGCCAGAAACATTAGTTACTTAGTTCTCAGAGGAGTGTAGTACTGTCGATCGGGTCCCTATTGGCTGTTCCAAACTCTAGATAAACAAGTGATTTTTGTATTTTATTTTATATTTATTTTTTGTTAATTTGGATTATGGATTGGATTGGATTTGGATTATTATTTGATATACCATGATAAAGCATTTTGTATTTACTATTACTAATCAAAATAAACTAATCAAAGTAGCCACCCTTTCTGGTAGATAGCAACACTCTAAGTTTTGTCAACATAAGGTTCTTACAGGTTACTCTTGACCTAGAGTAGAACAAGTGGTCCACTAAACGTGCCCTAGATGGTTAAAGTATACTTAAATTTATGGCTAAAGTATAGCCCTTTAAATATAAACCTAGCATATATACCAACCGTTTCAAAGAGAAGAGCTGCCGTTAACTAAGGTGAATTTAGCAAGTACCCAGTACACTGGGGAATTGGGGAATATTAAGTAGTTAGAGGGGCAGACCTTAGGATGAAGGCTAGGTGAATCTTGTCACTAATCCATCTATACTCATTGGAATCCTGTTAGGTGAATTATCCTGCAGGCTTTAGACTTGGTCCGTCAGCCCCAGGAAACAAAACTGACCACGTTTCTCATCTGTCATTATGGGAGTTCCACACAATATCCTCCCCAAAGGTCTGACCTTTACTTGGTTAACTTCATACCCAATTATTTACCAAACTGATTCTACTTACCTACCTGATTCTACTTACTACCTACATTTTACAACATGCACAATTATTTATTATAATTATAATTATTTATTTCAGTCAAGTAAAGGTTAATTTTTATTATATAAGGCATGCATGGTAAAAACTAAAGGTTTCTATAATTTGTTCATAAACTTTAAAGCATGTCTGTATGAGTTAATGAATGAACGAATGAATGCACACACAAAGCCCAGCTCTTATAGAGGTGGCTCCTCCTGAGCACCTAAAAACAAGAAGTCCCTACTGGCTCTTTCAAAATCTAGATTTGACATTCGTATTGTCTGTTCCCTATAGGCTGTTCCAAAGTTTCTCCTCGACCTGCCTGAGCAAAATGTGAATCATCTTTTAACTCACTTCTTAAAACAATTTTTTGTAGACTTTCTTTTATTAATTATTAATTGTTTATGCCTTGCTTTATATTTGTTACCTTACTTCCTTTTGCTGTTGATTTTATGTGATTTGTTTTTTACTTCTTTCTAAGTGCTAAGTTCTAAGTGCTTTGCAACTATTTTGGACCTGCTATTATAGATACAGATTATAATTCTGATTATTATTATTAACCTCACCATTAAGATGCTGAACATCCCATTTGCCCTTGGTGCCCTCTGGGATGATGGAGAAGCTGAAAGGAGCTCGATTAGGGAATGCATCCCTATCCTCAGCAGTTACAGTGACAGCGTCAACATTAGTACACATAGTCCTGACGTTACTGGTCAAGGTGGGGCAGTGGTCATTAAAGTCTGCCACCTGGATGGTTATGGTGCCCGTGGCTGTTTGAGAGGGTATGCCTGTATAGGGAGACAAGGGAATGAGGACAGGTCAGACTAGTCAGCATCTCAGTGCTGTTTCCACTCTTGTTATAAATTAGTTCAAGTTGAGAGACAGAGACAATGTTTTTGGTAGATTGTCTCTTTGGTCAACTTAACCATTAAGTAATAACATAGGCAGCAAAATCATCCATGGGTCCCTAGTAAATACTTGGCTCCGGTTTGAGTATCAACATTGTGTATGCTAAGTGTTAGCATGGAGCACTGGAGCCCAAGAGGCCGAGGGCCTGATCCTCTACTGCGGAGCGCAGGGACATCTCTGCGCCAACTGCCCCCAGTGGCCAAAAAGAGCAGACCCGTCGGTGAGTAGAGGGGTCCTGATGGGTCAAATTTCTTTATTAACCTTCTCTACCTTCCAGACCATGCTACCGGTCACTTTGACTTGGAGAAACTCAGCCTAGCCAAAAAAAGAAGAACTTGACAATGTTTCCACATGGCTCCTTTAAAACCTCCTGGAAGGTTCATCCCCTGCAAATTCACAGCAAGGAGTCCATACACCTACCCTCCTTCCCCTGTGAGTATATGGACCTCTAGGTGGTTTTTAGCAAGCTTTTTAGAGAGCTACCTCACTGCCTCCTCACCGCCCATATGTGTGATAGAGCTGTTGCCTGGTACCTGTCCCTCCTGGGGGAGACTGTACTCTCTCTCTCTGTTCCAGAGACAAGAGCCACGGAGAAGTATATTGGACAGCATCGTCCACTCCTCCACATCCCCTGCTGGTGTGGGGTTCTTCTTCATGGGCAAAAGAGATGGAGGCCTCTGCCCATGTATAGATTACCGTCCACTCAATAACATCACAGTCAAGAATAAGTATCCTCTTCCTTTTTGTCAAGCCAGAGAAGTGCCTATTCCATGCCACCCGGGTTCGCTTCCTTGGATACATCATCACTCCAGAGAATATGCAGATGAACTCCGGCAAGGTGCAGGCAGTAGTGGACTGGCCCAGACCCACTTCCATCAAACAGGAACAGTGATTCATGGGATTTGCCAATTTCTATCACCGCTTCATCCATTCTTTCAGCTGATGTAGGATGTAGGCATAGATGCCATCTTGTACCCAACACACGATGAGACGCTCCATCCCTGCGCCTTTTTCTCCAGACGCCTCTACCCTGCCGAGAGCAACTATGACATTGGGAACCAGGAGCTCTTGGTGAGAGTGCTGGAATGGGGGCACTCGTCCCAACTGGTGGGTCACCCCGGCACAGATCAAACCCTGAAGTCCCTGCAGAGGCAGTTCTGGTGGCCCACAATGAGGAGGGACTACATCCGCAGGTGCCACCGCACCTGGAGATGAGCAGCCCTGTTGCAAGCCTGGTCCCAGCAGACTCTACTCACTAACCGCAAGAGAAGACCCATGGTGCCCTACCAGCCAGGAGACAAGGTTTGGCTTTGTGCACAGTATCTGGGTGGAAAACCGCAACTGTAAGGGTAGAGAACCACAAGCTCGTGCCTAGGTACATCAGGCCCTTTGAGGTGGAGAAGAGGATCAACCCGGTCTCCTGTCTTTTTAGCCTTCCCTGAGCCATGAGGGTCCACCCGGTCTTTCACACATCCCCCGTCCATAGAGGAGGTGGTACTGTCACAGCCACACAGCGCCAGCAGCACCAATAGCAGCCCTGCCCTCCTAATCACACTGAATCTTGAGCAAACCCTTTCCTAGAGTAGATGTTGTCCTTCAACAAGCTGTGGTCCAGATGTCTCTGTCTCTATCTGGGACTAGTACTTAGTATAGCAGCCCTGTTGGCTTTTGTGTTTGTTATTTTTGAGTTACCTGATATTAAACACAGGATTGCACCTAGAGGAAACATCCCTACTGTAGAGGAATCCCAGGGAACCCACAGGGACCTAATGAAGAATCAAGGTTCCCTGTCTGCAATGTATAGATCCAGAATGCCTCTTTCTGTAACAGCAATATATCAACCCCCTTTTAGGCTGAAGAGTGCTGTGTTTTTCTTGTCATTTTATGCCTTTGTGAACTTGCACCCTATTGGGGTTGTTGTTTGGTTTGCCATTTGGACTTGAGCTTGCCATTTTAGATAATTTCATGAGTGCTAAAACCAGACCATGGTGCTGATGCTATCTGGTCAATTCAACCTTTGATGAGGCACTTATTTTACTTTCCTGAGAGCATTCTGATATGTATCAAGTATGAAGCAGAGCACACAGTGGAAGAGTTTACCATCAGTCATGCAGAGAAACTTAGCAATATATGTCCCATTGATCAGGAAGGGAGACTCTCTGTCAGGCATCTTGTTGAGTCTAATCTCAGCTGTCTTTGGGTCGATGGTCAGCCAGATACCAGTGTCAGATCCCTTAGCATACCTACAGCAGAAATAAACTGTCAATTATTTGAAGCATTGACAATTAAACCTATAAGAGTATTTTTTCTGTAAATGGATTTTGTGTTTGTGTGTGTGTGTACACTAACCTGACATTCTCGGATGGTTTCCCAGTATCTCCATCCAGTGCTGGGTAATGGGCAATGACCTCTTTAATGTTGATAGAGTGGCCCCCCTCTGAGATGGGAATGGCTTTGACCGTAGGGTCAAAATGTGGTCCCTCAGGCTGGGTCTTCACGTTGATTTTGATTGGATAACCTTTATATTTGTTGGTGGTCGAACTTGTCCATGATGATCCCCCACAATGTCCTTCAGTTCCAGTTCCAGTTCCAATTCCACTTCCACTTCCCCCAGACACACCTCCTGTACCAGTGCCACTTCCTCCTACATCTCCTCTTGCTCCTCCACCTGAGGTAATTCCAATAACTGTCGCAGCTCCATGTCCAGCGCCATCATATGGCTTAGCCTTGTTCCTCACAACCAGCCCCAGTTCAAGATATTTCACATCCTCATAATCCACAGCCTGGGGAATGGCACACAAAAAAAGAGTACATCAGCAGAAAATAATAACTCTTACACAGGGCGTCTGTAAATGATATAACGAAATTAACTGATTATGGGCAGTCATTTGTGTGTATTTGTCAACAGTCTCAAATTTTAATGAAATGAGCGGTAAGTCTGTAACACCGATTACATTGTATGCATGAATACAGCAGCGGCGACTCATCGGGGGGGCAAGGAAGGCTATGCCTCCTCAAAATTTGAGAGGGAAAATGCTGTCAGGATGCTCCCGGTGGAAGTCGTGGATGAGGGAGGGATCCAGGATGTTCCGACGTGGGACCCAACTGTGCTCCTTTGGGCCGTAACCCTCCCAGTCAACGAGGTACTGGAAACCTCGGCCATGGTGGCGGATGTCCATGATCCTCCAGACAGTGTAGGCCGGATGGTCGTCAATGATCCGGAGGGGCCGAAGGGATGAAACATGGAATTCACATTTCTCGGCTTTAACAAACAGCTTGTTTTCAAAAAGGCGACGAAGCACCAACCTGACGTGTGTGTTCCTCCATGTTCCGGGAGAAGATCAAGATGTTGTCGAGGTAGATGAAGATGAAGCGGTTCAACATGTTGTGGAGGACGTCATTAACGAGTGCCTGGAAAACTGCCGGGGCATTGGTGAGGCCGAAGGGCATGACGAGGTGGCCGAGCGCGGTGTTGAAAGCCGTCTTCTATTCATCACCCTCCTGGATCCGGATGAGGTGGTAGGCGTTCTGGAGGTACAGCTTGGAAAAGACGGTGGCGTGTTGGAGGGGCTCAAAAGCAGAGTCAATGAGTGGAAGTGGATATTTATTCTTAATGGTGATGTTGTTTAGACCCCGGAAGTCGATGCAGGGGTGCAGGGCGTGATCTTTCTTTTCCACGAAAAAGAAGCCAGCACCAACAGGAGACGAGGAGGGTCTGATTAAGCCCATCTGTCGGTCTAAGAATAAGTAGACCTATACAGAACAGAATGAGGTATAAACAAACAATACTTATTGAATAGAATATTTCTATAGAATCTTAAGATAAGTGAATATTAACATAAATAAGAAATTGTAGAAAATATAAAATATAGAAAATAATAATATAACACTGAGCTTTGGCTTTGCTGCCTGATTAGTCCATTCCTCGCAATATTATACAATTACCTTTGGCTATACAATGTAAACATAAGCCTATAGGCTATGGCTGCACCTATACAGTATGTCTGTGCTTGTACTGGCTGATGATCCAGCATCTCCTCTACTGACAAACTCAAGCATAGCACCTGTAAATTATAGATAACAATACTATTATTAATTTTATCAGCTGCATCAGGCCCATTCAAACTGGCTACCCCAGATTTCCTTTTATACATTTTCAAATATAAAATACTATTTATACTATGGCTTGGCTGAATACTTGATGGTTATTATTTACTGAGATATGTGTAACCATATTGAAAATTTAATCAATAGTCAATGTCAATCCATTGCTTTCCATCTTGCATTAGTCTAGAGTTGTAACTAAACCTTGTCTAGATAAGACTAGATAATCATTGTCTTGTTTTAAACTTATGTGCGCCTATGAGGAGTGCCATCACGCCCATATATTGTCTGGACTGGTCCCAACAGAGGTTGCTGCTGGAAAGCGCGAGTTTCATTTCGTGCACGCGCATTTGAATGCATGATCAGGTGCGACACGGTTATCTTTTCCGAGCTGCAGTTTATAAACACCCATTGCGTTTATCAAACTAATAAATAGTTGTATTTCACGCTCACTTTTGTCAGGCACAAAGTTACAGAACACAGCCCTGGAAGTAGCTGGCAAGAAAGCAAGACACAGACAGACCAAGAGATGCACTGCCCAGCTGGGTTAGCAAGACAGACTGACTAGAGAGAGATGCACTGCAAGCTAGCACATCAACGTAACGTTACTGTTATTTGCTGACATCAAACTCAGAGAGAAGAGAACACAAGTTTACCTGATTGCTGTTCCCGCAATTCACACTCATGGTGTTTTTTTTCTCTTTTCGTGACCAGAAGGATAGTTCCACTTCATCCTCTCATCGAAGTTGTAAACATTGACACCTGCTTTGACACGAGGGGGAGGGGGGGCCCTTGCGGTACATAGGGCTGCCCGGCTCTGTAGAGACATTGTAGCAGATGTAGAAGCATTAGGATGCCCTTGTTGGTCTTGGTTGGTTGTGATGCTGAAGTAGCCAGCCTCATTGCCTTTGACGATTTCCCAATTTTCTGTGTACATAACATCCAGGTCCTCTGATTTGATTCTCATCACCTCCACACCCTCTGTTCTCCTCAATACTGCCCTCATACTGCAGGTAAAACACATTAATGAGTGTAATAGGGTTTAAAGAGTATTAGGTATAAATCACAACTTGACTGCAAACCTATACCTGATGAAGGCATAGGTTCCGCTTAGGTATTTTAATGTCTTAGACCTCTCCAATTACAGACATTTTAACATTAAAACCCACACGAGTGCCTGGACTTGGATGTTTTATGTCACAAGAACACATTTGTAGTTACAATATCTCTTTCTTTCCTATACAGTAGCACTGAATTTTGCTTGACTCAATATTGGGGAACTGAACCAGTCTCCATCATCACTGGTTGAGATAATGTTCACTATGCTAACAAGCATAATGGAGTTTTAGTTCTACAAACATTTCTCAGAGCACAAGTTAGCTTACTGGCAAACTTGAGTAGCAAAGACAAAACACTGGCAAAAATATAAATAAAACACTTAAATAGCAATTTTTTATTTTTTATTTTTTTCTGGCGCTGCTATAACCGCTGCTGAATCGATTCAGTTGTGTGAGTCAAATCAACTCACTCACTTAACTGATTCGGTTCTTTTGAACAAGCCTTTAGATCAAAATGTATTTAAGATCATGACAAACAGTCAGGTGTGTCCAAACCTTTGACTGGTACTGTATATTAAACAAAACTACCTCTTCTTTGTCTAGAGTGGGGAGGCTGTCGTTCACATCATTGATGTGAATGGTAATGGTGCTGGTTGCAAAGTTTCCCCCTGGTTTGCCATCCAGGTCCTGACCTTTTACTGTCAGAATGTATGTGTCATGGAGCTGAAATACAAAAAACAGTCAGAAATTACTGTTCACTGTGAAACAGAGGACTGGACCAGAAAACCATGAACTGAGTGAAAGGTTGCTGCATGGTTGTACCATCGGTAAGATAGAGTAACACTGCCCCTGTGTGGCTGTCATTTCACAGTGAATTAAAAATGAGCAACAATGTGTTCAATCCCCACATATTGTCAACTATCACCTTTGTAAGTCGCTTTGGATAAAAGCGACTGCTAAATTACTGTAATACCTGTGTATGTAAACAAATGCTGCTCTATCACATAATGTAGAATATAATAATGATTTTTAGAAAAAGTACTATTGTAGGTTTGATATAGGTTTGACATAATGTAAATGTGCCTTTTGCCCAATACATGCTGGGATAGGCTTCAGCACCCCCTGTGGCCCTGAATAGGAATAAGTGGGTATATAAAATGGATGGATAATGTAAATGCCTATTATAAAGATTGTAAATAACATATTGCTGTTAATAACATTTACTTTATTTTGAACATAGGAAACTAAATACTTTTACCCTTTTACACAAATAATGTATTGTGATAACAAACATTCAAATACCCACAATACCTTGCGGGATCAGAGAACGCGGTGCTTTGTCACACTGTGGTAATCTGTTATATATGTTAATACAACAGATTACATTAATTGATAATCTGTTAATCAGATATATTTTGCTTCTGTACCTACTGTAGTTTTCATAAAATATACAAAATATCACCAAAAACACCTATAAATAGTTTGTTTGTATGTTTTAACTTTAACATTTTGAACATTTCTAAAAATGGCATATTTCTTGTATGCAAAACATTTTTTTCAGACTCATAGATATGATCATTGAATTTCACCTGCTGCCTCTATTGGGTGTTTCATTTGAAAAAAGACAAAAGAAAATAATGTTTGCCATACCCATAGTATTTTGTAAATAATTCACCCAAAAACATTTTTTACAAATCCCTCTGTAAATTACTATTTAGTTATTCATCAAAATGAAACAGGATGTACTTTGACTTTATCCACTGAGAAAAAAACTCTTCGAACTGACATGCAATTTTATGAACGTTAATAACATAATAAATAAAAGTTGTAATACAAAACGGGTTTGTAATTCCATATTTAAAATTTCATTCTGATATGATGAAAGGATATTTTTTTCTATTCACCTGTGGTGCCTTGCCTTAACAACAGAATTCTCCATGCACATGCAAATAGCCAACGACTTGCCAATATCTGATTCCAGTCCAATTTATTTGTTATGAGCTGATTTGCATGAATGTATATAGGCATGAAACATGGTAAAATATATTTAGAATTATTTTGTGAAGTTTGAAGACAGCAACTGGAAGAAGACAGGGGCATCTCTGTTAGATGAATCCTGAGGCTCCAGCACTACAGGTGTCTTTGGAATGCTAGGTCCTGCAGCTGTATGGCGCCTTGGACTGAGTCAAGACGTACATCTTGGTAGAGAAGAGTGTGCAGAGGCCAGACCACAGGACAACATGGTTGTAAATCCAACAACGAAAGCAGGGAACTGGTAGATTTTCCTTCCACTGGCTTCAACAGTTTCCAAACTGATCATTTCTATAAACAGGAGCTGGATATGTGATCAATGGACTCAGTGCTTAGTATGGTCAACATTTTCAGAGCCTAAGAAAAGATTGTCCTGCTATATATAAGAACAGTGAAATGCATGCTTGGGAGAGGGGTTAACATCGGGTCTGGGAGACGAGCTCTGGTTGAGACTACATGACATAGAGACTCTGGACAATTTTGTGTGTGTCAACTAATAAACCTTTTGCTATCATATGAGGTTTCTTATATGATTTGTTTTAAACCCTTATTCTGATACTTGAACTCCATGTTACACTATCAATGTGAAAGACAATTGCATGAATACAGACCTTTAATCTGGTATAGTCTGAGGTTCTTCCTTCACACAGGTATAAATTCAAAGTTTGTTTCTTGGTTGAACCATCTCCATACTTCTGGCTATTACAAGTCAGGTTCCTTAAAATGCCAACAGTTTGACCATTTATTGTCTAAATATGCAAACTACATCCTGTGATGTGATTATTGCAGCTTGGCTTCAAGCTGTGCAGCAGTGCCGTCGTCGCCCCCAACCTCGACGAGGGCTGCGGCGACGCTGCCTCGGACCGAACTTGGGTGAGGTAGGCCCCTTCCGCTGACGCGCACGTAATGCGGACGGACTCGAGGAACCAGAGGTTCCCCGGCCGCCACGCCCGACTCATGCGAGCTGGACGGGCGCCACACGGGCAAAGGGACCCTTTGGCAGACACGGAATATACTATATGAATAAAACTATGTTTATAGTGGAGCACCCACTATTTCCATGAGGACACCCAAAACTGATATCCTGAATACTGAGCTGCTGCATCAAAGCTGATTCAGGATCAGAACCGGCCGGGTATTCTACTTTTATCCTTATTTGTATGGACACAGCGGTCCCCCAAATATGCAATAGTAGCGGCAACAGCGAGCATAGTAGCCAACGGCGAGCATAACAGCAAACCTAACAGCAGCGGCGAGCAAAGTAGCCAACAGCGAGCATGGCAGCGAAACGGCGAACATAGCAGCGAAACGGCGAGCATGGCAGCAAACGGCAAGCATGGCAGCATAATTGCGAGCATTGCAAGCGTGGATGGTTGAGTGATCATGGGCAGCAGACGATTGGTCGCCTGCTATATTATGTGTATTGGTGGAGCGAACATAGCAGCTGACGGCGAGCATAGCCCCAAACGGCGAGTATGCGGCAAATGGCGAACATAGCGCCCAACGGCGAGCATGCGGCAAACGGCGAACATAGCAGCCAGCGGCGAACATGCGGCAAACACAGCATCCAACGGCGAGCATGTGGCAAACAGCGAACATAGCAAGCATGGCATTCAGCACATTGATAGCATGAGCAAGTCATTGCGACCTCCCCTAGACAATCATATCTTATTGAGAGACTGACATGTATGCCTATTAGTGGCTGCTGATACTTATTTAGTGAAATATAAGACAATAAATTTGTTTATTGTATAGTGATGTGTGCCTCTCTTGTCTTATACTGCTGCAAACTGCAATTTCCCCTTGGGGACAATAAAGAGCTATCTATCTATCTATCTATCTATCTATCTATCCAGAAAGTCACTTGAGCAATAGATTGCCTGAGGGAGAGAAAAGTCATGCTGCCCCAATAGCAACATATTTGGTGTGACTGGGTCTGGATCAGTCAGGTCAGAAGAGACATATCCAAGGGGTGTTGAATTTAAAATACCTTCCACCTCAATCAGGACAGTATGGAGAACTGCATCTGTTGTGGGTTGATTTCCTAGTGTAACATGGAGCACCATTTTCACAGATTTCATTTCTCGTTCCCAGCTTCCACTGAAGTGTAGATCAAATCAAATCACATTTATTTGTATAGCCCTTAATCACCGTTACAGAAGGGCTTCACAGTGCCCACCGTGTGAAAACAATAAATGGTTAGTACACGACATCCCCCAGCCTTGGACCCTCAGAGAGGAAAAGGAAAAACTCCCACAAAACCTTTTAGGAAAAAATGGAGGAAACCTTGAGAGGGGCTACTCAGAGAGGGATCCGCCTACCAGGACGGTCGGGCGTGCAATAGATGTTTGGGCAGTAAATTTGAGTGTCATTGGCGTAACAATGGAAGTTAATGCAGAATTTGTGAATAATGTCACAAAGTGGTAACAGATAGAGAATAGTAGTGGGCCTAGGACAGAGCTCTGTAGCACACCAAAGTCCACATTGCAACACTCTGAGGTCATATTTTTGTAAAAGACGCGGTGTGATCTATCAAGTAGATAAGACCTAAACCAAGAAAAAACTGATCCCCGGATACCAATATAATTTTCAAGACAATTCAAGAGTATCATATGATCAATTGTGTCGAAGGCTGCACTCAGGTAAAGTAGCAATAGTGCTGAGGTTGAGTTGGAGTCAAGTTTCGGTGGAGTGGAAAGATCTAAAGCCAGATTGAAAGGGATCAAATAGGTTGTTTTTTGACATGAAATCCGTAAATTGGCTGGCTACAGTTCGTTCAAGTACTTTGGAGAGGAACAGCACCCATACGGAAATGTAATATATGACATATATGCCCCTATATCAGCGAGCGATATTGCCATATATGTTACATATAAGGCGATATATTATTACCACATACATACATCCGCTGGATGTATGACGATATAGGTTTTTAACATATATGAAATATCCATAGTAAAATTTGTATATGTATGTGACGGCCCTACCGATGGCCGACACCATACTGCAGTGTGGGTGACTAATTTCAGTACATAACAAATCACAAACGAAACACAATTTGGTTAAGCATGTTTATTGGTGTTTTGGTTTCAATTATGACACTGTTTCCAATTTGAGTGCACGCATTTTGGTTAACATTTAGTGGTCAAAAGAGGAGTCAAATACATATAGGTTATATGTATAAATAATTATATACGTGACATATATGTCACAAAATGCATAAACATATATATTTGTATGGGCTAGACATATATGTCATATATGAAATTGTTCCAATTTCTAATAGGTTTCATATATAGTTTGTACATACATGTTTTTCCTTCACATGTACATACATTTTATATATGGAAATTTACTATATGTACATATATTACATTTCCGTATGGGCAGATTTGAGATTGGTCTGTAGTTCTGAAGTACTTCACGATCAAGGTTTGGTTTTTTCAATAATGGCTTGATTACGGCCACTGAGGGCACAGTGGAGACGGAGGGCACAGTGCCAGTGGAGAGCGACCGATTGATCAATAAGAGAATTGGGGGTCCTAGGATAGGGAAAAGTTCTTTGAGTAGATTAGCAGGCAGAGGGTCAAGCATGCAGGTCGTGGGTTTAGATGACAGAACTAACTTCTGCAACTCGGAAGTTAGTGCCACAGTCAGAGAGAAGTTCAAGCTGGAGGAAGGTCTGCCATTTTGGGAATGACAGTTGTGGCACTGGTGTTGGTGAATGGCTTGGCAGCCAACAGGATCCAAAACCTGCATCTGATTACTCCTATAACACACTCATGTCCAGGATGAAGCAGTTTTCTATCATAGTCCTGTATAATGAGTTTGGTGATGGGATGTTTAGGATCCATTATAATGGGATGGATGATGTCATGGTCAAGACCTTCAGCTCTGCAAAGTCGGCCACCCACTCTGATGAGGCCGAGCTCAGGGTCATACTCAGGAGATAGGGGAGTAGTATACTGCTATTTGGGATAGGCTTATTAGCCTGAGGGTATTGAGTTCTGCAGGAAAACACTCTCTCGCTCTCTGCAGTAGATGCTTCTCCAAGTCAGCATAGCATTTAGTTGGGTGTGGAAGAAAATACTATGTACCTATGTTATCTTTGTAATACTGTATATCCATGTGTTGGAATGCTGAATAGCCTTGTGAAGAAACACTGCATAAGCATAATGCTTCCTTTATCACTGTGCTCTTCAATTGTTAGTTTCAGGTCCCCTTTTGACATCACAACAGTTTACTCCTAGTTATCCTGATCTCTATCAGGTAGCTGGGTATCCTTGAACTGGCTGGTATGTCTGAAACTGTCATAGTTCCCCAGAAGTGTGAGAGTTACAGCCAAGTCATTAAGAGTTACCAAGCTGGAACCTGAGAAGTTACACCTCTTTCTGTATGTTAACTACACTCTCCCTATAAAGGTTGTGCACACTTACCATATTGTTGATGACTTGCATAACACTCGCTGTGTATGTATCTCTTCAAGATGAGTCAAGATGCTGTCGTGGCAGCTCCGCAAGGCTGTTTCTCTCCCTCCGTTCGGCAAATCAGACAATGCCGCCATTTCTCTGTTACCGGAGTATAAACAAAGGATAGCACAGGAAATGGTCGTGACGAGGGACGTAAAGTGGTGGTATGACCAATCAGAGGCCGAGCTACATGACGCTCTGAGTGACGTTGACTGGGACATGTTCCAATCCAGTTCCAGTGACGTCAGCGAGTTTACGGAAGTAGTTACGAGCTTCATAGCAACGCTAGCCGACACCATCGTCCCCACGGGGGACCTTTCCTAACCAAAAACCGTGGGTTGACAGATCCGTCTGCGATGCTCTGAACACCCGTACTGCTGCTTATAACTCTGGACTTCTATCCGGCAACATGGCGGCGTCCTACGGACTGAGAAGGCCAGTGAAGGAAGCTAAGAGGAAGTACAGAGACAGAGTGGAGTCGCAGATGGAGCAGCACAACACCAGACGCCTATGGCAGGGACTACGGACTATAACTGACTACCAGGGCAGTCCCCCCTCAACTGTGAGAGCTGACGCATCCCTAGCTGACGACCTGAACTCATTTTATGCACGGTTTGAGGCTAGCAACAACACCGCTAGCTCGCCGGCTAACAATAACGCTGTTAGTGTAGCTGGAGTGAGTTCCATCGCTAGGGATGAGCACACAGTCTCTGTGACTGAGCACAACATGAGGAGGGCTCTGACGAGGGTGAACACCAGGAAAGCTGCAGGTCCAGATGACATATCTGGGCGAGTACTGAAGACCTGTGCTAATCAGCTAGCCCCAGTGTTCACCACGATATTCAACCTCTCCCTGGTGAAGTCTGTGGTCACCGCCTGCTTCAAGAAATCCACGATTGTCCCTGTGCCTAAGAATGCTTCTCCAGCCTGTTTGAATGACTACCCACAGGTGGCCCTCACCTCGGTGGTCATGAAATGCTTTGAGAGGCTGATCAAGGATTACATCTGTGCCTTCCTCCCTCATACCATGGACCCGCTGCAGTTTGCATATCGTCCAAACAGATCCACAGATGATGCTGTCTCTCTCCGCAACAGAACATGGATTTCCTGAGTTCCTCTTCAGGCTCTGATTCAAATGGCTCACATGGGTTGGCTGGCCAGCTGTAGGGCTGCACAATTAAATGTATATTAATTGAGATTACAATTATGGTCACGGTTATGGCAATATGATAATCGTGAAAAGTTGCGATTACTGGATTCCATTTAATACTCCTGCTGTATTAAAATCAAGTTGTGGCAGACTGGGGAGTGTGGTTGGGCCGTTGGCTGGGTGCGGGAGGCGGAGTCGGGCTGGCAGGAGGGTTCGCCCTGGCGGGGTACCAGCTGCGGCGGATCAGGTCTGAGTGGACTAACGTGTGTGTGTGTCTATATGTTTTGCAGTGAGCAGGGGACACGGAGAGAGAGAGTGTGTCTCCAGGAGGAGAGACACACAGGACGGAGCGAACCACATTTAACTGTGTGTACACATTATTATTTAGGGCTAATAAACAATACAATACAATACAATATACTTTATTGTCCCCGTGGGGAAATTTGTCTTGGACACATATAACTGCCTCCATAATAAAAACAAACAACATATAACAAGCAGCACATACTGTAGTAAAACAACACCAATTCCACATATTGCACATTCCACATATTGCACATTCCACGTATTGCACATTCCACATATTGCACAGTCCACATATTGCACATTCCACATATTGCACAGTCCACATATTGCACATTCCACATATTGCACATATCAACCAGTGATAAGAACACCATGGAGCTATTGAACAACCCTTACATCCTACCCCTACATAACACTATTTAAAATTTTAATTGAGATAGGCACAAATGAGTTTTTAAAACGGTTGAGTTTACATCTGGGTACTCTATATCGTCTGCCCGAGGGTAAGAGCTCATACTCGGCTCATACTCATAGCCGGCGTGTCGCCCAACCTGAACACTCTGTCTCGCCTGATCTGTCTGTCATGAACCCGGTATAGTAGCGAGTTGGCTACAGTGGGGGCTCGTTCGGGATCTAATGGCAGACGAACGCCGGGCGGAGTCATCCCCTCTCAAGAACCTGGTCGGCTCTCTGGTGGCCATGCAGGAGGCACAGGCAGCGGTCCTGCAGCAGCAGACGCAGACCCTCCTGTCCGTCGCACAGTCCCAGGCGGAGGACCGCGGGGCGCTGCATGAGCTGCTGCGGGACCTTGGGGCAGATCGGCCCGCAGCCCCAGCCCCAGTCAGCCTCCAGAGGATGACCGGCAACAACAATGCCGAGACCTTCCTCGCCGCCTTCGAGCTGTCGGCGGACGTGAGCAGGTGGACCCCGGAGGAGCGGGCCCTGCAGCTGATACCACTGCTCACCGGGGAGGCGCAGCTCACAGTCCACAGTCTGCCGGCAGCCAGCAGCCGCTCGGCATGACTACGCTGCGGTGAGGAAGGCAATCCTCGACCGCCTGGGGCTGACGCCAGAGGGATACCGCCAGCGGTTCTGTGGCTTGGCGTACGGGAGGGCCGGGCGGCCCTTCGGTTACAGCCACCAGCTGTGGGACGCGGCCAGGCATTGGCTCCAGCCGGAGGCCTCCACTATGGACGAGGTGGTGGACACAGTGGTGCTCGAGCAGTTCCTGGGGGGGGCTCCCGGCCCGCATAGCCGCCTGGGTTTGCTGCCACCGACCGGCCGGCCTGGACGCGGCCCTCCCCGTCCGACCCCAGGACCAGTGTGGGGCCCCTCCCCATCCTGGCTCCCCAGAAGAGGCCGTTCTTCCACTCCCCGGGCCCAACGCCTCCCCCCAGACCCAGTCTTCGCCCCACTAACCCTTCTTGTCTCCCCTGTCTCCGCAGGTTCCCGCTCACAAGGTCGGGGCGGGCCCACAGATGGCGACTCAAAGCGCCTGGGCAGAGTGTTGGCGGTGCGGACGGCTCAGCAAGTGGTCCGGGTCGCCGGACCGCCAGCCTCCTCCCCCGGTCTGGAGGGGACCTACCGTATCCCGGTAAGGATTCAAGGGGGTAGACACCAGGCTTTGCTGGATTCTGGCTGTACGCAGACCATGATCCATCAAAGCCTGGTTCGACCCGGGGCTCTGGTGGAGGTGTCGTGAATATTCAGTGCGTGCATGGGGATATCCACACATATCCGGTGGTGCCAGTGGAAATTCATTACCGGGGGAAAAGCATACGATAAAGGCCGCGGTTAGTTCCCACCTGTCGCACCCCTTATTATTAGGCACCGATTGGCCTGGTTTCGCTACTAGTGTGGGAAACTGCGGGGGTGCGTTCATGGCTGTTAGGGAAATATGAGTACTGCGCGGTGCTCAGTGGTGATGCGAGGTCGCCCGACCCTGACGAGGGGGCGGGGCGGAGGAACCCCGCCCGGGGATTCCCCCGGCTCTGGTAGTCTACCCCACGGAAGATTTTCCGCTCGAGCAGTCTAGTGACGACACCCTACGCTTTGCCTTCGACCGAATTATGCAAATTGATGGTCAAAAGGTGCGCCCTGACGCCGCGCTCGCTCACCCATACTTTTCTGTGATGAGGGATAGACTGTATAGAGTGAGCCAAGATCACCCAGTTGAGTAAACCCGATGGCTGGACACCTCGGTTATGATAAAACACTACAGCGGATAATGGACCGCTTCTATTGGCCGGGCATTTGGGCGGACGTGCAGAGGTGCTGCGCCACCTGCCCCGAATGCCAGCGAGTTAATCATCCGGCCACCCCAAAAGCGCCATTGCGCCCTCTTCCCTTAGTTGAGGTGCCATTTGAAAGACTTGGTATGGACATCATCGGGCCATTAGACCACAGTGCACAAGGATATCGCTTTGTATTAGTCTTGGTGTATTATGCACGCAATGGCTGGACCCTCTGTTATTTGCAGTGCGGGAGGTGCCCCAGGCCTCCATAGGATTTTCTCCCTTTGAGCTCCTGTTCGGCAGGAGACCCCGGGGGGTGCTGGACCTGATTAAAGAAAGCTGGGAGGAAGGTCCTAGCATGAGTAAGAATGAGATTCAGTATGTTATGGACCTGCGAGCAAAACTCCACACGCTGGGGCAGCTGTCACATGAGAATTTGCTCCAGGCCCAGGAACGTCAACGGCAGCTGTATGACAGAGGGGCGCGGCTAAGACAGTTTTCACCGGGATAAAGTGCTTCTATGAGGTTGAGCGTACTGACAGAGGTGGAACGACACAACTTTATCACGTCAACCTCCTTAAAGCGTGGGGTGAGGCGGAGTCCGTCTCGCTGGCCACCTCGGTGATCGAGAGAGATGAGTTGGGTCCGGAGGTTCCAAAATTGGCCAATCAAACCCCGACCCTTTGTGATAACCATCTCTCACTGAGCCAGAGTGCAGACGTGGCCGCCTTACAGCAGCGATTTGCCGATGTGTTTTCTCCCCTGCCAGGCCCCACAACGCTCATTCACCACCACATAGAGACCAACCCTGGGGTGAAAATACGCACCCGGCCGTATCGCCTGCCCGAGCATAAGCGTAAGGTCGTGCAGGCAGAATTGAAGGCCATGCTGCAGATGGGGGTGGTAGAAGAGTCCAACAGCGACTGGTGTGCCCGATGGGTCTATACGGTTCTATGTGGACTACTGCAGAGTGAATGATGTGTCAAAGTTCAATGCCTACCCAATGCCTCGGGTTGACAAGCTACTAGACCGGTTAGGCAACGCTCGCTTTTTCACAACACTGGATTTAACCAAGGGCTACTGGCAGATTCCCTTCCCTTCCCCTTCTCCAGAGTCCCAGGAAAAAACGTCTTTCTCTACTCCGTACGGTTTGTACCAATTTGTGACACTCCCGCTCGGCTTGTTGGCACCCCCGCCACGTTCCAGCACCTCATATACCGGGTGTTGCGCCCACATGCTGCGTAGGCCGCTGCCTACCTGGATGATGTCATCATCCACAGTGACAGCTGGGAACGGCACATGCAGCAGGTGGGAGCAGTGCTCGAGTCGTTGAGGCAGGCCCCAGATAGACAAAACCGCAGCGGTTGCGGCCTGCCCAAGACCCAAGTCGAAAAAAGAGGTGAAGCGGTTCCTGGGGCTGGCTGGCTATTACTGGAGGTTCATGCCGGGCTTCTCGGAGCTGACCAGCCCCTTGACCGACCTAACCCGAAAGGGCGCGCCAGATCCGGTCCAGTGGACGGAGCGGTGTCAACAGGCATTTGATAGAGTGAAATTAGCCCTCTGTGGGTAATCTGTTTTGCATATGCTTGACTTCTCTCTCCCCTTTTGTGTCCAGACTGATGCATCGGGCAGAGGGCTGGGGGCCGTTTTTTCCCAGCAGGTGGAGGGGGTTGACCGCCTGGTGCTGTACATCAGTCGGAACTGTGGAGAAGGAGAAGGAGTGTCTGGCCATCAAGTGGGCGGTCAGCACCCTCCGCTACTACCTCCTGGGGCGCCCTTTCACTCTTTGCTCGGACCATGCCCCGCTGCAGTGGCTCCACCGCATGAAGGATACCAATGTGCAGATCACTGTTGGTACCTGGCATCCAGCTGTTTGAGTTCAAGGTGATCCATAGGCCGGGGGCGCAGATGGTGGTGGCCGACTTTCTCTCCCGCTCTCAAGGGGGCGGGCGGGGGTGGGTTGTCGGCCAGGCGGCTCCCCGGCCTGAGTCGGGCCGTGGGGGTGTGTGGCAGACAGGGGGGTGTCGGGCGGGTTCGCCCTGCCCCGGTACCAGCTGCAGCAGATCAGGTCTGAGTGGACTAACGTGTGTGTGTGTGTGTGTGTGTGTGTGTGTGTCTATATGTTTTGCAGTGAACAGGGGACACGGAGAGAGAGAGCATGTCTCCAGGAGGAGAGACACACAGGACGGAGCGAGCTACATTTAAATGTGTGTACACATTATTATTTAGGGCTAATAAACCCGGCGTGTCGCCCAACCTGAACACTCTGTCTCGCCTGATTTGTCTGTCACGAACCCGGTATAGTAGTGAGTTGGCTATACAAGTTTTTCTAACATAGTTTCAAACTGCTCTAAACAGCAAATGAGCATTGTAACCGGGTCTGGTTCACTCTGGTTCACTCTATAACACTCCCCGTATCCAGTAAGCTGAGTTTGAGTCTGGCCCTAATTTTCAATTAGACAGCGCTCGTTTTCTGCCCCTTGACCTCCAGCACACTCTGAGACTTAGCGTGGATCCAGGGGAGAGTTGAGTCGGTGGGCTGATTCTACCCTGGATCCGGTACCGGCTGCGGACAATTAAGGCTGATTGCAGCCGGGCTCTTTTTAACCTGCGTGTGGATGTGTGACTGGGTGAGAGTGCCAGTGTGAGAGGCTGGCAGAATGACTGAAAGTCAACAGGAGATCGTGAGTCGACTGGGAGCGGAGAGACGAGCCAGCAGCAGCCGCGTCCAAGCGAGGTCCGCAGCGGGGTTGCCAAGACAGAGGCGAGGGCACGAGCGGCGGAAATGACTGAGTGGGAGAGCGGGCGTCGAAGGCAGCGACGACCTGTCGCTGGAAGGGCTGCCCAGTCAGGATTGGGGTGGGACGCCCCTGGAAGCCTGGCTGACTGGGGCAGCCTTGGTGCACCGCGGCTGGCCTGCCGGGAGAGGAGGAGGTGCGTGCGCCGAGGAAGACGGCAGTGTAGAGTGCCGTCTTCCTCGGCGCACGCAACGCCGAGCCGGGTTTATTGCTGGTTGACAATAAAACGGCCTGCTGGCCAGTTAACTCTGCCTCCTGCCTATGTCTCTGTCTGTCACGGACCCCGGTACTGTGGCGAGCCGCCACATTTCTACATTCACACTTGCAATCATTATGTATTGGGGAGACAAAAGACAATCATCATAATGAAATTATTCCTTCACACTTCATGTCCTGATCAAGCTGTCTTGTCCCAGTTATAAGACAAGTCAAATTTAGATTTTAGTATGGGTTTAGGAAAAGACATGCCTAAGGGTGGAATGGTCAGCTTTTTCCTCACCTGGGCATAGCGCTGTTCCAGGGGTCTGGCAGGGAAATGCCATTAAACACTCCTCCTGCCTCTCTGCCATCAAACTCAGAGTAGAAGCCGCTGCCCTGGCCCATCCTCCATGTTCCCCCAGCTACCAAGGGTGCCATTAGTAAGGTGTTTGGACCCATCATGCCCATCTTCTCCATCTTCCCATCCACCTGTGCTGCCATATTCAGTACCGGCACCTCCTGTGAAGGGCCAGGGATCAAAATGTTAGACCTGAATGTCAGCAGTAATCGTACATTCAATAGCATTAACCTACACTACCGGTTTTAGACCACCCCCATTTTTCTAGTTTTTATTGAAATTTAAGCAATTCAAGTCCAGTGAATAACCTGAAATGGTACAATGGTAAACTGCTAGAGGTTACAAAAAAAGTTTAGGTCAGCAAAAACTGAAAAATAATGTAAATTTCAGAGTTTCAGTACAGTTTCCTACACCATCAAAAGGGACTTTTAAACTGGAGGAAACTCTGACAGGAACAGGTCTGGCAGACCCAAAGACAACAGAACAACACAACAGAATCAGAAGATAAGTTTCTGAGAGTCAACAGCTTGCGTGATAGGCGGCTCACAGGACAACAGCTTCAAGCACAGGTTAACACTAGTCGAAGTAAGCAAGTCTGGACCTTTCAACTGTGGAGAGAAGACTTAGAGCTGCAGGTTTGACAGGTCGATTGGTAGTAAGAAAGCCATTGCTAAGATGGCAAAATAAGAAAAAGAGGCTTGCCTGGGCCATGAAGCACCACCGTTCTATGCTTTAATTTCACAGTACATTGAGACATTAAACTGCGTAAATTTAAATAAAAACTGGAAAAATGGGGGTGTTCTAAAAAGAATATTTTGACCGGTAGTGTTGAATAAATTCAGGTATTGACAAAAAGTCTTCGAGTCATGAATTACTTGAGTATATTTATTAACACAAAATGCTAAGCGCTCAGGAGAGATATACACAGAAGGTGTGATATGCAGATCCCAGAGAGACCTCTGAGCAGAGATTATAAAGCTAAGAAAAACAAGGGGGGCAGTTTCTAAACATCTGCAACATTATTCTAATAGTTTAGTCTGAACAATGTGCGTTGTGTGAAAGGGCTTCTATGGAAGCAAAGAGAAGGACATGAGATGGGTCTAAAACACAATCCACATATTCATACAGGACATACATGAGGCAATAAAACCTATACACATGATCACACATGGCCTAAGTCACACAAGGCATTCAAACAGTTCCTTTAGGCCGCACTAATTAGAAACTAAGGGTACACTGGGATACAGGAAACAAGCTAAGGCTAAAAAGAGACTCAGATCATAGGATGCTATAAATTCTTCCACAGGTAGTATATATATACGTTATAAATATGTTAAATATATGTTTCCTGGTTTCAAAAATAAGGTTTTGTACATTTTATACTGTATTTGTTTTGTAATGTAATGTAATGCTGTTTGAAACACTGATGCATTTGAGAAGTTTTGGCTTATTTTCTTAAATTCCTTTGCTTATGTAAAAGTAAGGTATTGAAAAAAGCATAGTTTTGGCATTGGTATCGAATCCCAGGTATCGTTTTGGTATTTGGTATTTGGTACCTGGTACCTGGTAGCAGCACACATAATGGTTAACAAGAATTGATTCATTGACTTAGTCTTGAGTAAGGAGCCAACACAATCAACGATGACATTTTCAAATGGTTCACTCATAACAGGTATAGGACATAGAGGAGCCAGAGGGATTGCCTGGTTCGGTTTTCCAGTAATTTGACCGTTGTACAGCAGTAACAAGCCACATCAGACTTCAGTCCAGGCCAGAAGAAATGTCTCAGGACTCAATCACAGGTCTTTGTTACACCTAAATTACCTGACCTGGGCTAAGCACAGCACATGTTGACGGTACAGTGAGGGAATAACAACCTGATAACAAATACTCCAGTCCATCCCCTCTGCAGCATGTGCAGTCCATCTACGTATCAACATTCCATCATCAATGAAGTAGGCCATTTTCTGTTTATTCGTCGCTTCTGGGCCAACGACAGAAGACAGGCAGTTAGGGTCATATCGCCCTGTTGTGCAGCAATGAACTCTTCACAGGTGACGGGTAAAGGTATAGCCTCAGGACTTGTACCCTAACAGTATGGGACTGGTCTTTTGGACTGACAACATCCTCATCTGGTTGCTCTGTAACAAGAAATGAGTCAGAGAGGTCAATGCCGAAGGGCACAAACTGTGAAAATGTCAGGATGACTTTCTCCTACACTGTCAGACACAGGGTCCACTGGGCTATCTACCACCTCTGGAATGGGCAGCACTTTACTTCAGGAATTGTCATTACACATGATGAAATCCATCCCCTTCATATGTAGAGCAGGACGGACAACTACTACGGAGGTCAGACTGTACATAAATCCAGTGCAAGGGTGCTGGCACAAAACCCATTTTGATCTGCTGGACGATGACATTTGAATGGCATGGGACTTCTCAGACACCAGCAGAACATCAGCAAGGATCATGAAGTCCTAACTGATCATTGATCTTTAGGATCTCCAGTTAATGAAACAAAACACTTAACTGTAACTTTGTGACAATTCACATCTGGAAACGGGGACACGAACCCATGCCTTTAGGTTGAGGAGAACTAGGTGATGACTGATACTTGACAAAGAATTAGCAATAACGTGGCCTCTCTTATGACACTCACAGTCCTCCCTCAGTTGAGAAGATACTCAGGTAGGTCTCTCCAACTGAGTGTAATGAAGGTCTGACTTCACTGGTCAAGGCACTGATGACTTGTCTGAGCGAGAGGACAGAAACACATTCTTATGGGTTAGGACAAACTCATCTGCGAGAACAGCCACTTGTGATCACAAGGTTACCTTCTGCTCATTCAGATACACCACAATACGTTCTGGCAAACAATTTTTAAACTGCTCCAACAAAATTAGCTCACAAAAAGAATTGTAGTCATCTACCATACTTGTTGTGCACCATTTATCAAACAATATCGCTTTTTCAAGGGCAAACTCTACAAAAGGTTGGAGGCTGGGTCTTTTTGTGACTCCTGAATCTCTGCCTATAAGCCTCTGGAACCAACTTGTATATACAGTATGTAGGATAGCCGCTTTGACATAGTTTGTCATAGTTCAAGCTTTCCTTTAGGGAAAGTGATGAACAGACCTCCTGAGCTTTGCCAACCAATTTGCAGAGTCCACACATATTTGGGCCACTTCAGGGAACTGCGATACGCTCAAAGGAGCTGTTATGCACTCAAAGGATATGAAAATATGAATCTACTTCCATCTCCCGGAAAGTGGGAACCAATGCAATATGCTCGTTTACATCAAATGTGTCAGTGGAAGGAACTGGAGAAGCCCTACCTAGGGGAGCCACCGGAGATAACTAAATACACTACTAGCCCGAAATGGCATACAGTTCTATTTCACTTAGGCTTCTCCTTCTAACGGCTTTTGCTATTGAGCCTCTGCGCCCATTGCTCTCCCACTTTTTTTCAGCTCACTTTTCTTCAGCTCGCTGAAAGAAAAGTGGGAGGCATAGCACGGCGCAGTCCCCCGACTCAAGCCTAGTTTGGCTGCTCTCCTCCTCCCGCAGGAAAACTGCATGGCAGACAAGAAACCGGTCCTGTCTGCAAAGCAAACAGAAGCTGGCTGGCTGGCAGACAGAAGCTCTGCATGCGCCACCCAGTCTGCTGCAGCAGCTAATAATATAGCTCTCTTTAGCAGCTCCTTTTCGGCTATGGCAGTGGGGAAATCTTCCTTGCCGAAATGGAGGAGGTGGCCATAGCACCTCATTCTGCACCGCACCCATGCGATGGCCCTGGCTGGCGGGCCATCGTCCTCCACTCTACAGCACCACCATCTCTGGCTGAGCCTCACTGCCCTTAAAGAGCCAGAGAAGAAAGCTTTGCCCCGCACCACCTGCACCGACAGCTACAGCGAATCAGCCTCACCCCCCTCCCCTCGGAGCCCGTGGGGATCCCTCCGCACCCGGCGGAGAGAGCCTCCCCTACCAGCGCTCCCATGCTCTGATTATGTCATTGACAATGTTTGTAATACTGTTTGTAATAAACAGAATTACATTACCCTAACAAGAGTGGATGCCTTTGACAACACAAAGAGCTAAACCCCTTTCACACTTCTTACACAGGTTATTAGCTCAACCTTTGCTGTATCCCTTAAAAAACCATGGTACCATGGTACCTTCAACAGTACCTTGGTACTGTGACCAATACATTGGTACTGTTCAAAAATGCCATGGTACGATGTACAATGGCACATGCACCATTACCTCTATGGTACAAATACCATGGTAACATTTCTAAAATGTACTATGTGTGGCAGGGACTACTACATTCTACTACATTCCCCCCAATTCCCTTTCTCACCAATTGGCTCAGTTATGTTCTACATATTCATGTTGTACTCTCATCTGGAGTTCATCATCATCTCATGAGTTGCTTGGTTTTTTCAACCATCCCTGTAAATGTAAGACATCCACAAAACAATGAGCAAATGCCCTGAACGATGGCGCGGCCGTGTCTAGACGCCGTCGTGGTAGCTCCGCGGAGATTGTGCGTTTTTTTAGTTTTTGTGTTTGTTTTTAATATCTTTTTTTGCTCAAACACATCGGCACTAACATCATACGAACGTAGCACACTTTTGGACATAAACTTTTGCGCAAAACAAAGGTTTTTGTCCACTTTTCCCATCGACCCAGCGTGGCCGGCAGAGATAGTACGAGCGAGCCACAACAACAACAGTGGAGACTCACCTACGGGGAGACGAAGGAGGAAACATCGGGGAAAACGGAGCGGAATTCGGAACAGACTGAGAGTTCAAGCCCACCGTCCACCTCTGCCCAGCATCCTTCTTGCTAACGTCCAGTCTCTGGATAATAAGTTAGATGATGTTAGGGCGAGGATTAGATTCCAACGGGACATGAGGGATTGTAACGTCTTTTGTCTGACGGAAACATGGCTGACCCCGCTGGTGCCGGATCGAGTCATATGCCCAACCGAGTCCTTCTCTGTTTTCCGTGCGGATAGAACGGAAGAGTCTGGCAAATCTAAGGGTGGAGGGGTTTGCTTCATGACCAACAACAAGTGGTGCAACCCCAAGGACATTAAGACTCTTTCTCGTTCCTGCTCGTCGAACCTGGAACATCTGACTATCTCATGCCGTCCATTCTACCTTCCCCGGGAGTTCAGCTCGGTCATCACCACAGCCGTCTACATACCACCACAAGCGGACACCGACGTAGCACTATCGGACCTACATGATGTGTTATGTCGGCATCAGAACAAGCATCCCGACGCGGCTATGGTGGTGGCTGGGGACTTTAATAGGGCGAACCTAAAAAAAGTCATGCCGAACTTTCACCAGCACATTACGTGTGCTACCCGAGGGGAAAGAACGTTGGACCACTGCTATACGCCGTTCAAGAGAGGCTACAAGGCTGTCTCTCTCCCTCCGTTCGGCAAATCAGACCATGCCGCCATTTTCCTGCTACCGGAGTATAAACAAAGGATAGCACGGGAAGCGGTAGTGACGAGGGACGTAAAGCGGTGGTCTGACCAATCAGAGGCTGAGCTACAGGACGCTCTGCGTGACGTCGACTGGGACATGTTCCAATCCAGTTCCAGGGACGTCAGCGAGTTTACGGAAGTAGTAACGAGCTTCATAGCAACGCTAGTGGACACCATCATCCCCACGGTGAAAGTTAGGTCCTTTCCTAACCAAAAACCGTGGGTTGATAAATCCATCCGCGACGCTTTGAACGTCCCGCACTGCTGCCTATAACTCCGGTCTTGTATCCGGCAACATGGACGAGCACAAGGCAGCGTCCTATGGACTAAGAAGGGCGGTGAAGGAGGCCAAGAGGAGGTATAGGGACAGAGTGGAGTCGCAGATGGAGCAGCGCGACACCAGACGCCTATGGCAGGGGCTACGGACTATAACGGACTACCAGGGCAGACCCCCCGCAATTGTGAGTGCCGACGCATCCCTAGCGGAGGACCTGAACTCATTCTATGCACGGTTTGAGGCTAGCAACAACAGCGCTAGCTCGCCGGCTAACAACATCACCGTTAGCGCAGCCGGAGTGAGTTCTACCGCTGGGGATGAACACACACTCTCTGTGACCGAGCACAGTGTGAGGAGGGCTCTGACGAGGGTGAACACCAGGAAAGCTGCTGGTCCGGATGGCATATCTGGGCGAGTACTGAAGACCTGTGCTAATCAGCTAGCTCCAGTGTTCACCACTATATTCAACATCTCCCTGGCTGAGTCTGTGGTCCCCGCCTGCTTCAAGAGATCCACTATTGTCCCTGTGCCCAAGAATGCTTCTCCAGCATGCTTGAATGACTACCGACCGGTGGCCCTCACCTCGGTGGTCATGAAATGCTTCGAGAGGCTGATAAAGGACTACATCTGCGCCTTCCTCCCTTGCTCCATGGACCCGCTGCAGTTTGCTTATCGTCCCAACAGATCCACGGATGATGCTGTCTCCCAGGTACTGCACACCACACTCTCTCATCTGGACAGCCGGAAGGGGGGCTATGTGAGACTGCTGTTCATTGACTATAGTTCAGCTTTCAATACCATAGTCCCCACCAGACTGGCTGGCAAGTTGATGGAGCTGGGACTGAACACCCCCCTGTGTGCCTGGATCCTGGACTTCCTGACCGCCAGGCCCCAGGTGGTCAGGGTGGGTAGACACACCTCCAACCCCCTCACCCTGAACACAGGATCCCCCCAGGGTTGCGTCCTCAGCCCCCTACTGTACTCCCTGTACACACATGACTGTGTGGCCAGGTTCAGCTCCAACACCATCATTAAGTTTGCGGATGACACAGTGGTGGTGGGCCTGATCTCCAACAACGACGAGAAGGCCTACCTGGAGGAAGTTGCTGATCTGTCACTCTGGTGCCAGGACAACAGCCTCCTCCTGAATGTCACCAAAACTAAGGAGCTGATTGTGGACTTTAGGAGGACACAACAACAGAGGACGTACTCACCATTGGGGATTAATGGGACTACTGTGGAGAGGGTGAACAGGTATAAATACCTGGGAGTCCACATCACTGATGATCTGACATGGTCCTCACACACAGACACTCTGGTGAGGAAGGCGAGGCAGCGCCTTTACCACCTCAGGCAGCTGAGGAAATTTAAAGTCTCCCGGAGGATCCTTCAGTCCTTCTATTCTGGAGCTGTGGAGAGCATCCTGACAGGAAGCATCACTGCCTGGTTTGGCAGCAGCTCCGCTCAGGACAGGAAGGCTCTGCAGAGAGTAGTGCGTTCGGCTGAGCGCACTATTGGAACTACACTCCCCACCCTGCAGGACTTGTACACCAGGAGGTGCAGAACCAGAGCCTGCAGGATCATGAAGGATCCTCACCACCCCAACAACGGACTGTTTCAGCTGCTGCGGTCAGGCAAGCGCCTCCGCAGTCACGCTGCCAAAACAGAGAGACTGAGACGGAGTTTCTTTCCTCAGGCCATCAGGACTGTGAACTCTGACCTCACCAGGGCCCCCACCAAGACACACACACTGCCCCTCTTATGCACACACACACACTTAGGTAAAGACTACACATAATTTATAATTTATATTATATTATACATACAATTTTCCCTTTTTTTACTATATTTTTTTTATATATAAGTGCTCTTATTGTAAATATTGTGTTGTTTTTTATATAGAGCTCTTAAAAAACTGTGACATTGTAAATATTGTGCTGGTTATTGTAAATAGTGTGAACCTGTTATTTTGCACATTTCTGCTGAGCATTGCCACTTTGCATTTCACTACACACCTCGTGTGTGTATGTGACAATTAAACTTCTTGAATCTTGAATCATTAAAATGAAGTGTGTTTTGTTTTTAAATCGATGCGTGTATGTATAATTGTATACAATTATATATGTATTTTCATGTTTTGACCACATATTTAAACGTATTTCCCCCGATTTCGGTAATAATCAATAAAAATTATCAAGACGGAACTTAAATTTGTATGTGGTTTCCTACATCCTGATATTTTTGGTGCTCTTCCATAGAGTGTCGTGTGATAAGTCTGCAGTGATGTACACTCACTGATGGAGGGTTTTATAGCCACTCCCACTCCCTGCTAATTGCTTTGTTATGGCCCTCAGTGTGGTGAACCCTCCACATGAATGCGCAAACGGAGGCGGAGTGGATAGGGTGAGGGCTTAGGGGGTGGAATAGGATTGGGCCGGAAGGCTGGAGTGCTGACCTGGAGAGCACAGTTGAGAGAATCCAGCCATACTCTAAC